>OX422218.1:25000-2425000 GCA_949130495.1 Sambucus nigra | reverse complement strand
TTATAGGTTAGGCAGTAGACACTTTACATGCTAGTGAGATCATAATCATAAAGTTAGTTATGTGCACATGGAGAAAATAGTTACATATCTCCCCCACGTAAGTGCACTGGTGACATCACCCAATCGCACAGTACATGCTTTCTCTTGACGGGTTACTTAATGGTGTTAGCCTACTATAAGCTAACTAAGTATACCAAACTATCTAGAATATTGGGATCGAATAGATTACCTAGGCCGACCTGATGAATACCTGGGCCGACTTCTGTAGTTGATGAGTCCAGGTTTCCTCTTTGATTGGTACACAACCCATACCATATTGATGGTATAACAAAATCTCCTAAGATTTTTCGTATGATTGTGTTTTGTAGAAGATTCTTTGAGGTATCATGTCTTTTGAGTATGTGTCGAGCAGATTGAGTGAGTGAAGTGTTGACTGAGATGTCATCATCTCGTGTCCTTGTCATATTATGAGGATCTTCTCGGCTTGGTATATCCTCAGATTATGTTGAGCACATTTACTTGTGGAATTTTTTAAAAAAAAATGCTTGGTCTTGATATTTCCACGTGTTAGACGCTGACAGTGATGACAGGCACATTTAAGGCACGTGTGTCTGGGACAGTGTGCACACTGTTATATGGCGCCAATTGCATTTTCAATGCGTGATGTCAACCTTTTTTCAAAAAATAATCATTGTCATCCTAAAAGGAATAAAAACATCCCTCAAATGTCATTTTACACTTTTCAAAATTATTTTCTTCGCATGAGCTTTATTAGAGAGAGAAAGCTTCTTAATGTTCTAAAACTCCTTCTTTTCTAAAAAAACACTTCCCACTTTCTGCCATTTTCGACTAAATCCTTTCTTGAAAACTATTTTTTGGCGAGGGTTTTCAGTTTCCATCCGTTCGTTGATAGAGGTTAAGAAATTTCTGAGTTGTCTCTTGGAAACTAGGGTTTCAGGTACGCCCATTCACAAATTCAAGTTTTCTAGGGTTTTTTCTATAAATTTCTTCAATATTTGTTGCGATTTCTTGTTGTTTGTTGATTTTTGCTACTATATTGACATGTGATTGGCGGTTTATACGTCTTAGGTATCCATTGAGTTGGTTGGCCTAGGATTTTTAGATTTAGGGCTTTTTTTAAAAATTTATTTCTTCTGCCACCGATTTAGCCCCCAAAGCCAAACAAATTCTTTACTCTGAAACCAAATAGCCCCCAAGATTCTACCCTTCATGAGTGAAAGCTCTTAGGCTCAGAGAGTGTTGGGACGCATTCGTGAACTTAATAAAATGTTCCCTGGTTTCTATGAGGCTAGGAGACCGGTTCCATTATGAGTTGTTTGTCGTGAGGATATCCCTTCTCACCCTAGGTTTACTCCCCAAGCTCAACCTTCAATTGGGTCTGCTCCACAACCCCCAGACATGGAGTATAGCAGTCTTCGGGGGGCCCTATTATTGAAGTGGTTAACCACCAACCTGATGGTAGAAATTCAAAAAGGACAATTTCCGATATGTCAATTATAGATTTAGAGGCATCGTCCGAAAGGGTCATGTCTGATAGACCCAGACCCTGTACCTCCCTTGCTATTGTACCTCCTATCGAGGATATTACTTCTGAGATTTTTTCTGATTCCTATGATCCAACCAATACTGAGGCCTAAAACCACGGTTATGATGTCAGTGAGGATGAGTTGGACGACTTGAGAGATCAGTATGTCATCCTTATTAGTATCACGATGAGGTTACTGGATTGTGATGAGCGGGTTTATAGTCGACGTGATGCCAATGAGATTTATTTTCCTCTATAGTCTCTTCAGGTCAGAGTTCGTCTGCTACTCCACCCCATTATAAGGTTGATCTTAAGGGGTTATAGGGTGGCTTGAACCCAACTTCCCCCAAATGTCTACTAAATAATATTGGGTTCAATGGTATACTATCAAGCTCATAGTGGTTTTGACCTTAACCAGGATGTTTTTAGGTTTGTTTATGGAATAAAATATAATTCCAAGTCCTCGGGCTATTATTATTTTATCCCTATAAAATCATACTTAAACATGGTGAAGGTTTCTCAGACGAGTAATCATGGTTGGAAGAACCAATACATTTTCTTAAAGAACAATTGGCGTATACCATTCACATGAGAGGCATGGTCCTAACAAGATTGGTATATGCTTTTTATTTATTTTCTCTTTAGCTCGCTTTACTATGATTTGTGCTAACCCTTTGGTTCAACCTGTTTTCAGCGAAGAGAGCTTCCAGATTACCTCAAAAATTAAAGTTCTTGGTGGAGATAACTTATACATCCAACCCTTATAAGTTTAAGGATCTCTTTTCCATTAAGAAGTTCATTAAACTTGGATACTACACTCCTCTGGTGGATGTGTTCCCCCTCAATAAACTATAATGCCACTTATTACCGAGGGTGACATTGAGGTCGATCAGGAGGTCAAGGTCGAATAAGTTAATAAAACCTTGTCAGTTGTATTAGGTCGTCTTCCAATTCCTTTTAATTGCACTGTGGATAATTGTAAAAACTTTGTGCAGTTTCTACTCCCACGTCCTCAGCATTTTATGTTGATCCTTATTGCGATATGGCTCCTCATCAGGTTGATCGTAGTGCCGTGGAGACTGTTCGTCAAAAAAAGCTTGGAGAGGAAGCCAATAGGAAAGCGGATGTTGAGGCTAAGGCCAAGAAGAAGGCTAATGCCCAAAATAGAGTTACGGCCGAGGCCTGGAAAAAGGCCGAAGATGATGTTATTGCTATTGTTAAGGCCCAGGACAATGGGAAAGTTATTGATAGTGATGATCATCTGGATGCTGGTGACAAAAGGCCATTGGAAGACTCCACTACCCAAAGTGATAATACACGCTGAAGAACGAAAGAGCCGAGTGCAAAAGGTCCTAATCTGGAGCATGTGTGGATTAGCTACCAGCCTGCTCATAGATTGGTTAAGGGCTTTGGGTCCACCAGTCATTACCCTTTCATGGAGCCATTTTTGTTTGACCCCGACCATGTTGTGACTGCCGAGTAGACCATAGATAAGGACTCTTTCTTCCACCACATGGGTAACGTCATAGATGTGCTCGGCTACTATGGGCACAGTCCAGATTTTAAATTTTTTAGGAGTCCGGATGCTGACACTCTATGAACACTTCTTCACCATAATATTTATGTGATAAGTTGTTCGTATGGTCTATTTTTCCCTTATTGAGTTATTTTACTCTTCGTTGACCTCCTTGTCATTTCCTTCAGAGAGCAATGGATTACACTATTCTCTGAGAAAAGACTGTGTACAATCATCACGCCTATGAAGAGAAGAAAGAGGCCATTGATGACCTCACTCAGAAGAACACCAAGTTAAAATAAGATCTTAAGCAGTATACCGATGAGTTATAAAATACTGGACATGAGCTTCAGTATAGAGATGATCATCTGGTTGAGAAAACTTTGGCTCATAGCATAGCTGAAGAGGAGAAAAAAACTGAAGGAACAGGTTAGCATTGATGTTATAAAGCTTTAAAGTTATGAGGATACCTTTAAAATTCCAATGAATATCTTACAAGAGCCACTGAGGCCCTTACCAAATTCGACGAGAATGGGGCCGAAAAGTATAAAGCCTCTATTGACTATAGCATTAAAACCGTGACCTTTTTCATGGAGGGTTATGACGATTTAAAAAATGTGATATTTAAACATTACCTCAAAATAGTAGATGTCATTAGCAAGTTGGAGGGCAATAATGATGAGGCTAAGGCCTTAGAATCCAATACAAAAGCAATGGATGAGGATGAGCCAGTTGATGACGACCAGGCTACTGGTGAGATTAGTCAAGCTATTGTTATTGATCCAACTATTATTACTCTTTAGGATGCTGAGATAAATGTTGAGGAGGTTCCCCAAGACACTCATATGGTCAAGGCTACTAACAGATAAATGTTCCTCCTACTGAACAAGAGACTCTTGTATCTTGATCTTCTCCTATTGTTAATTTTTTATGAATCTATTTTTTACTTGTAACTACTCCTATTTCTTGTTTTGAATAGTGTCTGTAACGAACATCTAATCATTTATGTTGTTTAAACAATTTGAAGCCAAATATTATTGAACTTTTTGTCTGCATGCATGTATTTGTTCATTATATTTGATTTTCTGCAAGTCATTTTGTTCAGCTACGCTATTAGCCTTCACCTGTAATAAAGTGTTTTTGTAAAATATATTTACAAGTTGATGTGGTCGGGGGTAGTCGACATACCAGTGTTTGTGGTCGTATAGTTGGATCTTGTCAACTTGACCTGAATCATTAGCTTTAAAATATAGGGAATACCAGTAGTTTAGTCGTATAGTTTAGGGGTCGGATCTTATCGACCTAACCTGACTTACTGGTTATCAGGTGGACGAACCTGAGTTAAACTGACTTAGGATCTACCATTGCTTGTGCCCGCTTATTAGTCATATGGATGGATCTTTTTGTCTTGACCATGTGTCAGCATTAATTTCCAGAGTCCAAATGTACGAGGATCTATCATTGCGTTAGTTAGTTGTGGCCAGGTCTTGTCGACCTGACCATTTGACTGCACTTGATTTCCTAAATTTGGCTAAGCTTCTTTATGGTGATCCATCTAAGGCGATGCCATTCATGAAGTGGTTAGAATGTAGTCATTATGATATGATTGTCTTTGATATGTCTTCAGTCGGGGCTTATTGCACATCTCTTATAGTGATAAACTAGGCATTAAATAAGTGATGGAAATTTAAAATGACAACGTATGTGAAGGAAGAAGTGTTAATTCTCATTGATCACTAAAAATTGCTTATAAAGAAATGAAAATTGTTTACATAGTATTAGGTTCTTCTAAACTTAAATATGCTCATCACTACTAATGATACTTCCTCAAATGTTTTTTATTTCATGGATTCTTGAATGGCTTACCCTCTAAAGTCTCAATCCAATAAGTCCCAGGTCGCACAACTGTAGAATTTCGGTACGGGTCATGCCAATTATGTTCCATCATATTCCCATTCTGGATGACCTTCTTCAGCACATAACCGCTTCCTTCAGAGTGCTCGGCTTTACCCTTTTATTATAAAACCAAGTTGTTAATTGTTGGTAGGTTTCCACCCGAATTGTTATGTGCTCTCTGACTTCCTCTAACATATCCAGATCTAGTCTTCACATTAAATCACTCCTGGGTGAGTTCAAGTTGAGCACATTATGTCTGGGTAAGCCGGTTTTAGTAGGCATCACTGCCTCTATGCCAAACGCCAACATAAAGGGGGTCTCACGGGTTGTTGTCCTCAGTGTGGTGATGTATGCCCAAAGTAAATTATGTAGTTCATTAATCTAGTTTCCTTTGGCATCATCCAATCTTCTCTTCATTCCTTCCAAAAGGTACCTGTTGGTGATCTATGTTTTCCCGTTGCATTAAAGATGGGCAGGTGCAAAGTGAATTTTCTTGATTCCCGATCGAATGCAGTAGTCCTCAAACATGTCATTATCAAATTGTAGTCCATGGTTCATGATGAAGGGGTACGGCATCCCAACCGACAAATGATGTTTTTCTATATAAAATAAAATACCTTCTCGTATGGCATCTTGATCAGTGGCTCAGGTTCAACTCATTTTTTGAAATAATCTACAGTAACCCCCAAGTACTTAAATTTGCACTTTTAAAGCAACACGATTATCTTTGCTTTTGGAATCTTTAGGAAACATATCCAGTTCATAAGTTTGAAGATCACCAACAATTTCTTCAAGTTTTAAAGTATTTAGGTTTCCTAAACAATTAAGAACAATGACTTTAGGAATGAATCGCTTTGGAAGACATCTGAGTATATTCTTAACAACATGATTTTCAGGTATTTTTTCACCTAAGTTAAAGCAGGAGTTAACTATGTCTGATAAACGAGCATAAAACTCATCAAATGTTTCAGTTTATTTCATGGTGATCGTTTCAAATTGTGTAGTTAAATTTTGAAGTTTTAACGCTTTAACAACACTAGTTCCCTCATGAGTAACTTGGAGATTGTTCCAAGATTCCTTTGACATTTCGCACGTCATTATACTATGAAATTCATCGGGAGACACGACACCAAATAAGGCATCTAATCCTTTAGAGTTAAAGTTACACCATTTTAGTTCTTCCTCACACCACTATTCAATAGGAGTCAAAATAATTTCATCATTAACAACCATAATAGGAGGGGACCATCCTCTCTCAACAGTAACCCAAACACGTTCATCAATAGATTTAAGAGCAGATTTTATACGTGCTTTCCAATAGGTGTAATTAGTTCCATCAAACAAAATTAGTTTATTCGACGAAAAACTATCCATATAACCTCCAGGATTCATCTGAATAACTTTTAGAGACTAGCTCTAATACCAATTTGAAGTTGCAAGGTTATATTTTCTTAGTTTAATTCATAGAATACACACACGCAATCCAATTTTAATATTACCAGATCAATCCCAACATGGCGAAGGGACAAAGAGATTTGATTAGTGTCAACGCTTCCCTAAGTCTTCTATGTATTATAGCATACCGCTAACACTTGTCTCACATTCTGGCGTAGTTGGCATAGTCCTCCTATATGGTTCACCAATAATAACCTTGGGTGGCGACCCGCTTCAACTATGATTTACCAGTTGAATGGGCTCCACATGAAACTTCAAGAACCTCCTTGATGAGGTTGGGTACTTCAGTAGGGTGGACGCACCTGAGCAAAGACATTAAAAAATTTCTTCTAAACACAATTGATCCTTCAACCACATTTCTCCCCACCTTGTAGCGAAGTCTCCTTGCCTCCTTTAGATCTTTCGGTACAACTCAGGTCTCCAAATATTCTCGAATAGGGTCCATCCAAGATGGCCCCATGTGTAAATCCATTTCAATCATGAACTATTATTCAATGCTACACTATGATAAGATTTCAATAAGAAATATTCTTTGAATCTCATCTCTCATTGCTGACACCAGATGAGCAAGCGCATCTGCTCGGGTATTTTCAGATCTTGGGATTCTGACCATCTGTATAGCTAAGAACCTTAATAATAACTTTTTCATCTTTGCCAAATATTTCATCATAGACTTATCTATGGCCCCCTAAACTCCGAGGACCTGGTCACAACCAGTTAAGAGTCATTATGCACTAACAACTGCTCGGTGCCCAGCTACAATGCCAATCCCAAGCCTGTTACAAGTGCTTCATACTTGGCCTCATTGTTAGAGGCCTTAAAATTGAACCTGAGAGCGTACTCCACATCTTCCCCATCAGGCATGGTGTTATCAGCCCTGCTCCACTGTCGTTGGCATATAATTAGCCATCTAAGAACAACTTCCATACGTGAAGCTCCTTTTCAAAACTACCTTCAACTAAACATCTGTCTTTAAATAACTTTTTTATCTTCTCCAAGTCACGAGCTATTTCTTCTTGTCGAGTTGATGACTCTGTCCTGTCTCCATGCTACTCGACTAGTTTTTTATTATCTGCTCGGCTAGTAACTCTTCATAAGTAAACTCTCCGATAAAATCGGCTAACGCCTGGACCTTAATTATCATCCTTGGATCATATAATATGTCATACTCTCCTAGTTCCACGGACAAAGCCATCGGTTTACCAAATTTTTTTAGGTTTATGAATGACTTGTCATAAAGGAAGGTCTGTATAAACAATAATTGTATGTGCCTAAAAATACGGCTTCATTCTCTGAGAAGATTGAATCAAAGTTAACACTAACTTCTCAAGTTTAGGGTACCCGATTTTAGTTCCACGGTATGCCTTGCTAATATAGTATACGAGTTTTCATACTCCATCTTCTTGTCATAATAATGCTGAGTTGAATGTTGATTCTGACACTGTGAGGTATAAGTAAAGCTTTTCACCCAAGATCAGCCATGACAATAAAGGCGTAGATCCCAAGTACTTCTTTACTTCCAGGAAAGATGCATCACACTCATCGTTCCACTCAAAGGTCTCTCTGATCATCTTGAAGAATGGAATACATCTATGAGTTGCCCTCGAAATAAATCGGCTCTGAGCAACTATTCATCCCGTCAGGCTTTGCATCTCCTTATTATTCTTCTAGGGCTACATATTGATTAACACCTGGATCTTGTCAGGGTTAGCCTCTATGCCCCTCTGGTTCATTATAAAGTCGAGGAACTTTCCCTCTCGAACTCCAAAATCACATTTTTTTAGATTCATCTTTATCTGATACTTATCCAACGGATCAAATGTTCGGCCAAAGTTTTTTATAAGGTCGACAACCTTCCTGATCTTTATCAACATGTCATCCGCATATACCTCCATAATCCTTTCGATCTGATCCTAAAGACCTTATTCACCAGTATCCAGTACGTTGCTCCAACATTTTTCAACCCAAAGGTCATAATGTTATTACAGTATGTACCTCTAATGGTGATAAATGAGGCATTCTCCTTATGTTCAGGTTTCATTCTGATCTTATTATACCCCGAATAAGAATCCATGAAGCAAGCTCATGCCTAGTAGTGGTGTCGACCAGCTAGTCAATTCAGGATAGTGGATAATGGTCCTTAGGGCAAGCCCTGGTAAGGTCGGTAAAGTCTATGCACATGCGCCATTTATCATTCTTCTTCTTAACCATACCAATGTTCGAAAGCCATTAGGGATACTTAACGTCCTCAATGAAGCCTGCCTTCTTAAACTTGTCAACCACCTCTTGAATGGCTGTGTATTTCTCCCGGTTGAACACTCAGTGTTTCTTCTTGATAAGTTTTGCATCCTTCACAATAACGTGTTTGGATACAATAGACTAGAAAAATATTTGATTATTCTTGAACCATCATGATGACGATCACGGTGACGATTAGAGGGTTATGGTGACGATCATGGTTCGCGAAAGTAGAGTAGCTTGTAATCGTCACCATGAAGTCACAATTTGATTATTCGTGAACCATCATGGTGACGATCAGAGTGTTATCATGTGTATATACAATAGACTAGAAAAATATTCTTTAAAAAACCAATAATCAAATGGTCCTTATTCGCCATTTGTGATGATTTTCTACAGCATCGATCAGGTTCACCTTTCTAACATGAACGCAAGCTTTCACCTCGTTGAGGTAAGCTTTCGTCTCTGCTAGTCTATGACCACCACCAGGGTTACCTCCATCTATAAAGTGACATCCGTTAGAGATCATGTCGACCTCGTTCACTGGATCCTTGGGTTTCTTGGTCAAATTTGGATCAAACCCATTGTTAGAGTCCTCGTCTAAATCGTGTTTCTTATCATCAGCCTTTCTGCATAAAGACTTAGATCATCTCCTAGGATTCTGCCTGTCCCTCTAATTTTATCATCCGCCCTTGTTAAAATACTTGGTCAACTTTCCTCGTCGGATCAAAGCCTCTATCTCATTCTTCAGAGCCAAGGAATTATCAGTGTTGTAGTCGTGATCCTTGTGGAACTCACAATACTTGCTCTTGTCCCTTCTATTTAGAGGAGCTTTCAATTTTCCTAGGCACTTGAGGTCACTACTTCCTAGGATCTCATCGAGAATATGGTGGACGCCCATAGTGAGCGGGGTATACTCATCATACTTCTTCAGCTTATCGGTTTTCTTTATGTCCTTAGACCTTTCCTTCCTTTACGAGCTCTTGTCAGCATCAGACTTGGCATGGCTTTAGTTATTTGCTGACATCTCTTCTTTAACATTTGTAATCTTGCCAAACTTAGCAAGGAGCTCGACCATCATGCTCGGTGGTTCTTTAGCCAGCACCCAATTCAACTTTTTAGGTAACAGACCGCTCATGATAGCTGTTGATGTAAAAAACTAGATTGCTCTAATTATTCAATCACAGATAAATAAATAAGACAAAGATTTTTAAAGTGGTTCGGCTAGGAATAAAGCCTACGTCCAGTGTTATGTTATTGCTGAGTATTTGCAGAATTCTTGATTACAAGTTCTCTCAAGGAATTCCCCTCGTCTCTGAATGAGGATGATACAAGGAATTTATAGCCTTGAGGCTGTACATGAAAGGTTCGATACATTAAATGACATACATATGAAAGGGTAATACATTTAATGTAGCGTGGGCGTCAAGAATATAAACATTCAATGAATAGTTGAACAGTTGTCCGTCTGGTAATCAATGATACGGCCGAGATGCAGCTCGGACCGCCTTAGTTGCTCGTTGATCAAGAGTTCCTCGGAGTGCATGTAGTATCTCGGGATGATTGAGTTCCTCGGGATGTCTTCCTCGTTGCTCGGAGAGAATATGAACTGGTTGAAGGAATTAACTTCCTCGCTACTATTGTGCCATGTATATTAACACGTGTCTTCGTATTATTCGTCCACATCGGCATATTAATTTTGGTATCAACAGAAGCCCCCAATGTTTCATATTTCTAACTTTGAGGAGTATGGGACATTCTTTCTCGGTATATGGCAATATTAAATGACCTTCCTGGGTTTCAGGAACATTGTATTCAAATTTCCTTCTCATTTCGCAGCTTCCGCCTTTTTTTTGAATTTTTTATAAGCGCTTCGATCTCCGTGCAGTTTTTGTCCTTTTAGCCGCCGGAAGTTCAGTAGTTTCTTTTTGGTAATCATTTCTTTCGCCGCTTCCCAATGCAAAGTATTTAAACTTCTTAGGTAACCATACCGTCTTCTACGTTTTCCACTTTTCTGCATTCAAGCTTTCTATTCTCTCCTTCTCTCTTGTGCGATAATCCTTGTTTTCGTTCGTTGTCAACATACATCCTTTCTTCCTGTAAGATCTTTTTCCTTTCTTCTCTTTTATTCAGTATGGTTTATATTGTGGAGTCTGTTGAGAAATTTCGTTCTGATTTTTCCATTCCTTCGTGGGTAACTCTAGAGGTTCTTTCTGAGCCTTTAGATTACTTTCGATTGGCTGAGGGACATTGGTTCCCCAGTCTTTTTGTTGCTGAATGTGGATTTTCTTTTCCACCAAACCCATTGTGTCTTGAGTTTTGTCAGTATTTCGATCTTGTCCCTGCAAAAATAGCCCCCAATTCATGGAGAATAATTAATGGGGTGTACAAATTAAATTTAACCCATGGGACTCGTATAGGGATCCCTGAAATTATGTACTGCTATAAGTGGGCCACTCTAGATAATATTTATTACTTAAAAACTAGGTTTTTGAATAGAGTCCTTGTAGTTAACCTCCCTGATTCAAACAGAGATTAGTTTGAACATGGGTTGGTTATAAAAAATTGGCAATATGCCCCTTTAGTTGGAGATGGAGTATACAACGGTCCCAGATGCCCCCCATATGGCAATGGGATAGGTTTATTTTTCATTTTATTTTACTTATGAAATTATGCTTTTATCATGTTTGACAAAATGTATGACTGATATCTCATTATGTATTTGTTTGCAGTTGATAGCAAAAGAAAAACTCCAAAGGAATCAGAAGTTAATATCAAGTATCTGAAACTTATCTGGGGTTTGCATAAGAACGTTGCAGACGAGCACATTAGGTCTGCATCATATTTGCTACAGTATAAGAGTTATACAACCTCTTATACTGCTCGCCCTGTTGAGCCAGCTTCCACTCCAGAGGACTCTTCTTCAGATTCTCATCTTCCTTTAAGTCAAAGGATGGGTAAGAAAAGAGCTCCTCCTGCTCTCTTTGACGATATTACTTCTGCTGTTGGGGCTAAGAAAAGCAAAACTGATGTCCCAGAGGGGACTAAGAAAGTGGATGCTGCACCCTCTAAAGCTGTCGAGAAGCCCCCAGTGGCTCCGAGCAAGAAAGTTGCTCCCATGGAAGTGATTACCATCTCTCCGACCAAGAGTTCTTCTTTGGTTGAAGCTGCTGAGGTCCCTTTGAGAAGATTGAGGAAATCATCCTCAGTCAATTTGGCTGAAACTGCCTCTTCCCCACCATCTGGTGTTGTTGGTGTTCCAACCATCATCCCTCCGAGCTCTGCAATGAGCTCGGTAAAAACTTGGATCATACCCGAGGTCCAAGGGATTGATGAAAATATCTCCAGGGATATGCTGACATCCCTAGCTACTCGTCACCTTGCTTCGGATGGAGGAAAAACGTTGACACTTGTCACACTTCTTGGTATAGGCTATACAATCAGCCCTCGTCGTCGGCCAGTAATATCCCTGTGTCATTACCCTTTGCAAAAGTGTCCGACCTGCTACATGAGCTCCACAAGATCCTTCATGGATTTCTTCAACCAATTCCTTGACTTCTGATGGATGCACACATCTCTGCAAACCTGCCATAATTCCTCGTCTATACAAAACACCATTAGTTAACACATACCGAGCAACTTTATACTTCAATTTCTTGGCAGCTAGCTTATCCTCCGGTAATTCTCCTTCTTCAATGTATGCCCTGATAGGATCCATCCAAGATGGTCCTAAATCAAGGGTAATAATCTTTACCGTCAGATCTTCTTCTATGCTCCGACTTTCTAATACTTCAATTGGTATCGTTCTTCACAGCTCGGTGCGCGTAGCTGATGCTAATCGGGCCAATGCGTCTGCTCTAGCATTCTCCATCCTCGGTATTCTCACCAATTGAATAGCATCAAATTCTGTCAATAACTCCATCGTCTTTGCATGGTACTTCACCATTAATTCTCCCTTAACTGCATATATTCCCATCATTTGATTTACAATTAATTGAGAATCACTGAAAACAATTATTTGTCATGCCTCCATAACTTTCGCCAAATGAAAACCTGCTATCATGGCCTCATACTCAGTTTCATTATTGGAAGCCTTGAATTGGAATCGCAAGGCATATTCCATGTCGATATCATCTGGGGTGTTTAAAACAATCCCTGCTCCACAACCAGCTGTGCAAGATGATCCATCTACATATAATCTCCATATAGGTAACTCGTCTTCAAATTTCTTATCTGTCAGAACTCCTCGGTAAAATATCTGTTGTTTTCTTTCATCATCCCCTGGTATATTTCGTTCCTCGTCGGTCATCTGTTCGTGCCCTTTTACCAACCGGAGTTGGTCTGGGTTTGAATATGATGATTTTTCTACATCCACAAGTCCTTTTACCAATCTTAGTTGGTCTGGACCTGTGTCTGTTGATCCTGTATCGTCCACAGGTAGGTCAGCAAGTATCTTTTGTTCCTCGGGGGTATCAGGGTATGTGAACTCTGCTATAAAATCTGCTACAGCTTGCCCCTTTAATGATGATCTGGGTTCATACACAATATCATATTCACCGAGTTCTATTGCCCAATACATCAACCTTCCTGATTTTTCTGGCTTGTGAAGGGCTTGTCTTAACGGCATGTCGGTATACATGATGATGGTATGGGCCTGGAAGTATGGCCTCATTCTTCTACTTGCCTCAATTAACGCTAATGCCAATTTTTCTAGCTTTGGGTACCTGATTTCTGCACCTCGAAAAGCCTTACTTGTGTAATAAATTGGCTTCTGGACTCCATTCTCCAATCTGATCAACGCCGAGCTGACTGCATTCTCTGATACTGCCAGATACAAGTACAACTTTTCTCCTGTTATTGGCCTAGACAGCAATGATGGGGCTCCCAAATACTTCTTCAAATCTTGAAAGGCCTTCTCACATTCATCAGTCCACTCAAAACTTTTTCGCAGTGTTTTGAAGAATGGGAGTCATTTATCAGTTGCTCGGGATACAAATCTGTTGACCTCTGCAACTCGTCCTGTAAGACTCTGTACTTATTTCCTCGTCGTTGGGGATCGCAGCCCTAAAAGAGCTTTGATCTTTTCTGGATTCGCCTCAATGCCTCTTTGGTTGACGATGTATCCGAGGAACATTCCTTCTCGTACTCCAAAGGTACACTTCGTCGGGTTGAGCTTTATTTGGTATTAATCCAGTTGATCAAAGGTCTGGCCTAAGTCAACTAGACGATCAGTAGCTCTCTTGCTTTTAGTGAGCATGTCGTCGACATAGACCTCCATGTTGCAGCTGATTTGTTTGGCAAAAACCTTGTTCATCAGCCGCTGATATGTTGCACCTGCATTTTTTAAACCAAAAGGCATAACATTATAACAATAAGTTCCCCTTGGGGTAATAAAAGAAGTACTTTCCCTGTCTTCAGGTTTCATTTTGATCTGATTGTAGCCAGAGTATGCATCCATGAAGCTGAGCAGCTCATGTCCCGAGGTAGCATCCACTAGCTGATCGATTCTGGGCAATGGAAAATGATCTTTTGGACATGCCTTGTTAAGATCAGTGAAATCAACACACATTCTCCATTTATTATTCTTCTTTTTTACCATTACCACATTTGCCAACCAATCTGGATATTTCACATCTTCAATGAATTGGGCTTTCTGGAGCTTTTCAACCTCCTCTTGTATGGCTTGGTTCTTCTCGGGACTAAACACTCTTCTTCTCTGCTTCACAGGCTTGATCTCCTTATTCACATTGAGCTCATGACATAAGAAGTTTGGATCTATCCCTGGCATGTCTTCATGACTCCAAGCAAAAGTATTCTTCCTGTTTCTCAAAAAAGTTATCAACTCCTGTTTTATTGAAACATCCAACGACGATCCTATCTGGGTTACTCGTTCAGGATGCTCGTCGTCCAGAATAACATTTTCTGTAGATTCCACCACCTGTCCTTTTACAAGTTGAGATTCATCCCTAGGATCAAGAGTTTCAATTTCTGTACCTTCCTCCACTTGGTAAGTAGTAGTCTTTTTCCTTGATTCTTCAAGTTCCTCTTGCTCGGCAGACGAATAATAGCATTCCCGAGCTACTTTTTGATCACCTTTCATAATTCCGACTCCAAAATTCGTTGGGAATTTCAAACACTGATGTACTGTAGATGGAACTGCTTCGAACTTCTTCAATCCAACTCTTCCCATGATGATGTTGTAGGCTGACTGTACATTCTTATCCATCACAAAGAAGCGTATTCTTTCTGTTCGACAAGCAGGCCAAGTTCTAATGAGTATATCCAACTTGATCGTCCCAAGTGGAAAAACTTTCTCGCCGGCAAAACCCGGAAGGGGTCTGTGATAAGGTTCCAATTGAGATAATTTCAAATTCAAGCTATCAAAGCATGAATAATACATGATGTCTGCCGAACTACCGTTGTCTACTAACACCCTTGAAATGACCACGTCCTTCATCCTCATTTTGATCACCAAAGGATCATCATGAGCGTAAAGAACACCTGCCAGGTCATTTTTTGAAAAACCAATCACTAGCTTCTCTTTGTTTACCTTCCTCGGACGATCATCCTCGGCCAGATTTATTCGCTGAATATATGAACAAGCTTGAGCCTCTCCGAGGTAAGCTTTTCTTTCTGCAGTAAGGTCTCCTCCTCCTGCATCTCCTCCTGTAATAACATTACAATCAAATGACCCAAAACGTATGGAAAATACCTCTCGTTCAGGGTGCCTTGGCTTCTTGGGAAGATCGGGGTCATCATCTGGATCATCTTCATGGTCCCTCTTCTTTTTCTCCTCTGCACGACGAGGAGATCTAGATCTTTCTCTAGTTCTATCATCACTCTTCCTCTCACCCCTGCGATCTACATATTTTGACAATTTTCCTCTTCGGATGAGCATTTCAATCTCGTTCTGAAGGGCTATGCAATTTTTGGTCATATGGCCATGATCTTCGTGAAACTCGCAGTATTTGGCCTTATTCCTCAAATCAGGATTTGTCCTCAGTTTTTCTGGCCACTTGATTTCATCGCTATTCTTGATTTCTTCCAAAACATGATTAATACCCATTTTCAATGGAGTATAATTGTCGTACTTCTTTAGGACTTCCCATGACGTTCTATTGTTCTTGGAGTGCTTGTCACCACCATTACCTTTCTGTTCTTTCTTCTTAGACTTGTTGACCTCCACCTTGCTTTCTTTATCCATATTCTTCTTTGCAGCCATAGCCTCCTCGGCATTCATGATTTTGGCCGCTTTTGCCATCAACTCCGACATAGTTTTAGGTGGATCTTTGGCCAAAGTGTAGTATAACTTATTAGGCAACAGACCACTCATCAAAGCAGTGATTGCTGTCTTTTCTTCGTAATCTATGACTTCCAACTTCTCGTTATTAAAACGAGTTATGTAATCTCTAGTACTTTCACCTGATTTTTGTCTAACACTTAGCAAGTGTGCTACTCGCTTTACTGGCTTCGCCCCAAAACAAAATTTGCCAATGATCAACTCGGCCAATTGAATAAAAGTTGAAATCTTACCCCGAGGAAGATTATTATACCATATCTGTGCAGATCCGGTAAGAGTTCCCGAGAATGCTCTACACCTCATCTCGTCGGGGACGGCATAGATGTCGGCAGCAGCTTGGTATTGTTCTATATGAAGAACAGGATCTGTTTTTCCATCATACTTGGGGGTCACTACAGGTGCTTTGAATTTCGACGGTGTAGGAAAATCCACAATGGCTTGCACAAAAGGTGTTCCTTGAACAAAAGTTCTCTGTAAGGGGTTTCTTGCCTTAGCCATTTCTCCCAGTCTATCCTCCAACCGCTGAATGGAACCTTTCCATGCTTCATTTCCTTCCTTAGTCCGAGCAATTGATTGCTCTGACGTAGCTTCCTGAGATTTATCTCGACGAGTAGCTGGTCGTGATTGTGCTGATCCTTCTCTCAAACGTGATGGTGGTCGAAAGCTTCTCGATGGATCTCTAGGTGGACTCATGTTTCTCCTTGGTCCTAACCGACTGAAAGGAGATACCCGGCTTAATCTTTCCAAGGCACTGGTTCTCTCCGGAGAGAGAGATGTAGGTTGATCTGTATCTGTAGCCCGTATTGATGAAGTTCGCCCAGGTTGATAAGAAGAATCATTAGATTCTCCATTGCGATATGACCCAGTACGTCTGGATCGCGATTGCTCACGATCACTCCTTTGCCCTGAATAAGTAGGTGCACCGCCTTGAAGAGTTTGAAGGAGTTGCCTCATAGATTCTTGCATGGCGGTTTGTCCTTGAGCCAGATTTGTCATAATTCCGGCCAGATCTGGAGATGCAGATGGATTTGGAGGATTTCCAATATTTCCAGCGTTTTGATTACTGGATTCTGGATTATCTGCCATTGATGACAAATGATTTTTTATGAAAAACGATAGTAACAGTCGTTTCCCACAGACGGCGCCAATCTGTTGATGTAAAAAACTAGATTGCTCTAATTATTCAATCACAGATAAATAAATAAGACAAAGATTTTTAAAGTGGTTCGGCTAGGAATAAAGCCTACGTCCACTGTTATGTTATTGCTGAGTATTTGCAGAATTCTTGATTACAAGTTCTCTCAAGGAATTCCCCTCGTCTTTGAATGAGGATGATACAAGGTATTTATAGCCTTGAGGCTGTGCATGAAAGGTTCGATACATTAAATGACATACATATGAAAGGGTAATACATTTAATGTAGCGTGGGCGTCAAGAATATAAACATTCAATGAATAGTTGAACAGTTGTCCGTCTGGTAATCAATGATACGGCCGAGATGCAGCTCGGACCGCCTTAGTTGCTCGTTGATCAAGAGTTCCTCGAAGCGCATGTAGTATCTCGGGATGATTGAGTTCCTCGGGATGTCTTCCTCGTTGCTCGGAGAGAATATGAACTGGTTGAAGGAATTAACTTCCTCGCTACTATTGTGCCATGTATATTGACACGTGTCTTCGTATTATTCGTCCACATCGGCATATTAATTTTGGTATCAACAATAGCGATAATGGAAATCTTCTCATCGTAATCTTTTACCTCAAGTTTCTTCATGTTAAAACATGTGATGAGTTCCCTCGTCATTTTATTCGTCTTTTGGTGGATGCTTAACAAGTGAGACATCCTCTTTCCTGGCTTGGTTCTGAAGCAAAAGTTGTTAACAACGAGATTGTCCAACTGCTTGAAGTTCAAAATCTACCCCTAGAGAGGCTGTTGTACCATATTTGGGCCAATTCAATGAAAGTATTGAAGAATTCCCTATAGCGCATCTCGTCGGGAATAGAATAGATATCTGAAAGAGCTTGGTATTGTTCTATGTGCAACACTGGATAGGATTTCCCATCATATCTGGGAGTAATAACTAGTGGCTTGAATTTTGCAGGTGTTGGATAATCTACTACTCGGTTGTGAATGGTGAACCTTGGACATAACCATTCTGTAATGGGTTTTTGTCCTAATAATCTTTCCCAATCAATCTTCTAAGCGTTGAATACCCCTTCCAGAGTTATTCCTCCTGCTTGGCCTTAACTGTCACTGACTTCTCTGCTCGGCCTCGGCTTTTGGCTGAGCTCACTTTATTAGAAATTTGCTCTGCCTTAGTCGATCCTCTCATGATCTGCATTGACCTGGACAAGCACTCTACCCTCCTGGTCTTAGTTCTTCTTGATTCTTCTATATAATCCCTTAGCTCCCTAGGGGACTGTACTAGTGGGCCTGCACAGCTCTTGGGCCCAGTCGATCAAAGGTAGGTCCTCTATTAAGCCTTTCCAGAACACTTTATCACTCCATGAAGTACGTTTGATCGTCATCATACCCCGTTGATCTGACGGTGTATGTTTCTCCAAGACTATAGGATATGTCATCACACCTAGATCCAGAGTATTTAGACCTTCTTTCTTTGCCTCGTGAGCTCAAATCCAACCTTCTTAGAACATTAATTGCTCTATCATAGTATGTTTTCCTCCTGCCCATGTATGGGGATGGAGGTGGCATCTCACGCCTCCTATCAGAGTTTTCCCAGATGCTGGGGTAATCGGGTTTATCTCGGGCCTGCACTGCTATGCCAAAAGACTCTGCATCAGATGCTTGATGCTATCTTGCATAGTTTCTTGACCTCTAGCCAGGATCTGTAAGATTCTTTGTAGGTCACCCATACCCATAGGCGTAGATGGTGGAACCCCCTCTCCGGTACGGCTGCTTTTAGGTTTTCAGCCATTTTCGAAGAAATTGCAGAAAAACAGAGTATCGTAGCACGAAAAACATAATAACAGTAAAAATTATAGAAAAAGTGAATCGAATGAAGGAAAATGCATATCTAAACTAGGATTCAGTGGATTAAAGAGAATTGAAAAGAAATTACATATTAACAGACTCTAACCCAACGAAACGCGGATGAAATGGAGGGTGATTCACTAATTTTTTAAAACTAGGTATCCTCGAGTTTCATAAATTAACAATGGTGGAAAGCGACGATGGCCGGCCATTTCCCACAAACGGCGACAATCTATTATCACCTAAAACTAGTATATTGATTTAGTCGTAGTAAGAGTACACTAATTATAAACAATAGAAAATAAAGAGATATAAACTGATGAAATCTTAATCTAGAGAAAATATTAACGAAATGAGAGAAATAATACCGGATGTACGTGGTTCGGTCCAAAGCAGTGCCTACGTCCACAGGTGCAGAAATTTAAAGTATTGATTACTGGGAAAAATACGTGGATGAATATAATATACAAGCTCTCAAGTTCTCTCTAGAGTTTGACAACATAACGGTATAGAAATATCTCGAATCCCTTTAATGTGGGAGTATAGGTTGTTGGAAATGAGAGAAAAGATAGTGACATGTGTCATGCCTTTATAGGTTAGGCAGGTACACACTTTGCATGCTAGTAATAGAATAATTATAAAGTTGGTTATGTGCACATGGGGAGAATATTTGCATATCTCCCCCATATGAGAGCAATGCTGACATCACCCAATCTCAGAGCACATGCATGCTCCTTATGAGGGTTACTTAACGGTATTAGCTTGTTGTTATCTAACAAAGTGTATAAAAAAAATTGGGAATACTCGGGCTGACCAAATTGCCTAGGCTGACCTAATGAATAGCTGAGCCGACCTCATTTTTGTAGTTGATGAGTCCAGATGTCTTCTTCTAATTGGTCCACGAGCCATACTATATTAATGGTATGACACTAACTTAAAATTTCTCTTAAATGAAATGTATCAATATGGACCTAAATAACCTTTTGGCTGTGAATAATTACATGTTCTTTTTTAACGGCAATTACATATTCTTTTTGCATGCACTATTTCTCTCTAAACTATATGAAACAACTCGGCTCTTCTTTCCTATTTATCATAAACCGAACCGACACTCCGCATTTCTCTCCCTTACCCATTTTGTGTCACGTCGTACACACCATTGAGTGAAATTTTCAACCCTTCTCTCATTTTAGTTTAGACCCCTATCCATTCAGTTCTTCCAATCTGTTTGTTTTCATGAATTTTATTTAGTAAAATCGTCGGTTGCAAGAAGTAGGTTTTTTTCGTTCTAGTAGGTAAAACCATTATATGATGTTAAAAATTTTGGTTTTAGTACTGACTTTCTCATATTGTTGTTAATATTAGGTTATCTTTAAATTCTTTCACATCTATGTAGTATATTTGTTTCTATTTGTATTATTTCTTTTTGCGCTAGATTTAGTTGCCAATTTTATATTTGTTAAATAAAAAAAAGTTTGTCTGCAATTGTAAATGGATTAAGTTCACGTCGAGTATTATTAATCTTTTAGTAAATGCCACGTTTCCTATGTTTTTGTACATTTTTTCATACCAACGTGCTTTCCTGACTAATTCTATGTTTTCTTGACTTTTCGTGCCCCGTTTTATAATTCCCCACTTGTCGGTGACAAGATTTTGTTTGGTACTTTTGTTTTAATTTATCATTTTCGCTAAAAAAAAATTGACTTATTCATTTTCTTAATGATTTTCGCTTATATTGAAATTTTCTGTATTTTTAATTCTTGATCATGGATTTGTTGTTTAATTTATTTGAACTTCAAGACCACACATAAAAAGTTTTTCTTAATTTATAGTTGCATGAGATGCGGTTCATCAAGTAACCAATCCTAAAATGTTTGTATAATCTATTTCTTTAATTATTAGTATGTCCCCAAGAACTAATTTCTTATTACATGTGTCGTATGATTATTCATCATTCTTGATTTGGATGATCTTATTTTTATATGCGTATTGATATAGGTTAGCACTAATGGCGCCGGGAACACTCAACAACGGTGAATCGATCCGTCGTTAGAGAATCTCCGTACATAATGGCACATGTGTCCACCTAATGTGAGAAAGTGATTTAGTAGAAAAAAATTGAGCTTATTACATATAATGATAAGGAGTCAGGTCCTGTACATACCAAACGGTACATACCACTGGCGCGGACCCATTTTATAAATGATTTTGAGTTGAGTTTTTTTATGTGGTATTTAAATATTTCGGGGGAGCCATATAAAAAAATCAGGACAAAAATTTTTTTTGCTATTTTAAAAAAAATCGGTCAAACTTTTGCAGCTTTAAAAGTTGCAAAAGTTTGACCGACTTTTTTAAAATAGCTAAAAACGTTATTTTGAGTTGATTTTTTTTATATGGGTCTATTGAAATGTTTAAACATCATTTATAAAAATTCAACCGAAAAATATTTTTTTTACAATTTAAAAAATTAGTATGTACCGTTGTTATGTACCGTTCGGTATGTACAGGAGACTCTCACTAATGATAAGTATCTATCTCTACACATATCATGGGGATTGAAATGTCAAACTTAGAAAACCATGTTTTATGGATTGGGTGTTGCAAGCTTTGCTTCACAACTGCCATTGAGGACTTATTTCTTATATCTGCATTATTGGTATTATTTCCAATCGAAAAATAAAGATAATAAGAATATGAGGTTATGTTTGTCTTGGGAGACGGATGACATATCTTCGGTAATTTTTTTCGAGAGATCAAATTCTGTGAAGTTGATCCTTGATTGTTGATGAAGTGTTAGCCAAAATTAGTTTGTAATTAATGCATGTTTAATATCGTGTGGATCTTATTGTGTAATGCTTCGATATGGTATCTCCAATTCAGCATTTTTGTACTTTAAGGTGTGATTCGTATATTCGTAGATTTAATTTTTTTCAATATTATTTTATTCCGCTATATGATATTTTATGTTGGCTTATAAAATCCATCGCTAATGATATTATCCAAGACATAAATGCCAAAACCATTTATCTCAAATGACGTGAGAAGATAATTGAGGAAGAGCCCTATGGTATTGATTGTTTATATAGTCTGTAATGTTCAGTTTTAAGGTTTACCTCACAGTATTTCTTTATTTTTAAATGTAGGATTATATATCAAAGACTGATGGAATTTTAAAGTGCTAAAAGAGGAGGTAGGATCGTTCCCAATTTAATTTGTATATTTCTTCACAGTACTTGGACCATTTACTTGTTTAACCTATCTAAGCTTTGTGTGTGCGCGCGCGCGCGCGTGTTGTGGGGGTGGGGAGGGGGAGGGGGGATAGATCCTACTTCATCCACATTTTTGTTAAGGTTAAGTAGTGAGCAGTGGCGGAGCCACAGTGTCAATGACCTGGGCACGTGCCCAAGCCAGAACAGGTAAGCCCATTTTTTTTATATATATATATATATCAAGGTTCTAAAAGGCGCGAGGCGTGATCGAGGCGTAGAGGTCAAGCCTCAAGCCTTAGGAGCCTAGGCGCGCCTAGGCGAAACCTAGGCGTAAAAAGGCGTTTTCCTTTTTTTATTATTTTATTTATTCCAACGCTAGTAATATAATAAAATAGTAAATACCTTGAATTTTGAAAATATATCCATATGTTTGGTAGTCATCTTTCTCATATTCATGCTCCGTAACCAATATTTGTCAACTAATCCTTTCTTTTTTAAAAAAAAAAGTGTGCCTTAGGCCTTTTACCAAGAATAAGGGGTAATAAGGCGTAGGCGATGCGTTTCTCTCAAGCCTCAAGCCTAGGCGGGTCTAGGCGGAGCCTAGGCGGGACTTTTAGAACAGAGATATATATATATACACATATATTAGTAAGGGTATTAAAGGAAGAAAAAAATTCAGCACAAAAGTTCTCCTATTCACGTTCAAAAACAGAACTCCTAAAATTTATACACATTTTCACAATTGTTAGGGTTTGTTGAAATTTTGTTTGTTGAAATTTTGTGTAGCAAATATTCATTGTTAGAGTTTGTTGAAATTCTGAAAATATGCTTATTTTTTGTTTTATCCCTTTCAATATTAGTATAAATGTTGTTATTGGTTTGTAGTAATTATTTTTTGGGCATGAAGTTGTTGAAATTAATATTGTTGTTATTGGGTTTGTAGTAATTATTCGTTTTGTAATGATGTTTAATTTTTTAAATCATTGTAATTCATCTATTTATATGTTATTTTTTATGCATTTAAAAAATTATTATAAGTACTACTCAGGAAAAAAAAATCGGGGGCTCCCACCCCCGAACCCCAGAATTTTCCTTTCGTGCCCAAGCCAACTAGAATTCCTGACGATTATGCAATTCCTTTAATTCTTGTCTTGATGTTTTTAGTATGTGGAGGAGGAAGGGCTTGGTATGAATAAAAGTTATATTATGAATTTCCTGGAAACTAATAGAATCATATATTATGAGTTGTTGATATTTTTCCTATTATATGAACTTCTTTGATCAAAATATAATTGACCAATATTGTGTAATGAAATGCATGGCTCTTTTCAAATAAAATATAGAAGCAAGTTTACTAGCAAAAGGGTATAAGATCAATACCTTTTATACTACATTTTACTTGTGTTGTTAGATATATAATAGACAATTGTCACGTTACTGTAATATTGATTTTTTTTAGGATTTTTTTTAGGATTGATTTATCACAATTAACTATTGATTTTCCATTAGTTTACACTTATGATTGATGTATTCTAAAGATGCCAATTATCTATAATTTTTTAATCCTTTTATTTTTCATAACCTAGAGTTCACGCGTGCAACCCATGTGTGCACTAACTAGTACTTACAAAACACGTGTAGGAGTTTACATTCTCGAAACCTCTCATATGATATGAACCCAAAAAAATAAAGAATCCTACCAACAATCCAAATGATTATCTAACTTCAACATAAAAAAAAACATACATCACCACTTTATAGCTCTCTCTCTCTCTCTCTCTCTCTCTCTCTCTCTCTAGAGAGAGAGAGAGTCCTGCTCTTGTACGGATTAGTCCGCATTTTAAGAATGCGGCTGGACATATGTCACCTGACGGTGAGCCCAGAAAAGAGAGAGAGTGTCTATAATTTAGACGATAATTTCTAGGCGCACCGTTAGGTGACACATGTCCGGTTCGCATTATTAAAATGCGGATTAGTCCGCACAAGATCATTATATATATATATATACATTCTCATTACCCTATAACCCCCTTCTCTCAACTCATTTCTCTCTCTCTCTCTCTCTCTCTCTCTTGAAAATAAAAAATTTTGGGTTGTGGAAATGGTTACAAAGAGGGCAAGGGTTTAGGTTGTAAACCTTGAGCTCAAATATAGATTATCAAAATGTTTGTAAACCCATCCTGGTAAGTACGTTGTCATGCTTCTCTCTGTTTAAGAGCTCCAACCCACTTTTTGTATAGATTAAGAGCATACTCAGTCAATGGTTAATACCAATACTTGTGTAATCTGGTTAATTAATTATGTAAAAAGAAAAGTGGGCTCTTAACTTGGAACATCAATAGTGGACTCTTAATTTGAGACATAGGAAGTCTTGATTTGGTACATAAAGAGTATTTTTTAACAAATAAATATAAAATATTCAATTCACCATATATTTTTTTACATCCATATAGAGCTCAAATATAATACAACACAACACAAGATTTACATTTTTCAGTTTCTCTGTGTGTGTGTGTGTGTGTGTGTGTTTATATATATACGGAGCTGATCAAATGCGGACCAGTTTAAAGACTCGTTCGTGTAGACTAATTTATTTAAAATACTAAAAAAAATAATTTTCAGTTGATTTTTATATTTTAGTGTTTAAATATTTCAAGGTACCCCTGAAAAAAAATCAACTCAAAATGAATTTTTTTACTATTTTAAAAAATCGATCAAAATATGGCAGTTTTATATTGCTTAAGAACTGGCATATTTTGATCAATTTGTTTAAAGTAGTAAAAAAATTCATTTGGAACTGATTTTTTTCAATGCATGGATGTGGTCCGCACTTGATCCTACCTCTATGTGTGTGTGTGTGTGTGTGTGTACGCGTGCGTAATAAAAAACTAAAAAAAAAATACACTAAAATGTTTATTGTTTATTGCAGAACACAAATAGAGTTATCAAGATGTTGCAGTAAATGAAAATACCTCTCTGATTCAAATTTTGAAATAAATATGTCAATTGCATATATATATAATGCTCTTGTGCGGACTACTCTGTATTTTAAGAGTGCGGACCGGACATGTGTCACCTAACGGTGCCCCTAGAAATTATCGGCTAAATTATACGCACACTCTCTCTCTTTTCTGGGCTCACCGTCAGGTGATATATGTCCGGTCCGCACTCTTAAAATGCGGACTGATCCGCACAAGAGAAGTACTGTATATATATATATATATATTCCGCGAAGGAACAAAGTACGGACTCGCTATTCCTCCTCCATCACAATATTTTCCGACAAGGAACAAAGTACGGACTCACTATTCATCTTTAATCACAATATCAAAACATTAGTTTGGTTGATCGTTGCATGCTCCTATAAGATGTCACTGAATCAGGTAATATAAGGGCACTATAAATTTGTTGGTCCAATGAGTTCTGAGATATACACTCAAGCGAACAACTTTATCCGTGCATAACTTATGTGCGAAGTCTTGTTGTGTGTGTGTGTGTGTGTGTGTGTGTGTGCGTGTGTGTGTGTGTATATCAGTCCTGCTCTTGTGCGGATCAATCCGCATTTTAAGAGTGCGGACCGAACGTGTGTCACCTGGCGGTGAGCTCAGAAAAGAGAGAGAGTGTACCTATAATTTAAGCGATAATTTCTAAGGTCATCGTCAGGTGACACATGTTCGGTCCGCACTCTTAAAATGCGGACTGGTCCGCAAAAGAGCATTATTATATATAAAGAGAGAGAGAGAGAGAGAGAGAGAGAGAGAGAGAGAGCGAGCAGGCTCCTGTGCACATTAAGTTTACAAATGTGCTGGCGCACACCAATTATTTTAAAATATTTAAAAAAAATTGAGTTGATTTTTTTATGTGATATTTAAACATTTCAACGAACCCATATGTAAAAAATCAGCTCAAAAAAACTTTTTTTGCTATTTTTAAAAAATCGATCAAACTTTCGCAACTTTTAAAGTGTTTAAAAATAGCGAAAGTTTGACCATTTTTTTTAAATAGCAAAAAAAGTTTTTTTTAGCTGATTTTTATATATGGGTCCCTTGAAATGTTTAAATATCATATAAAAAAATCAGTTCAAAAATGTTTTATTTACTATTTTTAAAAAATGATGTGCAAATTTAGTGTACATAGGAGCCTGACTCTCTCTCTCTCTCTCTCTCTCTCTCTCTCTCTCTCTCTATATATATATATATATATATATATATATATATATATATATATATATGAGCAAGATCTCTAACCGCCGGTGCACTTAGCGGGGACCCCCGATGGGCCATTTTTTTTAAATGAAAAAAAAAATTGAGTATATCTTTTTATTGGGTTTTTAAACATTTCAGGACCTGTAAAAAAATTAGCTCAAAAATAATGTGTCGATTTTTACGCGACTAAAAATTGACATATATTTTACCCATTTTTTTACGATAGCAAAAAAAATTATTCTTGGCTGGTTATTTTTTTACAAGTGATGATATCCAATGAACACAAGCAAAACAAAAGTAATAAAATCACATACAACGCAAGATGTACGTGGTATAACAACGTACCTACGTCCACGGGATTTAGGGTTTGCTCTTTATTGTTTTAGAGAACTAGTTGTCAAGAGTTTTAGTATTGCTCAACATCACAATCTCACACGTCCCCCTCAAGGGGAGCGGGTTTACATCTATTGAAAAGCTTAGGAGAGTCCTAAGCTCCATCAATAGTTATCCTTGATAATTCGAACATATCCTTTATCTTATTCAGCCGTTCCAAGCGATGGACTTGAGGATGTCTTCCATGACTTGGACTCTTCATTAATTTTGGGTGCACGTGGCCTGAGCGCATGTGCCGAGCACGTGCACGGGTAATTCTAGACCCCACATTATTATTGGATCTTGAGATGTTTATTTGATCTCTTTCCTAGACCTGACAAAATGAGGATGTTGCTCGATCAACATTAAAAGATGAGATGGAAATGACACAATGAAGAGCCTGAATGACATTTGAGATGGATGAGAGAACCTTGAGAAATAATGCGACATGTAACATTAGGGGATCAAAACAAATATATACGCCCAATGACTCATCTTCTTCTATTTCACGCACAAAGAAGAGACAGCATTACCGCTCCTAAGGATTCCAGGGTTCAAGTCATCGATGAAACACAAGTCTTAAAAGCAATTGATCTTTTGATGAATGTCCCAAGAACATTAGATACTTTCTCCAATCTTCTTAACAAGATGAAGAGGCGACAAATATTGATAAATTGTGAGGTCTGTGATTATGAAAATTTATCTTTTTTTATTTTTTATGAACTTGTTTTGTTGTTGGGTGAAATATTTTCATTACGGTGATGACGCTAATACTCTTAAATTTATAATAACTTCTATCTTTAATTGTTTTTACTAGTTCAACTCGATTACTTTTTTGAAAGATGTTGCGTTGATTCTTTATCTATATTTTTTTAATTATTAATAATTCAAAAAGCTGTTACTATACAATTTGTTATAATCCATCCAAACAATGGATTTGGAATTCTATTAAAATTCCAAATGTATAATTGAACCAAAGAGTTGAATTATAATGTCGTGTGATTTTAATATGGGTGTGTTGGGACCCCAATTCCATGGCTTCGAATTGGAATATTTTGAGGAAAAACATTCAAAATTTAAACTAAAAATTTCCAATTCCAAGTCATAGAATTAGAGCTCCCAACACCCTCATCGAATTCTAATTCTATACAAATAGAAATCTAACTGAATTACAATTTTGTAGATCCAAATTGACCTTAAGCAAAGTAAATATGAGATCCAATGACATAAAATCTTACTAATGCAAAACCATTTCCAACTGGAAAATGTAAAATGTTTGGGAACCCCACAATAGTCCTACAAACCATGACTAATTGTCCAATTTAAATTCGACACCGACATATAAAATCATCTTAAGGAGACGATTAACAAAATTTAAGTAAAATGGACAACTAATAAGGGACATTGTTGGGGAGGTTGCGGATGACATTACTCTTCATGCCGATCTTGGAGCGCATGGCCTCTACCCCGGATCTTTTCATCTCCTTCATTACCTTCATCCTCAGCATATGCTCTCTTGACTGCACAGTCGCCAATCCCATGCTTCTATACCTGCAAAAAAAAATCGTAATTATTTGCTTATTTGTTCTTTTTATTTTCTCTCTTGAAATGCATCTTTATTTACCGACTCTGATTTTGTTTGCCCTATGCCAAATTTGTACAATGCAGAAGGATGTGTAAATGAGCAGATGAGAAATATGTGGCTTCGAAAGTTAATTTTAAGGATCAAATACCAAAAAGTCCCTCAAATATTTTTTAATACACATTTAGTCCAAGCCTTTTATTTTGTACCAAAAAGTCACTTATTCTCTTATCTTTAAAGGTCCGCGTCAGCGGCATGGAAAAGCCTTTTTGACATGGTGAAATAAAAAGTCTTGGACTAAACGTGTATTAAAAAAAGTTCGAGGGACTATTTGGTATATGCCCCTAATTTTAACTAGCATTAAATGCAGCTCCAATTTTACTATTTTATTTCACGAGTCAATAGAACAATCCTCGAATCACGAGCAAAGTTGGGTAATTTAATATGATGAAATAAATATAATCCAAGCTTAATAAGCTATAACAAACAAGCTTACCAATATTATCAAGTTCAAGTATTAATTCTAAACCAACAAAAGCGAGACTCTGTAGCTAGGTTAAATGTAGATAGATCAAGATAACAAACCTCGCGGCCAGGGCAGCAGTGATTGCAAACTGATTTGTAGGTGAAGGGCGTGGTTTCTGGCGGTAATAACGCAAATATTCCCTGGATCCAAGTGCTTTAACTGATTTTCCCTCATCCGTCATTCTGGTTATGATGAGCTCAGATCCACCACTTCCAAGTTCAACAGCGTTGTTACTCATGTCATCTGATGCAGCCACCAGTTGCTTCCCATCTGTATCCACATAACTGTACCAAACAAATGTTCACTAGATTAACAATTAGCTAGGGTTGTAAATGGGTTGCTCAAGCTTGGCGTAAATGAGCCTAAAAATATGTTCAAGTTTGGTTCATTTATCTTAGGAGCCGAGCTCAAATGAGCTTCTAAGCAAACAAACACTAGCCAGCTCGAGTAACTTGATTATTTTACACTAGTTTAGTATGAATACTGGTGATCCAGACGAATCCGAACCGAGCTCAATAAGATAACGAGCTTAAAAATTTGTTCAGATAACGAGTTTAGGATGAATATTGGCTAGTTTATTTTACGCAGTATTCTAAAAGGCGCGCCTAGGCGTGAGGCGTTTTAGAAACGCCCCGCATAAGGCATAGGCGTGACAAAAGGCGTGGTCAACGCGCGTGTAAGGCGCGGTCAACCGTCCATGCGCGCCTAGGCGCAAAAAGGCGCGGAAAGGGGTGAAAAGGCGTGCGCCTTTTATTTAAAGTTTTTTTTTTTTAGTTTTTTTTCTAAGTTTTTTTTTTAAAGTTTTATTTCTTATCAAAAAAGCCTTCCAAAAGACAACAAAACCCCTAACCAAATTGCTAATGTTTTTTTTTCTTATATTGTTATAATTTTTTTCGTTCTACTTATGTTTTTTCTTTCTTATTCTGCTAGAGAGGAATGATGTTTCTGCTTACTTTTTTTTTTGGTTCTGCTTAAGTTTTTTTCTTCTTCTTTCTTCTACTATTATATTTGAAATATATTGTTTACTAACTTATGTTATATTATATTTGATTATATTATATGATATTATATTATATTTGAAATATATTATATTGAAATATATTATACATTTGGGAAAAAGGGTTACCAAATATACGGATATATTTTCAAATGTCAAGATATGTATTATTTTATTATTTTACTAGCGTTAGTATAATTAAAAAATATTAAAAAGGGGGAAACGCCTTTTTAAGCCTAGGCTTCGCCTAGGCTCCTAAGGCTTGAGGGTTGGCCTCCACGCCTCGCGCCTTTTAGAACCTTGTTACGAGCATGTCTCGAAGGAACACGATTCGAACTCAAATAGCTTGATTCGTTTTACATCCCTACAATTAGCTACGAAAATGCATACAGATAGGCTTACAAAGGTAACTAGAAGCAGAAAGACTGATGGTCAAAATCAGATGGAAAGAAGAAAAATGAAACGAGAAACAGAAACCTAACCTGCTACTATAATCATAAAACTCTTCCAAGTCGGCTTCTTCTTCATCATCACCGTCACCATAGTGCACTTTGCAATGACTTTTTGCCACCATGTGCTTCCTAACCGCTTCCAAACTGCTGAAAGGATGGCATCTATCATTGCAATACAAACACATGAAATCCCTTTTTACCTGGATAATAGAAACAGCAGCAACAAGATGATAAGTAAAATAATTTTTATAAAGCCACGGAATATAGAATGCAAGTCCGACGAATACAAACAAAATTTAGTAAATTATAGTAAACCCCCATGAACTGTAGCTCATTTTCACTTTGCCCCCTGATTTATAAGAGTGAACCAAAAAAAAAAACTAAGCAATTTCACTATATTTCATCCGAATTTTTTTCAAAAGTCTGAACTGATTCCATCATAGAAATATGGAACTGATTAGAAAACTTTGGGAAGGTTTCAGAGATATTTTAGATTTAATATATTGAACTTGCTGTCACAAATTCAACAATTTTGTATCATATGATACTGATTCGTATCAAATAAATTCCAAAACCTCAGCCAAGCCACTTCGAGAATGATACAAATATATTTTTTACAGATTGTAGAGTTAATATGGTTTGGGTGTAAACGTTGAACAGTTAAATGGGTTTTCTTTCCACTTCCTTAGTACAGGTTCTAGGAGAATTTACTTGGGTAGAAGAAGTATTCTTCTTACCTTAAGGCCAAGATAAGTAAGAAGACCTCTTGGATCCTTCAGATACTCAATATCGGGAATGAAGAACCCATGATGTTTGTGCATGTGAACCATACAACTTTCTATAGTATCATGCTCCATATCACACACAAAGCAACAACATGGATCCAACTCTTCTTCATCGTACCCATCGTCATCATCATTATTAGAGGTGCTGCCATTTACATTCAAATGAGTCAAAGATTCACTGGCTTCACCAACCAAGTCTTCCTCCTCTGGGTCAACCTCTTCCCACTCATCACTTTCTTCGCTCTCTCCACCGCTGTCTTGTTGGGGAGGCTGAGGCTTATTCACATCACGTTGCGGGAGCGGCTTGATTATTGGATTCCCATCGTCTTGATGACCGCCCTGAGAAGCACGCATCACGTGGCTCCGTGATTTTAGATGTTGGGCATAAGCCTTCGAGCTCCTATACCCTTTGCCACATAGACCACAACTGTAGAGCATTGGGGTCTCATTTAGCTTATTTTTCTCTTCAGCAAGTGCAGTTTGTCTTGCTAAAAATAGAGCTTCTGTCACTCCCGGAACCCCCGAAATCTGATCTACAAAAAAAGCAAGAAATTACTATATTGGTACTCTTAGGGGTGCATTTGATTACAAAGTTTAAAGAAAATAAATCAAGAGCAGTTCAATTCTATGAAAGAAATTTCATTTTTGTGAAAGGCTGGGGAAAAAATGAGCGATTTGGTGAGACGGTCTCTTATTTTTCAGATTGGGTAAATATTGGACTCCATGGAATAATGAAAGGGAGAACATTTTACCTTACCACTCGTCTCTCTTTCCAAATTATCATAAAAATATGTTCTTTTACACTCTTTTTCGAAACTTTGTAATCAAACATGCCCTTAACTAATTTTCCATGAATGCTGCATAGGAAACATAATAGGACTTGAGAAATGTTCATGCCAATGAAGGGAAAAAGCATAACCATGTAAAAAGAGCAATCTACATCAAGGCATTATTATAAGAGGATAGTCCTAAAAGATGTATATGAATGACGAAATCCAAAACAAAAAGAGCAATCTAGATCAAGCCATTTTTATCATATGAGGCCAGTCAAAAGGATGTACAGGAATAACAAATAAGAAAACGGTAAATTTGGATGTAGAAAATGGTTGAACTCTCCAGATCCTTTTGCTACTCTGTTCAGCCGATGGATATGTTTTGACAATCATAGAGTGGGAGTTATGCCTGATATCCAGAATCCATTTTATTAATGGGTTGGGTTGGGTAACAGATGGGTCAAGCTGGCTCAGCGCATTTTGTTGAGATTTGCACCCTCTAATAATATGGCATTGAGTAGATCGTCATGATAAAGGTAGAAATGACAATAAGTGTGAAGGTTAATGCTTTATTTTATTTAGTTTTTACTTGAATACCTCCATAATGCGGGTTTTATAGACTTTTAGTACCTTTTAGAAATTATGTTTTCCGTTGGGTACCTAAAAAAGAAAATATTTATAAAAATAGTAGGAAAACATATAAGAAACAGAAAATTGGAAAACTCTCTCTCTCTCTCTCTCTCTCTCTCTCTCTCTCTCTCTCTCTCTCTCTCTCTCTCTCTCACACACACACACACAAACACCACCACTACTCCCCCACCATTTTCCACGGTGAAAATCGATCTCTGATTTCAATTGGCAGGCAACCCATCTGCAAATAGCAGATTAATTTCAACACCTATTTGATTGCCTAAACAGATGGTGTCAAGTCAACACATTGATTTTAGGAAACGAAACCTAAACCCAGCCGACCTCACAACGCATACGCATATTCAAGTAATAAAGTTTAAAGGAGTTTGCAAAATATAGTTCATTTTTGGACAGAACAGAATTGTGTTGATGAGTTTAACTAGGAAAATAGGGAGGTTTACCAACAAACAAACAAACAAAAAGAAAAATTGATATTGAATAAAGAAAGAGAAAGAGGAGGACCTTGCGTTTGAGGTTGTAGCGGTGCCACTCCGACTTGTAATGGAGTTTTTGCTCCGAATCGTCTTTGAATTCTTTGTTGCACGCATTGCAGCTTAATCCAACCATTTCTTTTCTTTTTCTAGATTAGATAGATAGATCAACACTGGTCTCTTGATATTTATAAACTCACAATGACTCAAACACCAAGACCACGTCTCCTAATATACACCACCACTTGCTAGCGCAACCATCCACGTCCACCAAAAAATACCTAATCTTCCATTAAATTACTTTTTAACCCTTTTACTTAAAGGTCTTTTGGGAGTCCAATTCCAAAGCTTTGCAATTACAATTGGCCCTATTTTTTATCGTCTCCCAGCTCTATTTTGTAAATTTATACCCCTGCAATACAATTAAAAAAAACAACAAAATATACTTGTGTTAGTAAAACATAACATTGATTATACTTAACACTTAACAGTGTTGCGTAACATATACCAATCAGCAAAATATATAACAGTGTTTCATAAAAGTAAGATTTCCAGATCGACAGAGTTCAACAATGTGACTACTCAAATGTGAAAAATACTTCATACAAAAAGCCTATACTTTTTTTTTGTTTTCATGTATAATACAGTGACTGCTATTAACCTTATATATCAGGGGAAGTCACCATTACCCAAATGTGAGGCTAGATTTTTGTAACTTTTCAAAAAACAAGGAATGTTTGTTTGACAGACCAAAAATGGAAGAATAGATATACTCAAATGTGAAAAATAATTAACACAAAAAGCCTACACTTGCTTTTTGTTTTCGGATATAACCAAAAAAAAAACGAAAAAAAAAGTATTACACAGATCTATGTAACAGTGAAAAAAAAATAACAATAAATCGGAAATATTCGAACAAAAATAACAGTAAAACAGATCTAAAGTGTTACACTTCCACTATGAAGCACGAACACTCTTCTAGAAGCCACGAGTCGGCTTTGACATGAGTCCGACACGCGACACGCTCCGACACACTGCTGACATGTTGCCTAGACGCTGGGACATGTTGGGACACGATATCGATACGCTGGGACACGTAAACGGACACGCTAGGACACGTAAATTATTTTTTTTAATTTTTTTTCTTATGTGATGGTGATTCTGCTTTATTTATGATTTTTAATGTTAAAGTGTGTTTGAATTTTGTTTTGTATAGCCCATTTTCTTAATTTCATGTTAAAAATGCTCTAATAATGTATTTTATGGCAAAAAATCTGTTTTATTTCATTGATATATATATTTAAATATATATTTTATATTATACATATCCTAGCATGTTGTATCCTAATTTTTTGAAAAATCACGTGTCGTGTCGAAACACGTATTACGTGTCGAGTTTGTGCTTCATAGCACTTACACAGATCTAAAGTTACACAGATCTAAATTGTTCGGAAATGTCAGAACATAAAGTGTTACACAGATCTAAAGTTAAAACAGAAATAGAAATCTAAAGATCTAAAATCGGAAAATAAAGTTCTAAAGTTCTAAAGATCTAATAGAAATAGAGCTTTTTTTCTTTAAAGTGTCATGGTACTAAGCAAGTGAGTAGCTGAGTTATGCGGACAGGGGTGGAGTAATTGTCTTTTTAATTTGAGGGATGTTTGGTCCTTTTTTTCAATTGTCTTTTATTTTCATTTTACTATTAATACTTGAGCTCATGAAAAACTCCATGTGAACAGTTGAGTCTGTTAGAAACCAGCCAAGGATGGTTTTTTCTGTTAAGGAGAGAGTGGAGAGAATATCATAAATTGTAATTGTCTATTTCATGGGGAGGCATGATGAATGAAATGTGTAGTTAAGGCTCTGTTTCTTTGTTGAGATAGAGAAAAGGAGGCTGTAGAACAGCTCAAGTCCTATAGAACAGGACATTTGGTATCAGAGCAAAAAAACGATCCACCATGGCAGATGGGTTGCGATCAAAGGCAAATGAAGATCTATCAAAGAAAAATGAAGCTAGTCTCATTGAGCTGAGAGAGCAATGCGAGGTGCTCGATGAAAGGTCACAGAAGGAAATTTTGGCTCGGGTGGAGTTAGAGCAAAAGATGGAGTCCAGATTTGAGCAGCTCTTCAAGTTTTTCAATGATCGATTAGACCAAAGGAATTGATGGGGCAGGAAGAGTTGAGACCACCCCCATTCAGATCCAAAATAGAAATCCGTGGCAGGCTGGAGCATAAGGTAATACTCCTAAACTTCCCAAAGTTGAATTTCCCAAATTCGATGGAGACAACCCAAGAGCTTGGATTAGAAAGTGCAGTAAATATTTCCAAATATATCCAATGAGTGAGGAGCAAAAGGTGATTATTGCTTCTCTTTACTTGGAGGGTAGAGCTGATATTTGGTATTAGGATTACCAAGAGGGGAAGGAACACATATTGTGGGACCAATTTATTGAGGATTTGTGTGTGCGGTTTCAAGAAGTAGGCCATGAAAATATTGTGGGGGAGTTCAATAAACTTCAACAAATTGGCTCGGTGGAGAAGTATCAAGAGCAATTTGAGGAGTTGAAGTCTCTAATGGAGGTTAGAAACAAGGGACTCTCTGAAGAATATTTTGTTATGAGTTTCCTTAGTGGACTTGAGCAGGAGATTCGGGTCATTGTTCAGATGTTTAACCCCACTACTCTCACTCAAGCCTTAAGCCTTAAGCTATACCTAGCTTAAGTGCAAGAATCTGCCATCACAACATGTCACTACAAGCCAACCACCTTCATAAAACCCAATTTACCACCTAATTTACCTTCCCAGAACCAGAAAACCACTACCACCCCTCTCAAGACCAACTATCAAACACCTCTATCCGCTGTTACTAGAACATACAACCCACCAAATGCTAAAAGCCTAATCCCTATCCAACAAAAAATGCGAGTGTCCTACCTCCTGTCAAGAAGTTGTCCTACGCCGAAATGAGAGCTCGAAGAGAAAAGGGACTTTGCTACAATTGTGATGTGGTGTTCAGACCTGGTCACAAATGTGCGACCCAACATCTATACATGCTGGAGATGGAGGCAGAAGAAATGGGGGATGAATGTCAGCCAGTGATGGAAGGAGAGGCAGAAGACCTTGAGAAAGAAGAAGACACAAATATGGAAATTTCAGTTCATGCTTTGGCTGGGAATTCATCCCATAACATAACACCATAAGGACACAAGGACTGCTAAAAAAAAGGAATATCACCATTCTTGTTGACAGTGGCAGCACACATAACTTCCTGGACATGGAAATAGCCAAACAAAATGGTTGTGTAATGGAGCCCACTGTAACACTACTAGTTACAGTGGCTTATGGAAGCAAATTAGTTAGTGGTCCCGAATTGAAATGGAGTATGTAAGGGCACCAATTCGAGGTGGATATGAGGGTGTTGACCCTTGGAGGCTACGATATGGTGTTAGGGGTGGACTGGTTGAAAGTCTACAGCCCCATTATGTTTGATTTCCAGAAGTTAAAGTTATCATTCTCCAAAGAGGGTAAAATGATAAGTCTACAAGGGGGCGTCGAAGAAGGGACCCTCAAATGTATGACCGGAAAGTCTTTTCAAAAATTCCTTAAGAAGAACAAGTGTGGGTTGATTGGCCACTTGTTTTCGGCTACAGCCAGCCCTCTAGATCCAAACATAACTCCTTTTCCAATCACCCAACTGCTAAATGAGTTGCAAGACGTGGAGGTTGGTCCAAGAGATATTATAATTGGGGATTATTCAACCAAGTCAGCCCATTTGCTTCTCCTATTTTGCTGGTGAAAAAGAACGATGGTGGGTGGAGATTTTGCGTTGATTATAGGAAGTTGAATGACATGACTGTAAATAACAAGTTTCCTATCCTGGTAATTGAGGAGCTATTGGATGAGCTAGAAGGGGCAAAAGTCTTCACTAAAATGGATTTGAGGTCAGGTTAGCACCATATTAGAGTTATCCCTTGTGACGTGTATAAAACAGCCTTTAGAACACACCACGGACATTATGAGTTCAAAGTGATGCCCTTTGGGCTCACCAGTGGACCCGCAACCTTCCAAAACCTCATGAATGACATCTTCCAGCCTTACCTTAGGAAGTTTATTTTGGTATTTTTTGATGATATACTCATTTATAGCCCTTCTATGGAGTCCCACTTGAATCACCTCGGGATTGCCCTTACCATTTTACAGTAACACCAATTGTTTGCTAAGTTGTCAAAGTGTGCATTTGCCCAAGAACCAAGTGGATTATTTAGGGCATATTATTTCCGGGCAAGGGGTGGCTACCGACCCCTCCAAGATTGAGAGCATGATTTATTGGCCCAGACCTCACAATTTGAAAGGATTACGAGGTTTTCTTAGCTTAACCGGCTATTACAGGAGGTTTATGGGATCATAAGCAGAGGGCTGACGGAATTATTGAAGAAGGGAAATTTCAATTGGAACTCAAAAGCTTAAGCTTCTTTCCGACAACTTAAGGAAATAATGACTAGTATACCTGTTTTGGCCTTACCGAACTTCCAAAAGGAATTTGAGTTGGAAGTTGATGCTTGTAGTCAAGGGGTAGGTGCTGTTTTGATGCAAGAAGGCCGGTTGCCTTTTTCAGCAAGGCCTTGGGGCCAAGGTTCATAGCGCTCTCGACTCACGAAAATGAATTGTTGGCAATAGTGTTAGCGGTGACCAAGTGGAGAAGCTATTTGCTGGGAACTCGCTTTATTATTTTCACAGACCATCAGAGCATTAAATATTTCATGGAATAGAGATTTCACACTAAGTTGCAGCAGAGGTGGTTGGCCAAACTACTGGGCTATGATTATGAAATTAAGTATAAAAAGGGGAGAGAGAATGGCACTGTTGATGCTCTCTATTGGGTAGCTGAAGTCACTGGTAATGCTATCGCTTTACTAACACCAGCACGGATGGAAGACATGGTAGCAAGTTATGAAGGAGACAAAAAGGGTCGAGAATTGATATCTCAGTTGTTGGTCGCACAGGACGGATAAGCTCATTACACCTACAACAAGGGTATCCTCCGAAGAAAAGGAAAAATTTACATTGGTGAGAAAAATGACTTTGAGAAAATTACGGCTGTTGTGCACTCCTCGTCACTCGAGAACTCAAGCAGCTTATAAATGGGCAAAACAATAAAACAATACTTTTTCTAGCCAAGGCGAAAGAGGGAAGTGTATGAATTTGTGATGGCATTTGATGTGTGTCAAAGGCATAAGCTCGAGCATTTGCATCCAGTTGGATTGCTACAACCACTGCCCATTCCCCATCAAGCATGGAGCCATATCACTATGGATTTTGTGGAAGGTTTACCCAAGTCTGACGGAAAAGATTGCATCATGGTTGTGGGGTGCTCACAAAATATAGCAACTTCATCCCATTGTCTCACCCTTTTTCTGCAGTCACTATAGCCCAACTCTTCCTCGATCACATTTATAAATTACATGGACTACCGTCATCAATTGTATCTGACAGGGAAAGCATCTTCTTAAGTATCTTTTGGCAATAACTGTTTAAAAAAATTGAGGACCAAACTGATATTAAGCACAGCTCATCACCCACAAACTGATGGCCAAACTGAGAGGATGAATGCTTGCCTAGAGTCCTACCTAAGGTGCATGACTAGCTACAAACCTAAGAGGTGGATTCATTGGTTGTCCTTGGGGGAGTGGTGGCTTAACACCAATTACCAGACCGGATTGAAAATGACGCCATTCCAAGCTTTATATGGGTATGTATCTCCTCAATTGTCTATTGAGGGAGAAGCTCAATCATCCATAGCTGAGGTTGATGAGTATTTAAAGCAAAAAAAAGGTCATGACAGAGGTACTCAGAATTAGGTTGCAGGAAGCACAACAACGAATGAAGTTTTTTGCAAGGTTCTAAAAGGCGCGAGGCGTGGTCGAGGCGTAGAGGTCAAGCCTCAAGCCTTAGGAGCCTAGGCGCGCCTAGGCGAAGCCTAGGCGTAAAAAGGCGTTTGTCCTTTTTTTATTATTTTAATTATTCCAAAGCTAGTAATATAACAAAATAGTACATACCTTGAATTTTGAAAATATATCCATATGTTTGGTAGCCATCTTTCTCACATTCATGCTCCATAACCAATATTTGTCAACTAATCCTTTGTTTTGTTTAAAAAAAGTGTGCCTTAAGCCTTTTACTAAGAATAGGGGGAAATAAGGCGTAATAAGGCGTAGGCGATGCGTTTCTCTCAAGCCTCAAGCCTAGGCGGGCCTTTTAGAACAGAGGTTTTTTGCCGACAAGAAACAGACAGAAAGAGTTTTTGAGGTAGGAGATTGGGTATATCTTAGATTACAACCATATAGGCAGACTACCATAGAGATACGACAGAATTTAAAGCTCTCGGCCAAGTACTACGGACCATACGAAATTGTCGAAAAGATAGGCACTGTGGCCTATAAAACTGAAGTTGCCCCCCGGATCAAAAATACATCCAGTTTTTCATGTGTCCCAATTGAATAAAAGGGTGGGTGAGCAAGTTAGTGTTATGTCCCAGCTTCCTCTAATTGATCAGGAGGGCCATATGAAGTTGGAACCACTCAACATTCTTGCTAGAAGGATGGTCAAAAGGAACAACCGTACTGCGCTCAAATCCTTGTGCAATGGTCTCATTCAGCTCCAGAAGATGCAAGCTGGGAGGACTATGCTGCTATCAAAACTCAATTTCCTCATTTCAATCCTTGAGGACAAGGATCCCTTGAAGGGTGGGCAAATGTCATGGTACTAAGCAAGTGAGTAGCTGAGTTACGCGGACAGGGGTGGAGTAATTGTCTTTTTAATTTGAGAGCTGTTTGGTCCTTTTTTTCTATTGTCTTTTATTTTCATTTTACTATTAGTAGTTGAGCTCATGAAAAACTCCATGTGAGCTGTTGAGTCTGTTAGAAACCAGCCAATGATGGGTTTTTTTGTTAGAGAATATCATAAATTGTAATCGTCTATTTCATGGGGAGGCATGATGAATGAAAGGTGTAGTTAGGGCTCTGTTTCTTTGTTGAGATAGAGAAAAGGGGGCTGTAGAACAGCTCAAGTCCTATAGAACAGCTCAAAGAAAAGGGGGTTTTATTCGGACAAGTCCGAGCTCGGCCCGAAGCTCACCGAACTCACGGGCTTCAGGCACGTTTTCGGGCAGGCCTGACTTCAAATTTGAAAAATGTTTAAAGCACACTTTCAAACATATCCAAATCAGAAATTACTTGTTAAAAACAAAACAAATTTCAAACAGCCTAGGGTTTGGTTTGATCACCAAAAATAACTAAAACCATAACTGTTACCAAACACAAAAAGCCTTTGGTTTGATCACCAACCACAAAACCGTAACTGTTACCAAAAATTTCAAACACCCTTTTGTTTACAGATCTAAACAAACAAAACAAGCTAAATGAAAACCCCTTTTCTTTGAGTGGATCCACCAAACAAAAGGGGAAAAAATAAATGAAAATACTAACGAAAATACAAGAAATAATACCAGATGGAGCGTGGCAAACAGCGGTGGTTGAGAGGTGCGGACGGAGGTTCGTGTTTTTTCTCCAGACTAGAGGGAGAGTTTTGTTGAAATACAAACAGATTAGGGTTCGTTGTTTTGTTGAAGTGGTTGGTGTAAATGGGAGTTTTGTTCAACTTTTTTTTTTTGGTTGTAAAATGACCAAATGGTCCAAAACCATAACTCTAATAATATATTCTTAAGAGTACCACTACATGGACCCTTTTTCATACCCACTTTGGTACCCGCCTAATAAGACAAGGCTGATAAGGGATTGTACCTTGTGCCCCTGGCGGGACCCACAATAACAAGGTATAGCATTTTTATGCACCGGGTATGAAAAAAGGGTACCAAAGTGGGTCTGTGTAGCTTTATTCTATTTTTAATAGGGGGTTAAATGGTAAATATACCTAAATTATATCAAAAATTCTATTTGTACAGAGGATTCTGTACAGATCATCTGTACAGACTGAGGGGGCGTGTCTATATTGGTTCGTGCCTTAAGTGGACTCAGACACGGATCAATACAAATACGACACGTCAGTCTGAACAGACGATTCTGTACGAATCCTATGTACGTGAAGAATCACTCAAATTATATGCATAATCTTAATTTATATATATATACAGTCCTGCTCTTGTGCGAACTAGTTCGCATTTTAAGAATGCAGACCGGACATGTGTCACCTGGCAGTGAACCCAGAAAAGAGAGAGAGTGTGCCTACAATTTAGGCAATAATTTCTAGACGCACCATTAGGTGACAAATGTCCAGCCTGCATTCTTAAAATGCAAACTAGTATATATATATATATATATATATATATATATATATTTGAGTTCGGGACGGGCCCAAATCGAGCTTCACAATGTTATGCTCAAGCTCGGCCCGAATTACAATCGGGCTTGAAATTTTGGCTCAAGTCGGGCTTGGGACAAACTCGTTTAAAGCTCGGCCCGAATTTAGCAGGGGGAACGAGCGGTCTTCGGGCTTGCTCGACTCAATTTACAGGTCTAGCTGTGAGTAGGGGTGTTCACGGTCCGATCCGGGTTTAAACATTATTATGGATCGGAACGAATTAATCGGTCCATGTTTATTAAGACCCGAAACCGGACATGATTAACCGGGTTCGGTCCAAGTGTGTTTCGATCCAAATAATATTCGGGTTCGGTCCAATTCGGTTTGACATGGTTTGATTAAAAAAATTATTTTTTTTGCTTTTTTTTTACTGTTTTTTTCATGTTAAAATTCTGCACTTTTTTACAATAACTTTTTCTCCTTAAAATTCATTTTGGCCTACTGTTTTTTTAGAAACCCAAATCATATAACAAGTCCCCTGTAGAAACCCATATGCAACGTCAAGTCTCAAAGTTCAAGCATATCAGCTTAAACTGAAGACAAGTTTTGAAAATCCAGATCAGATCCACCAAGTCACCTGTAGAAACCATATGCAACTTCACAAAAATGTTGCCCTGAACATTAACAAATCCCAAATCATATAACAAATCACAAAGAATTTAAATCCCAAATCATATAACCAAAAATCAGTCTCAACAAATCCCAAATCATATAACCGAAAACCAGTCTCAAGTTCTCAACAACACATACTAGAAAAATCAGATCGGTAACATAGCGGCCGATGAAGGGGAAGAGAGAACAACGCCGCCGGGTAATGGAGAAGAGAGAGCAGCGCCGACGAAGGAGAAGCGAAAGCAGTGCCGCCGGCGTCTTTGGAGAAGAAAGAGAGAGAGTAGGGATGGCAACGGGTCGGTTCGGGGTCGGGTTTTAACTCCCCGTCCCCGTTAGAAAAAACATTCCCCGTCCCCGCCCCGTTATAATGGGTTCGGGGATCCCCGTCCCCATTTAAAACGGGTATCGGGTTCCCCGCGGGGCACCCGTTTTGAAAAAAAAACAATCTGAAAAAAAAAACCTCTAAAAGAGTAATGGGATGAGTTAAGGGGATGAAAAAAAACAGATAATAAAAAATTATAGAGAAATCATATGTCATCTGTAATTTAGATTTCGTTTTTTTTTCTGTTTTTTTTAATCATTATCAATTTTTTTTTCTCTCGTGAAAAATCTCATGTTAGTATATTAACAATTTCTTAATCCGAAAAAATGGGATCTAAGATTATCTTAGAATAAGAGGATTATTCATTTTCATTGAAACTGATTGCAATTTCCCTATTGTTACAAATACAATCAGAAAAAATGGGATCTAAGATTCAATCTCCAAATCGTAACTATACTAACAGCCATAACATGAATCAGAACAGATCTATACTAACATCCATCACACGTAACAGCCATCACACGGAGAGAGAGAGATAGAGACTTTACCGGCGCCGGCGTGAGGATGAGGGAGGGTATGAGCGGTGCCGGCGTGAGGACGAGGGAGCCAGAAGCAGTGGCGCGGGCTTGAGAGTGAGAGAGAAGAGAGGTTAGAGGCAGAGCGGGCAGCGACGTGAGTGAAAAGAGCTTAGGGTTTACTTTTTTTTATATGTTTATATACTTCTATATTTATTATAATATATATATATATATATATATATATATATATATATATATATATATATATATATATATATCTTTTATTATATATTAATAAATCGGGTATCCCCGTGGAGACCCGAGGGTATCCCCAAAACCGACCCGAAAATTTTCGGGGATTTTTTTTACTCCCCGAACCCGACCCGATCCCCGAAATTTTGGGGATTTTTCGGGGATTTTTTTTCGGGTATCCGCGAATTATCGGGTTTTCGAATAAAATTGCCATCCCTAAGAGAGAGAGAGAAAATGAATGAGGGTAAGGTTTTTTGTGAGAGGAGTCTCGTGTGATGCTGTGTTGTTTTTGTATATTAACATATATATTTTTATTATTTAATGTGTATATATTTAAATCGGTTCGGTCCGGTCTTAGATTCATTTTTTTAAACTAAACCCAAGATCGACCTGAATACATTCGGTCCTTCATTTTTAAAACCCTATTTGGGGTCGAATTTTAAAAAATCCGTAAAAGTGGATTCGGTTCGGTTCGATTATTTCGGTCCATTCGGTTTGATGCACACCCCTAGTTGTGAGTGAGAGCTGTGAAATGGTAAAGTAAAACCGTATAACCCTAGTTTTGTAAGTTAAACTTACAATTCAAGGGTTATTATGGGTTGTGGCAAAATGGCAAAAATTCAAAGGCTATTGTAAGTTAAGGGGATATTATAAAAATTCTAATTTTTGGCAATTAATTCGGCAATTATAATCGAAAAAATAATTCAAAAATTCGAAATATAAAAAAAAAATGATTTTCGATCCGATTTTTTTCTGAAAAATCTGAAATCGAGAAAAAAAATCTTTCTAAAATCAAAAATAAATCGAAAATTCGAAAAATAAATAAATAAATAAAAAATACAACCCTATTTATTAGAATTGGCACGCCGAATTGCAGTTCTATTATGTGGTATATATAAATGCTCATGGATTTGGAATTTATTTATAACTAGATTTTAATTTCGCACGATGCGCGAGCGTTTTACAAATCTCATATAGAAAGATGAAAAGAAACATGTCATTCAAATATTATAGAAATACGTATTCAAATATTTGTAATCGACAAAATTTTCTATTCGTTGACAAGTACATAAAAATTGGAATTAAATTTGCATAAAAAAACTAATTAGTATGAAATTCACTCATATCAAGTAATAGTATCCAAAAATTACCATTAACTAAAATCAAACATTTTATCTATATTGTTCATACCTCTAATGGAGAAATTTGAATCAAACATTTTCTCTATATTTGAACCAAACCGGCGATTCCTCCAGCAAACTCTCTCTTCTCTTGAAAACCCAACTCCGACGAGGAAGTCCATCTCAGTCAGCCGCATTTCCTCCATCTCCGAACGGCAATTCCGTTTCAACAGGTATTTTGTTCCAGTAATTTCATTTTATTTTTTTTCGTGTTTCCTCCATTTCATTTTTTAGGGTTAGAGACCTATTTTAAACCCAATTTCGTTTGTAACAGAATAAAGATTGTTAATTATTTCCTTTTTTTTTTGTTCGAGACCCGTTATAAACCCAATTCCTTTTATAACATAATAGAGATTGTTAATTATTTTATACTTTTTTCGGTTCGAGATCTGTTATAAACCAATTCCTATTTTTTTTATCTTACATATTTCAGTTCTAATTCAAGATCTCTTTTCAAAAAATTGTAATTTCCATTTGAAATAAAAAAAAATATCCGTTGATTGTTGTTCTGTATTTCTTGCTTATTTTAGCTTTCTAATTAATGTATTTAATTACTAAAGAGTCTGTGCTTATTTAACTTATTTTGTGGTTTAGGTTATGGATTAATAGATTTTTAATGTGAAAATGAGTTATTGAGCACTATTGACATTTTAATTGAAGTGTCTCTTGATTGTTTTTATGGATTGTGCTTAATAGAATATGATTAGAAATAATAAAAAAAAGTATAATTTGACTCATGAATGTCTTAAGGAATTAGGTTCGCATCAGCAACACTTTTGTGATTTTTTTGCCAACTTTGACTACTAATCATATATTTTGCCTTTTGAGGATGGGTGAGATAAGTGATGAAATAGATTCGGCAACAGTAAATCATGTTAGGACGACAAGTGGTTGGGATTGTGATAATTTGAAATTGGAAGTCGTGAATTATGGCAATATGGATTTGGTTGGGAATGAAAGTGGAAAAATTGAAGAAAACGTTATAGATACTAGTGTTGTCTATACACCACAAGTAGCATCAGAGAAGATACCAAATAAGGGTCAAGAATACCAATGTCTTCAAGACATTAAAGATTTTTACAATGCATATGAAAAGGAAGCGGGGTTTAGTGTGCGAAATTGGAATGCAAAGAAGAAAAAGGATAGCAATGAGATTGTAATAAAGTATTATGTCTCCTTTAAACAAGGGAGTGGTCAATGTGTGGCCGATGTTGACATGAAAAGACATCGAGGATCTATGAAAGAGGGGTGCAAGGCTAGACTTGTAGTTGTGAAGTCATACTCCAGCTTGTAGTTATGCTCCTAATATGATTATTGCCGATCAAGACCCATATATGACAAAAGCAATTGTTGAAGCTCTTCCACACACTTTTCACAGATATTGTAGTTGGCATATATTAACGAAGTTCTCTGAAAAGATTTACACCATAAAATATAGTCTCTACTATAAGGAGTTCTCAAATTGCATTTGGCAATCGGAGGGGGAGGAAGAGTTTGACTCGAAGTGGGTGGATCTTATCGAGAGAGCTTAATTAAATGATAATAAATGGTTACAATCCATGTATAAAATCCGTTCAAAATGGGTCCCTGCTTATGTGATGTGACCACTCGCCTAATAAAATATCGGGTCATCAGTCTTATATCAAATTAAATAGGAATCTCATCTGGTTCATTCTTCGCATCACTATCGAAAACGTTTTACAACTTACTAACCACTTTGTATTCAAAAGCTATGGTGCCAAAATTTATCTTTTCATTTAGCATCTCCAACAACATGTAAAAGAATATATATAATTAACCATTCACACAATCACTGAATCAAACAATACTAAAATGGAATAAAGGTAATCCTTGTCGAGACAACCACCGGCTACAAATCAAATAACAAAAATGGACCACAAGAGTATTAAACTGAGTACATCATCTAACTGAAATAAAATGGAACAACTAGGTGACACGCCCAAATGAAATGTTGCCTGCATCCTACTCTAGGAATGAAATGACTGAAGCGGCTAAGTCAAAGTCCTGCAACATCCATATGTGTCGCAGCTGCGTAACCCTGGAATATAACAATATTGGTGTCCTTATGGCTGAACACCTAAAAGGTTTTGAAAATATTTTAGAGTAAGGGTTAGAACCCAAAATATTTTGAAAATATTTAGCAAGTGAATTTAAATGCAGTAAATTAAAATGCATGAATGCTCTTCATATTTAAATTAGTGCCGCACACTCTCTTGAGGACACCGCACCCCTCGACTAATGTCCATGCCTAACATAGCTATACATGACCCATCTAGCTACATACCTCGTAACTAGTCTTGTCATATATAACCTACTATTTCCCACTACTTTTTCCCGAGTGAGTTTAGTATACGTTTTATAAGTTATTAATCACTAACTTATTTAAGTCATTTCTCATTTGATATCATATAACAATCTCTCAAGTTAAATAATTACACATTTCACATCATGTATTTACCCGTATATAAATATGCACTATATATACGTATCATTATATTACAACATTCACACACATGTCGTAGATATACACTCGAGTAGGTACTCATCGGGAATTCTCTAAATATTGTTACAACCGAATAGGAGGCGACCATATTCCCCCCGAAAGTGACCGTCCCATACCAAAGACGACTCACCCCTACAAACAACCGCTATGACCTGGGGATTATATTATCCTTGCATTCTCTAGTCAGGGGATTCACCCACATCACGCAACCTCCCAAATAGCATTAGAGCAGGAATGTTTTCTTAAAAATATTATTCACACAAATATTTATAAAGCATATATATATACCACACATCACCGCATATATATATATATATTAAATCCAGGCTACCGGTGTATGAAATCCATAACACTAGCCTAACCTTTCCAAGTCTACCTACCGACTTGATATTTAAATAATTTCGCACAATTATTTAGTTATTACTTAAGTTGTCACCCAAACTAAATTACCCGGACTTGTACCGTCAACCCAAAAGATCATCATATAGAACTTATTCCTCAATCCCACATTTTACGGTTAACACCCTTTTTATATTCGAATATTCTTTAATTTACCCCTATAATAAATTAACTCGACCAAATTCGTGCCTAAACGCTCGTAGCACTAGTCCAAATTCGCCCGAGTCCATATCCCAACTCGAAATTTAATTAACCATACCTTAATTAATTTCTTAAAAGGGGGACACTCAACCAAAATGCTTGAACTCACTCCTTGGACCCGTATTCCAATTTCATCCGAAATTTCCATTTGAATCCGTTCATATTTTTTCGAGTATTGTTCATCCTAAACACTCTAAATCCATACCCCGAATTTTTTCCCATCAAATTACAAGGTAGAAATAATGTTCCTTAATATTTTTCAGAGTCCTACACTCACCTAAAGACATCCCTAAGTAATCCAGATTCGATTTCTCACAAAGAATTTCAGCTTCGGACACCCTTCAGTAATAAAATCATAACTAATTCAAAAAAAATCAGAAAATACAAAACTGGCGGCCACGCATTCGTAACGAAAAGATCTATCTCCATGTTCAAAGTCATGGTCGTTTGAACAAGATAATCATCTCATTCGAACTAGATATAATCTCGATTAAACGAGTTGTATTGTCGTTCAAATGAGACACCAGGTCGTTCGAATGACCGTAGTGTTCTCTCTCCTCCATCGTTGCCCAGAAAACCCATTTCCGCCATTACAATTTTTAAACCTTCGTTTCTGCACAAATTTTACCCTAAAACCTTCTAAGATTCATTCTAAATCCACTTATTTGATTTTCTCAATCTAATCATATACACAAATTGGGGAATCAAAATTTACATATTCTTATCATCTCTACAGATTTTTAAATCACAAACATGAAATCCCCAAATTAAATGTAGAACTAACCCTAACATGTTAATCAATTCACACCTTCTTTAATATGAATAGGGAAAATGCAATTAATCAAATGCAAGTTAAACCACTTGCCTCAAGTTTGTAGAGTCAAACCATTTGATGAAAATGATGGGTTGATTTAATGGTCTCCTCTATTGTTCTGGGTTTAATCTCCGAAAATCTCCTCTAGTTACTCTCTTCTTTGGCTCTCCTCAATTTAGTCTTCTAAAAATGAATTAAACTTCCCTCACCCTCTAACAACTATGGTTATTAACTTCAATCCCATTCTTGGGCTTATGGGCCTTCTAAAAAGGGCACAAACACTTATTTGGGAGCTAAAATGTGTATAGAAAAGTCCCGAAGCCATATTACACCTATGGCCACTCATTTCCAACCATTTCGACTCATCCGGACTCAACCATGCACTCCAAATTGCCATCCGAATTAATTTATAACATTCTCCAAAAAAATTACCTCAAAATGCGATACCAAATGGTCCAAATGATTAAACCTCAATTTGCCAAATTAATAAATCCCTCAAAATTAAAAATTTCCCAAATCACGAATTTAATTCCTCATAATAAAATAAATTATATATCTCCCAAATATAATTTAATAAAAGGTCCTTGAATTTATGGGGTGTTACATACTTCCCCCTTATAATTGTATCGTCCTCGAAATTCGGATAAGCCTATTACTCCCAGTCACAACCAGCTCCCTAATCACTTACCCTTAGCATTGCTACACACAGTTCTTAAGTGAATGTGATTCCATAACGCTCATACACCCTGTACCCGTGCTTAACCGCACTAAATAAAACTCGATTTTTACAAGCCTTTAAGCCGTAATATAACTTCAATCCCACAATTAACATTCCAAATATCCTTCTCTTGGCATACAAGTATACGTATCCACTCTTATGCTAAAAAGGATAACATACACTACCGCGCCCTTACTATCACTAGTTTCCTTGTGCGAAAATAAATCATGAGTTATATCTCCCCGCTCGATAATAACTCAACCCAACTTGAATCACCTCATAAATGTCCATACTCCTCGGGATTTTAATTAACAATTTATACATTAATATGCAACACATTTAACATACATAACCGTATATATATGCTAGACCCTATCTCAGGTGTGACCTATCAACGATAATTCATACCCCGGTACCGCGAACATTCAATCTTACTATAATTATCCACTATAGCTACAAAGTTGAAACTTGAAAAAAAAACATCCACGCTACTCCCATAATTCTCGAAAGTTGAAATCTCTCATATAATGCAACATTCCTCTTAGTGTACATTCTACTTTCTTGTGGTTAACACCAAATAACCCCGTTATCCCACGGTACTTCAATATATACACTATGGCTATTTCGGCCAAAACACCCACTAATATCCGTCTCACTCGCGAATCCTAGTGGTAACAAACCATAGGTTGTGACGCACTCAATGTCACTTCCAAACAAACCCACGCTCAACGTTTCATAATCTGAGGAACATCTTATTCCCATTCCTCTGGGATATACCCAAAATCATCGCCTTTGCATCTCCTCCCCGAATCTGCTAAGTATATACACAGTAGAGACTCTGGCTCCTCCGAGGGTGCCCATACACCCTATATCTCATGTATATTTGCACTAACCTCCAATCATCACTTACTTAACCATATTTATCTCGAGTTTTGCTGTCACATTCTCGGGGTGGCTATATCCTCCAAATGTTTTTTATAACCTTACTCATTACTATTCAATTCTTCCTGATATTATCCCACCTATCAACTTGTGGTGCAAAACTTCGCAGTGTTTCTTTCGCAACACTTCCCGGCTCCACTAGCGTTATCTCTTAGTGGCTCCATGCTCAATGTATTTTCTCCACACATTCACTAATTATCATTAAATTCGATGACCTAGAATCTAATGACATTTTCACACTTCCAACATTTTATTAGGGCTTATGCATTTAACACTTCCCAACAAAGCCTAAAAGAACTTTCTCTAATGCACTATTCCTCTACATTATCGGTCATTTTTTCGTAAAACTCAAAGCATACACCCGGGACACTCAAACTCTGTTCCTATACTCATAAGTCTAATCATAGACTCCCATGTCTCTAAAGGAGTCATATAGTACTACGCTGGCATAATTAGTGCTAAATATTAATAATGAGCTAAATCTCTTCGCTCCACGGTAACCCGACATACCCTGAATCCCATCTGTAAGAGTCCCTAAGCACCGAGATCCAATATAACTAGACAATTATACTCTCTGAAGTCTACTTCACAAAATAATGTCGCGAGCTCGATCCTCTTTGATTAGGCATAAATTCTTCCTAATTTATCCCTTAATTTCAGTACTTTAATCACCTCGAACAACGTAATTGGATTGACTTTATCTCATAATCTTGCTATTGACTCATCCTAACAAGTACACCGAGTTTCTGGTATTCTGTTATGATTTTACAGGTATCTAATGTCAAGAAATGGAAGAAGGAAACCGGAAGAATAGAAAAAGTCAACAAGAAAAGTCAAAAGGGCAAAAGAGTTATTTCTACCCAGAATCCGGATGAGGTACCTAAAGAGAAGTTGAAGGTATCATCCTCACAAGCACCTAGGAAGAAACGGCACCTCAATCGGATACCCAGAGCAAAAGATATGGACAGTCAAAGTTTGAGAGAAAAGTCAAATAGGCAGACCGGTCCGCCCTCAACCGGACCGGTCCGCTATGCAAACTCCAGAGGACTGCGAACCGAAGGCAAACCGAAGTCCACAAAAAATAAAAGAACCAATCCGCCCCGGACCGGTCCGCCTGGAAAATAAAAGAACCGATCCGCTTTAGAGGCAGACCGATCCGCCTAAGGGCCGAACCGGTCCGCCCATCGAGATTTTGTTTTCTGATTCTCCTCTAAAGACTCCGACTTATACTCAACTTCTTGGAATTTCAAGTAGGGTATAAAAACCCGAATTATTTTCGTTGTAAAGAAGGCTAGAACGTGGGGAGTTAATTTTAATTTCTCATTTTTCTTCCACAAACCCTAGTTGTAGATAAAATTTCCAGTTTTATTCAAGGATTGAAGGTTTATTCCAAGTTTGTGTGATCACCAATTTTATTTATTGCTGCGATTGTTCCTTGGGTAATTTTAGTAAGTTGTTTCTTCTTTGTGATTCTATTTTACAGTATTCTATCAATTGTCCTTAGATTAATCATGAACTCTTGCATGTTAAACACTGTTTTCATCATTTTCGGTATGTCCGGCTAGATTTCCAAGGTCGGGTTACATGAACCCAACCTGATGTGGTCATTGCACGTATAAAGTTAATCCTCTGAATTTAGTAATTAATTTTGACCGTATTGCGTAGAGACACAACAATTGTAGGTCTAAATATCTCGTTTGCCCCTGGGTAACCGGGATGATTGAGAATACAATTCGAGTATCGTTATCGTGATACTGATTTACTCGTCCTTTAATTAAGTATGACGCGGGCTTGAACCTCGTATACGTAATGCTTGGGAGTACTAAATTCCGGGTCAAATTAATTAGATAAATTTACGATTAATATTATACTGCAATACACTAGGGTTGGGGGATTGTATTCCCGTCCTATTTTTCCATCATTTCATTTAAAAGTTCAATTCAATCCTTCATTCTTAATCTAGGTCATTTAGTTAGCTGCATTTTTCACCATACTTTCATAATTGCATTTAGTGTAATCGAATCCCAAAAGCCAAATCAATCTTTTCCTTTCTTCTTAGAGTCAACGTTAGGATTCCTCTGTCTTATCCCGTCGTCACAACTCTTGTTGTCCTTTTTCCCTGAGGATCGATACCCGACTTGTCGGATTATTACTTGAACGACAGACTTGCACTTGAGCCTAGAGAGTACACACTTTAGAGACACATTCTGAGACGTGTCACTCTTTCAGGTGGGACATCACATAAACATACCTCATGTTCTGGACTAACGAACACGATAGCCTTACTAAAATCACCCACCATTGCGAACCCGTTCGTACACAGGATAAAATCGTACCTCGAATATCACCTCTCAAAGGAGCTAGCCCTAAAAAATATACATCGTCTCAATGTACCCACCCATTCCTTTCGGGTAAAATCGAAGAGTACCCCGCTACTCCATGGTAAAAATACACATACTAGTGATATTAACTATACCACCACTAAATCCATTTCTCACGTGAATCTAGTACTAATACATTATCGTGATCTGCTCGCATCACACCAAATAGACCCCAATCATCTCGGAATAAAATTTGTAGTTTCAGTTGCCCATAACACTACCGTCTCAATGGTTATTATACATAACACCCTCATCCTAACCAAACCAAAAACTTCTCCAACAGATGCCCCTACTAGGTATCTAGTTCATGTCACCTGACTCACCGTGAACAAAACCTCCCATGTGTTCCCACTCTTTTACAAATAAGACACCTCTCTGTGTCATCCCCTTTTCTCTAGCCCCAATGGCCCTGTCGGGGTTGTCCTTCTCACGAACCTGGTAGTCTTAACCCTGACTGCTGCCCCAAATGTCCCTTTGGATCCTTTGGTCCCTGAGACTTGTTGATGGACTTGACGACCCTAACTGAACCCACCATCACTCGGCATAAATTCTTTTAATCTCAATCATAAATCTGGGTTCTCTACTGGGCATCCCTTCCCTTGGTACTAGCACTAAAACCCAGTCTCACTCTTCTGATAGAGTCTCTAACTCTCTTAGCTCCCCTCTCCCTAGAGCATTGATACAAATGTAAATGTACAACCTTAACGACAACGACACCAGTCATCCTAGCCAGATCTTCTATCCATGCTTGTATATTCTACCCACGGGTCTAATATCAACTTACAACCCCTATTTAATTCTTCGTATCCCTCTAATCGATTACGAAGTTTACGAATTCTGTCAACTTTTCTAACCATCCGGACATTGTTCGTCTCTTTTGAAAAATTACTGAAATCTCCATTGCCTCTTAATTTAACCTCTAGTGAGAGGATTCATAATAATTCGCACCCTAAATTCCTCGTTATTCACACTATCTCCCCATGGATGTGGTGACTAGCTCCCATCACCCCATACTGCTTCTAAGAGCAAACTTCTTTGCCCAAAATTTTTACTTGAGTGTTACTACTCTCCCGCATGTGATCCCAATTGGATGTTCTCCATCCATTGGTAAGTCACCCTTCTACACCTCCCTCGAATTCTAAATGATTGTTCTTCTGAAATAAAATTTTCTTTGACCCTAACCCGTTGTCGTTTAGACTTGGGGTTTTAACTTTACACCATTGTCCTTCACGATGGTTCTTAGAGCAACTACTGTAGCCCAGTGATTTCTCTAACGTCAATTGTTCGAATAATATAGTGGCTCCTACCGCATCACTATTTCTAGAATATTCCCTGGCTCTTGCTGAGTCCTCCCTTCTGTAAATTCTTTTACGCCCCACGCTTGTCGTTCTACCATGTTCCATCTGCCACGCTCAATCGAAATCGTATATGAATCATACGACTATACCATATAACAAGAGAATGAAAGTTGCATACGTGAAGGAATACAACAATCCTATAATAAGGCTCTATATCAAATAATGCTACGCTGAAGCGTGAAAAGTCGCACAGATCCTAAAGACACTAGAACCAGATGCTCTGATATCATATGTGACACCCCGCCTAATAAAATACCAGGTGATCAGTCCTATATCAAGTTAAATAGGAATCTTATCTGGTTCATTTTTATATTAACATCTCCAACAACATGCGAAAGAATATATATAATTAACCATTCACACAATCACTGAATCAAATAATACAAAAATGGAAGAAATGTAATCCTTGCCGAGATAACCATCGGTTACAAATCAAGTAACAAAAATAGACCACAAGAGTAATAAACTGAGTACATCATCCAACTGAAATAAAATGGAACAACTAGGCGACACGACCAAAGGAAATGCTGCCTTCATCCTTCTTTAGGAATGAAATGACTGAAGCGGCTAAGTCAAAGTCCTGAAACTTCAACATGTGACGTATGTGCGTAACCCAGGAATAAAACAATACTGGCATCGCTGTGGCTGAACACCTAAAAGGTTTTGAAAATATTTTATAGTAAGGGTTAGAACCCAAAACATTTTGAAAATATTTAGCAAGTGAATTCAAATGCAGTAATTTAAAATGCATGAATGCTCTTCATATTTAAGTTAGTTTCACACTCTCTTAAGGACACCTCACCCCTCGACTAATGTGCACGCCTAACATACCTATACATGACCCATCAAACTATATACCCCGTAACTAGTCTTGTCATATATAACCTACTATTTCCCACTACTTTTTCCCGAGTGAGTTTAGTATACGTTTTATAAGTTATTAATCACACTAACTTATTTAAATCATTTCTCATTTGATATCATACAACAATCTCATAAATCATATAATTATACATTTCACATCATGCATTCACCCGTATATAAATATACATCACATACGCGTATCATTATATTACAATATTCACAAACAGGTTCTAGATATATAATTATCCACCCGAGTAGGCACTCATCGGGTATTCTCTAAATGCTGTTACAACCGATTATGAGGCGATAATAGTTCCCCCCGAAAGTGACTGTCCCATACTAAAGACGACTCACCCCTATAACAGCCGCTATGACCTGGGGATTATACTCGCCCTGCATTCTCTAGCCAGGGGATTCACCCACATCGCGTAACCTCCCAAAATAGCATTAGAGCGGGTATGCTTTCTTATAAATATTATTCACACAAATATTTATAAATCATATATATATATATATATATATATATATATATATATATATATATATATATATATATACACACATACATACCAAATCCAGGTTACTGGTGTATAAAATCCGTAACACTAGCCTAACCCTTCCAAGTCTACCTACCGATTTGATATTTAAATAATTTTGCATATTTCTTTATTTATTACTTAAGTTGGGTTCACCCAAACTAAATTACCCGGACTTGTACCGTCAACCCAAAATCTCGTCATGTAGAACTTATTCCTCAATCCCACATTTTACGGTTAACACCTTTTTTATATTCGAATATTCTTTAATTTATCCCTATAATAAATCAACTCGACCAAATTCGTGCCTAAACGCTCATAGCACTAGTCCGATTTTCGCCCAAGTCCATATCCCAACTCGAAATTTAATTAAACATACCTTAATTAATTTCTTAAAAGGGTGACACTCAACCAAAATGCTCGAACTCACTCCTTTGACCAGTATTCCAATTTCATCTGAAACTTCCATTTGAATTCGTTCATGTCTTTTCGAGTGTTGTTCATCCTAAACACTCTAAATCCATACCCCGAATTCCTTCCCATCAAATTACAAGGTAGAAATAATGTTCCTCAATATTTTCCAGAGTCATACACTCACCTAAGGACATCCCTAAGTAATCTATATTTGATTATTCACAAAGGATTTCAGTTTCGGATACCCTTCAGTAATAAAACCATAACTAATTAAAAAAAAAAAAAAAAAAATTACGAAACTGGCGGTCACACGTTCGTAACAAAAAGATTTATCTCCATGTCTAAAACCATGCTCGTTTGAACGAGATAACCATCTCGTTCAAATTAAATACAATCTCGTTTGAACGAGTTGTACTGTCGTTCAAACGAGACACTAGGTCATTCGAACGACCCTAGTGTTCTCTCTCCTCCCTTGCTGTCTAGAAAACCCATTTCCACTGTTACAGTTTTTAAACCTTCATTTTGCATAGATTTTACCCTAAAACCTTCCAAGATTCATCCTAAATCCACCTATTTGATTTTCCCAATCTAACTACATCATATACATAAATTGGGGAATCAAAATCCACATATTCTTATCATCTCTACAGATTTTTAAATCACAAACATGAAATCCCCAAATTAAATGTATAAGTAACCTTAAAATATTAATCAATTCACACCTTCTTTAATATGAATAGTAAAAATGCAATTAATCAAATGCAAGTTAAACCACTTGTCTTAGGGTTTGTAGAGTCAAACCCTTTTATGAAGATGATGGGTTGATTCAATGGTCTCCTCTCTTATTCTTGGTTTAATCTTCCAAAATCTCCTCTAGTTGCTCTCTTCTTTGGCTCTCCTAAATTTAGTCTTATAAAAATGAATTAAAGTTCCCTCACCCTCTCACAAATTAGGGTTATTAACTTATATCCCGTTTTTGGGCTTATGGGCATTCTAAAAAGGGCCCAAACACTTATTTGGGAGCTCAAATATGTCTAGAAAAGTCCCGAAGCCCATGTTATATCTATGGCCACTCATTTCCAACTATTTCGACCCATCCGGACTCAACCGTGCACTCCGAATTGCCATCCGAATTAATTTATAACATTCTCCAAATTTTTTAACTCAAAATTCGACACAAATAGTCCAAATGATTAAACCTCAATTCGCCAAATTAATAAATTCCTCATATTTAAAAATTTCTCAAATCACGAATTTAATTCCTCACAATAAAATAAATTCCATTTCTCCCAAATATAATTTAATAAAAGGTCCTTGAATTTACGAGGTGTTACATGTGAATGGTGTTTTCTCGGTCGACATATCAAGTAGCCAACAACCAGAAAGCTCTCATGTATTCTTTAAGAGGTATGTATTAAAGAACAACTCATTATTGGAATTTATGATTTAATTTGGTAGGGGTTTTGCACGCCAATGTCATGATGAGTTGATGTCCGATCATAAAGATTTGAACGAAAAACCTAAATTGAAATTACCGCATGATGTCTTACTCTAAATGGTAGACATTTACACCCATGAGATGTTTTGCAAATTTGAGGATCAATTGTGGGAGAGTTTGAAATACGAAGTCGAGTTTATCAATGATTTTGATACTAATTATGTTTATAAAGTACATAAGAAGACTCGATTAGTGGAAATTATTTATAAGAAAGATACGAAAATGGCAACATGCAGTTGTAAAAAGTTTGAAATCTCGGGGATACCTTGTAGGCACATGCTTGCATACTTGAACAAGATTCATAATATCGACAAGTTGTCGGTTCAGTTCATAAAGAAAAAATGAACTAAAGTAGCAAAATTTGGTGTGGTATGTGATGGTATAGGTATGGTGATACATGATGACAAATCATTTATCCTTAAGAGGACTCAATTAATTCAATATTCTTTGGATTTAGTTGAGAAATCCCTCATTAGTGAAGAAGCTAATAAAGTGTACACCGATCATATGGATAGTGCAAGGGCTATAATTGGTGAGATGGTTGGTTTTAATGGTGACAACTCTAAACAAATGTGTGGAATAAGTCAACTAGCATCAGAGAAAATGAGTTGCAACAACGTACCCAATTATAATGATCCCAATCAAGTGCGAGCAAAAAGGTGTGGAAAAAGACTAAAAGGGGGGAAGGAGAGAGCCTTAGGAAGGGCGAAAGAAAAAAGGCGCGACGTTGTCATGGTTGCGGTGAAGTTGGAAGGGCACATGATAAACGGGATTGCACAATGACTATCAATCGATATGAATAAACATTTGTTTATTATTCATATATTTTACTAGTTCATATAATTTATTACATTTTCTTTTTATGTAGATCCTTCGTACGTAACGTAGATGAAACTGGAGGCGGAAGCTTGGACGAATTTAGCTCGGACACATAAAGATTTTCACTTTAATCGGTCTCTATTTTTTACTTTTGAAGGTTAATTTTTAATTAATTTTGTCTCCTACTTTTGATGGCTAATTTTCGATTAATTATGTCTCTGGTTTTCACTTGCTTCTTTCGCTTCAGATCTGTCGCATCATCCGCTGCCATCGTCGCCACACCAGCTATGCGTCTTGTTTGATCAAATGTTTTATTCGCATTCTATAAGATTGGAAATTTTGTTGTTTAAACTGATTTTAGATCGAATCTGAAACTGATAGCTGTAGATTTCGTAATCCACTCAATCTGATGTATTTGAATCATAATTTGAATTCAAGAGAATTATTATTTCATTCATTTTTTAATTGTTTGGATTTGAGACTGTAACTCAATTGGATTTGGTAGCCATACATTGATTGCAGTTTCTACAACTTTGGCCACAATTGTTATATTGTCTTGTTATGGTAAACCCACTCAATCTCTTGTTATATTGTTCTGTTTTGGTATTCATTGCAGTTTCTACAACTTTGGCCACAATTGTAGACTTTCAGAAAGTTGAGATCCAATTATTGGCTTTGGCCACAATAGCAGTTTCTACAACACAGTTTTCGTACAACTTTGTCACAATTATTGACGTTTAAAAAGTTGAGATCCAACAAAAGAGGCTGAATGATTTGCGATTTATAGAAGTGTTTGCTAAATTATTTTATCTTCACAGTTTTACTACAACTTTGGCCACAATTTTTGACTTTCAGAAAGTGAGACTTGCGTTTATAAGCGTGTCAAAAAAACAAGAGTGAATAACGAAGGAGAGAGAGCAAGAGTTTAGTTTCGGTGTTTTTTGCTTTTTTAATAAGGTATATTGTTAGGTATGTTTAGTTGGGTATGTTGGAGATCCGAGAGAGAGAGAGAGAGACTCCTGTGCACACTAAGTTTGCACATGTGCTGGCACACCAATTTTTTTAAAATATTAAAAAAATATTTTTTAGTTGATTTTTTTTATATGATATTTAAACATTTCAATGGATCCATATAAAAAAAATCAGCTCAAAAAAACTTGTTTGTTATTTTTAAAAAATTGGTCAAACTTTGAGAGCTTTTAAAGTGCTTAAAAATAACGAAAGATTGAGCGATTCTTTAAAAATAGCAAAAAAAAAAAAAAAATTAAGTTGATTTTTTTATATGGGTCCCTTGAAATGTTTAAAAATCATACGAAAAAAATCAGCTCAAAAATATATTTTTTACTATTTAAAAAAAATGATATGCAAAGTTAGTGTGCACAAAAACCTCTCTGTATATATATATATATATATATATATATATATATATATATATATATATACACTAAACATTTCATGAGATTTGAAAATGTGTTGTAATCAATAATTTAAAATATTAAATATATATGTATTTATAATTATATATACACGTATATACGTATGTTGTGTCATATTTTATTTGGGTCATCCTCGTGTTTGTTAAAAAAAATCGTATTGTGTCGTACTTTAATTGACTCGCGTATACGACTTTAGTAAAAAATGTGATTTCATGTTGTGACACGTTTTATTAGGGTTATGTTCGTATTTCGTGATTTTTTTTTTGTGTTGTGTCACGTTATAAATGGGTCGCATTTTATTTGGGTGGTGTTTGTGTTATGTGAAAAAAAATCATGCGCACATCGTGTTAGGTAAAAAATACGATATAATGATGTGTCGCATTTTATTTGGCTGTGTTTGTATTAGTTTTGTAGTGTTGGTTTTTAATTAGACCATGTTCATGTTAGGTAAGAATACGTTTATGTCATGCTCCGTTTTATTTGAGTCGTTCCGTGTTAGGTAAAAAAAATGGTGACTTGTCCTGATTTCTGTTGGCTCGTGTTCATATTAGTTAAAAATTATAATTTCATATCGTGTTTTATTTATTGAGTCATGTTCGTGTAAGGTAAAAAGTACTATTTTTAATTATAATGTTTTTAAAAAATATTATATTTTAATTGTTTATATTTCACAATAGTGTTTTTATAAAATTTGTTAGGATCCAAACAAGGGATTTGGAATTCTACAAGAATTCTAAATGAATTCTATACTTCAACCAAATAACTGAATTATAACATCACGGAATTGGAATTCATCAAATTCTAATTCCATAAAATTGGAATTTCAATTCCGTGCATCCAAACGGACCATAAATGCCTTCATCATTTTTACACCACCCAATTCTTTATTTTCCCAACCGATAGCCCTCTATAAAAATAATTCAATTAACAAAGTTGTTTACTAAGTAGGTACTTAAACCTATCCTACTTATTTTTTTGCTCCAATCGATTTCATTAAAATACATTTTTCTCCAATAGGTCCTATTTTCAAGCATATAGTAACTATAACCTATCTGGGCAAATAGTACATATTGTGAATATTTTGTTTTAATAAGTGTTGATGTAAAAAATTAGATTACTCTAATTATTCAATCACAGATAAATAAATGAGACAAAGAATTTTAAAGTGGTTCAGCCTTATAAGAATGGCTTACGTCCACTGTTGTTTTATTGCTGAGTGTTTGGGAATTCTCGATTTGTGTTCTATCAAGAAATTCCGGTCTGGATTCGGCCCCCTTACAATGAGGATTGTACAATGTATTTATATCCCTGAGGCTGTAATGTGAAAGGGTAATACATTAAATGGGATACATATGAAAGGGTAATACATTTAATGCCCCTTAAGCGTGTGCGTCTAAATGATAAGCATTTAATGAATCAGTTGAACTGTTGGTTATCCAGCTATTAATGCTTTGTTCGAGGTGCAGCTCGGACCGCCTGAGTTGCTCGTACCGCCTAAGCTTCTCGGTATTCAAGAGTTCCTCGGAGAGGTATTGTTCCTCGGAGCGTGTGAGTTCTTCGGGGAAGCAGTGTTCCTCGGGGAACTAGTCTTCCTCGTTGTAGTCTTGCTCCTCGGAGCGCGTGGGTTCCTCGGAAGTGTTTGTTGTTGCCATGTAGATTGCCACGTGTCATCATTCAATTGAGCCATGTCAGTAGACTAAATTTGGTATCAACAATAAGAGTAATGTAAGGATAAAATTTTTAATTGAGTCCATTGTATACTTTTGACTTATTCCCGGAACAAAACACGTTTCAGTCTTAGGTCATATTTTTATTGTCACAATCCTACACAGACTATGACGTGTTTGAAGTTTATTGAAGACGTTGCGGCAAAGCTTCAAGGAATTAATTATGCCGAAGTTTAATTGGTTCTAGTTTAACCGTCTTCGAGATCAAATTGATTTTCGAGATCACTCAAGTATGAATGCATAATATTTAATGGGACTCAGAATTAATTTGTATGAGGATAAGGATTTTTTTGTATTAAATAAATATTTTTAAAATGTTTTATAAGTGTTTAAAATATTTTACACTTCGTTTAAATCTGATAAGGACGAATTAGATATCGAGTTTGGCTAAGAGTCTAATTCGTCACGTGTCGTTCAAATGACTGGACCAGTCGTTCGCACGAGATACACATCTCGTTCGAGCGATAGGCCAGTTTTGCTCGAACGACACGTCGCCTCAAGGAAATTATTTAAGGCGTGGTCTTCATCAGATTTCGTAAGTGTCCATTCTGCAAAAATCAGTATTTGTCCAGTACATTTTTTCACACAAGTTTTCTAAGGTTTTCCAAAGTTAATGCATCCTTAGAGTTTCGAAGATCCGAGTTATCATTAATATATGCTATATTGATCTTTGTGGCACCAAGAAGAGTTGTTCTATACTTAAACATTACTGGTGGTTTTGCGGTGAAGATTCGGTGGAGTCGGGTTTTAATATCGTAGACATTACAAGCCATATCGCTGGACACCGAGACATACGTGCACGCGTGTGTTGTGGACAGGTATCGTGGAAGAATGACTTTCTACGTGGGCAGTGTGAGAGGAGTGGTTGAAGATCAGAAGAGCATCAAGTCTCGTGGGGATCGAGTCGTTGAGTAAGACTTGTGTCTGTTCGTTTTAATTCCACATTCATAGTGATTGTCTGGCTTGGGTCGTCTGAGGTTTTTCCCGTTTGTGGTTTTTCTCGTACATCCGGTGTTGTGAGTACTCTTTACTTTATTTTACTTGCTTTAATCACTAGATGGATGTTTAGGATTAATCAAGATAAAATTTGGTTAAGTTAAGTTGTTCACAACTTGGTGCGTATTTAAAAAATTGGAAAAGGTTTTTCATAAAAATAGAAATTGTTTTTTCATCATTAAAACACTTTTCGCATAAGAAATTAAAAGGTACCATCAAATTGGTATCGTAGCTAGAAACATATTTTTATTGTGTTTGATCCCTTGTGTTTTTCGAGATGAATTTTAGAGGTTTTGAAAGTTTTCGTGCTCCTATTTTTTATGGCACAAATTATGCTTATTGGAAAATGCGAATGAGATGTGCTTTAAAAACTATTAATAAGCGCGTTTGGTTAGCGGTTGAAAAGGTTTGGACACCATCAGTCACACGAGAGGATGTAGTTAATAGTTTGAAACCCGTTGAGTCATGGACTAATGTTGAACATAGGCTTGCACTTTTTAACTCTAAAGGTCTGCACGTAATTTCGTCACATGTCACACGGTAAGAGTATAATAGAATTATAACTTGTGAAACTTCAAAAGAGGCTTGGGATACACTTGCACTTACTCACGAGGGCACTAACACGGTTAAGGCGTCTAAGTTACAAAACCTCACTACACAGTTTGAGAAGATTAAAATGTTAGATAGTGAGTCATTTGATGAGTTTTACGCTAGGTTGTCTAATATGGTCAACTCGTCATTTAACTTAGGAGAGAGGATTCCCGACAACCGTGTCATAAAGAAAATTTTGAGATCTTTGTCGAGTAGGTTAGATGCAAAAGTGACTGTTTAAACTTCGTAGGAATGATTGATTAGAAAAAACTAAAAGAGATTGTAGGTGACTTATAAACCTATGAACTCGATATGTTTACCTCCAAGCAAGTGCCAAAGAAAGAAAAGGGCATTGCTTTTAAAGCTCGAAAGGAGGAAACTAAAGTTTCGGATGACGATTCCGATTCTGATTCTGATTTTGAGGATGTCTCCTTATTGGCTAAAAATTTCAAAAAAATTCTTAAGTTTCAAAAGCAATTGAAAGATGCCAAAAAGTTTGAAAAATTCAAGAACAATAAGGTCGAGTCCACCCCTAAAGATAAAAGTGAGAAATTTAATAGGGTTGAGTCGGATAGGTGTTTTGGGTGTGAGGGGTATGGTCACAAAGTAGGCGAGTGTCCCATTAGACTTAAGAAAGAAGGCAAGAAACCGATAGCTTATAGTGCCTCCTTAAGTGATAGTGAACCGGAAGAGGGAGAGAGTTCCCCCAATGAGAGAAAGTTTGTTGCTTTCTTGGCATGTCATGTGCGATGACGATAAATCTTCCCACGGAGATTCTCATGTGCATGACACTTTCGAGGTCGTTGAATCCCAATTAAGTGAGGGAGAAGTTAGTGAGGACGAGGAGGTTGGTGTGAAAGAGTTGCAAGTTGCATTTAATGAGTTGTATACTGAATCGGTGAAAATGAAAAAGGACAACTCTCAATTGCAAGCTATGTTGAATTAGCATGCCATAAAAAATAATGTTTCTTTGATTGAGGATCTTAGGGCACGAGAAAAGAAGCTTAGGGAGAATCTAGAGTACGTTGAGAAAGAAAGAGATATTCTTCGTGGTTTAATGGAGACTTTGAAAAAAGGAGTTACTTGAATTTGAGGAGTTTAAGCATGTGCTTGAGTCCAGGATTTGTGAGTTGGAGGAGAAGTTGAAAGACTCGAGTAAGGTTAAGTTTGACTTGAAATCTAGCTCGGAGAAGTTGGAGAGGATGTTAGGCACCATCCAAGTAAAAAATGATAGGTGTGGTATAGGGTACGATGATAGAGTTGTTCCTATTCCCAAAGCCAATACCAACCGTGTGAGGGAGCCCATTAGGAACGTGAGAAGAGGTCGACATTTTGATTATCATTCCCACCGTCTTTACTCTTGCACAGATTGCGGTAAGAAAGGTCACCTTAGACATTTCTTCTATGACCTTAAGAATGCTCCTAGGAAGTTTAGGAATAAAGTCGTTTTGGTTCCCAAAATCTTCACCCGTCATGTTACACCTACTTGGGTTAGGAAATAAGATTTAGTGGCTTTATGACTAAAACTTCATGGTTCTCATTTGGTTGCACTTGATTCTTTCCATGCTAAGTCTAAAGGATGATTGTGTTACCATGTTTGTCATACGTTACTCTTTGCATCATGATTTATACCTTGCTAGTGTTATGACATGTGTATCATTTCGTATTATTTTTTTCATTTATTGAGTCTTATTTGAAAAATACAAAAAGATTTTTGCTTTATTATATTTTTGAGAAAATACAAAAAGATTTTGCTTTTATTTGAGTAAAAAAATGTTGAAAAACCAAAAAGATTTTCGATTTGTTTTATTTTTGAGTTTACATGTTTGATGTGGCATATTGGTTTGATTAGACCCCCTCCCGTCCTTTCATTATCCACGTGGCTAGGACATTTGGTCATAATTATTGATGCTGAGAATGATCCTAATCATTATATTACGGGGTTGTTTCGAAGTTGATATGCATCTTGATTCGACTTTGTATATATGCCATATTTGCACACATGCACGAGTTTATATGGATGTTTGACATTTCTTGCATATTTTAGTTTATTGACACGTTTTATCTCAATTTTGTCATCTATGTGTAAGTAGACATAAGGAGGAGGTGTGCATGTAATAACCATTTACCGTGCGGATAATAATTGAAAAAATGACGAGTGTTCATGAAAAAGGTTTGCGAAAGTGTAAAATTGACTCGTCGGAAAAGCCACCGTTTAAAAGAGACCGAAAAAAAATTAAAGGCAATAAAAAGAATTATATGCCAAAATATGGGCCAAATTTGTTTATGATCATTCAAAAGAAAATATGATATATATTTGAGGGAGTTTGGATGGATAAACTAAACAGGTTTGCACCACGAATCCTAACGTTGAAAAATCGTGTCATGACGCTATTGTTTATAGAATCGTCAAAATTCTGGATTTGTGTGCATGTTTGATTGTTTAGTTCATTAAGCTCACACTTTAATTGTCACGTATGGATAAAATAAAGTTTGATGATTTATTGCCGTCAATTAGAGATTTTTGATCGTTTCTATGTGTTGAAATTGTGATTCATTTGTTGTAGTTCACGCCCATACATTCCATGTTTATGTTTAAGCACATCGATACTATGTTACCATGTAACTCACTTTTGGTTATTTTTGAGTTTTCTTAGTTTAGCTACTGTTTTGGTAATGTTTTGCAGTTTTGAGCCCCTTCGAGTTAGATTTTTTACGAAATTTTTTCACTGGGCAACACTGTTTAAACTTATGAGCTAGAACTGGGTTTTTTGATTGCTCGTTCGAGCGACATCTACATGTCGCGTAAAGTTCTCGTTCGAGAGACGTCGCTTTATTGTTCGAGCGACACCTATGTCTCGTTCGAGGGAAGTCTGGTTTTTACAATTCACTCTGTTTCAGTACCTTGCTGCATATATGTCTCATTTTTGGTAGGGTTGAGTGGCTTCTGGAGTTATGTTATATAGTTTATTTTGATCGATTACCTATTTTGCTGCATTGAATTTGTTTAATAACACCTTCTTATAATGATTAATTCCTTTGTATGATTATTGTTTACTAGCTACGGGTTTGATTCTGTTGATCTTTATTAGCTTGTTTGTTGCATGTTTATCTAGATATATTTCATTGATTTATTTCATACTAGATATGGTATCTTTTTACCGGGTTGTCAATTCGAGACAAAAAGAGGGAGAGATATATGTGATGTAGGGGGAGATTTTTGTTGAGCACTATGTTTGTTTGTTGTTTGTTGCACACATTTATATTTACATTGGTATCTTATTTATGTGCATATTTGATATCCGAATTTAAAAGTAGTTTTATTTCAAATTGGTATCAAAATATTTTGCTCACATGTTTCATTATGATGTATATCAATTGTTCTTACATACTTCACTGGGTATTTGTCTATTTCATGTGTGTAGGTATGCTTAACGAGATTCGAGATTTCAATAATAGATCACATTCAGACATTTAGAAATAGTTTCATGCTTGTCGGTCCATCGCTTACAAGTCTTGTCCTGTGTTTTTTATTTTTTGGGTTTATGGGATGGGATTTAGGCATCATACGGCTTGACGACCCTACTTAGGCATTTCACTATTTGTTTTGTCCCGGAATAGTCAAAGGGGGATATTTGTAAGGACAAAATTTCCAATTGAGTCCTTTGTATAGTTTTGACTTATTCTCGAAATAAAACACGTTTGAGTCTTAGGTCATATTTTTATTATCACAATCCCACACAGACTATGACGTGTTTGAAATTTATTGAAGACGTTGCGGCAAAGCTTCAAGGAATTAATTATGTCAAGGTTTAATTGGTGCAAGTTTAATCGTCTTCAAGATCAAATTGATTTCCGAGATCACTCATGTATGAATGCGTATATTTAATGGGACTCGGAATTAATTTGTATAACGATAAGGATGTTTTTTTATTAAATAAATATTTTTAAAATGTTTTATTTTGAAATTTTTTACACTTCATTTAAATCCGATAAGGACGAATTAGAGATTGAGTTTGGTTAGGAGTCTAATTCGTAACGTGTCGTTCAAACGACTGGACCAGTCATTCGCGCGAGATACACATCTCGTTCGAGCGACAGGCGAGTTTTGCTCGAACGACACACTGCCTCAAGGAAATTATTAAGGCATGGTTTTCATCAGATTTCATAAGTGTGCATTCTGCGAAAATTAGTATTCGTCCAGTACGTTTTTGCAGACAAGTTTTCTAAGTTTTTCCAAAGTTAATGCATCCTAAGAGTTGTAAAGATCCGAGTTATCATTAATATATGATACATGAAGAGTTGTTCTACACTTAAACATTGGTGGTTTTGTGGTGAAGATTTGGTGGAATCTGGTTTTAACATCGTAGACATTACAAGCCATATCGGTGGACACCGAGACATACATGGACGCGTGTGTTGTGGATGAAGGAATTTCTGTGTGGCCACCTGAGAGGAGTGGTTGAAGATCAGAAGAGCGTCAAGTCTCATGGGGATCGAGTCGTTGAGTAAGACTTGTGTATGTTCATTGTAATTCCACATTCATAGTGAGTGTCTGGCTTGGGCCGTCCGAGGATTTTCCCGTTTGTGGTTTTTCTCATACATCCGGCGTTGTGAGTATTCTTTACTTTATTTTACTTGCTTTAATCACTAGATGGATGTTTAGGATTAATCAAGATAAAATTTGGTGAAGTTAAAATTGTTCACAACTTGGTGCGCATTTAAAAAATTGGAAAAAGTTTTTTCATAAAAATCTAAATTATTTTGTCATCATTAAAACACTTTCCGCATAAGAAATTAAAAGGGACCATATGTCTTTGTAAACATGACTAATTTGTCAAGATCCTATAGAAAATGTAGTGAAAAATATTCCCAACTCTCTCAAACTGTCTAAATTTATACTCACTTCAAAGACTTCCAATAGTTGAGCTCTGAACCTCGAGTACGATAACGCTATGCTGACAATGTGTAAAGGGATATCTTATGATGGTGCTGAAATTAGTTAGGACCTCAAACTCACAAAATGATCCTTTTAGAGGCAATATGAGGTGTCCTTATGTTGATAATGATGATAACATAGGATGTATAGTGGTTCAACCTATGTCCACACTCTGAAGGTTTTTATATCTTGTATATTTCGTGTATTAATAAATTATACAAGCATGAAATGTCTTAGGCTTCGACAAAGGTGGCCTAAGGCAGTTTGAGGTCTTTGCAATGGGAAGACAACTTCGAGGGAGTAACTAATTAACTCCTTTAGGTATTTATGACTCACTTAAGACTTATAAGACTCTAATATATCTAAGGCGAGTTAGTATAATGCCTAGATACACTATGAAATAAGCAAGTGATTCAATATATTCATATATATAAAAGACAATAGATTAATCTTCTAATATCTCCCAAATAACTTATATCAGATCCCTTTTGCCTTCCTAGGGTGTCTAATATATAGTCAGTGACCATGGACTAGTGATAAGAGTATGTGTACTTGAATTCGAGATGGAACAAAAGTACCCAAATAAAAATTATTATTGTAATAGAAGCAATCTTTTCTTTTAATTCCGTTTGGGAACAAATAAAACAACTTATGTATATGTGATAAAATGTTCCTAAAATTAGATTACATCAAATTGTATCTTCAATATCAAGTGATCAATCTAAAAAGGAAATAAATACAACAATCACACAACATCAAGTCGCGTGAGGAAAAAAACTCAAAAAAACTTACGCTGAAGTGAATGACACATTTCAAATCTTTACACCAAAATAAAACTCTAAGAAAGTGTAATACCCTATGTTTTTATGGACTAAATTTATTATTTATTAAGTGAGAAATAAATTAATAAATGAGATTAATTATTACTTGTATGGTTTAGTAATAATAAATGGGCATAATTTAGATAATAATTAAATTTTACATGCGATATGATTTTTATAATGTGTTTTTGGAATAATTAATTAGTGATATTAATTATATGAGTGTTGACTATGTGTACACGTAGAATAATTAAGTGGTTAATTTATTAACGCTGTGAGTCATTACAGTATGTTGTGAGTAGTATCGTTTAGACTGGACTCTGGGGTGACACGGATGTCTATTTATATAATTTTTACAGCTTTAAATTGGGCTCGGGGGGTAGGTATACCCTTAGGAAGAATTTTGGGTCAATTCAGGTAGTATTTTGGGCCCATTTTAGGGTCCGAAAATAGCCATTTAATGCAAGTGCGGGAATTTAAATTTTTAAGTGGGATTAAGGTTAATTAATTAACATTTATTATAAGGAGAAGCAAATCCTAGTAGCCATAGTCGTTGGGAGAAGCAGAGGAAAGTGCAAGGAGGGAAACCGCAAGGACTCAAGCCTACACCGCGCGTTCTTCGATTTTTCAAGCAAGAGTATCTTACAATCCTCATTATAAATCTGTAGTTGATTTAGAATACTTGTTTTGCTTCTTTTAAATCTGAATATTAAAGCATGTTTAGGGATTAATTCGTTTAAAATTGAATATTATAAAGATGTGGGTTAATTAGAAGTAATACAAATATGTCATGCATTAAATACATGTACTTTGATGAATAGATCATGAAATTATTGGACTAAATATTGTAGATTTGAGATTTAATCAATGATTTAGGATGAGTGATGGAACGTAGGTGTAACACCCCGTATTTTTAATAATTTTTATATTTCGATTAATCGTGAATTAAATTAGAATAATTAATCCAGGATAATAAATATTAATTAGCGAGATAAAGGTTAATATTTATTTATATTTAATATTACTTAGTAGATGAGTAATGATAATGAGATAAAAAGATTATAATTGTCGTGAGTGAGAAATACAAATGTTACAGTAAATTAGTCGGGACGCGCGGTCAGAACTTAAATTAATGAAATAAAAAGTAAGATATTTATACGTCATCCATATGATTATTTTGAGTGCGCCAATGTATTCGGAAGGGTCGAGATAGTTGGAAAAGTGTATCCGGGGATTTAGCTTGGGTTCCGGAGCAATTTTAGGCCAAACCGACACCCCAGGAGGGTATTTTAGTCATTTGTATTTTTAAGTAAGGGAGACCCACGAATTTAATAGGTGTATCTCAGATTGACAGTTGTAGAAGTTAGGGTTACGTGAATCAAATTTAGAGAGGTTACAAAGGAAGGAAGAAGGAAAGTCCTGAGAGAGCCCGAAGACTGTCCAACACCATTCTTGAATCAAAAACACCACCGTTGCGTAGATCGGAGGGAGTGGATCACAACCATATCAGCAATTTCGTGGAATTTAGACCTACACACAAAGGCAAGTATTTATCTTGCTTAATTCATGAACGATATATCATCCATGATAGAATAAGATGTTTAATATCTTAATTTCATGTGTTTTGATGACTCAATTGGGAAGTTAAATCATGTTTTGGGTTAAATTAATATTGAAATTTAATCCCTTATGTAATATGACGAGTTGGATGAATTTTTTATGATTAAACATGAAGAAATTTGGGTTTTATAGAGGTTCTTGATGATACATGATAAACTAGGGTTTGGGGAAATAATTCTTGATTTAATTCCAATTATATGATGTTCCTTGATGATTTGGTGATTATAAAACGTTAGAAAATCATGTATACAGGTTGGGATAATGTTTGGTAAGTTTGGTATGGAGTATGGGATCGTGTAATATAGGTTTGGATGTGTAAAAATGGCGATACCCGTAGCAAATTAAGGAAGGAGACGAAGACCTGCTACTGCGAATCGATTCGGCTCCTTGCCGAATCGATTCCGCTACCAAATCGATTCGGTCCAAGGGCGAATCGATTCGGCTGCCCAGAATCTGACAGTTTTCTCCCTTTTTAATTAGAACTCCCAGGAAAAGATTGAATTAACTTTTGAGATGATTGCAAAAAAATAAAGCGAGTTATTTTAAAATATTAGTAGGCCAATATTGAATGCGAGACTTAGTCACATGAGAAGGATTTAAGGACTAATATTAATTAAGTATAATTGTGGGTAGACCTAATTTGGAGAATTCTATAGCATCTCGAGGGATCGGGGAAACCAATGACTTAAACTAATAGGATATGAGTGAGATAACAACTGAATTGACTTATAATACAATTGATAACCTTTCGAGTAGTGAGAAACACTCGGGCATACATGATTAGAGATATAATGGTATATTAATAATACGTAGACTATCCGAGAGTCATATAGACTACGTACGGGCCATACTATAGGTTAGGTATATAACTATACTGAAATTATATACATAGGTTGTGTGACTATCTAATGTGTGATTTATTATGTGTATTGACATACCTACGCTTCTTGCTATCACGGGAGTTTTTGAAATGAGGACAATCTTATCCTGATGAGCCCATTGGGGGAATTTTATACTTGTACCTCTGAATATAGAACTTAGGTTGGATCACTATTTGTGTGAACAATGGTGTGTACGGTCATTTGGATTTGTAGGTATGTGCATAGTGAAAAGGCCTAGAACTATGTTCGCCTCCTATATGTGTGATTTGAAATTATGGTTCAAGAAAGATACTGAACTAATGGTCCTTTATTGAGTACGTGATGTACCGAGACTTGATAGCAAAGTATGCATGCACCACAGCTCAGCCTAGGGGTTTCGTATTAGCATATATATAATAGAGTGATAAATATACATACTTGTGATATATTCTACTGTGTTAGCTTAGTAGTTGAGAAAGATAGTGACATCTCAAATAACCCTGGTATATGGAGAATTAAACATATATTGGGAACTTCATAAGTGACAAATTTATATAAAGAATTTTATAACGTATATTATGGGCAAAACGGGTGGGCATAACGAGTTCTTTTGTGAAGAAATAGATTTAGTTTGAACTAGTTAGTCGGGGTATCATGACTAGGATGGGTTACTGATACATCACGAATATTACATATTTGCCCCCTTTATCTTTATGCATTCTAGCACTTTTATGTTCTTAATGTCTATATTTATGCTCGTTAACCAGACAACCTCGGATTTCGATATATATATGTTTTGCAGGGGTTAATTGTGCCTTTGTAGGTATTGGAACGCTAAAAGTGAGGTTCCGTTGCATTTCGAAGAAGTTTCGTCGTCGAAAGCTACTGCAAGGGCAATATGATCTTTTTAAACTCACTATTTTTTATGTAATGAATTTACTAACATGTACATCATCAAATTATCTTTCCGTGGCCACTGACCGTGTGTCATTCTGACTCCGAATGAGGAAGTTATGGACATTTTTGGAAGGTTTTGGTATTTTCTTATATTTCAAGGGCATTTTGATAAGTTCATACTGCATAATTTGGAGGGTTTCAAAACAAAATCACGTAGCTAATTGAATTAGCTTCGCGTCGGCTCTGACCACGTATCATTTCGATTCCGCATGAAGGAGTTATGGCCAGTTCCGTGCAACGCATCAAAATTGGTGCGAAGAGGAAAATGGCAAATCCCAAAACCGCGGTCGACCGGTCTCAAACATGAGGTCGACCGAGCCCATCAGATATGGACAAAAAATAACTTATTTTGGGTTTTTTGACTTGGTTTTGTTGGGGGTTTATTTTGGGGTATTAATAGAATGTTGTAGGGTTTTATTTGGGAGATATATTTCATTCTAGATAGTTTAGATTAGGTTTTAGTGGAGCTTCCCTCTCCATTTGTACTTATCCATTAATGTAAGCTTCTTTTTACTATTCATTGTCTTTTTCTATTATTTATGCTTTGTAACCTAGATTTTCATGCTTTCCATTTATTTCTTGCTGAGATAAATTGTAGTGTAACTTAATTAGTTAGTTTATTTATGTTGTTTATCATGAATAGTAGCTAGTTTAGTCTAGGTTGTGTCGGATTGAACTCACCTAGGGTTGATGTGTTGCATTTCTTTGGTGATGGAGTTTACGGGTTTATTTTGAGTGGGTTGTCCTAGTTATTATGCCTAGGAGATTTGACGGGGTATATCCTGTATGCTCCGTACTTACGACCTTGCGTGCGTAATTTTCGGGGTATTTGTTGACGCCAAAATCTTATTAGACTTTTATGCGAATTTAGGGGTGTGACAACTCTTGATTTAATTAACTGTCGAAACGAGACTCAATCTTAATAACTTGTGAACCCATGTAACCATTTTATACTAATTAACTCGGGGTGAGGTATATTCGACGTAGTCTATAGTTTTTATTCTCTTTGTTAATTTAGGTTAAATACACTCGCCTAGTATAATCTTTTCCTTTATTTATCTTTTATTTTGTTAGCAATTATCTTTTACACTTTTATTTTATAAATATTAAACCAATTAAATTCTAGCAACTTGTCTTTGTGGATTCGATACCCGGACTGACCGATATAATCCCTTAAAAGGGTGTAGTCATAGTTTAGGTTTTGGTATAGAGTTGGTGAGTCGAATATAACAAAATGACCGGCGTCGGTGACGCGACACCGCGGCGAAAATCGGCCTATCAAATGGAGTCGTTGCCGGGGACTTGTTTGTTTTAGAATTTATTTGATTTAACATTTCGTAGTATTTTTTTCTATTTGTATTTTTTGCCTAACATTTTTGTAGGACTTCTACATTTGAGCGCCAAGAACCTCTTGAATTTTTTGCGCGCACATCACTTTTTGGAATTCCCCACTTTGAGCCATCTTTGGAGTAAGCATGTCTTATTACAATCCGTTCGGTAATCATTAGGATAATTCTCAAAATCCCCGTACTCCTATGACTTTTGGTCAATACTTAGAGTCCCAAAAAATTGCAAATTCAAAAATGACTTTGGGTGAGTATTACAAAAGTAAAGTTTTGGAGTGCGTGTATTTTGAGGATGATGATAACGATTTTGGGCCTCTAATTCCTTACAATAAGAATGTTGAAACTAAAAGCTATTGCTTTCAAAATTCTTATAATAATGAGTTTGAGTATAGTTCCAATAATAATTTTCAAACTTCTCATTTCCAAGAATCCGCACCTCGGCCTATGACTTTCGGCGAGGGTTTGCTCATGCTTGAGAATGAGAGGTACGAAGACCGTTATCGGGAAGAAAATTATTTGTGGGAACATGAATTGGATTTATTATTTGAATCGGACGATAATTTTTCTTCCGAAACTTTTGAAGTCGAGGAATGTTTTGAACCAAATGAGGATTTTTTTGCCTAGTTTGAAACAAACCATTCTTGACTTGGCTCATGGTTTAATAGAGAATGAAAGTGAGGACGAAATGGATTTAGTGTCCATTTGTAATGAAATGATTTTGTTTTTGGATCCCAAAGAAGAAAGTTTCATTGAAAATAATCCTATCTCCTTTGAAATTCCAACTTTGAGCGATGATAACTCATCTATTGAGTTTAAATTTCTTTCCTCCCCCTTTTCATTCTAAGTTATCACACCGTTACAAGTACCTGATGAATCGGTGCCGAACTTTAAAACGTTCAACCCTTTCACCGACGAGGAGTACTTGCTCGAGGTTCTTTCCATGAAGGAATCTTTGCTCCTTGTGCGCCCCCTCCCATTCCAATTTCAAAATACTTGGGAGATTATTCATTTTTTCTTGGCCCCCATGTGTATTTGTCACCCATCTTATCCAAATCCCCCATCCTCCTGCCCAAAATTTTAATTGGGGATGGTTCATTTCTTACGCCTTACACATGCCTTCCGTTGTTAAAACGGAATTATTATTTTTCGGGAGGCATGCATGAGTGGGAGGGTCCGTCGTGGATCTTTCAAAGTCAAATCATTTTCGTGGTGGACCCTCAACTATTTAGACTTATAGTGTATAGTTAGTGTGAAGCCTAAATAGTAGGTTGTATTTAGTTAGCTTTTTATTCTTTCTTTCTTTTTATCTCTTATTTCCTTTTTAATTTAGTCGAGTGTAATTAGTAAACTTTTTTTTATTTGTTTTTTTTATGCTTGTTACTAACATGTTTTGTAGAATCATTAGACTTACGCTCCGGAGATCGCTCCATTGTGAGAAATATCGCTCTTTTTCTCTCTTTAATTTGGTTCTTAATTAACATTGAGGACAACGTCAGGTTTTAAGTTAGGGGTGTGGGATATTTTATCCATTCATTGGTAGTTTCTTTGATTTGATTACATGTTAGTTACTTAGTAGGCTTTTCTTAAAAAAATTAAAAATTTCAAAAATATTTTCTTTCTTTTTTTCTTCTTTGTTGGGGATTTTGCCTTTGTTTCCTATGATAAATTTTAATAATTGCCCGATCCAATAGACAATTCAATGATGCATGTTCTTGATTTTAGAAGTTATTATACTTTAGTCCTCAATCATTGATATTATGAATAACTTCATGAATTAAACTTGAATCCCATGAACACATGAATTTTTCTTGTTTTATTGATTTGGTTTAAGATTTTTATATCTCGGTAATCTTTTGTTGCATTGTATACACTTACATCGAGTAAGCTTTGTACCTTTCGTCGTTTGTGAGTGTTATACACTATTCTTTCCTCTTTAAAAACGTTATAGTTGTTGGTAATCTCTCTATTCTTTCATTTGATCGTTCATTAATTGAGTTCATATATGAAATGTATTACTTGAGCATGATTTTCAAAGTTTGTTTTGACTCGAGAATTGCGTAAACTTTATGAAATGATCATAGGCCATCCTTGTTATATCACCTATATTAGCCTTGACCTCACCTTATATGTTTCCCTAGTCGACCCCTTTGAGCCTAAATATTAACCTTTCATTTCATTACCCAAAATCCCATAACCAACTCCACATTGGAGTTATAAACCATACATATTACCTTTAATCCATTTGTTTGGAACGTTGCTTGGGATTGAATGATGTTTTTGTTTTGTGGTAGCAATTTAGGCATATGAGAGTGTGAAAAGTAAAGAAAGAGTAGTGAAAAAGAAAAGAGAAAAAAGAAAACAAAAGAAAAAAATGAGAAAAAGAAGAAAAGAAAAGAAAGAGAAAGTTGTATATTGTGTATTTAGTGTTCAATAAGCTTTGTTTACTCTCCCGATTGTTATATTCAATGCCTTTTATGGAAGTTATTTTCCAATTTTTGAAATTGCCCGCATTTTCCCATTATCCCAAGTTTTCATCTCCGAACACTTTGAATACGTACATACATATATCCTTCCTTTCATAACCTTAGCCCCAAACCTACATTACAACCCTATAAAGTCCTATGTGATCTTAGAGTGCATTTAATTTAAAAAGTCATAATAGTTTTGATAATCTGTGAAAATAAATTTCGCCTCCTTTAATGAGGGGTATATTTCATTAAGATTATAATTTTTCATTTTATATATAACGTTCTTCATTTGTGACATGTGCGCAGCCTAGTTTCCATTCACATTTACTCTTTATGCCCGCATGTTCCGTGTGTTAACTCCCTGTTTCAAGTGAGTCACTTGATGAGTGTAATGCCCGTGAGGATTGACTTATATGCATGCTTTAATATTTAGTATCCAATTTATTTAAGTTTTTGCCAAATCACACTTTGCATGTGGTCGCTCCCCTCCCACATTTTAAGGTTTCAATTCTATGAGGTGCATTCAATAATGTTAATAATACGGACTTTTGTTTGAATTCGTTCATTGAGCTAATAATGCGTATGAAATTCGTTTCGATATTGTCAGGCTTGCCGCATGTTGGTTTGGGCATATATTTTGAGGAAACCATATGATGTTTGTGGGTTTCATCCCTGAAAACCCTCACGAAACGACACTGTTCCACTAGGGTAACCTAGGGGTTTAACGGTCTATTACATATGCTAAATGCAATCGTGTTCCTTACGAAAATGGCAATTATATTTCGATACAGATATACGTTTTGTATTTCCTTTTGTGGACTGCTTTTATTTGTTTCATTTCTAGGGACTAGCAATGTCTAAGTTAGGGGGTGTGATACATCACGAATAGTGCATATTTGCGCCCTTTATCTTTATGCATTCTAGCACTTTAACGTTCTTAATGTCTATATTTATGCTCGTTAACCAGAGAACCTCGTATTTGGACATATATATATATATATATTTTTTGCAGGGGTTAATTGTGCTTTTGAAGGTATTGGAATGCTAAAAGTGAGGTTCGGTTGCATTTCAGAGAAGTTCCATCGTCGAAAGCTACACTAAGGGAAATATGATCCTTTCAAACTCACTATTTTTTATGTAGTGAAGTTACCAACGTGTAGATCATCAAATTATCTTTCCGTGGCCACTGATCGTGCGTCATTCTGACTCCGAATGAGGAAGTTACGGACATTTTCGAAAGGTTTTGATATTTTCTTCTACTTCAAGGGAATTTTGATAAATTCATACTGCATAATTTGGAGGGTTTCATAACATAATCATGTAGATAATTGAATTAGCTTCGTGCCAGTTCTGACCACGCATCATTTTGATTCCATATGAGGGAGTTATGGCCATTTCCGTGCAACGCGTCAAAATTGGTTCAGAGAGGAAAAGGGGGTTGTCAACAGCCCAAGGCAAATCCCAAAACCGCGGTAGACCGATCCCAAACATGAGGTCGACCGGACCCATCAGATATGGACGAAAAATGACTTATTTTAGGTTTTTTGACTTGGTTTTGATGGGGGTTTATTTTGGGGTATTAATAGAATGTTGTAGGGTTTTATTTGGGAGAGATATTTCATTTTAGACCGTTTAGATTAGGTTTTTGTGGAGATTCCCTCTCCATTTGTACTTCTCCATTAATGTAAACTTCTTTTTAACCTAGATTTTCATGCTTTCCATTTATTTCTTGCTTAGATAAATTGTAGTGTAATTTAATTAATTGGTTTATTTATGTTGTTTATCATGCTTAGTGGCTGGCTGGTTTACTCTAGGTTGTGTCGGATTGAACTCACCTAGGGTTGATGTGTTGCTTTGCTTTGCTTTGGTGATGGAGTTTACGGGTTTATTTTGAGTGGGTTATCCTAGTTATTACGCCTAGGAGATTTGACGGGGTATATCGTGTATGCTCCGTACCTACGACCTTGCATGCGTAATTTTTGGGGTATTTGTTGATGCCAAAATCTTATTAGACTTTTATACGAATTTAGGGGTGTGAAAACTCTTGATTTAAATTAACTGTCGAAACGAGACTCAATCTTAATAACTCGTGAACTCGTGTAACCATTTTATACTAATTAACTCAGGGTGAGGGATATTCAACGTAGCCTATAGTTTTTATTCTCTTTGTTAATTTAGTTTAAATACACTCGCCTAGTATAATCTTTTCCTTTATTTATCTTTTATTTTGTTAGCAATTATCTTTTACACTTTTATTTTAGGAATATTAAACCAATTAAATTATAGCAACTTGTCTTTGTGGATTCGATACCCGGACTGGCTGCTATACTCCCTTAAAAGACTGTAGTCATAATTTAGGTTTTTGTATAGAGTTGGTGATCCGAATATAACAAAACGATTTGCGTCGGTGACGCGACACCGTGGCGAAACCCGGCCTATCAGTTAGAAAACATATGTTAGGTGTGCACATTAGTTGAGTGGTGAGGATCTCAAGTGAGGGCACGCAAACCTAACATGTATATAATATCTGTTGATTTTGCAATTTAAATACTTGCTAATTTTTTTTAAATGTTTTCATTGGGCTTTGACCCATTTTGTCCAAACCTATATTTTTGTAAAACATTTTAGGTGCTCAGCCACAGGGACACTAAGCTTAGCAGGTCTTATCATTTGACGTATTACAGCTGTTGTGAAAGTTGCAGGACCTTGATGTTAGACGCCTCGACATTTATCATTCGTTTCTTGCGAGCTACTTATTTCAATCGGGCATATTTCCCACGTCTACTCAGATTTTATTCGGAGATGAAGAACTTTTATTGTATTTCTCAAATTGTTGGGGTAGTTTTTATTATGGATGACTATATTATTATTTCAGATTGGATTGTGTATTACAGACGCTCTTTTATTATTCTGTTACTATATTCATTGCGTGTTCGATTACTCAATTTTAAATGTGATATTACATCTTTAATTGGTCGCATGTTTATTATAAAGATAAAATTTGACACTAGCTTTTCAAATGCTAGTTGGTCATTAAATATTAAAAAGTTTTCAACAGTGATGCTAGGAATTAACCAACTGAATAGTTTGTTTCAATTTAATAAAGGACTGATCACCCGATATTTAATTAGGCGAGTTGTCATAGAAGGTTCCCGAAAAATTGAACTTTTAATTACAAAATTGAGATGGTTCACCAAATATTCCAAATTTTAAATTTCATTCAAAAATAAAATAACACTAAATGAATATTTAAAATTTTCTTTTAAACAAAATTAATTCAAGTTATAAATTAGGCCAAACGAAACAAACAAGAATTTTGCGAAATTAATTACATCTGGCTTAAATTAAATTAGACTAAACATTACCCAATATTTAATTAAGCACCAATTTAAACAAATGTTGTAATTAAACCAATTTTTATATTGTTAAACCTAAGCACGCATCTAGATGAATTTGCAAGATAAAATTAAACACAACCACAATGCCGCGATGTACGACGAAAACCCACGACGGGAAAAACCTCGGACGACTCAGCCACAAGTCCACTAAGTACGGAATTACAAAGGATTGAAAAAATAGTTACACAAGATCCGATGCCCTTGAAAGCCTTGACGCTCTTCGTTCCTCCACCTCTACCTAGTTGAGGGCTCAGGAGTCCACCTTCATCTCGGAATCCACCGATGGGGCACAACTACCCTAAAAAAGTACGAAATCCACTTCTGTATGTACACCACGAACACAAAATGGAATCCTTCGTAGGAAACTATCTCTTTTTGGGGTAGAGAGAATGAAATTCGGTGCCAAAATGATGATCTCAAAACATAAGGTATAAAAAAACTTGGATCATGTAAACAATTGGGTGTAAACACTTGGTTTTGTTCTTGAAATTAATTCATTTTGATTAATAAACACCTTTCAAAGTGTTTATGTATTTTGGAAGATGGAAAAAGTTAATGAAAAATGGTTATTCACGCACTACTAAAATAGATGGGAAAAAAGGTAGGAGGAAGTTTTAAGAGAAAACTATTGTAAACAGTCGAAACTGCATTATCGTTCGAACGACATTCCAAGGGTCGTTCGGATGACATTTCAATTTCTTTTTAACTAGATGAAAAATTCATTAGAATGGCCTATTAAATGACATTTCAGGCCATGGATCTAGATAATTTCGATACGAATGTGTGGCTGTCAGTTTCGTATTTTTCTTATTTTTTTTAATTAGTTATGATTATTCTACGGAAAGGTGTCCGAGAACAAAATCTTTAGATTGTATGAATTCAAAAAAAAAATTAACAAATATACCAACACTCAATGAAAAATTCCAAATCTCAATATAACATATGCATTCATACCTGAGAGAACTCGGGAAGTTGATGGTGAAAAACAAGGCACGAAACACGACAATGATACGATCTTCTTTTAGACTTGGCCGTTACGTCTTCAACTCAAATGCCAAAGTCTTGAAGGTCATAAACTTATATCCTACAACTCAAATAGTTTTGTCCGGAATTAAGCCAACACTTGCAAATATACTCAATTGAAAATTTGTCCTTACAAATCTCCCCCTTTGGCTATTCCGGGACAAAACCAAAATAAAAATCCTATGGACTGTCATGCTCATCTAAAAGGCACAGTCCCACCCAAAAATAAAAAATATAGACGCTTGACTTACACATAGTTGAGAAGCTTTGCTTGCTTAAGATGAAAATCTGCACACTTAAACACATCATCAAATGCATGGAGAATATGACATAAAATTGCACAGTTAAATTATCCCCTTTGTCTAACAATGTCTCTACCCAAGAAAGGACGTCTCTCTCTAAGATAAGTCTTCCCAAATTAAAAGGTTTAGATATCATTTCTCCCCCCTTTTTTTCGGAATAGACAGAGATAAAAGTGCATAAAATAACCCATCTCTCCCCAATTAAAACAAATGCTCCCCCTAAATGAAATAAGGGATAAGAATAATGAAAAAAATAAGTATATCATGCAATGGTGTATAGAGTGACAAGTATAATCAAAGCAACATGGAAATAAAAGAGCAATTAATCCACACAAAGATTAATAGATACAAACTCTGATGCGATAACAAAAATATATCAACTAGAATGTACCAAAATAAGCATGGTATATTTATGAAAAGTCGCAACAAGATATATACTTATTTGAACCACTAGAATACGAGGACTAGATGACAAAGCAAAGACTCAAGACAAATAATACCATATTATATAATTATACACAAAAATATCAAATAATCACAAACATTTATATATATAGGTATAAACACCACACAAGACACAAAATAAAATAAGATTTTCCACACTCATATGGCATAAATATGTCTTAAAAAACATGTTGTAAATGAAGTGAAGGGGTGTGAACTAGAGACAAAAGAATTATAACCCAATCACTTAAAAGAATTGTTCAAGGAGTTTTATTTTATTGCAAATATTTATCAAACTTAGATTAAGCCTCATGTGACAAGATAAAGTGAACTCAAAGAACAAACAAGCACAATGAATACAAGCATAGAATTTTGATGATTCTATAAACCAAAAGAGTCATGACAAAATAAGTATAACTAAGATACATTGTCATTATGCAAACCCGTTGATATTTCCATCTAAACAACCTCATAAATAAAAATTCTTTTCTCTTCTTTTGAATGAACATATCAACCCAAACTATGTTGGCTTTGGCTACATTTTACAATGCCACACTTTTTTAGGCCCTTGCCAGCGGTGGCTTTCATGCAAAGGAGATTTGCTCATTTCCTTGCCTTTTTCCGTGCACCCTCGTATATCTTTTTTATAATTCAAATAAATCTCATGGGCAACGGTTCTTACATGCACAAATCCTTCATAGTCACAAAGCATGTAGATGACAAAATTGATTGAGGAACATCTCATTTAGCTCAAATATACACGTGAAGTTAAAGATCAAAAGAGATCGTGCATGGGTGTAAGAGGCATATAAAACAAAGAATTCATTAAGCAACTCAAAATAAAACTACTCCATGCAAGCATGATGAAGAACACTTTAAGAATTGAAATTCATAATCAAAAGTTCTAGCCACATGGAAGCGGAGGAATGATATAGGATTCGAACACAAATATATGCCACACAAAATGTGTAAAGCTAAAATACAAAAAAAAAAATTATTTTTAATTTTTCAAAACTTTTTAAAACAAACAAAAAAAATCAACTCAAAATACAAACAAAATCTTTTAGTATTTTGTTTTTCAATAAGGCCCAAAAATGAAAAAATTAAAATACAAAATATAAACATGTCATAATTCCAGCGAAACGTATATGACAAAGCATAGACTAGAAAATGACAAGCAAACAATCAACTAGCAAGAATATATCATGAAGCATAAAAGCTAGTGTATGTAAACAAAACTAACACAATCAACCTTTAGATTTAGCAGGTGAGGAATCATGTGTAGGCTTGTGAAAATAAATCATAAGCACTTTCGATACACGTAGGGAGAACCATAAAAAATAGGAAACTTTGAAAAGTCCATACTTTCCATATTAAAAAACCTTTTTGAAAAATCAGGATCGCTCGATAACTTGGAGTGACTGAAAAATTACCACTTAAGTCGTTTAATTCTAGATTAAACAGTTTAAATGGATCCGAATGGTTTTTCGAAGAAACTCTTTAATCAAAACAAAGAGCTAACACAAGATGTGTATAAAAGATTATATGACCGAGTTATTTAAGGTATAGGTGTACCAATTTTGAAAAACAAAACTTATATAGATTCTAAATCAACACAGCCTCAAGAAGGTGATGAGAGGAAGAGTAAGTATGCAAGAACACAAGATTTTAACGTGGTAAAATCCCACCCAATTGAGGAAACATCCACGGAGGTCTCTACACCTCAAAAAAGTAAAATCCACTAAAATAGTGTAATAGATTACAAACTATATAACAAGCCAAACATACGAGTAGAACTAATCTAAGTCCAGAATGTTTACCAACTCCTTTGGATTATTCTTACTCCTCTGAAGGTTCTGATGTTGAGGTTGTTCTCCCAGCTTTGTAACCGCTTCTCCTTTTAGCTTTACATCAACTCTAAAGTCAAGAATCTCTCTACTAACACTTCTTTAGTGTTGTAGTGTGATAAGTGTAAGTGGTGAAGTGCCTAATCACATGCATGCAACACACACACACACACACACACACACACACACACACACACACATACACACACACACACACACACACACTTATACAAAAATATTCATAACAAATTACAAATATCGTTATAAGATGTAGTAGAAATTTTTGATTCACAGTTTAATTGATAGTCTTAGACCATGGATCTTTATTTCTATCCACAGATCTTGAGGGAACCTTACTATAAAAGGCAGAAAAGGTCCTAAATACTTTCTTTATTTTATTTACAAAGTTATTTCACAAAATGTGAAATATTTACGAAAGTGTAAAACCCCAATCAAGATCTTAACTAGATCTAAGTCTGATTTTTCTCATAAAATTGAAAACAGAAATAAGTTTGTTGGTTTCGGTTTTGAAAACAATCATATAAGAGTAAAAACAACCAACAAATATGATTTCTTGAAAAAAGAAATCAAACTTAACAAGATCGAAGTGATATCTATCACACATGTTGAGATCTCAAATTTCTATGAAAAGAAATTGAAATCTAAACTTACTGACTTGGTTGGACAAGAGATTAACGACTAGAGAGGCTGGTTCTTCTCACTTTTGAACTCACTCAAACTCATAGAAGGGTTTTCTAGTGAAAGATTTGGTCGGAGTTTTATTAGGATTTCTATTTCTCTCTCTCTCCCTCTCCCCCTCTCTCTTCTCTTATTTTCCATGAAAAGTAAAAAATGATCAAAAGATAAAAAACGTTCATAAGTTGGTCTCTATTTATACTATTTTAGTAAGGATCTGAAAGGGTTGTACACGATCAATGGTTAAGATTAAGTCTAGCTTTAATGATGTAAATCTTACGACTGAAGATGGACCGCTATTAAAAGCATTTTGATTGGCTCTCTTTGATATCACAAGGATTGAGGTAAAGACATGCAGACTGTAGATAACAATTGATCCAATGGACATGATTACGTATTAAAGTTGTGAGAGTAAACAAATACAAATCCAATCGCTCACTGGCCAACACGTTTAAAGCAAGGATTAGCCTTCACACACGTGTTTAGAAGTTTTAAACAATCTTATTTTCCACCACAGAGTCTCTGTCGCTTTCGGATCCTACCCAAGCAAGGTTTTAGGAAGAATAGTGTAAGAGGGTAGTTTAGATTAGATGGAGGCATAACCCCTTTTGAGTACAATAATGATAAGTTAAATATCAACACTATTAATTAACTTCAGGACATGCAAACACAATTTAGTGAAGATAAACTCAGTTAAAACTCATAAATCTCTCGTGTATAACTCAATAAGATAATAACGAACTCAGAAGTAACTCATTTGGAGGGAGATAGAAGTAAGCACCATAGATACACCTTGGCAGGCAACCAAACACACCAACCACCCTCAAGAATCTCTGTCAAGTATTAAAGCTCCATAATAAATGACAATGGTGGGTGAGTAAACTCTCTGGTTTGCAATAAATCTCTTTCTAATGTATATTCTCTCTAGTAATAACTCCTAAATTTAAAAAAAGAAACTCCTCTCCTTAGGGGTGGTTTAAATATCCCCCCACACCACTCCCGAGGCAACTCAGTCATTAATAACTATGAAAGATATCCCTCATACTTTATGTCACAACATTAAGTGTCTGATGCACTAGTTAGCTCCATGTCACAAACATTAAATGCCAAGACATGCCTTTTGCCTAACCACTGTGTGTTAGGTGGCTGTCGTCACAGAGGTGGCTCACCAAATGTTTGACAACCCCAAATACCACGGTGGTTTACTCAAGTGAAAATTTGACATTCTCTAGATGGCTAATGACATTACCTACAGTAGATGTGACATCAAGTAGAGGGCTATTTGGTTCATAACTCAACGCCCGATGGAACTCAAAGCTGCTCCGCCCGAGGTTCCACGGTCAGGATCCTTCGGTGTTTTACCAGGTATATCTAAGATGGTCAGGACAAGCCCCAACGGAACCTCACTTCTCAATACTCCAAACTAAGTCCCTCTAAAGTTCCCACGACGAGGTCGTTTGATAGAGTATGAAAGCTCTCCCAGGCCCTGCGAAGCCTGGTCTCTCACGAGTACCATTCAACCTCACACAAAAATCATTATACTCATTAGATCTTTATAATCGTTATAGCTCATAGTCAATATAAACAAAAGATACAACAAGAATAAATTAATCAACAGGGCTAAAGGACGAGCTCTCTCGATCAGTTTCTTCGCTAGAAGGTCCCATTGGGCTGCCACGCTGAGCTGCCTTAATCCCAAACACTGTTTTCAATGGGGGGATTATCTCTAATATCAGGATTACCTTCAAGCCCCCTCTACGTTTGTCCCTTCGTGAAGAGATTTGTTGTGGAAATAAGAAATATCTGCACAAAAACTTCTCAATCCGATAAACCTTCTTTGTGTAAAAAAGTTCTGGCATCCTTTCCTTTATCACCATGAAAAGGAAAATTCTCCTCGATGTACCTGAGTTGAAGCACTGTGGCTTGTCGGCGGTTTGCGAAGGGCCATTGCCACTTTTTTTTGGTACTGAGTTTCAACCATTTTGTCTTTGCTTCAACGACTAATTTTAGAATTCTCTCGAAACACCTGCTGACTTTCTCAAATACCCGTTTTGACTCCGGGGAAGTGAAATTCTCCCGTTTGTGCTGTTGTGGAGTATAGTTGTAGGCAGTGAGTTTGTCATTAGGACTGCCCCTATCGTTGTGACTTGTGAAATTCTCCCTTGTAACGTTTCACCATGTTAAAAAAAGTAGAAATTCTCCCAGATGTAGCTGAGTCACAATTAAACAACGTTTAGACTTGTGGCGAGGGGACATCGAAGCTTTTTGGACCATTGGGGCAACGTCTTCACTGGGAGTTATTGGATATGTCTGACAAAAAATTCTGGCGCCAAAACTCAAACTTGCCTAGGAAGGAAACCCTTTCTATTCCCCATGCATCACTTCATTAATGACGTGGTGCTGCCTTTTCAACTGTCACGATGCTTCTAGAAGTGCCACATGTCCATTTGAAATTATTATAAGCGGCTTTGCACGTGTGTTAGTTGGAGAGCTCAAAAGATAGGTTTTAAAGGATTGCAAACATCTATTTTCAAAAACACTTAGCTATTTTTCTTGTTCGTCTTCTTCAAACTTCCAGAACCTTTTTCAGAAAGAGAGAGACTCAACCCGCCATTGTTAACAAGGTTTCTTCAGTTCTTCGCCTTTCATTACCTCTTTTACCACCATTTGTGGTTGTGTTCCTCCATTTCCTTACCCCTCTCCACTTTTTTTAGCTTTTCTTTTTCCACCATTCACTGCTATGGCCTCTTTCAGCGTTCCCAGCCCACCCACCACCAGTGCTCCGCCTGTATCCACCTTGGATGCCACCGCGTTGGTGGCAGCACGTCAAGAACAACTACGTTTTTAGCATCAATCGCCTATCTTTGGAAAAGGTGATGAGTTTTTTGAGGGGTGCAGGACTTGTCATTTTTCATCCAAGTATGACGCTTTGCTGCAGGGTTATGAAGACCAAGATTCTAATTTGTGGGGCTATTTTCCTCCCGAGGGGACAATGTCGTTTAGTCTTGACAGAGGTGACTTCCCTTGGTCCCACATTAAATTCGAAGGACCTGTAGGATCCCCTTCCCACTTTGCTTCTTGGAACTCGTTTATGCAAGCCACTTTGATTCGTATCGAATTATGCATTTAATTACCTCGAACTTAGGCATTTTAGCCCCCTCGGGTACCGTAATTGCTATTATTATGCTCGGTAACTAGACAACCTTCGTTTTATATGCTAACATATTATTTGAGGTATTATTGAGCTTTTATAGGTGTTACAGTGCTTAGTATGAAGTTTTGTCTCATTCCGGTTAAGTTTCGTCGCGATTCGCACGTTCGGGGGCATTTTTGTAATTTTACACTTTCAAATTTTTGCCCGAAGCCTTCACAGAAGTTGTATCCCTCGGGCCAAACTTCGCGTGGCCATGAACGGTGCGTGAATATAAGTCCGAACGAAGGAAACACGAACCTTTAATCGAAAAAGAATTATAAGAGATTCATTAACAATTTAATTAATACCTAACATGTCCCTTTCTCTTTTATAACAAATCCATTAATTCTCTTTGTGTCCCTACTTCGTTTTTGACAGAAAATGAAGATGGCGATTTGGAATTTTGCTTGGGTTTTGCTCAGATTTTGGGTTCGTCCGAAATCCGGGACTTTGGTCCAAAATTGGAGCTCAATCTTTGACCACGTACGCAAATGGGTATCTTCGGCCATGTTTGGAGCTTGGGTTTTGGCCATTAATGGAGATTTGAGTTTTTGGAGATTGTTGGTTTTTTTAGGAGCTTGGTCTCGGCTTTAAATGAGCACAAAAATGGTGGACATGGGTTTTGGGTCTCACACGAATTGGTGGCTCTTGGCTTAACATGGTGGAATTTATGCGAAGTGGGTCTTGAGTTTTGGGCTACTGTGTGCGATGTGGGGTGTGTTGTAGCACTGTCGATCGACCGGTGATTGTAATTTTGCCTTGCATGAGAGACAGTGCGGTCCTCCCTTTTGACGCGGTTGACCGATCACCACCCCCGATCGACCGGTCCCCTGTTTGGCCGAGATATTTGTTTCCAGCTACTCCATTCTCCTTTTTAATTTTATTTTTTTCCTTTTTCTTTTTTCCTTTAATAGAGACTTATCCTTTTTTATTTTTTTATTTTTATTCCTTAATGTAACTTACTATAAAAGAAGAGCTTTGTTCCTTTTATATAATATCTAGTTTTATCTTAGTTTTTTGTTCCTTTTCTCTCTTGAGATTTAGGTTAGAGAAATATTGGGGTTTATTTGTGGAGACACCCCTCTCCTCATTTTGTGTTGGTTTTCCACCATTAATGTAAGTGTTACTATTTATTATCTCCTTTAAGTTGTATTTGCTTTATTTTTCACGCTTAATTAATTTTCATGCCTAAATAATTTTAGTTGCTAAATTAATTAGTTATGCATTAATTAATTAGTTAATTTATTTAATGTCATTTAATATGCTTAGGGGCTAATTTAATCTAGGTTGTGTCGGTTTGAACTTACTTTAGGTTGACATATTGCTTTGCTTTGGTGATGGAGTTTACGGGTTTATTTCGGGTGTGTTGTCCTAGTTTTTACGCCTAGGAAATTTAACGGTGTGTATCATGTATGCGCCGTATTTTACGACTGTTGATGTAAAAAACTAGATCGCTCTAATTATTCAATCACAGATAAATAAATAAGACAAAGATTTTTAAAGTGGTTCGGCTAGGAATAAAGCCTACGTCCACTGTTATGTTATTGCTGAGTGTTTGTGGAATTCTTGATTACAAGTTCTCTCCAGAAATTCCGGTCCCCTTGAATGGGATTGATACAAGGTATTTATAGCCTCAAGGCTGTTCATGAAAGGTCTACTACATTAAATGATATACATATGAATGGGTAATATATTTAATGCGGCGTGTGCGTCAAGAATCTAATGAATAGTTGAACAGTTGTCCGTCTGATAATTGATGATACGGCCGAGGTGCAGTTCGGACCGCCTTAGTTGCTCGTCGATCAAGAGTTCCTCGGAGTACTTAGAGTATCTCGGGATGAAAGAGTTCCTCGGATGGAGTTCCTCGGCATGATAGAGCTCCTCGGTGTATTCTCGTTGCTCGGTACCGACCATGGTTGTTCAGTAAATGATCTTCCTCGCTGTTATTGTGCCACGTAGATCGACACGTGTCTTCATACTATTCGTCCACGTCAGCATAATAATTTTGGTATCAACAGAAGCCCCCAATGTTTCATATTTTGAACTTTGAAGAGTATGGAACATTCTTTCTTGGTATGTGGCAATATTAAATGTACTTCCCGGGTTTTAGGAACATTGTATTCAAATTTTCCTTCTTATTTCGCAGTTTCCGCCTTTTTGATAAGCGCTTTGATATTCGTGCAAATTTTGTCCTTTTAGCCGCCGGAAGTTTAATAATTTCTTTTTGGTAATCATTTCTTTCGCCGCTTCCCAATGTAAAGTATTTAAACTTCTTTGGTAACCATACCGTTGTCTACGTTTTTCATTCTCTGCATTCAAGCTTTCTCTTCTCTTCTTCTCTTGTGCGTTCATCTTTGTTTCCGTTCGCTGTCAACACATCTCTTTTCTTTCTGTAAGCTCTTCTTCCTTTCTTCTGCATCTCTTTTATTCAATATGGTTTATATTGTTGAATCTGCTGAGAAATTTCGTTCTGACTTTTCCATTCCTTCTTGGGTAACTCTAGAGGTTCTTTCTGAGCCTTTAGATTACTTTCAATTGGCTGAGGGACATTGGTTCCCCAGTCTTTTCATTGCTGAATGTGGTTTTTCTTTTCCCCCAAATCCATTATGTCTTGAGTTTTGTCAATATTTTGACCTTGTTCCTGCAAAAATAGCCCCCAATTCATGGAGAATAATTAACGGGGTGCATAAGTTAAATCTAACTCATGGGACTCGTATAGGGATCCCAGAAATCATGTACTGCTATAAATGGGCCACTTTAGATAATATTTATTATTTAAAAACTAGGTTTTTAAATAGAGCCCTTGTAGTTAACCTCCCTGATTCAAATAGAGATTATTTTGAGCATGGGTTGGTCATAAAAAATTGGCAACACGCGCCTTTATCTGGGAATGAAGTATACAACGGTCCCAGATGCCCCCCATACGGCAATGGGATAGGTTTATTTTTCATTTTTATTTTACTTATGAAATTGCGTATTCATCATGTTTGACAAAATGTGTGACTGAGATTTATGTATTTATTTGCAGTTGATAGTAAAAGAAAAACTCCAAAAGAGTCGGAAGTGAATATCAAGCATTTAAAACTTATCTGGAATTTGCATAAGACGATTGCAGACGAGCACATTAGATCTGCATCATATTTGCTGCAGTATAAGAGCTACACAACCTCTTATACTGCTCGCCCTGTTGAACCAGCCTCAACACCAGAAAGTTCATCTTCAGATTCTCATATTCCCCTATCTCATAGAATGGGCAAGAAAAGAGCTCCTCCTGCTCTATTTGGTGATACTTCCTCTGCTGTTGGAGCCCAGAAAGGCAAAATTGATGTCCCAGAGGGGACTAAAAAAGTAGATGCTGGTTCCTTCAAAATTGCCGAGAAGCCCCCAGTCGCCCCGAGCAAGAAAAATGCTCCTGCTGATGTAATTGCCATCTCTCCGACCAAGACTTCTTCCTTGGTTGATGCTGCTGACCGTCCTTTGAAGAGATTGAGGAAATCATCCTCGGTTAATCTTGCTGGAACTGCGTCTTCTCTACCCGCTGGTGGTAGTAGTATTTCAAAAATCATTCTTCCGAGCTCTTCAACGAGCTCAGTTATACCCGAGGTTCTCGGGGTTGATGAAAAGATTCCTAGGGATACACTGACATCCCTTGCTGCTCGCCATCTTTCTTCAGTAAATTTCTCATACCTTTAGTCTTTCTTTTCTTTTTCCTGAAATCTTGTATTTGTGTTAACTCTATTGTTTTTCTTACCTTTCAGCTGGTTAACTGTTTCAATACCATTGTGAAGAAAGATCAAGCTATTAAAGCTTCCACTTCCTCGTCCGATGTTGACGATGCTTTGTTGGGTTTAACCCAATCTGTCAAGGAATCTCACCAACAGTACATCGAGGAGAAAACTGTTTGGGAGACAAAATTGGCTGTGGCTGAGGCTGATAAGATGAAGATGGCCGAAACCTCCAAGAATTTGGAGGAGAAAATTAAAGATCTGGAAGTTAAACATCAGGAATCTGATGATAAATTGAAGAAGGCAGAAGAAGAAATATCTACTCTGCGAGATATTAAAGTTAAGAAAGAGGAACTGGAGGTGAAGCTTTCCTCGGAGAAATCGAGGAGAAAAGTTGCTATCAAGAAACATTTCAGTGTTGGTTGGGAGAAAGGATGGGAGAGAGGGATAGCTGCAATGACGTCCCAAGTCCAATATGGGGAGTTGAAATACTTCTATGATGGTTGGGTAGCTGCTCTGCAAGAGCTAAAAGTCCAAGATAATTCTGAGCTATTCCAAAGGCATCTCCCTGGTCCTCCTCCACCAATTGAGGAAGAAGAAGAAGATGAACCTGCATCAGATGAATCTTCCATAGCTGTGGATGTCCCAATCTCTGCTTCTCAACCCTCTATCATTGAGGACATTTCTTCTATGCCTCCTCCTGCTGAGAGGATTTCTGCCGACCAAGCTGTTGTTATCACCGAGCAACCGAGCTCCTCGTCCCAGCCTCCCGAGAAAGTCTTGGGAGACAAGGAAAAGGTGTGAAGTTGTTCGGTATCATTCTTATCTTTTATTATTTGTAATCGAACACTGTAATCCTTTTATGATCTAATAAAATACTTCTTTACTCATCGTCGTTATTGATGATTCTTTGTTGATTGTTGTCTTTTTCTTGTCTTTAGTTTGTTGCTAGAATGGAACTAATCTCTTCTCATGATACCGAGCTGATGCAGCAATGTCACCAATACTATAGGGCTGGTCATACGGACCTTAGTTCTTCTGAAATTGCTGACATTCTTGGTCATGATGCTTCAGAGCAGGCAACTGAGGCTTATCGGTATTTGAAAAGTTTACTCGACCGAGCTGTAGCTAACAATATCGCTTATTATGAATTGATTGAAGAGTTGCATTGTTCTTTAAAGGATCTTCAAAATCAACATAACGAATCAATGGCTTTGTTGCATGAAGATTATGAAAATAGATACCAGCAGCTTTCTTCAGAAACAGGCCACAAGAAAATCATTGCTGGGTATGACATCAGGGAGAGGACTTTAAAAGGTGAAATTGAAGCCTGCAGACAAATCGCTGAGATCCTGGAGCAAGAAAATAACAATTTGCAGAAAAAATTAGTTCAGTATGAATCTGCTGCTTCATCCTCTACTGCATTAATACCAGTCACTGATGAAGGGTTCTCATTCTTAGAAGTCGAAAACGCCAAACTGAGGCAAGAGCTGGAGGATTTAAGAAGATCTTCCATTTCTGGAACTGCTCGGGGACGAGGAAGGAGTTCTCGGGGGCGAGGAAGAATCATCGAGGAGCAAAATTCTCCAATTGCTTCTCGGAGCCGATCAAGAGTTCTTAGCCGTAATGTTGAAGAATCTCGTACCCAATCTACTCTGGAAACTCAAGCATTCCAACTGAATGTTAAGGATCGTGCTCTATCTGATTTGTCTAAGAAAAATTTATCTTTAGAGGATCAATTGACTGCGATGAAATCTGATCTGAATAATAAAGATGCTCTTATCAAGAACTTTCTCGAGCAAGTAGATAGATTAACTTTCCAATTCCATAAACAACCTCGGGAGTTCTGGAATGCGGGTTATAATGAAGCTCTTTACCATTTGGATGATCGCCTTGAAAATGCTAACAACGAAGGTTATAAGCAGGGATGGTTGAACGCCCTGGGTGTATTAAAATTGGAACAAGGTCATTATTTATGGGATTATCATGCTCCTGGATTGCTAGACTTGCCTGTTCCTCCCTATAAATTGGATATGGCATGGATTCCTGCTCGCTCCATTCCTCGGAGTTTAATCTCTAAATATCTTGGTGATTATAACCTTCATTCTCAAGTTGAAGTATCTCGTCCTGAGCACCTGTTGGATACTCCTACAATAATGAATGTCAGAATGCTGAAGGACATGAACTTTATTAATTCTCCTCTGTGTCTAGAGGATCCTCCTGCTGGCGATGAACCTGTCTCAAAGGACAAAGGAAAGAAACCAATAGAGTAGGAATCTTTAATGTAATAGTTAGCACATTCATGTAACATGTAATACATTTTTATCTTAATGAAAGAGTTTCATTTTCTGTTTTGCCAATAGCTATTTTTCTGTTTGCAAATTATATGGTTCATCAACCAAATTAGAATTTATAATAAGCATAATTGTTCAAAATTGTTTCCAACCAACCAAGGTGGATAAATAATGTTTGTCGACCAACCATAGTTGATGGGTTTCTATCCCTGACCAACCATACTTGGTTCAATTTTCAAATATAAACATGTGTCCGACCAACTAAGGTCAATACTTTTATCCTCGTCGACCAACTACAATTAGTGGGTTTTTATCTCCGACCAACCATACTTGGTACAGTTTTCAATATTTTGTTCTTTAAAGAACTTTTTGTAATAATGTTACCTCCCGACAAACATAAGTTGTAATGCGAGAGTATATAAAGTCTTACCAACCGTAGTTGATCATGCTGGTCTACACCTCCTAATCAAAGGAGTAGTAGGGTTCTTTCAATCTTTTTGGCTCCTTGGAGCATATCCTCCTAACCAAAGGAGGTTGGCTACTTATAGCACTTTTGCTCCGTAGAGCGCTCCGGAGAGCTTATCCTCCTAACCAAAGGAGGTTGGCTACTTATAGCACTTTTGCTCCGTAGAGCGCTCCGGAGAGCTTATCCTCCTAACCAAAGGAGGTTGGCTACTTATAGCACTTTTGCTCCGTAGAGCGCTCCGGAGAGCTTATCCTCCTAACCAAAGGAGGTTGGCTACTTATAGCACTTTTGCTCCGTAGAGCGCTCCGGAGAGCTTATCCTCCTAACCAAAGGAGGTTGGCTACTTATAGCACTTTTGCTCCGTAGAGCGCTCCGGAGAGCTTGACTCCGTAGAGCATGACTCCGTAGAGCATGACTCCATAGAGCAGTCTTCTTCTTTGACTCCGTAGAGCATGTCTTCTTCTTATCAAGTAATGTAGTGTTCAACACTAGTATTCCCCGAAAAACTTTCAACAGAAAGAAAATGGTGAACCATCCTCGTTTTATTCATAATGAAGGAAATGCTTTACATTTTACATTACTGATAATACTTTCGCAGGTGTTCAGCATTCCATGCATTCTGAAATTCTTCTCCTTCTAGAGTTGCTATTCTGTAGGTTCCAGGTCGAACAACCTCTGTAACTCGGTAAGGTCCATGCCAATTTGCTTCCAGTTTATTCTGTTTCTGAATGACTTTCTTCAGCACATAATCACCTTCCTTCAAATCGCATTTCTTCACCCTTTTGTTGTAGAACAGAGCTGTTCGTTGTTGATAAGCAGCATTCCTAATGGCTGCCTCTTCTCTTACTTCTTCGAGCATGTCCAAATCCATTCTTCTCATCAAATCACTGATCGGAGAGTTGAAATTCAGCACTCTATGCGTTGGGAGACCCAACTCGGCCGGTATCACAGCCTCACTTCCAAATGCTAGCATATATGGTGATTCTCCAGTTGCTGCTCGGGGAGTTGTTCGGTAGGCCCATAATACTGATTGGAGCTCATTAATCCAATTTGCTTTAGCTTCACTTAGCCTCTTTTTCAACCCATTCAGTAATGTTCTGTTCGTCACTTCAGTCTGTCCATTGCTTTGGGGATGTCCTGGTGCTGAATGAAACTTCAAGACGTTCGACTGATGACAATAGGCAGCAAATTCTTCATTATCAAATTGTGTTCCATGATCTGTGATGAAAGCATGAGGGAGACCATATCGACAAATGATATTCTTCCATATAAACTGGTATACCTTCTCGTACGTCATATTGATAAGAGGCTCAGCTTCCACCCACTTAGTAAAATAGTCCACTGCAACTACGAGATACTTGAATCTTCCTCGGGTGATCGGCAGTGGTCCAACCAAATCAATTCCCCACATGGCAAATGGCCAAGGGGAAGTTATTGGTGTTAGCAATGCTTGTGGAGTTCGTCGGATGGAGGAAAAACGTTGGCATTTGTCACATTTCTTGGCATAGGCTATACAATCAGCCCTCATTGTCGGCCAGTAATATCCCTGTGTCATCACTCTTTGTAAAAGTGTTCGACCTGCTACATGAGCTCCACAAGATCCTTCATGGATTTCTTCAATCAATTCTTTCACTTCAGTGGGATGTACACATCTCTGCAAACCTGCCATAATTCCTCGTCTATACAAAATACCATTAGTTAATACATACCGGGCAGCTTTATACTTCAGTTTCTTGGCAGCGAGTTTGTCCTCCGGCAATTCCCCCTCTTCAACATATTTCCTGATTGGATCCATCCAAGATGGTCCTAAATCAAGAGTAATCACATTCGTTGTCAGATCTTCATCTATGCTCCGACCTTCTAATACTTCAATCGGTATGGTTCTTCGCATCTCGGTACGAGTAGCTGATGCTAGTCGGGCCAGTGCATCTGCTTGTACATTCTCCATCCTCGGTATTCTCACCAATTGAATGGCATCAAATTCTGTCAACAATTTCATCACCTTTGCATGATATTTGATCATTAAGTCTCCTTTAATCGCATATATTCCCATCATCTGATTCACAATTAATTGAGAATCACTGAATACCATCACCTGTTGTGCTTCCATAGTCTTTGCTAGATTAAGACCTGCTATCATGGCCTCATACTCCGCTTCATTGTTAGAGGCTTTGAATTGGAATCGCAAAGCATATTCCATGTCAATCTCGTCTGGGGTGATCAAAACAATTCCTGCCCCACAACCAGCTGTGCATGATGATCCATCTACATATAATCTCCATGTAGGTATTTCGTCTTCAAATTTCTTATCTGTCAGAATTCCTCGATAAAATATCTGCTGTTTTCTTCCATCATCCCCCGGTATCTTTCGCTCCTCGTCAGTCATCTGCTCGTACTCTTTTACCAACCGTGGCTGGTCTGAATTTGAATATAATGATTTCTCTACATCCACAAGTCCTTTTACCAACCTTGGTTGGTTTGGACCTATTTCTGCTGATCCTGTATCGTCCACAGGTAGGTCAGCAAATGTTTCTGTTGATCCTGTATCGTCCACAGGTAACTCAGCAGGCATCTTTTGCTCCTCGGGGGTATCAGGGTATGTGAACTCTGCTATAAAATCTGCTACAGCCTGCCCCTTCAATGATGATCTGGGCTCATACACAATATCGTATTCACCAAGTTCTACTGCCCAGTACATCAGTCTCCCTGATTTTTCTGGCTTATGGAAGGCTTGTCTCAATGGTATATCAGTATAAACAATGATGGTATGGGCTTGGAAATATGGCCTCATTCTTCTGCTTGCCTCAATTAGTGCCAATGCCAATTTTTCTAGCTTTGGGTACCTGATTTCTGCACCTCGGAAAGCCTTACTTGTGTAATAAATTGGCTTCTGGATTCCATTCTCCAATCTGATCAACGCTGAACTGACTGCGTTCTCTGATACTGCCAAATACAAATACAACTTTTCTCCTGTTATTGGTCTGGACAACAGTGGAGGTGTTCCCAAATATTTCTTCAAGTCTTGAAAAGCTTTTTCACATTCCTCATTCCACTCAAAGGTTTTTCGAAGTGTTTTGAAGAATGGTATGCATTTATCAGTTGCTCGAGATACAAATCTGTTGAGCGCTGCAACTCGTCCGGTAAGACTCTGCACTTCTTTCTTCGTCGTCGGAGATCGCAGCCCTAGAAGAGCTTTGATCTTATCTGGATTTGCCTCAATACCTCGCTGATTGACGATGTATCCGAGGAACATTCCTTCTCGTACTCCAAAGGTGCACTTCGTCGGGTTAAGCTTCATTTGGTATTTATCCAATTGATCAAAAGTTTGACTCAAGTCAATCAAATGATCAGTAGCTTTCTTGCTTTTAGTGAGCATGTCATCGACATAGACCTCCATGTTGCGGCTGATTTGTTCGGTAAAAACCTTGTTCATCAACCGCTGATATGTTGCACCTGCATTTTTTAAACCAAAAGGCATAACATTATAACAATAAGTTCCCCTAGGGGTAATAAAAGAAGTACTTTCCCTGTCTTCAGGTTTCATTTTGATCTGGTTGTAGCCAGAGTAAGCATCCATGAAGCTGAGTAGCTCGTGTCCCGAGGTAGCATCCACCAGTTGATCAATTCTGGGCAGTGGAAAATGATCCTTGGGGCATGCTTTATTGAGATCGGTGAAATCGACACACATTCTCCATTTGTTGTTTTTCTTCTTTACCATCACCACATTAGCCAACCAATCTGGATATTTTACATCTTCAATGAATTGGGCTTTCTGGAGTTTCTCGACTTCCTCCTGTATGGCCTGATTCTTCTCGGGACTAAACACCCTTCTTCTCTGCTTTACAGGTTTAATCTCCTTATTCACATTGAGTTCATGACATAAGAAGTTTGGATCTATTCCTGGCATGTCTTCATGACTCCAAGCAAAAGTATTTTTCCTATTCTTCAAGAAAGCTATCAACTCCTCTTTTATCGACATATCCAACGATGAACCTATCTGGGTTATTCGTTCAGGATGTTCGTCGTCCAAAATAACGTTTTCTGTAGATTCCATCACCTGTCCTTTTACAAGTTGAGATTCATCCCTGGGATCAAGAGTTTCAATTTCTGTACCTTCTTCCACCTGGTAAGTTGTAGTCTTTTTCATCGATCCTTCTAGTTCTTCTTGCTCGGCCGACGAATAATAGCATTCCCGAGCTACTTTTTGATCACCTTTCACCACTCCAACTCCAAAATTTGTTGGGAATTTCAAACATTGATGTACTGTAGAAGGAACGGCTTCGAACTTCTTCAATCCAACTCTTCCCATGATGATGTTGTAGGCTGACTGCACATTCTTATCCATCACAAAGAATCGTATTCTTTCTGTTCGACAAACAGGCCAGGTTCCAATGAATATATCCAACTTGATTGTCCCAAGTGGAAAAACTTTCTCGCCAGCAAAACCCAGAAGGGGTCTGTGATAAGGTTCTAATTGGGATAATTTCAAATTCAGGCTATCAAAGCATGAATAGTACATGATGTCTGCCGAACTACCATTATCTACCAACACCCTTGAAATGATCACGTCCTTCATTCTCATTTTAATCACCAAAGGATCATCATGAGGGTAAAGAACACCTGCCAGGTCATTTTTTGAAAAACCAATTACTAGCTTCTCTTTGTTTACCTTCCTCGGACGATCATCCTCGGCCAGGTTTATTCGCTGAATATATGAGCAAGCTTGAGCCTCTCCGAGATAAGCTTTTCTTTCTGCAGTAAGGTCTCCTCCTCCTGCATCTCCCCCTGTAATAACGTTACAATGAAATGATCCAAAACGTATGGAAAATACCTCTCGTTCAGGTTTTCTTGGCTTCTTGGGAAGATCGGGGTCATCATCTGGATCCTCTTCATGGTCCTTCCTCTTATTCTCCTCTGCACGACGAGGAGATCTAGATCTCTTTCTAATTCTGTCCTCATTTGTCCTCTCACCTCTGCGATCTACATACTTTGATAATTTTCCTCTTCGAATGAGTGTTTCAATCTCGTTCTGAAGGGCTATACAATTTTTGGTCATATGGCCATGATCTTTGTGAAACTCGCAATATTTGGTCTTATTCCTCATGTCTGGATCTGACTTCAGTTTCTCTGGCCATTTGATTTCCTCGTTATTCCTGATTTCTTCTAAAACATGATTAATACCCATTCTCAATGGAGTATAATTATCATACTTCTTTAGGGCTTCCAACTTTATCCTGTTATTCCTGGAATATTTGTCACCACCATTGCCTTTCTGATCTTTCTTCTTAGAATTGTCGACCTCCACTTTAACTTCTTTATCCATATTCTTCTTCGCAGTCATAGCCTCCTCGGCATTCATGATTTTGGCCGCCTTTGCCATCAATTCCGACATATTTTTAGGCGGATCTTTGGCCAGAGTATAGTATAGCTTGTTAGGCAGCAAACCACTCATCAAAGCAGTGATTGCTGTCTTTTCTTCATAATCTATGACTTCCAACTTTTCGTTATTGAAACGAGTTATGTAATCTCTAGTACTTTCACCTGATTTCTGTCTAACACTTAGCAAGTGTGCTACTCGCTTTACCGGCTTTGCTCCAAAACAAAAATTACCAATAAACAGCTCGGCTAACTGAACAAAAGTTGAAATCTTACCCCGAGGAAGATTATTGTACCATATCTGTGCAGATCCGGTAAGAGTTCCCGAGAATGCTCTACACCTCATCTCGTCGGGGACAGCATAAATATCTGCAGCAGCTTGGTACTGTTCTATATGAAGTACAGGATCTGTCTTACCATCGTACTTGGGGGTCACTACAGGTGCTTTGAATTTCGACGGTGTAGGGAAATCCACAATGGCTTGCACAAAAGGTGTCCCTTGAACAAAAGTTCTCTGTAAGGGGTTCCTCGCCTTAGCCATTTCTCCCAGTCTATCCTCCAATCGTTGAATGGAACCTTTCCATGCTTCATTCCCTTCCTCGGGCCGCTTAGTCCGAGCAACTGATTGCCCTGACGTAGCTTCCTGAGATTTATCTCGACGAGTAATTGGTCGTGATTGTGCAGATCTTTCTCTCGAACCTGGTGGTGGTCGAAAACTTCCTGATGGAGCCCTAGGTGGACTCATGTTCCTCCTTGGTCCTAACCGACTGAAAGGAGACACCCTGCTTAATCTTTCTAAAGCGCTAGTTCTCTCAGGAGAAAGAGAGATATGTTGATCTGTATCCGTAGCCTGTATTGATGAAGTTCGTCCAGGTTGATAAGAAAAATCATTGGATTCCCCATTGCGATATGACCCAATACGTCTGGATCGTGATTGCCCATGATCAGTCCTTTGCCCTGAATAAGTAGGTATACTGCCTTGAAGAGTTTGAAGGAGTTGCCTCATAGATTCTTGCATGGCGGTTTGTCCCTGAGCCAGATTCGTCATAATTCCTGCCAGATCTGGAGATGTAGATAGATTTGGAAGATTTCCAGTATTTCCAGCATTCCGATTACTGGATTCTGGATTATCTGCCATTAGTGACAAATGATTTTTATGAAAAACGATAACAACAGTCGTTTCCCACAGACGGCGCCAATCTGTTGATGTAAAAAACTAGATCGCTCTAATTATTCAATCACAGATAAATAAATAAGACAAAGATTTTTAAAGTGGTTCGGCTAGGAATAAAGCCTACGTCCACTGTTATGTTATTGCTGAGTGTTTGTGGAATTCTTGATTACAAGTTCTCTCCAGAAATTCCGGTCCCCTTGAATGGGATTGATACAAGGTATTTATAGCCTCAAGGCTGTTCATGAAAGGTCTACTACATTAAATGATATACATATGAATGGGTAATATATTTAATGCGGCGTGTGCGTCAAGAATCTAATGAATAGTTGAACAGTTGTCCGTCTGATAATTGATGATACGGCCGAGGTGCAGTTCGGACCGCCTTAGTTGCTCGTCGATCAAGAGTTCCTCGGAGTACTTAGAGTATCTCGGGATGAAAGAGTTCCTCGGATGGAGTTCCTCGGCATGATAGAGCTCCTCGGTGTATTCTCGTTGCTCGGTACCGACCATGGTTGTTCAGTAAATGATCTTCCTCGCTGTTATTGTGCCACGTAGATCGACACGTGTCTTCATACTATTCGTCCACGTCAGCATAATAATTTTGGTATCAACAACGACCTTTCGTGCGTAATTTCCAGTGTATTTGTTGATGCCAAAATCTTATTAGTCTTTTATGAGAATTTAGGGGTGTGACAACTCTTAATTTAATTAATTAACGAAACGAGACGCAATCTTAATAACTCGTGAACCCATGTAACCATTTTATACTAATTAACTCGGGGTGAGGGATATCCGACGCATCCTATAGTTTTTGTTCGCTTTGTTAATTTAGTTTAAATACACTTGCCTAGTATAATCTTTTCCTTTTGTTATCTTTTATTTTTGTTACCAAATATCTTTTACACTTTAAATTTAGGAATATTAAACCTTATAAATTCTAGCAACTCGTCTCTGTGGATTTTCGATACCCGAACTTGCCTCTATACTCCCTTAAAAGAGTGTAGTCAATAGTTTAGATTTTTGTATTAAGGCGGTAAACACGAAACAACGATTGGCGTTTTGACACGCGCTACTTTTCACCCTTGATCAAAATGGCGCCGTTGTCGGGGTCGAGTTTGTTTTAGAATTTATTTGATTTAGTATTTCGTAGTATTTTCTTTCTATTTGTATTTTTTGGCTAACCTTTTTACAGGTCTTCTACATTTGAGCACCTAGAAACGCTCGAATTTCTCGCGCGCGCATCTACTTTGTGGAATTCGCCACGTCGAGCCATTTTTGGGATAAGCATGTCTTATTCCAATTCTTTCGGCAATCATTATGATAATTCTCAAAATCCCCATACTGCTTTGACTTTTGGTTAATACTTAGAGTCCCAAAAAATTGCAACATCTAAAATGAATTTGGGCGAGTATTATAAAAGTCAAGCTTTGGAGTGCATGTATTTTGATGATGATGATAATGATTTTGAGTCTTTACCTCCTTATAATAGGAATTTTGAAACGAATTGCAATAGATTTAAAAATTCCTATAATAATGAGTTTAACTTTAGTGCCGATAATGATATTCAAACTCCTTATTTTTAAGAATCCGCACCTCGACCTATGACTTTCGGCGAGGGTTTTGCTCATGCTTGAGAACGAGAGGTATGAAGTACGTTATCGGAAAGAAAATCGTTGTTGGGAGCCAGACTTGGATTTATTACTCGAATCCGACGACGATTTCTCTTCCGAGACTTTTGAAGTCGAGGAATGTTTTGAACCAAATGAGGATTTTGTACCTACTTTGGAACAAATCACTCTTCACTTGGCCCATCGCTTCATAGATATTGAAAGTGAGGATGAAACGGATGTAGTATCCATTTGCAATGAGATGATTTCTTCTTTGGATCCCAAAGAAGAAAGTTTCATTGAAAATGATCCTATCTCTTTAGAAATTATAACTTTGAGTGATGATAACTCATCTCTTGAGTTTGAATTTCTTTCCTCCCCCTTTTCTTTCTCTATTATCACACCGTCACAAGTACCCGATGAATCGATACCTAACTTTAAAACGTTCAACCCTTTCACCGAAGAGGAGTACTTGCTCGAGTTGCTTTTCATGAAGGCATCTTTGCCCTCATGTGCGCCAGCTCCCATTCCACTTGATAAATCCTTGGGAGGATATTCTGCTTTTCTCGGTCCCCATATATTTTTGTCACCCGTTCAATCCAAATCCCCCATCGTCCCTCCAAAACTTTTAATTGACGATGGTTCATTTCTTTCGCCTTATACATGCCTTCCGTTATTAAAACGAAATCCATATTTTTCGGAAGGCATGCTTGAGTGTGAGGGTACACGGGTTATCCTCCAAAGTCAAATCATTTTTGTGACGGACCCTCAACTATTTAGACTTCTAGTGTATAGTTAGTGTGAAGTCTAAATAGTAGGTTGTATATAGTTAGCTTTTTATTCTTTCTTTTTATTTTTTCTTTCCTTTTTAATTTAGTCTAATGTAATTAGTTAACTTTTTGTTATTTGTTTTCGCTATGCTCGGTACTAACTTGTTTTGTATATTCTTTAGACTTGTTCTTATGGGGATCGCTCCAATTTTGGGTAATATCGCTTTTTTCCTCTCTTTAACTTGGTTCTTAATTCACATTGAGGACAATGTCAGGTTTAAAGTTAGGTGGTGTGGGATATTCTATCCATTTCTTTATTTAGTCCATGCTTTTTCTCACATGTTAGTTACTTAGTATGCTTTTCTTAGAAAAATTAAAAAATTCAAAAAGATTTTCTTTTTTTTTTCTCCTTTGTTGGGCATTTTGCCATTGTTTTCGATGATAAATTTCAATAATTGCCTGATCCAATTGGCAACTCAATAATGCATGTTCTCGATTTTAGAAGTTATTAGAATTTAGTCCTAATTATTGATATTATGAATAACTTCATGAATTAAACTTTAATCCCATGAGCAGATGCGATTTTCTTGTTTTATTGATTTGGTTTAAGATTTTTATAACTCGATTATATTTTGTTGCATTATATATACTTTCACCGAGTAAACTTTGTACCTTTCGTCGTTTGTGAGTGTATAAACTATTATTTTCTCATTGAAAATGTTGAATTCGTTGGTAATCTCACTATTCTTTCATTGATCGTTCATTAATTGGGTTTATATCTTGAAATGTATTACTTGAGCATGATTTTCAAAGTATTGTTTTGACTCGAGAATTGCGTAAACTTTAGGAAATGATTATGACACCCCGACTAATTAAATACCGGGTAGCTACTCCTTTATTAAATCAATACAAAATGCCAAGTTGGTTCAGTTAATAGCATCACTGTCAAAAATATTTTAATAATTACTAACCACCTAGTTTTTAAAAAGTAAGTTGCCAAATTTTAAGTTAAGTCTGATTAACATGCAATAAACGAATAATGGAAGAACAACATAATCCATTCACCATAACGAAGTAATGAAATAACCAACAAATAATAATAAGTCCGGAGGAAAACTCCTCACAACAATCCCACAACTGAAAATAAAATGACAAGTCTGAATCCTGAATTTATTACATGCCAGAAGTCCGAATAACTGAAATAAATGAAATGCTTCTAAAAGAAATGGGCGACATGCCCTACAACTGATAAATCTGAATATAGAGTCAAGATAGATGAAGCGTCTACAAGCAAAGTCCTGTAACTTCTACAAACAGCTACAACTCGTCACCTGAATGAGGACCCTAAGCATGGTGTCCTTGTGGCTGGGCACCTAAAATGGTTTTTACAAAAATAGATTTGAAAGCAAATGGGTCAGAGCCCGAAAGTGGAAATCATTTTAAAAACAGCAAGTGTTTTAATAACATTAAAACATTAAATGCAAGATACATGTTAGGACGTGCACTCACATGAAATTCTCACCTCTCGACTACACGTGCACTCCTAACGTACCGTACCCATCTAAATGACATACATATCTAACCAAACCATAATAAGTTCTACCCCTTACTACTCGATTCCCATATTACATTCTAGCGTTATCAATTAAATAGAGGGTTTTACTTAAACTCAGATTCTCAATTAGGAATACAATTCACTATCGGTTAACCCGTTATGTTTTCTCAAAACATTACCATAATTATATTCACAATATCAACATGAAAGTTCCCATTAATTAAGTGTATATTATTCACGTCATAAATATACAATACAAGCACCCCGAGACTAAGCTGCGGTGCACACATACTCTGCTATCCATCCCGGTACATCACGTACGTAAGGATCACGCATTCCGAATCTCTCAGGAATCGTTCTCAGATAACAACATCACAAATAATGGAGGCGAACACAGTCACATCACATGGGTCACGCACATACCTGCGCTCCCACGATCAGCAGACTTATTAACATCCCAATAAGTCCTTCTCTGACCTATGTTCATCGAGGTACCAGTCTAAATCCGGGCAACACAAGGATTAGAGGTCCCTAAGCGAACGTAAACCTCCCGTGATAGCAAGTATGGTAGGTATGTCATACACATAAAATCATATACATATACTAAGTATGCACACATCTTAGTAATCACCATAATATATTGGTGGTACACTTCTCATTCTCATACCGACATATAATGCTACACAATTTATATGTTCCCGGTTAATATAATAAATTAGGTCGTCAATAGTTCTCGCATCGTAATAGACACTCAAGTCCTACTTCATAATTTCCCTTAGGTTCAAACTACACTTCTAGGTTTTGCTTCTCATTATATCCCAAATATCCCAAATATATCAATTAATCATCAAGGGAAGGTTATCTCTACCATTAAATAAGGTTACGGGACACGTGAAATCAAAATAGGCTAAAAAGCCTAAACTGTCAGCTCGTTAGAAGTCTCGTTCGAACGAGGCTGTTCGAACGAGAGTTCGTTCGAACGAAGTGGGCTTTCTAACGAGGTCTCGTTCGAACGAAATCATCGAACGAACTTCACCCTCGTTAGAAGTCAAAGGTCAACTCGTTAGAAGCTCGTTCGAACGAGCTCGTTCGAACGAGCTCGTTCGAACGACCTGGGCAGGTCTTCTAACGAGTGGCCAATTTCGAGCCCAGATTTTCCTAATCTCGTTTTTCCAACTTCTATTCACCTCTAACCTCACCTAAACATTAATCCAACGATTGTTCAAAGCTACTAATCATCCCTAGACATATTTAGGTCATATACTAATGCATTTTGTGGGGTTAATTCATCTTAACCTCATTCAATTATTAAATCTCCACATCTTCTTCCCCAATTTCAAGAACATGAACCCTAGAAATTAAATTCATCCATAGGCATAAATAAGTCCGATTTTATGGTATAAAAGATGTATTTTTCACTGACTAATCATCCTAACATTGTTCTACATGCAATCTCCTCATAAAATTATAAATCTCTACATCAAATTCAATGGGTTTTATCATTCTCCAAGAACAATGAAATTCTGTCAATTTCCTACGCATGGAAGAAACATTCTTTGTAATAAACGAAATTAAACCACTTGCCTTATGTGTATCTCTGATTTTGATGTCGATCTGAAGAGTGGTTCTCTCTCTCTCTGCAGAATTCTCCTCTCTTCTCTCTCTACGAGCTTTCTTTTCCAAAGTGACAATGGTGGATAGGGTTTGCCTTAGGAAATTTTGGAACAGTTCTAATAACCCCCGTAGCCCATTAAGTCCTAAGATGTGGTTAGTGGGTTTAGTGGGTAATTACCAAGTCAGCTTTTTAATTCCCAAAAATTCAAAATTACCAAACTACCCTTATACGTTGCCGGCATTGCCTAAAAATGCCCCGGGACCCAAACTAAACCACCGGCTAGTGTTTTCTGACTATTTTAACCCTTCCGGACGCGTTGGCGCACTCAAAACGACCATACGGTTAATAAAAATAAAATTCACTTTTTAATTAAAATAAATATATTCATGACGCGACTGTCACACGCGTCTCAACAAAATTTCCAAATTGCCGTATTTCAATCTCACGACAAGTTTCATAATTCAAAATTCATATATAATCATATATGCACATTATAATCAAATACCAACTCGCATCTCGCTAGTATTTTAATCCGAATTAATTTCCAATTAATACGCATTTAATTCAATTAATCCCATAAATAAATATCACAAAAATACGGGGTATTACAATGATCATAGGCCATCTTTGTTATATCACGCATATTGACCATGACCTTGACCTCACCTTATATGTTTACCCTCGTCAACCCCTTTGAGCCTTAATATAGCCCTTCGTTTCATAACCCAAATCCCATAACCAACTCCATATTGGAGTTATAAACCATACATATTACCTTCCATACCTTTGTTTGGAATGTTACCTGGGATTGAATGATGTTGTTGTGTTGCGGTTGCATTTTAGGCATGTGAGGGTGTGAAAAGTAAAGAAAAGAAAGTGTAGTGAAAAAGAAAAAGAGAAAGCAAAAATCAAAAGAAAACATGAGAAAAAGAAGAAAGCAAAAGAAAGAGAAAGTTGTAAATGTTGCATATAGTTCAATAAGCTTTGATTGCTCTCCAAATGATAAATGCAATGCCTAGTTTGGATTGTATTTTCCAATTTTTGAAATTGCTCGCATTTTTCATTATTCCGAGTTTTCATCCCCGAACACTTTGAATCCGTACATACATATCCTTCGTTTCGTACCCTAGCCTAGCCTACATTACAACCCTATACAAGTCCTATGTGATCTTAAGTAGATGTAATTAAAAATTTTAAATAGTCTTGATAATATGTGAAAATGCATTTCGCCTCCTTTAATGAGCGATATCCTTTCATTGAGATTACAATTTTTCATTTTATATATAGCGTTCTTCATTTGTGACATGTGCGCGGCCAAGTTTCCATTTACATTTACTCATTATGCCCGCATGTCCCGTGTGTTAGCTCCCTGTTTCGAGTGAATTCACTTGATGAGTGTAATGCCCGTGAGGATTGAATATATGCTTGCTTTATTTAGTATCCGATTTATTTAAGTTTTTTCCAAATCACACTTTGCATGTGCTCGCTCCCCTCCCACATTTTAAGGTTTCAATTTTATGAGGTGCATTCTATAATGTTAATATCTACAGACTTTTTTTTGAATTCGTTCATTGGGATAATAATGCGTATGAAATCCTTGTCTATTTGTTGAGTTTGTCGCATGTTGTGTTGGGCATATTTTGAGGAAACCATATGATGTTTGTGGGTTTCACCCCTGAAAACCCTCACTAGATGACACTCGTCCACTAGGGTAACCTAGGGGTTTAACGACTTATTGCATATGCTAAATGCAATCGTGTTCCCTATGAAAATGGCATTTATATTTCAATGCATATATACATGTTGTGCTTTTCTTATAGTTCTTCTTGCTTTGAATTTTATTACTAGGGACTAGCAATGTGTAAGTTAGGGGGTGTGATTCGTATCGAATTATGCATTTAATTACCCTCGAACTTAGGCATTTTAGCCCCATCGGGCACCGTAATTGCTATAATTATGCTCGATAACCAGATAACCTTCGTTTTATATGCTAACATGTTATTTGAGGTATTATTGAGCTTTTATAGGTGTTACGGTGCTTAGTATGAAGTTTGGTCGCATTCCGGTTAAGTTTCGTCGCGCTTCGCAGGTTCGGGGGCATTTTCGTACCTTTATACTTCGGGATTTTTCTCGAAGTCTTCACAGAAGTTATATCCCTCGGGCCAAGCTTCGCGTGGCCGCGAACGGTTCATGAATCGGAGTCCGAACGAAGGAAACACGGACCTTTAATAAAAAAAAATTATAAGAGATTCATTAATAATTTAATTAATACCCAACATGCCCCTTTCTCTTTTATAACAAATCCATTAATTCCCTTTGTGTCCCTACTTCGTTTTTGACAGCAAATGAAGATGGCGATTTGGAATTTTTCTCGGGTTTTGGGTTTGTTCGAAATCCGAGACTTTGGTCCAAAATTAGAGCTCAATCTTTGACCACGTACGCAAATGGGTATCTTTGGCCATGTTTGGAGCTTGGGTTTTGGCCATTAATGGTGGAAATGGGTCTTTGGCCATTAAAGGAGATTTGAGTTTTTGGAGGTTGTTGGTTTCTTTTGGAGCTTGGTCTCGGCTTTAAATGGGCACAAAAATGGTGGACATGGATTTTGGGTCTCACACGAATTGGTGGCTTTCGGCTTAACATAGTGGAATTTATGCGAAGTGGGTCTTGAGTTTTGGGCTACTGTGTGCGATGTGGGATGTGTTGCAGCACTGCCGGTCGATCAGCCAAGCTCCGGCGGTCGATCGGTGAGTGGAATTTTGCCTTGGATGAGCGACAATGCGATCCTCCCTTTTGACGCGGTCGATCGGTCACCACCCCCGGTCGACCGGTACCCTGTTTGTCCGAGATATTTGTTGCCACCTACCCCATTCTCCTTTTTTATTTTATTTTTTTCCTTTTTCTTTTTTCCTTTAATAGAGACTTATCCTTTTTTATTTTTTTTATTTTTCTTTTTTATTCCTTAATGTAACTTACTATAAAAGAAGAGCTTTGTTCTTTTTGTATAATATCTAGTTTTATCTTAGTTTTTTGTTCCTTTTCTCTCTTGAGATCTAGGTTAGAGAAATATTGGGGTTTATTTGTGGAGACACCCCTCTCCTCATTTTGTGTTGGTTTTCCACCATTAATGTAAGTGTTACTATTCATTATCTCCTTTAAGTTGTATTTGCTTTATTTTTCATGCTTAATTAATTTACATGCCTAAATAATTTTTGTTGCTAAATTAATTAGTTGTGATTTAATTAATTAGTTAATTTATTTAATGTCATTTAATATGCTTAGGGGCTAATTTAATCTAGGTTGTGTCGGTTTGAACTCACTTTGGGTTGACATGTTGCTTTGCTTTGGTGATGGAGTTTACGGGTTTATTTCGGGTGTGTTGTCCTAATTTTTATGCCTAGGAAATTTAACGGTATATATCATGTATGCGCTGTATTTTACGACCTTTCGTGCTTAATTTCTAGGGTATTTGTTGACGCCAAAATCTTATTAGTCTTTTTATGCGAATTTAGGGGTGTGACAACTCTTAATTTAATTAATTGACGAAACGAGACGCAATCTTAATAACTCGTGAACCCATGTAACCATTTTATACTAATTAACTCGGGGTGAGGGATATCCGACGCATCCTATAGTTTTTGTTCGCTTTGTTAATTTAGTTTAAATACACTTGCCTAGTATAATCTTTTCCTTTTGTTATCTTTTATTTTTGTACCAAATATCTTTTACACTTTAAATTTAGGAATATTAAACCTTATAAATTCTAGCAACTCGTCTCTGTGGATTTTCGATACCCGGACTTGCCGATATACTCCCTTAAAGGAGTGTAGTCAATAGTTTAGGTTTTTATATTAAGGCGGTGAACACAAAACAACGATCGGCGTTTTGACATGCGCCACTTTTCACCCTTGATTACACTTACTCCGATGTTCTTTCCAAGGTTGGTCTCCGTCGAGCTGCTTGATTTGGGGAATTTAATCTTTCTAAACACAACGCTGCCCTTCAAATCTTGGTCTTCCATTGGAACATTACAACACATACGTTCATTGCTTCATGGGGAGAGTTCACCATTACACTCGAGGATGTTTGCGAGCTACTTGGGCTTGAGCCCGTAGGGACTTCGATTTATCACAATGAGGCTTTGGATGTCGAAGAGACAAAGGCCCGAGTAGACTTGGATCAAATCTGCTGGAGATGTATCAGTAATTCCAACAAGGCAACCTTTGCTCCCCTCATAAACTATTTCTACCATGCCATCCCCACGGCTGAATTTGGCCCGGGCAAAGGTACATCTCTTGAGTTGTCAGCCTACATACTTGTGATTCTGAAACGTTTTATCTTATTTGAAAGCCCCATGATCAACCACGCAGAGACTTGATTAATTTTTCTGTCCGTTTGGCCAGGGGGTATATGCTTTCTCTGGTAGCCCTGGCCCTAGGGTCACTTTATACATGGTTGGACATGACCCATCTAGACATGGAACGGTCTTTGGGCCGATACAACTTGTCCAATTTTGCCAATTCCATCGTTCTGACTGGTTTTCTTTACTTTTGCTTTCCCGAGATATATGCTAACCGCACTCCCCTTCGTACTGGAAAAATCGTCAAGCCCCATCCCTTTTTTTGCTTTCACAAGAAACAGAGTAGGAAGGAGCTTCTAGGAATTTTTGACAAAACAAGCTCCTTCGTGATGAGGCCTTACAGTGAGGATTTTTTTGCCCATACTTGGGATTTTTTTGATGCCGTGCCTAGGGTTGTGGGGCTTACGTCGGAGGATCTTATAATGAAAGACCCTTTGTTTGTCGTGGTTTTGGCTTTGACTCCTAGCTATCCACCCTCTTACACTGACTGGGGGTAAACATCTGAACATTATAACCCCAACCGTTGCAGCCGTCAGTTTGGGTACAACCAAGGGGTTCCTCGGCGAGTATTTCAAGATTCTCACCCCAAGGCATATTTCTCTGAGGCCTGTTCCTTTTACACCGTGTAAGCTGCTTCCATAATCTGCTCTGCCATAAGTGGTCGTCTTACCGTTCCTGCACTTTCTAGGAAAGGGGATGTAACCTGTGATTTTGCGATGAAGTATTGGGTAAGACAGATAGCCAAAATTCGCGAGTTCGTCAAAATTTCCCCAGTCTACCACATTGTTCAGAGTTTTCCTTCCTTGGAGCTGGGGCTGAAGGGGAATTCCGTTATGGGAATTGAGTTCCCACTTAGCCAAACGCCGAAGGACCCCCCCAGCGAGCTGCCTCCATACTGCCCCGCAATCCCCGTTGTCGCACCTAAAGCTAAAAAAGCTTCAACACCTAAACCTCCAACTGGTGGTACTTCTGCCCATGTAGCTTCTTATGAAGGTCCCTCGCAACCCCTTTCCTAAAAATCAAAGAGGACTAGAAGTGGGGCTTCTTCAAAGCCCAAGTCCTCACGTAAATCCCAAGCCCTTGTACATGCTTTTCCCATTGCCTTCATTCCTCCAAATACTGATGTTCCTGAGGAAATACGGGAAGAAATTAGAAAGGAGGTCAAATGTCTTCAACGGATATTTTGCCAAACCGCGCCCTCAGTTCCTCCTGCTGAGTCATTTCCTACTATCGTGGTGGATCCCACCGAAGGGACTTCACGAAGAAAAAGGGGGCCTTCAGGTGCTGGTGTCTCTGGTAAAAGGAAGACTTTGGGAACCAAATAAAGTAAAAAATAAGCCTCTACAGATCAACCTACAACGGTTGCCTCTTCTCCTAGGCGTTTTGCTTCTCCTTCTCTTGATGAAGTTATACCAGTTGATGATAGTCCTGAGACTGCAGCTCATTTCACTGAGAGGGCTTCTCCTCACTTATATCCCCCAGCTTCGCTCGTTGTCTTACCCTCATATTCTTCTGATCATGAGGTTGGTCTTTCCACACTTAGTTGTATGTAACGTAGTGCATTTTCTTCTCTTTTCTGACACTTGTTCTTTCTTTCTTATTTTCACCAGGAGGCTGGTGAAGAAAGGTCTTCTCTTCTGATCAGTCCTTTCATGGGAGGACACTTTAGTGTATCTACAATCGAATCATCTCCTCCCTGCTCTCCCATGATAGGTCTTACCTACTCTCGCCGTTCATCTTCTCAACGGGATAAAAGTGCTGCTGTGGGGGGTGAGACCGTTGAACATGTGGGAACCTCTTCTCATCTTGAGATAACTCCCCCGTCTTATTTTGAATTAACACCTCATCCCTAGGTTCTTCTTCCCCTTGTTCCCGTTGTAGAAAGTTCCCCCGAGGTAACATATTATCAATCACTTGTTAGGTCTGACACCTTTTTCTCTCTCCCACCCCTTTTTTCTGTTTAATATGTTGATCTTTAATATGTTGGGATGTCTTAGGTTAAAATGGCGTATTTGTTAGCTAACATTCTGCTTCCTACTGTGCTGATGAGACCCCTGACTGTAATGCCCCCTTTTGGTGCCATAACTGAGGTAAGTAACGCTTAGAGGTATTTCTCTTTTTTTTCTGTACTTACTCCTCATTTCTAACACTTAGCTTCATTTTTGCATCTTTCTCCAAGTCTTGCCCCACCCTCTTCTCTTGGTGGTTTGTATATTTCCAAGGCCAAGGTTGATGCTTCTGCCCAACGTGGTGGTTTTTCTGTATCCACCAACGTTGGGGAATCACTTGGAGGTCCAACGTCTTCTCCACGTGAAACTCTTATGTTGGCATTGGTACCTTTTGCTGGCGAGGGAGCTCTACCGGCCATTGAGGCTTCTTTAGTTGGGGGTGCTATTGAGGCTTTTGAGGAAATAATCCTGCCCCCAATAGTTCCCGCCGTTATGGCCTTCTTGGTGACTCCCGTTCTTGCTCCAGCTACTGATGAGGTACTTCGCTAGTTTCGCTTCGTTTCTCATTGTTTATCTTTTATTCTTGATAATGTACAATCTAAAAGAGACTCATTTCTCAAATTTCCTAACTTCACCTATAACGGTGACTTAACAATGAAAACACTTGTTGTTGATGTAAAAAACTAGATTATATCTAATTAATTAATCAATCACAGATAATTAATCAATCACAGATTAATACGACAAAGGATTTTTAAAGTGGTTCAGCCTTATGAGAATGGCCTACGTCCACTATTTTTGTATTGCTGACCGTTTGCCTGGAATTCTCGATAATTGGTTTACCAAGAGATCCAAAGTCCCCTTCTTATGAGGAGGTTATAATGTATTTATAGCCTTGAGGCTGTACATATGAAAGGATAATGCGCTGTTATCTAGTAGACATATACATCTTACGATAATAATGAGCATTTAATGCGTAGCTGTCTTTTGATTCTCTTGATTTGGATGCTCTGCACGCTAAGTAGCTCGTACCGCTTAAGTTGCTCGGTACTATTAAGTTTTTCGGAGCTCTTGAGTTGCTCGGGGTGCCTGAGTTGCTTGTCTAAAGTATTTATATTTGGCATGTAGGCCGCCACGTGTCTTCAAGTGATTGGTCCACGTCAGTAGACTAAATTTGGTATCAACAGAAGCCCCCAATGTTTCACCGTTGAGGTTGAAGGAGAGTGTGGAACATTTTGCTTGAAAACTGCTTGGATTACTGATCTTCATGGATTTTAGGAAAATTTTATAATTCATTTTTAAGCGCATAATATCAAGCTAAATATTTTGAATTTTCACGATCACTTCGATATTTGTGTCCTTTTTTTCTTTTAGCAACCGAAAACGCAAACGTCTTTCCTTGTAATCATTATTTTTCTCTATTCCCGGGGTAAAGTATTTAAGTGCGACAAAAATCCTATCGTTTTTCACTTTTCAAATCTGTATCTCTGAACTCTTCATATTCTCTCTATCTTGTGCCTTCATTCTTTCCATCGTTCATTGACAACTGATCTCTATTTCCTCTGTAAGATTTTCTTCCTTCTTCTTTATTTTCTTTATTCACCATGATTTATCTTGTTGAATCGTTAGACAAGTTTTGGTCCGAGTTTTCAATCCCTTCGTGGGTTATCTTGGAAGAAATTTCTGGTCCTTCTGATTATTTTTCTTTGGTTGAGGGACATTGGTTCCCAAGTCTTTTTGTAGCCGAATGCGGCTTTTCTTTCCCGCCAAATCCACTGTGTTTGGAGTTTTGCCAATATTTCGATATTATACCTGCAAGAGTGGCTCCAAATACATGGAGGGTGGTTAATGGCGTACATAGGTTGAATCAAATTTATGGAACTCATTTGGGGACTCCAGAGATTATGTATTGCTACAGATGGGTTACCAGTGACAGTACTTTCTATTTAAAAACTAGGTTTTCGAATAGAGCTTTAGTTGTCAATCTTTCCGATGCCAATAGGGACTATTTTGATCACGGGGTTATGATGAAAAATTGGCAACACCCTCCATTTAATGGAGATGGTGTATTCCAAGGTCCGAGATGTCCTCCTTATGGAAATGGGATAGGTTGGTTTTATTTTTGAAATCTTATTTTCTTTGTATTTGATAAAATGCACCACTTACATTTGATTTTGTTTGTTACAGTTTACAGTAAAAGGAAACCTCCAAAAGAAACCGAGGTTAATATAAAGAATTTATAACTTATCTGGGGCTTGCATCAATTTGTTGCTGGGGAGCATATTAGATCTGCTTCTTATTTGTTGCAATACAGAAGCTACACCTCGTCTTTTATTGCTCGTACTCGTCCTGGGGTAGTTGATCTTGATCGGGTACCAACCTCTGAGACCAGTGTGGAAGGTTATTTTTCTGACTTGAGCATTCTTATTACTGATCTAATGAAGAAGAGGAGAGCTCCTGCCTTTTTTGAAAAGTCTGCCTTTGCCATCGATGGGGCAAAGAAGAATAAACAAGCTATTCCAGAGGAAGGGACGAAGAGCATAGATGTACCCCACTCTACTGCTGCCAAAGAAGCTGGCAAAAAGCCCCTTGTGCCTCCAAGTAAGACTGTTGCCCTCTCACCTTCGAGTGAAACTGTTGTCATCTCCCCAATAGAGACAACATCTTTAATTGAAAGTGCTCCTTCTCCTCTGAGGAGATTAAAAAGAAGTTCTTCTGAGAGACCTGTTGAACCTATCTCTCAACCTTCAAATATTAAAGGTAGTGTTGTAGATCTTGTTCCTTCGAGCTCCACTGTGGGCTTGGTAAGATCCTGGACTGTTCCAGAATCCCAAGGTGCTAAAGACACCTTTTCTCGGGAGAAACTTACTACACTGGCTCCTCAACACATTACTTCAGTATGTATCTTTAGTCCGAGTCCTTTATTTCTAGTACTATGTTCATATATTGACTTAAAATTCTTCCTTTTTTAGCTTGTGACGTGTTTCAACAACATTTTGAAGAAAGATGAAGCCATCAGGGCTTCCAGCTCCTCGGGTGGGGTTGAAGAGGCTTTTTCTGGACTGACCCAGTCTTTGAAGGAATCTCGTCAGAAGTACGAGGAAGATAAAGATGCGTGGGAGAAGCAATTCAAGTCTGTTGAAGCAAATCGAGATCAGGCTGTGACTGCCTCCAAAGAGTTGGAGAAGAAACTGAAGGAGGCTGAACAGAGAAACAAGGAGCTTGAGGTCAAGCTTAAATCTGCTGAGGAAAATGCTGCTAAACTTCAAGATGTTGAGCGACACAGGATAGAGGTAGAAGAAAAGCTGAAGTATACCGAAGAGCTCCTTAGGGAAAGGACCTCCTCGGAGAAGGCACAAAGGAAAGCTGCAATTAAAAAATCATTCAGTGCGGGCTGGGACAAAGGTTGGAATAAGGGCTTGGCTATCATGTCTTCTTAAATGGAGTATGCCTGTGTCAAATATTTTAGGGATGGATGGGTAGCAACCTTGAAGAAATTAGAGGTTGCTAAAAATTCTGAGTTGTTCCAGGAGCACATTCATGGCCCTCCTCCCTCTCCTAGAGAAGAAGAAGAAGATGAAGCAGTTCAGATGAGTCTTCCTTGATGACAGGAGAACAGGTCCCTGTTGTTGCTATTTCCCAACCCTCATAGAAAGTCCAACAAGCTAGCATATTTACCGAGCAACTGCCTTTGCCCTCCGAGCAACTAACCCCTTCATCCAAACCATCTGAAGAAGTCGTAGGAAATAAGGAGAAGGTGTAAAGTTGTTCGGGTCTTTTATTTTGCTGTTTTCATGAATGTAACCTTGAACTATGTTTTCCTTTATTATGATGAATAAAATTTGAACTTCTGCTGTTCGTCTCTTACTTGCTCTGTTCACACCATTGTTGATTCTTTTTTATTTCTTCTCTTTGCTAGTTTATGGTCAGGATGGAGCTCTTATCAGCTCATGATACAGAGTTGATGAAGAAATGCAATGACTATTTCAAAGCTGGTCATGCAGATATTAATGAGGCCTAGATAACTGACATCCTCGGATCAGGTGCTTCTGACCGAGCAGTTGAAGCTTACTAATACTTGAAGTGCTTACTTGATCGTGCTGTAGCCAATAATATGGCCTACTACGAAATGATTGAAGATCTCCAAGTAACGATCGAGGAACTCCAACAGCAGTACAAAGAATCCACCACACTTCTGCATCAAGGTTATGAGAAAAAGTACCAACAATTGAGTGCTGACAAGGGATATGAACAGTTCATTTCTGCTCATGAGAAAAAGGAGAGTGTTCTGAAGCTTGAAATTGAAGAGCATAGACATATTGCCAAGTTATTGGAGCAAGAGAACATTGCTTTGCAGGAGAAAATAAAATAACTCAAATCTGCTGCCTCTTCCTCGGGAGCCTTGGTCCCCATTAATGATGAAGGTTTTTCCTTCTTGGAGGTAGAAAATGCTAACTTATGAGATGAGTTAGAAACTTTGAAACGAGTTGGACCCTCCACATCTACTCGTGGTAGAGCAAGATCTTCTCGTGGATGAGCAAGGGCTGGTTGGGTCACCATTGAAGAAGCGAGAACTCAGTCGGCTTTAGAGAATCAAGCCGTTCAGTCGATGGCGAAGAACCAAGCCTTAGCAGAAATGTCTAAGAGGATTCTGAACTTCACCGAGCAACTTTGTAATCAAAGTTCTGCTCTGGAAAGTAAAGAAATTCTGGTGAAGAAACTCCACGAGAAACTTGAGAGGTTAACTTATCAATTTCACAAACAGCCTAGGGAATTTTGGATGGTTGGGTATAATGAAGCTCTGTACCATCTTGATGCTCGGTTGCAGCAATCGAATAATGAGGGGTACAAGCAGGGATGGTTGAATGCTATGTGTGTGCTAAAATTGGAGCAAGGACACTACTTATGGGATTATTATGAGCCTGGAGTACTCGATTTGCCCGTGCCTCCTTTTAAGCTTGATGTTAGTTGGATTCCTGCTGGTGTAATTCCTCGATGCCTGATTTCCAAGTATCTCGGTGATTACAGTCTTCATGCAAAGTTTGAGATAGCTCGTCCAGAACACTTGCTTGATCGACCATCCATAATGAATGTCAGAATGCTGCGAGATCTAAACTTTATAAATTCCCCTTATGCATTAGACGATCCTCCAGCTGGGGTAGAACCTATTTCGAAAGCAGAGGGAAAGAAACCAATAGAATATGATATTTGATGTAATGAATTAGGCTTCATATCTTGTGTAATCTGCTTTACTTTAACGAAGAAAAAGTTTGTCTTTTGCCATTTCATTTTCTTCAAAATAATTTGTAGAATGTCCTTGTTTGTTAGTTGGTAAATATATATGTATATACTATACTTATCCCATTTGTTATTTGATTATATTGACTTTTCACTCTTTGGGCCTAAGCAATGGAATTATTTTCATCCCATGTTCCTGCTTAGTTGTAGTAATCTCCTATGGATTACCTGGTTTGCTAGACAGTGGATGCCCCGGGAGGTCGTCCAGCTTCTTGCCTAGTTTGTTACCAACCAACCGAAGTTGGTGGTTATTGATTTACCGACCAACCGAAGTTGGTGGTAATGAGTTACCGACCAACCGAAGTTGGTGGTATTGAGTTCCCAACCAACCGGAGTTGGTGGTTATTGATTTACCGACCAACCGGAGTTGGTGGTAATGAGTTGCCGACCAACCAGAGTTGGTGGTATTGAGTTCCCGACCAACCGGAGTTGGTGGTAATTGATTTACCGACCAATCAGAATTGGTGGTAATGAGTTGCCGACCAACTGGAGTTGGTGGTATTGAGTTCCCGACCAACCGGAGTTGGTGGTATTGAGTTCCCGACCAACCGGAGTTGGTGGTATTGAGTTCCCGACCAACCGGAGTTGGTGGTAATTGGATTGCCGACCAACTGGAGTTGGTGGTTATTGATTTATCAACCAACAGGAGTTAGTGGTATTAAGTTCCTGACCAACCGGAGTTGGTGGTATGTTGCTCTGAATTTGGGTTTGTGTAGTGTGTAGCACTAATATTCCGAAAATTTTCAACAAAGAAGGAAAAATGGGTGAAACATCACTTTATTCATATTGAAGAAACTGCATTACATTTCAATTACTGATAGTACTTGCGCAGATGTTCTGCATTTCATGTATTCTTGAATTCTTTTCCCTCCAAAGTTTCAATTCTGTATGTCCCTGGACGAAAAACTGCAGTTACTCTGTAAGGTCCATGCCAGTTGGCTTCCAGTTTGTTTTGATTTTGGATCACTTTCTTCAGCACATAATCCCCTTCTTTCAAATCACACTTCTTCACCCTTTTATTGTAGAACAAATATGTTCGTTGTTGATATGCTGCATTCCTGATTGCTACTTCTTCCCTGACTTCTTCGAGCATATCTAAGTTTAATCTTCTCATTAAGTCACTTCATGGTTTTGGCCAGACTTAGACCCACGATTATTGCTTCATATTCAGCCTCATTATTAGAAGCCTTAAATTAAAAATTCAGAGCATACTCCATATCAATCTCGTCCGGACTGTTTAAAATAATTCCTGCTCCACTTCCTGTAGTGCACAAAGAGCCATTCACATATAAATTCCATACAGGTACTTCATTATCAAACTCTTGATCAGACAGAGTTCCTCGGTGGAATATTTGATGTTTCCTTTCGTCTTCCTCCGGCACTTCTCGCTGCTCATTGATTGTCTTATCTTGATCGTCCACAAATGTAAGTTGGTCGGGGGTTAAATTTGGTGATCCCGTAACATCCACGGGTTGGTCTGTATTAAACTCCTGTTCTTCGGGGGCATCAGAATGAGTAAACTTCGCAATAAAATCAGCTACTGCTTGTCCCTTGAGCGACGATCTAGGCTCGTAAACTATATCATATTCACCAAGTTCTACTGCCCAGTACATCAATCTTCCTGATTTCTCCAGTTTATGCAGAGCTTGCCTTAATGGCATATCAGTATACACAACTATATTATGATCTTGGAAGTATGGCCTCATCCTTCTGCTTGCTTCGATTAGTGCTAGTGCCAACTTCTCCAACCTCAGATATCTGATTTATGCTCCTCGGAAGGCCTTGCTTGTGTAATAGACTGGTTTTTGTACTCCGTTCTCCACTCTTATCAACCCCGAGCTAACTGCATTCTCTGAAACTGCTTGATACAAGTATAGTCTTTCTCTCATCACTAGTTTGGATAACAATGGCGGTGTCCCCAGATATTTCTTCAACTCTTGAAAGGCCTCTTTGCATTCATCATTCCACTCAAAAGTTTTTCGAAGTGTTTTAAAGAATGGGAGGCATCTGTCTATTGCTTGCAACATAAATCTGTTAAGTGCTGCAACTCGCCCTGTGAGACTTTGCACTTCCTTCTTCGTAGTTGGAGATCGTAGCTCTAATAGAGCCTTGATCTTTTCAGGGTTCGCCTCTATACCTCGTTGATTAACAATATATCCGAGAAACATACCTTCTCGCACCCCGAATATGCACTTGGTGGGATTTAACTTCATTTGATATTTCTCTAGTTGATCAAAGGTCTGACACAAGTCAACTAGATGATCAGTAACTTTCTTGCTCTTCGTTAGCATATCGTCAATATAAACCTCCATGTTATGACTGATTTGAACCGTAAACACCTTGTTCATCAGCCGCTGATATGTTGCACCTGCATTTTTAAGTCCGAAAGGCATAACATTATAGCAATAAGTTCCCCTTGGGGTGATAAAAGAGGTACTCTCACTGTCCTCAGGCTTTATTTTGATCTGGTTGTAACCAGAATAAGCATCCATGAAAATTAATATTTTGTGTCCCGAGGTAGAATCCACCAGTTGATCAATTCGGGGCAAAGGAAAATAATCCTTTGGGCATGCCTTATTAAGATCAGTGAAGTCTACACACATCCTCCACTTGTTATTTTTCTTCTTTACCATCACCACATTTTCCAGCCAATCAGGATATTTGACATCCTCAATAAAAAAGGCTTTTTGTAGTTTTTCTACTTCTTCCCGTATAGCTTGGTTCTTTTCAGGACTGAACAATCTTCCTCGCTGCTTCACTGGCTTGATTTCCTTATTCACGTTGAACTCGTGACACAGAAAATTCGGGTCTATTCCTGGCATGTCTTCATGACTCCATGCAAAAGTCTATTTTCTGCGCCTTAGAAATGCTATCAGTTCTTTTTTTATCGATTCATCTAATGACGCACCAATTTGGGTTGTTCGTTCTGGGTGTTCATCGTCCAGAACAATATTTTCGGTAGCTTCCATGACTTGTCCCTTCACGAGCTGAGACTCGTTTCTAGGGTCTAATGTTTCAATCTCTGCATCTTCTATTTCGTCCACTTGATAGGTGATAGTCTTCGTCCTGGTTTCTTCACGTTCCTCCTGTTCGGCAGATGAATAGTAGCATTCCCGGACTACTTTATGGTCGCCTTTCACCACTCCCACTCTAAAATTGGTTGGGAATTTTAAACATTGATGTACAGTAGGTGGTACTGCTTCGAATTTCTTTAGACCCCTTCCCATAATGATATTATAAGATGATTGAACATTTTTATCCATTACGAAGAAGCATACCCTTTCTGTTCGACAAGCAGGCCAAGTACCAATAAGCATATCCAACTTGATTGTCCCAAGTGGAAAAACCTTTTCGCCAGTAAAATCGAGGAGGGGCCTATAATAGGGCTCCAACTGGGCTAACTTCAGATTCAAACTGTCAAAGCATGGGTAGAACATGATGTCTGCCGAGCTACCATTATCCACCAGTACCCGTGAAATCACCACTTCCTTCATTCTCATCTTGATTACCAATGGGCCATTATGAGGATATAGCACACCTGTCAGGTCGTTTTTAGATAAACCAATGACCAGTTTGTCTTTATTCACCTTCCTCGGGCGATCATCTTCTGCCAAGTTTATTCGCTGCATGTACGAGCAGGCTTGAACCTCATTGAGGTAAGCTTTCCTCTCCGTAGTAAGATCTCCACCTCCAGCATCTCCACCTATAATAACATTACATTCAAATAACCCAAAATGGATTAAAAATACCTCACGCTCTAGCTGTCTTGGTCTTTTGGGGAGATTGGGGTCATCTTCTGGATCATCTTCGTGGTCTCTCTTCTTTTCTTCTTTTTCTCGACGAGGAGATTTAGATATTTGCCTTCCTCGGTCGCTAGTCTTTCCACCATTTTGGCGATCAACATACTTAGCCAATTTTCCTCGCCTCATGAGTGCTTCAATTTCATTCTGGAGAGCTATGCAACGTTTGGTCGTGTGACCATGGTCTTTGTGGAATTCGCAATATTTGGACTTGTCCCTTTTGTTAGGATCTGCCTTCATTTTCCCTGGCCATGCTAGCTCTTCGCTGTTCTTGATCTCCTCCAGAATGTGATTTATGTCCACTTTTAAGGGAGTATAATTTCCATACTTCCTCATCTGCTCCAGCGCTTGCTTACCTTTCGACTGCCTGTTTCCACCATTGTTCTTCTGATCCTTCTTCTCGATTTTACTGGCCTCAACCTTGGTCTCCTTAGTGTCTATACTCTTCTTCGCAGCCATAGCTTCCTCAACGTTCATGATTTTGGCTACCTTTGCCACCAGTTCTGCCATGGTCCTAGGCGGATCTTTGGCCAAAGTATTGTATAACTTATCTGGCAACAACCCACTCATCAAAGCAGTAATTACTGTTTTCTCCTCGTAATCAATTACCTCAAGCTTCTCGTTATTGAAACGAGTAATGTAGTCCGTAGTACTATCTTATGGCTTCTGTCTAACACTCAACAAGTGTGCTACTCGTTTGACTGGTTTCGCTCCAAAATAGAAATTCCCTATAAAGAGCTTTGCCAGTTGAAAGAAAGTCGCAATCTTCCCTCGTGGAAGGTTATTGTACCATATCTGGGCTGACCCGGTGAGAGTTCCTGAAAACTTCCTACATCTCATCTCATCTGGGACCACATAGATATTAGCAGCAACTTGGTATTGTTCTATATAAAGGACATGGTCAATTTTTCCATCGTATTTAGGCGTCACCATAGGAGCTTTGAACTTTGATGGTGTGGGAAAATCCATAATTGCCTGTACGAATGATGTTCCTTGGACAAAAGTTCTTTGTAGAGGATTCTTTGCCTTAACCATTTCCCCTAATCTATCCTCCAACCTTTAAATAGAGCCTTTCCATGCTTCGTTTCCCTCCTCGGGCCTATTGGTTCAAGCAACTGATCGTGTTGAGTTTTCCTCTTGGGACCTTTCATTACGAGCTGTTGGGCGTGATTGAGCAGAGCCTTCCCTTAGGTCGGATGGTCGTTCAGAGTTCCTCGACGTAATCCTAGGAGGACTTCTATTCCTCCTAGGGCCCAATCGATCAAAATGAGATACTCTACTCAACCTCTCTATATAGCACTAGTCCTTTATGGGGTGAGACTGACATTTAGGTGGGAATCAGTAGCTCGTACTGATGAAGTCCGGCTTGGTTGATATGAAGGATCACTAGATCTTTCAGTACGATATGGGTTAGTACGTCTAGGTTGAGAGACCTCCGGGAATAACGTTCGTCTAGCTCTTGAAGAAGGCAAATGGGTATTTCTCTGAGTATTTCGATTACTGGATTCGGGATTATCAGCCATAGATGATGAATTGTTTTGGTGAAAAACGCAAAGTATAGTCGTTTCCTACAGACGGAGCCAATCTGTTGATGTAAAAAACTAGATTTTATCTAATTAATCAATCACATATAATTAATCAATCACAGATTAATAAGACAAAGTATTTTTAAAGTGGTTCAGCCTTATGAGAATGGCCTACGTCCACTGTTTTTGTATTGCTGACTGTTTGCCTGGAATTCTCAATAATTGGTTTACCAAGAGATCCAAAGTCCCCTTCTTATAAGGAGGTTACAATGTATTTATAGCCTTGAGGCTGTACATATGAAAGGATAATGCGCTGTTATCTAGTAGACATATACATCTGTACGATAATAATGCACATTTAATGCGTAGCTGTCTTTTGATTCTCTTGATTTGGATGCTCTGCACGCTAAGTAGCTCGGACCGCTTAAGTTGCTCGGTACGCTTAAGTTGCTCAGAGCTCCTGAGTTGCTCGGGGCGCCTGGGTTGCTCGTCTAAAGTACTTGTATTTGGCATGTAGGCCGCCACGTGTCTTCAAGTGATTGGTTCACGTCAGCAGACTAAATTTGGTATCAACACTTGTTAAGATTTTTTCGCAAAATCCACCTATAACGATGACTTGTTAAGATCTTTCGCAAACTCCACCTATAACGGTGACTTAACAATGAAAACACTTGTTAAGAATTTTTGCAAACTCCACCTATAACGGTGACTTAATAATGAAAACACTTGTTGAGATTTTCCTCAAACTCCGCCTATAATGGTGACTTAACAATGAAAACACTTGTTAAGATTTTTTTTTAAACTCCACCTATAACGGTGACTTAACAATGAAAACACTTAAGATTTTTTTCGCAAACTCCACCTATAACGGTGACTTAACAATGAAAACACTCGTTAAGATTTTTTGCAAACTACACCTATAACGGCGACTTAACAATGAAAACACTTGCTAAGATTTTTCGTAAACTCCACCTATAACAGTAACTTAACAATGAAAACACTTGTTAAGGTTTTTTCACTTAACTCATTATTTCTTCTACTTCTTCTCAGGTTACACAGGAGAACTCTCTATCGGTTCTTTCCCTCATCGCTTCACCCCATCGGGAACCCGTTATCTCAGAAGATTCTAGTCACAATGATCAAGGTTCCACGACTGGCGCTGCTGTTGATAGAGAATCTGGTTATGATCTTCCTCTGCCTGAATTAGATCCTCATGACTTTTGCCTCATGGTCCTTCAGCGTTCTCCTCAAATGCTTGCCAGCCATCGTTTGGTAGTTAAGCAGCTTACAAACCACCATCCTGAGACTTTTACTGTGGATTGCCTGCGTTCTAATATCCTCGTGATGAGCTATAAGCTGCAGGGCATGTCGATCGTTGTTACTGATATCGTCAGCACTCCTACCGCAAATGTTACCAGGCCTCTCCTCAATCAATTCCTGGGCTATTTGAGGGAGTTGGGTCGAGATGGTTTTTGTTTTGACTGGTTGATTGCTAACTTAAAAACTTTGAAGAGCCAACAATTGGATAGTCAGAGGGAACTGCTTCGAAAACATCTGGAGGATCAATGGGCTGAGAAAGCTAAGTTGTCTGAGCTAGCCCCTATGCTTGAAGTTGTCAATAAATAGATAGAAGATATCGAAGGAGCTCTACTTTTGGCGAAGGTGAAATGAGAGAAACTCCTTATCTAGCTTACACAAGCGCAAACAAGATTGAAGGTTTCTATTAATGCCCAACAGTCTTGCCTAGCAGCTTCTTCGGCCCTGCCTGGAGATTTTTTCTCTACTCCAGACCTGTGGTTCCTCTTAGGCTAATAAAATTTTGTATACATTTTCCTTTTCTTCTTCTTATGTAATTCTTGGGCAGTAGCTCCCAATTTTGCAAAATTTGTGAATGAATGAAAAGATGTATGTTTTTCTATGCCATTTCTTTGTGCTATAACTGTTTGCGTATATTATGAAATTCTACAATTCTTTCATCCCCACTCGAGTTATAATAGAAAAATAACTTGTATATTCATAACAACGGCTAGATACAATAATGGTCTAAACTTAATTGCTTACACATGATAGACTTTCAACCATTTATTATTAATCTTGAATGGCTTGTCTTCTTCCATCTTAGAGATTAAGCAATAGCTTGAATCATGAGCTTCTTTTACAATAAAAGGTCCTTCCCAGTTCACTGCAAACTGAGGTAGAGGAAGCCCCCTGATGTGCTTTACTGCTGCTTTTAAAATGAGGTCTCCCTCCATGAACTTCCTTGGTCTCACCAAGTTATCATATGCACTGGAGAGCTGCTTCGTATACATTTAAAAGTGTTGCATTGCATTATCTATGTTTTCGTCCAATCGCTTCCAACTGCACATGTCTATTCTGAGGGATCATGCTACTTCGCAAGGCATATCGAGCAGAGGGAACTTCAAACTCTGCCGAAAGGATCACCTCAGCACTATAAATAATGAAGAACAGAGTATACCCCGTGGGCTTCCTCTTGGTTGTTCGATAGGCCCAAAACACAGCTGGTATCTTGTCATCCTACGTTCCTGGAAAATCCTCTATTGTTTTAGCCAAAATATTAACCAAGGTTTTGTTAGTTGCTTTGACTTGACCGTTTCCCTCTGGGTATGCCACCATTGAAGTATGATGAACAATGGAGTACTTGTCTGTGAGCATTATTACCTCTGAGTTGACGAAGGGGGTTTCGTTATCTGAGAGGATAACCTTTGGAATCCTAAAATGGCAAATGATGTATTCCCTGATGAAGTTGTTTACCACCCTTGCTGTTGCCCTTAGTATCCAGATCTTCCACCTCGAAGAAGGATGTATTGCCCCTACTAGGTCAAATGCCTAAGTGTGAAAAGGATAAGGCATTGCCAGGGAGTGTAGGTCCACTGATAGGGCATGGATCATAAATCTATGAATATGGAAAGCCTTTCATTTTCGAACGAACTCAGCAGAGTCCTTCTCCATTGTTGGCTAATAATACCCCAACGTCATCAACTGGTCATATAACTTGGCCCCTCCTATATGAATTGGATTATGCGCTTATTTGAGGACCTTGGCTGCTTTTTCCTTCGTGATGCAACGCAGTGGCCTGTTGAAGTAACCCCTCCGGTAAAGTTGTCCCTCCTGAACGCAGAACCTCGAGGCCCTTCACTTTAGTCCCATCGCATCAATTTTATCTGTTGGGACAACTTCATATTTAATGAAGTCAATATAGGGTTGACTCCAGTCAGGTTGAGCTTCCAAAAAATGATATTTAGCTGCCTCAAAGAATAACTGGCACTTATCACACTTCCGTTATAGCTCTGCTGCGTCTGGCTTCATTTTATGCCAAAAATATCCCTCCCTTTAAATTCTCCAGTAAAGAAGTATCTCAGTTGTTTGGCAGTGCTCTTCGTGTGTTTTTTTCAACCTTCGCTCTACTTCTTCTGGGCCGATGCATCTTGAAAACCATCCTCCTGAGTTTCTGAAGTAAAGGTTTCCCTGGTTTGTAAAGTATTGGGTTAATTCCCTCAGCTCCAGCTCCTTCCCCAAATTTAAGTTATTTTCTATTTTCTCCCCTCCAGTCAACGTCCTCCTCTATTGGCATAATTATTTGTACTACCAAGGGAGATGTTCTTCGTTGGATCACCACTGTAGTTGTATCGTCTCTCATGACCATCTTCTGAGCAATGGTGTCATAGGCGTTTAGATGACAATTCATCATTCGGGGATATCTCTTGATCTTAGTCCGATAGAACTGGCTGAGAAGCCTCTGAATGATTGTTCTGTATGGTGACAGACTTAGGTGTTTCAATATGTATTCTCCATTCACTTGCTGAATCACCAAGTTCGAATCACCCTTGATGCAAAGTGAACAAATTCCCCTTCGAAGAGCCTCCAGCAACCCCAGTACCAACGCTTCATATTCTGCTTCGTTGTTGGAACAAGGGAAATCTAACTTATAGGAAAGACAAATCTCCTCTATTCCTTTTAAAAGAATAACCCCTGCTCCTCCTTTCTTTTATGCTGAAGATACATCAAACTTCATTGTCCATTCTTTATCGCTTGCATCTACGTGGTTGGCTTGCAAGTCGTCTCCTAGAATACTTTCTTTACGTGGTTCAAACGCCCCGGAGGGTAAGATTACCAAAAGATTTGCACACGTCTAGCTTTTGATCGCGTGAGGAACCACGCACTTCAAGTCATATTCTGAGAGGATGAGGAACCACCTAGCTTCCCTACCAATCAATATAGTTCTTGCCAGTAAATACTTAATAGGATCACATCTGGTCACAATATGAATTGTAAAAGATAACATATAATGTCTAAGTTTTTGTGCTACAAATACTAAGGCTAAATAATGACTTTTTAAGCTACTCTACCTGATCTCTGGCCCATGTATAATTCTACTAAGATAGTAGACTGGTCGTTCTTTCCCGTTAATCTCTTGTGCCAACAAAGCTTAACAAACCTCGCGGTGGACGTGAGGTATAGATGCAACGGTATTCCTGCCTTTGGTGCAACCATGGTCTGCGATAAAATGAGCAGCTTCTTCAGCCCAGTGAGAGACTCCTGGTGAACCTCCTCCCAGTTGAATTTTATGTTTTTTCATAAAAGCTGCATCAACGGGTGGGTTATTTCGGCCAATCCAGGCACAAATCTCCTAAGGCAGGAAAATTTACCGAGGAAACTCTTCAGCTCCTTCGCCGTTCTTGGACTTGGCATCTCCAAGATCGCTCGCTGTTTGTCTTGGTCCATCTGCACCCCCTGTCGATCAACCACAAAACCTAAAAACTTTCCACTTGTTACTCCGAAGACACACTTTAGTGGATTCATTTTCAGCTTGTACTTCCTGTATCGGGTAAACACTTTCCTCAAATCGCTTAGATGGAACTCCTACTTCCTCGATTTGATGACCAAATCATCCACATAGAATTCCATAAACTTGTGAAAGAAGTCATGGAAAATGGCTATAATTGTTCTTTGATAAGCAGCCCCAACGTTCTTGAGTCCAAAGTCATTACTTTGTACATGAAGTTGCCCAATGGGGTTCTAAACGCCATTTTCTCTGCATCCATGGGGTCCATCTTGATCTGGTTGTACCCTACATACCCATCTATGAAGCTGTACATATCATGACCAGTCATTGCATCTATCAAGCTATCGATGGAGGGCAGAGGGAACTCATCCTTGGGGAAAGCCCTATTCAAGTCTCTGAAATCCACACAGATCCTTATTTAATTTTTATCTTTCTTTCCCACCAGAACGATGCTAGACAGCCAAAGTGGGTGTTGTATCTGTTTGATGAACCCTATCGTCAGTAAGTGTTAGACCTCTTCCGTGATCTTTAAGTCTAGCTCGGGCTTGTACGTTCTCATTGCATATTTCATCGGAATGGCTGAAGGCATCACGTTTAACTTGTGGTAGCTTACTTCCTCATCCATCCCTTCCATCTCTATGTACTTCCACCTAAAAACATCTACGAACTCTCGAATCAAGTTAACCAAGGCCTCTCATTTCTCCTTACTAAGATCCTTCGAGATGAAGATAGGCCTTGGATCCTCCCCTTCTTTCGCCAGGTTTAACTATTCCAGCTCTTGTGCTTGTGGTTTTGGTTATTCTACTATATAATCCGGTTCTTCGACGACATCTTCCATAAATTCCTGTATGTTGGAGTTGTCTATCACCATACATTGCCCCCGTTGATCCACCAGAAAGCACTCATATATCGGGTTAGCCTCATCATCAGTTTCTTCGATCGCTTGTTCACACTATTATAACCAAGGTTCTAAAAAATGCGGGGCGTGATCGAGGCGTGGAGGCCAAGCCTTAAGCCTTAGAAGCCTAGACGGGCCTTGGCGTAAAAAGGCGTGAAAAGGCGTTTAGGTCTTTTTAATATATTTTAATATTTTTTAACCATAACAAGGCTATTAAAATACTAAAATTGTACATATCATAAAAATATGTCTGAATATTTGCAATTAGAAATACTATTTGATTATTTTGGATGAGATAATGGTCCGGTTTGCAAAAAAATCTTTAAAAGGCGATATAGTTTCACTAAAGCATTGTCGTTTTTAGAGAAAAAGTATGCCTTAAGGGTTTTACCAAGCATAAGGCGTCAAAATCTTAAGGCGGGGCGTTTCTCCCAAGCCCCAAGCCTAGGCGTGCCTAGGCGGAGCCTAGGCGGGTTTTTTAGAACAGTAATTATAACTGACAAACCACCTTTCCTTCTTCGGTTATCACCTTTTCGCGTCGTCTGCTGGTAGTTGCCACTGCCTTCCTGTCCTTCTCTCTAGAAGCCTCAATAATTCTTCCTCTTGAAAAATGACTCAGCACACTTTGTCATTAGACCTCATGCTCCATTGGATCCACTCTAGGCCTCATCCCGTCTTTGAGCTGCTTTGCGATGTTTTGGGGCCGAGGGACCACCTGGTGGGTTTCTTCTATTATCACCCCTTTGCTGCTTGCAACTTTATTATTTTACTCATTCAAGGGCCCCATCCTTTCTCTGATCGAGGGAACCAAGGCTCCCTCCATTCTTCTCGTTAGCACTCTTACATCCTCCTCGAGTTCTGTGTAAAAGGCGACATCTACCAGGTGAGCTTATTCGACAGCATAGGGCCTCTTCGTAGCTCTAATGGTCACCTCCGTCCCCTTGATATTCGCCTTGGTGCATTAGTGGTTCTTTAAAGGAACTTGCCCTTGGTTATACATCCACACCCTTCCTATCATCAGATGGTAGGAAATCTTACTCTCTATCACGTGGAATTTGATGTGGAAACTCGAATTTCCCATCACAATCCCAACGTTCACATAACCGATGGACTTGGAGGACATGTTGTCATAACCTGAAATCACCAAAGGCAGGGGGACTAACCTTTCCTTCAAAATATTAGCTTTGTGGAAATAGTTGATTGGCATGATGTTGATGGAAACTCCCCCATCCATAAGAGCCCTTGCAAAGCTAACCCCGATAATGCTGGTAGTCATATACAATGGCCTATTATGAGGGAATCTCACGGCCCTATCTGCATCACTGAAAGTTATCTCTGACAAAAACCTCTTTACCAACCTTGCCATGGGTCCCTTCCATCTCAGCGAAGGGACTGCGTTCTTCCTCGCAATATCAAGGATTGCCTAGGTTATCTCCAATCTACTTTCCTTTGGTATCCCTACCTGGTCGAAGAACCAGGAAAACTTTAAGGATTTTAAAACTGCACAGTATTCTATAGCTTTGTCTACTTCCTCACCTTCAACGCTATATACGTCCTCCAAATCTTTAACACTTGCTTCATCATAAGCTAACACTACGTTAGCCATTCCCCTAGTGCAATTTTCTAAAGATTCTTTAAACTCATCCTGCTCTGTCGTTAGCCCCCTGGCTTCTCTCTCTACCTCCTCTTCGTAGGCCATCGCCAAATTGGACCCATGTGCTGGGAGTGGGTTGTTGTTAACATTTTATGGAGGGATTTGCAATGTTCTCGACTTCACATATTTATCGATGATTCTTCTTAGCGTGAAACAACTCTTCGTTAAATGTTGGATCTTTCGATAAATCTGGTAATATTTGGGATCTGCCCTAGTTGTAGCGTCCGATTCCACAATGGGGATTCCCTTTGGTTCGTACACCGTTCCTCCTTGAACCATCGTGTTGTAACAGCTAAAAACCTCTTCTATTGTAAAGGTAATGGTGGTGGATCTTTCCTGTCTCTCCCAAACTTCCTCTTATTGTCCCTCTTCGCTACCTTGCCCCCATCTGTTCCTTCGATTAATCCCGCCCATGGGGGATGAGACCTCCCTCCCGCAGGTTGTATCGGCTGTCTGAACATCATGGGCACCATTAGTGGATTTGGTCGTACAACTAACGAGATATTCCTTGCTGATTTTAGGATCGCCATAAAAGTCCCCTTGCGCGTCTCATTAATAAGATGACGATGTACTCAGGAAGTAGTCCTTCTGCACGGATCTGCAGTAGCTTGGACTCTTTGGCCTCCTCCCTCACATCGAGGGATTTTTCCCGGAACCTTGGAACGTACGCCACTACATCTTCCCCTGTTCGTTGCTTCTCTCTCCCCAGTTGGGTCAAGGTGAACTCATCTTCCGCCAGAAAGAACTTCTGGACGAACAAAACGTGCATCTCCTCCCACGTGGAAACACTTTTAGAATCTAAGTGGGAATTCCAAGTGTATGATTTATCGGTTAAGGATTTAGAAAATTCCCTCAACTTGAGTTTCTTATTATTGCAATGCGCCCCTAAGTGTTCAACGAAGCGTTTAATGTGGTCCTTCGGGTTTCCACCCTTTCCCGTGTATTTTTCAAAAATAGGAGGAATATAATCTTTTGGGTAGGGCTCATCATTGTACTCCTGAGGGTAGGGCATTCTAAAATCGTTATAAACGAAAACTACCTCACCAGCAGATTGCGAGGAAACTTACATGAAATTTAGCATCTCTTTCCTCATCTCTTCCATAGTTGATGCTGTTGAAGGAACAACCAGAGGGACCATAGGCGAAGCGCCCGTTGCAGCTGGAGGAATCATCATAGTTGGAACCGTTGACACTCCTGGAGATCTCGCTGTTGGATTTATAATAGAAGGTATACTTACTGGGACCGTTCCTGTTAGAACTTCACTTGGTGGGGCCATTGGGGCTGCTCCTGGTGTCATGAAGGAGTTGGCCTCGAATACCCCCAACACCGTTGAAGCTACGAGAGTTTGCAAAAACTCGTAAAATTTGTTCATAAGGAGTGCCACTTGGGCTGGTCCCAACCCAGCGCTCGTGGAAGCTTGTGTCACCCCTTGAACACCTGTCGTCGCTTGAACTGGAGGCCCCCCTATTCGAGGAGCCCCATCCCTTGAAGCCTCAAACTCTCTCGCCGCCTGTTCTTCATTGTGTTGAGCATCATCGAAGTTAAGCCTTCGATTAACGTTATCCTGCACCATACTCCTTGCTTAGAAGAATGCCTCCCCAGTGGAGTGGCCAAATATAAGAGGGTAGTTTAGATTAGATGGAGGCGTAAACCTTTTGAATACAGTAATGATAAGTTAAACATCAACACTATTAATTAACTTCAGGACATGCAAACACAATTTAGTGAAGATAAACTCAGTTAAAACTCACAAATCTCTCGTGTATAACTCAACAAGATAATAACGAACTCAGAAGTAACTCATTTGGAGGGAGAGAGAAGTAAGCAACCAAGATACACCTTGGCAAGCAGCTAAACACACCAACCACCCTCAAGAATATCTGTCAAGCATTAAAGCTCCGTAATAAATGACAATGGTGGGTGAGTAAACTCTATGGTTTGCAATAAATCTTTCTTTGATGTATATTCTCTCTAGTAATAACCCCTGAATTCTAAAAAAGAACCTCCTCTCCTCAGGGGTGGTTGGGGTCCTTAAATAGCCCCCCACACCACTCCCGAGGCAACTTAGTCATTAATAACTGTCAAAGACATCCCTCATACTTTATGTCACAAAATTAAATGCCTGATGCACTAGTTAGCTCCACGTCACAGACATTAAATGCCAAGACATGCCTTTTGCCTAACCATTGTGTGTCAGGTGGCTGTCGTTACAGAGGTGGCTCACCAACTGTCTGACAACCCCAAATACCACGGTGGTTTACTCAAGTGCAAATTTGACATTGTCTAGGTGACTAGTGACATCACCTACAGTAGATGTGACATTAAGTAGAGGGCTGTTTGGTTCACAACTCAACGCCCGATGGAACTCAAAGCTGCTCCGCCCAAGGTTCCACGGGCAGGGTCCTTCGGTGTTTTACCAGGTGTATCTAAGATGGATAGTACAAGCCCCAACGGTGCCTCACTTCTTAATCCTCAAAACCAACTCCCTCTAAAGTTTTCGCGGTGAGGTCGTTTGATAGAGCATGAAAGCTCTCCGAGGCCCTGCCAAGCCTGGTCTCTCGCGAGTGCCGTTCGACCTCACACAAAAATCATTATACTCGTTACATATTTACAATCGTTATAGATCATAGTCAATATAAACAAAAGACACAACAAGACTAAATTAATAAACAGGGCTAAAGGACGAGCTCTCTCGGTCAGTTTCTTCGCTAGAAGGTCCCTCTGGGCTGCCACACTGAGCTTCCTCGCTGAGTTGCCACGCTGAGCTGCCTCGCTGCCTTAATCCCAAACATTGTTGTCAATGGGGGGATTATCTCTAATCTCAGGATTACATTCAAGCCCCCTCTACAAATAGGGAATTATAAATCAACCCACAACATTAATAAAGCCAACTTTTAAATGTTTAAAAATGTTTTATAAATTCCTAAAAATTATTTAACATATCCCAAAAATTATTATTTTTTTTATGGGAATTAACACACACGCCCCCCCCCCCCCCCCCCAAATTATAGGGAATGCAATGAATGAATGCAATCCTAGGTGCAGTGTTGGTATTCTACCTTTGAGACTATTAGAGGAATTTATATGTAGAGTTTGAGGCTCTTTGGTAGACAAGGATATGACTCCATTTTGTCACTATTTCCAAACTAGACAATCACCTATATAATGTAGACTCAAGTGAGTCAAAGATATAGGGTGCTTCAATCTTTCCCTTTTGAAATATGAGACAAAATCTCCTTTGAGTCATCAAGGAGTCGTAGGGATATAAAAGAAATAAGAAAATCCTATTCCTATACAAAATTCTAACTACCCCATATCCTATAAAAGAAAATTACATTACTCAACTAAGTACAAACCAATACCCGATCAACATTTTGATAACATGAGGTACTGATCTCCTGAAAATAAGATAACTAAGATTAAGATTTTTAGTTGAAGTAATCAAAATAATGTCCAAGTGGACTCAAAGTTTCTCCCCTATTTTGTTTCAAATGGACAAAGGGTATACACACAGATAAGAGAGAGAAATATAAAAGCATAAACATCAACGATATATTAGAATTCTACCATAACCATCCCAATTGATTTACATAAGGATTCAAACCGTAAATTGTCCAAGGGTTTAGTGAATAAATCAGCTAATTGCAATTCAGTAGGCATGTAATTAATCTTTAATTCCTTTGATTCAACTAACTCGCGTATAAAATGATGTCGAATTTTAATTTATTTAGTACGAGAGTGTTGAATAGGATTTTTGGAAATATTAACCGCGCTTTGATTGTCACAATAAAGATGTAATTGTTCTTCAATAATACCATAATCTCTTAACATTTATTTTAGCCAAAGTAATTGAGCACATCAACTGCCTGCGACGATATATTCAGATTCAACTGTGGATAAAGAAGTGCAATTTTGTTTCTTGCTATTCCACCCAACCAAATTATTACCTATGTAATAACATGCTCCTGATGTACTTTTACTATCAACGGAACACCCCGCCCATTCAGCATCGATGTAGCCAATTATCGGGCAAGATGTGTCATTAGTGTACCAAAGTCTTAAATTGAGAGTTCCTTTAACATATTTTAAAATTCTTTTACCGCAAAGAAGATGACTCTCTTTAGGATTATTTTGATAGCGTGCAAACATATAAACAACATACATAATATCAGGACGGGAGGCAGTAAGGTATAAAAGACTTCCTATCATACTACGATATAATGTTGAGTAGATGGATTTCCCATTCTCATCTTTTGATAGTTTAACCGAAGTACTCATGGGAGTCCTAGCATTTTTGGCAGTTTCTAAATTAAACTTTGTGACAATCTCTAAAGCGTATTTGGATTGCGATACAAATAAACCATATGAATTTTGCTTAACTCTAAGAAGAATTGTAACTCCCCCATAAGTGACATATGGAATTCTTGATGCATAATGTCAGAAAATGTTTTGACGTTTGTTGGGGAGGTAGATCAAAAAATGATATCATCTATGTATATTTGGGCTATGGTAATATTTTTGTCAAAGTATTTGACAAAAAGAGTTTGATCATTCTCTCCTCATTTAAAACCATTATTTAGAAGTAAGGTAGATCGACGTTCATACCAAGATCTAGGATCTTGTTTTAACCCATATAGAGCTTTCTTAAGTCAGTAGACGTGATTTGGATAATGAGGGTCAATGAACCCTTTGGGTTGTTTTATGTAGGTCTCTTCAGTCAAGATACCATTAAAAGTTCTAAAGTATTTAAGTTAGGTTTCTTCCCATACAAAAGTTCATAGGATGTTTGTTTGGTATTTTTCCTTAGGTATACTCGATTGATTATGTGACAAGCTGTACGAATGGATTCTACCCAGAAATATTTAGGTAATGTAAGGACATTTCTGTCCATTGTCGATATGTATGTCGTAATCTATTACACCGTTGAAGAAATTCAAGATCACATCTACATCAACGGATCCGAATATCAAAGCGTCTTCAACATCATAACCTCCGCGAGAATGAACTTGGTAAAGTTTTGTTTTTAAGTCCCTGAAAGTTCATACTTAGTATTGGGAAATTTTTATGAAATGTTTTTTATAAAAATAAGAAGTAAGTTTTTTCAAGCAAAATGTGGCTTTTAAAAGTATTTAAATTTTTCTGGATTACCGGACAGGTCCGCCCATATTTTAAACGAATCGATCCGCCTTCGGACCGGTCCGCCTCTATACTGGACCGATCCGCTTTGCCAGAACCAGTATACCCCGGATCGATTGCAAATTGAAGAGTCCCTTTGGAAAAATGAATCGATCTGAGGTCGGACCGATCCGCCTCCAAGACGGACCGGTCCGCCTGAGATAAATTCGAACAGTTCTGTATGATGTTTTTCCACCGACTCATATTTCCTATAAATATACCTATTTCGGTGGAGTATTTTTTTTAAGTCTTTGAGAAAATGTTTCTAAGAGTTCAAACACAACAAGACTTCGTTTTTTGATGTGTCAAACATCTTTTTGATTCACACACAAAAATCCTAATTACTTTTGTGAATCTTTTGGAACCCTAGAACACAAGCTTTGCGATTATTCAACCTTTGTGGGGAGATCTTTGCAACCGAGGGTTGCGTGTCATTGCTGAGGGAGTCTCTACAAAGTTTTATGGCTGCGTGTCATTAAGAAGAGCTGCGGTTCTTCCTTTGTTGTTTGGGTTGCGAGTCCTTAGAGGGTGTTGCGTGTATTCTCTTGCTGAGTTCAAGACTGCGTGTCTCTGTGGGTTGGCTGCGCATTAATCCATTGCAAATTTCTCTATGCAATTGTAAGTTGCGATTATATATTCATAGTGAAATAAAGGTTTTAGCCGAAAGGTTTTTTTTCCTGAAACCTGTCTCAGCATATTTTTGTGTCACATGCTTTCTTTATTTATGGGTTGACACACGCACCTTAGATGCATGTTTAAGGGCGGCATTTATTTAATTTAAAAGTAGACTCTAGTTAATTAAGGGTTCTTGGAAACTTGCGAATTTAATTTAATCAATTATCACACAGTCGCACTTTTCAGGTAAGTTCTTCGCATGAATCATCACACGGGTCATTTCTTGAAGAGTGCGATTTTTATGCTCAATAATTCCATTTTATTGAGGTGTCTTAGGGGCACTAAATTCATGTTTGTAACCCTTATAGTCATAGTATTCGATGACACCTGAATTTATAAATTCACCTCCTCTATCGCTACAAATTCTATCTACTTGGGAGTCCTTTTCATTTTCAATACGAACTAAAAATTTTAAGAACTTACGAAATGTTTATAATTTGTGTTTTAAATAGGAAACCCGGGAAAATCGAGTGAAGTCATAAACCATAACTAGAATATAACTATTACCATAAAGACTGACAGTAGGAGAAGGACCCATTAGGTCTATATGGATGAGTTCTAGAGGTTTAATGGATAAAACTTCTTTAACTTTCTTATGGGGAGCCTTAATAATCTTTCCTTCTTGACAGGGACCACATATGATGTTTGAAATTAGTTTGATCTTAGTAAGACTTCTAACTATCTCTTGGGAATACAATTTACTAAGGCTGTCGTAATTAATATGACCCAACCTATTATGCCATATCTCATTGTCATCCATTCTGAAAATGTTACAAACCTCTGTACTTGGATTGACTGTATAATAGGTATCTGGAGTACGGAGTCCTTTAATAATGCAATCACCTTTTTTATATAAAATTTTGCAATTGTTCTTTGAAAAGGTGACAGTATGGTTGGAGTCACAAAATTGCGATATAATTAGTAAATTAGCTTTAAGACCTTTTACCAAAAGAACATCCTCAAGAGTGGGTAATCCTTTTTCATGGAGTGTTCCTTTACCAATGATCTGGGCTGATACACCATCTCCAAACAAGACTTTACCTCCGAAGAAGTTAGTTTTATTTGAAAGTTTAGTATCATCCCGGGTCATATGTTTAGAACATCCAGAGTCTAAATTCCATCCAGACGCTGTGTGTTCAGCTTTAAAGGCACTAATCACAATATTGCATTTCATCTGGGGTAATAACTCATCTTTTCTAACCCAAATAGCTATAGTTTTCAATTTGCACTTATTAGATCGTATTTAATAAAACTTGCGAGCTTCAGCCATTTTTATAAAAGATTTTTGTGCAGGTTTTTGAGGATGATAAAAGGTTTGAGCATTTGGTTTAGAAAAGAATCTAGGATTTCTTCTTATTGATGATTTATTAGTATTTGTTATTCTCTTCCTATTTCAATAGTTAGAATTCTTATCCAGCTGTCTAGATAGGACATAATTGTTTCGGCTTCTCCTAGAATAGTTAAAGTTATGGTAAATAGGTGAATGATAGATTGGTATATATATGTTTGGAATAGCAACCATCAAGGGAATGTCCAAAGACATCACAATAAGTGCAATACAGATAGCTCGTAAATTGCTTAACCTTAGGAACATTGGTAATTAAAGGTTTGTCTAAGTTTTGAACTCTAGTCTTATTCCTAGGTGGCACAGGATGAAATGACGAATAAATTTTTCTAATGGGAGGGCAGACGTATTTAGCCTTATGTTCAACATTACGCTTAGAGTTACTTGATTCACCAATGTCTAACTTTTGTTATTGGGGGTCAAAATTATTTTTCAAGGCTTGAAAATCTGGACAAGTTTCAACAGGTCTTTTGCCGCTAAACAAAAACTTGATAGGTTCAAAAGTTTTAGTTTGCTTAGAATTGTTGGGGAAAAAACCTATTCCAGTTCTGTCATCAGAATCGGTCTTACTTTCAGCAACACAGTCTTTAAAACACTTTGAGTTATTTTTAAATTTAGCAAACATTTGGAAGACTGTTGATGTCTTTTCTTTTGTTTATTCTAATTCTAACAACGTCCCTTTGTATTTCTTTTCCACAATTTCATCTGAGTCAGATAACTCTTTCAGTTTTTGTTCAAAAGTTTTAGTCTCATTCTTATGAATTAGACATTGAGAAGTGTACTCTTCAGCATTTTGTTTGATCATACGGCTTAGGGTTTTTATCTTTTGTGTAAGGTCTTTGACGGTTTTTTCAAGTTTATTGCTTTTCTTGAGAGTTTTTTAGTACAGTGTGTGAATGTCTAGGAGGTCCTCATTGTCAGAGTCACTAAGTGTGCAGTGTGCAGTGTCCCCTAGCGATTCATTTTTAGGACTCACACACCCATTAGCATGAATAATAGATCGTACCCTTTGACTCACACATACAACATTTGATGAATCATCATCATTCTCAAGTAATAAGGTAGACAAATCAGTAGGGATAGCATCATTCAACATAGCATGCTCAGATTCCTTATCACCACTGTATATGATTTTAGCTAAAAAAGACATACATGGGTCATAAGTATTGAATGACTCAGGTTCATCACGTTCTGATTCACTTGAGTCATCCCAAGTCTAGCACAAATTAGCCCTAGTGTTCTTATTTTTATTCAAATTGACTCTACAACCACTGGCTATGTGTCCTAACTTCCCACATCTGTAGCATTCAGTGTTCTTAATATATCTACTAGGTTTGTCAAGTCTTTTCTCATGAGTTCTATTATTAGAGTGGTTAGAATAGGTAATTTTGCCTTGTCTATTTGAAATTTTATTTCTAAATTTCTCAATTTTCTTGAAATGTTTAGACATTAAGGAAATCTGATTATCCAAATTCTTTAAATTACGGTCCTCATCAGAATCTAAGTCAATTTTAGGTAAATGACATTCAGGTTTAGTCAACTTAGAGGTAAAGACTAGATTAGAGGTAGACTGTTTCCTATGGGTCTGTATTAATTGTTTCTTAAACTCTAATTTCATTTCCACAGTTCTTAGCTTTCTACTGAGGAGTTCAGGTGGTAAGGTTTTGATCATCCATCTCCTCAATTGCATAACACTTATTGTCAAATTTTTGTGGAAGTGACGTTAGAATTTTAGAGATAATTTCCTTCCTATCATAAATTATACAATTAGCATGCAGATTAGTCATTATGTGTAAGGACATTTTTCTCATGTCCAACATGTTACATTTATGTATGTCGTACGCCGCTACATTTGGCACGTCACCTCACGATCTCACATGACGGCCTCTATCCAAATTCCGGGAATCAAGCATTCAACATATCCATTAATGTGTCCCACATCTGCCTCAACGACTTCACGTTCCACGATTTTAGGGACTTAATGCAAGTGGTACGCAAGAGAAGTCCAAACAGTGAAAAAAGGCACGATATGGAAGTTCAAGGGCATTTTCGTAATTTTATAGCCATAGTCTGGAGGTCTAGTCAACTGGAAAGTTGAATAGCTCGCCGCAATGAAGATACTGGAAGAAACGACACCTCAATCCGAGCTACGGTGAAGGAGTTATGACCTTTTGAAGATGGAGAAAATTCCTTAAAGAATGCTGATTTTTTTTATCCCCAAACCAGAGAGGTACCCCAAACCGCATGGGGAACCGGTTCGGGGGGGAACCGGTTCGGGGTACCCCAAACCGGTTCGGGGTACCTGTACGCTGGATATAATTTTAGAGTTTTAAGAACGTGGATCTCTTCATCTGTTTTCCTATAAATACCAACTTCGGGGGAGTTGTTTTGCAAGACTTTGATAGACGAATTTGAGAGTCCTAATACCTCAAGTCTTCATATTTTTTTGAGTCCCAAAATTCATGTTTTGATTCACACATCCTTGCTAAATATTTGTGAATCTTTTTGGTAACCCAAAAACACAACCTTGTGTTTGTTCAAACCTTTGTGGAGAGATCTTTGCAACCGAGGGCTGCGTGTCATTGCTGAGGGAGTCTCTACAAAGTTTTATAGCTGCGTGTCATTGAGGAGTGCTGCGGTTCTTCCTTTGTGGATTAGACTGAGATTCATGTGGGTTCACTGCGTGTGGATTCATTGCTGACGACACCGACCGACGCCTGCGGGTATTCGTGTGTCACTGTATTTCATTGTAATCTGTGTAAGTTGCGGTTTACTTATTATAGTGAAATAAAAGGTTTTTCCCTGCGGGGATTTTTCCTTAACTTTGTGTCGCATACTTTATTTATGGTTTGACACACACACACACACGTAGTTGTTTGTTTATGGGCTGTTTCTAAATAGACTCGAATTAAATAAGGGTTACTTGGGATCTTGCGAAATTTAAATTTAAATCAAAATATTACACTTTTCAAATTGGTATCAGAGCGGGTTACGCTAATTTATCGCGTGATCTTGATTTTTCAAGGATTTATTTTTTTTGATACAATTTGACTTCTCACGTCGTCAAATTGGTATCAGAGCGGGTTACGCTATTTTACCGCGTATTCCTATTTTCCGCAAAAATTGTGTGATATTGATTTTTTTTAATAAGTCTTTGTGAAAAATCGCAATTTTTCAATGGAATGCCCATTTAATGAGGAGCCTATTTTTGAAAAAGTTCACGACCATGCTGAAAATTTAAAAAGTTTGAATTTGAAACTTTGCAAAAGAATTAAAGTTTTGGAAAAAGAAAATTCTCGTTTTAAATCCGCGATGGATCTTTTGCGAACGGTTCAAAATCAAAGAGATTTTTATCGTGAAAAATTTGTTTCTTTGGACCATGAATTTAATGCCTTAAAATTGTCCAAAAAGGAGAGGATGATATGGTCCTTGTTTTAGAACAAGATTTAGAGGACATTAAAAATTCGATGGTTTGTGTTTGTGCCAAAGATGAAAGAAATATTTTAATCAATGAGTTTGTGGCACGTGAAGAGACTCTTAGGGAAAAGTTTACTTTAATTGAGGGGGAGAGGGATACCCTTTTAGAAATTGTTGAAAATTTGAAAAAGCAATCCCTGTCTTGGGAAGAGTCTAATTTGTTGCTTGAATCAAATATTTTGAAGTTGAAAAATGGGTTAAACGATTCAAGTAGGTTTGATTGTGATGGTAATGGCTCATCTTGTTCTCATGTTTCTAGTGCTAAAGCCAAACCATTATCTGTTTTAGAGGGTCAATTAATCCCAAGGATGTTAGAAAAGATCACACTTTAGGTAACATTCCTCCCGTTTACACATGTTCACATTGTGGTAGGAAAGATCACCTTAGGAGATTTTGTTTTAATCTTGGAAAAAGTCCTGGGATGTCGAAGTCTAGTGTTATCTTGGTTCCTAAATCCCCCACACGTTGTTTCACATCTATTTGGGTTAGGAAATCACTTTTGGATGCACTAGATTTTAGACAAGTTGATTCTCGTTTGCTTGCACATGATTCTTCTCTTGCCATATCATATAGATGATTGTGTTCGCATGTGTGTCATACGCTAGATTTTTTTGGTTTCATGATATTTATATTTACTAGCGCTGTGACATGTAATTTTTGTATGTTTTATTTTTTTTGAAAAATTTTGAAAAATACAAAAAGATTTTATTTTGATAAAATTTTAAAAAAATCCAAAAAGTTTTTTGTTTTTTGTTTGCACCGTTTATGGATGAACACTTTGGATGACCGAGTCACAACATCATTTCATTTTTTTCATGCGACTTTTTGATAGTGTTTTGAGATAATAGGTCAATTCATCCTTGTGCTTTATAATGTTTGGAGTCATTAAGATGTAATTGAGTGTTTCTTCCTACATGTTTGACTCATGTTTCCTTTATTGCACATTTGTTTGATTATTATTCTTGTCTTATCACATGTTGGTTGAGTGTTTTCACTTCAATTCTGTCCTTAAAACGAACCAAGCGCGATAAATTTTTGATAAGGAAACTGTGCATATAAGAACCGTTTTGTGAGTTTGTGTGCTTTATTTTAAAACGGGGAAGGGCTGCGAAAGGTTCTTTAGCCTTTGCGAATACTCAGCCACCGTTAAATTGGACCTAAAAAATGGAGGAATTTTATTATCCGGGATCCAAAGAGGTTTAAAAGAGCCCGAAAAAATTTAAAGTCAATAAAAAGAAATTCATGCCAATTATGGGCCATTTAGGTTTTTGCACCAATTCTCCAAAGTTTGAGAATTTAGATTACCTCTAAAAGAAAATATATATGAGGGAGTTTGGTTGGAGAATTTAAAACGGGTTTGCACGTCCTTGAAATGCTTGAAAATGCGTTACATAGTTTTGGACGTTATTGGTGTGGAAATCACTTTGACTTTGATTTGTTGGTTTGCATAAGACGATGTCATTTAAATTCAACAAATTTTTTTTACACCTAAGGATAATTTTGATGATCATTCGTTAGGGGTACACATATGCATCGTGCACATATGATTGATTGCGTTGATTTACCTATCGAATGTGTTCACACCCATTCATTCCGTTTCCATGACTTGGTTGTTTGAGTCTAAATCCATGGTGTGATTTTTGTATCATATTTTTTTCAAATGGTTTCAATTTTTTGTACGAAAAAAAAAATTGAAAAATCAAAAATAGTTTGTGAAGATTTTTTGAGTATCTCTTTGCAAGAACGCGTTTTCCATCTGATTGATGCTTTGTTTTGAATATCGTGACACCCCGATTTTGCTTGTTTGATTCATTCTTCGTATTTTTCTATTTGGGGACATCATAAAAAGGGGGAGAAAGAATTATCTTATTTTGGGGGAGTTTGAATTTTGAGGGAGTTTTTGAGATTTAACTTATGCTTTTTGTATAAATTAGTATCTATGTTTATCTCATTTCAAACTCGATACGTCACTTGGTATTTTTTCTTTATCTCATGTGTGTAGGTACTACATTCATGATCACTGAATTGCACACCCTGATGAGAAAAGATTTGAGATTTTGAAGATTGAAGATTTGAAGTTTTAAAGATTTGAAGAACAAACGATGAAGACTTATTCATTTGTATCTTTCCAGTTTTGGGTTCATGGAAGGGTAGATTTGTATAGGCAATTTTGTTATTTGATAATTCGGATTTTTTATGTATGTACCGGCATAGACATAGGGAGAGATTTGTAAGGACATTTTTCTCATGTCCAACATGTTACATTTATGTATGTCGTACGCCGCTACATTTGGCACGTCACCTCACGATCTCACATGACGGCCTGTATCCAAATTCCGAAAATCAAGCATTCAACATCTCCATTAATGTGTCCCACATCTGCCTCAACGACTTCACGTTCCACGATTTTAGGGACTTAATGCAAGTGGTACGCAAGAGAAGTCCAAACAGTGAAAAAAGGCACGATATGGAAGTTCAAGGGCATTTTCATAATTTTACAGCCATAGTCCGGAGGTGTAGTCAACTGGTAAGTTGAATAGCTCGCCGCAACGAAGATACTGGAAGAAACGACACCTCAATCCGAGCTACGGTGAAGGAGTTATGCCCTTTTGAAGATGGAGAAAATTCCTTAAAGAATGCTGATTTTTTTTATCCCCAAACCAGAGAGGTACCCCAAACCGCATGGGGAACCGGTTCGGGGGGGAACCGGTTCGGGGTACCCCAAACCGGTTCGGGGTACCTGTACGCTGGATATAATTTTAGAGTTTTAAGAACGTGGATCTCTTCATCTGTTTTCCTATAAATACCAACTTCGGGGGAGTTGTTTTGCAAGACTTTTATAGACGAATTTGAGAGTCCTAATACCTCAAGTCTTCATATTTTTTTGAGTCCCCAGATTCATGGTTTTATTCACACATCCTTTCCAAATATTTGTGAATCTTTTTGTTAACCCAAAAACACAACCTTGTGTTTGTTCAAACCTTTGTGGACCGAGGGCTGCGTGTCATTGCTGAGGGAGTCTCTACAAAGTTTTATGGCTGCGTGTCATTGAGGAGTGTTGCGGTTCTTCCTTTGTTGATTGGACTGAGGTTCATGTGGGTTCACTGCGTGTGGATTCATTGCTGACGACACCGACCGACGCCTGCGGGTATTCGTGTGTCACTGTATTTCATTGTAATCTGTGTAAGTTGCGATTTACTTATTATAGTGAAATAAAAGGTTTTGCCCTGCGTGGATTTTTCCTTAACTTTGTGTCGCATGCTTTATTTATGGTTTGACACACACACACACACGTAGTTGTTTGTTTATGGGCTGTTTCTAAATAGACTCGAATTAAATAAGGGTTACTTGGAATCTTGCGAAATTTAAATTTAAATCAAAATATTACACTTTTCAAATTGGTATCAGAGCGGGTTACGCTAATTTATCGCGTGATCTTGATTTTTCAAGGATTTATTTATTTTGATACAATTTGACTTCTCACGTCGTCAAATTGGTATCAGAGCGGGTTACGCTATTTTATCGCGTATTCCTATTTTCCGCAAAAATTGTGTGATATTGATTTTTTTTAATAAGTCTTTGTGAAAAATCGCAATTTTTCCATGGAATGCCCATTTAATGAGGAGCCTATTTTTGAAAAAGTTCACGACCATGCTGAAAATTTAAAAAGTTTGAATTTGAAACTTTGCAAAAGAATTAAAGTTTTGGAAAAAGAAAATTCTCGTTTTAAATCCGCGATGGATCTTTTGCAAACGGTTCAAAATCAAAGAGATTTTTATCGTGAAAAATTTGTTTCTTTGGACCATGAATTTAATGCCTTAAAATTATCGAAAAAGGAGAGTGATGATAGGGTCCTTGTTTTAGAAAAAGATTTAGAGGACCTTAAAAATTCGATGGTTTGTGTTTGTGCCAAAGATGAAAGAAATATTTTAATCAATGAGTTTGTGGCACGTGAAGAGACTCTTAGGGAAAAGTTTGCTTTAATTGAGGGGGAGAGGGATACCCTTTTAGAAATTGTTGAAAATTTGAAAAAGCAATCCCTGTCTTGGGAAGAGTCTAATTTGTTGCTTGAATCAAATATTTTGAAGTTGAAAAATGATTTAAACGATTCAAGTAGGTTTGATTGTGATGGTAATGGCTCATCTTGTTCTCATGTTTCTAGTGCTAAAGCCAAAACCATTATCTGTTTTAGAGGGTCAATTAATCCCAAAGATGTTAGAAAAGATCACACTTTAGGTAACATTCCTCCCGTTTACACATGTTCACATTGTGGTAGGAAAGGTCACCTTAGGAAATTTTGTTTTAATCTTGGAAAAAGTCCTGGGATGTCGAAGTCTAGTGTTATCTTGGTTCCTAAATCCCCCACACGTTGTTTCACATCTATTTGGGTTAGGAAATCACTTTTGGATACACTAGATTTTAGACAAGTTGATTCTCGTTTGCTTGCACATGATTCTTCTCTTGCCATATCATATAGATGATTGTGTTCGTATGTGTGTCACACGCTAGTTTTTTTTGGTTTCATGATATTTATATTTACTAGCGCTGTGACATGTAATTTTTGTATGTTTTATTTTTTTTGAAAAATTTTGAAAAATACAAAAAGATTTTATTTTGATAAAATTTTAAAAAAATCCAAAAAGTTTTTTGTTTTTTGTTTGCACCGTTTATGGATGAACACTTTGGATGACCGAGTCACAACATCATTTTATTTTTTTCATGCGACTTTTTGATAGTGTTTTGAGATAATAGGTCAATTCATCCTTGTGCTTTATAATGTTTGGAGTCATTAAGATGTAATTGAGTGTTTCTTCCTACATGTTTGACTCATGTTTCCTTTATTGCACATTTGTTTGATTATTGTTCTTGTCTTATCACATGTTGGTTGAGTGTTTTCACTTCAATTCTGTCCTTAAAACGAACCAAGCGCGATAAATTTTTGATAAGAAAACTGTGCATATAAGAACCGTTTTGTGAGTTTGTGTGCTTTATTTTAAAACGGGGAAGGGCTGCGAAAGGTTCTTTAGCCTTTGCGAATACTCAGCCACCGTTAAATTGGACCTAAAAAATGGAGGAATTTTATTATCCGGGATCCAAAGAGGTTTAAAAGAGCCCGAAAAAATTTAAAGTCAATAAAAAGAAATTCATGCCAATTATGGGCCATTTAGGTTTTTGCACCAATTCTCCAAAGTTTGAGAATTTAGATTACCTCTAAAAGAAAATATATATGAGGGAGTTTGGTTGGAGAATTTAAAACGGGTTTGCACGTCCTTGAAATGCTTGAAAATGCGTTACATAGTTTTGGACGTTATTGGTGTGGAAATCACTTTGACTTTGATTTGTTGGTTTGCATAAGACGATGTCATTTAAATTCAACAAATTTTTTTTACACCTAAGGATAATTTTGATGATCATTCGTTAGGGGTACACATATGCATCGTGCACATATGATTGATTGCGTTGATTTACCTATCGAATGTGTTCACACCCATTCATTCCGTTTCCATGACTTGGTTGTTTGAGTCTAAATCCATGGTGTGATTTTTGTATCATATTTTTTTCAAATGGTTTCAATTTTTTGTACGAAAAAAAAAATTGAAAAATCAAAAATAGTTTGTGAAGATTTTTTGAGTATCTCTTTGCAAGAACGCGTTTTCCATCTGATTGATGCTTTGTTTTGAATACCGTGACACCCCGATTTTGCTTGTTTGATTCATTCTTCTTATTTGTCTATTTGGGGACATCATAAAAAGGAGGAGAAATAATTATCTTATTTTGGGGGAGTTTGAATTTTGGGGGAGTTTTTGAGATTTAACTTATGCTTTTTGTATAAATTAGTATCTATGTTTATCTCATTTCAAACTCGATACGTCACTTGGTATTTTTTCTTTATCTCATGTGTGTAGGTACTACATTGATGATCACTGAATTGCACACCCTGATGAGAAAAGATTTGAGATTTTGAAGATTGAAGATTTGAAGTTTTAAAGATTTGAAGAACAAACGATGAAGACTTATTCATTTGTATCTTTCCAGTTTTGGGTTCATGGAAGGGTCGATTTGTATAGGCAATTTTGTTATTTGATAATTCGGATTTTTTATGTATGTACCGGCATAGACATAGGGGGAGATTTGTAAGGACATTTTTCTCATGACCAACATGTTACATTTATGTATGTCTACGCCGCTACATTTGGCACGTCACCTCACGATCTCATATGACGGCCTCTATCCAAATTCCGGGAATCAAGCATTCAACATCTCCATTAATGTGTCCCACATCTGCCTCAACGACTTCACGTTCCATGATTTTAGGGACTTAATGCAAGTGGTACGCAAGAGAAGTAAAAACAGTGAAAAAAGGCACGATATGGAAGTTCAAGGGCATTTTCGTAATTTTACAGCCATAGTCCGGAGGTCTGGTCAACTGGAAAGTTGAATACCTCGCCGCAACGAAGATATTGAAAGAAACGGCACCTCAATCCGAGCTACGATGAAGGAGTTATGACCTTTTGAAGATGGAGAAAATTCCTTAAAGAATGCTGATTTTTTTTATCCCCAAACCAGAGAGGTACCCCAAACCGCATGGGGAACCGGTTCGGGGGGGAACTGGTTCGGGGTACCCCAAACCGGTTCGGGGTACCCCAAACCGGTTCGGGGTACCTGTACGCTGGATAGAATTTTAGAGTTTTAAGAACGTGGATCTCTTCATCTGTTTTCCTATAAATACCAACTTCGGGGGAGTTGTTTTGCAAGACTTTGATAGATGAATTTGAGAGTCCTAATACCTCAAGTCTTCATATTTTTTTGAGTCCCAAGACTCATGTTTTGATTCACTCATCCTTGCCAAATATTTTTGAATCTTTTTGGTAACCCAAAAACACAACCTTGTGTTTGTTCAAACCTTTGTGGAGAGATCTTTGCAACCGAGGGCTGCGTGTCATTGCTGAGGGAGTCTCTACAAAGTTTTATGGCTGTGTGTCATTGAGGAGTGCTGCGATTCTTCCTTTGTTGATTGGACTGAGGTTCGTGTGGGTTCACTGCGTGTGGATTCATTGCTGACGACACCGACCGACGCCTGCGGGTATTCGTGTGTCACTGTATTTCATTGTAATCTGTGTAAGTTGCGATTTACTTATTATAGTGAAATAAAAGGTTTTTCCCTGCGGGGATTTTTCCTTAACTTTGTGTCGCATGCTTTATTTATGGTTTGACACACACACACGTAGTTGTCTGTTTATGGGCTATTTCTAAATAGACTCGAATTAAATAAGGGTTACTTGGAATCTTGCGAAATTTAAATTTAAATCAAAATATTACACTTTTCACTATGTCTGTCAACCTAATGTAGAAGTCATCAAATAACTCAGTCTTAGTCATGACTAAAGAATTGTACTGCTGGATTAACATTTGGGTTTTAGCAGCTTTAATACGCGTGTCTCCTTCATGTGCATTCACTAGAGTGTCCTATGCTTCCTTAGAGGTAGTATATAAAGATATCCTCTTGAATTCATGTTCATTGATAGACATGAATATGGCATTTTTGCCTTTATTATTGTTAAGGGAGGTCTGTTTTTCTTCTTTGGTGAATTCTCTTAGCAGCTTCCTAATCCTCACAGTACTTCCTTCAATGACTGGTTTAATAAAAAAAGTGTATCCATTTTCAATAGCATCCCAGACATCATCTCCCAATGTCCCTTGGATGAAAGAAACCATCCTCACTTTCTAGTAAAGGAAGTTGGTTCCATCAAAGAGAGGGGTCCTGGATAGGTTACCTAATCTCTCAAATTTCTCATCCATAGTTTGTTATGAGAAAATAATATCAGAAACTCAAGATCTAAAACAATTTGTAAAACCAAAGCTTTGATACCAATTGAAAAATTACAACTTAAGTTGTTTAATTCAATATTAAACAGTTTAAATGGCTCTGAACAGTTTTTTGAAGAAATCTTTAATCAAAACAAACAGCTAACCCAAGATGTGTGCAAAAGATTATACGAACGAGTTATTTAAGTTATAGGGGTAACAATTTTGAAAAAAAAAAATTATATAGATTCTAAATCAGCACAGCCTCAAGAAGGTGATGAGAGGAAGAGTAAGTATGCAAGAACACGAGATTTTAACGTGGTAAAACCCCACCCAATTGGGGAAACATCCACGGAGGTCTCTACACCTCAAAAGCAAAATTAACTAAAATAGAGTAATAGATTACAAACTATATAAGAAACCAAACACACAAGTGTAACACCCCGCTTAAAATAATAACGGGTGGCCAGCCCTATACTACATTAAATCAGGAGTCTTAGATAGCTCAGTCTCAACATCAACTGTTAGTACTAAATAATATATGACTAACTACCCAATATCATATAGGCGAGATGTTAAAATTAAATAAAACATAGAACCGACAACAAACCAACATTATAGGACTACAAATAAAGAAAAGAAAGATGTGCATAAGAATTATGATAAATGAAATGAATAATTACAAATGAATATACCACAAAGAAATAAACCTGAATAAGCTGTCGTGTCACAGACAGTTCAATAACTGAAATGGAAAAGAATATAAACATCTATAAATATCCCTTGGGTATACACCCGATATACAATATGAATCCTACCTAGATTTTCAAAGAAATTAAGGCGACTACAATCTAAGTCCCGCAACAGTCCGCACCTGTTACGGCTCCCAAGACTCTAGATAGAAGGGCATCCGGCATCCATGCGGTAGGACACCTGTAATAGTATATATATATATATATCTCTCATATAATTAAACCATCACATATGGTTTAGATATTCATATCATGTATATCCACTTTATTCATCTCTCTCTCTCTCTCTATATATATATATATATATATATATATATATATAACTATCTCTCGTTCGCATGTATAAGATTTATAAACTCGGCTTTAAGTATATATAAACCTCAATATACTAGCCGTCACCCCAAACTCATTTAATTTACCTCGATATGTGAACACGATCTCTCACTTGAAGCATATTCATCCATTTTTCCTATGATGAATAGTTTTCCAACATGTATATATATATATATATATATATATATATATATATATATATATATATACCCAACATTTAGGTTATGACCCAAGGTTTAGTGTAGGTAACAATCACTACACATTTCATATATCTCCGAAATTACATCAATATCTCCAATACTAATTTCGACTATTGGTATGCTCATAACTAATAGTCTACAACCTCAAGTCTTAAACTTAAATTCATTTTATGATCCCATCAATTATTAAAATCCCTTTTATTAATCACACTATTCTTGTTACTAGTATGATCCCACTGCCCTCAATTCTGACTACGGTTCAATCACTCTTATGAACTCCTAAATCTTATTGCGCTTGCAATCTATTTCTTAAGTTAAACATTACTAGGGATATGCGACCACTCTCTCTCGTCGGTCCCCAATTCTTAATCTTAATAGAATCCTAATTACTATAAGGATTCGACACCACACTCGGCCTATAATTTCGAGCCATGCCCTCGCAACTCTCTCTCTAAGAGTCCTAAACCGTAATTCATATGTAATCTCACTTATGACCTCTAAATAGAACTACCGTTCATAAAGGAATTCCCGCACTACACTAGTACAATAATCTCCAATACATATGAATATGAGTCCCCAAAATGACCCAATGCATACCCGCGATCTCCTCATGCGAGAATTCTCCAATCAAATCTCCAAAACATATTTCTTACATCATATAATCATGTCCCAAATCAATAAACTCAACTAAAAAGGGTTTAAAATAATCCTAGAAAAAGTTCACAAAACAGCCCTGTTTCCGAATCGATTCGGCCATATTCCGAATCGATTCGGCCCAACGAATCGATTCGGCCTCCAAGGCGAATCGATTCGGGTCCAAAGACCTGGGCTTCTATCTCAGGCCGAATCGATTCGCCTTGGGTCAGAATCGATTCGGTCAATGCAGACCTGCCAATTTTGCTTAGGCCGAATCGATTCGCTTAGGGGGCGAATCGATTCGGGTCTGTAGAATTTGATGGGTTCTTCTTCTTCATTGAACCCACGAATTCTAAACCCTAAAATTTCTATTCTAGCCCTTAAACCTTCATCACAACATGATTCTAAGCCAATAAATCAACCCAAAGTTACTCCCAACCATTTCTACACCATTAAACCCATTCTTTAAACATAGATTTTAAGATTAAACCCAAAATCTAGGTTTTGATATTAATACCCAAAATCCAATTCTTTAACCCACAAATTATGAAATGAAATTCACAAATGGCTTACTTAGCAAGATTAAACACTTGCCTCGATTTTGTAGAGGTTGGATCGTCCTCGATGTCGTGTTTGGGCCGGAACCTCCAAGCTTTTCTTTCTCTCTCTCTTCTTTCCTTCTTCTTTCTCCCTCTAGGGATTTTTCTATCTTTCTCTCAAATGAGAAGGCTTGATACGTAAGCCTCTTAAATCCCTTAAAAGATAAGTCCCAGTTTTAAATGTTAATACACACTTTAAATGACTCGTTTACTCCAATTCGAGTCAAACTGACTTAAAAATAATCCGAAACCGAAATAAAACCCAATGACAGTCATTTTGACTATCTCGACCCTTCCGGGATCGATGGTACACTCAAAATCATCATCCGGAATACTTTAAAATGTTCTCTATTTTTGGACTTAAATTCCCATTTCTAAAATTCTCTAATTTAATTAAATTTTATTTTCCCAAAAATTTAATTTCTCGGTCTCCAAAGTCACGGGTTGTTACAACAAGCAAACCTAATCTAAGTCCAGAATGTTTACCAACTCCTTTGGATTATTCTGATTCCTTTGAAGGTTTTGATGTTGAGGTTGTTCTCCCAGCTTTGTAACCGCTTCTCCTTTTAGCTTTATGTCGGCTTTAAAGTCAAGTATCTCTCTACCAACACTTCTTTAGTGTTGTAGTGTGATGAGTGTAAGTGGTGAAGTGCCTAATCACATGCATGCAACACACACACACACACACACACACACACATACATACACACACACTCTCTCTCTCTCTCTCTCTCTTACACAAACAATATTCCTAACAATTTACAAATATCGTTCTAAGATGTAATAGAAATTTCTGATTCACAGTTTGTTTGATAGTCTCAGACCACGGATCTTTATTTCTATCCACAGATCTTGAGGGAACCTTGCTATAAAAGGCAGCCAAGGTCCTAAACACTTTCTTTATTTTATTTACAAAGTTATTTCACAAAATGTGAAATATTCACGAAAGTGTAAAACCCCAATCAAGATCTTAACTTGATCTAAGTCTGATTTTTCTCATAAACTGAAAACAGAAATAAGTTTGTTGGTTCTGGTTTTGAAAATAATCATATAAGAGTAAAAATAACCAACAAATACAATTTCTTGAAAAAATAAATCAAACTTAACAAGATCTAAGTGATATGTATCACACAGTTTGAGATCTCAAATTTCTATGAAAAGAAATTAAAATCTAAACTTCGTGACTTGGTTGTACAAGAGATTAAAGACTAGAGAGGATGGTTCTTCTCACTTTTGAACTCTCTCAAACTCATAGAAGGGGTTTTAGTGAAAGATTTGGCCGAAGTTTGATTAGGGTCTCTCTCTCTCTCTCTCTCTCTCTCTCTCTCTCTCTCTCATCTTATTTTCTCTCAGAAGTAAAAAATGATTAAAAGATAAAAAACTTTCACTAGTTGGTCTCTATTTATACTATTCTAGGAAGGATCTGGAAAAGTTGTACAAGATTAATGGTTGAGATTAAGTCTAGCATTAACGATGTAAATCTTACAGATGAAGATGGACCCCTATTAAAAGAATTTTGATTGGTTCTCTTTGATATAACAAGGATTGATATAAAGACATGCAGACTGTAGATAACAATTGATCCAATGGACATGATTACGTATTAAGGTTGTGAGAGTAAGCAAACACAAATCTAGTCGCTCCCTGACCAACACGTGTAAAGCAGGGATGACCTTCAAACACGTGTTTTGAAGTTTTGAACAATCTCACTTTCCACCACAGAAGTCTCTGTCACTTTCGGATCCTACCCAATCAAGGTTTTAGGAAGAATAGAAAATTATAAATCAACCCACAACATTATTAAACCCGACTTTTAAATGTTTAAAAATGTTTTATAAATTCCTAAAAATTATTTAACCTATCCCAAAAATTATTAAAAAATCATTTTTATGGTAATTAACACACACACCTAAATTATAGGGAATAGAAAGAATGAATGCAATCCTAGGTTCACTTTTGGTATTCTACCTTTGAGACTATTAAGAATTGATATGTAGAGTCTGAGGCTCTTTGGTAGACAAGGATATGACTCAATTTTGTCACTATTTCCAAACTAGACAAGCGCCTATATAATGTAGACTCAAGTGAGTAAAAGATATAGGGTTCTTCAATAATTTTCTCTGATACCACTTGATGGAACCTAGGTTCCCAAAAAATTCAACTTTTAATAACAAAAATGAGACGGTTCACCAAATATTCCAAATTTTAAATTTCATTAAAAAATAAAATAGCATTAAACGAATATTTAAAATTTTCTTTTAAACAAAATTAATTCAAGTTCTAAATTAGGCCAAACAAAACAAACATGAATTTTATCAAATTAGTTAAAGCTGAATTGAATTAAATTAAACTAAACATTACCCAATAGTTAATTATGCACCAATTTAAGCAAATGTTGTGATTAAACAACTTTTTATCTTGTTAAACCTATGCATGCATCTAGATGAATTTGCAAGATAAACTTAAACAAAACCACAATTCTATGTTGTACGAGTAAAACCCATAATGGGAAAAACCTCGGACAACCCAATCACAAGTTGACTAAGTACGAAATTACAAAGGACACGACAGAATACTTACACAAGATCCGAAGTACTCGCAAGCCTTGGCGCTCTTCATTCCTCCACCTTTGCCTAGTCGATAACTCAGGAGTCCACCTTCGTCACGAAATCTACCAATGGGGCACAACTACTATCAAACATACGGAATCCACTTCCGTATGTACACCACCAACACAAAATGGAATCCTCCGTAGGAAACTATCTATTTTTGAGGTAGAGAATGAAACCCTATGCTAAAATGACGGTCTCAAAACATATGGTCTGAAGAAACTTGGATCATGTAAACAATTGGGTGTAAACACTTAGTTATTCACGCAGTACTAAAATAGGTGGGAAAAAAAGGTAGTAGGAAGTTTAGGAAAAAAATGTTGTGAATTGCTAAAACTGCATTGTCATTCGAACGACATTTTAATCTCGTTTGAACGAGATGCCAAAGTCGTTCGAACGACCTATTGAATGAAATTTCAAGCCATGGATCCACAAAATTTCGATATGAACGCGTGGCTGCCAGTTTCGTATTTTTATTACTTTTTAATTAGTTATGCTTTTTCTACTAAAAGGTGTATGAGAATAAAATCTTTAGATAGTATGAATTCAAAAAAAAATTTAACAAAAATACCAACACCCAATAATAAATTTCAAGTCTCAATATAACATATGCATTCATACCTGAGAGACCTTGGAAAGTTGATGACGTATAATAAGGCACAAAACACGACAATGATACGATCTTCTTTTAGACTTGGAGCTACGTCTTCAAATCAGATGTCATAGGCTTGAAGGTCACAAACTTCTATCCTACGACTCAAATAGTTTTGTCCGAAATTAAGCCATCACTTACAAATTGACTCAATTGAAATTTTTTCCTTACAATTAGGATTTGTTATTTCTAAGTTTTTCCATGTTAATTTAAGTTTTAGTTCTAAAATTAGTGATGAACAAGCCCTAAGATGATTTAATGATGAGTTATGTTGAAAAGTTTGGATCACTAGGTTTCGATCTTGGATTTGATGTTATTAGACTCGTATGTGTAATACCTCGTATGTTTAATGATTTTTAAAATGGGATTAATTAGAATTAATTGTGGGATAATTAATTAATTCGAATTTAAATATTACTCAGGAATAAAGTAATATGTGATTTATGCAAAATGTTACTTAGTGATTACAAGTAATATATGATTATGACTTTATATATGATTATGATTTAATAATATTATCGAGTGTTATCAATATGATAATTACGGTAAATTAAGTCAGGACGCACGTGTGAGTCGTGTCGTGACTAAATTTAAATGGAATGAAAAGTAAATTATTTTTATGTCATCCAAATGGTCATTGTGATTGCGCCAAAGTGTCCTAAAGGGTTTAAATAGTCAAAAAAGTCTACTTGTGGGTTTGATTTAGGTCTCGAGGCATTTTGGAACCGAATAAACATCCCAGGGGGGTATTTTGGTCATTTGCCAAAGTATGTGAATAGTACCTAAGAATTTTGGAGTCATCTTATATAAGTGTAGAGTTTATCAAAGTAAGGTTTATTCACCAAAAGTCAAGAAACAAGTCTGTGAGTAGAGTGAGAGGCTTTTCTAGGAGAGGAAGAGGCTTTTAAGGAAACCAAGGGCCAAAAGTCATCCTGCACCACCACCACCGTCGGAAGTTGGCCAGAAAAGGGAGGAACATCAGTAGAGTATCGTCCCCAAAGGTTCAGACCTACAATCTTAAGTCAAGTGATTTAACCTTTTCAAACTTAGCATGTATATTGTCCATGTTAGGATAATTATGAAATTCTGAAAAGTTCCAAGATTCAAAGATAAAATATGGTGATTTTAATTGATTCCTTAAAATGAGAATCATGTAGGATTAATCTCTTTTTGAATATGTATTTTAATCCACGAAATTTGGGAATGATTTGGTGAAGAAAAATCTGGGTTTTATGGGTGTTCTTGTATGGGTGATATAATAAGGAGTTTCTGAATTTTAAGGGAAAGCATCATGATTATTCAAAATTATTGATGGATTTATGTTATTTAATGATTAAAGATCACTTATATATCTTTTTATATCATCTGGGATGATTTATAAGGAGTTTGGGATCATTTGATAATTGTTTTGGTGATTAAATTTGAAGAAACCCGTAGCCATTAAATGCAGAATTCGTAGACCTGTACGGGGTGAATCGATTCGGAGCAGGCCGAATCGATTCAACTGCCCAATTTTGGCCTATTATTTTTTTCACCTTTTATTTATTATTTTGAGAAATTAATTCGGGATTCGATTATGGGACTTAATCCTAATCAAAGAGGGGATACGTGGGATACCAGTAGGTCATGTTAAAGTTGTGGATTTAACCTTAAGAAAAGATTTAAGGGCTAAAATGAATTAGAGGTTATCGCGAAATAAACCTAACTTAAAGATAAGTTTAATTCATGAAAATTAGAAAATTGTAAAGATATAGACCAGTAGGGTGTAGATGCTTACCTACTGAATTTACATGTTGAATAAATAGTACACTTCGAGTGGGGAGAAAAGCTTGGGAATATATTTTAAGAGGTATAATCTATTAATACGTAGGATATTCAAGACTAAATATACTACGTATGGAACTTATAACCATGGGTTGCGCGTATGCTCTATGGTTGTTATATGTAGGTAGGATGAATACCTATGTTATGATTTATTATGTGTATGACATACCTAAGCTGCTTGCTATCGGGATGGAGGTTTCGCATTGTGGGCGATCTTATCTTGATGAACCCATTAGGGGGGGGGGGGATTTTAGATTTGTACCCTGAGCATATGACCTTGGACATGTGCTATTTTTTGAGAAAGGTAGTTTCGACGGTTGAATGGGAACGTAGGTATGTGCGTGACCCATTCAGCTGGGGAGTATGCTTGCCTCCAAATATGTGTGTTATGTTATTTATGGTTCGGGAGAGTTGCCGATCCAGTAGTCCTTTTTACAGCGAGAGATGTAACTGGACATGATTATAGAGTATGCATGCACCGCATCTGTGTCTGGGAGGTGCCATATTAGTATATATAATAGTGTGATGAATATATATACTGTGATGTGATCTACTATGTGAATTAGTAGATAAAAATGAATAATGAAATCTGAATTGAATTAAGTAAGTAAATACTGAATCCCTGAAAGCCTAGTTCATCTTAAAGATAAATTAACACGTTTAATTAATATACGTATTGAGAACCTTAATTAGGGAGATAATAATGTACGCTAGGAGTGCACACTAGATGAGAGGTGAGATTCTCAAGTGAGATCTCGAGAACTAGCATGTACTTAATATCTGCTTAATTGCACTTGTTAAGCACTTGCTATTTTAAAAGAACTTTTACAATCGGGCTCTGACCCGTTTCCTTGCATATTCTCTTCTCTATTATATCTATTATACCAGGTGCACAACATCAGGGACGCCCGACTCAGAGTATGGATATTTTGACGTGTTTCTGGAGATGTAGACTTAGAGTAGATGCTTTTATTTCATTGATTCCTATTTCTGTAGTACCGGATCATTTAGGGCATGTCTTCCAGTATTCTAGTAGGTCCATATCTATTTCGGATATTGTATTGGTTTTATGTCGGTACTTTTATTGTTATTTTGTTTTGGATGGTGATATTAAGATATTTAAACATGAGAGTTTATTCCAGTTACATTGATTCTTGTAGACTTTTAATTCAGTTGTGATGTGATGTTACTTATTTTATTCCGTATTGTGGAATGGATTTAATTAAATTAAATTTGGAAAAGTTTTGACACTTAGCTTAATTAATTATTGGGTGAATTAATAAGAAATTATTTTTCGATAGTGATGCTAAGAATGAACTAACAGGATATTCTGATTTAATTTAATAAAGGACTGATCACCCGATATTTAATTAGGCGTGGTGTCACAGTATGATTGTGTAAAAACATTGGAAAACATGATCCTACATTTAGATTTAAGTTCTGGTACTGTTTGGGTTTCGGTTTGGAGCTTTGGAAACCATTAAAGGAAGATTTAGGGAGGAAACCTTCATTTTTAGGCAAAACTGGGCCTTCTGCGAGGTGTAAATGGTTTTGGTCCCTGGGTTGGACTGGGCTCAGGTTGGGGAATGGACCGTGTAGCTAACCCGAGTTGATTCGAGTATATGAGAGGTTATTTATATGAGAGATGGTTGGAAAAATTTGAAAATTAGGTTTATTAGTGTATAAACCAAAAGACAAATTGTGTAACTTTAATTAAGGTTGAATAATGGTTTATATTTTAATTAATTATACTATTTGATGTTAGGAATTGGATTAGATTGGTTAGACACGTGACAGAGCAGTGTCCTATAATCGCGTGTTCGCATTGAGCTTATAACGTAATGAGTTAAAGTGAGGGAAACGTCGAAAACAACCCACTACGAGGTCATGGGGAAATATGGTGGTGGACTATGATGAGGAAGTTGAGGATTACGTGAGGAACCTGAGAAGGGAAAGGAAGGAGTCTGAGTTGGCATTGGAGGATCGTATGGTGGGCATGGCAAGCATAGCTATTGCATGTGACGAATTGAGTGCCAGTGACATGGAAGAAGTATACAACGTGGAAGGTTATGTAGTTTAACCAAATTTAAAGTATCAACTTGTGTCGAAGTCTCCCAAATTTTGTTGTTCTTCGATCAAGTTAGAATGCCTCGGGAGAGAAGATTGGAGATCACCCATGCGATATTCTACATCGCAAAGAAGAAGGTTGTTCGTTCACTGAGATAGAAGGGCTCAATGGCTAGACCGGTAAAAAAAATCTTATGTTAGTGATAACTTTCTCTAACGTCGATAGAGCAGTAAGGTTCCCACACAATCGGTCGTTGTATGTTATTTCAAGCATGGACATTATAAGCTTTGCTAGAGCTTTAATGGATGGAGGTGCCTCTATTAATATCACCATATAAGCGCCTTTTATGCAACTAATATCTCAGAGGCAAGGTTGATAGCAATGCCATTTTCTATTTCTGGTTATGATAACTGGGTTTAAAAATCCATTGGGTATATTAATATGGGGATTGTGGTGGGGAATCTAACATCACACATTAAGTTCCACGTGATTAAGAGTGCTACGTCCTACCATCTTTTGATAGGACGAGTGTGGATGCACAACCACATTTTGGTTCCTCTAACGTATCATCAATGCGCCAAAGCTAACATGAAAGGAACTGAGATAATAATTTGAGTAACCAATAAGCCTTTTTTTATATGAGGATGCACACTTGGTGGACGCTGTGTTTTACATCAAGCTATCTAAGGATACACGTGTTTTAATATACCGTATGGAGGGAGTAATAGTTCTAAAGATTACAGAAAGGTTAGGACCTATGAACAACCAGGATGATGAGACGGCGGACATTGGGCACAGAGCTGAAGAGGCACATGATGACATTACTAAGCCCAAAACTATTTGTAAACATCTAAGAGATAGAATGAGTCAAGGATTAACCCAATGGAGCATGAGGTAAAATGACAGAGCACCCTTAGCAAGTTTTCTCAAACCAAGCTGTAGGAAAAAGAGGGAGAGAGAAAAGAGAAAAGAGAAAGGCAATTGGATCGACTAAAGTCCAATGTAAGAAAGTGAAGTTAGAGGATGGAAGGGTGGTGAGTCACCTATAAAGGTGTGTGTAGGCAACTAAAGAGGCTGAAGAGGAAGCTGACCCGGAGTATGAGTGTTTCCCGCTGGATAATCCAGGGAAATGATGTGTCATTGATAATTCCAATATTCATGAATTTATTAAAGAGATTGAAGATGAGCTGGAATGCATGTCTGATCGCCCAAAACAACAAGCCCAAGAGTTGGAGCAGATTGATCTGGCTAAGGGTGGAGGAGATCAAAGGCCAATCTTTATTTCAAATGACCTAGATGCTGAGAAGAAATGGGAGTTGAATGCATTTATTCGAGCGTATAAAGACATTTTTTCTTGAAAATACACATAGATGAAAGGGATAGACCAAGAGGTGAGTTATCAAAGGTTGAGAATAATGCCTTCGATAATATTGGTGATGCAAGCAACCCGAATATACAAGCCGAATCTAGATCTCAATATCAAAGCGGAGGTGCAACGGTTATTAACAGATGGATTCATTAAGCCAATACAACATCCAATTTGGCTTTCCAGTATAGTGCCATTGGGGAAGAAGGATAAAAATCAGATATGGATATGTGTTAACTTTAGATATCTCAATAGAGCTTGCCCAAAGGATTAGTTTCCTCTACCATCTATTGACAGTCTAACAGATTTAATAGCATGTCATGAAATATATAGCTTCATGGATGGGTATGTGGGCTATAGTCAGATCAATATGTATCTAACCAATGTATAGAAAATGGCATTTAAAACTCTATTGGGTAATTTTATCTACTGTCACACCTTTTGATTGGAAACATATAGGGTAAACTTATCAAAGAACGATGATGGATATTTTTCAAGATATTTTGGACTTCTATATGGATGATATAATCATCAAGTCAAGTAAGGATGAATCTCACTCGATTAATATAAGAAGAGTTTTCAAGAGGTGTAGAAAATATAAATTGAAGATGAAGCCACTCAAGTGCACTTTTGGTGTAACGAGTGGGAAATTCTTGGGTTTTGTTGTGGATCGTTAGGGATTCCATATGGACCACGATAAGAAGAAAGCTATCATTAATATGACTTGCCCAAGAATGATGAAAGAGCGTAAGAGCTTCCTCGGGAAGATTTCCAACCTAAGAAGATTTCTCCCAGGTTTGGTTGAGACTACTCATCCATAGATGGATTTGTTGCGCAAGACTCTGAAGTTAAATTGGAAGAACCTCATAAAGTAACTTTTAGCAAGCTTAAGAAATTACTCATCTCGCCACAAACTATGATTCCTCCAAGAGATGGAGTACTGTTGTAACTTTATCTTACTTCTAGCACAAGGTCCATCGATGATTTGTTGGCATAAGAGAGTGATAGGAAAGAATGACACGTCTATTATCTAAGTAGAATCATCTATGGTCCATAAGCAAGATACACTAGTGTTGAGAGGCATTGTTTGCTCAAAAACTTAGGCATTATATGCTATCTTTCACCATTAATATTGTGACATGACGTGATCCCATTAAGTTTTTGTTGGCATGAAGAATTTTGATTGGGAGGGCAATAAGGTGGTTTCCTATCCTCTTAGAGTACGATATGAAGTATGTGGTCCCTCGCTCGATCAAGAGTCGAGCTTATGCAGATTTACTGGCAATTTTTCCCTCTGGGATATTTGATCCATCTCATGAAGACATTCGAGGTGATGACCTGCAAGCCAATTTCATAGAGTACAATCTTAAAAAGTGGATTATAGAGTTTGATGACTCATCGACTAAAGTAAAAGGATAAGTGAGGGTTATCCTTTCAAGAGAAAAAAAGGGAAAAAATTATCTTTTAAGTTGGATTTTTTTTGTTCCAATAGTGAGGCAAAATATGAGGCTTTGATTTTGAGATTATTGGAGGCTCTTCGAAGAGGCATCTGTTCGCTCTGGATTAAAGGGGATTCTAACCTAGTGGTCAATCAAGTTAATGGAGATCACGCATTGAAGCACCTCAGCTTGGCACCTTATAGAACAATGATCTATAAGTTGATCGGTCAGTTTCAAGTCAAAGTGGAAAGGCATCTTGGAATAATGAACATGCATGTTAATGTCTATGTCACCGTTGCACAAAAGATAGCTATGAACGTCGAGTCAATAATTATGGTGATTCAATAAAGAATATCTCCATTGATTGTGCTCATAATATTTCCAACTAAAGATAGCTCAGATTGGAGAGGTAAATTATGGAAGTAGCTTTAGTTTTGAGAAGGATAGATGGATCTTAAAGAGTTAACAAAATATTTCATTATGGAAAGGAGTGTATGCTTCAGAAAATTGGGGTTATATGGAGAGATGCATCGGCCTAGAGGAAGTAAATCAGAATTTAAAGAAAACCCACAAAGAACATTGTGAGACCATTGAGATCCCTCTGTATCGAAGAATTCAAAGAAAGGGATATTTATGGCCAACGATGAGACATAACGCAATAGCAATACAAAGAGAAAGTGCTATGTGTCAACCTCTCTTTCAAGCAGCGAGTGCAATTTCATTGAAACCTAAACATATTGGAGATAACCTAAAATTGATTTTATCAAAGATGCTGTTGTTCTTGTGAAAAAGATTGATTCCATGGGAATTTGAAAGAGATTCCCAAGGTTCTACGTTCAAGAGGAGTAGCTTTATCGCACATGATACTTCAATAGATGTTTGAGGTGCATCACAAAGGAGGAATAAGAGGAATTCTTAAGCAAGTATATGATTTAACTCATATTGGGGGAGCCAAATTATATAATCAACTCATGACTTAAGGCTATTATTGGCCAACCATGAAAATATGATCCATGCTCCTTAGGTAGAACTTCATTCCTTGGCAGATCCCTATACATTTCACACTTGGGCATTTGACCTTGTGGGGGAAATAAAACCTCCCTCAAGGGGTGAAATTTGGATACTCGTGGCAACCGAGTGTTTTATAAAGTAGGCAGAGGCAACACCCTTGAAGAAAGCAACAACAGGAGTAGTAGCACAGTTCATTAAAGAGTACATAATCTATCGTTTTGGTATTCCTAAGGTTATTTTGTCTGATAATGGAACTCCATTCAGTAATAAGGAGGTGACCTTACTCACAGATAAATACTCGATGATACACCACACTTCAATGAAACCATACCCGATAGGCAATGGTCAGGCTGAAGCAACAAACAAGATATTGGTAAATATCTTAGCCAAGATGATGGAGGATTTTCCTAAAGTGTGGGATAATAACATTCCAGAAGTATTATGGTCTTATCGAACGACTAAAAGGAAACAAACTGGCTATACACATTTATCTTTGGTCTATTGAGCTGAAGCAATTTTTCCAGATGACCTAGAAGTTCTTTCGACCATATATGCCTTACGAAGCAGCATGCTCCCTCAAGACATGCATGTTCAACTAGAATCATTGGATGAACACAAAGTTAATGCGAGGTAATACTTCCAGATGTACATGAAACATCTCTCCAGGGCTTATGACAATTTAGTTATGTCAAGAAATTTGTGGAAGGAGATTTGGTTTTAAAAACAACTGTTAGACACACTAGAGGACTTCCATTACTCAAATTCGAAGCCAATTGAGAGGGACCATTTATTGTTAAAGAAGCACATGATTCAAGTTACTGTTCGATCTCCAAGATAAAAGAGGATAAGCCTTTCAAAGTTAACAAAAAGTGGTTGAAAGTTTACCATGTGTAGAGTTAGTTGTACTTTATTATTTTAAATCCTCTTGTTTTTGAGTTTGTTCGTAAGATTTTTTAGAAGTGTTTAAAGATTATAAATAAGCACATACATATAAAAAGAATAAAAGTTTATGTTATAAACACAAGTGTTGGAAGTAAGAAAATGAGTAAAGAGTACACAAATGAGAATGCCAATAACAAAAAATATTCTTTCTTTATATTTCAATTTTAATGGAGTTACATTAAAAATGGGCACTATCGCCCAAAAATACAAGAAATAAAAAATATTCCTAGCCTATGAGGAACCACGGGTGTGGGAAGGTGAAATAATCCTCACGAAGCAAAGCAGTAACTTAAATACAAGCCTGTTGAGCTTCTACGATGGCATGGAGTCTTGTTCAAACTTGGGACCTCCGTTCTAACTCGACTTCGCGGTCACTCACAGTCCTGTCTAAAGCCTCTTTGTCTGCCTCAAATTTATTATTAAGATCCTCAATAAGGGGATCAAGCTCCTTTAGCCTTCCCTCCTCAACATGTTAGGCTCCAACGTTCTTCAAGTACAACTCACGCTGAGTTAACACTCAAACATCCTTTAGGAGTTTTTTTCCCAACAAATTGAGACTTTATTTATTAGAAATCTTAGAAGAAAAAAGCCTCTTTTAAGTGGCTTACATCAGACTCATTAAGCATCCTAAGAAACTTAGAACATAAGTGAGGATCTTTAAACTGAAGACCCCTTACAAGAAGACAAGATAAACTTGAGCACTAGAACTAGCTTGGAACCACTAATTGACTTGATCAGACCCCATGGACACTTCTTCATTTTTGAAATTTGAAATCCCCCATTTGTCCGTAGTAATGAGACCTTTCAGCTGCTTTGGAAAATCTGCAAGACAATGAGAAAAATATTTATCCCTTTCTTACTTCCCATTTTTGCTAAATAGTCTGCCACTTGATTTCCTTCTCTCTATATATGAATTATAGTGAACTTGATTTTCTGAAGCATTTGTTAAATTTCTTGAACTGTCCAGCTAATCTTCCAAGGTATAGAAGATTTACCTTTAATTATATCTACTAATACTTTGTAATCACATTTAATGGTTAGCTCATAGTCCTGTAGCTCCATGTATAATTCTAAACCATATTTTAAAGCAACTGCTTCTGCCTCCACGTTTGATAGATTCTTCAAAGAATTTGAAAAGGCCCATATCATTTCTCCTTTCTGATTTTTGAGGATACCCCCTCCTCCTCCCTGACAAGATGACCCTATAGCACTTCCATCTGTATTCAGCTGCAAAACTCCCAAGGGGGGAACTATCCATTTGATTTGCAACCCTTTATTTTTGGAAAAATTAGATTGCTTGGGGAAAAGAGTTTTCTTCAAGAGATAAACCTGTTTCAAAATTGAACAAACATTAGGAGAAATATTATCATACTTGCTTTTGTTTCTTTGGTTCCACAGGCACCAACACACTATTGATGGGATCAATCTATTTATGTTAGGCTTCGACTTGGGACCATATAACCACCATTGAAAAAGTTGGTTGCGAATTCCTCTATTAACCCTTCTAATACCTTGTTCCTGATTAATTGAGTCCCAAATTTTTGCAACAACATCCCCTTCTTCAAATAAGTGATCAGTGGTTTCCTCTTTTGGATTAAGACATCAAAGACATTTAGATGGACCCTGTATCCCTATTGATTTTATCTTATCATCAGTTGGATGAAGGCTATTCAGAATTTTCCACATCGAGACTAAATTTTTTATGGGAATTGAGGAATGCCAAATGAATTTAGCACTTAATTGGATTAACTTCTTTGGTCTACACACCTCCCAAGCTGAAGATATTGTGAATGATCCACTATTAGTTAGTTTCTAAATCAATTTATCAGGCTAGTTTTCCCATATTTTAAAATCTTTGATGAAATCTGGGGAGAAAAGATTCTATCAAGTTTTTGTATTTCCCATTCCTTAGATGAATTCCATAAGTTATTTATTTTTTATATCCATCAACACCTTCATATTCTTTGCATCTAGTACTCCCCAATTATCGAAATATATACTTATATCACCATTTCCAATATGCCAAAACATATTCTCTTCTATGAGGCCTCTAACTGAAATCAATTTATTCCAACAATGAGCTCATTTTCTAAAGGGAGAAGTAGAAGGGTGAGAATTTCTACAATAAGCAGACTTCATATAAAGAACCCATAAGGAGTCTTTGTTTCTGAGACACCACCACATCTTCATGCTAAAGGCAGTCCCTATATCATTTAAATTCCTAATCCCCAACCCTCATTCATTTATTGGCCTTGTGATGTCCTCCCATTTGCACGATTGATGTCTCTGGTCACCATAGCTTGAGCTCCAAAAGAATCTGGCTATAAGGCTGTGCAGCTTGTGAACTTACTGCCTTAGGAGGACATATAGCAGTTAGGAGGTATAACTGCATAGAAATTATCAGACTTTATTAAGACAATTTTACCTCCTGTAGAGAGACATTTTGCTTTCTAGCTAATAAGTTTTCTTCTTACTTTTTGAACCATGTCTTCAAAGTAAATGATCCTCTTTTTACCACTGTACAAAGGGCAACCAAGATAAGATATTGGACCATTCTTAATATTCATACATGTATACTACCTAAAAAAGGATAGACCAGATGGTTTGATATTATTTGAAACCACTAAAAAGCTTTTAGAAGTACTAATCAACTGGTTTGAATCACTCTCATATGACCTCAAAACATTCATAAGCTTCTTGACTTCTCTTTTCATGCCTGAGCTAAAAATATTGAAGCCATCTGCAAAAGCTAGGTGGTTAAATATTGGACCACCTATAGGCATTTTATAACCAATATATGAGGGATGCAAAGCAAGGTTATGAAGGTTCCTTATTAGAACTTCTGCCATAATGATAAAAAGACTTGGTGATAGAGGATCACCTTGTCTCAAACCCCTAGAAGCCAAAAAAAACCTGCATGTTCCCCATTCACAGTGATGGTTATCCAAGTGTTGGAAATAATTCTCCATATCATATCCAACCATTGTTCACAAAAGCCCATTTTCCTCATTACATTGATAAGAAACCACCAAGATACTCTGTCATATGCCTTAGCCATGTATAGGTTCATGATCATATTACCTCCCACATTTTTTGAGTTGATTCTAGTCATACATTCTTGAGCAAGCATCACATTCTCAGTAATTGATCTACCTTTAATAAAACCAGTTTGCATACGAGAGATGATAAAAGGAAGTATATGAGAAATCCTGTCATTTAGGATTCTAGAGAAATCTTATTGACAAAATTCTTAATGCTTATTGGTCTAAAGTCATTAAAGGATTGGGGATGATCAATTTTTGGAATAAGAACAATTTTTGTGGTATTACATATCTTAGGAAGACTGTTACCAGCAAAGAAAAAGTGAACTGCTTTCAAAATGTCATTCTTAATTTCCTCCCAATAGAATTGAAAGAAAAAACCATTGAAACCATCAACCCCTGGGCTACTCTTGGCATTTAAGCCTTTAACAACTTTCTCTACTTCACCATACTTGAACATTTGATTAGGGAATCATTCATATTTTCATTAATCAGCTTCGGAATAGCATCCATCAAATTATTATTGCCAATTTGAACCATCTGGTCTTCAACTTTGAACTGATTAGAGAAAAAATCTACTGCTGCAGATTATATGTCTTCTTTTGCTTCAACCCAATTACCCTCCACATTCTTTATTTTCTAGATCAACAATATCTTATGCTTGCTTCTCATCACTCTATGAAAATAGGCAGTGTTTTTGTCTCCTTCATCTATTCATTTCTTATTTATTTTTTGGCTCAAGAATTCTTCCTCAACTTTAAGCTTGATATTATAAGACGCTGTAGCAAGATGAAGTTCTTCTCTATTATCTTCTTTGGGGACCTGTTCAAAGGTGGTTTCTGCATATTAAAGTTGATCCTCTGCATTTCTGGCTTCTTGAAAAATGTTTCCATACGTTGCTTTGCTCCATAAACTTAACTTCTTCCTAATTTCTTTCAGTTTTTGAGAGAGAGCAAAAATGGGATTATGACAGTCAACTTCCTTCCAAGATTTTTAAACAATTTTAATACATTCCAGCTTCTTTATCCAGAAGTTTAGGAATCTAAAGATCTTGTGAACAATGTTAGAGTTGTTTTCTCCTGTTAAGAGAAGAGGGGAATGGTCTAATATACTTCTATTGAGGTGATTTACTATCTAATTTACATTTAAATCCATACATGATTGAGACATAAGGATTCTATCTAGTTTGCACCAGATACTATTATCAACAGCCCTTTTGTTATGTCATGTGTATTTTGACCCTATATATCCCACATCTATAAGGCCATTTTACTCCACACATTCAATAAATTCATATATAACACCCAAGTTGACTTCATTTCCTGTTGTTTTTTCTTGCATATCAGCAACAATATTGAAGTCACCGCCTAACCACCAAGGATCTGCAGTGCTGCATTCATTCAAGTATCCCCCCACACTTCTTCTCTCATTCCTGTTGTAGCTAACATATATAAAACTACTTTGCATATTCTAGTTATAGCCATTAAGCTTTAGGTTCAGAGTAATGCATTGAGCCATTTCAGACTTAACTTCCCATATAATTTCCTTCTTGAAGAAACACCAGATCTTGCTGTTTATATTGGACACGCATGAGCCAAAGCCTAATTTGAAACAATAGGAATTGATTTTTTAAATATCCTGCTTAGGCTCCAAAATCACAAAAATTTGAGTCTTATCAATCTATTAAGACTTTTTATCCTCCGTATCGCACCTTTTTTAGAGATGCCTCTCACATTCCATATAATTCCAGCTAACATTCAGAATTTACAAAAGGGCATTTTGAGTTAGACCTGAGAGTTCTGAGTGATCCATATGTTGGAGTCTTCTTTAGGCCACCTTTATGAATTTTCTTCCTTGATACAACTGTAAAGCCATCATCATTTCCATTTTCAGTTAATGAGTTCTGAGGCATGACTATCTTCTCCTGGATCTGGCTCTTCTTGTGTTTTTCTTTCTTTAATTATTTTCTGTTGTTGCTGATCTCCATTTTCTGTTGGTTCAAATTGTAGAAATTAATTTATGTTTCTGAAGTTTTTAAAATTTGAGTCCTCTTCTCCATTAGCTGTCTTATCTTCTTGGTGTTGTACCTCCATACTAATTTGCAAAGTGGAATCTTGGATATTCTCTTCTTCTGCACTTGGTTCGTGAGTTATGTTTCTCTCCTCATGCTCTTTATTTTTGGGGCTTGCTATACTGCTGACCATAAAAGAAGTTATAAGCTATTGTTTACTAGCTGTTACTTTTGGGGTTGGCTCTGCTATAATTTCTCCTTTTTCTTTATCTGATACTGGTCTATCTTTTGGTATCTCCACAAATGATCTTTTAACCCATTCTTTTGTTGTCTCTGGCCTCTTTTTTTTTCTCTGTCTGAGATCAACTGTTTTTCTTCATTAATCTTCTTCAAGTGACAGCAGTCTAGGAGGTGACCTTTTTTGTCACAATAATAGCAGTATGGATGGAGGTTTTCATATATAATTTGCTTCTAGAACCCTATCCATTTGTCTTTATTCCCAATCCATACTCGCGATGGAAGGGTCTTCCTTAGATCTGTCTCTACACACACCCTTGCTTGGCTTGGTCTAAACAAGAAATCTGTTGCGTTGTCAACTTTAATAGGAGTCCCTATTACTTGAGCAATTGAAAATACGGCTTCCCTATTATATAAATGAATAGGGAGAAGGGGCAAATAAATCCAGGAAGGGGCAATAGATGATTCAATATTAGGATTAATGTCAAGATCCCATTTAAAAGTACACATGGGATATCTGTTAATAAACCACGTCTCTGTAATCCAAATTCTATTAAAATATTCTTCATGATATAATCAAATCAAAAAGTGTTTTTGATCTATCAGACCAATATGAGAAGAGGCTTTAAGATTAAGGGTTGAGAAGAATTTTCTAATTTCATCAATTGAAGGGTGACTATGAGAGAATTTACCAACTATGGAGTGTTTAAACGGTTTAGCCATCACCTATAGGGTAGAATGTTCATAGATAATGGCAGGTTCTCCTTTGTACGTAGATACTTATTGTAGGGAAAAAGTTTTCTCCTTCTGTGAAGCTATGACAGCAATAAAGGTTTTTGGTTTTTAAGGGTCAATGGATTGGATGGATTGGAAAAGAGGTTTGTTATCATAGTGAGTGTTGGTTATAGAGTTAGGTTAGAGAGGTGGAGGGGGAGGAGTCCTTTCACCCACAAGGGGGCAGGTGGTGGAGCCATGCAAACCCTACTTAGGGTTTACGTGAGAGAGAGAGCTACGGATCCCAAGGTTCTTTTAGGAGTCTTAAATGATTGACAAGCCAACTAACGTTAAACCCATCCTAGGACTGATAACTAAGGTTTCTTAAGTAAGAATGACCATTGGAGTGTTCACGACCTCTGCCATAATGGTTACCATACCTTGGAGTCTATACCTAATTAAAACTCTGTCTGTCCTTTGGAAATTTACATCAAAATTTTTTAGGTGGTGTCGAATAAGCTGTTTTATCAATGTGCGAAGGAAACCTTGAATAAAGGGGCATTGTTGAACCACCTGTTAGAAGAATTCATGAGGTGAAATGCTTTGTAGTGGAATCTCAAACCTAGACTCACTATCAGCAGTGTTGGCATTAGTCATGGAGCCAAGATCACGATCACTACAAAGCTCAGTGCGAGATGGCTCTGTCATAACAGAGCAACTTACGATATAATGAGGAGAAATAACAACTCGAGAAGCAACATCTTGAGGTACCTTAAATGGTGCAACATATTCCCTCACAGGCAGCAAAAAGATCACAATAAAATTCACCCACGACTTGACTTTATCTTTATTACTTTAGAGGTAACTTAAGAAAAGAAAAAAAAATCTTAGCAAAGATATTGATAAGTCACTAAGGTGGTGTGAGATCTGAAAAAAATCTTAGTAAAAAGATTAATATGTCACTAAGCAGGAGTGAGATTTGATTTTTTTTTTCAAATAGTTTTCTAAATTTGAGATTTGATAAAATCTTAGCAACAAGGTTGCTAACTCACCAAGGAGGTGTGAGATTTTTAACCAAAAATTTAATAAAGATGTTTCTAAGTCACTAAGAAGGTGTGAGATTTGAAATTTATTTTTTAGTAAGGAGTTTGCTAAGCCTGGCATGTGAAATTTTTATCTTTTGTTAGCAAAGAGATTACTAAGTAACTAAGCAGGTTTATGTTTTAATGTTTTGAGGAAGCAACCATACAAAACTGAAATATACCTTAAGAGCTTGAACAACTACATTGGAAGCTAAGGGAGTGATTGCATCCCTAGCTTCAATGGTAGAAATTTGAGCAGAGGGAGCTTCCTATTAATCTGGCATAAGAAATTGAGTTTTAATTGGCACAAGAGCCAGGCCAGAAGTAGGCTCAGATAATGAAGAACCAATCTCAAGGTTGGAAGGGGCATTTTTGACTAAGGGTAGAGGAACCTCATGAGTAGAAGTTTTTTGGTTTATCTCGGGAGATCTGCATCAATAGATGGAGAGAAAACTTGTTAAGAGTTTACACATGAAATAGAAAGAAAATAGTTATAAAGAAATTGAAGCTTTACCTACTCAAAAGTCTCTCATGGAGAAAAGACTCATTCAGGGCACTAACAATAGCCAAAACAACCACATAATAAAACACATATCACTTAGTAACATCAACACAACAGTTTAAGGAGGCATACTTAGAAGTTTTTCGAGCCAAAAAAGATAAGTTACCTTTGGCAAGTTGGCTGGAGAAATCACAGTCAGTGGTAAAATGCTGGAGGAGGGTGAGTCAGAGGCCGTTAAAGAAGGTAGGTCAGGTATCATTAACACTTCACCAGTACTTATTGAGGCCCAACCATTTCCTCTTCCAGCGATAATATCCATGCTATCCCACTCTTACGGCTGGAGGAAGCATGCCTAGAATATGTAATCCCAATCATCGATAAAAATAATGAGCTGAAACTTGTTTGGTGATAGGTTCATCGATATTTGGGTTTGGGGGTCCCTTGGGGTTGATGGAGAATAACCAGGAGATAAGTATTCCTAAAGAGTAAAGAAAAAAATAAGTATCATAGGGAGAACATAAACATAAATAAATATGTACACAATAAATAAAGACTTACCACTGGAGTAAGAGAAATGTGCAACATTGGAGAAGGTTACGTTAAAGCAAGGAACACTTCTTCATCTACAAGACTATCCTCCAAAATAACGGGTTCAAAGGAACATGGTGTCATGTGAGTTAGACTTGGACTGGGTGGGATCAAAACATGAGTCATAAACAAATCACATAACCTCATGATCCACCCCAATCATGTCTGAGTGGTTTAAAATAAACACGTATTTATTTTCTATTAGGAATTGGATGAGAGCCTGTCTAAGGGAGGGACTCAAACCATCCCTAATCTAGAAGGATCCCAGATATTGGTGGTGGAGGAGGTAGGACCTCCGTTAAGCATTCAGGACACTTCTGTAAACTTTCGAGGGATTTAGACTATCTTTGTGGTCTCAAATGACCTCTTCCTTTCTTTCATGCAAGTGATGTAACAATCCTTAGCTTTCTTTTCATTCCCAAATACTTCCCCCACTCCCATTGGCATTGGGAACCACATCACTAATATTTGGGTTGAGATGATAATATCTAGGTCATTAAGTAATGGTCTACCGTCTACCCATGATCATGTTTTCGAGTGAGGGGAGATCCACCACTATGAACTTATTCCAAATGGCTGTCCAATAATTTTGGAACCAAGGATGAGGGGAAGAGTGACATATCCCAAGGAATATAACCTCTCTCCAATGAATTCGATGAGAGGAGTGGTCATAATTTGCATATGTTTTACGCCAAGGCCTATAGCCTCAAAGGCATCTAAATATAGGATATGTGTAAATATCCATGTGACAATTAGGATTTTTCGCATGTTAGAATTCCCCATAATCGTTGTTATTATAAAGGGGTCTTCATAAGGCAGACAAACCCTTCTAGGTCTGTTTCTGTTAAGGTCATCATTAGAACTCCCTTATAGGCTTGATGTGGGAATGAGACATGTTTCTGTAAAGGTCACCAAATATTTATTTATTTGCAATATCTCTTGAGTTGCACATTTCCTCAGCATTTTGGTGCCTAAATACTTTTTGCATTGAGAAGGGGCATCAGAGGAATGTCCCTCTTTAGATTGATCAAGCTTAGAGCTTTTCCCGCGTAAAACCTGAGAAACAATAGCATGATAAGCAGGGGGTTACCCGAGGGAATAACTAGAAAATAATTGATGCCACGTAACATTTCAGCAGCTACTAAATGCACATTTTCTTCCAAGTATGTATTTGGTGGTTGAACGGCCTCCGAGGGAACCCCAACCAATTTGTTGGCACTTTTATTTATTTTGGATTTCTTGGGAGATGGTAGGGAAGCTTCTGCAGTGGAAACTTTCCTTTTTGTAGCAACAGTGGCAGGGATAATAACTTTCTTCTTACCCTTTTAAGGTATGTCACTCAATGGGGCCAAAGGAGGAAACTCCTATGGTGGAGTCTTTTTCGTGGTGCTCAAATCAAATTCAAATCCTATTATTGAGTTGTTTTTAAGTCTGAGCTCATTGGGAGAATATCAATTAACTAATGGTTAGGCATGAGGAGTCTTCAGTCACTCCCTAATTTGTCTGAGTTGAAATGACTAAAAGTACATGAGACAACTAAATTATGAATCACCTTTCCTTTTTTTTTTCTTAGAATGGTGATCTTATCCTTCAAATCCTCACAAAGAGCTACAATGGTAGCGATTATTAAGTCTGAACAAATTGCGGAGATTCATCGATGTTTTGGCTTCAAGATACCTTGGGGGAACACCTTGGTCATACCCAAACTGTCTGGCAGAACAGTGGGTGTGATATGCCTCTCTTTCAACACCCCACACAGTGAGTGAGGGAATATGGCCAGGACCAAACACAAGAATAACAACTAAAGCAGGTTTATTGTCAACCATTTCTATTGTCATTGCTTTAACTAGAAGATAGGCCTCAGTAAAAAAAATGAACATGTTTGGGCTTGATTTTCCCTACAAGGCCTGGCAATAAAGGTTGAGTACTTGTTAAGAAAAGGGAAGTAAGTCCTTTTTTGCTTTGTTTATTATTCCAATAGAGTGAGCTTGGATATTTTACAACCAATGGAACAATGAGGATCTCTAAAGGGCTAACAAAGGAGAACCTCGAGTAAAGGAATCCTGTTAAGAGAATAATATTAGTGAAGTTGGAGACATCACGCCTCCCTAGAGATCATTCTATATCTGCATGAGTCCTATCTAGATAAGTGTAGATGGATCCAAGGGTGATAGAAGCAAGCAAAAGATTAACCCCGTGAGCCAACCTCACAGACATATTGATTAAGTCTTTATGAGTTGATCGTTGGGCCTGCCTGGTAAAAAAATGTGAGAAGATACACACAAAATGTAAACAACTAACTCCAGGTAGGAACATTGACCTTCACCAAAAGCTACGTTAGGCCAACCTCCCAGACATATTGATTAAGTCTTTGTGAGGTTGATCATTGGGCTTGCCTGGTAAAAAGAAGCGAGAAGATACACACAAAATGTAAACAACTAACTCTAGGTAGGAACATTGACCTTCACCAAAAGTTATATTAGAAATGATACCTTCGGCCTTCCTATATTTGGTGGGTTTTAGGGAAACTTTATAGTAAAATTTGATAAGTTGGGTGAAGGTTCCTTTGTTAGAATGACTAACAGATTTACGATAGATTATATCAAAGTCTGCTCGCATTGTAGCTTTAGTGACATCAAGAGATTCATCGATGTAAGAAAGAGAACCACGGTGCTCAAGGGACATAAACTCACAAAAATCTCTAAGGATGATCTTAAATTCACCAATAACTACAATAAAGGTATGGGACGCTTGGTTCCATCGAGAGACCAATAGCAGGAGGGAAACATTCTGCTTTGAAAAAGTAAAATCCTCAAACCAACAAGTATGAATAGGGCCCACCATTTTGAGAATAACAGAGTAGGTTTAATGGATTTATGTTTACCAAGCACCAAAACCTTCCAAAAATCCTCCGCATTCCTCGAAATCAATGTGGGAATAAGGGAAGTCTCCACGATCCAACCTAAAACGAAGAGTCCCAATGGGGGCTAGTTATCCCTTGTCTTCTCTCTCCTCTGGTTCATCCCCCAACGTCAAAGTGTCATCTTTAGCTTGTAACTGATTGGAAAATGATTTGCATTCTCCCATAAACTTTTCTTTCTCCCTAAATTTGGGGGCATGACAGTACAATTGCAACTGGTATCGTCGTCTCAACCTCTAGGGCTTGGCTGGAAACTTGGGCGAAAATATCTGGATGATGACTAGAGGAAGCCATTGATGATTAAATGAAGGTTTTAATGGATGAAATGATGTAAACGAAACACATGGGGAAGGTGATAATAAATTAATGGTGAATATGGGATTTTGTGGTGGTTTTCGATGAAATTCGAAGACAAAAAACAATTTTTATCTCTAAGAAAAGCTTGAGCTCTGAGCTTTTAATGGATACAAATTTGAGGGTGTGAAAAAATCAGTTAAGTGTTTGGTTTTATACAAAATAAATATAGCCATTTGGAATGTTGTTGACATTTTGTTTTCCCACACGCAGGTATTTTAAAAGTAATGATAGCTCTGGGGAAAATGAACTCTGCAAAGATAACCTTAATTCGTCATATGGCAATAAGGCGACAGAGATGTTAGTTGATTAAAAATCATCATTAATTAATGACCCAAGCCAAAAAGAGGGAAACTTATTTAAAAAGAAAAGGTTTCACAATGTTTTTCAAATTCCAGTTTTTTAAATACTACTAAACATAAATCCAACACGATAGGTAAATAGATAGGAATAAAAGAATGAGCATGCGGGCACGACACATACATTCAATCTGAACAACAATTGAAAGGAGGATAAGACTGGATCAAGGGTGAGGCAGCACCGACGACTTATGTCCTGAAAAGATAATTCAACAACAATGTTAACATCAAGTTTATGAAGAGTAAAGTTGAAGCTGAGTTTGGACTACAACATAACTACGCACCTTTCCATGTATTTGTAACACCCCGTATTTTGAGAACTTAAATAATTATATGATTAATTATTATTGTGGGATTAATTAAATTAATATGCGAGAATTGATTGGCGATTATGCCGGATTTAAAAATAAATATTAACTAGCGTGATAAGGATTAATACTTATTAATGAGAATTATTTAATATTACTGAGTGAATAAGTAATATGTAATCAATGAATTTGAGAAATTGTCGAGAGTGAAATATACGACAGTTTGGTATATTAAGTCGGGACACGCGAGTGAGTCTTGTCTGGACTAATTGAATGGAATATAAAAGTAAATTATTTTAAAGTAACTCGTACGGTAATTTTGAGTACGCCGTGGAGTCCGAGAGGTTCGAGATAGTCAGAAAACACTACCCGGGTATTTTATTTAGACTCCGGGAGATTTTAGGCCAAACCGGCACCCCGTAGGGGTAATTTTGTAATTTTAATTTTTGGAGAAATTAAATGGACAAAAATTGGGAGTTTACTATATCAGTCACGAGAGGTTAATTAGGGTTCAGATATACAAAAGTAAGGAACGACCACAGAGTGTGTGAGGGAGAACAAATTCCAAGAAGGAAGGCCCAATTAGCACCACCTTGCACAACCACCACCACCATCGTATAGATCGGAACAAGAGGAACACACCTATACCAACAACATCAAGAGATCAAACGATTGATTTGAGGCAAGTGTTTATTACTTTCTTTCCTTTAGTAATAATCATGTTCATGTTAGTATAGGTAAATTTGATAATGAATTACATTGAAATTGGGTGAAAATTTGGAGAATTAATTTATAACTATGGACAAATGGTTCAGTAGTTAATTCCTTCACGTATGCAAGATAATTTAATACAAAATTGGAGAATAAATTGAAGAACAAATATGGGTTAATTAAGTTCTTTAATGGGAAACTGTGAAACTAGGGTTCTTATGATATAAATTGGCAATTTCGTTTTTACCTTAGGATTTAAAACGATTGAACGATCCTAGGATGTTAGAAATTGTGAAAACATGTTGGGTTATTAATCAAAATAGTTACATTGAAGATTGGGTATGAACTATGAGGTTTTGGGTGCAAAACAAATGGTAAAAATGTAACTGTTGAAGAATAGGTCTAACATGGCAGGATCGGTTCGTTTTTCTTAAATATGATCAGTTCATTTTCTGATAGGATTGGTTCATTTTTTATTATAATAGGATCGGTTCCTTTTTCTGGAGGATCGATTCGATTCGTTTTCTGCAGACTTCTAGTGCTGTTGCAGAACCTTGGAGAACCTTTCGAATCTTAAATTGTGAGGTTAGGGAATAATGATATCCTGGACCAGTAGAGTGTAGGGACCTTATCTACTATCATGATAAGTAAATATAGTGGTACCCTTCGAGTGAGGAGAAATACTCGTGAGCGCTCAGTAATGAATCTAGCTATGAATTACTACTATATAGATTATTTGGGATAAAATAAATATACTATACGTAGTTATGAGAGAATAATATGTATCTAAATATATGTTTGGGTTGGGTGAATACCTATGAATTTTTAAATAGGAAGTGTGTATGCCTATTATATGATATTTTTGTTAAGTGCACTAATTGATAATAACCCGGGGGTGCAAGGTTGTGTTGTTAAGTACACTAAATGGTGATAATCAGGGGGTGTAAAGTTATTTATTAAGTTCACTAATGGGTGATAACCCAGTGGGTGCAAGGATACTTTATTGGGTGCGCTAATGGGTGGTAACACGGGGGTGCAGGGATATTTTTATAAGTGCACTAATGGGTGACAACCCGGGGGTGCATGATCATTTTATTTATAGCACTAATGGGGCTTAAACGGGGGGTGCATGACTGAAATATATAAGTATAGGGATGATATTGACTATATATATATATATATATATATATATATATATATATATATATATATATATATATATATGTATATGTATATTTATGAGAAGTTCTACTAAGAGAAACTAGTAGTTATGGAAATAAGGACAAATGAAATAATCTTAATGAGATAAAGATTTAAATGCTCTAGTAGGGAACATGAACGGTAGTAAAATGTGATGAACTACTTATTAGGTATTATATGGGCGATACGGGAAATAATACTGTTAAATGTAGATAGTGTTACGTTGACTTTGAACTAGTTAACTTGGGTAGAATTACTAGTACTAGATAGAAGATGCGATAGGAGTGCACTATAGAAGAGAGGTGAGAACTTCACGTGAGAGCACGAATATATCATGCACATAATACTTGCTTTAAGGTAGTTTTAAATACTTGCTAAAACATATTTTTACATATCGGGCTCTGACCCGTCTCTTGCATCTCTTTTCTCTCTTGCTATATATATATGTATTATATCAGGTGCTCAGCCACAGGGACACCAAATTTAGAGACTGGATTGCTTGGCGTGCTACGACTGATGTGGAAGCTATATGTCTTTGCATTAGACGCTCCTATCATTTCTCTCAGTTTATCTAGACTTTTCATTTAGGGAATGTGTCGTCCATTCCTTAGACATTTTATCATAGATTGTATTCAATTTAATTTCTATTAATTTTAGTTGGAATTAGTTTTATTATGGAGCAGTGGTTTAGAGTTTTGAACTGGAATGATTTATACAGTCTTATTTATTTCATTACGTGATTCAGATTAATTATTTATTCTATTCTGTTAAATCATGCATGGATTTTATTTAAATTCTTGGACTTTATAAATATGATTTTTGGTTACAATTTAAAAAGGAAGGTATTTTGACACTAGCTTAGTTTATATTAGGTGATTAATAAAGTTAATGTTTTCGACAGTGATGCTAAGTATGAACCAACTAAAAATTCTGTTTTTAAATTTTATAAAGGATTGATCACCCGATGTTTAATTGGGCGGGGTGTCACAGGTGTTATCAGAGCATCAGGTTCTAGAGTCCTTTATATCTGTGAGGCTTATTTTTCTTTTAGCTTAGGGTCCTTTGATATAGAGCCTTATCTTTAGGACTGTTGTATTCTTGTTTATGCGATCACATCTTCAGCTATTTGAGATTTAACGATAACTGTGGACTAATGAACTTCTTTCTCGTCTCAGATGCCTCCTCGACGTGCACCAAGGGACACGAATGCTCATCCAGAGCCACAACCATCCCCTACTCAGGGCATGATGAATGCTACAGAAGTTGCTGCCATTGTTGCACAGGCAGTAAATGCAGCACTGGTAGTGGTACAATAGGCACCACCACAGGCACCAGTAGTGGTGCTAGCACCTGTTCCCATTTTCCCTACTGCATGGGAGAGAGTCAGGGATGCCTTTCAGAAGGCGCATCCTCTAAAGTTCTCATGCAGTTCTGATGTAGTGATGGCGAGTCAGTGGAAAAAGGATATCCAAAGACACCTTCGTATGTACGAGTGCACTGAGGTTCAGAGGCAAGTTTTGGCTACCTTTAAGCTAACACGGGAATCCTTACAGTGGTGGGAGTCCACTACTACTTCAGAGGAACATGATTTGATGTCGATTGCCAATTTTTGGGTGCGGTTCTATCGTAAGTTTTTTCCTTCTACCATCAAGACTGAGATGAGGTAGAAAATTTTAGACCTCACCCAATAAAGGAAGATAGTTGCGGAATATGAGGAGGAGTTCACACGATTGACTAATATGGTACCAGGCGAGGTGTATACTAAGGAGAAACGAATCCAGATGTTCATGGATGGTTTGACTTGGAGGATACGACAGCACCTTTTGGGTAACCTTTCCCTACATTCCTACACAGATGTCCTATATTAGCATTACTGCATTTTCAGGACAACTGCTTCCATGCTAAGGGAAATAAATGGGTAAGAGAGCCCAGCCAGTAAGGCAAGACAGGGGTAGGTAGTGCGAGTGGGGCACCATCTGATCAGAGTCAGAGGTAGGGTTCCCAACGGGGGGATTCTGCTAAGAGGTTTAGTTCAGGGGGTTTCAGGAATGGACATGGGGGCTTCAAACAGGACCAGCAGCAGGGTCAGAAGCAGGGCCAATAGCAGGGAGGACAGCAGGGCCATAAGGGCCAAGGTAGGGGTGGTAACGGCCAGTAGGGCTGAGGTTACCAGGGATAGAGGGGAGGTAATTTCACCGATAAATGTTATACTTGTGGCAATACTGGCCATAAGAAGCAGGAATGCCCCGATAGGGACAGGGTCCCTCAGCAGCAGGCTTCTCACCAGGAGCCCCAGAGACCCATCTTTCCTGCCGCCTTACTAGCTCCAGCGCCAGTTCCAGCCTTGCCCGCAGCTACGGTGCAGCAGGGGCAACTTCAGTATGGACGGGTCTACAACCTCCATCAGGTCGCGATCCCATAAGCTCCACCCGAGATTGAGGGTATGTTTTCTATTCAGGGGACTATGGGGTGTATTTTATTTGATATGGGGGCCACACATTATTTCATTGCCACGGGGTTTGCACGTGCGTTGGGATTATTAGATACATCAGAGAGTACAATTACATGTGTAGATTCACCTTTCGGTAGTGGCTCATTGATTTTCTTGAAATGTCGAGGGGTGGGTATAGAGTGGGAGATTTACTTTACCTTTCGACATGCTTGTATTAGAGATGCCCAAGTATGATACTATTATCGGTATGGATTGGCTTGTTGCATATAGGGCCATGATCGATTATTTTAGTAGGAGTATTATTTTTACTATACTTAGTCAGGTGATGTTCCTGGTGGAGATGCCTCGTTCTGAGGGAGGATCTTCCACGCATTTGTATTATATAGAGGGGGAGACCTCTAAGGAGGTAGTGATACCTCTTGATACGATACTGGTGGTTCGGGAGTTCGTTGATGTGTTCCAGGATATTCTGGGATTACCACCTAGCATAGAGATATAATTTGTTATAGATTTGACATCGGGCACTCGGCCGATAGCCCGTGCACCTTACCGTATGGCTCCAGCGGAGATGATGGAGTTACGGGATCAGATAGAATAACTATTGGGTCAGGGGTTTATTCGTAGGAGTACTTCACCTTGGGGTGCCCCAGTATTATTCGTTAAAAAGAGAGATGAATCGGTACGGTTGTGTGTCAATTACTGTGAGTTGAATAAGGTCACGATACGGAATAAGTATTCGTTGCCCCGAATCGATGACTTATTCAACCAGTTAAGAGGATTTTCTTTCTTCTTGAAGATTGACTTGAGGTCGGGATACCATCAGTTACGGATCAGGGAGCAGGATGTGTGGAAGACTGCCTTCTTGACGAGATATAGTTCCTACGAGTTTAGGGTTATGCCTTTTGGGCTAACCAACGGCCCAGCCATGTTTATGGACTTGATGAACATGGTGTTCAGAGAGTTCCTGGATCATTTTGTCATTATCTTCATAGATGACATCCTAATTTACTCTCAAACGGAATAGGAGCATGCCGAATATTTGAGGCAGGTTTTGTAGACAATGCGTCAGCACGAGTTGTATGCAAAATATGAGAAATGTGGATTTTTTCTGATGGAAGTTCAGTTTTTGGGGAACATTATTTCGGATAGAGGGATATCCGTAGATTCGGGGAAAGTGTCAGCGGTGAGGGAGTGGGGACAGCCCACGATGCCGACAGAGATACGTAGTTTCTTGGGCTTAACAGGATACTACAGGAGGTTTATTCGGGGATTCTAAAAAATAACGGGTCCATTGACTCGTTTGACTCGCAAAGGAATGATATTTATCTAGAATGATGCCTATCAATTGGCTTTTGATGAGCTGAAGGACAAGCTAACTTCAGCACCAGTGTTAGCACTGCCCAAATCGGGAGTGGAGTATCTAGTCTACACTGATGCATCCTTACTAGGACTTGGGGGAGTGCTTCAATAGAAGGATCAGGTTATAGCTTATGCATCCCAAAATCTTAAGCCTCATGAGAAGAACTACCCTATACACGACTTAGAATTGGCGGTAGTCGTGTTTGCACTCAGGATTTGGAGACATTACCTTTTGGGTGAACAGTTTTGCCTATTTACAGACCACAAGTCACTGTAGTACTTATTCACGTAGAAGGAGATGAATATGCGTCAACGCAGGTGGATAGAGTTTATAAAAGATTATCAATTTGATATACACTATCATCCGAGAAAGGCTAACGTAGTTGTAGATGCGTTGAGCCGTAGGCCAATAGATGAGACGACCGAGATATGGAAGACGAAATGGAAAGAGCTAGGACACTAGGATACTGTGACCAGATCATTCAGTTATGACCGTCACACCGCAGATAGTGATGAGGGTGGTCCAAGTACAGGTGATAGACCCTTTTTTCCAGGAAAGGATTAAACAACTCTTAGCCGGTGGAGCCGAGTCTTATTCGGTAAGTTCCGAGGAGGCTTGCATTTCAACGGGAGACTCGTAGTTCCAGAGGGAGAAGACCTTCGACATGTAGTGATGATGGAGTCGCATGGGTCCAGATTTATGGTACATCCCAGTGGGGATAACATGTACCAGGATATGAGGCGGAAGTACTGGTGAAGTGGGATGAAGAGGGATATCGCACAGTTCGTATCCAACTGTACCACTTGTCAGCTACTAAAAGTGGACCATCAGAGACCACCAGGTTTACTTCAGCCGTTAGAGACCCCTATATAGAAATGGGAGGGCATTTCCATGGACTTTATTACTGGGTTGCCTATTTTGGAGAGGGGGCACGATTCGATATGGGTTATTGTGGATCGATTGACAAAAGTAGCCCATTTTCTGCCAGTCAGGACAAACTATACAGCGGGACAGTATGCTCAGATATTTATTGCAGAGATAGTAAGCCTACATGGTGTGCCTCTTGATATCGTATCAGATAGAGATAAGATATTTGTGTCTCATTTTTGGGAGAGTTTCCAGGAGGCTATGGGTACCGAGTTGCGGTTGAGTACGGCGTATCACTCGCAGACCGATGGGAAGACTAAACGTACTAATCAGATGCTTGAGGACATGTTGCACATGTGTATCCTTAACTTTGGGGGGAAGTTGGGAGAAGTACCTTCCACTGGTGGAGTTTGCTTATAATAACTCCTATCAGTTCACGATTGGCATGGCCCCATTCGAGGCATTATATGGGAGACCTTGTCGTTCTCCAACCTATAGGCTAGAGGTGGGAGACAACAAGTTACTTGGGCCTAAGGTAATTCAGGATTCATCGAGGAGGATCGAGATGATTCGAAGTCTCATACGGGTAGCCCATGATAGACAGAAAAGCTACGCCGATGATAAGAAGTCCTTTAAAGAGTTCAAAGTGGGGGAGAAAATTTTGGTATCTCCTATGAAGGGGATGATGAGGTTCGGGAAAAAGGGGAAATTGGCTCTGAGATACGCAGGACCATTTCCTATTATCGAGAGGATCGGACCAGTGGCTTACAGACTTGGGTTGCCGGAGAACTTACACCGTATTCATGATATGTTTCACATATCGTCATTGAGGCGGTATCTTCGGGATGAGTTATCCCACACTCACATTGTGATAGAGGAGATCGATTTGTAGCCTGACAGCTTTTATGAGGAGAGGCCAGTGGCTATCCTAGATCACAGCGAGAGGAGACTGAGGTCAAAGGTAGTTCCACTTGTGCTGGTTCAGTGGCAGCATAACAATATGGAGGAGTCCACTGGGGAGCGAGAGGCGGATATGCGTGAGAAGTATCCAAAGTTATATGTACTAGGTATGCCTTACTTTTTGAATTTCGGGACGAAATTCTGTTATTAGGGGGGAAGTATGTAACACCCCGTATTTTGAGAACTTAAATAATTATGTGATTAATTATTATTATGTGATTAATTAAATTAATATGCGAGAATTAATTGGTGATTAATCCGGATTTAAAAATAAATATTAACTAGCGTGATAAGGGTTAATACTTATTAATGAGAATTATTTAATATTACTGAGTGAATAAGTAATATGTAATCAATGAATTTGAGAAATTGTCTAGAGTGAAATATACGACAGTTTGGTATTAAGTCAGGACACGCAAGTGAGTTGTGTCGGGACTAATTGAATGGAATATAAAGGTAAATTATTTTTAAGTAACTCGTATGGTAATTTAAAGAGCACCGTTGAGTCCGTAAGGGTCGAGATGGTCAGAAAATACTACCCAGGTATTTTATTTAGACTCCGGGAGATTTTAGGCCAAACCGGCACCTCGTAGGGGTAAATTTGTAATTTTAATTTTTGGAGAAATTAAATGGCAAAAATTGGGAGTTTATTATATCAGTCACGAGAGGTTCATTATGGTTAAGATATACAAAAGTAAGGAACGGCCACAGAGTTTGTGAGGGAGAACAAATTCCAAGAAGGAAGGCCCAATTAGCACCACCTTGCACAACCACCACCACCATCGTGTAGATCGGAACAAGAGGAACACACCTATATACAAACAACATCAAGAGATCAGATGCTTGATTCGAGGCAAGTGTTTATACCTTTCTTTCCTTTAGCAATAATCATGTTCATGTTAGTATAGGTAAATTTGATAATGAATTACATTGAAATTGGGTGAAAATTTAGAGAAGTAATTTATAATTATGGACAGATGGTTCAATAGTTAATTCCTTCATGTATGCAAGAGAATTTAATACGAAATTGGATTACCAATTGATGAACAAATCTGGGTTAATTAAGTTCTTTAATGGGAAATTGTGAAACTAGGGTTCTTATGATATAAATTGGGGATTTTGTTTTTACCTTAGGATTTATAACGATTGAACGATCCTTGGACGTTAGAAATTGTGTAAACATGTTGGGTTATTAATCAAAATCATTAGATTGAATATTAGGTATGAACTATGAGGTTTTGGGAGCAAAACAAATGGTAAAAACATAACCCTTGAAGAACAGGTCTAACATGATAGGATCGGTTCGTTTTTCTTAAATAGAATCGGTTCGTTTTCTGATAGGATCGGTTCGTTTTTATTTTAATAGGATCGATTCATTTTTCTGAAGGATCAGTTCAGTTCATTTTTTGCAGACTTCTAGTGCTGCTGCAGAACCTTGGAGAACCTTTATGAATCTAAAATTATGAGGTTAGGGAAGAATGATATCCTGGACTAGTAGAGTGTAGGGACCTTATTTACTGTCTTGATAAGTAAATGTAGTGGTACCCTTCGAGTGAGGAGAAATACTTGTGAGCGCTCAGTAATGAATCTAGCTATGAATTATTACTATGCGGATTATTTGGTGATGATGCTGGAAACAACACCACCCTTCAAGGTGTTTGTGAGCTCAATTCAATGTTGACAATGGCAGCATAAGGGTACAAACACATATAGTAGAAGGAGGTGAGGAGAAGAGGATTCACACCGGAATATAAGTGGTTCAGCCAATTAGTCCTGCATCCACTGTTCAAGTGTATGATATGTATCATTGTATGAGGGCTCTAATAGCCATAGTTACAATCTCTCAAGCTTTCTCTCTTTACTGTGTGTTTAGACAGAGTTTCAGCTAGGGTTGCTAATTTTGGGATCCTTTGCAAGGTAGAGGATGACCTCTATATATAGTACTTTGGGGGTGAATGTACCCCCTATGCATGCAATGTGCATGTGTGTGTTGATCTAGCCAATCTGATGAAGACATCTGTCACTGTCACTGTCACAGGTAGAGAATGATGATGAAATATTCCCCCATGTGAGGGGAATAATTTATTATAACTGAATTGTGTCCACGTGTCTTTGTCCACACATATGCCAATGGGAGCTCGACCTCGATGCTTAGTCATAACCTCATCCTGGAAGAGGCCGAGTATGGTAAGGTCCAGTTGTCCATATAATCCGAGATGAGTCATTATGGTCTCGGCTTAAGTGAAGCCGAGGCAAGTATTGAGGTCGACCCGGGCCGAGGCTAAGCTGGACTGTGCCTGGAACATCGGCTGATTCATTGATGGGTTTGTCCTTGATAGAGGTATGTATCCCCATAACCTCGGCCTACCCCTGGCCGAGGTTGTCATTCCCAGGTGAACTGAAAAGCTGTTGACCCTTATGATATATGCAGTCTCCCCTGGATGAGGCTTGTAGTGGTATCGGCCAGGGCCGACCCTTCTATGGCCGAGGTTGTGAGTCACTGATTTAAGGCTTTTCCAACGTCAGCCATGCAATCGGCTGAGGTTGATGTATCTAGGCCGAGGTGACACTTAGGGCATATCAATCACCCGCAGCCCTTAGTTACATGTGAGAGCAGGTGACTATGGGATCACTACACCTCCGAGGTCTTTCTTCTATGTGTCAATGTTCATTTGACACTTGTCCATTGCTGAAGTGTGGCTTGCCTGTCAAGCATGTGTTATCAGCCGTCCTTTGGGCTCCCAAGGCAATGATGGGCCTTGGGAATTGTGCCCCCATATTTAAGGGTTTAAACCCCCATTTTCTCTCTTTCTTCTCCACTTGTCTCATTTCTAGCGTGATTCATTTCTGCAGCTTTCTCTCTCTAGAAAAGCTTTGGTTCGAGGTATTTTGGTTGGTGATTCCTCGCAGTCTCTTCATTCCCTCCTACTATTTCTTCTTCAGGTATCCTCTGCCATCCTTTTCTCTTCATTTTCCCTGTTTTCCCCTTACTTTTGTGTTTTTTGGTGAGTTTGGGAGTTTTTCGGCGAGGTCTCCATATTTTTAGGTGAACTATTTTTGGTGTTCTTCATAGTAGGCCTTTAATTTTTTATAGTTTGATCCTTAGGTGAATCATTCCATTAGCCAGTCCTGTTTGTAGTTTTAGGAGAGTTGCAAGTGTAGGGTCGGCCTCTGTTGCTCAGACCCCTTTACCAACTTTTAGAGGAGTTCCCTTCTCTGAGGGAGAAGACTCTAGAGAAAATTAGGCAAATAGAAAGAGCATAGGAGGAGGCTCGTAGGTCACAGGAATTCCCCCTCAGACCTATCTTTCTACCTCCTCTAAAGGTAGTATACCCTGAACCAGTGGAACCAGTTATCCCAGCAGAGGTCCCTGCTGAACCCATACCGATGTTTGAGTCCGAGTCTGAGTCTTCCACATCAGACCCTATGTCTGTGGATTCCTTCCAAGAGGCCATGGACTTCACATCTCAATAAAATCAGGCCCCTGATCAAGCCGAGGTCTCTAGTCGGGCCTCATCCCATAAAAATTCAAGCACACCGTCCTCTTCCTCAGAGGTTGAGATTATTGCACCGAGTGTGGCTATTCCACCAATACTTGACGCCATTCCTCTATCGAGCGTCATCGGGGCTGAGTTCGCTCAGAGGTTCCCAAGTAATCCCCCGACGTCTGCCCAGGCCGACGTTGAGTTAGGTAATGACGATGATAATGACGTCGAGAGTGATATCGACGTCTCTGAGGCGGCCGAGATTGAGAGTTCAGTTACTGAGGTAGCCTTCTTTGCTTCAGATATCTGTACTCCATCAGCCCTTCCATAAAGCTCAGGAGACCTCTGAGGGAAGAGAGGGTTTATCACGGCCGAGATGGTGAGATCTGCTTGTATGAGCAGATGTTCAAGTTACGGTTTCGTTTGCCCATCCATCCCATCATTAGGTCTATCCTAGCCTACATCAATTTGGCCCCTACCAATTATCACCTAATACTTGGAGGGTCATAATTGGGGCCATAGTCCTATGGAGGGATTTTCACCACTCAGACCTTCCAGTTCAAGTCTTTGTAGGGTGTTACGTCCCTTCATCTGCCAAAAAAATCTGAGCTACTATCATTTTATAGCTCGAATGCCTGAGAAGAAGAAAGTCCAGATAACTCATACTTCCAACCATAACTGGAAGCCTCAATATTTTTTTGCTTCAAGGCCATGGGAATTTGATCCATGTGCTCCCTCTTCCCTGCTAGAGCCGAGGATGCCCCTAAGATGGGGTAAGGTAACGATGTCTGCCAAGGCCGACCCTGGTCTGAGTCTGCAAAATATTCAGAAGGTCAAGGACCTTCAGGACCAGGGGATGTATGGTCTGCTCGTTAAGTTTGAACATCTGAAGACCCCCCATTACCTCTCTGAGACTGGTTTAGGGGGAAGCCCTCTTACAGAGTTTGGTAAGTGTTTTTTATTCGATTTATACCTCTGAGCTTATGTATGTCTAACTCACTAACTCAGACCTTTCAATTTTGCAGAGCGTCCAAAGGGCATATCAGACGAACTTTGGGAAATAGCAGCACCGAGTCTGACCAAGCTTGCTAAGAAGGCAGGTCTGAATGCTCCTCCTCCAGCTCCCTCAACCTCAAAGGCTCAGACCACAAAAAAGAGAGGTGCTACCGACCATGCCCCTGAAGATCAGAGGCAGAAGAAAAAAAGCGGGGATTCTGCCATCCCTATATCCTCTATAGACACGTTGGCGACTCGTATAGAGCAACTGAAGATCAATGACAGCATCATAGTCCATAGTCTGCAGGCTCTGGATGCTATCGGCTCTGCCATGACCGAGGCAGACAAACATTTTTGCCGGTCCATGGACACACCCCTACTGACTGAGTTCGACCTCCATAGGTCCATTCAGGTATGACTTCAGATTTCTTTATGGTTTCCAAGTGTAACCTCTGATTTGACTCTCAGCTCATACACATGATCACATTATCTGCAGGGCCTGGCTGCTATGCATCATCTCTCCAACTGGACTCTAAGGAAGTTACCCCTCATCCAGAAGGGTCAAGAGGCCGAGAAGGTGAAAAGCACTCTGAATGCCGAAATAGACCGCCTGAAGTGTGAGCTTAATGAGTCTGAGAACAAGGTGAAGGGGATGGAGAAAGAGATCTCCAAACTTAAGAAGGATCATGCTGTGGCTCTGAAGGCAAAGGACGATGTTCTCCAGCAGAAGGTCGACTCTGCAGTGAAATCAGCCCTCGAAAACGCCTCTGAGGGGATATTGGCTGACTATAAAACCTCTGATGAATTTATGATCTTCGGCTTTGAATACCTTGAAATAGGTATCAAAGCTACTATCAAATGGGTGACTGTCAAGGAGAAGGAGGCTGGAAGTTTGAAGGCCGCTGATTTCATAGGTCTCGTCTTTGCTAACCCTCAGCTTACCCAAGCCCTTCAGGAGGTTGAAGAGGAGGTTGATGTGCCTGCAGAGACTGCCATACTGGACTGTACGGAGGTTGAAGGAGCTGACCACTACAGAGAAGACATTATCGAGGTGACCAACTTCATCCAACAGGATCAGGCTGAGGACACCAGCACTCTCCCTTCTAAGCCTTAGGCTTAATTGTGAAGCTTTCTGATACTTTTTGTAACCCCTGATTGGACGTAGCGTCTGAGGAACATATAAAACTTGTATTTTTTAACTTTTTATAATTGGAATGACAACATCTGAGGAGGGTTTTTACTTTATTTACTTTGTTAAATGCTTGTCATGTGATGTTTTAGCTCTGAAATCTGTGCAATGATGTCTGCTTGAACTAGATTAGTAGCCATATCTCAGACCTTGTCACCACATAATGATGTTATAAAGGTCTGAGGTCATCACCCAAGATGTTATCCTCATAATTAATCTCACCAAATTAATGATGTTAGGGGTCTGAGGTCATCCAATTATGGTGTCTGACTTCAGATCTTGTCACCACTGAATGATGTTTTAAGGGTCTGAGGTCATCACCTAAGGTGTTATCCTCATAATTAATCTCACCAAATTAATGATGTTAAGGGTCTGAGGTCATCCAATTATGGTGTCTGACCTCAGACCTTGTCACCACTGAATGATGTTGTAAGGGTCTGAGGTCATCACCTAAGATGTTATCCTCATAATTAATCTCTCCAAATTAATGATGTTAAGGGTCTGAGGTCATCTAATTATGGTGTCTGACTTCAGAACTTGTCAGCACTGAATGATGTTGTAAGGGTCTGAGGTCATCACCTAAGGTGTTATCCTCATAATCAATCTCACCAAATTAATGATGTTAAGGGTCTGAGGTCATCCAATTATGGTGTCTGACCTCAGACCTTATCACCACTGAATGATGTTATAAGGGTCTGAGGTCATCACCTAAGGTGTTATCCTCATAATTTCTAATATTAGAGCTCAATGAAGCAAGAATCGTCATGGAAACTGATCTTTTATTAATAACCTCTTCATAATAAGATGGTACATTTACATAACTCTTTGCAACATCATATGTAATACTTCTTTAGGTGATCAACATTCCATGGGTTAGCGAAAGGTTCCCCTTTTAGGTTTTATAGCCTGTAGGTGTCAGACACAACCTCTTCTGTCACTTTGTAGGGACCGTGCCAGTTTGGGTGGAGATTGTTTATTTTCTGTAAGGTCTTCTTCAGCACTAGGTCTCCTATGGTGATGGGTCTTGACTTTACTCTCTGATTGTAGAATTTCGCTGCTCTTTGCTGGTAAGCTGCTTGTCTGATTTTTGCGTCTTCTCTTCTCTCTTCAATCAGATTTAGGTCTAGTCTCCTCTCCTCCCCATTTTTATCAGGGTCATAGGTCTGAACCCTATGGGTAGGCAGTCCCATTTCTATTGGTATAACGGTCTCTGAGCCATGGGCTAGTATGAACGGGGTTTCTCCTGTTGGTGTCCTTGTCGTGGTTCTGTAGGCCCATAACACAGCGTAAACCTCTTCAGTCCATCTTCCCTTCGCTTCTTCTAACCTCTTCTTGATTCCGTCGAGGATTGTTTTATTTGTGACTTCGGTCTGACCGTTTGCCTGAGGTCGGCCAGGAGATGAGAAGAATTGCTTTATCCCAACTCTTACGCAATACTTCGCTAAAGAGAAGTTCTTGAAATGGGTCCCATTGTCTGAGATGAGAGTGTTTGGGAGGCCGTGTATGCATATGATGTTCCTCCAAATAAATTGGAAGGTCTTCTGTTCTGTGATCATTATCATCGGCTCTGCCTCCACCCATTTTGAGAAGTAGTCAATGGCAACTATCAGGAACCGATAACTGTTTGCAGCTCTCGATAGGGGTCCTACTAAGTCAATCCCCCATACTGCAAATGGCCATGGAGAGGTGATGGACGTCATAGGTTGATGAGGTTGATGAGTAATAGTGGCGAATCTCTGACATTTATCACACCTCTTCATGTAAGATGCAGCATCTTTGGCCAAGGTTGGCCACCAGTATCCCTGTGTAATGATTCTTTTGGCCAAGGGTCTTCCTCCTATGTGACTGGAGCAAGAACTCTCATGAACTTCCTGTAAGACTCGGGGAACTTCGGTGGGATGCACACATCTAAGGAGAGGCAACAAAAATCCCTTCTTGTACAGGACGTCTCTTACTATCGAGAACTGGGCGGCCCTATATCTCAATTTCCTCCTTTCTAGATTGGACTTGGGTAGCTCTCCCTCTTTGATATATCTGACGAGGGGGTCCATCCATGAGTCTCCTAGGTTCAAATTGAGACAAGGTTTACATACCTCTTCTTCCTCAATGGTCGCTTTCCCTAAGACCTCGATCGGAACTGTCCTTCTGACGTCTGTCTTCGTCGTCAAGGCCAACCTTTCTAACGCATCTGTGTGGCTGTTACTTTGTCGAGGTACTCTCTTCGGTTTTGTATCTTCAAAATATTCTAACATCGTTCTCACCCTCTTCAGATACTTGGCCATCCTTTCATATTTGGCTTCATAGACTCCTAATACTTGATTGACAACTAACCTTGAGTCGCTGTGAAGTAGGAGTCGTCTTACCCCTAGAGTCTTTGCCAATGAGAGACCTATAATCATGGCTTCATATTCTGACTCGTTGTTATATGCCTTGAAGTTGAACCTCAAAGCGTACTCAATGTTGGCACCATCTGGAGCTGAAAGTATCAGCCCTGCGTCGCTTCCACTATCACAGGAGGAACCATCAACAAAGAGATTCCAAATGTTTGTATCAGATGAGAAGGCCTCTTCCGACATGATTCCTTGCCTGAAGAGGTACCAATCCTCCTCGTTCTCCGCCATTCTGCCCTTGATCTTTTTGGATACGACCTCTTCCTGGCCCTGGAAGATGTTTGGGTCGTCTCTTCCTCCTCTCGGAAGACACTGCCGTTTGACCCTTCAGTACCAATCAGGTCCTTCTCTGCCTCGGCCTCTTCCCATGTGAACTCAGCAACAAAGTCTGCGAGGGCTTGCCCTTTGATGGTTGTCCTAGGTTGCTAGGTAAGGTCATACTCCCCCAACTCAATGGCCCAACTCATCAACTTTCCAGATTTCTCAGGTTTATGCAGGACCTATCTTAGTGGGGAGTCGGTGAGGACTACCATGGAATGGGCTTGGAAGTAGGGCTTCATCTTCCTCGATGCATGTATCAGTGCGTAGGCTAACTTTTCCATACGAGGGTAATTTTGTTCAAACCCTTGAAGGGCTTTACTGTTGATATACAAAGGCCTTTGGATTCCAACGTCTTCCCATACTATGGCTGCACTGATAGCCGACTCAGAGACTGCTAGGTACACATACAATTTATCTCCTACTATGAGCCAAGATAATAACAAGGGAGACCCAAGGTAAGACTTGAGCTAGTTAAAAGCTTCTTCGCACTCTCCGTTCCACTGAAAGGCCTTTCTGAGCACCTTAAAGAATGGAAGACACTTGTCCGTTGCTCTGGAAACAAATCTGTTGAGCGCGGCCACTCTCCCAGTGAGTCTTTGGACGTCCTTGATACTCCTCGGTGTCTTCATATCAAACAAAGCCTTGATTTTTTCTAGGTTGGCTTCGATTCCTCTTTGATTGACGATAAATCCAAGAAACTTCCCAGCTCCTACCCCGAATACACACTTTGCTGGGTTGAGTTTCATCCTGTACAAGTCCATAGTATTAAAGGTCCTTTCAAGGTCTGCCACATGAGTGCAGGCCTTTAAGCTCTTCGTCAGCATATCGTCTACATACACTTCCATGGTCTTGCCTATTTGGTCTTCGAACATCTTATTCACAAGACGTTGGTACGTCGCCCCTGCATTTTTTAGACCGAAGGGCATCACCTTGTAGCAGTACGTCCCATTGTCAGTAATGAAGGTTGTCTTCTCTGAGTCTTATGTATCCATAAAAATCTGATTGTAGCCTGAATACGTGTCCATGAAGCTCATGAGCTCATGCCCTGCAGTAGCATCTACCATCTGATCTATCCGAGGTAAGGGATAGCTGTCTTTTGGGCAAGACCTGTTTAGGTCAGTGAAATCAACACACATTCTCCACTTCCCACTGGCCTTGGGCCCGATGACTGCATTTGATAACCACTCCAGGTATATAACTTCTCTTATAAACTCAGCCTCTTCTAATTTTTTAACCTCTTCCCGGATGACGTCGTACTTCTCTCTGGAGTAAACTCTTCGTCTTTATTTGATAGGCTTGGCCTCTTTGGTCACGTTGAGCTTGTGACTCATAACCTCGGGATTGATACCAGGCATATCTGCGTGACTCCAGGTGAAGACACTCTGCCTCTTCACGAGGAAGTTTATCAGCTTTTCCTTGATTTCTGTGTTTAGGGCCTTGCCGACCTGGATGGTTTTTTTCGGTTCATCCTCATTGAGGACGATGGATTCTACCTCTTTCGTGGCCTCTCCCTTCTTCAACTTTATTTCATCTCTTGGGTCCAATGTATCAATGCTATAGGTGGTAGTCGCCCTCTTATAGGCCTCTCTCTCTCCGGCCGAGTTGAAGTAACATTCTCATGCTATGGTCTGGTCTCCTTGCACTTCCCCCACCCCATAGGGGGTCGGGAATTTTAGCATCTGGTGGACCGTCGATGGCACAACTTCGAACTCCTTAAGGGCCGCCCTTCCTATGATGAGGTCAACCTCTTAGGCCACTCGTCACCCATTCGTATGTCCGTCTCATACATGCCCAATGGGTGGACCTTTTTGCCGCTAAAGCCCATCAAGGAATGATGATAGGGTACCATCCTAGCTCTGTTAAGACCTAAGCTCTTGAAGCAAGGCCAAAACATCACGTCTGCTGAACTCCCCCATCCACGAGGATCCTCTGCACCTCGCATCCATGCACCCTTGTTGTTATTACCAAAGGGTCTTCATGCGAGGCTAAGATACCCTTGAATTCAAGCCTGGAGAACCCAACGATAAGAGTATCCATGTCCACCTTCTTTATCTTCTGCGCTGTATCAGAAGACGTTAGATTTGTAACTTTAAGTTTGGCCACTGACTTGGCCTCTACCACGTGAGCTTTCTTGTCATCCACTTCAAAGCCACCTCCCTCAAGTCCTCCGCATATGGTTTCAACACCCAAGAAGATCATGCCAACCCTCTTCACCGGGGTGTTGTCATCTTTCGGCAAAAGGTCCGAATCGTCTTCATCTTCATCTTCCGAGTCATTGCCTCTTCTTGCTGGGGCATCGTCACGACATCTGCCGTTTCTCCTTTTCTTAGGTTCATCTCTCTCCCCTTTAGGAGCTTTGCCATTAACATACTTCCTCAGTTTTTCGGACTTTAACATCTTCTCAATCTCATCCTTCAAGGTGAAGCATCTGTTTGTAACATGGCCAGGGTCCTGGTGGAACTCACACCACAAGTTTTTGCTCCTCTTATGCGGAGGGGCCTTCAGTTTCTCTGGCCATCTTAGAGTCCTATCATTCTTAATCTCGTTGAGGATATGCTCACAGCTCATGGTTAGAGGGGTATAGTGAGCGAACTTGTCATCGACTGACCTCTTCTTTCCATCTTTCTTTCTTTGGGACTTCCCGCTACTACCGTGATTCTCATCCTCATACTTGGCCGCCATTGCCTCTTCGGCATTCATGAGTTTCCCCGCAGTTGCCAGTAGCTCAGCCATAGACCTGGAAGGGTCTTCCGCAAGTTTCCACAATAACTTCCCTTTCTGAAGACCTCCTATGAGGGCGGTCATGGCTATATCTTCTTCGTAGTCTTCAACTTCAAGTTTCTCTTTGTTGAACCCGACGATGTAGTCCCTTAGGCTCTCGTCCTTGCCTTGATTGACATATAGTACGTGAGTGGTCTTCTTTTGAGGTCTTACCCCAAAGCAGAAGTTATGAATGAATCGTTCAGCCAAGCCCTTGAAATTCTCAATTGAATTCTTTGGAAGAGAAGTAAACCAGCTGTGTGCTTCTCATGTCAAGGTCCCGGAGAAGGCCCTACACTTCATCTCATCAGGTATCGAGTAGATGTCCACTGCCGACTGATACATCTCAATGTGATGTACAGGGTTGGTGTTACCATCATACTTGGGAGACACCACGGGTGGTTTGAACTTAGCAGGGGTCGGGAAGCTCACTATCTTAGCCACGAATGGAGAGCCTTCTGAGTAACCCCATTGCAATGGATCCCTACTTTTGATGAGGTCTCATATCTTCTCCTCAAGACGTTGGATAGAGTCATTCCATGGTCTCCTACCATCGACCTGGCTGAGGCTGTCCCCAGCCACCTCCAAGGGATGGACTGAGGTTTCCCTTATCGCAGCACAACGTCGGCTGTTGACCTCTTCCTGGTCTATGCCCCTTCCTTTACGGGGTCGACCTTGATCAGGCTGAACTTATCTATCTCCTCTTTGCGAGCCGGCTGCGCTTCTCGTCCTTGACAACCTCTGTCTTAGGTCATTCACTGGGCCCAACCTCTCAAAAGCTGACCCTCTGCTCAATCGATCAAAAGTTGATCCTCTTCGTTGGACCTCTTCACCTCTTCGGCCGACATAACCTCGGCTCTGCTGAAGAGGACGTACTGTATTATTTGAAACCTCATACGACTCCCAACAATCCTCTGGGACCTCTTCCGCCTCTAGATCGTCATACCTGTCCTCCGGGAAAGGGTTTCCTTGCCTCCCCAGGCGTAAGCGCCTAGGGTCAGCAACATCCCACCTCCGCTGGGGTGCAGGTTGGTCCTTCATTGGTGCCTAGGATGGTTCCCTAGCATCAGGATGAGGCTGAACCGCCGCTGGAGTGATCAATTCCGGTGAAACTCCAGGTGGCCTCATCATATTTTGGCTGAGCTGTGCAAACTGCTCCTGCATTGCTTGTTGTGTTGCAGCCAAAGACCTCAAGGCGACAGCTACCTCCTCCATTTCGGACTGAGGCGGTGCCTGGCTGGAACTAAGCCCCCCCCCACCAGGCGGCGAAAGTGGCGGTGGTAATTCTGGTGCCATGTGTTAGTAAATAAGAGCTTGAGTAGCAGGTGAGCTTAATACCTTAAAGGACCTCTTTCAATGGTGAAATAACTCCACACAAGGGGTGGTGCCTGGTTCACCACCAGAGTCTCCGGTGAGGTTAAGCTGAAGAAGAGGAAGAGACAGCTTCTCGTTCCCACAGACGGCGCCAAAATGATGATGCTGGAAACAACACCACCCTTTAAGGTGTTTGTGAGCTCAATTCAATGTTAATAAGGGCAGCATAAGGGTACATACACATATAGTAGAAGGAGGTGAGGAGAAGAGGATTCACACCGAAATATAAGTGGTTCAGCCAATTAGGCCTACATCCAGTGTTCAAGTGTATGATATGTATCACTGTATGAGGGCTCTAATGGCCATAGTTACAATCTCTCAAGCTTTCTCTCTTTACTGTGTGTTTAGACAGAGTTTTAGCTAGGGTTACTAATTTTGGGATCCTTTGGAAGGAAGAGGATGACCTCTATATATAGTACTTGGGGGGTGTAATGTACCCCCTATGCATGCAATGAGCATGTGTGTGTTGATCTAGCCAATCTGATGGACATCTGTCACTGTCATAGGTATAGAGTGATGATGAGATATTCCCCCATGTGAGGGGAATGATTTATTATAACTGAATTGTGTCCATGTGTCTTTATCCACACATATGCCAATGGGAGCTCGGCCTCGATGCTTAGTCATGACCTCGGCCTGGAAGAGGCCGAGGTTGGTAAGGTCCAGTTGTCCATATAATCCGAGATGAGTCATTATGGTCTCGGCTTAAGTGAAGCCGAGGCAAGTATTGAGGTCGACCCGGGCCGAGGCTAAGCTGGACTGTGCCTGGAACATCGGCTGATTCATTGATGGGTTTGTCCTTGATAGAGGTATGTATCCCCGTAACCTCGGCCTACCCCTAGTCGAGGTTGTCATTCCCAGGTGAACTGAAAAGCTGCTGACCCTTATGATACATGTAGCCTCCCCTGGATGAGGCTTGTAGTGGTGTCGGCCAAGGTCGACCCTTTTATGGCCGAGGTTGCGAGTCACTGATTCAAGGCTTTTCCAACGTCGGCCATGCAATCGGTCGAGGTTGATGTCTCTAGGCCGAGGTGGCACTTAGAGCATATCATCTGGGATAAAATAAATATACTATACGTAGTTATGAGAGAATAATACGTATCTAAATATATGTCTGGGTTGGGTGAATACTTATGAATTTTTAAATAGGATGTGTGTATGCCTATTATATGATATTTTTGTTAAGTGCACTAATGGGTGATAACCCGGGGGTGCAAGGTTGTGTTGTTAAGTACACTAAAGGGTGATAACCCGGGGGTATAAAGTTATTTATTAAGTTCACTAATGGGTGATAACCCGGGGGGTGCAAGGATACTTTATTGAATGCGCTAATGGGCGGTAACCCGGGGGTGAAGGGATATTTTTATGAGTGCACTAATGGGTGACAACCCGGGGGTGCAGGATCATTTTATTTATAGCACTAATGGGGCTTAAATCGGGGGTGCGGGACTGAAATATATAAGTATAGGGATGATATGACTATATATATATATAAATTTATATTTATGAGAAGTTCTACTAAGAGAAACTTGTAGTTATGGCAATAAGGACAAATGAAATAATATTAATGAGATAAAGATTTAAATACTCTAATAGGGAACATGAGCGGTAGTAAAATGTGATGGACTACTTACTAGGTATTGTATGGGCGATACGGGAAATACTACTGTTAAATGTAGATAATGTTACATTGACTTTGAACTAGTTAACTTGGGTAGAATTACTAGTACTAGATAGAAGAAGCGATAGGAGTGCACAATAGAAGAGAGGTGAGGACTTCATGTGAGAGAACGAATCTATCATGCGCATAATACTCGCTTTAGGGCAATTTTAAATACTTGCTAAAACATATTTTTACATATCACCCGTCTCTTGCATCTCTTTTCTCTCTTGCTATATATATATATATATATATATATATCAGGTGCTCAGCCACAGGGACACCAGATTTAGAGAGTGGATTGCTTGGCGTGCTACGACTGATGTGGAAGATGTAGGTCTTTGCATTAGACGCTCCTATCATTTGTGTTAGTTTATCTAGACTTTTCATTTAGGGCATGTGTCGCCCATTCCTTAGACATTTTGTTAGAGATTGTATTTAATTTACTTTCTATTAATTTTAGTTGGACTTAGTTTTACTATGGATCAGTGGTTTAGAGTTTTGAACTGGAATGTTTTGTCCAGTCGTATTTATTTCATTACGTGATTTACATTCATTATTTATTCTATTCAGTTAAATGGTAAATGGATTTTATTTAAATTCTTGGACTTTATAAATATGATTTTTGGTTACAATTTAAAAATGAAGGTATTTTGACACCAGCTTAGTTTATATTAGGTGATTAATAAAGTTAATGTTTTCGACAGTGATGCTAAGAATGAACCGACCGAACATTTTGTTTTAAAATTTTATAAAGGATTGATCACCCGATAGTTAATTGGGCGGGGTGTAACAGTATTTTAGTTACTTTTAGGTTATCCCAACCCGAACAACCTTAAATATCTCACGTGTCTTCTCCCAAACCCAATTGAAACCCATGATTATATATTATTCATCTCAACTGAATAAAAGTAAAGTTTACATTATTAAAGATTATATACATATCAAGTATATGAACATGTGGGAAAAAATACACCTGCAAAATAACATGACACGTGGCGAGCACCCCGGTCAAGATAGCGAGCAACATACGCTCCAACAAGATAAGGACGACTAGAGTCCTTGATAAACTAGAAGACTGAGGATCAGTAATTTTCTCTCTCTTATTTGTTTTTATACTTGCATTTAGTCCATACATGATCATACCACATAAATCTTTGTGTCTCTCTTGTTTGTTTTTATACTTGCATCGTGGTGATTTGGCACTCCCCTACGGGTGAGTTTTTTTGCTACCACAATTGGCGCCGTCTGTGGAAAACGACACGAAAAGTCTTTCCCTCTTATTGACAAGATGAAGATTTACGTTGCGACGCAATGGTTAATACACACGAAACCTCATCAAGAGCTAAGTTTTTCTTTCTTTGCTTATAAATAATTATATTTTATGCACATACCTATTTGTTCAATTATGTCGAATTCTCGCTTACGAATCTTCATAACTCTTTCATAATCATGAGTTTTCAACGAGCCTTTAAAAATATGGACGCTTTTGAGATCTTTCTGGGCAAACACGTTTGTTTACCGGGTTACATCATATCTTGATTCCCATATTCGAGATTCTTTGGCCGAGGATAAACGTAAAAAGCGGTTCTCTCTTCTCTGGGACATTGACAATATCTTTATGAATATATTTGATGATTTTTTCTTATTGGTTTAAAAATATATTCGTATACAGGCTCATAGTGAATTAATCACTGATCATCAAATCCAAACCATATGGCTGGAAGGGTTTCCCCACATATTCATCACGACCCAGGTGACCTCACGAGGAAACCAACAAGTTTTCTCGTCATATTTTACGGTCATCTCCAACATACGACTTGGGGTTACCATTTAGCCGGGCACCAGCGAGTTCTCCGATCATATTTGCCCTGTAATCTCCTCTTAGAGAGAGGCTCAAAAGCCAACCAAACATAAGAGATACGAACTCCGGTGGCCCGACATCGGAGAATGAACCTCTAGATTGCAATCCACAACTGGATTTTTTTATACAAAAATGTTCTGTAGCAACAAGAATTTCCCTCTGGTTTTTCTCTTCGATCACGCCAACGACCTATGTCCTAAAACGATAATTCAACAACAATGTTAACATCAAGTTTATGAAGAGTAAAGTTGAAATTGAGTTTAGAATACAATATAACTACGCACCTTTCCATGTATATTAGTTACTTTAAAGTTATCCCAACCCAAACAACCTTAAATATCTCATGTGTCTACTACCAAACCCAATTGAACCCCATGATTATATATTATTCATCTCAACTAAATATAGGTGAAGGTTCCATTATTAAAGATTCTATGCATATCAAGTATATGAACATGTTGGGGGGAAAATACACCTACAAAATAATATGACACGTGGCGAGCACCCCGACCAAGATAACAGGCAACATACGCTCCAACAAGATAAGGACGACTAGAATCCTTGATAAACTAAAAGACCGAGGAACAGTATTTTATAAAATCAAACTCTACAAGGATAGGACTTATCCAATTGCAACCCCTAACTCTATATAAACGGGACACCCCCCATTGTGAAAGGGGGCTCAGAGGCTAGAGAAACACTCTCATGTAACTTCTTTTAAGTTTATAACGAAACACTAAAGTAACCCCGTGGACATACTCCATTCATGATCGAACCACGTAAATCTTTGTCTCTCTCTTATTTGTTTTTATACTTGCATCGTGGTGATTTGGCACCCCCTACGAGTGAGTTTTTTTGCTACCACAGAATATATCAAGGAATAGAGACAATCTTTAATTCTACATCCACATAAGTACGATCCATACCACGTACAACATAAATGGGTTGGTCATAATTCCTCACATAGTTAAGGCATATTCATAATACATTTTGGGATCGCTCGTGCGTAGTAGGCATAATTATAGGTTGTCCCACACATATAACCATCAAAGAATTTTCTAGGGATAATCATTACGCCTTCACACCAGTCATATGGACCCATACCCAAAGATATATGAAGGGATCACCACGTGAACCTCATCTAGATACAATGAGTATTTTCAACACATAGGTTCGGGGAAATCATGACCAAGGTAAATCCCGCCTCTATCTACTAGGGTACCCTCTAGTATGCATCCCATGAGAACTCACACTTAGTATGCAATTATCAGTATATCCCCTCTAGTGTGTATCCCATGAGAACTCACACTTAGTATGATGAACATAATGCCCAAGATAAGTAATCCTATTAACATAAAGTTTATCATGCTTAAAAGTAGATTAAAATAGATTAATTAACATCTTTTAATTAAGAAAATAACAATTCATTTCAGAGTAAAGTTTTTTCGAACGACAATACACTTCTTGTTTGAACGAGATAACCCTGATCATTTGAATGACTTCCAAATTTCGTAACCCCAACTCGTTTGAATGAGACTAAAATCTCGTTCGAATGAGATTAACCCAGAATTATCATCTCCCAAAATGAAAATCGGCCATTTTTTATTTCTAAATCCAAATCCAAATCCAAAACTTCTAAGCATCACCAAACCCTATCTCTTTTATGTATAAATGGTCTAATATCAATATTAACAAATCACCCATGATTTTAGTCAATCCTAACATAGTTTTAAATCTTAAGTCCCAAATCATCTCAAGAACCCTCATTTATCCTTTTTCCCAAATTCAACTCAAATTCATATCAATTCGTGATATTACTAAGTTGTTTTTGAATCTTATCAGTTTCTAACATAATCTTAAGATATACATATAATTTATATCTCTAATTCATAAAGAATTCATCTAAATTCAAACTAGGTCAATAACATGAATAAAAACCCTAAATTACCATATTAATTTAATCACTAAACTAGTTAACTAATCTGTAAATAAAATTTTAATAAATTATATTTTAATTCCAATGAATAATTACATTATAACATAAAAACAATTATAATCATACACTAGGTAGACTGTTCTTGATTGAAAGGATGAAATTTAAGCCCAATTACCACAATTCTCTTCTTCTCCAAATTGTATCCTCTATCCAGGTTTAGGGTTTTCTCTCTAATTATGTTAGGCTCACTTGGTTAAATATAATGGTATTTTTATTAGCTTAATTTCGAAATTAAGTTTTAAAATTTTATCTAAACCAAATTAAATAATTATTAATTTAAAGCACTTAAATTATGGGGTATTACATTCTTCCTCTCTGCGGGCGATATATCTACAGTTATTCTAGTCGGGTACAAAATTCAAATTTTAAGGAATTTTATCCTCGAATTTTTAATTTTGTACCTGACTAGAATAACTATGGATATCTCGCCCACATGTCGTCCTCTCTCCCCCATGCAGACTCCTCTTCGCTACGGTATTCTCATTGGACTCTAACTAATGGCATGACTTTCGATCGCTTTGTCCGTTTTCTCCGGTCAAGGATGCAATGTGGGCATTACTCATAGCTCGCAATGGGTTGTATCTCACTCCCATCGAGGCCAATATGTTGATATGAGTCCTATTCCCACATAATTTTTTTTAGCATCGACACGTGGAAGACATCGTGTACACGCTGTAGATGGTCATGTAGGGCCAATCGATACGCCATCGACACCACCCTATCTAGTATCATGAAAGGAACTGTGCAGTGGGGAACTAATTTCCCCTTAGAGCCAAATTTCATTACTCCCTACATTTGGGATACCCTCAAAAGAATTTGGTCCCCCACTTGAAACTCTAACTTTCATCTTCTATTATCGTCATAACTCTTATGTAGATCATGTGCCATCTTCATCCATGCTCAGATGAGTGCCACCTTCTCTGAGGTGTCCCAAATAATGACTGGTTCGAACATCCATTGTTCCCCTACCTCCAACCAACAAATCGACGAACAACATAGTCACCCGTATAATGCCCCATAGGGTTTCATACCAATAGTCTGCTGAAGAATATTATTGTAAGCATACTCCATGAGTGGTAAGTTCTTATCCTGACTTCATTTAAGATCCAAAACACATGCCCGAATTATATCCTCCCAAATATGATTCACTCGCTAAGTATGAAAGTCTGACTGAGGGTGAAATGTCATACTAAAATTCATTTGTACCCCAATAGCCCCATGAAGACCCTTTCATAATAGATTTACAAATGTATTATCCCGATCGGATACAATGTCATGTAGTACTCCATCTAGGCGTACAATTTCTGACACAAACAACTTTGCGTACTACTCGACGGTGAAATTTTTCTACACTGGAAATAAATAAGTCACTTTCATCAAACTATCGACGATGACCCAAATGGAATCACAACCTCTTTGGAACCTCGACAATCCCACTATGAAGTCCTTGGATATGCTTTCCCACTTCCACTTAAATCTCCAAAGGATGTAATTTTCCAGTCCATATCTGGTGCTCCACCTTTACTAATTGGTAGGTGCCACACTTGGACACAAATTCCATAACTTCTTCTTTAACGCGATTCATCAGTATGACCTTCAGATGTTAGATACATCTTATCCCCTCTGGAATGCACCATGAATCATGAGCTGTGTGCCTCAGCCAAAACTGCCTTCCTCAACTCAACACTCTATCGCACAATCAATCATCCCTAAAATCTCAACCTGCTATCTAAATTGATCGAGAAAGAAAGATCCCTGCCTAATACAAGTTCTCGTATCCTCCCATGGCAGAAGGAGTTCAAAGCATGTGCTTCTATCACCGATGTCACCATGGCTGGTTTAACAATCACAACCCCCTAAAAGGATTTAGATATATTTGTATCATGGGTGGCACTCCAATCTACTGCCCAAATGTTCGATAAATCATCCTCCAGCCCAGTCCATAATTCTTTCAACGTAACAGTTGGCCTCTAACTCAATGTATCAGCTACTATATTTATTTTCCCTGGGTGGTACTCAATCAGAAAGTGCTAGTCTTTTATAAACTCGAGCCATCTCCTCTGTCTCATATTTAGATCCCTTTGAGTAAATAAGTACCGTAGACACTTGTGATCGAAATATTGTGTGAACCTCTCACCTGGTAAATAATTTCTCCAAATATGGAGTACAAAGAATACTGGAGCCAATTCTAAATCATGAGTGGGGTTGTTACCCACGTGAGGGTTAAGCTTTCGGGACACATAAGTTACATGCCTATCCTCTTGCATCAACACTCCTCCTAGACCCTAGAGTGATGCATTTGTATATACCAAATATTACATGTTGCCCCATGGTAATGTAAGTACGGGCACAATGGTGAGATTGTCCTTGAGCTCATCAAAATATCTCTAATAGCCTCCGCTCAAAACGAATGGTACTCTATTTTGGGTGAGGTGAGTCAGTGGTCTGACAATCTTCGAGAACCCGTGAATGAACTTCCAGTGGTACCTCACCAATCCTAAGAAACTTCTAAACTCTATAGGCATTGAGGTTTTTCCGTAATCTAAAACTCCAGAAACCTTACTAGGATCCACCAAAATCCCAGCTGCGGATATAACATGGACCAAGAAATGTACCTCTCGAATCCAAAACCCACAATTAGAGAACTCTGTTTACAACTTATATTCCCGCAGTTTCTCCAAATTCTCTACACGCTCTCTGGGAATATATTAAGATGTCGTCAATAAACACAATGACGAGCTGGTCCAAAATGGTTGAAACACCTTTTTCATCAGATCTATGAACATTGTTGGCGCATTGGTCAGCCCAAATGGTATTACTCACAATTCATACGATCCATATCGCATCAGAAAATCCATCTTTGAAACATCTTCTTTCCTAATACTGATAACCCAAGTGCAAAGCAATCTTAGAGAAGAATGACGTTTCGCTCAATTGGTTAAATTAATCATCGATATGCAATAATGGATACTTGTTACTTATCATGACCTTATTCAGTTATCGATAATCCATACATAATCGGAGTGAACCGTCCTTCTTCTTCATAAATAACACTGGAGCTCCCCACAAAGACGTCATCTGATGCTCTAAAAACGTGTGGGATTCAAGTGTAAATCTTTTGCAACAAGTAGTATCTGGGTAAGTCCGGAATCATATTCCGCATGGATTAAACACTCCTAAGAGAAATAAAGTAGGTTAAATGATATTCTATAAATGTCACAAAGGGAAAATATAAAAGATGATTTGTTGTTTAAAGTTATGAGATTAGTTAACCGTTATACTAAAATGCGTTTAATTAAAGGAGAACGAGTAAAGTTTGAAGATACAAAGAAACAATCTAAGAAAATATTATAGTTCGAGAGATGAAAGGGATTGGGGATCATCCTCCCACCTTGGATTAGCTAAGAAAATGACGGTACTTGGTTCTAATTAACTCTAATCGATCAAAACTAATTAAGTTTGAACATCAACTATGTAGAGATCAAATTCATCAATTGAGTATTAGGGGCTGATTAGTTATGGTGCTAGATGGGTTGGGGTTGTAGTAAAGCTTCAAATACTATCTATTGATGTAAAAAACTAGACTAGGTCTAATTAATTAATCACAAATAATATTTGTAACTAAAAGAAAGAGACAGAGAGATTTTTTAAAGTGGTTCGGCCTATGAAGAAAAGCCTACGTCCACTGTGCTTCTTATTGCCTGGTATTTTTCTTTCAATCTCTTGCTCTTGATGAAGGGATTACAAAGTATTTATAGCCTAGTAGGGAGACAAAGATATGGAATATTAAAGGATGGAATGCCTTTATAAATTAGGCAGTTACATCAATACAGAAGGTCCATAATGTTTCTGGCAGTTGGCATTTTGTTGATAGTGTTGGTCGGTCTCCCTACTATTGGTCGGGCTTTCTGGCACTTGTCGATATCCCATTATGATGGTTGTCATTCCAGGCCTTGGTCTATGGTTATGCCTTGCTGACTAGGATTCATGCCACAGTGGATGATATATGTCTATTTTTGATTGGTCTTCGTATGTGGGTAATTTTTGGTATCAACAAAAGCCCTAATATTCCATGCTTGATGCTTCCTTGAAAGTATAGAGCATTTAGTTCTGGTATTAGCTCGAGCTAAATTTCTGATGCTTGGTCGATTATCGACTTCCCACACTTGTAAACTTATTGGCGTTGCTAATGGCTTGTACTGTTGATGGCATTTTTATAAATATTCAAACTTATAATGAATTATTTTGGGGGTAAATATGTCTTTTTCTGCTTAGCCGCCAAAATTTCAATTATCGTTTCGCTTTAATCATTACGTTCGCCAGTTTTCGTGGTAATTTATAAGAGGCGGTAAAATCCCAGTCATCTCTTACCTCAAATTCTCTAAGTTTTTGCTCCAATTTCTTGAGCTTTCATGCGATCGTTCTTCCTATCTTCTAGTTCTTGCTGAATCCTTAAGTCTTTGTAAGAATTCTTTCTCTTTCTTCTTTTATTCATATCGAATCATGGTTTACTTTGTTGTCTCTCTAGATGAGTTTAGAAAAGAATGGTATATACCAGACTGGGTAAACTTAGAGTTTCCCAATCCCCTTATAGACGTTTTTTCTTTGTCTGAAGTTCATTGGATCCCTTCATTATTCGTTGTTGAATGCGGTTTTACCTTTCCCCTAAATCATTTTTGTCTGGAATTTTGACAATATTTTGACATTTTATCTGCTGGAGTAACTCCCAATACCTGGAGGGTTATCAATGGTGTTCATATGCTGAATCAACTTCATGGGACCCACAAAGGCATTCTCGAAATTATATTTTGTTATAAGTGGGTCACTAGTGACAGTACTTACTATTTAAAAACTAGTGCTGTAAATAGAGCTTTAATTATTAGCCTTCTTGACTCTAATAAGGATTACTTCATCCACGAAGTGATTGCCAAAAATTGGCAATATGTACCCCTAACAGGGGGTGAAGTGTACAATGGGCCAAAATGCCCTTAGGAGGGTCATGGGATAGGTTGTTTTAAATTTTTATGTGACTTTATTAATAATTTTTCAGTTGAAATGTTAATTAATCACTAGTTTTTTATTTTCTTGCAGTTGACCAGAAGAGGAAGTGTCCTAAAGAAGGTGACATTAAGCTTAACGAGCTCAAGTTTCTCTGGGGCCTTCATCAGAAAATTAGCGATGAACATACTAGGTCGGCATTATACTTACTAAAATACAGGAGTTCTGTCACCTCCTTTGTTCCCTAACCTTCGCTGTTTCTCCTACCATTGTGCTTGACTGGGACAAAGACCCAGTTCCCACATCATCAGGTAGTGGTGAACTAGCTGCTGGTCCTTCTTCATCCTTGGACTCTGACCTTCCTCTTGCTGCTGCTATGGGAAATAAGAAATTCCCTAATATAATGGGAGATATTACTGATCCTAGCTCCACCAAATCTACTGCTAATGGGGCCACTAATAAAGAGGATGCTAGGAAGAAGCCCCCAGCTAATAAGGGTGAAGAGTCCATTCTTAAACGCATAAATAAGGGTCTTCCTTACAAACTTACTGAAGGAAAAGATGTCACTGCCGACCAACAAAACTTGGTCGATTTATCTGTTGTTAACACTGGTGCTCCTGTAGCCATAGGTCCTGGGTTATCCAGGTAATTGATAAGGTTTGGTAATTTGACAGATCATAGGGGTGTTGCCTCTGCCATGCCCCATTTGAAAATTTCTGAAAGGTCTTCTCAAAGCCTTGCCTTGGTAAGAATTCTTGCTTATTTATACTTTCACCTTTTTACTATTTTCTTGTACTAATTTGGCCTTTCTTTTTATTGTTCCTGGTTGATTTTAACCAGATGTTAGAGAAGGACGATGCATTTCTTTCTTCTTCAAATGATGTAGAAGAGGATTTTGAATGACTGAAAAAGTCCTTGCTTGACTCCCAACAAGTATTGGAAAATGAGAAGTAGTTTTGGGAGAATAAAATAAAGGCTGCTGAGGAAGATCAGAAGAAAGCTGAAGATGAGGCTATTACAGCTCGAGGACAAGTCTTTGAGTTGATGAAGAGCTTGGTTGCTAAGAAGGCCAAGAGGGTGACAGCTAGAGAGGCTTATTTTAACAAGGTATGGGAGAAGGCCATAGCAGTTGCTTCTGTCCAGATTGAGTATGTGAAGAAAAAGGGTTACAAGAACAGTTGGTCGGCAACGCTTACTGAAGTTGGTACTCCTCAATATTCTGAGCTCTTCCTCAGATATGACCCTGTTCCCCATTATACTTGGATGAGGAAGTGAAAGATGATGTGTGGTAAGGGGATTCCACTCTTGACCTGGAACCTGCATCCAACCAACTGCAGCTAGTTGCCGAGTCTTCTCTCCTCATCACTTCCGAACAAATCACTCCACCCATTCCTGTTTCCAATCAAGTTGAAATTTCTACTGATAGGGAGAAGGTGAATACTTGACCGACAATCCGTCTTTTCCCTTTGTCCTTATTTCTTTTTTATTTCCTTTCAATGTATTTATAATCTAACTTTTATCAATGAAAATGACTATTCCTTATCTCTGCGCTTATTTTCTTTCGATTACTGCTTCAAACACTTTATTTTGTTGTTGATTGGAGATTTCTTTACTCTTTACAGTTCATGGCCAAAATGGATCAACTTTCCTCTACTGACTCCGATCTACTCAAAAGATGAAATGATCTTTTCAAGGCTGGTAACATGACTTTGTTCGAGGAAGATCTGTCAAAGTTTCTCGGGGTTGATGTTTTAGATCAAGCCAAGGAAGCTTACTTGTATTTAAAGTGTCTTCTTGATCGGGCAGTAGCTAATAATGTAGATTACTTTGAAATGATTGAAGAGCTTCAAGAAGATCACAAAGAAGCCAAGGCTCTCCTGCATGCTTATTATGTGAAGAAGCACAAAGAGTTAAGTAAATCTTAGGGTTTTGAGGAAAAATTAGAGAAATATGCCTCTTTTTTTAGGAAGAAAAAGTTTTTGCTCAAGTGTGAAGTGGATGTGGCTAGGTCCATTACCAAGCTATTGGAGGAAGAAAATAACAGTTTGAGAGAGGATATTAACTCTTTGAAGGTTCCTTTAATTACTGCTGCTGCTGATGAGGGAGACTCATTTTAGGAGACTAAAAATGCTAATCTGAGGGAACAACTAGAGGCTTTGAAAAAATCCAAACCTTTTACCTCCTCCCAATCAAGGGCAAGGCCTCGCTGAGCTACAACTGATGAAAAAAGGACTCAACAGATACTTATAAATCAGGATATACAAATAAAGGCCAAATATTTAGCCATTGTTGAGATGTCCCCAAATATCCAAACCCAGGGCGAGCAACTTGCCACACAGTCCTCTCAACTACAAATCAAGGATGAAGTGTTGAAGAAATTGCAACACCAGGTTGAGAGGTTAACTTTCCAGTTTCACAAACAACCCAGATAAGTTTATATGGAGGGGTACAATGAGGCACTTGGTCATTTTGATGAATGATTTAGTCAAGCTCAGTGTGAAGGCTATAAATGAGGCTGGACCAATTGCCTAATAGTTATGAAGGTTGATCAGGACACTTGACTATGGTATTGGGATGATCCGAGGCTTTTGGAGTGTCAAGATCCTTTTTTTAAACTTGATATCAATGGGATCCCTATAAAAACCATTCCTCAATGACTGATCTCCAAATACTTAGAGGATTATGGTCTGCATGACGAACTAGAAATAGTTCAGCCTCCTCACCTGTTAGATACCCCGAGCAGTAATAATATGAGAACGCTTCAAGATTTCAACTTCATTAACTCCCCTACACATTGGATGATCCTCCAACAGGCGTGGAACTAGCACCAAGCTCCTCTAAAGCTGAAGGGAAGCGTCCAGTAGAATAATCTTGAGCATAATTTGTTCCTATAATTCAATTATGAACAATATTTACATGTAATAATCATTTATATGAGTGAAAAAGATTTAATTAACTTATCTTGTCAATTTCTGGATGTGAATGACCTTTTTATTTCATTAGTTCTATTGATACACTTAAGCACTTTCCCAAATTTAGTACCAATTACTAATGAGATTATCATAGGTTCTACTGATATACTTAGATTTCTAAGTTTGGTATCAGTTACCTTTGATGTGATTATAGGTTCTACTAGAACACTTAGATTTAAATCCAAGTTTAGTACTAGTTGCCCATGGCATTTCCACAGGTGTTGATGTAAAAAACTAGATTCGATCTAATTAATTAATCACAGATAAATATGAATAAAGATATGAGACAAAAGATTTTTAAAGTGGTTCAACCTTAATAAAATGGCCTACATCCACTGTCTTGTATTACTGGGTGTCTTACTTTTAATCTTGATTATGCTTGCTTATGATAGCTTTCCCTGCCATGAGGGTATTACAATGTTTTTATAGCCCTTGGGTTATCAGTATGAATAGACAATATGCCGTTATTAAATAGGCATATACATCTGTACATAGTATGAATATTCATAGAATCTATCTTGGTCGTTTAATCTTCCCAGCTAGTTGCTCAGTATATTGAGTAGCTCGGCGCTTTAAGTTGCTCGGTACATATATTTATGACATTCTGGATGACACGTGTCTTAATTATAACTGGTCCACGTCAACTGACTAATTTTGTATCAACAGAAGCCCCCAATATTTCATAGTTGAGGTTGGATGCGAGAGTGTGGAATATTATACCCAAAAGCTTCTTGAGCATATTTCCCATCTCTTGTTTGGTTACAGACCTTCAACACTTGTGAAATTCTCCTCTTAGCATAATAATTTTGAGCGCGAAGTGGAAAACTTGTAAATATTTAGAATTTTGGGCGAACGCTTGGGTACTTGCATCTTTTTCCTTGATTAGACGTCAAAAACGCAATCATCGTCATCTGTGATCATTACTTTTCCCGTTTTCCAAAGCAGTGTATATAAAGGCGATAAAATCAGATTATCTTCTACCTTTTGCCATCTAGATTCCCAAACTCTTTGTCTTCTCACTTCTCTTCATACGATCGTCTTCTCTATCACTGCCTTAGCTGATTTCTTAATTTCCTGTAAGAACTTATTCCTTCCTTCTTCTTTATTTATTTTAGCCATCATGGTTTACCTTATCGAATCGTTGGATAAGTTTAGGGTCGATTTTGGAATTCCTTCTTGGGTTATTCTGGAAAAACCTTGTTGCCTTTCTGATTTATTTTCTCTAGCTGAGGGATATTGGTTTCCTTCTATTTTTGTGTCCGAATGTGGTTTTTCTTTCCGGCCTAATCCCCTGTGTTTGGAATTTTGCCAATATTTTGATATTGTTTCTGCAAGAGTAGTTCCAAATACATGGAGGGTAGTTAATGGTGTACATATATTGAATCAAATTCATGGAACTCGTCTATGAATTCTTGAAATTATGTACTGTTATAAATGGGTCACCAGCAACACCACCTTTTATTTAAAAACTAGGTTTTCTAATAGAGCTTTAGTGGTCAATCTCCTTGATGCTAATAGGGATTATTTTGAACATGGGGTTGTGATGAAAAATTGGCAACATCCCCTACTAAAGGGGAAAGACGTGTACCAAGGTCCCAGATGTCCATTTTATGGCAATGGCATAGGTTGTTTTGTTTTTCAAATTAACTCTGTTTTTGTTTAATAAAATGTGTCACTGACATTTTTTTTATGTTGAAGTTGATAGCAAGAGAAAATCCCCAAAAGAGAGTGATACTAATATAAAAGATTTGAAATTTATCTGGGGTTTTCATCAAGCAATAGCTGGGGAACACGTGAGGTCTGCTTCTTATTTGCTGAGATATTAGAACATCACTTCCTCTTTTATTGCTCGGCCTCTTGCTCCTCCTTTGGTGATTGATCTTGAGCAGGTTCCAGCATCTTCTTCAATTGGTGAAGAATCTTCCTCTGATTTGGGCACTTCTATTACCGACCTGATCATGAAGAAGAGAAAAATGCCTGATCTCTTTTCCAAGGTTATCCCTGGTACCGATGGGGAAAAAAAGAGCAAAGAATATTTCCCAGCTGAAGGGACTAAGAAAAATGATGTTGCTCTATCTGGGGAAGCAGTTACAACTGTCAAGGAAGTCAGCAAGAATCCCCCAGTTGCTCCAAAAGAGGCAACACCTTTGATTTAAGGGGTTACTATTATTCGAGAAGAGACAACACCTTTGATTGAAGTTGTTTCTTTGAGAAGATTGAGAAGGGGTCTTGCTGAGAAGACCGTGGATGTTGCAGCTCAACCTTCTAGGGTTGAAGTACCTTATTTGAGAGATAGTTCTCTAGCGCTCATTACTCCTGGATTGGCCAAGAAATTGATCTGGTCTGGAACTCTTCCTGACTGCCGAGCTACTGAGATTTCTACTCCTCGGGAGAAGGTCATTGACTTGGCAGCCCAACACCTTACATTAGTAAGTGTCATTACACTTATCATTTTGATTATTCGTACAATGTTCATTTTCTGATTTTGAGCTTCTCTTCATCTTGCAGATTTTGGTATATTTTAATAATATCCTGGAGAAGGATGAGGCTATCAAAGCTACAACTTCTTTCAGTGGAGCAGAAGAAGCCCTTGCTGGGTTGTTAAAATCATTGGAGGAGTCCCGGTAGAAGTATGAGGGTGACAAAGCTGAGACAGCTCAACAACAAGCTGTGGAGGCTGCCAAGAAGGCTGATTTAACTATGTAGAAATTTATGGATGCCGTAAAAGAGGATGATCTAGCTCGACAGCAAGCTATAAATGCTTCCCAGGAGGAAGAGGAGAATTTGAAGGTTACCATTTCCAGCAAGGAAGAAACTGATGGCAAGCTTGAAGAGGATGAACGGCGTAAGAAAGATCTTGAACATAAAGTATAATCTGTTACAAATCTTCTTAGAGAAAATGCTTCCTCGAAGAGGGCAAAGAGAAAAGCTGTTGTGAATAAGTCCTTTAGTTCTGGCTGGGACAAAGGATGGAACAAAGCTCTAACTACTACCTCTACTCAAATGGAGTATGCAAGTTTGAAGTTCTTTAGGGACGGATGGGTCGCAGTGTTGAAGGAACTGAACATTGCTGAGGATTCTGAACTATTTTAGAGACATATCCATGGCCCTCCTCATGCTATTGAAGAAGAAGATGGAGCTAGATCTGATGAATCTTCTTTGTTGATAGTAGAATAAACACCCGCTGCCATTATCCCTTAATTCTCCGAGCAAGTTCAGTAGACAACAACTTCTACCGAGCAACGCCAAATGCCCACCGAGCAACTAATTCCTTTTTAAAATCAACTGATGATGTTGTAGGGAATAAGGAGAAGGTGTAAAGTTGTTCGGCAATTTGTTTCTTTTCTCTGTTTTCCCTTTGTTTTGTACCTTTGGTTGTACCCTCTTCTCTTATGATCAATAAAATGGACTTTGTTATTTATTCCGAGTTTCTCCTTTATAGCTATGCTGTTGTTGATCTATTTTTACTTTTCCTTGATAATTTATTCCCAGGATGGAATTATTATCAGCTCATGATATAGAGTTGATGAATAGGTGTATTGATTACTTCAAAGCTGGTCGTATAGATTTTAGTGAAGCACAAATAATTGATATTCTTGGGTCTGATGCCTCTGAGGGATCAATTGATGCTTACAAATATTTGAAATGTTTACTTGATCGGGCTGTAGCAAATAACGTGGCTTACTATGAGATAATTGAAAATCTTCAAGGAACGATCGAAGAACTTCAACTTTAACATAAGGAAGCCACTGCTCTTTTGCATGAAGGTTATGAGAAGAAGTACCAACAGTTGAGCACTGATCGGGGCTATGAAAAATTTATCTCAGCCCATAATAAGAGAGAGTGTACTAAAACTTGAGAAATATTGCTAAGCTGCTGGAGGAAGAAAATATTGCTTTACGAGAAGAATTGAGACAGCTAAAATCTGTTTCTTCCTCTTGAGCTTTGATCCTAGTCAATAATGAAGGTTTTTCATTTTTAGAGACTGAAAATGCTTTATTAAAAGAAGAATTAGAAGCTTTGAAAAGACCCATACCTACATCCTCTTCCCGGGGTAGAGTAAGAGATGGTCGGAGCAATATCGAAGAGACTAGGACTCAACAGGCTTTAAAAAATCAAGCTGCTCAACTGAAGGCAAAAAACCAAGCTTTAGCGGAGATGTCCCAAAAAATTCAAACTCTTACCGAGCAACTTTACAATCAAAGTTCTGCAATGGAGAATAAAGAAAGTTTGGTGAAGAGGCTTCATCAGCATGTTGAACGATTGACTTATCAATTACACAAGCAGCCCAGAGAGTTTTGGATGGGTGGATACAATGAAGCTTTATGTCATCTTGATGCCAGGTTGAAGTAATCAAATAATGAGGGATACAAATAGGGCTGGTTGAATGCGCTAACTATAATGAAGGTTAAGGAGGGAACCGAGTTGTGGGATTGGTATGACCCTAGATTACTTGATCTGCCAGTACCTCCTTTGAAACTGGATGTTAGTTGGATTCCATTTAGCCTCATTCCTCAGTTTTTTATTTCCAAATACCTTGGTGATTACAATCTTTATGAAGATTTTGAAATATCCCGTCCTCCACCTCTGCTTGACCGACCAAGTACAAGCAATACCAGAATGCTGCAAGATTTGAACTTTATCAACTCTTCTTTTTCTTTAGATGATCCTACAACTGGAATGGATCCTCTACCTAAATCTGAAGGAAATAGACTAATAGAATAGGGTATTTATATTTTGTTAGTGATTGTTTAACAAAGAAAAACATCTTTTTGTAATTTTGTTTCCTTAGAAATAAATTAATTGTATGATTTTTCTCTTGTTAATCTTTATGAGATCAATTATAATAATGTTGTACTTATCAGTCACTAAGTATATATATGTACAAATGGACAGTTTGTCCTTTGTTGATTTGATTGCCTAGACAATGGAAATTTTGCCCCATGTGTGTGCCTAGTTGTCGTGACTTATCACCCATAAATGCCTAAGCAATGGAATTTTTATCCCATGTTCCTTCTTAGTTGTAGCAATCATTTAAGTAAATAATTTCCCTGGTGCTTAGGCAGTGAATATTTTATCCATCTTGTTGCGTAGTTTAGATGCCACTTGGGTCACCCATAATCAAACAAGCCTTGCCTTGCTCGATTGTTTTACCAACATTATTGGTTATGTTGATGCTGACCAACTTTTAGTTGGTGATTACTGATGTCGACCAACTTTGTTGGTGTTTGTGCTGATGCCGACCAACTTTTAGTTGAGAGAAAAAGTTTTTTGTTGCTGTAAAGTGAGTTAAATGTAGTGTGTAGCACTAGTACTCCGAAAAAAAATGAACATGGGGAAATCATCGTTTTCATTCATACTGGAACAATGGGGTATGTGTACAGTTACATTACCTGGTAGTATTTTCTTTGGTGTTCTGCATTCTAAGGATTTTTAAATTCTTCCCCTTCTAGAGTTTCTATTCTGTAGGTGCCAGATCGAACAACAGCTGTGACACGATAGGGCCCATGCCAGTTGGCTTCCAACTTATTGTTCTTTTGAATTACTTTATTGAGAACATAATCTCCTTCCTTGAGATCGCACTTCTTGACCCGTTTATTATAAAACATGGTTGTCCTTTGATGATAAGCTGCATTTTGGATTGCTGCTTCTTTTCTGACTTCTTCGAGCATATCCAAGTCCAAGCGTCTCATCAAATCACTACCGAAGAATTGAAATTAAGCACCCTATGAGTAGGTAATCCTAATTCAACAGGTATGATTTCACTCCCAAAAGCGAACATGTAAGGGGACTCCGCAGTTGCTGTTCGAGGAGTTATTCGGTAAGCCCATAACACTGAGTGAAACTCATTGATCCAATTCCTTTCAACATCATTCAATATTTTCTTCAACCCAGTCAGCAGAGTTCTATTTGTCACCTCTGTTTACCCGTTACTTTGGGGATGAACCGGAGCAGAATGGATCTTTTTAATGTTGAACTGTAGACAATACGTGGTGAACTCATCATTGTCAAATTGGTTACCGTGATCGGTGATAAAATCATGTGGCAGACCATATCTGCAAATAATATTCTTCCAGATGAATTGATAGACCCTTTTATAAGCCATATCACTGAGAGGTTCAGTTTCCACCCATTCGATAAAGTAATCAACAGTTACCACCAAATATCTGAATTGTCCTCTTGTAGTTGGTAGAGGCCTGACTAAATCTATTCCCCACAGTGCTTGGGGAGTTCTTCGTATAGTAGAAAACCGCTGACACTTGTCGTATTTCTTAGCATAAGCTGTACAATCAGCGCACATTGTTGGCCAATAGTACCCCTGCATATTTATTCTCTGTAAAAGAGTTCTACCTGCTATGTGAGCTCCACAAGATCCTTCATAAATTTCCTCGATTTGATCTTTAACTTCTGCTGGATGAATACATCTTTGCAGACCAACTATCATACCTCTTATGTACAGAATTCCCTTGTTCAAGACATATCTGGAAGTCTTAAACTTCAACCTTTTGTCTTTAAGTTGGTCGTCCGGTAAAGTGCCTTCTTAGATTTAAGCCCTGATGGGATCCATCCAGGAAGGTCTCATATCCAAAGCAATAAAATTCACCATTAAATCCTCATCAATACTTCTGCTCGCAAGTATCTCAATGGGAATCGTTCTACGTAGCTCGGTGCGTGTAGCTGAAGCTAACTGAGCAAGTGCATCTGCCATTCCATTCTCCAGTCTCAATATTCTAATCACGTAGACAACTGCTAAATTAGATACAATCTCCATAGCTTTAGTTAAATACCTCGACATGAACTCCCCTTTTGCTGCGTAAAGATTGAGCATCAGATTTACCACTAGTTGCGAGTCACTGAACATAATAACTTGATCTGCATTCAATGATTTAGCTAAGTTGAGGCCCACAATTACGGCTTCATACTCAGATTCATTATTGTAAGCCTTAAATTGGAAACGCCGAGCATATTCTATGTATATTCCATCTGGACTATTGAAAATAATTTTAGCTTCGTAACCTGTTGCACATGAATAACCATCAACTTATAAATTCCATATAGGGATATTATTATCAAACCCTTGGTCTGACAAAATCCCTTTATGGAAAATCTTGTCCTTCCTTTCTTCATCCTTCAACTCTGGCCTCTTACCAGAAGATTCTGGTTGATCAGCTGCCATCCCATCTGACAATTCTGTTGCGGGGAGTTGGTCAAGGAAAGTTTCTATTAATCCTCTAGCATCCTTGAGTTTCTATGTATTGGCCCCCTATTGATTGAAAATATCTGGATAAGTAAATTCAGCAATGAAATTCGCCACTGCTTGCCCTTTGAGAGAGGATCTTGGCTCGTAGATAATGTCATATTCCCCCAATTCTACTACCCAATACATCAATCTTCCAGACTTTTATGGCTTGTGTAGAGCCTATCTGAGTGGCATGTCAGTATATACCACTATTGTATGGGCTTGAAAATATGGTCTCATCCTCCTACTCGCCTTAATCAGTGCCAATGCTAACTTCCCCAGTTTTGGATACCTGATCTCTTCTCCCCTGAATGCCTTGCTCTTATAATAAATAGGTTTTTGTACTCCGCTTTCTATTCGTATCAAAGTCGAACTGACTGCACTTTCTGAAACAACTAAGTACAAATATAATTTTTCTCCCGTCACTGGCCGGGACAATAAAGGAGGTGTCCTCAAGTATCTCTTCAATTCTAAAAAATCCTTCTCACATTCGTCATTCCTCTCAAAGGTCTTTCTGAGCACCTTAAAGAATGGAAGACGTCTATCAGTTGCTCGGGAGACAAATCTATTGAGAGCAGCAATGCACCTCGTAAAGCTTTGCACTTCCTTATTGGTGGTTGGAGATTGTAATTCCAGCAAAGCTTTTATCTTGCCAGGATTTTCTTCAATCCCTCTTTGATTCACAATGTACCCAAGGAACATGCCTTATTGTATGCCAAAAATGAACTTGGTCGAATTCAGTTTCATCTGGTACTTCTCTAACTGGTCAAATCTTTGGCTCAAATCAGCAATATGGTCAGTATCTTTCTTTCTTTTAGTCAACATGTTGTCGACATTCACCTCCATATTTTTGCTAATCTGCTCTGCAAACACCTTGTTCGTCAACCGCTGATATGTAGCACCTGTATTTTTAAGACCAAAAGGCATAACATTGTAATAATATCTTCCTCGTGGGGTAATGAAAGAGGTACTTTCCCTATCTTTTGGCTTCATTTTAATTTGATTGTATCCGGAGGAGGCATCCATGAAGCTTAGCAATTCATGCCCCAAAATTCATCTACTAGCTGATCTATCATGGGCAGAGGGAAATGATCCTTTGGGCAAGCTTTATTCAGGTTTGTGAAGTCCACACACATTCTCCATTTATTATTTTTCTTCTTTACCATCACAACATTAGCCAACCAATCAGGATATTTGACGTCTTCGATGAAAGAAGTCCTTTGCAACTTTTCCACTTCCTCTTGAATAGTCTGATTCTTCTCCAGACTAAAGACTCTTCTTCGTTGTTTCATTGGTTTGATCTCTTTCTTCACGTTGAGCTCGTGACATAAGAAAGCTAGGTCTATCCCAGTCATATCTTCATGACTCCACACGAAAGCTTGTTTTCTATGCTTCAGAAACGCCACTAGCTCTTGCTTCAATATCAGATCAAGTGAAGCACCAATCTGAGTTATTCTTTCTAGTTGCTCGTCATCCAGAATAATGCTTTCCATTGCCTCCATGACTTGGCCTTTAACGAACTCCATTTCATTTCTTGGGTCTAAGGTTTCCACCTAAAATCATGTTACAATCAAATGAACAAAAAATTGAAAATACCTCATGCTCGAGTTGTCTTAGCCTTTTTGGGAGATCGGGGTTATCTTTATGGTCCATTTTCTTATCGTCTCTTGATCGACAAGGAGATTTGGACCTCTACAGAGTCCTGTTGTTGGTCCTCCCACCATTCTGGCGATCAACGTATTTGTTTAACTTTTCTCATCTAATAAGTGCCTCTATCTCATTTTGGATAGCTACACACTGCTTGGTCGTGTGACTATGATCCTTATGGAACTCGTAATATTTGGACTTGTCCCTTCTTTCGTGGGCTGTCCTCAGTTTTTCTGGCCAATTCAGTTCCTCGCTGTTCTTGATCTCCTCCAACACGTGGTTTGTATCCACCTTTAAGGGAGTATAATTTGCATACTTCCTCAGGTGCTCTAATGTTTCTTTGCCTTTCGACTGCTTGCTCCCACTGTTATGCTTGTGATCCTTCCTTTCTGATTTACCTTCAGCTTTAGTTTTTACCTTTGCCTCAGCATTCTTCTTCGCAACCATATCTTCTTCTGCATTCATAATTTTGGCTACTTTAGCCATTAATTCAGCCATGGATTTGGGGGGATCCTTGGCCAAGGCGTAGTATAGCTTGTCTGGTAAAAGACCACTCATGAGGGATGTAATGGATATTTTTTTCTCGTAATCAATGACTTCTAGTTTCTCATTATTGAAGCGAGTGATATAGTCCCTGGTACTTTCTCCTATTTTTTGCCTTACACTCGACAGATGTGCTGCCCTTTTGACTGGATTTTCACCAAAATAGAAATTTCCTATAAAGAGCTCTGCTAGTTGATGGAAGGTTGCAATCTGCCCCCGAGGAAGGCTGTTATACCATATCTAAGCGAATCCTGTAATGGTTCCTGAGAATGCCCTGCACCTCATTTCATCTGGGACTTCATAAATATTTGTTGCAGCTTGGTACTGCTCTAGGTGGAGAACAGGATCAATTTTTCCATCGTACTTTGGTGTGACCGCAGGAGCCTTGAACTTTGAGGGTGTGGAAAAATCCATAATTTCTTGTACAAATGGGGATCCTTTGATAAAGGTTCTTTAAAGAGGATTTTTGGCCTTAGCCATCTCCCCTAACCGGTCCTCTAATATTTGAATAGATCCTTTCTATGCATCATTTCCAACCTCTGATTTATTTATGTTTGCACGAGCAACAGACCGCGCAAAATTCCCTTATTGGGATCTTTCTATGCGAGATGTAGACCTAGAATTTAGATGTGATTGGGCTGAGCCTTCCCTTAAATCATTTGGTCATTAAGAATTTCTCAACGCCATCCGAGGGGGATTTTTGTTCCTCCTAGGGCCCAAATGGTCGAAGGGTGAAACTATGCTCAACCTCTCCAGCACGCTTATTCGTTCTGGAGTTAAGGTGACATTTTTATGAGAATCCACAATTCTTATAGGAGAAGTCAAACTAGGTTGATAGGATGGATCACTTGAATTTCTAGTATGATGAATCTCAGTATGTCTGGATCGTGAAGATGGTGGACGCATGCTTCTCTGAATGCTTCGTTGGAATAAATGTGCAGATGCTCCATTTTGAACAGTCTGAATGAACTGCCGCATAGTTTCTTGCATAACCGTTTGTCCCCTGGCTAAGCTTGCCAGGATTCCAGTGATCTCGTTAGCATTTGGAAGATCCGAAGGGTTTGTAGGATTCCCGTCATTGTTCCTGTTGCTAGATTCTGGGATATCATCCATGTATGATAAGTTTTTAGTGAAAAACGCTAAGTATAGTCGTTCCCACAGACGACACCAATCTGTTGATGTAAAAAATAGATTCGATCTAATTAATTAATCACAGATAAATACGAATAAAGATATGAGATAAAAGATTTTTAAAGTGGTTCAGCCTTTATAAAATGGCTTACATGTACTGTCTTGTATTACTGGGTGTCTTTCTTTTAATTTTGATTATGCTTGCTTATGATAGCTTACCCTGCCATGAGGGTATTACAATGTATTTATATCCCTTGGGTTATCAGTATGAATAGACAATATGCCGTTATTAAATAAGCATATACATATGTACATAGTAAGAATATTCATTGAATCTATCTTGGTCATTTAATCTTCCCAGCTAGTAGCTCGGTATACTGAGTAGCTCGGTGCTTTAAGTTGCTTCGTACATATATTTATGCTATGCTAGATGACATGTGTCTTAATCATAATTGGTCCACATCAGCTGACTAATTTTTGTATCATTAACAGGTTCTACTAATGCACCTAAATTTTTAGGTTTAGCATTAGTTACTAGTGGTGACCAGGCGTATGTCGAATATGTGTCTACATTCCTATTTAGGAATCTTCACAACATTCTTCCACCATTTTTCCCAGTTTGGATAAAACTTGTTGATTTTTATACAGAGTTTTATCCCTGATTATGCTGACCAGGTATTATTGTGGAATTAAAGTTCCATCTTAACGTTTTTGTATGCTATTTTTTATGTTGCCGATCAACTTTCGCTTGTGTCGACCAACTTTTGAATGGTACCAATAAACTATATGTGGTTGTTGTTCTGTCCAACTATGTGGTTGTTCCTATCAACTTTTGAATGTTTACCGATCAAGTATATGTGGTGATGTATATGATCAGTGCTCCTAAAAAATAAAAATAAAATGAAGGAAATCATAATTTTATTGATAATGAAGTGACGTGATTATAAAGATTTGTCTCATTACATTACTGGTAATATTTCCTAAGATGCTTGACATGCTAAGGATTTTTGAACTCTTTTCCTTCCAGAGTCTCAATTCTGTAAGTACCTAGTAGGATAATTGCTGAGATACAATATGGACCATGCCAATTTGCTTCAAGTTTGTTGGTCTTCTGAATCACCTTCTTGAGCACATAATACCCCTCCTTTACGTTGTTCGACTTCATCTTTTTGTTATAAAATTGTGCTGTTCTTTATTGGTAAGCAGTGTTTCTCAAGGCTCCTTCCTCGCGTATTTCCTACAACATGTCCAGGTCTAATCTGCAAATCAAATTACTAACATGAAATTAAAATTTAACACTCGGTGGGTTGGCAAACCCAGTTCAGCAGATATCACTGATTCAGTTCCAAATGCCAACATGTATGGTGTTTCTCTAGTAGCATTACTTGGAGTTGTTCGGTATGCCCATAAAACGGAGTGTATCTCATTTATCCAATTTCCTTTAGCCTTATCAAGTATTTTCTTTAGCCCATTGAGCAGAGTCATGTTCGTTACTTCAATTGGCCTGTTGCTTTGAGGATGACCTGGAGCAGAGTTCAACTTTTGAATGTTTGATTGGGTACAGTAGGCAACAAATTCTTCATTATCAAACTGTGTGACATGGTCTGTGATGCGGAAGTAAGGAAACCATAGCTACAAATGATTTTTTTTCCAGATAAACTGGTAGATATTCACCTATGGCATATCTATCAATGGTTCTGCCTCAACTAATTTTTATAAAATAGTCCACAGCCATAACCAAGTACCAGAATTTTCCTCGGGTGGTCGACAGTGTCCCAATTAAGTCTATTCCCCACATAGCGAATGGCCAAGGCGAGGTGATTGGAGTAATAACAACCTGTGGAGTTTTACAAATGCTGAAGTACCTTTGGCACTTGTCACATCTCCTAGAAAAAGCTATATAGACTACTCTCATAGTTGGCCAATAGAATCTCTGGGTATTAATTCGCTACAATAATGATCTGCCTGCCACATGAGCCCCACAAGACCCTTAATGAAATTCTTCTATTAAGCCTTGAACTTCTAGTGGATGGACACAACATTGCAGAATAATTATTAATCCTCTCCTGTATAGTACTCCTTTTTTAGCACATATCTTGCTGATTTATACTTAAGTTTTTTAGCCTCGATTGGATCTGCTAGCAAGATTCCTTCTTCAATATAAGCTTTGATGGGATCCATCCAAGATGGAGCCATATCTACTGTGATGAAATTAATCATCAAGTCTTCATCAATACTTCGGTTGGCCAAAATTTCAATGGGAATAGTTATTCGGAGCTCAATTCTGGTGGCATCAAGTGCATCAGCTTAGGCATTCTCCAATCTTGGAATTCTGCTCACTCGAATAGCTAGCAATTTGGCTATGACTTCCACCGCCTTGGCTAAGTATCTTGTCATTATCTCTCCCTTGGCTCCATACAAACTCAAAATTTGATTCACCACCAATTAAGAATCGATGTATGACACAACATGCTCGGCGTTCAGTGATTGATCTAGACTTAAGCTCACAATAAGAACTTCATACTCGACTTCATTATTTGAGGCCTGAAACTAGAATCGTAGAGCACATTCAATATCTATTCCATCAGGAGTGTTGAGTATTATACCTTCTCCACTTCCTGTTGCAAAAGATGATCCATTTACATATAAGTTCCATATGGGGATGTCGTTGTTAAATGCTTGGTCTGATAATACCCCGTGATGGAATATTTTACTTCCTACTTCCTCATATCTTTTGTCCATCTCCTGTGCTTTGGTGGACGTATCTAGTAGGCGAGTAGCAATTTCTTCTGAGATTTCCCCTAATGGGGTCTACTCGGGGTGTTGGTCGTTGATGACACCAGTTAGGTTGTCCACCATTTGGATTTGCTCTGCTTGAGTTCTTCATTGCTTGGGAACCTCCGAATAAGTAAATTAAGCAATGAAATCTCCCATAACTTGGCCTTTTAATGACGACCTTAGCTCATACACAATATCATATCCCCCAGTTCTATTGCCCAATATATTAATCTCCCAGACTTCTCTGATTTATGTAAGGCTTGCCGAAGAAGCATGTGAGTGTACACCATAATATTATGGGCTTGAAAATAAGGTTTCATCCATCTGGGGGTCTCAATCAATGCCAATGATAATTTATCAGGGCGTGGATATCTAATTTCTGCTCCTCAAAAAACTTTGCTCGTGTAGTAGACAACCTTTTGAACTCTATTATCTTCTCGTATCAAGGAAGAACTCATAGCTGACTCAGAGACGACCAGGTATAAGTACAACTTTTCTCCCAAAATTGGTCGAGAGAGCAACGGGGGCGATCCCAAATACTTTTTCAACTCCAAATAATTCTTCTCGCATTCGTCTTTCCATTCAAAACTCTTCCTCAGCACTTTAAAGAACAGTAAACACTTGTAAGTAGCTCATGACACAAATTTGTTCAAGGCTGCTGATTAGGCATAAATTTTTTCGATTTATTCCTTTAATTTAGAGGCTTTTATCACCCCAGGCGATGTAAATGCGTTAATTTATCTCATATCTGTGATACTAACATCTTCTAATAAATACCCCGAGTTTTGTATATTTCTCATAAATTTTGCAGGTCTTAAATGCATGAGAGAAAGGAAAAAACTAGAAGAAAAGAAAAGATGAAAATAAGAAAATTCAAAAGGGAAAAAGAGTAATTTGTAACTGGAATCCGAACGAGGACCCAAAATGAAAGTTAAAGTCCCCGAGTTTATAAGCACGTAGGAAAAAACGTCGTCCGAATCCGAATCCCAGAGCAAAAGTTATGAGCTTTGAAAGATGTTAGATAATCATGAGAAACTGATAAGAAAATGAAGAGAAGTTTATTCAAGGACCCGGACCGATCCGGATTTCATCATAAACGAATCGATCCGGCCCCCTTGAAAGCCACTGTATAAATTTTATTAAGTGGACCGATTCGGATTCCCTAAAAACGAACCACATCGGACCCTTAAAGTCACTGTATAACATTTGTGAAGCGGATCGATCCGATATAAAGGGAAAACAAATCGATCCAGCATACCCCGGACCGAACCGAAATATCAGGTCGGACCGATCCGGAGGTTGAATTTTGTAATTATCTTATTTTCCATCTAGAGTCTTATATGGCTAAAACTTTAGTAATTTCGTAGATTATTTATTCAAAACGACTCCCAAAACATGGGGGGGCTTATTTTTACATAGTTTTAGAGAGAGAAAGTAGAGGAGAACCCTAGAACCTCACAAATTATAGTTGTTAATTCTCAATTACAATTTCTGCAGAAAATTTTATTTCTTTCTCTTCTCTATTGTTTGATTTCAATAACTCTTGCATGATTAGTTTATTCCCAGTAGATATTACATCTTTATTCTTTTTGAAAAATAAGGTCATCATGAGTTCAGTTGCATGCACTGTAGAAACCCAAGTTTTTGTAAATCGCACCATGATAGGCTAGACTTTTAGGTGTTGGGATGCATGAACCCAAACCGATGTGGTTTGCATGTGTATAAAATTAGTTCTCTAAATTAAGTAAATGATCGAATCGTGTTGTGTGGTGATCACAATCGTTGTAGGACTTTCGATCTCATTTTCCCTAGGTAACCGTGATGCTTAAGAGTGCGACGCACGTGTACCTACTACGACACCGCTTTATTCTTACTTTTGATTATGTATGATGCGGCTAGTACCCTCATATATGTAATGCTTGAGATTAATAAAGACTGGATTTAATCAATTATTTAATTCATAACTAGTTTGATAGACGGTAAACGTACTAGGGTCGGAGGATTGCATTCTAACCTATTTTCCCATTCATACTTAGTAAATCATAATTATCTTACTCTTGCATGTTTAGTTTCATAATTCGTTTAATTAACTTTCATTTAATTGATAAAAAATTTCCCACTTTGATCGTTATTTTAGTTTCTTTTTAGAGTCAGGTTAGGGTTGACTGTCTTACCGTTCGTTGTCGCAAGTATTCGTCCTATTTCCCTATGGATTCGACCCCGTCTTATTGGGTTTATTACTTATGAGAGAAACTTGCACTTGAGCCTATATAAGCACGCACTTTAGACACTTTTTAAGTCGCGTCAAGTTTTTGGCGCCGTTGACGGGGACTTAGGTAGACTATGGACTAGATCGAGTTAATCTAAAACTTTGACCAAAAATTCATTAAAATCCAAAAAAATTCAAAAAATATAAAAAAATCCAAAAAGATACCACATTTCTCATAGTCCTTTCATGCAAAATCCACAACAAACTCCTCTCCAAATCGCATTTACGAGAATTTGTTAGTTGTGTAAGATCCTGATAGCCCACATACTCCTAATGTGCCTCAGTTTTGGGTTCCACCTCCTATACCGCCAAACTCCCTAGCAAGTTACACTTCGAGTAACCCTTCGAGTTACCCATCAGGTTACACTTTATGTTACACTCTGAGCACACCTAGTGAGGAGAGAGAAACATGTGCGATCAAGCTTGTCATGGTACGGGTGAGGGAGAGGCACCGTATGTCCCTTTGAGAGAATTCTTATATCCGGAGCAATCAGTAACTTCGGGATACATTATACTCCCATACAATGCAAGGAAATTTCACTTTAGGAATGGGATGATCCAAATACTTCCCACCTATCATGGAATGGAGTCGAAGAAACCATATCTCCACGTTCGTGAGTTCGAGGAGGTGTGCGAGACCTTTAGTGATCAAACGTGCACGAAAGATGCAATCCTCCTTAAGCTTTTTCCGTTCTCTCTAAAGGATAAAGCTAAGACCTGGCTATGGTTTTTATCTCCAAACTCGATTACATCGTGGAATGAGTTGCAATCCAAATTTCTCAAAATGTTCTTCCTTTCGAATCAAATGAACTCCATTAAGTCTCAATTCCAAACTTTTCGACAACTAGAAAATGAACCATTCAATCGATGTCCATTAGCGTTTTAACGAGTTAGTCACTTCCCGCCCTCACCATGGTCTTGATAAACAACAACTTATCTCTTTCTTTCATAATGGGTTGAATATCAACTTCAAGCAACTCGTTGAAGCTATGTGTCATGGACCCTTTTTCAAACTAAATGCTAATGATGCTGAGATCCACATTAAGTATGTCGCCAAGACTACTCAAGCATGGGACACATCTGATACTAATGCCTAAAACCGATCTCGACTAGCATCCACCACTCCTTTTGCATCTGGTCTGTACCACGTAGACAAAGATACTTTATTGGACTGTCGAATTGACCAATTTGAGAAGAGCATGAGAGAAATGCTAGATGTATGGGAAAGAGAAGCAACCAGCTCCATCCACGCCCCAATTGAAAAGGTGTGTGCTATTTGTGAGGCGGGACATTCAGCAGAGGAATACCCGATGGTTCCCGCCTACAAGGTCATACTTCAAGAGTAAGTAAATGGTGTAGGAGTATTTAAGGGTAATTTTGGTGCCCCACACGAAAATTCTTACAACCCTTCATGGAAAAACCATCCTGATTTTAGCTACGGGAAACAACATGCTGCATTGAATCCTAATTCACACGTTGCCCCTCCTCTATCCCCACACTTTCAACAAACACCACATAAGCAAGGACATATGCACGCACCACCTCCCAGATCGTACATCACACCACCGCGGAGAAACCTGGAAGATACTATAAACCAATTCATCTCGTCCCAAAATTTAACAAATGATAAGTATGATCGCATGTTTGCCTACAGCAATGCGAACATCTCTAAGTTGCAAGCATCAATGAGTATCCAAGAAAAGGGTAAGTTTCCGGCCCAAGGTCAAAGACCACCCCAAGGTCAATCTAGGGTTAGCACTACACCCCACGACCATCTGGAGCAATGTAATGGAATTACCACTTTACGTAGTGGGAGAGTTCTTTATTTATCACCTCCCCCATGCAATAAACTCAACGATAAGGAGGTTTCGCCCGACACGAAAGAGGACGAAGATGTCCCCTTAAATAAGAGTGACGATGAGGATGACATGTAACACCCCGTGATTTTATTTATTATTTAATTAATTTGGAATTTTCGAGAAAAATAAATTTTTGAATTTAATAATTTTTTGGCTAATTATGTTGGTTATGATTTTAGAAGAATAAAACTTTAAGCGGAATTAAAATCGGAGTTAAAATGGATTTTATATTGATTTTACAATTTTTTGTCCCTTACAATTTTTTGGGCGAACTGTCAGATTTTTGGCATGATCGATCGATCGATGACTGGTGGTAGATCGATCGACCCTCCCAGAAAACGTGCGCTGTTAGATGTTTTTAGTATTTGTGTAGGATTAGGACTCCTAATCACTATATAACCTTGCTAATCCGTAGGGAGACATCTCATACTCACTTTTTCTCCAGTTTTTCACCAGAGAACACTTCCAAATATTTTTCCTCTCACTCATAATCATCAACCTTCAACAAAATCAAGTTTTATCACAAGTTTTGGCACAAGTTTTTGAAGGCTTAATTGGGGTTTAATCAAGTTTGTTCAAGAACACTCTTTTGCTAATTTTTCGAGAGGAATCCAGATTTCTAATCAGATTTTCAACAGGATCTTCACAGGCATGAATACTCTATTCCACTCCTTTAGTATTATGCGTTTTAAGTGTCGCCTAAACAGTAAATTACATGTTTTCTTAAAAATAATTAGTAACTTAATTAGAAAAGGTGGACACTAACTATGGGGCTGTTTTTATAAAATCTTTTAATTTGAATAATATTCATAACCCTTTGGGTACGTAGGATTCATGAGTGATTTTGGATTTTATTGGTGTGGGTTGCATGTAGAAAAAGCCTAGTTTTAAAATAAATAAATTTTTGGGTGCGTGTAACTCATGAAATACATGTAGAGATAATAAAATTTGGCTTTTGATATATATATGATGAAAACTTGGTATATTTAATTTAAAATAATTAAATGAGATTATTTGGGTATTGTTGACGTTGTGATAACTAAATTAAAGATTTAATTGAATTGGACTATCATGCGTAGTTTGGAACATTGATTTATTATGCATATTTGTGTGACTTCTTGGAATTATTATATTGCCTTTGTGACGACGGGTTGTTGGGTAATTTTACTCTCCCTATACTTTAGGATGCCTTCTAGGTATGGGACTAGCGGGTAGACCTTTCATGATTTACGCCTTCTAGGTATGGGACTAGTGAGGGTAGATTATCACGGTTTTATCATGTCGGGGGGGGGGACTGATTTTTATTACTTTATCGTCGTTACGGTAGTCTAAGTACGAGACTAAGTTAAGATTTATGTTAGAAAATCCTCCTATACATAGGTTAGGACGTATTGATAACTTGGGGACCCTTAGGTATGGGACTAAGGGGTATTTTGAGGATCTCACATCGATTAAAAGGATGGGGTGATTATAAATTGAGAAATTAAGAATTAATGCCTAAGATAAAAACGGGTATTAAAATTTGTGGCGACATAATGTGTCAGGGCCGACAGTTTAAACGGGTCAGAGGACGATTGACAAGGGGAAGTGTAACACTTTAATAAAAAAAGTGAGAACTATAGTAAAAAGTGGTTAATTTAATTATATTAACATCGTGGGACTTGGGAATTTAAAAATCATATTGGTGTGCCTTTATAAATGGGGATTTTTGCGGGTAGTTAGTATTTTATAATTATCGCGTTTAATTATCCCGTTTAATTTAAAATATTCTATTGTCATATTTATTGTGTATAATGCTACTATCTGGATTCAATGATCCTATTTGAGGGGAGTAGTGTGTATTCTTGCTCGGGGCTTTGGCTCTGACCCATGCGTTGACTAATCTTTTTCAGGATTAGAAATGGAGAAGCTGCATAAGTTTATCGGAGTTATCATTTGGAGGTGCAGCTGGAGTTATTCATTTTATGGCATAGTTTAGCTAGACTTTCCTTTTCAGTCGTATTTTATTATCAGACTTCATTTGAGTTTTATTGGGCCATTCGGTTCCAAAGTTGTTTAAAGGATTTCTGTTGGGGTTATTTCAGATTTTATTTAATCATTATTGGAGAATGGATTATTGGAGTTAGCATGTGATGGATCTTTTATCGCTTAGTTGTTTATGAGCATTTGAGTTTGATTTAATTATGTATCTTATGGATTGCTTTATTTATGTCTCATATCTGTCTCATGCTAAGAATGGTAATTATTTACTCATGCCCGGCATAGTTTTGGTGGCGGCCGACGCCAAAATTAGGCGAGGTGTGACACGACACTAGTGAGCCCAAGATCATAGTGAAACCACCACTGCTGCGCCGTTCCCTCAACTGTTAACTTCGTCTTAAAAAAGGACCTCCCGTGACGATGTTCTGGAAGTTCTTAAATATTTAAAGATCAATTTACATTTTCTAGAGACCATTAAGTAAATTCCGGCGTACACTAAGTTTTTTAAGGACTTAGTCACGATGAAACGTAGGCTCAAGGTAAAGAAAAATGTGTTGTTGACATAGAACGTCAGTTTGGTATTGATGAGTGACCTTCCATTAAAGCATAAAGATCCATGTGCACCCACCATTTCGTGTGTCATGGGGAAGAATCGAATCTAAATAGCGCTAATAGATTTAGGGGCGAGTGTTAACATCCTCCCCTATTCCATCTAAGCATCTAGACTTGGGGCCCCATAAGCCCACGAATATGACTCTCCAACTCACGAATAGCTCTGTGAAGATTCCTCAGGGGATCGTCGAAGATGTGATCGTCCAAATTGAAACTTTCTACTTCCCGATAGATTTTGTTATTTGGTATGAAGAGCCATCCATTCTCCCGAACAACCATGTTCCCGTCAACCTTGGCCGCCCATTCCTAGACACGGTTAATGCACTTATTAATACTCGAAATTGGAGAATGCAACTAATATTCGGGAACATGACCCTTGAGATAAATATCTTTAATAACACCAAGTTCGAGAGTAATGAGGGTGAGTCGAGAGAGACGGATCTTACGGAAATTATAGGAAACGAGCACGAGAGGACTCACATGCGAGAGTCGTTAGGGGTATGCCTTATTGCACCCGTGAGAGCGAATATTATGACGTTAAGCAAGAAGTATGGGAGGTGTGTTTAATGACCGTGATTGAGAGGGAGAGTGAGAGTGATAGTATAGGCACAAGCGAAGGAGGGCAGTTAGAGGAGAGTGAGAGAAATTGTTCGAAAATTAATCATGAGAGAGAGTTAGGCAATATGAGTCTAAAAGATATTGAGAAAGAATTTGGGCCAATGGATGAGAACCTCAACGTCGAAGTCCAAACTTTAGTGGAATCATTTAGTCACTTAGGAGAAAGCGAATGAAAAGATAAAATAGATGAATTCCTTCTTTGTGACCATCCACCCATACCACTTGACTCCTCTAATGCGATTAAGAAAAAAACTCCAGTATTATCCGATTTCGTGACCGACCCATGCACTCCTGAAAGTAAAAGAGATCAAGATTTACCCTCCAAGTCGGTGCACGTAGGCAAAGATTCAATTAGGCACCACGAGGATCCCTTCTCAGCGAGTAATCCCGAGACCCAGGGTCTCTCCGTTATCTATGGGACTGGGCCTAACTTGTTTTGACTAGTTACTTATAACGGGAAGACGGGGGGAATATGAGAGCAAAAAACCCCGGACAAGGGTTAGGGGGAGTTTGTGGAGAGATGAGAGGTCATCCCACCCTCGTCGTGTATGGGGTGATTTTATTGTATTTTTGAGTCATGTGTTAGTATCATTTAGTGTCTTTTTACACTTTAAATATTTGCTTGTTTTATTTGTCACACTTGTTATTTGCTCTTCTTTAGATTTAGTCATTTTGATCGAGGATAATGCAAAAGTCTAAGTTAGGGGGGTGACAAGTGCGTATTTCTAAAACTTCACAAATTTTTAAAATTCCCCCCGAAAATTAGAAAATTAAAAAAAAATCCAGAAAAATTGAAATTTTTTGAAAAAGCCAAAAAATATTTTTCTTCAAAATAAATGAAAATTGGAATTTAAAAGGTTCAAAAATGTCACAATTTTTTTGTTTCAAATTGTAAAAATCAAATGCACAAGGCCGAAATTGACCAAAGATGGAAATTGAAAGAAAATTAACGACTTTACAAATAAGTGTGGAGATTAACTAGCCCGGTAAGATTTCGAGCCTATCGATTTTTCTGAGTTTCTAAATCAATCCGAGTTAATGGTTAACTTAACTTTCTTTTCAGCATTTAAAATAAGTCGTTGAAGATCTCAATACCCTTGGTTTGATCGGTTATAGATGTTGTCTTGAAAAATGCGTTAACATATCTCTAAACTAAATTAATCTCGAGACGCATATGGTAAAATTATGAGTAATTCGGACAATGAAGTAGGCCCTTGTTTGTTCACCCAAAAATATTAACCAAAAAAAGTAACGAAAATTTCATTCCTTTTGCAACCCCAATTGAGCCAAATAAATGTTTTCCTTTCGTTTGATAAACCGAAAAACCCAATTAGCTCGGAATTGTGAAAAATGAAAAATTCAGATATTAAGTACAATTAATGCGATGAAAAGGGGCAAGAAAAATGGAATAATGCTCAACAAAAATAGAAAGAAAAGAGAAATGTGAAAAATAGAAAAAGAAGAGAATAATGAGCAAAAGCCCGAAAAAGCACTAACGAACATCATAAGAACATTTTCAACTCCAAATTTTCGAACCACTCCCAATGTTTCCCAATACACCTTATAACCCGAAAAGTCCTAACCGAGTCCGAATTTCGAAATTATTTACCGCGTGGAAAGCTAAGACATAAGAAGATAATAAGAGAGATTAATTAGTGTGAATAAGAGGCAATGTTCTGGTTTTTCAATAATCGTATTCCGATGATGAGATATTTTCACCATAAAAAATTTCTTCTTTAAAATTTGTGTGCGTGAACTTGTGTCGATTATATTTACTCTTATATATCACGCATATCGAGAGAAAATAGCTAAATTCTGAGTGATTCGTTTGTGAGAGTATCCCGTGAGCATTTGAATCAAAATGAATTTTTGAAAAAATAATGTAATGATCAATCGGTGGAAATTTGCAGTTTAATTTTCGACTTCGCACACACACACTATGATTTGAGACTTGCAAATACGATTTTAAGGTGACTATTTTTACGAGGAGTTTAAATTCTTCAATTTTTTATATATTTTGAATTTTCTTGAGTCAAAAATGAATTTTGTGGGTTTATTCACTTCAAACCCTCACGAGACACAACTCGACCTACTAGGGTAACCTAGGGGTTTAAAGGCTTATTGAATATGCTAAATGTAATAGTTTTCCCGCGAAAGAGGCATTCTATCCTTAGTTAGAGTTTCACCATGCTTTTGATTCTTTTACATTGCTCGGGACGATCAAAGTTCTAAGTTGGGGGGTTTGATTAGGCATAAATTCTTCCAATTTATCCCTTTAATTTAGAGGCTTTTATCACCTTGGGCGATGTAAAATGCGTTGATTTATCTCATATCTGTGATACTAACATCTTCTAACAAATACCCCGAGTTTTGTGTATTTCTCATAAATTTTGCAGGTATTAAATGCATGAGAGAAAGGAATAAACTAGAAGAAAAGAAAAAAAGAAAAAAATAAAATTCAAAAAGTCAAAAGAGTAATTTGCAGCTAGAATCCAAACGAGGACCCAAAATGAAAGTTAAAGAGCTCGACTCTACAAGCACGTAGGAAGAAACGACGTCCAAATCCGATCCAAGAAAAAAAAGTTATGAGCCTTTAAAGATGCAAGATGATCATGAGAAACTAATGAGAAAATGAAGAGAAATTGATCCAAGGACCCGGACCGATTCAGATTTTTTCATAAACGAACCGATCCACCCTCCTCGAAAGCCACTATATAAATTTTATGAAGCGGACGATCTGAAGTCCCTAAAAAATGAACCGCTTCGGACCCTTAAACTCACTGTATAACATTTGTGAAGCGGACCGATCCGATATAAAGAGAAAACAAACCGAAGAACCCTAGAAGTTTAGTAAATGCATGAGCTACTTTCTCCGGAGGTTGATATTCACTGTACAACATTTGTAAATGCATGAGCTACTTTCTCCGGAGGTTGAATTTTGTAATTATCTTATTTTCCAGCTAGAGTCTTATATGGCTAAAACTTTAGTAATTTCATAGGTTATTTATTCAAAACGACTCCCAAAACATGGGGGAGCTTATTTTTACATAGTTTTAGAGAGAGAAAGTAGAGAAGAACCCTAGAAGCTCACAAATTATAGTTGTTAACTCTCAATTATATTTTTTGCAGTAAAGTTGATTTCGTTCTCTTCTCTATTGTTTGATTTCCATAATTCTTGCATGATTAGTTTATTCCGAGTAGATATTACATCTTTATTCATCTTTAAAAATAATGTCATCATGAGTTCAATTGCATACGCCGTAAAAACCCTAGTTTTTATTAATTTCACCGTGCTAGGTTGGACTTATAGGGGTTGGGATGCATGAACCCAACCCAATGTGGTTTGCATGTGTGTAAAATTAGTTCCCTGAATTAAGTAAATGATCTAATCGTGTTGTGTGGTGATCACAACCGTTGTAGGACTTTTGATCTCGTTTGCCCTAGGTAACCGGGATGCTTAAGAGTACGACGCGCGTGTAACTACTACGATACCGCTTTATTTTTACTTTTAATTATGTATGATGCGGTAGAGTACCCTCATATATGTATTTCTTGAGATTAATAAAGACTGGATTTAATTAATTATTTAATTCATAACTAGTTTTATAGTCGGTAAACGTACTAGGGTCGAGGGATTGCATTCTAACCTATTTTTCCCATTCATACTTAGTAAATCATAATTAGCTTACTCTTGTATGTTCATTTTCATAATTAGTTTAAGTAACTTGCATTAAATTGATAAAAAATTTCCCACTTCGGTCATTATTTTCATTTCTTTTTAGAGTCAGGTTAGGGTTGACCATCTTACCGTTCATCGTCATGAGTATTCGTCCTATTTTCGAGTGGATTCGACCCCGTCTCACCGGGTTTATTACTTACGCAACGGGCTTTCACTTGAGCCTATATAAGCATGCACTTTAGACACTTTTTAAGTCGCATCATCTGCTACTCGCCTAGATAGCCTTTGCACCTCCTTCTTACAAGTTGGTAACTGCATTTCAATCAACGCCTTGATTTTTTTGGGTTTGCTTAAATTCCCCTATGGTTTACTATGTGCCCTAGAAACATTCCTTCCTGAACTCCAAATATGCACTTGGTCGGATTCAACTTCATTTGGTGCTTTTTTAGCTGATCAAAGGTTTAGTTGAGGTCGGCAATGTGGTTAGATGCTTTTTTGCTCTTCTTCAGTATGTCATCTACGTATACTTCCATATTCTTGCCTATTTTCTCCTCAAAGACTTTATTCACCAATATTTGATAAGTAGCACCTGCATTTTTTAAACCAAATGGCATAACATTATAGTAGTAAGTTCCTCGAGGAGTAATAAAGGAAGTGTTTTCCTTGTCTTTAGGCTTCATCTTAATCTGGTTATAACCAGAATATGCATCCATGAAGCGTCATGCCCCGATGTAGCATCAACGAGTTGATCAATTCGTGGCAAAGGGAAATGATCCTTTTGGCATGCCTTGTTCAATTCTGTAAAGTCCATGCACATTTTCCACTTGTTGTTTTTCTTTTTGACCATAACCACGTTGACCAACTAATATGGATATTTCACATCTTCAATAAATGAGGCTTTTTAAAGTTTCTCTACCTCCTCTTAGATAGCCTGGTTCTTCTCGGATCTAAATACTCTAGGCCTTTGCTTTACTGGCTTGGCATCCTTTTTGACGTTGACCTCATGACAAAGGAAATTAGGATCAATCCCAGGCATGTCCTAATGCTTCCAAGCGAACATGTGCTTTCTCTGTCTCAGGAACGTCACTAGCTCCTATTTAAGAACAAGATTTGGGTTGTTCCTATTTAAGTAGTTCATTCCCTCTTATTACCATCTAGAATAATGCTCTCTGTTACTTCTACTACCTGACCTTTCACCACATCACTTTCTTCCCTTGAATCTAAGGTTTCAACCACAAATTCACTATTGTGCTTAGTGATGTCCACTTGGTAAGTTGGGGTTTTTTCTTGATTTCTGCCATATCCTCCTGCTCGGCAGAAGAGTAATAGCATTCCTGAGCTACTTTTTGGTCTCCTTTTACAATGCATGTACCGAAGTTGGCCGGGAACTTCAAATATTGATGGACTGTAAAAGGCACAAATTCAAATTTCTTTAATCCTAATCTTCCCATAATCATATTGTAGGCAGAATGGACATTTTTGTCCATTACAATTTTTTTTCTCTCTCCTTCTTGCTGGCCAGGTGCCAATCAACACTTATAGCTTAATTATACCCAATGGAAAAACTTTTTCTCCATAAAAGCCTATTAAAGGCATGTGATAAGGTTCCAATTGGTTAAGCTTCAAGTCCAGCTGTCAAAGAAATGGTCTAACATGATGTCCGCTGAGCTGCCGTTATCAACCAATACCCTAAAAAAATTATATCTTGACTTCTGACTTTGATTACTAAGGGGTCATCATGGGGATATAGTACCCCTGAAAGGTCATTTTTAGAAAATCAAATCACAACCTTATCTTTGTTAACCTTCCTCGATCGATTATCCTAGGCCAGATTAATTCTCTGGATATAGGAGCAAGCTTGAGCCTCATTAAGGTAAGCTTTTCTTTCAGCAGTTGATCCCCTCCTCCTGCATCTTTACCTGTAATCATTTGACAATTAAACGATCCAAAACTAAGAATGAATACCTCACATTTCGACTGCCTGGGACTTTTAGTTAGGTCAGGGTTATTGATATGCCCCAAGTGTAACCTCGGCCTAGAGACACCAACCTCGGCCGAGATGATGGCCGAGATATTGTTCGACCCTAAATAAGCCATGAGCCCCCGATATCATCCCTCGGCCATACCAGGGTCGGCCCAGGCCGACACTATCACCATTTCCAATGGACACTGCACGCATCACAGGCATCAACAGCACTCTCGTACACCTGGGTATGGCAACCTCGGCCGAGTGCAGGCCGAGGTGGCAAGAAGCCTTAGTAACCTTCATGGAACCAGTCCAACCTCGGCTTGGGCCGAGGTGACAATAAGCCTTGGTAATCGTCAGCATGCTATATGTCCAACCTCGGCTGGGGCCGACCCCAGCATAATGTCTCGGTCGAGATCAGGCCGAGACTCCCTATGACACATCTCGGATTGAATGGACATCAAGCCTTTGCAGTTCGGCCTCTCCCAGGCCGAGGTCATCCACCAATATGGCGGCCGAGCATCTGTTGACATTTGGATAAGGACACATGGGCACAAATCAGTTGTAACAAGATTATTCTCCACACATGGGGAGAATATTTCATCATCATTCCTTACAGGTGACAGTGACAGATGGCACTCCCACATTGGTGAGGCTACCACACACATGCTCATTACATGCATGGGGGGTACATTACACCCCCTTGGTACTATATATAGGGGTCACCCCTACCTTGCAAAAGGATCCAATTATTAAACCCTAGCTGAAGCTTTGTCTAATACACAGTAGAGAGAGAAAGCTTGAGAGGTTGTATCCATGGTCATTAGTGCCTTCATTCAGTGATATTACTCACACACACTCACAGTGGACGTAGGCCAGATCGGCTGAACCACTTATATACCTGTGCCCTCTCCTCTTATACTCATCTCATTCTCTTACCTCTTTATATAACTGTGCTGCCATTGTTATTCTTATATTGAGCTTGAAAACACCTTACCTGGTGGTGATGATTCCGGCATCATCATTTTGGCGCCGTCTGTGGGAATCGAGAAGCTATCTCTTCCTCTTCTTCAGCTTAACCTCACCGGAGACTCTGGTGGTGAACCAAGAACCACCCCTTGCGTGGAGCTATTTAACCATTAAAAGAGGTCCTTGAAGGTATTAAGCTCACTTTCTACTCAAGCTCTATAGTGTTAATATATGGCACCAGACTTACCACCACCTCTTCCGCCAACCGGGGGTGGAGGGGCTAGTTCCAGTCAGACTCCTCCTTAGTCCGAAATGGCGGAGGTAACAGCAGCCTTGAAATCTTTGGCTGCAACACAACAAGCCATGAAGGAGCAATTTTCCCAGCTCAGTCAAACCATGATGATGAGGCCACCTGGAGTCTCACCGGACATGATCACTCCGGCGGCAGTTCAGCCTCATCCTGACGCCAGGGGACCACCCCAGGCGCCAATGAAGGACCAGCCTGCACCCCAGCGGAGAAGGGACGTTGCTGACCCTAGGCTCTTGCGCCTGGGGAGGCAGGGAAACCCTTGCCCAAAGGACAGGTATGATGACCTAGAAGCTGAAGAAGCCCCAGAAGACTGCTGGGAGCCGTATGAGGTGTCAAATGACACTATACGACCTCTTAGGCAAAGTCAAGGATGTGTCGGCCGAAGAAGAGAAGAGGCCCAACAAAGAGGGTCGGCCTTTGACAGGTTGAGCAGAGGGTCGGCCTTCGAGAGGCTGGGCCCGGTGAATGACCTAAGACACAGGCTATCAAGGTCGAGGAGTGCAGCATGCTCTCAGAGAGGGGGTAGACAAGGTCGTCCAGACCAAGGCCGACCCTGTGGAGAAAGAGCCAGGGAATAGGAGGAGGTCAACAGTCAACGTGTAGTGGCTGGGGAACCCTATGTCCATCGCAGGGAGGTTGCAGGGGATAACCTCGGCCAAGCTGATGACAGAAGACCCTGGAATGATTTTATCCAACGCCTTGAGGAGAAGATAGGAGACCTCATTAAAAGCAGGGACCCATTGCAGAGGGGTTACTCAGAGGGCTCCCCATTTGTGGCTAGGATAGTGGGGTTCCCAACCCCAGCCAAGTTCAAGCCTCCTACGGTGACTCCTAAGTATGATGGCAGCACTAACCCCGTACACCATATCGAGATGTATCAGTCGGCGGCTGACATTTACTCGATACCCGATGAGATGAAGTGTAGGGCCTTCTCAGGGACCTTGACAGGGGCAGCTCATAGTTGGTTCACCTCCCTTCCAAAGAACTCGATTGAGAACTTCAAAGGCCGGACTGAGCGGTTCATCCACAACTTCTGCTTTGGGGTAAGACCTCAAAAGAAGACTACCCACCTGCTATATGTCAAACAGGCCAAGGGTGAGAGCCTAAGAGACTACATAGCAAGATTCAACAAAGAGAAATTGGAGGTGGAAGATTATGAAGAGAGCATAGCCATGACCGCCCTTATAGGAGGCCTCTAGAAGGGGAAGCTATTGTGGAAGCTGGCGGAAGACCCCCTAGGTCCATGGCGGAGCTGCTGGAAACTGCAGGGAAAGTGATGAATGCGGAAGAGGCAATGGCTTCCAAGTATGAGGAGGAGAACCGCGGTAGTACAAGAAATTCCCAAGGTAAGAAAGAGGGGAAGAAGAGGTCAGGAGATGACAAGTTCGCTCATTACACTCCTCTGACTGTGAGCTGTGAACACATCCTTAATGAGATTAAGACTGACCGGACTCTGAGGTGGCCGAAGAAACTGAAGGCCCCGTCACATAAGAGGAACAAAAACCTATGGTGTGAGTTCCATCAGGATCACGGCCATGTCACAGCTAGATGCTTCGCTCTAAAGGATGAGATTGAAAAGATGCTGAAATCTGGAAAGCTGAGGAAGTATGTGGATGGCAAGGCTCCAAAGGGTGGAAGAGAATACCCTAAGAAAAGAAGGAATGACAAATGCCTTGGCGATGTCCCGGCCAGAAGGGATGATGATTCAGAGGGAGATGATGAAGACGACCCGGATCTTCCGCCAAAGGATGACAACACCCAGGTGAAGAGGGTCGGTATGATCTCCTTTGGTGTTAGCACCATATGTGGGGGATTTACAGGAGGTGGCTCTGAGGTAGCCGATAGGAAGGCTCATATAGCAGAGGCCAAGTCAGTGGCCAAGCCTGAGGTTATGAATCTAACGTCTTTCGATGCCGTGCGGAAGAGGAAGAAGGTAGACATGGAAACCCTCGTAGTAGGGTTCTCCAGACTCGACTTCAAGGGTATCTTAGCCCCCCATGATGACCCTTTGGTCATAACAACAAGGGTGCATGGGTGCGAGGTAGGAAGGATCCTCATAGACGGGGGAAGCCCAGCAGACGTGATGTTCTGGCCTTGTTTCAAGAGTCTGGGTCTTAGCAGGGCAAGGCTGGTGCCCTACCATCACCCATTGATAGGCTTCAGTGGTGAAAAGGTGCACCCCTTGGGAATGTATGAAATGGATGTACGGATGGGGGATGAGTGGCCTAAGAGGCTGACCAAGAAGATAAACTTTTTCGTCATGGACGAAAACATTTTCTCGGCCGACAACCTCATCGTAGGAAGGGTGGCCCTCAAAGAGTTTGAAGCCGTGCCGTCGACGGTCCATCAGATGCTAAAATTCTCGACTCCTTATGGAGTAGGGGAAGTGCAAGGGGACCAGACCACGGCGCGGGAGTGTTACTTCAACTCGGCCGAAGAGAGAGAGGCCCATAAGAGAGCAACCACCACTTACAGTATTGACACTCTTGACCCAAGAGACGAAACAAAATTGAAGAAGGGTGAGGCCGCGAAAGAGGTAGAATCCATCGTCCTCAATGAGGACCATCCAGAAAAAACCGTCCAGGTCGGTAAGGCCCTAGAACCAGGAATCAAGGAAGAGCTGATAAACTTCCTCAGGAGGAGATAGAGTGTCTTCGCATGGAGTCACGCAGACATGCCTGGCATCAACCCTGAGGTCATGAGCCACAAGCTCAACGTGGAAAGAGATGCCAAGCCAATCAAGTAGAGACGAAGAGTGTACTCCAAGGAGAAATATGACGTCATCCGGGAAGAGGTAAAAAAGTTGGAAGAGGCTGAGTTCATAAGAGAGGTTACCTATCCGGAGTGGCTCTCAAATGCAGTCATCGTGCCTAAGGCCAATGGGAAGTGGAGAATGTGTGTAGATTTCACTGACCTAAACAGGTCTTGCCTGAAAGACAGTTATCCCTTACCTAGGATAGAACAGATGGTGGACGCAACAGCAGGGCACGAGCTCATGAGCTTCATGGACGCTTATTCAGGTTATAACCAAATCTTCATGGATGCTGAAGACTCTGAGAAGACAACCTTCATTACTGACAAAGGGACGTACAGCTACAAGGTGATGCCCTTCGGTCTGAAAAATGCGGGGGCAACGTATCAACGTCTTGTCAATAAGATGTTTGAGTAGCAAATAGGTAAGACCATGGAGGTGTATGTGGACGATATGCTAACGAAGAGCTTGAAAGCCTGCACTCACGTAGCGGACCTTGAGAAGACCTTCGATGTCATGGACTCGTACAGAATGAAGCTCAACCCAGCGAAGTGTGTCTTCGAGGTAGGAGCCGAGAAATTCCTGGGGTTCATCCTTAATCAGAGGGGGATTGAAGCAAACCCTGAGAAAATCAAGGCATTACTCGACATGAAGACTCCTAGGAGTATAAAGGATGTCCACAGACTCACGGGAAGAATGGCTGCCCTCAACAGGTTTGTTTCTAGGGCAACAGACAAGTGTCTCCCGTTCTTTAAAGTTATAAGAAAGGCCTTCCAATGGGACGAAGAGTGTGAAAAATCCTTTGACCAACTCAAGTCCTACTTGGGGTCTCCCTTGTTGCTGTCACGGCCCATCACGGGGGAAAGGTTGTTTGTGTATCTGGCAGTCTCTGAATCATCCATCAGCGTGGCCATCATACGGGAAGAGGATGGTGTCCAGAGGCCTGTGTACTTCAATAGTAAGGCCCTTCAAGGGTCTGAACAAAATTATCCCCGAATGGAGAAGTTGGCTTATGCCCTAATACATGCCTCAAGGAAGATGAAGCCTTACTTCCAAGCTCACTCCATGGTAGTCCTCACTGACTCCCCACTAAGGCAGGTTCTGCACAAGCCTGAGAAGTCCAGAAGATTGATGACCTGGGCCATCGAACTGGGAGAGTATGATCTTACCTACCAGACTAAAACAGCTATCAAGGGGCAAGCACTCGCAGACTTTATCGCAGAGTTCACCTGGGAAGAGGCCGATAGAAGTTTGGAAAAGGCCGAGACAGAGGAAGGCCTAGATGACGGTGAAGAGACGAACCGTAGTGTCTTCCAAGATTCGGAAGAGACTGCACCAAACGTCTTCTGAGGCCGAGAAGAGGTCATCCCAGGCAAAACTCGGAGCAGAGTAGAAGAGAATGAAGAGGATCGATACCTCTTCAAGAAGGGGGTTATGAGAGAAGGGTTCTTCTCATCAGATGCAGACGTATGGAGCCTCTTCGTTGATGGCTCTTCCTGTGACAGTGGAAGCGGCGCGGGGCTAATACTCTCGGCTCCAGATGGCGCCAACATTGAGTACGCCTTGAGATTCAACTTCCAGGCCTCAAACAATGAGTCCGAGTATGAGGCCATGATAGCAGGCCTCTTATTGGCAACAACCTTTCGAGTAAAGCGACTCCTACTTTATAGCGACTCAAGGTTGGTTGTCAATCAAGTGTTGGGGGTATACGAGGCCAAAGACGAAAGGATGGCCAAGTACTTAAAGAAATTAAGAGGGTTGTTAAAGTATTTTGAAGAAGTAAAGCTGAAGAGAGTGCCTCGACTGAGCAACAATCACGCTGATGCATTGGCAAGGTTGGCCTCAGCAATGAAAATAGATTTGGGAAGGACCATTCCAATCGAGGTCTTACGAAAAGCAAGCATCGAGGAGGACGAGGTATGTAGCCCTTGTCACAATGTGAACCTAGGAGACTCATGGATCGACCCTCTCGTCAGATACCTAAGAGACGGAGAGCTACCTGAGTCCAAGATGAAAAGGAGAAAGTTGAGATACAGGGCTGCCAAGTTCTCAATAGTAGGAGACGTCTTGTACAAAAAGGGGTTTCTATTGCCTCTCCTCAGATGTGTGCATACCATGGAAGTGCCCCAGGTCTTACAGGAGGTTCATGAGGGTTCTTGCTCTAGACACATAGGGGGAAGGCCCTCAGCCAAGAGGATCATCACTCAGGGATACTGGTGGCCTACCTTGTCTAAAGACGCTGCAGACTATGTGAAGAGGTGCGACAAATGTCAAAGGTTCGCCACTATCCCTCATTAACCACATCAGCCTATGACGTCAATATCTTCTCCATGGCCATTCGCAGTGTGGGGAATTGACTTAGTGGGACCTTTGCCAAGAGTTGTCAACAACTATAGATTCTTAATAGTTACCATTGACTACTTTTCAAAATGGGTGGAGGCAGAACCAATGATAACAATTACAGAGAAGAAGACCTTCAAATTCATTTGGAAGAACATCATATGCAGATATGACCTCCCAAACACTCTCATCTCAGATAATGGGACCCAGTTCAAGAACTCCTCCTTAGAAAGGTATTGCCTAAGAGTGGGGATTAAGCAATTCTTCTCATCTCCTGGTCGACCTCAGGCAAACGGCCAGACCGAGGTCACAAACAGAACAATCTTGGACGGCATCAAGAAGAGGTTAGAAGATGCGAAGGGGAGATGGACAGAAGAGGTCTACGCAGTGTTATGGGCCTACAGAACCACGACAAGGACACCAACAGGAGAAACCCCATTCATGCTGGCACATGGCTCAGAGGCCGTCATACCAATGGAAGTAGGACTACCAACTCATCGGGTTCAGACCTACGACCCTGACAGCAATGGGGAGAAGAGGAGGCTAGACCTGGATCTTATTGAAGAAATAAGGGAAGTCGCAGAAGTCAGAAAAGCAGCCTACCAGCAGAGGGCATCGAAATTCTACAACCAGAGGGTGAAGTCAAGACCCATTGCAGTGGGAGACCTAGTGCTAAAGAAGACCCTACAGAAAGCAAATAAGCTACACCCAAACTGGCATGGCCCCTACAAAGTAACGGAAGAGGTTATGCCTGGCACTTACAGGCTAGAAAATCTAGAAGGAGAACATTTCACTAACCCATGGAATACTGACCATCTCAAGAGATATTACATATGATGTTGCATAGAATTTTATGTAAATGTACCATCTTATTGAGAAGAGATTATTAATAAAGATCAGTTTCCATGACATTTCTTGTTTCATTATTAGATCAGAGATATATTATGGGGATAACATCTTAGGTGATGACCTCAGACCTTCATAACATCACTCGATGGTGAAGAGGTCTGAGCTCAGACACCTTAGCAGATGACCTCAGACCCTTAACATCATTAATTTGGTGAATTATGAGGATAACATCTTAGGTGATGACCTCAGACCTTCATAACATCACTCGGTGGTGAAGAGGTCTGAGCTCAGACACCTTAGAAGATGACCTCAGACTCTTAACATCATTAATTTGGTGAGATAAATTATGAGGCTAACACCTTAGCAGATGACCTCAGACCCTTAACATCATTAATTTGGTGAGATTAATTATGAGGATAACATCTTAGGTGATGACCTCAGACCTTCATAACATCACTCGGTGGTGACGAGGTCTGAGCTCAGACACCTTACTAGATGACCTCAGACTCTTAACATCATTAATTTGATGAAATTTATTATGAGGGTAACGTCTTAGGTGATGACCTCAGACCCTCATAACATCACTCGGTGGTGCAAGGTCTGAGCTCAGACACCTTACCAGATGACCTCAGACTCTTAACATAATTAATTTGATGAAATTTATTATGGGGTTAACGTCTTAGGTGATGACCTCAGACCCTCATAACATCACTCGGTGGTGACAAGGTCTGAGCTCAGACACCTTAGCAGACGACCTTAGACCCTTAACATCATTAATTTGGTGAGATTAATTATGAGGATAACATCTTAGGTGATGACCTCAAACCTTCATAACATCACTCGGTGGTGATGAGGTCTGAGCTCAGACACCTTACCAGATGACCTCAGACTCTTAACATCATTAATTTGGTGAATTATGTGGATAACATCTTAGGTGATGACCTCAGACCTTCATAACATCACTCGGTGGTGAAGAGGTCTGAGCTCAGACGCCTTAGCAGATGACCTCAGACTCTTAACATCATTAATTTGGTGAATTATGAGGATAACATCTTAGGTGATGACCTCAGACCTTCATAACATCACTCGGTAGTGAAGAGGTCTGAGCTCAGACACCTTAGCAGACGACCTCAAACCCTTAACATCATTAATTTGGTGGGATTAATTATGAGGCTAACATCTTAGGTGATGACCTCAGACCTTCATAACATCACTCGGTGGTGACGAGGTCTGAGATCAGACACCTTACCAGATGACCTCTGACTCTTAACATCATTAATTTGGTGAAGTTGGTTACGAGAGTAGCATCTTAGGTAATGATCTCAGAGCCTAATTACAATTCAGTGCTGAAGAAGTCTGAGGCCAGAATTATTGACTAAGTATAAACAAAAACACTACAACAAAATAATAGAAGAGATTGACATTCAGTAAAGGGAAGAGATTATATAGCACTCAGAGGCATTGATTACAAATATTCCTTACAAAGTACCGAGGTATTACAGGTTACAAATTACAAATTTGTTACAAGTTATAAATCCTAAAGGTTTGGGGGGGGGGGACATAAACAGTCTCGGCCAAATTGGCTTGATCAGCATTGGTCACCTCGGCCACATCATCAGTGTGGTCTTCCCCCCCGACCTCAGTTCCTCCAAGAGTTGCAGTTTCAGCAGGTGCAGCAGCCTCATCCTCCACCTCTTGAAGCGCCTGAGCAAACTGAGGGTCAGCAAAGCCGAGTCCCACAAAGTCAGAGGCCTTCAGAGTGCCGACCTCCTTCTCTCTGACTTCAGCCCATTTGGTAGTGGCCTTGATACCTCTTTCAAGATATTCAAATCCAAAACCCATGAATTCATCCGAGCCTTTGTAGTCAGAAATTATTTTGAGCGAGGCATCTTCAAGGGCAGCCTTCACAGCTGAGCTGACCTTCTGCTGCATCACGTCATCTTTTGCCTTCAGGGCTTTAGCGTGATCTTTGACGATCAAAGAGATGTCTTTTTCCAACCCCTTGACCTTATTTTCAGAGTTCTGCAACTCTGACTTCAGACGGTCGACCTCGGCATTCAGGGCACTCTCAACCTTCTCGGCCTCTTGCCCCTTCTGGATAAGGGGCAATTTCCTCATAGCCCAGTTCGATAGCTGATACATGGCAGTCACTCCCTGCATATTTAATGAAGAGGTTAAGCGGGAGAAAAGTCAGATGTTGCACTTATAAAATTTTGACAAAGGAACAAATCATACCTAGACGGCTCTATGAAGGCCGAACTCAACCAGTAGGGAGGTGTCCATAGCTCTGTAGAAACGCTTGTCGGCCTCAGTCATTACAGAGGCGAGTGTATCCTTGGCCTGCCTGCTATTGCCGACCACACTATCAGTTAACTTCAGCTGATCCAGACGAGCCGTCAGGATGTCGGCCGAAGAGATGGGAAGTGCAGCATCTGAGGCCTTCTTTTGCCTCAAGGTCGGCCTCTGATCCTCAGAGGCATGGGCCTCTGGGGCCCTCTTCTTTGAGGCCTGAGGTTTAGATGTTGAGGGAGCCGGGGGAGGAGCGTTCAGACCAGCCTTTTTGGCAAGCCTCACCAAGCTCGGAGCAGCCATCTCCCACAGTTCGTCTGGGATGCCCTGTGGTCGCTCTGCAAAAGTTAAAAGATATGGGTCAGAGATCAGATATAAATAAGTTCAGAGTTTAGACTTCAAATAAACATTCTTACCAATATCAACAAGGGGACTTCCACCAAGGCTCGTCCCCGAGAGATACTGGGGGGTCAGCAAATGTTCGAACTTAACAAACAGACCATGTGCCCCTTGGTCTTGAAGGGCCTTCACCTTCTGCATATTTTGAAGACTTAGACTAGGATCGGACCTGGCAGACATGGAGACCTTGCCCCATTTGAGGGGTATCCTCGGCTCAAGAGTGGAAGAGGGAACGCATGGGCCAAATTCCCATGGCCCTGAAGCGAAAAAATAGCGGGGCTTCTAGTTATGATTTGAGGTCTGAGTCACCTGGAGAATTTTCTTCTCAGGCCTCCGAGCCACAAAATGATAATAGCTCGGATGGTTTTTAGCCGAGGTTGGGACATAGCAACCAACGAAGACCTGAACTGGGAGGTCAGATTGGTGGACTGCCCTCCACAGGATAATGGCCCCTATGATGACTCTCCAAGCATTGGGAGATAGCTGTGAGGGGGCCAAGTTGATGTAAGAGAGAATGGATTTGATGATGGGATGAATGGGTAGGCGAAATCCTAACTTAAACATCTGCTCGTACAGGCAGATTTCCCCATCTCGGCCGTGATAGGCCCTCTCTTCCCTCAGAGGTCTCCTTAATTTGATGGAAGGACTAATGGAGTACAAATATGTGAAGCATAGAAGATCCACTTCAGTTACAGTGCTCTCGAACTCTGCTGCCTCAGAGATGTCGACATCACTTTCAGCTTCTTCATCATCATCAAGCTCAACGTAGGCCGGAGCAGATGTAGATGGGTTACTAGGGAATCTCTGAGCGAACTCTTCCCCCGTGACGGTCGACAGAGGGATTGCATCAAGAATGGGTGGCACAGCCACACTCGGCTCAAGCACTTCAACCTCTGAAGAAGAGACTGAGGTGCTGGAGCCATTATGGGACGAGGCTCGGCTGGAGACCTCGGCCTGATCAGGGGCCTGATCAGGCCGAGGTGTGAAGTCCATGGCCTCTTGAAAAGAGTCCACTAACATGGGGTCTGAGGTAAAAGCTTCAGACTCAGACATTGGTGTTGGATCAGCAGGCACCCCTGTATAATTAAAGTTCTCCGGGGGGTCCGGATATATAACCCTCAGAGGTGGTGGAAACAAGGGTCTAATGGGAAACTCTTGTGACCTACGAGCTTCCTCTTGAGCTCTCTCTATTTGCCTAATCTTTTCTAGGGTCTTCTCTCTGAGAGAGGGGAAATCCTCAAGAAGTTGGTATAAAGGTTTGAGCATCAGAGGACGACCCTAAACTTGGGAAAAACTCCTAAAACTACAAACATGATTGACTTGTAAAATAAAGGAGTTTGAAGATCAAACTTGGAAGTTTGAAGCAAACCCAGTTCGCCTGAGACAATGGAGCTCGTCGAAAAACTTAAAAACTCGCCGGAAAATGCAAACCAAATACCAGAAACAAAGGAAATGGAAAGGAAGAAGTACCTAGAAATGAATCGATGAATGAAATGAAGAAAACTCGCAAGAAAATCGACAAAGGCTTCGACAGAAGAAGCGTTGAGTAGAGAAGCTTTGGAGAGAGAGAAATCGCAAGAACAGTTGTGCGCAGGAGAGGAAATGGAGAAGAAAGAGAAAAAGAAGGGTTCAAACCCTTAAATACGCGGGCACATTTCCCAAGGCACATCATTACCTTGGGAACCCCAAAGGATAGCACACGCCAGCCATGTAGGTACGTTCTAGCGTGGACAGGTGTCATGACGGTACTAGCTTGGGACGGACAGGCCTCGGAGGTTTAGTAATCCCCTAGCCACTTGCTCTCGCATATGACTAAGGGCTGGGGGGTGATTGATATGCCCCAAGTGTAACCTCGGCCTAGAGACACCAACCTCGGCCGAGATGATGGCCGAGATATTGTTCGACCCTAGATAAGCCATGAGCCCTCGATATCATCCCTCGGCCAGACCAGGGTCGGACCAGGCCGACACTATCACCATTTCCAATGGACACTGCACGCATCACAGGCATCAACAGCACTCTCGTACACCTGGGTATGGCAACCTCGATCGAGTGCAGGCCGAGGTGGCAAGAAGCCATAGTAACCTTCATGGAACCAGTCCAACCTCGGCTTGGGCCGAGGTGACAATAAACCTTGGTAATCGTCAGCATGCTATATGTCCAACCTCGGCTGGGGCCGACCCCAGCATAATGTCTCGGCCGAGACTCCCTATGACACATCTCGGATTGAACGGACATCAAGCCTTTGCAGTTCGGCCTCTCCCAGGCCGAGGTCATCAACCAATATGGCGGCCGAGCATCTGTTGACATTTGGATAAGGACATGGGCACAAATCAGTTGTAACAAGATTATTCTCCACACATGGGGAGAATATTTCATCATCATTCCTTATAGGTGACAGTGACAGATGGCACTCCCACATTGGTGAGGCTACCACACACATGCTCATTACATGCATGGGGGGTACATTACACCCCCTTGGTACTATATATAGGGGTCACCCCCTACCTTGCAAAAGGATCCAATTATTAAACCCTAGCTGAAGCTTTGTCTAATACACAGTAGAGAGAGAAAGCTTGAGAGGTTGTATTCAGGGCCATTAGTGCCTTCATTCAGTGATATTACTCATACACACTCACAGTGGACGTAGGCCAAATTGGCTGAACCACTTATATACCTGTGCCCTCTCCTCTTATACTCATCTCATTCTCTTACCTCTTTATATAACTGTGCTGCCATTGTTATTCTTATATTGAGCTTGAAAACACCTTACCTGGTGGTGCTGATTCCGGCATCATCAGTTATCTTCTTGATTATCTTCATGAATTTGCTTTTTCTCATCCCTAGGCTTGCATGGATACTTTGACCTTCATCAAGCTCCACTATTATCCTGTCGATCAACAAATCTATCTAGATTTCCTCTTCGAATAAGTTCTTCAATTTAATTCTAAAGAGCAACGCAACGATCTGTTGTATGCCCGTGATCCCAATGAAATTCACAGTATTTGGACTGATCCCTCTTTCCAGTAGGCGCTCTCAGCTTTTCAGGCCAACGTACCTCCTTACTATGCTTTATTTCCTCCAAAACATGATGGATGCCCATTGTTAATGGAGTGTAATTGTGGTATTTCTTGAGTCTATCAGTATTCCCCTTTTGCTTTGATTCCCTATGCTCTTTCTGTTCCTTTTTCTCAGTTTTGCCTTCAATCTTTACTCCTGAACTTTATTTGGTTGTCATGGCTTCCTTGGTGTTCATTATCTTGGCTATTTAGCCATCAATTCTATCATCATCTTAGGAGGATCCTTGACAAGTGTGTAGTAGAGCATCTCGGGGAGCAATCCATTTATGAGGGTTGTGGTAGCTATTTTCTCTTCATAATTAATGACTTCTAATTTCTCATTGTTGAAACGAGTGATATAATCTCTAGTACTTTCTCCTACCTTTTGCATCACACTAAGAAAATGAGATACTCTTTTCACGACTTTGGCTCCAAAGAAGAAGTTACCAATTAATAGCTCGGCAAGCTGGTTGAAACTAGAAATTTGTCCCGAGGAAGGCTATTATACCAAATCTGGGCAGGACCTGTAATTGTTCCTGAGAATGCCCTTCATCTTATTTCATCAGGAACATCATAAATATCACCTGCTGCTTGGTACTGCTCTATATGAAGAACGTGATATATTTTCCCATCATACTTTAGAGTGACCATAGGATCTTTGAACTTTGAAGGAGTTGGAGAGTCTACAATAGCTTGCATAAAAGGAGATCCTTTCATAAAACTTTATTACAAAGGGTTTTTTGCCGTTTCCATTTCTCCTAACCTATCATCAAATCATTGAATAGAGCCCTTCCATGCATTATTACCAGCATCATTCCTAGGATCAGATTTATGTGTTGTAGCTCGGCTGTTACGACTAACTTTTTGTGATGAACTCTCCTTCTATAAGGTTTATTCGGCATGGACAGATCGTCGGGTGTCTGATCTGGATTGTGTTGAGCATTATTGTTGATCGACTGGTCATCGAGAATTTCTCGACTTTTCCATAGGAATATTTTTATTCCCCCGGCTCCCAGACGATCATAGGGATATGCTATACTCAACATTTCCAAATAACTCAATACGGAGTTAAAGATTGTTCACTATATGGTTTTAAAGTTCTAAGTGAAGAACTAGCTCCTGAACGGTAGGACATATCTCTAGTAGTCCTGGATTGGCTATGCCTACCGTTTCTTGGAGGTGGTGGTGGCATATTTCTACGAGCAGACAAGGTAGGAGATCCAACCTGCAGTGTTTTGGCTAATTGCCTAATGGTATCTTGTATAGCCTCTTATCCTCTAGCAAGGCTAGCCATGATTCCCGTCAGATTGTTGTCTAATGGTGGAGTAGATAGAACATGAGGAATTCCATCATTCCTGGCGCTTGATTCAGGAACATCAGTCATGTTGGGTGAATGAATGAGTGAAAAATGTTTATCAATGCATTTCCCACAGACGACGCTAATCTGTTGATGTAAAAAACTAGACTAGGTCTAATTAAGTAATCACATGTAATATTTGTAAGTAAAAGAAAGAGACAAAGAGGTTTTTTAAAGTGGTTCGGCTTATGAAGAAAAGCCTACATCCACTGTGATTTTTATTGCCTGGTATTTCTCTTTCAATCACTTACCCTTGACGAAGGGACTACAATGTATTTATAGCCCACTAGGGAGACAAAGAGATGGAATATTAAAGGATGTAAAACCTTTATAAATTAGGCATTTACATCAGTACAGAAGGTCCATAATGTTTCTAGCTGTTGGCATTTTACTGATAGTGTTGGTCGGCCTCCCTACAGTTGGTCGAGCTTCCTGGCGATGGTCAGCATCCCAGTATGATTGTCAGCATTCTAGGCCTTGGTCGGTGGTTATGCCTGGATGACTAGGATTCTTACCACAGTGAATGACACATGTCTATTTCTGATTGGTCCACATAAGTGGGTACTTTTTGGTATCAACACTACTTTTGCAATTTTTTGGTATTAATTTTAAATCTTTTTTATGGAAAAAGAATTTTCGTTTGAAGTTTTTCTAGGTCGTTCGAACGACCTGGATCTAATGACCCAGCCTAGCCTGTACTGGTATCTCGTTAGAAGTTCATTAGAAATTTTGTTCGAACGAACTCGTTCAAACGAGGTTTCTAACGACTTATCTAACAATTGTACTGGAATATCATTAGATATCTCGTTCGAACGAGATTCATCAGTTTTGAATTTTTTTAACTTCTTTCCTGCAGTTACTTTAAAATAACTGCCTTTGTCCACTACTTTCCCAATTTTTATAATATGGACGAAAAATCAGTTTTTGATAAGGATAATACACACTCTTGAGAGCAAAAATTTCATATATTCCTTTTTGATGAAAAATCCTTCTCAAACACAATTTAACTTCTGAACCAAAACCCCATGCCATCAACCTGAAATTCAATAAGTACACTTACAGTGGATTTCTGCGTTCAAGCTTATTGGAGACAGTAGTTTGGGCTTCGGTGGATACCGTGTCACGAGCAGTGTCGAGCAACGCATTGGAGCTTCACGTACTACAAATTCGGAGGTAGAGGACGGCATCAACATGTATTGTTGAGTCAAAGTCTGTAAGTCTTTTGAGTCCTTTATAAAACCTATTTGTAGTGGATTTGTCTAGGTTCAGCCATCTGAGGTTTTTCCCATTTGGGTTTTCCTCGTACATCGGTGCGTTGTGGTTGTGATTTTTGCATTTTACTTTATTAAATCACCTAGATGTATGGGTAGGATTAAAAGGATGAAATTGGCTCATTTTATATCTCTTAATCAAGTTAAAAATCCCATCACTTTAATTGTTAATTATTCATGCTAACCTTAAAATTTGCAAAGGAAATTAGAACTAGAATATTTCTCTACCTGGCAATTTTTTATATATAGTGTAGAGTGTATTCTACGAAATAACCTCAGTTCATATAACCTTACAACTTCAAATTGGTATCAGAGCTAATCTATAAAAGTTATTTAGATGAATCCTGGAGGTTATATGGAAAGTTTTTCGTCGAATATACCACCTATGTTTGATGGAACTAATTACACCTATTGAAAAACACTATGAAATATGCCCTTAAATCAATTGATGAACGTTTTTGGGTTGCTGTTGAAAGAGGATGGTCCCATCTTACTATGATTGTTGATGATGAAACTATTTTAACACCTGTAGAAAATTGGAGTGAGGGTGAATTGAAATTGTGTAACATTAACTCTAAAGGTTTAAATTCCTTGTTTAATACGGTGACTCCCGATGAATTTCGTCGTACAATGACGTGTGAGACGTCAAAGGAAGCTTGGAATATTCTCCAAGTTACTCATGAGGGAACTAGTGTAGTTAAAGCTTCAAAACTTCAAAACTTAACAACTCAATTTGAAACCATCACCATGAAAGAAACTGAAATGTTTGATGAGTTTTATGCTGGTATATATGATATCGTTAATTCTTTCTTTAACTTAGGTGATAAAATTCCTGAAGATCGTGTTGCTAAGAAAATTCTTAGATGCCTTCCTAAGCGGTTCATTCCAAAAGTCACAGTTCTTAATTCCTTGGGAAATCTAAATACTTTAAAACTTAAAGAGCTTGTTAGTGATCTTCAAACATATGAATTAGATAATTTTCCTAAAGATAACAAAACCAAAGATAAGGGGGTTGCCTTGGAAGTAAATAAACAAGAAGTGTCTTGAGTCTGATGAGTCTAATATAGATCCTGATGATATAGGTCTATTTGCTAAAAAATTTAAAAAAATTCTCAAGTTCTAAAAGCAAAACTGAAAATTTAAAAAACCAAAATTTGAGAATAATAAAAACAAAGTTAATAGAAATTTCAATAATTAGGATCCTAAGAAGTTTAAGAGAGACAACTTTAAAAAGGATGATTCAGAGAGATGCTTTGAGTGAGGGACGTGGTCATAGAGCGTTTGAGTGCCCTACTAAACTTAAAAGACAAGGTAAAGAAAAGACAGTTTACAATGCTACTCTAAGCCACGTCTAGAAATAATTTGACTGCATTTATAGCAAGTCATGATAGTAATTCAAGTCAGTAACATCCTAATGTTGATAATTCCGAGAAAAATCTCGAGGTTGCTTCCACTCACTCTGCTAGTAGTGATGAAAAAAGAAGTGAGAATGAAATAGATGAGAGTGAATTGCAATCTGCCTATTATGAACTATACATTGAGTCTCTACGTATTCAAATGGTAAATAAAATATTAACCTTTAAAGTTTTAACTTTAGAAAAGGAGTTGAAAACTCTGAAGAAGAAGAAGAAGGATGCTTTAGTTAGTCAACTCGAGGAAATTAAGATATCTCTTTCTGAGAAGCTTATCTTGGTAGGTAAAGAAAAATGTGACCTAATTATCTCCTTGGAAGGTGTCAAAAAAGATCTTCATGAGTCTTTAGAGATTAGAAAATCTCTTGAAGCTAAAATTTTCCAACTTGAAAAAGATCTCGATTCCTCTCGTGAAGTCAAAGTCACACTCGAAGATAATTCAGGAAGAGTGGGAAAATTATTTCTAGGTCTTGTTTTAGGATATAAGGAGAAATGTTATCAAGAGAGAAAGGGTATAGGATATGAAGAAGGAGAGTCATCCAAAGTCAAACCCGAACCTGTAGCTAAGTTTGTTACCAAATCAAATCCACCTAAACCTTATCTACCTAAAATAAGTCTACCTAAGCAATCTTCAAAAGCGAGTACAAAACAACTCTATGTGTGCACTTATTGTCACAAACGGGGTCTTTTTAGAGATTTTTGTTACAAGCTTGGAAAGTACTCTTATTTCACAACTTCCAAGCAACACTATAGCTCCTTAGCTAATCTTAAGAGTCAAGTTAAGTATCTAGTTAATACATCCAAAGGTCTAATGGAAGAGTTTCTAAGGTTCTCTAAAGTCTAAGAAAATAATTCCAACCAAAATACTAGAGTCAACAAAGGGAAGAATACAACTCAAGCTTGGGTTAAGAAAGATGAGACCAATAAAGCATTGGTTGCTCATGTTGCACTTAAGACTCAAAATACCTCCCAATGGTACTTTGATAGTGGTTGTTAGAGACATATGATCAGTGATAAATCTTTGTTTACCACTCTTGAAAACTATAAAGATGGTAAGGTCACCTTTGAGGATGGAATCAAACCTCGAATCATGGGGAGAGGATCAATTGAAATTTTCGGGTTTCCTAAACTTGAAAATGTCCTTTATGTTGATGGTCTCAAGGCAAATTTGATAAGTATTAGACAATTATGTGATGAAAATCTCGATGTTAAGTTTAGTCAATCGGAGTGCACGTATATGATAAATCGGGTGAGTCTATTTTACAAGGTGTGAGAACTAGTGACAATTGCTATGGAATAGTTCCTAAATCCTCTTTAGTTTGAAATAGTGCAAAAGTATCGTCTGCCAATATTTGTCATCAACGGTTAGGTTATGTTAACTTTAGAGATCTTGATCGTTTAGTGAGAAAAGATCTAGTTCGTGGTTTACCATCTCTAGGAAAATAAACCTCCACTATTTGCGGGACTTGTCAATTAGGAAAGCAAATTAAGAATCCTCATAAAAAGTTAAACTCCATAACTACCCCTCGAGTCTTAAAATTGATACACATGGACCTTATGGGTCCCACTCATACCGAGAGCATAGGAGGAAAGAGATACATTTTAGTGATGGTGGATGATTTTTCAAGACTCCATAGTAGGTTTTCTAAGAGAAAAATCTGAGACTGTTGATTTTCTCACTGTTAAATGTAGAATTCTTCAAAATCAACACAATCTTACCACAAACCGCTTTAGGAGTGATAATGGAACTGAATTCAAGGAATTCGGTGTAAATGCCTTTTGAGATGAAATAGGAATTAAGCATGAATTCTCGGCCCTTCGAACACCACAACAAAATGGTATAGTTAAAAGAAAAAATCGAACGATCCAAGAAATGGGAAGATCTATGCTCCTAGGAAAAAATGTGCCTCGTAGGTTTTGGGTCGAAGCGATTAACACCGCATATCACACCATAAATAGGGTTTATTTACGTCCTAATACTAATAAAACGCCATATGAATTGTGAACAGGCAAGAAACCTAATTCGGCCTATTTTAGAGTTTTTGGTAGTCCTTTTTATATTCTTCGAGATAGAGAACTCCTAGGTAAATTTGACTCAAGGAGTGATGAAGGTATTTTCCTAGGATACTCTCAAAATAGTAGAGATTTTAGAGTTTTCAACTTAAGTAGTTCAAAAGTCATGGAATCAATAAATGTTGTTATAAAAGACGATGTTGCATCCACATCTATTGAAAATGAGGAAGATTTGTCATGTGAGTGTGATGTTGTTTCCGGTGTAGAAAATATTGAATCTCACACTGACTTGGTTGTTCTCACTACTGAGAGAAAGGATCCTTCTAATTGGGTTCGTAATAGTCATGACCCTTAAAAAATTATAGGAGATCCCGAGGTAGGTTTCAAGACTAGGGATTAATTAGAAAATGAAGTTACTTACTTATGTTACACCTCTAAAATTGAACCTAAAAATTTTAAAGAAGAGTTAAAAGATGAACATCATTAAATCCTGGGAATAATCCCAAATCGAGGTATGGAAGGTGAATATATAGGGGCAAAAACTCCAATGTGGAGTTGGTTAAGAGATTTGGGGATAATGTATATTTCAAGTTAGGGGGTGTGATTTACATTTGGGGACACAAATGAAACGGAGGGTGAGAAAATATCACCCCGTAAGGAGAGAATCCCAAAGAGAACAACGAAATACCTATGAACATGTTAGTACAAAAAATAACAAAATATACAATAAGGAGATATATACAAATGAAAATGAGAAAAAAAAAACTGTAGACATTTCATTAATATAATAGAGTTGTGTACAATGGCTTCAATATCCAAAATGAGAGAAAGTACACGCATACATCCTCACTACCCTTGAAATACATAGTAAAACCAGCCACATAGTAAAAATAATAACATAGCAGATAGACAAGAGAAAGTCTTACGAGAGGCTCGAATGGTCGGGTGCGTTGGGGTCATGTGGTGCATATTGATCATAGAAATAGGGTGGTATTGGTTCCTCGCCCCCATGCATATGGGCAAACATCTCCATCTGCATGTGGGCGATCATAGAAATGTCCCTTTAGTAATCACCCCTAAATGATGTGAAGTCCGCCTGGATAGCGTCCATCCTAACCCCCAAGTCCCGAATCGGATCAGCCAGAGGTACCTCCGAAACTTCATGCAACATTGGGCCATCATCATCAGGGTCTGTATTCGAGGGGTTCGCAGCCTCATTACCCCATCCTCTAACTCCCAGGTTGTCCATCATCCTATTCTTCCGCCATTCCTAAGAATACTCTCCCAAGGATGTGGCGATTTCCTTGTCATTAACCATTGTACGAAGCTTAGGAATCTTATCACTGGCTACCACCTCACATCCAGTATTCTTATAAATTTGAGAAATAGTAGTGCGTAAGGGAGAGTAGTCGATTCCTTAACCATTTGTTACAACATGGGGATAGGAAGACTAACGAAAGCATCATTCTCCAACAGAATATATAAAAAATGGGCCTATTTGTAATAGAGGACATATTTGGTTTGGGTGGGAATAATGGTACTGTTAGACACGAGATGGATGAGATGATGTACACCGAGTATAACGGAAGTAGGGAAAGTTTTCTCGGTCCAAACCTTACCGGGCGTAAGAGCACTATGAGTACCTCTTATGAAAGCCTTGGCGCATTCACATTAATCGGGTAATGGTAGAGTTCGGGCTAAGAAGCCCCACTAAGGTGCAAAGCCAAAATTATCGTTGAAATTGAAATTCGCCTACCCCTCACATAAGCTTCATATGTGCCACCTACCATTGATATGAGTAAAGCATAGAAATGACGCACATGTTCTTTGTTCATGTCCTCGCCTTTGGCAAAGTGGTTCTGCCAAGAGAATTTGTTAAGAAAATATCGCACGGAGGTCGGGAACTCCTCTAAATTCACTTCCCTTTCTACCGCAATGATGCGACTGGATTTAAACTTCGTCCAGTACTAATACCTTTCTTCCTTTGAATGGAAAGTTTTGAAACCCATCTGTCTCATAACTGCATTAAATATTGGTTTTGAATCCATATAAACCTACAAAACATTAAATCGATACACACACCATTATTGCGATGCACAAAATTAAAGTAAGCGTGAAAATTTGGGTCAAAATGGTTCGTAGGGTGCACGTAGGGAGAAATCGATCGGATAAAGGTAACCGATGTGCACCGCACTTAACACAGGGATAATCGACATATATGTGAGATAAACGGTGAAAGATAGAAGCTTTTGTGCACGTAAAACCCATTGGTGCATTTTAGCGAACACATCGTGTGCAAGGTATTAACACTAGGGTCAAAATGCCATTTAAATAATGAAATACCCCCAACAAATACAACTAAATCAACAAAATAATATATACAAGTTTTATTTGTTGGATAAAATGGAAATCAGAAGAACAATGGGTATTTCATTGAAGAACAAGCAATAAATATACACGATGACATTTTACACTAGTTTGAACACCTATAACATAATTCACATGTTGAAAAGAGTAAAAGAAGGAAGGAATAGGTACCCTGGAAGAGAAAACCTTGAGAAATGAGGAAAAATTAGTAGGGGAGTGAACTTAGGAACATGGAATTTTCGTGGGTTTTTGGTGTGGTAGGGGAAAGTAATGAAGTAGGGTTATATAAGATAAGGGGAATTTTAAAAGCCTGCATAATCGAATCGATTCGGTGAGGGACCAAATCGATTCAAAAAACTCACAAAATTCCCAGCCTAAATTCGAATCGATTCGGTGAGAGACGAAATCGATTCGCAACCTTAGAAACCTTTGCTGGACTAAAACGAATCAATTCAGTGAGGGGCTGAATCGATTCGGACCTGCTACTTTGGGATCCTGCCTGCTACTGCTTATTCTAACTCATAAAAACAACAATTGGGCTAGTTTTGATAGGTTTTCTTGGACCCAATGGATGTATAAAACACGTGGAATGGTCTAGAACAAAAAGGTTGCAACTCTTCACATGTTGGGGTTGCTCGGCACAAAAATCTGAAAAGACCTACGGGCCACGCTAACGTGATAAGGTAGCAAAAACTCGTTTAACTCTTTGATATAAAACCTATTGCAATTTATAAATTAAAAACACTCACGCACATTAGTAATAAAAGATGGTGATGCTTGATATAAAAATACCCTTTAAGAATGAGATGAGGAAAAGTGGAAAGAACATAATATTTGTTCTCGAGGAAACAAGCAAAATGGAAAGACTCGTGTCCTTTAGTCCCGGGACAATTCACACACCCAAGTTCACTAATAATAATGTTTAAGTACAGATTACAGCAATATAAGTGTAAATGAAATAGTTTGGCCAATACAAACAAGTACACTAAGGCACAAACTAGACAACCCCACAAATGAATCTACTAAATAACCAGGGTAGTGACAACTTGGAACACACACACAACTACACACCCAATGCTAGGATATCAGTGAAGTTGTACACAACACAAATAAAAATCAATAAATAGCAGTAATTTGAGTGGTTCACCCTATCTAGTCCTAAGTCCACTGTCCAGGTGAGTGATCTTCACAATAAAAGAAGAGCTATAATGGCCTTGTGATACAATACACTCACTAGGGGTGGTAAACGGACGGATACGGATCGAATACCATGTTTTCCATATCCGTATTCGCTATCTGGATGCACTATCCATATACGTATACGTATCCGCTAGAAAGTTAAATCATCTATCCATATCCATATCCGCTCGGATACCTCGAATTCGAATAATATCCGTATCCATTTACATTCTTTAGCCATCGCAAAAAAATAACTATTAAAATATCCAATCCAATGAAATCCAATCCAAATAAATATATTACAAAATTACTACCTCCTAACATCAACAATTATGACTTACATAATAATAGTAGCATTCCATAATGATAATATGGCTTAAAGTCATCCATACTTTTCAACCATATAAGCTTAAAGCCATCCAAAAAAATAACAGTATATGCGCAGTGGAGGGGTTGATAAGCAACAGTGGTGAGATTGATGAGCAGCAACGGGCTGATGCGACAAAGGGGAAGGTGGCGGATTGAGGGTTTATTGTGGAGTGAAATGAGGGTTTCTTTTCTCTTATTTTGTACGAAAAAGAAATGAAATGAAATTATTTTTTTAGTGGATTATATGTTCTTTAGTGGGTGTGTTGTATGTGATAGGGCGTACTGTAAATTTAGTTTAACTTCATGATAATATACCTAATAAAATAATAATATATAGCATTTTATAGTATACCCAATAAAATAATAACTTTAGGATGTTTTTGTTTTGAGTGGAGTATGTGTTTGTTTTGTTTTAATGAATAAACAATTGAGTTTTTTAATATTATTTTATTAGTAATACTAATACTAATATTATTAGTAATATTTTAAACATATGTTCGATGGATACGGATATCCGATAAAACGAATATCTGGTAAAATGGATACTCTGCATCGAATACGAATTATTCGTGTCGGATACTAGTACTATCCGTATCGGTTTTCTCAGATATTTTTATAGAGTATCCATATTCATATCCATTTCCATTTTTTCAAATAAATATTCGCAAATTCGGATTCGGATATCGAACGGATGCGGATTTTCGAATATCCGTTTACAGCCCTAACACTCACTTTCTCTCTCTACTGTGTATTTTGATAGAGCTTTAACTAGGGTTTGTAATTGAGGACCCCTTTAAAAGGTAAGAGAAGACAAGTATATATAGTGCCTGGGGGTGTAGTATACTCCTAGGCATGCAATGAGCATATATAGGATGATCTATACAATCTAGTGAAGCCACCTGTCACTGTCACATGTAGAGGATGGTAATGAAATATTCCCTCCCGTGTGAGGGAGATCTTGTTATAACGATTTTGCCTCTATAGGATCTGTAACCCACGTTCCCTGTTCCACACGAGCCCTATTCCACGCGCCCTACCAGGTGTCACTGTCGGCCATGCTGGGCTGGCCGAGGCCGAGATGACCTTGATGATGAGAAGGCCAATGTAGCTAATTATAGTTATATGCTGAGATGAGGACAAGGCTGAGTTTCTATCATAGACGAGGACGAGGCTGAGTCACTATCTTGGATAAGGCCAAGGCCAAATCACTATATGATGAGCTATGAGATCGAGGTCGAGGTCGAGTTGATGAGTCAGTCCCCTGATGGGAGTCCTCCTTGGTCTGTGATGTAGTCACTGTATGATGAAACTTTGGAGTTATGAGTCAATATATAGGCCGGGGCTGACGTCTTCTATGCCCACCCCTAGGCCGAGGTACCAAGTTCGCTGCCTAATGATCAAGGTAGATACCATGATGTCTGAGGTTGCCAATAACAGACTGATGATCTTGCGCTGATAGGTACAAATATAGTCTCGGCTTAAGTGATTAGGACGACCCCTCTAATGATTAAGCCGTGGCCGACCCTACTAAGGCCGACCCTTAGCTGGATGACCCTGCCAATGATTAAGCCATGGCCGACCCTACTGAGGCTGACCCTTATCAGGACGACCCCACCAATGATTAAGCCATGGCCAACCCTTTTGAGGTCAACCCTTATCTGGAAGACCCCGCCAATGATTAAGCCGTGGCCGACCCTACTAAGGCTGACCCTTATCCGGACTACCCTGCCAATAATTAAGACATGGCTGACCCTACCGAGGCCGACCCTTACCTGGATAACCCCGCTAATGATTAATCCATGGCCGACCCTACTGAGGCTGACCCCTCCAATAATATGTGAGGCTCTTGTGACGACTCAACCGTGAGATGTGATGCTCATCGTCCTAAGAGACGAGGGTACATTTTGGTCATATCAATTACCCCCTAGCCCTTAGCCTTTAATGTGGTTAGAAGGCTAAGGGAAAAAGTGTATTTGCATCAAGAAGTTGATCCAGTCCTCTGGTAGGATAGATTTTAGATTTGTGTAGGAGCCTCTGATTATGACTGCCACGCTGAGCTACCTTCAGTCGACATTCATCCTCCAGGTAGTGGATGAGGCCGAGGGTACTTGAGTCCTAAGACCTCTGATGCTGGAATCTATAGTTATACTCTAAGAAGAGGAGGAGACATTTTGAGGATGGGTGCAAGGCCGAGGAAGAAGCCCTGTGAGGACGGTTATATAACCAGATCATTGCTTGCACAAATAGATGGTTTTATTGGTCATCCTTGGCCGAGGGGGTCTATTATGAGACGAGGCTGAGATGATGAGCCAGTCCTCTACTAGGACGATTGCTGGTACTGAGGTCATCGGACGTTCTATTATTGATGAGGCTAAGGAGACCTAAGGCCATTGATGTCGTCACTGCATGATAAAGATGCGATCGAGGCCTCCTGCGCCGACCCCCAAGCCGAGTCATAATACCTCTTTGTCTGATGATTGTTAAGGTCGGCCTTGGTCGAGTGTTTTCTGATGAACCATATTTGTAGGACCATTGATTGTGACTAATACCCCTCTTCTTGTAATTCCTTTTTTTTTTTGTGTTGAGTGTGCTTGATTGTGTTTAGTGATTGTAGTATCTTCTCATTTTAAGTATGAGATCACCAAGTTAATGATGTTTCAGATATGAGTCCACCAAGTTAATGATGTCTGTCTCAGTTCACCAAGTTAATGATGTTTCGAGATATGAGTCCACCAAGTTAATGATGTTAACTCTCATGTCACCAAGTTAATGATGTTTGAGATATGAGATCACCAAGTTAATTATGTTTGTCTCAGTTCACTAAGTTAATGATGTCTCAAGATATGAGGCCACCAAGTTAATGATGTTAACTCTCATGTCACCAGGTTAATGATGTTTCAAGATATAAGGCCACCAAGTTAATAATGTTAACTCTCATGTCACCAAGTTAATGATGTTTCAAGATATGAGGCAACCAAGTTAATGATGTTAACTCTCATGTCATCAAGTTAATGATGTTTCAAGATATTAGATTACCAAGTTAATGATGTTTGTCTTTTTAACCAACCCAATGGTTTTTTAAGTATGAGATCGTCAAGTTAATGATGTTCATCTTTCGTCTTCTCGTACTTGGCCGAGATGAGCATAACTAAATAAATAATTTTTCAAATTTTAAATTCACCAAATTATGTTGTTAGTCCACATCCCCTCTCATCATTTTGAGAGTATATGGATGAGGGTCATCTCATCCATATACTGTCTTTTCGCCGAGAGGAGCATAAAAATGATTTTTGAATTTGAATTCACCAAATTATGATGTTCTTCCACGTCCCCTCTCGTCGTCTTAAGAGTCTATGGATGAGGGTCATCTCGTCCATATACTATCTTTTCGTCGAGAGGGTTTCTCACCAAAATGATGATTTTTTATAGTTTAAGACAACTTGAACCATGTAGTTAAAAGAATATGATAGAACACATACCATTTTTCATTGACTCGTGATGCAAATAGTTAAGATATTGAGGCTCACTTGATAGGGGTTACATTTATACAACTGAAAGATAATTGATGACTATCTGCTACTATCGGCTTCATACATAAAGATCTGGATGAGTCCCATCATCCAATTCCCAACAACTAAAATGTCGATGGTCATATACATCAAAGGAGATTATTTCAGTTGACCTTTTGGGGCAACGTCCTTTGGTGGGAGATCAGGTTCGGCTTCATCATCATCAGATTCTTCATCTTTTTTATCGGCATGTCGTCTCGTCCTCTCATATCTTGGGCTACCTTACCTCTTTTGTCCGTCCTCCTTTGGATCACTTCGGTCAACGTACTTTCGAAGCTTCCCTTGTTTGAGCATCTTTTCAATCTCATCTTTCAATACAAAGCATTTATCGATGGTATGGTTGTGATCTTGGTGAAAGTTGCACCATTTTCTTTTGTCCCACATATGGGGAGGGGCTTTGAGCTTCTCGGGCTAACTCATAGATCTATCATCTTTGATTTCATTCAGTATCATATTTGGACTGACCGTCAATGGAGTATAATCAGCGAACTTGTCATTCGTCGACCTCTTCTTATCATCCTTGTTCTTTTTCTAGAACTTACATTCAGAGCTTATTACCTTCTCATCCACATACTTAGCAGTCATTACCTCTTCAACATTCATGACCTTTATAGTTGTTGCAAGAAACTCGGCCATTGACTTAGGAGGGTCTTCACCTAGCTTCCACAATAACTTTCCCTTACGGAGGCCTACTATAAGGGTTGTCATAGCTATGCTTTCCAGCTTCTCTTTGATAAAACTCGCGATGTAATCTCTTAAACTCTTATTATTCCCCTGCTTGACATAAAGCAGATGAGTCATCTTTTTCTGAGGTCTCACCCCAAAGCAAAAGTTATGGATAAATCGCTCGGCTAACTACTTGAAGCTCTCGATAGAGTTCTTTGGAAGTGAGGTAAACCAAACAGGAGCAACCCCTGTCAAAGTTCTTGAAAAATCACGACATCTCATCTCGTCTGAGATGGAAGAAATATCAGCTGCTGATTGATACATTTCAATGTGGTGGACAGGATTAGTGCTTCCATCATACCTGGGAGTTACCACAGCCTGCTTGAACTTAGTCGGGGTTGGGAAGTTGATTATCTTCGCAACGAATGGTGAGCCCTCTTAGTACCCCCTCTGTAAAGGGTCTCGACTCATTATAATATCCCCGATCTTGTCCTCAATCCTTTTAATTGAATCAATCCAGGGTTTCACAACGTCATCCTGACCGAGGTTATTCCCTGCCACCTCCAAGGGCTGTACCAAAGGTTCCCTTGCTGTCGAGCGACGTCGGCTTTTGACTTCCCCCTGACCTCCATCTAGGCCATGTGGGGGTCGGCCATATTGGGGTCGACAGTCGTCCCCTTCTCTCCTGGACCCAGAAAGTCTTCTTGACCTATTTGTGTTGTCCATGTTGGGGTTGGCAGTCAGGTCATTGACTGGGCTGAGCCTTTCAAAGGCCGACCCTCTGCTTAGCTGATCGGGCATAAATATTGTATATTTATCCCCTTAATTTCGATACCTTTGTGAACCCGAGTGGTGCAATGGATATGGATTTAACTCGTAATTACGCTACTAACCTTCGTTGGCAAGTATTTCGTGTTTTGTGTTTCTCTTATGTGTTTTACAGGTAAAGTATGCAAGCGGTGCGAAAGAGAAATCGAAAAGTTCAAGGGCATTTTCATAATTTTGCAGCCTAATCCCAGAGGTGGGGCCAACTGGAATGTTGAATACCTCGGAACAACGATAACACTGGAAAAAATAGCACCTAAATCCGAGCTATGGTTAAGGAGTTATGATCATTTGAAGTTGAGAAAAAATCCAAGAAAGAAAAGAAGAAAGCATGAAAATATTTCTAAGTGTTGAATTTCCAGCAAGTTCCCCAGAACCACAGAATGAATCGGTTAGGAGGGACTGGTTCGGGGTACATGCAAAATCGGTTTGGGGTACCTGATGTGCGAATTTTCACTTGAATGCTGATTGGTCCAAAGAGTTCTAAGATGTTACAAACTCTTTTAAAACGTATTTGTATCTTTATAATGACTTAGAAAAGATAGTTTTGAATAGTTTTTGATAGAGAGAAAAGTAGGATATTACCCTAGGAACTTAGTTTTGATTTGGTGCTTCAAGATCAATTATTTTCGGGGTTGATTGCAAGTTTTAATTTAATTTTCATTCTCTCAATTATTGTTCTTGCATGTGCGGTATATTTTCATCATGATTTCTTTCACATGCAACGTAGTTAATTTATGCATAGTTAGGTTCAATATGTCCAGCTAGATTTTTTAGGGTTGGGATGCATGAACTCAACCCGATGTGAACGTTGAATGTGTATAAAATTAATCGTCTAAAATTAAGGATTTATTAGATCGTATTGCGTAACGAACACAACCATTGTAGATCTTTGGATATCGTTTTCTTCAGGGTAACCGAGATGCTTTAGAATGCAATGCGAGTGTAGCTATCGCGTTACCGCTTTACTCGTCCTCTGATTACGTATGGTGCGGGCTTGAACCTCATATACGTAATGTTTGGGAGTACTAAAGACTGGGCCTGATTAATCACTTAAATTTACGATTAGTTTTATACTAGCAATACACTAGGGTTGAGGGATTGTATTTCCGACCTATTTTTCTCTTCATACATATTACTTCATTCTTAGTTATTAATCCTTGCTTAATTAATTAGTTCCGTAGTCTTAATCTATATTCCTTTTATTAGTAGGATTAATTGCAAACAAATCATCTTTTCGTTTTTTCTTAGAGTTGAATTTAGGTTGACCGTCTGTCCTTCCGTCGTCACGATTTTCTCATCCTATTTACCTATGGAGACAATACCGACTTACCGGGTTTATTACTAACGCTACAGGCTTGAACTTGAGCCTAGAGAGAATGCACTTCAGAGACACATTCTTAGTCGTGTCATTAGTCAATCAAACGCCGAACCTCTTGGGATAACATAAGGATTATGTCTCCTACACCTTCCTCGTCTCTCTTGGAGGGGTCGTACAGTATTGTTGAAAATCTCATATGGCTCCCAACATTCTACTGAAGCATCATCGAACTCCACATCGTCATACTGGTCCTCAGGGCAAGGATGACCTTGCCTTCCCAGGCGTAAATGCCCAGGGTCAACAATGTCCCTCCGCCGCTGGAGAGGAGGCAGATCCTTTTGTCATGCCTGGGGTGGTCCCCTAGCTTCTTGTTGTTCTTGTGCAGCTGCCGGAGTAATCATCTCGAGTGAGACTCCTGGTAGTCTTATCATCATGTTTTGGCTAAGAGCAGCAAACTAATCTTGCATCACTTGCTGACTGGCCAACAATAATTTTAAGGCTGCTGCCACCTCATCCATCTCAGAGAGAGGCAGTGCTTGACTGGAACAAGGTCCTCCACCACCAGCTGGTGGAGGAGGTGTTGGTAATTCAGGTGCAATGTGTTACCCCGAAGTTTGAGTTGTGATTAAAATACCGGTGAGCTTGAGAACTTTATTGGATCTCTTTCAATGGTGAAACAACTCCTCGCAAGGGGGAGTACTGGTTCATCACCAAAGTCTCCGGTGAGGCCAAGCTACAAAAAGGAAGATATGAAGCTTCTCATTCCCACAGACGGCGACAAACTTATTTCATCACCATCCTCTACATGTGACAGTGATAAGTGGCTTCACTAGATTGGCTAGATCATCCTACACATTCTCATTGCATGCCTAGGGGTACACTACACCCCCCAGGCACTATATATACTTATCTTCTCCTACCTTATAAAGGGGTCCTTAATTACAAACCCTAGCTGAAGCTTTATCAAAATACACAGTAAAGGGAGAAAGTGAGTGTATTGTATCACAAGACCATTAGAGACCTTCTTTTATAGTGAAGATCACTTACCCGGACAGTAGACTTAGGCGTAGATAGGCTGAACCACTTAAATTGTTGTATCAACTTCTCTTCTCCTCATCTCTTTCTACACTTATATTATTTATGTGTTACCATTGTTACGTTTATTTGAGCTCGACAACACCTCGATCTGGTGGTGCTATTTATAGCATCATCAACAATAATTAAATCCAAATAAAAATTCAGTTAAGTGTAAATGACTACAAACAAGTTTGGAAATAAAATTCCAGAAATTGTGTCACACTACTGAAATAAAATGAAAACCTAAACCAGCCTTAAGATGGAAATAACTTAAGTAGGAATTAAGTCTCAAATACCATGTCTAATAGAGTAATGCAAGCAGTGTGAAACATACACTAAAAGACCTGGTTTAAAACAAAACAAAAAGGTTAATTATGTGACAACTGACAAGATAAGTCCTCCAACAAATTAATAAAAAAGTTTTGATAAAAACTCACACACAAGTTAAATCCCACTAAATAAAATGAACACAACAAAATTATTCAACTTATAGGTTATAAGTAGGTACGAGTTAAACACAATATTAAACAAAAATGTAAACTCAACAGTAAAAATAAAACAATCCCAAAACAAGATTATATCTACACACCAACTAGATCAAAACAAAAAAAATAAAATGAACAAATCTGTGTTTACTGATCTAAATACCAACAAACCAGTATACATCTACTGATTTAAACACTAGGCAAAAATAGTAAAAGTTTTTGCATATAAACAAAACAAAAAAAATGAGTCCCAACAGTTATAACCAACCAACCTTAGGTAAAACGTAAATGCTCAAACCATATGGGGAAAAAAGGTAAAAGCCCACAAGAATCTAAGGGCATAAAAGAAACACAAAAAGAAGCCGCATATGCGTAAAAAAACAACAGAAGACTAAGGGAAAAATGGACAATCAACATGAGACAAAAGCTCAGCACTATATCAGATATGATATCAGATATCAAACATAAGCACCAACGTCACAAGCTAAAACCATTTGCCCAAAACCAACTGCACCGGATTTACTCAACGAAACCCACTAAACTAACAATCTAAACTCTGCCTGTTGAATGTTGTGTTAGAAAATGTTAATTAAACAATAAATATATTTAATCAAAAAGTTTAATTTTAACACATCTAAAATCCAAAATAAAATCATAAAAGATGATTAAAAAATTCTGAAAATACAATAGAGCTAATAAAAGATACGATCAATTTTATTTAACAAAAAAATACATTCTCTAAATATTTTATTTAAAAATTATTTTATATATTAAGTCAAATAAGATATATATGACTTAAGGCATAAAATAAAATAAAATTTTAAATGTTAAAACATAATATATAAAATATTTAAATTAAAAATACACAATAAAAGTATTTTATCAAAAATATTTTTTGTATTAAATAAATATAAGAAAATGTGATTAAAAAGTTATAAAAATAGATTGTAATCAAGAAATAAAAATTTAGGAGCATATAAAAGATGTTTGTCTCAAAATTAAGCCAACACAAAAAGAATGAGATTTTCAATCTCCCCCTTTGGCTAATTTTGAGACAAATAAAACAAAGACTCAAATACAAAAAAAAAACACAAATTACATAACTCAACTATACATATGAGTCCTAAACAATTAAAGAGTACATATAACAACAAGAATTCCTAATAGACTGAATTAGAATTGTAATTCTCCCCCTATTTGTTTCAAGGGACAAAGGGTAGGAAAGAATCCTACAAAATAAAGTTAGTACAACATTATATGCAAACAAAATGTACTAACAAATAAAAACTAAAACAAATTAGTTTGGGATAACGTTACACTTCTTTGGGTAACACGAGTCATCTTTCTTAATCCACCAAGTCTTAATTTTTGGAACAATAGTTTTAAAATGGGCAGAATTAGAATTAAATTGGGAATGATTCTCAACAAAGACTGATTTTAAAACGATCCTTTGCATATTATCCTTACCACCACTTTGTTGTCTAATTAAGTTTAAACTTTTATAACAGAATCGTCCCAAATGACCCATTTTAAGACAAAAGTTACACTTATAAAACTGCCTAACATTCGGCTTAGCATTAACAGGATTGTTCACATGTTTAACTTTATCATTTTTTCTAGTTAAATTCAAACGTTTAAAGCAATTTTTTTCTAAAATTCCAGATTTGGAACAAAAATTACAATGAAAAATATGTTTGCCGGTCTTAATATTTCTAACTATTTTAGATTCCCTTACATTGCCCAAGTCAATATTATTTTGTTTTAATTTCTTAAAACATAATTTTTCTAAATGAGCTTTCTTAGAGCAAAAACTACACTGAAAAGTAGGTTTGACATTTTGAACATTTCAACATTTTGATTTTGCCTAAATTTGCCCAATTCAGTTTTATTTTGTCCTAATTTCTTAAAACATAATATTTCTAAATGTCCAGATTTATGACAAAAACTATATACAAGCACCGGCTTAACAAATGCGGTATCACAATCCTCAATTTTATCATGTTAATACTCATTTTAATTTCATTTGAATCGGGGAATTGTCCACTACAACTTACAAAATTAGTTTCATCAAAATTTTCTCCATTAAAACCAATTGCTTTAAAAGGAACAAATACATCTACATATTTATTCATCGATTCAACGACTAAACTTGAATTTGAAAAACTGTTTACGATTTTCAAAGCAACCTTAAGCTATAATTGACATTCATCATATTTATTCAAAACAACTTTAAGTTCAAATTGAGATTCATCATAGTTATTCAAAACAACCTTATGTTGACTTTTAAGTAAGTGATTAGTTTTAGTCAACATACAAATTCTTTTCTTAAGTAAAGAGGCATCTTTTTCAAGTTCTTTAATAAGAAAAACAGATTCTTCGGTTATTAGTTTGACTTGATTATTCAAAACATAAATTTTAGCTAATAACCTATAATTTATTTTGCCTAAATTAATGTTGTCCTCAATTGTATTATCAATAAAATAATTACTCACATAACCTTCTAAACTCGTACTCACACACCCTTCTATAATGACAGAATCGTCAACATCAAAAGATTCATCAACATCATAAATAATACTACCATTATTAAATGAGGAAGCTAGGAAAGCAAGGTGGTTTTGAACAGGTGAGATATGAGATAAATTCACAAAGTCTAAATCATAATTATTTACACATACATCAGAATCATCAGAACGAGTAGATAAACTGTCAAAAATGTCCTCAGACTGAAAAGCACAACGAGATGTAAAATCCATAAATTTCTTATTCGCTTCATCACAGTCACTATCACAACTATCATTCCACATTTTAGACAAACGTGTATAAGATTTTGAAATGTCCCAAGCCTCTAAAGATGTGGTGTAAGCTGAAATTATTTCAAGTTCGATTGCACCCATCGCTTGGCAGATGGCATTACTGCTTTTAATGTTATATTGTGAATCAAACTTTGCCTCTTTAAAACATTCATAAAGGGATTTTCTAGTCGAAAAGATATCATCACCATTTTGGCTTCCCATATATAAAAAATAGATTTTAAAATAAAAAAAATATATATATTTTAAAAAGAGTTTAGGATCCTTGCGGAATAAACACTTTTAAAAGGTGAATCCTGATGCTTTGATACCACTTGAAAAGGCCTAAGGGTCACGCTAACGTGACAAGGTAATAAAAACTCATTTAACTCTTTGATATAAAACCTATTGCAATTTATAAATTAAAAAAACTCACGCACACTAGTAAGAAAAGATGGTGATGCTTGATATAAAAATACCCTATAAGAATGAGATGAGGAAAAGTGGAAAAAACACAATATTTGTTCTCGAGGAATTAGCGAAATGGAAAGCCCCGTGTCCTTTAGTCCAAGGACAACTCACACACCCAAGTTCACTAATACCAATGTTTAAGTACAGATTACAGCAATACAAGTGTAAATGAAATAATTTGGCCAATACAAACAAGTACAAACTAAACAACTCCACAACTGAATCTACTAAACAACCAATGACAACTTGGAACACCCACACAACTACACACCCAATGCTAGGATATCAGTGAAATTGTACACAACACAAATAAAAATCAATAAATAGAGATTGATTTAATTAGTGCATAAAGTGATTACAAATTATTAAATCATTAGACACACACAAGGTCCTCTTTAATAATTAATTATCACCAACAATAATTAAACCCAAATAAAAATTTAGTTAAGTGTAAATGACCACAACCAAATTAGGAAATAAAATTGCAGAAATTGTGTCACACTACTGAAATAAAATGATAACCTAAACCATCCTTAAGATGGAATTAACTTAAGCTTGAATTAAGTCTCAAATACCAGGTCTAATAGAGTAATGCAAGCAGTGTAAAACATACACTAAAAGATATGGTTTAAAACAAAACAAAAAGGTTGATTATGTGACAAGATAAGTCCTCCACCAAATTAATAAAAAAGTTTTGATAAAAACTCACACACAATTTAAATCCCACTAAATAAAATGAACACAACAAAAGTATTCGACTTAGAGGATATAAGTAAGTACAATTCAAACACAATATTAAAAAAAATGTAAACTCAACAGTTAAAAAAATACAGTCCCAAAAGAAGATTAGACCTACACACCAACTAGATCAAAACAAAAAAAAATAAAACAAACAAATGTATGTCTACTGATCTAAATACCAACAAACTAGTATACATCTACTGATCTAAACACCAAGCAAAAACAGTAAAAGTTCTTGCATATAAACAAAACAAAAAAAAATAACTCCCAGTAGTTATAGCTAAATCAACAAACAAACCTTAAAGAAAATTAAACACCCAAGCTCTCAAAGTTTATACAACATCAGATTGGTGTATCAAGAAATAAAGGTGACGAAATCTCTGAAAAATTATACGACAATGTAAAGGGAAAGAGAGATAAAATTTCGACAGAGTTCAGACAAAAAAAAATGAATAAAGTTTCTCCTTTTTAAAAACAACACAACCTCCTATTTATAAGCACAACCAATCAACCCTTGGTAAAAACGTAAATGCTAAAACTATATGGGCAAAAAGGTAAAAGCCCACGGGAATCTAAGGGCATAAAAGAAACACAAAAAGAAGGGGCATATGCGTAAAAAAGCAACAGAAGAATGAGGCAAAAATGGACAATCAATAGGACGCAAAATCTCAACCTTATATCAGATATCATATCAGATATCAAACACAAGCACCAACGTCATAAGTCAAAACCGTTCACCCAAAACCAACTGACCGGATTTACTCAACGAAACCCACTAAACCAACAATCTAGAATCTGCCTTTTTAATGTTGTGTTAACAAACGTTAATTAAATAATATATATGTTTAATTAAAAAGTCTAATTTTAACCCATCTAAAATCTGCCTTTTTAATGTTGTGTTAACAAACGTTAATTAGACAATATATATGTTTAATTAAAAAGTTTAATTTTAACCCATCTAAAATCTAAAAAAAGATCATAAAATATGATTAAAAAACTCTGGAAATACAATAAAGCTCATAAAAGACACTATACATTTTATTTAACAAAAAAATACATTCTTCAAATATTTTATTTATAAATATTTTATATATTAAGACAAATAAGATACATAAGACTTAAGGCATAAAATAAAATAAAATTTTAAATACAAAAACATATTAAAACAAATAAGATACATACGACTTAAGGCGTAAAATAAAATAAAATTTTAAGTACAAAAACATATTAAAACTTATAAAACATAATATATAAAATATTTTAATTAAAAACACACAACACAAGTATTTTATCGGAAACATTTTATGTATTAAAAAAATTAACAAAATGTGATTAAAAAGTTATAAAAGTAATCAAGAAATAAAAATGTAGGAGCATATAAAATATGTTTATCTCAAAATTGAGCCAACACAAAAAGAATGAGATTTTAAAAATCTAGGCACTGGGAACCTATTCGGCCTCGTAAATGATTGTTGGCAATTTGTAGGTGGGGGTGGACGTTGATAATTCAAATGAGGGGGATTTTAGGCTTGTTAGGTTTGAGCATAGTGTAACACCCCGTATTTTTGGTACATTTAATTTAATTAATTCGGAGATTTTAAATTACTTAGTGTGTTGTAATTTAATGAATTAATTAGAACAGAAATATATATAAATATTAATCTGGGATTGAATGGTTAATATTTAGGGAAAACTTATTTACTAAGCGAATAGTAATAATGTAATTATGTCGTCTAGAGTATTAATGACGAGGTATGTACTTATCGCATCCGAAAGTCGGTATAGACTGTATTAGGTGGGGGATAAGTATTTTTAGAAATTAACTCGGATGCAAATTCTGAGGGTACAGTTGAGTCCGGATGGGCCGAGATAGTCGGAAAAGTGTACCCGGGGGTAGTAAACGGGTCACGGGACGTTTTTAGACATAGCCGGGCCCACTCGGGGACATTTGGGTCACTTGGGCTTGGCCCATTAGTCAAAAAACGGGATTAAGTAATTAATCTAATAAAAAAGAAAGAAGGGGGTGGCTGAACTTAATTAGAGAAAACAAATTAAGGGTTAGGAAACCCTAACAGCAGCCAAAGCCAAATTGGGGATCAAAGAGAGCCATCAAAGGTCATCTTCAACCTTGGGATTTAGCTCCAATTCAGACTCTACGAACCTTAAGGCAAGTGGATAACTTGCAATAGCATTAAATCTGTTTTCGATTCATATTCATGTGTAGTGATTATGTAGAAATCCGTTTTTGGGTGTTAATGGAATGAACATGGGACTTTGAAAACAAAAATTCTGATTTACGAAATTTGGGGTGATGATTCTTGTAAAATCTGATAATGGTGAGTTATTGCATATCTGATAAGAATGTTATCTGCATATTTGGAAACGAATTTGATGATGAAATTTGGGGTATAAATGGACCTAGAGTTAATGATGAAACTTTCCCCAAATTTAGAAATTTGAGTTAATGGACGAATTATTGATGTTGATGAATACTCTGGAGATCCTTAAAGAGTTTCCTAATATGTACAAATGCTAAAAGAGACTTAGTTTCAGTGTAGAAGGAAATTAGGGTTTGCAGATTTTCGCCCATGGCTGTCTGTCTTCGCGAAGAAGACGAGTACCTGTTCGATCGATCGATCGACGCCATGAAGTCGATCGATCGACGGTCGGCAGAAACTGACAGTCCGCCCAGTTTTATTTATATAGGAAGTGATTTATATAAAAATTGTTATGTAATTAATTATTGTTGAGAAAATTAATGCATGGGGTTACCTAATTAAATGTGAGTGAATTAATTAGGAGATGGGAGGAGAAATTGGATGACACGTCAAAATTGGTTGAGGGACATCGAGGTAAATTATATTACGTAGTAATGGACTAAGAAATTTAGAGTCGGGATTTAGACTCGGGTGAGGTTAATTCGGGCTATGAGATTGAGTCCAATTAAATGGTGAGGACAACATCAAAAGCAACTGAAATTATTAATGTGCAAATTAATTAATAATTCGAGTTGGGTAATAACCTCATAATAAAAAATGGAATAGGCTTGTGTCACGGGTTTGGTACACGGTGTAGCTAGAACATTTTTATATATGTATATATATATATATATACGGTGTGTGATAGTATATATATATATAGTGTATGCCTTAATATCAGTGGTTAGATATTATTATACTCTAGTGCTATAAGGGGAGGTTACGCGCAGTGGATGAATCCCCTAGCTTGAGGAGTAGGGCGAGTAGATTCCCAGGTCATAGCGTCCGTTACAGGGGGTGAGGGGCATCTCACTTTCCGGGAAGGAATATGACCGCCTCCAATCGTATACTAAACCAAGTTAGTGAGAGATTCTAACTTGGATAACTAGGATATGTGAATATACCTAGTGTACTAGCACTTTAGAGAAATTATATCCGGGGAGTACTTTTACTCGGGTGGATATTTGTGGTTTATGTATTCCAGTGTGTGTGTGAATGCTGCAATATTCTAAGTATATAATAGGGTGATTATTATATACGGACTAAATAAATACAAGCATGTGTTGTTGTATATGTATAACGAGTGGAGTAGTTATATGAATTAAAAAGGGAAATGATTTAATTAAGTTGATGTTACTAATGACTTAAAAATCATAATCACATTTTACTCAGGTTAGAGTAGGGGAGGAGTATAAGGAGACTTTAATAATTATCTAGTCATGAGATAGATAACTAGGTGATAATTAAAGCGTTAGTGGTGCACATTAGAGGAGGGGCAAGGAAGTTCTCAAGAGAGTGCGACACTAACTAAAATATAAAGAGCATGCATATTTATTATTACTGCAAGTTAATCATTTGCTAAATGTTTTCAAATGTTTTGGGTACTAACCCTTGCTATAAAAACTTTTTAAAAACCTTTTAGGTGTCCAGCCACAGGGACGCCAGACTTGACTTAATTCCAGGAACTCCATTGCTGCAGCATATGTGGGTGTTGCGGGACCTTTGATAGACGCCTCTTTCTTCATTCATAATGTAGAGACTCATTATTATTTATTCGAGCATGTCGCTCACTTTCCATTTATTTGTTTCTTAGATTGTTGGGATTCTATTCTTGTCTTTATGGGATTTATTATTTGGACCGATGGTTTATTCGGTTAATTATTTTTACTTGTGGAATGATTAGTTCAATTATCTGTGAATGTTATTGTTTTATTTTCCGCATGGGTTTTTGTTTAATTAATGAAAGATAAAAATTGGCACCAGTCTATTTTTCTCACTTAGGTGGTTAGTAATTTAATAAAACGACAGTGATGCTAAGAATGGACCAAATGAGAAACCTGTTCTAACTTGATTTAAGACTGATCACCCGGGATTAATTAGGCGGGGTGTCACACATAGGTGAAACTAGGATGGTTTATCCAAGATGGATTGTATCATTCTCCGAGAGGAGTCATGAATTGCTTCTTGTATGGGCTATTGCGTTGGCTTGATCATGAAGCATCACTTTATAAGTCAGGATTGTTGGAAAATCCTTTGTATAATGATCTTCAATGTCGCAAATGGCACAAGCCTCCTCAATGCGAGATGGAGAAGGAGTGGAGAAGTCTCGACTTTTGGCATTCATATCCTCGACTCTCTTGGCTAGTTGAGCTACACGCAAAGACATATCATACCCATCGGCGAGGTGATATATCCCATGGCTAGAGGAAGGTGTAATGGAAGAATGCGGATTGGATTTTCTTGGGTTCGAAGTATCCCAAGCTTGGGTAGGTTCGGCACAATACTTAAGGTGTAACCAAGCATCATCCGGATCTAAACCAAAGAACTCACTGGAGCAAATGGACTCCACCATTTGTGTTGCCGTGAGTGAAATCCCAATGTGGAAAAAGGAGATGAGTCTCCATTTTTTAAAAGTGGCGTAGGGGAATTTATTCAATACCTCATTAAATCTCTCCCAACATTTCTCAAAGGTCTCACCATCGCCTTGGGAAAAGGTTTGGATTTGGATCTTAAGAGAGTTGGTGCGGTGGTTGGGAAAGAACTTCTTCAAAAATTGGGCTTGCATGTCGCGCTAACTTCCTATACAATTTGGAGCTAAGGACCAAAGCCAGGTTTTAGCTTTGTACTTGAGAGAGAATGGAAAGAGTTTGAGTCGTGTGACATCAAGAGGACAGTTTTAATCGCTAAAGGTAGCGAACACATCCTCAAACTCTCATAAGTGTAAGTACGGTTTCTCACTTTCTATGTCGTGTTATGTGGGTAATAATTGAATCATTACATTTCGAAAATGGAATTGCGCAGCATTATAGGGAAAAAATTATGCACGACGGAGAGGTGGTCCTCTCCAGTTGTAAATAATCTCGCATTGGTCTATAGGGAGGCTCGATTTCCCCTCGACTTCCATGTTCGATCTGATTGTCGGCCATGGTGATAGGATCAGAGTGGGCTACGGTATAAGTTGAGATTGGATTGGAAGGAGTTAGAGATGGTCTCCAATAGTACGAATATTCGTTAGACGACGATGATTCTACTATGGGATTTGAAGTGTTATCGCTCGCGTATTGCATAACCAAATTTTGGATTAGTTATTGGAAACCGTGTTGAAACGGTGACCACATGGAATGTAAAAGTGTAAAGAGAACATCTTATAACCTACATTTATTTTGAATCCCCGGTAACGGTGCCAAAAACTCGATGCTCTAAAAAATGTGTGATTCAAGTGTAAATCTTTTGCAACAAGTAGTATCCGGGTAAGTCTAGAATCGTATTCTGCAGGAATTGAATGCTCCTATGAGAACTAAAGTGGGTTAAAGGATATTATCTAAATGTAACAGAGGGAAAATGCGAAAGATGATTTATTATTTAAAGTTGTGAGATTAGTTAACCTTTATCCTAACATGCATTTAATTAAAGGACAATGAGTAAACTATGAAGATACAAAGAAATAATCTAAAAAAAAGCTTAGGGTTCGAGAGATAAAAAGGATTGAGGATCATTCTCCCACCTTAGATTCGCTAAGAAGATGATGGGACTTGGTTCAAATTAACTTTAATCGATCATAACTAATTAAGTCTGAAAATTAACCATGTATAGACCAAACTCATCAATGGAGGATTTGGGGTTAGTTAGTTATGGTGCTAGATGGGTTGGGGTTTTAGTAAAGGTTAAATACTACCGTTACAAGACAAGAGAAGTTAAGAAAGTAGGATACTATAATACTAGCACATGAAGTTCCATTAGAATAACTATAAACAAAACCCAAACTATGAAGGTGAAGCATCCATGATGGGATCATGATCCCCAACCTATAGGACTATCCACTCATGATAAAAACTAAGTAAAACATGCAAGAGAACATCATTAATGAATAACCCATCTATTTACAAACCAACCAACTAAAGAGAGATCAATAAATACAAGTTAAATCTACTAAAGTAAGGAAAGAAAATGTAGGTAAATAGAGATTGCATTAAAAAATAACTAACTTGATGTAATCAATGCTTTATATGTAAGAAGAAAACAAAAATGCTCTTGAATTAAGAGAGAGAAGAAAGAGTTTCAAAACTTAGAAACTTTCTAAGTAAAATATCTGATTCTTTACAAGTGGAGAAAACCAAGGGATGTACCCCAAAAATCTCGAAATGATAAACTTATAATTACGTAGAAAAAAGGGCGAATCGATTTAGCTGAGATACGAATCGATTTGTACATGAAAATAGTTGCATTGAGCAAAACAAATCGATTCGACCAGAGGGACCGAATTGATTCAGACCTGCTTTCAAAAGGAGGTATGAGCTACTATGGGTTCTTTAAGTCAACACTCCAAAAAATCTTCCGTAACTTCTTCCTTATAGATCGGATTCATGGACTGTCAGAGGCCATACGCAGATGACTCGAAGAGCTTATATTTCTGTGCAGAGTTCTGGATCAAAACTCGAATGCTGAAATTACTAAAATGCCACTGAATTTGCGATTATCAATGGAACTTTCCCAGTTTTCAACCGAACCTCAAGCCATGCATTCTCGACACCTATAAAAACTCAAAAAGACCACTCAAAACATATATATGATGAAATTAGGGGTTAACCAGTAAATGAGCATAAGTTCTGCTAATAACATGTATGAAAATGCTAGAATGCACAAATAAATAGGGTTTAAATGCAATAAACATGACTAATCATGCTCCTCCATATAAACTCCTAAATCAACAACTACTAAATATTTTCCCATAACTCCTTCATCTCTAACGGATCCATCCAATTTGGTTCCCTCATGATGGCTCTGGTGCCCAGCACTAAATCTAACTTTCTCCCTGATGGTCCTAGAACATCGTCAAATACGTTCGTAAACTCCTGGACATTTGGTATCTAATCTACCCATACCGCGACCTCCTTAGACAAAGTTTCATTAATATAATACAAGGGTGTGTTAGACCCCCTCGAGCCTAGGCATATCAAATAAGAAATTTTCCTATCCATGATTAACAAATATAATTGACTTCCCGCTGTAATCTATATGTGTGTGGTATTGAGTTAGAAGATACATACCCAATATGACATCATAATTCGACATGAAAAATAGTAACAATTTGGCAAAAAAACACAATCAATCAATCTTTACTGCTACGCCTCTACAAATATGGCGTAAGGAAGTACCCCTACCTACTGGGGTATCCATATGTGAAGACACTTCCTCAAATATAACCCCTATGTATATGCAAATATGTAGCTAATGAACGAGTGTGACGCGCCATTGTAAAAAAGTACCTGAGCAAAACTACCATAAATGTAAAACATGCCATCAGTTACGTGAGACTGAGTTGGTTGGTCTGCCTGATGGACATTATAAACACGTATGTAATGATGCTATGGTCATCCTTACGCATGAGGGAAAGCCTAATACAGTGTCATTAAATCATATTTTTGTGATTTAATTAGATTTTTGAAAAGTTTTGAGAAATTTTAAATAAATATCTTTTAAGTGAAAAATAAAGTTTTGTAACAAACTTTTAAAAGGGGGACATTTATGGAAAATATATTTCGTAAAAGAAGGTAGTCGGGGTTTAACTTAAATTTATCAGATTATTTAAAACAAATTGTAATTTATTATTTTATATATAAACAATATAGTATTGTATCAATTAAACAATTTTACTTAAGAGCATGGGTAGATTGGTAAATGGAACATACTTAGGGAGGAAGCTAGGGTTCGGGGCAAAAGAGGGAAGACACTTTTAGGATGAGTTAATATATAAATGTAGAACTTATACTTGATACAACCTGTTTTAGTTCAAACATTCAACCTCCACCAAACTTCACCAAATTTTGTACTTTTACTTTACAAACTGTCTTAGTCCAAACATTCAACATTCCTAAAGTTAAATTTGGGGATACAACCAAGTTCAACAACAAAAAGGGATTTGTGCAGATTTCTGAAGAACAACTCTACTTTGGGCATACTGAGGGATTTTTGACGCGACTTAGAATTTGTCTCAAAAGTGCGTTTTCTCTAGGCTAAAGTGCAAGCCTGCCGCGTTAGTAATAATCCGACAAGTCGGGATCGTATCCACGGGGATTAAAAATTGACATGTTTATAGGAATAGTTATTTAACCTTAAAATGATTTCTCCAAAGAAATAAAAAAGATGAATGGTGATTTCCAATTGTTGATGAAATAAGGTGTACTCAAAAACACTAAGAATTGTAAAGAAATTGGTTTTGAAATTAAGAGAAAATAGGGTGGGGTACAATCCCTCAAACCTTAACGAATTACCGTATAGAATACTAGAATTGCAAATTGAAATTTTGACTAAATCCAGTCTTTATAGATCCTAAGCATTACATATATGAGGGACCTATCCCGCATCATATGTAATCAAAGGTAAATACAAAGCGGTGAATAGACAATTATACTTGCATAGTCCTCTTGAACATCCCAAATACCTAGGGTAAGAGATATTAAAAGATCAGCTATGTTCGTATAATGTCCATACACGATTTGATCAATATTTAATTTACCCTCTATTTCCTACATGGGTAATTCACCTCGGAATGAATTCATGTACCCCAGCCCTTGAGAATTTAGCTGGACATGATTTTTCTAGAAAACAAATTCATACCCAGAATTATGGATCTAACAAACATTGTGAATAATTTGCAAAACAATTGAGATTAGAATTGTAAATAAAGTAGAGAATAAATAAGAGAACGAAAATTTTATACTTGTATTCAGCAACAGGAAAAGCAACAGAGCTTGAATCTAAAAAACTTCTTCTTAATTAACCTTACAAACTAGGGTTTCTGAAATTTTCTACCAAAGAAAACTAAAGATTTCCTAATTTCTGAATTTCTCTCTCTAATTCGACTCTCCTTTTGGAATGAGGTAGGGCTCGGTCTTTTATAGCACCAAGTAGCACGATTTTGACAGCTAGAATCGCTTGTTGCACAAGATTTTACCATCTATGCACCTCATAATCTTCATAATTAATGCCAGGATTTTGCACGATCGGACCGGCCGGATAGCCCTCGGATCGGTCCGTTTCTTAGCCACCGGATCGGTTCTTTTTTTATTCAACCGGATCGGTCCAGATCCCACCAGATTGGTTCTGCTATTATCGGTTCGGCATCCATTTGGGTTCTACTGGAATTGGGACAAATCGGATCGGTCCGAAATCTACCGGATCGATCCGATTTTCTTCCATGTTGACTTTTTCCTTTCATCTTTGACTGGCCATAACTTTTGATCTCGAGCTCCGATTTGACTGTCGTTTCTTCCGATGCTCTTGTGAAATCAAGCTCTTCAACTTCCCTTAGGCGTCGAATTCGAACTCTGGATATAAATTTATGCTTTTTCCCTTTGACTTTTCTTACTTTCTTCTTTTCCTTTCTTCCGGTTTCTTTCTCTCTTTTCTTGCACTACATTCTTATAAAATCCATCAGAAATACACAAAACTTGGGGAAATTGTTAAAAATAGTCAATGGCAATGATATGGAATAAAAATGATTCAATTACCTTGTTCGAGATATCAAAATCACTAACTTAAGGGGCTAAATTCAGAAGAATTTATGCTTGGTCACTTTTCTACACCTTTGGGGATTTGTCTACAATTAATTGCGCTTTATGTTCTTCATACCATGCAAGATAATACTACTCCCGCCTTTGAGGATGTGAATAATAATTTCTACCTGAATATTATTTTTTGATGAATTATAAAAATTATGCCGAGATAATTTGGTTTTTATCACAAGTATTGGAAAATTGGGATTTTTTAGTAAAGAAACGAATGAATCCAATTCTTACACAAATCGTGTTAGTTTATACTAGTTTAGTTAAGATGAATTAAAGAATTATAGGAGTTAGAATAAACTAGTTGAATTGGATTAGATTATAAGTTTGAATTGGATTTCCCCATTGAAATTAACTTAGATTAATTGATTTATGTTAAGAGAATGCTAGTTTTCCTTATTAGAATGATCTGTCTATATGAATTTATATATATTAGTTTACATATATATTAGTTTAGTCTTATGAATGTTCTTGAATATGTCCCTATATATTCTCATGTTGAATTTGAAAAGGCTGTTATATGATGCAACTTTCCCAATTAATTGTGAGAAAATGATAAATTTTAACAAGGAATGAACCCTTAGAATTATCATGGGATAATTTGGGGTTAGTAAGGTTGGGGACTTGATTTCAGTAGAGAAATGGAATGTTTTGAGAATTGGGTTATAGCATAAATAAAATAAGTAAATTCATTTATGTCTTTTGTGCGCACGATTGCATTGAGTTCTCGTTGGAACGAGCCTATATGAACGACCCATTATTAGTGTCGTTCGCATGGCTACAATAAACTTGTGAATTTATTTTAAGATCTTGTACAAGATCTCATTATATATTATTACTTGAATACGAATTCTGCTTTTGGTACTTATTTAACTCTTATAATATGAGGAATGGTTGAAGACTCGGATGTACGGGTTTTGATAATACATCACGCATTAGATTCGAGTTGGCTCCTTTATGAGTAGGACATAGTTATAACTCTAATAATTTTAGATTTTATTATTTATACTTATCATTGATGGTTTCACTACTCGAGTGAATATATATTATACTATTGCGGTGGGCCTGACCCATCGCGTCGTTGTAGGTGCTCCAGAGTACCCGATTTAGTTTTTTACTCAAGTACACAACTGTCCATTCCACTCACCAATGACTTTTGAAGACGTAGGTATTACAAATACTATTAGCTTTATTATTGCACATTGAGTGAGGAGAGGTATCTATTGGTTGTATTTAGTTTTGTAAGTTGAGAGATTCTTTATGTATTGAATATTGGCAAATAATTGTAAACGTAATCGATATATATATAGTGGAGGATCTATCATATCATTACTTGTCTCACTTGGCTTTAGTATTTAATTCTTGTTACATTCTAAGGATGATATATTATTGTTTAGACAACTTGTGTAATTTTTAATAAATAGACATAATCAACCAAATTATTAAAAACATGTGAGTTGTTATAGTTGGTATCAAAGCATGTTTTAGGTCTCGAGAGTTATAGGTATATGATAGTTTTTTGCGTACCGTTCTTTGATACATTTTGTGGAAATATATTTTCTTTAAACTTTAAGTCTAATACATCTGGATGGTGAACACTAGGATGAGAGAATCTAGGAGAGCCCTAATGACTAATGCAATGAGAGGTTTGCTAAAAAGAATAGGACAACGTCAGTTTATGGTGAGAGCTAAAGATTAAGCCGTAATCATTCATGAGACAACAACGAGCAGAGTTCTGATAAGATTCCAAAAAGCTAGAACTCGTATAGAAGTAATTCCTAGATCATCTTAAGCAAAGGTGAGGGAAAGTTTTCACAAGGGTAATCCACCCACGTTCTGAGGGGGATTTGGCCAAATGATGTCTCATCAATGGAGATGAGACTTGGAGAGATACCTTAGGATGGTGAAACGCACGGGGGTTAAGAAATAAAGTTTGGCTACCTTTGAAATAATCGATAATGCTTTACAATGGTGTGAGGGTATTACCACTCCCTAGGAGAGGGACTAATTGACTTATAGAGAATTTATTTTAAGATTTAATATTTTATCATATGCTATTATATTTAAGAAGAGGGAGTTACTCAGTTTGGATCAAGGGTTCACATAAGGTGACCAAGTATGCACAATAGCTCATAAATTTAGATACACTTGTCCCAAAAGAAGTGGAAACTAAGGAAGAGACACTTGTCCCAAAAGAAGTGGAAACTAAGGAAAAGAATAAGAATTGTGTCATTTGAGGTTTGAATTGGTCAATTAAGAAGTCTATATTAGTAAACCTGACTTTCATCAATTATACACAAGTAGTGAATATCGTTTTAATGCATTGACAGTATCGGGTAAATCCTCATAAGAGTTTATCCAACAGGGGATAAATGAATGGTCTAGACATGACCAAGATGTGGATATGTGATGCTAGGATTAAATTTGAAGATCAAAAGGACCCTCATGAGAAAAATTATGCCAAGAGGACCTAAGTAGAGTATGATCAGAGGTAGGGCAATAGACACCAACAGTTTACTCAAGTTTAAGGTTAAGGATCCTAATAGGGAGAGCGAGTGTTAGTTAGGAGATGAGGCCATTTTACTGGTTCTTGTTATGTATGTGGATAGAAAGGACACCTAGTGATAATATGCAAATATTGCATATTTCATCCGTCGAACCTACGCATTTTAGCCCCCTCGGGTGCCTTAATCTCTATATTTAAGCCCGTTAACTAGACAACCTCAGTTTATATTGTTAACATGCTATATGAGGTATAATTGGGCTTTTGTAGGTATTTTAGGTACTAAGAATAGAGTTCGAACGCATTTCGCTCAATTTTCGTATGCGATCGCACATTTAAGGGCATTTTAGTCTTTTCACAGCTTGGGTACCTAGACCAACATCTTCACGAAAGTTGTATCGCTCCTCGCAAGCTTCGCGTGGCAGTAAACGGTGCGCGATTCCAATTTAGAACGAAGAAGTTATGGCAATTTCAGCGGAGGAAAAATGCAAACATGCCAAAACAGGAGGATTTGTGATGCATACCTGCTTGATCGATCAATCGATCTAAAGGATCGATTGACCGATCCTTCATATTTTTGTCTTGAGCTAAGACAGTGGGCTATGATTTTCAGCATCGATCGATCGATCACAGGGGATCGATCGATCGATCCCCTATTTCCAGCTGATATTATGGCTTTTCTTTTCTTTTCTATTTCATTTCCCACTTACTATATAAAGAAATTTTGATGTAAATATCAAATATTAAGTTATAGAATCAGTTTTAGGTTAGTTTAGGTTAGGGTTTGGGAGTTGAGAGTTCTTTTCTTCTTCCTCATATGGTGTGATAACATTTGGGTTTGTAAGATTGTACTTTTGTCTTCCATCTCCATTAATATAGTTTGTTTTCCTTATTTTCTTGCTTTTTAATTTAGTTTACATTCTTTACTTTACATGCTTTGATAATTAGGTTTACATACTTTGATTTACTTTCTTTTTAGTGTAGATTTATCGCGCTTATTTATTGCGTTTCATTTATCACGTTTTTATCATGCTTTCTAGCTAATTTAGTCTAGGTTGTGTTTGAATGGGACTCACTTGGTTTAGTGTGTTGCTTTGCTTTGGTGATGGTGTTTACGGGTCTATTTCGGGTGCGTTGTCCTAATTATTACTCCTAGGAGATTTGACAAGGCATATCATGTATGTTCCGTGATTATAACCTTACGTGCATAATTTTCGGGATATTTGTTGACACCAAAATCATATTAGGATTTTATGAGAATTTAGGGGCGTGGAGACCCTTGGTTCAATTAACTGTCGAAACGAGACGCATTCGTAATAACTCGTCGACCCATGTGACCATTTTATACTAATTAACTCGGGTGAGGGATATTCGATGCAACCTATAGTTTTTACTCGCTTTCTTAATCTAGCTTTATTTTTCCTCGCCTAGATTAATCATTTTTCTTTCATGCATCTTTTCCTTTATAGTTTGTAATTCACCTTTTACACTTTTATTTAGGAGTGTTAAATCATATATATTCTAGCAACTCAGCTCTGTGGATCTTTCGATACCCGACTTACCGCTATACTTGTATCGTAAGTGTAGTCATAATTTAGGTTTGTTTGTATCATCGCGTGAAATGAAAACAACGATTGTGTCCTTACACGAACACACCTTTCACGTGCCGATCACCTAGTTATGAGATGATCCCAATATCAGGCTCATTATGAGCATACATTTACAGTTGAGGAGACACTAAAGGATGTTGGACCATTTGCAAATTAAAAAAAGCATCATTTCTATTAAAGCCCAAATGTATATTTGTGTATAACACTTATGAGGTTATCATTATATGTTATTGGGGTGTTTTATTACTTATAATTATACATGTGGTAACCGCGATATTTCATTTTAAGTGTATGATCACTCGGGTCATGGCCTATTATTATGGGCGAATGTGAACGAATTTTGAGGTATTCTATGCGTTAATTGAGATATAATCACTATGAATGTGGTGGCTCAACTTTTAGAGAGTTTATGATCGTAGTTGAAAGGAAAAATAGTAAAGTGATGAAGGAATAATGGACACAATGTAAACTTACAAGTATATAAAAGATTATAAGAGTTGCGGTATTCCAGCACAGTCTCGTAAGAAATTTTTTAAAATGAGCAAGAAAATGTTGGAGAAGTAAATTCCCTTGAAAAGTTTTATCTAGGTAAGAGTACCTTATCTTTGTACATAAATGATTTAAATATTATTTAAATTTATATATGAATTGAGCTAAAAAGAAATTAGATATCTAATTAGGGCAAGATGAACCTAATTATCCCCATGATAATATTCGTTTATATTGAAACTTGAGATCCTTGGAAAGTAATAATACCTACGAAATGGGTACACAAGGTAAATTGTTTAGAATTAATGAAAAGATGATTAGTATGGTAACGAGACAACAGTTTAAAAAGTTTTCTTTATGATTCTTTTGATAATTGAAATATTAAAAAATGATTATGATTAATTCCCCCAAAATTTTAATACAAATTATTTGTAATGATGTTGGGATATAGGTAATTGTGGCCAATTCATACGAGTTCCATTTTATATGCGTTTCTCGGACCTTTTTTCGATACATGAATGAATCAAGAACTCATTTGGTTATAGTATCATTGGATAGCTAAGTTGAGACTGATTGACTAAATTACGTAGTCATTATATGAAAAATTGTATTTTGGGGATATGATCCTAGTATAAATCAAATAATCAAAATACCCATAGTAAACGAATATGTGTGTTGGGTCCACGATGGAAAACTTTTATTTAAAAGGTTGAACCATTTTGGGGTTTTTAGTGAAATGTTGTTAGTATTAAGAGAGGATGAGTGTCTCTTGGAATAGTTTGGCTTTGGGGAAATTCACAAAAATCCCACTTGAATGCGGATAAAAAATGTATTGCGAAACTTTAGTTAGAACTTTGGAAACTGTATCATATGCATATGATTAGAAATCCTAAATTTAATGAATAAAACAATACATTCGGGTACTAAACTAAGGTCAGCGGAACTTATAATTTGGGAATTGGTTAGTTGATAGTATTAGAAAGATTGTGCTAAAAATTTAAAAGTGTTAGTCTATATTGTTAGAGTGGAAGTTGGTATTGATCATAGATAAAATGATATTTGATATTTAGTATCGATAAATGACAAATGCTTATGGATTAGGATAAGCGTGTACATTATGACTGGTTGAGTAATTATGCAACTAATTGAAGGAATTGTCTTTAGTGTGTGGTATCGATGGGACTCAATTTGTGGAATGATAATCGTCGAGATTTGGATTGGTATGTCAATATAAAAGCGGTTTGGATTATTGGATAAATTATGATTTTAGATAATGATAGGCGTATGTATAGGTTATGTCGTTAAAACAGATTAGTGATAAGCGCGGGCTTATAATATTTACTCTAAGGAGTTGCTATGCTTAAGATTTCATAATGGTACAATTGGAGATAGGAGTGATGTAATAGATACTTGTAAAATAAAGGATGTACATAAGGATTAATTAAGTTTTTATCCCAATAACTACCTAATCTGGACAACAGTGTATCGAGGGGGTTCCTTATTTGGATTTTATTTAATAAACGTCCCACACATGGATTCTAGTGAGGGTAGGAGTTGGGGATTTAGGAGCTATGAGTTGAGTAATTTTCTTGAGTAGTATGAAGTTTATACAATAGTATTATAAAGCCTCAACCATTTACCATGGGTTGAATTGGCATATAACAATAGTAACCACGAGTCCATTTCTATAGCCCCTTGTGAGGCACTTTATAGGAGACCATGTCAATCCTCGATATGTTAGTTGAAGACAGGTGAGGGTAAACATTTGGGACTATAGTTTGGTCCAAGAGATGACTGAGGAGATCAAGACGACCAGAGAGCGAATCAAAATCCCTCAAGATAGACAGAAGAGCTACACTGATAAGAATCGAAGCCTGGAGAAATTTTAGGTAAGAGAACAAGCTTTATTATGTGTTTCCCTATGAAAAGGGGTGATGAGGTTCGAAAAAAGAGGGAATTTATCCCCTCTTTATATTGGACTATTCTTTATTTCATAGAAAGTGGTCAAGGTTTCATACCGACTAGCATTTCTTATCCACCTCAATCAGGTGCATAATGTGTTTCATGTTTTTGTACTCCATCCATTTTTATAACCTACGGCTGTATATCAACATATTGCTTTGGAGAAGATTGAGTTAGACTCGGATATATCATACAGTGAGCAACCGATGCGTCTTATGGATATGCAAATCGAAAAGGGGCATTCCAATGAAATATCGATGGTACATGCACACTAGAACAACATAACGAAGAGTAATCCACTTGAAAGTGCAAAGACTTAATGAGGAAACAGTATCCCCATCTATTTAATATATTATTTTTGACTCATCTGTATATAATGAGATTATTTTTGACATATCCGCATATGAGGAGATCATTTTGACTCAACCGCATGTGAGTATATGATTTTGACTCATTCATATATAAGGGGAATATTTTGACTCATCCGCATGCGAGTAGATTATTGTTTACTCATTTGCGTATTATTTTCTACTCATCCCTATATGAGGAGTTTATTTTGACTTATCCGTGTATGAGGAGATTAGTTTGACTCATTTTATACGAGGAGATAGTATTATGACTCATATTATATGAGGAGTCGATTTTGACTCATTCTTTTATGAGGATATGATTTTGATTCACACGCATGTGAGGAGATGATATTGACTCGTTCTTATATGAGGAGATGATTCTGACTCACGCACATGTAATGAGATGATTTTGGCTCATTCTTATATGGGGAGATGATTTTGACTCATTTTTGTATGAGGAGATAATTTGACTCATTTTATATGAGGAGATAATTTGACTCATTTTATATGAGGAGATAGTTTGACTGATTTTATATAGAGAAATAAATTTACTTATTTTATATGAGGAAATAGTTTGACTCACTTTATATGCGAAAATAGTTTTTAACTTATGAGGTAATAAAAATTTTGACTCAACGAAGTAAGAACTTAATTATGAATTACGAGGATGAAACTGTTTTTTTGGGGGGAAGAATGTAATACTCTATAATTTTAAAAGAATTTTAATTAAATCAGATTTTTGGGATTTAATTGGATTTTCGAAAATTTAGAGATATTTTAAATAAAATATTTAAGTGAAAAATAAAGTTTTATAACAAACTTTAAAAAAGGGAACATTTATCGAAACTATAGTTGGTAAAAGAAAGTAGTCGGGGTTTAACTATACTTTAGAAGAATATTTAAAGCAAATTGGAATTTAATATTTTATCAATTGAACAATTTAGTATTGTATCAATTAAACAAAATAGAGAATTCTACTTAATAGGATGGGTAGATTGGTAAATGAATAGACTTGGGGAGCAAGCTTGGGTTTAAGGCAAAAGAGGGAAGGTATTATTAGGAGGAGTTAATATATAAACGTAGAAGAAACCCTAATCTCATTTTAAGCTTACAAAAAACCTCCGCTAAAATACAACCTACACCAAATTTCATGCTTTTACTTTACAAACTGCTTTATTCCAAACATTCTATAATCCTAAAGTCAATTTTGGGGAAATATCCAACCAAGTTCAAGAACAAAAAGAGATTTGTGGGGATTTTTGTAGAACAATTCTACTTTTGGCTTAATGATGACTTTTCTACACCTTTGAAGATTTCTCTATAATAAATTGGGTTTCATATTCTTCGTACCAGACAAGATAATACTGCTCCTTCCTTTTATGATGTTAATAATTTCTACCTAAATATTATTTTTAATGAATTATACAAATTACATTAAGATAATTAGATTTTTGTCACAAGCATTGGAAAATTGATATTTCTAGTAAAGAAATGAATGAATCCAATTATTACACAAATTATGTTAGTTTATACTAGTTTAGTTGAGATAAATTGAATAATTATGTGAATTATATTACACTAGTTGAATTGGATTAAATTATAAGGTTGAATTGGATGTCCCATTGAAATTAACTTAGATTAATTGATTTATGTTAAGAGAATTTTAGTTTTCCTTGTTAGAATGACCAATCTACATGAATTCATATATTAGTTTACTCTTATGAAAGTTATTGAATATGTACCTATATATTCTAATGTTGAATTTGAAAAGGATGTTATAAGATGTAGATTTCCCCATTGATTGTGAGAAAAATGATAAATTTTAACTAGGAATCATGGGCCATAATTCAAGGTTAGTAAGGTTGGGGACCTAATTTCAGTAGAGAAAGGGTAGGTTTAGAGGACTGGGTTATAGTAGAAATGAACTGTGTAAATTCATCTTCGTCTTCCATGTGCAAGACTTCATTGATTTCCAGTTCCAACCGGCCTGTGTGTCGTTTTCACGACTGTTGTAAACATGGGAATTTATTTTTAAGGGCCTCTACAATATCCCATTATACATTATTACTTGAATATGATTTTGGTATTTATTTAACTCTTCTAATGTACATGTATTGATAATAAATCACGTATCCAACTCCGTTATGAGTAGGACATAGCTATAACTCTAATAATTGTAGAGTTTATTATTTATATTCATGATTGATGATTTTACTACCCGAGTGTGTAGATATTATCTTATTGCCGGTGAGCCTGACCCATCGTGTTGCTGCTGATGCTCCAGAGTACCCGGTTTAGTTTTTGACTCGACTACACAGTCGTCCATTCCATTTTTCAATGACTTTTGAAGACGTAGGGATTACACCTACCATTAGCTTTATTTCATGTACATTGAGTGAGGCTGGGTATCTAGTGGTAATTGATATATATATATATATATATATATATATATATATATATATATATATATATATATTGTAGACACCACATTCTAGGACCCCCTAGTCTTAACTTAGGTTCCTAGCACCTCCCCATTTCACCACAAACCCTAGGTCATACTCCAAGCATCGATCTAGAGGCTATTGGGCAGTCTCGGGCCCCATTTGACTCCGGTCAACTCTATCGTCGGAGTGAAATCTCAATGAATCTTCGAAGGGATCAAAATCCCCTTCCTAACGGTCCACCTCGTGCACTAATCGGCATAACGGTTGAGACGAACGACCTATTTTACCACCGAAAATCGATCTGGAGGCCACCAAGCACTCCCGGGTCCCGATTTGACCCTAATCAACTTCGTCATCAAAGCGAAAGATCTTTTAATCATTGAAGGGCACTAAAACCCCTTTACATCGGTCCACCACATGCAATAAATGGCATAACCGTTCAGACGAACAATCCGTTTTCCCTCGAAAACTGATCCGGAGACCATTGAGCACTCCCAAGCTCTGTTTGATAAATGTAAACTCTTCAGCTCAAATAAGACTGAATAAATCTTCTAAGGGAACTGAATACCATTTCCAACGATCCACCCCGTGCATGAATCAGCCTTACCGTGCGGATGAACGATTCATTTTACTCCTAAAGGTCATCGAATGCTTTCGGGCCCCGTTTGACCCAAGTCCACTTTCCAAACTGAGTGAAGCTATTTAAAATGCCATTGTACCTCGCATAACCTCTCCAACATTCCACCCCGTGTGTGATTTTGACTTATCAATCGGATGAACGATCCGTTTTCGTCCGACGATCCCCCGTCCAAAGGATCGACGAGCGCTTCCGAGCCACATTTGACCCAAATTCAACTCCCGGGCTTGGAAGAGGCCCAAAAGACTCTTGAAGATATATGAATTATCTTTTTTAAGGTATGGCCCAAACTCTTTGGATTAATAGATTGCGTTCTACAACCATTTTTCCAAAAAAATCTGCACGAGACTACCGATTGGCAAGTCCTTTCCCTGCCTATCGGCAGTGTGTCATGGGTTACCTACCGATTGGAAGGGTTAGGTCTATGACGATCAACACCCCCTTACCCTATAAATAGAGGGAATGACCTCACTCCCAAACACACCTCAGATCCATCAGCATCAGTGATCTCATCAACATTCTCTTGCAATCAGTGAAGTTTCCTTATGTGAAATTCCTTTCCATCATATATTCCCGTACTTTTCATACCCAATTCGGCAAAATCTCATTCTCTCACATCCAATATTCATCTGAACATCCAAGGGAGTTCATCCAAGATCAGGATCAAGCTTCAATTCTTCAAATAAGGTCCAAAATCCTTCTCTCTCTCCCTCTCTCTCTTTAAGTTTCTTATTAATTACATTAAATTCATAATATAGCTTTCACTTAGTTCATACCCATTAACATCTCACCTTTGTTTATTAGTTATGTTGCACATACTTTATTTTCTATAAAAAAACCAAAACCAACAAAAAGAGGGTTACACCTATAATTTCCAATGGAATTATCCATCACTATTTTTCAAAACTAATAATTCATTTTCTATACACACACATATAATAAAATCCTGTTCGAATACATGGGATAGACCCCACCCCTATGCCATATGTGAACTATGTGGACTTTGATGCCTATATAGGCTACGTAGGCGTTTCAAATTAAAACTCGAGACTCGAGTCCAATTTTCCCAATTTCATATTTGCCACCTTTTCATTTATACATTATATTTGATCTTTATTAGCGTTTCATCCCAACATATATTATCGTTTCATTATAATGATCAATATTTCGATAAACGCATAAATCGTATTTTCTAAATTTTATTTTGGGAATATTCCTATGGATGACCTCACTCTATCTCTTCCATGGTATGAGTTGAGCAATTCCGATATCCATTTATATATATATATATATATATATATATATATATATATCACACTTCACTGAGAAATAAAGTAAAACAATAACACAACCTATGAGAGATCGAAAGGGCGCGATGGGTGCCTAACACCTTTCCACTTCGTAACTTAGCCCCCGAACCCTTGAACTGTTGGTTTCGTAAGCATCAGTTTGTCTTTGATGCCGCTCTCTCGAAGTGGCGACATGTTCTTTTGCCTATTTTGTGCAAAACAGGCTGGCGACTCCATCTCTTTATATTCCCCCACACCAATGACGACCGAAGTGCTAATAGAGTAAGCGGGCACGAGACCTTTTTTTCTTCCCCTCTTTTTCCCCCACCAGGGAAGAGAGAGAAGGGAAATCTGGGATGGCCACAATGGCGACTCTGCTGGGGACTTTTATTCATAATAGGGCTAGACTTTGTTTGCATAGGTGTTTTTATTTTCTGCTTATGTGTGTATGCACCTACCTATATTCTCCCTTTTTCTACTCTATTATTTATTGCACATATATGCCTCATACTTATATCACTACTCACTCACACACTTATAGATACTCTCCATGTACACTTCACACTACTTCCACATAAGATCACTTATATCCACATGTTGCACACACCACTTAAAATATCCATGCTTAGGTGTCACTAACGCACACCTCCACTTATCACACTTATATATATCCTTGACCACTCACACTTATCACACACCACTTGTAGTTGATCCATGCTCAGGTTCACTACCACACACTCACTTGTAGATATTCACACACCATGCTTAGCATAATATTCATGCTCCATGTTAGATTTACTTTTTATACTTGTACATTCTCCATTGTTTAGTATAATGCTCATCATGCCAAATAAATATACTCTCCCCATAATATACTAATAAATAATCATGCATATTGCACACTACATCACCAAAGAGCATGGCTATTGACCAAATTTTGTCCCATAACTGGGGGTCACTTCGTGATAGGTGCTAGTCCGGTAGGTCGTAGTTATCTTAAGAGATATGACTCTCACCTTCTATTGGCCAAGTACGTTCGACATATATCGAACGGTTCCCCCCACATCGTACCGCTTGATCGAAGTCTTGATGGGAGGTATATCGCAGGGAACTCGTTCAGGTACTGTTCCCATGAGGTATATAGTGAGGCAATTCACGTATACTCGGGTACATCAAATGTCTTGTCCAAATGTATTGATTTCCCTCAAAAGCAAGACATATATCAGGGAAGTCATGCCAAAGGGGGAACCCTTCCAATTAACCCAACAACTGCATACCCTCATATAGGTGTTCTACCTAGGATAATCATATTTAGATTACCGATTTTTACCCGAAGCTCTGTCGAAATGACGGGTTGGCATGTCGCCCAAATTTTTACGTGATTTGGTCTTTTTAAAATGGGACCCTGTCCGTGAGCTCGGCAATAAGTCCAACCATGTTTTTACATATTTTTCAAGCCCAATTTTCCCAAGCTCGGGTCCCGTCCGACATTTCTTTTTTCATTTAGGTAAACCTAATACAAGCGAGAACAAAACAAACATAATAATAATAATAATAATAATAATAATAATAATAATAATAATAATAATAATAATAATAATAATAATAATAATAATAATAATAATAAAAATAAATAATCATGTTGAGACCCTTATCTCATTTTTCCTCTTTCTTTACCGAATGTATCAAAAACTTCATTTCCCGTCTATTATAAAAAAAAAAGCATTTTTCCTTCCTTAGACTAAAAATATTTGTCCTCCTTTTTACCCACAAACATTTTTGTCCTTATCTTTTCCAAAAAAATGTCAAAAATAACTTCCTCCCCTTTTAATAACAGTTTTCCCCTTTCTCTTTAAAAAATAAATTCGAATTTTTCTCCATCTCAGGTCAATCGTATACCCGACCCTTAGCCCGGATCCCTATTGGCTTCGGTCTTCCGTCAAACTGCCTCGAGGCTCCGTCAGTTCCCTCTCTACTTCCTCCGAGTTCCAAAACTCATCTTCATACACTTTCCATGGAGAACGTTGACCAAATACCAAATGAGCAACTGGATTTGATGACAGTCCTAGGCCAACTCACTGCCAAGACTGATAACCTTCAAACCGAGGTTCATGAGATACAATGAAATCGGGTCCCTATTCCTGAAGAGGCCGAGGTACTCTTCTTTCGCACTATGGGTCTACCCATACCCAAGCCTATTTGGGTCCTCGAGGAATATCGGCACACTCCACGTGCCCCTCCTGCTAATGGGCCACCACTATCTCAGCTCCCTATGCCGAATCTTACCCAACCAGGGGCTAACCTACCCGTAACCGTTGATCCGAAGGAAAAATAGTTGAGCAATGTCAAAGAGGACCTTAAGATGTTGACTAAGAAGTTTGATCAAGTTCGATTCTCTAGGAACTACATAGACTACACCCATATGTATCCCTATTCTAAAGCAAGGTTGTCAAAAAGGTTTAAGATGCCTAACATTGAGAAGTTCGGGGGTAGTGGACCCCCAATTGTACATTTCCAAAGTTACCATCAATCCATGACTCTCCTAGGTGCCTCTGAGGAATTAATGGCACAAATGTTCCAACATACTTTAAAGAATAGCGCTCTTCACTAGTTCTTATCTCTGGAGGAGTCCAGGATTCGTAGTTGGGAGGATGTTTCCCGTGAATTCATGTCACAGTACAAGTATAACGACGAATTGGAGGTTACCCGCCGTGATTTAGAACTTCTTAAATAGAACCCTGGGGAATATGTCAGTAATTTTATAGCAATGTGTAGAGAGAAAGCAACCACTATGACCAACCGACCTTTTGAAGAGGAGCAATTCAGTATTATAAAGAATACCTTCTTACCCGATGTTCCAAGCAACGATGGGAGGACACTACTACCTCCATTTCCATACCCTCCGAGAAGCAGGAGTGGAGATTAAAGAAAATATTGACAAATTAAAAGTTGAGCCGAAGAAAGTATCTGAACATTTCACTACCAGAAAGTATGAGAAGCCTACCAACATCTCAGTTTCCACCATCAATAACATCCCTTAGCCTGCCACTTCCTGGGCACCAGAAAGCCACCCTAACCCAGTAAAAAAAGAATACATCGAGCTTCACGCTCCCCTCTCTAAAGTTTACCAAGCTCTTTTAAGTCGAAATCTTATCAAGCTATTGGACCCTCGTCCATTACCAAACCCACTTCCCAAAAAATTCAAACCATATGCCCATTGAGATTTCCACCAAAGTGCCAGCCACGCCACTGATCAGTGTTTCCACCTCCGAAATGTAATCCAAGGTCTAATTGGAAGCAGTATTATCGCCCCACCAGCCAACCCTAAATCAAACACTACCCACAATCCACTCCCGAATCATATAAATGACATCTTCCTAGAAGAAGACCCAAAATCTGATCCATCTACCTAGATCGTACCTAATAAATCGCCCATCATACCCATATATCCCCCTAAACCCCTCCATGTTTGCCCATATTTTCTCCTGCACCCTACCAATTTCACCGATCAGGCCCTATCACTCCTTATTAGAGCATGCATTGCTCTTCGTACCCGCTCTGGAGGGAAAAATATGGAATTATCAGCAGTATTGAACCATCTTGTAGAGTTCATGCTAAAGTTACCCTCAGAAATGACCATTGAGTGTTAGAGATTTAGTACGCTATTCCTGGAAGCTCAAAAATAAGCTCAAAAGTCAGATAATTGGTTGGTACCTACCGATGAACTCATCTTAGATGATGTTATCCAAATCATGGCATACTTAATCGGACAGACCGGTGAAATTTGTAGTATGTCCGAGCTACTTGATGCTTTGAAACTGTAAGGGTTCCTGGTCCCTTAACTTTTACATCCCCCCATTATATGGGAGGATTTATACGAAGAAGTCATTAAGGTTGTGGAGTGCATTGCCTTTTTGTGGAAAGATAATGTCATAGCCATCGTATAGGGGGGTGAATTTAATAGTTCAGACGATGAGAAAATCCTATAAAAGAGTAGACCAATAGTTAATATATGTGGGATGATATCGTATGAGGAGCTACTAGAAAAAATTAACAAAATGGGTGAATAACGCGATATAGATGAGGAAATGGGTTTTCAATTTTCCCGCCTTTTATGAACCATATTACAAGATGAGGGAGGCATTACTAGGTTCCAAACCAGTAACCATCAACGATCGATAAGAAGAAAGGTGCTGAGAATCTTCCTATGTCAAAAATAACCCTTGAGGAGAGTAAGATCCTCGATTTGTTGAAGAAAACCCAAGCTAACATCACTATGTGGGGACTTTTTGTGTCTTCCTAACTGCATCAAAATGCCTTGATCAAACTACTAACCGGGCCTACATCCCCTCCTTCCACCACGCCAGAAGAAGCAGTGAATCTGGTCGAATCTCTGACCTCTACTAAAATTTTCTCCTTCTCCGAAGAAGAAATTCCGAAGATTGGTCCAAATCACAACTATGCTCTCAATATCTCTGTCGAAATCATGGAAAAGATCGTCCCACTTTCACTTGTTGATAATGAATCATCTCTTAATGTTTGCCCGTTGAGAACCCTCAATTTCTTGTGACCAAAAGTGAGTGACCTTGCTCTAACCTCTGTCGTGGTGCGCTTATGATAGTACCCATCGAGAAGTGATGAGATCCATAAAGCAAATAATAGGGGCTAGCCCTATAAATCCCCTTATTGAATTCCAAGTCATCGATATCCTAGTTTGTTTCGATTTGTTGCTTGGACGACCATAGATCCATTGTATCAAGGGTGTGTTTTCTTTCCTCCATCGTAATCTGAAGTTCTTCGCCAATGGGAAGGTCATCACCATTTTGGGAGATGATGATAATGCTGAGAATGCAAGCACCAGTAATCCAGTACTAGAGATACAATATGGGGAAAATGATATGCTTTTGTCTGGTTTCTGAGTCGACCTGCTTCCACTCCCAATAGGGGATGATTTCAAAGATTGGGTTTATTGTAATACCCTATATTTCTACGAATTAGAATTTAATTAATTTGGTAATTAATTAGTTTTATTTTAAACTATGCGAGAGAAGTAATTTAATTGAATTGAATGATAATGTGATTATTTAATATTATCACGAGAGAGATAATGGTTAACATTATGAATTATATTTACTAAGTGAAGAGTAAGTAACGCATGAAAATTATTACACATAATAGCGAGTGATTTTAGCGTAATTAGATTTATCTCAACTGACAGTCGCGTGTGGACTAATTGAGGTCGAGATGGTATATTTATGTAAAGTGTCTTGAATGATGATTTTGAGGTCACAGATGATTCCGAAAGGGTCGAAATAGTCATAATAGTATACCCATGGGTATTGTTTGGACTACAGGGTATTTTTAGACTAACCGAGACCGTATAAGGGTATTTTAGTCTTTCGATAGCCTAGGGTAGATAGAGCTACGAATTTTCTAGATTTATATCAATTGATAGGAGGGTGAGGCTAGGATGAAAAACTCGAAGAACAAAGAGAGGCCATTAGATAAGAAGGATGGACCATTCTTGGAGCCTAAGGAAGGATTCTTGAGAGATTCAACTGTGTTATTGCACCACAAACAACCTAGGAGTGAGCATTTGTAGATAAGACAATCAAATCCATCACCAAGCCACGAAATCCGACCCCACTAATCAGAGGCAAGTGTTTATATACAAGTTATTTGAAGTTATAATACCTATGTGATTAGGGTTTCTTCATATTTTTATTAAATTGACATTCTTCGAAGAAAATAATGAAATATACATATGTTTAGGTAGAAATTGGATGTAGAATGATTTGATACCAGTAGAGGATAATAAATTAGAGGTTTTGTGTTATTATCTACGAATTAAATCAGGGGTTTTGATGTAAAATGGTGGAAGAACATAAAACCTTGGGTTTTGAGGATTTGATGTTTAAATCCCTTATTGAATTAAAATTTGTAAGGTTTTGACGTTATATTTACATTAGAAATCATCCTAATGCACGTGGAAATGGTTAGGGACAATTAGATTCAAATTTGGTGGACAATTATGTAAGTTATGTGGGTGTTAATTGTGAAAAATGCACTTGTTTATTGGAGAAGACGAATAATAGACATGCAAACTGGTCTCGTGCAGGGGCGAACCGATTCGGTGCCCAGAAAAAAATATATATAAAATTTCCTTTTTAGCCCAGAACTCCTAAATTGTTGTCATGAAAACTTTTAGGACATTGTTAGAATGTAATGAAGGGTCTATTATATTGCAGTAGGCTATGATAGGGTTATGGGAATTAAGTCTTATTAAGAGAATTAAGACGATGATTAAATGGGATTAAAGGATAATGTAATTAATTCGCGAGAATGAGAATGTAATTACGGGAAAATGTGAGTGAGCTTATGGTATGGACCATTAGAGGAAGGAATACTTAGCTACTGCAATCATAAGTGATAACTTGGGCCCTTAGAGTAGAGAATAATACTCCATTAAATGCGATAGGGAGAATAATCGTAAATTGAAAGTACGGTGAGTATTCGTGTGATATATATATATATATATATATATATATATATATATATATATATATATATATATATATATATATATATATATACTACGTACGAATGATGATAATTAGGTTGTGTGAATACCAACTGAATATGTATATATATAGGTTCTGAGTGTACCTATTATATGACTGGTTTTATATGTTAACATACCTATGGTGCTTGCTATCACTGAGGTTCTCGAGCAGTGGGCGATCCCACCTTGTGCCCTAAAATATAGAACTTAGGGCGGCTCTCTATGTGTTATGTATTAGTGGTACCGGCATGTCGTTTGGGTACGTTAGGTATGTGCGTAGCCCAAAGGCTTATAATTATATTCGCCTCCATTATTTATGATTTGATTTTTAGGTTCGAGGAGATGTACCGAACCAACAGTCCCTATTTAGTACGATAGGTACTTGGAATGATAGCAGAGGATGCCTGTTTCATGGTGATACTTTTGAGAGACGCCGTGCTTATATATATCAGTGAGATAAATATATATACTTGTTTAAATATTTTACTTACGTGTGACAGTAGACAGTTAAGAGTATGCCCTTGTTTCACGGTGGTTCTTTTGAGAAATGCCATATATATATATATATATATATATATATATATATATATATATATATATATATATATATATATATATATATATCCATGTGAATATTCTACTTATGTGTGACTGTAAACAGTTAGATAGTGTATATCTCAAGATTGAATTAAGTAGTGAAACTTAATTAACTGAATAATGAGAATATAAGTGAAATGGTAATTTCAACTCGTATAACGTATGAGAAACGTTAACTATCGGGTAAAATAACGTATGGGTGATATGGGAATTGTGATAGTAAATAGTTAGATAGTGTATATCTCAAGATTGAATTAAGTAGTGAAACTTAATTAACTGAATGATGAGAATATAACTGAAATGGTAATTTCAACTCGTATAACGTATGAGAAACATTAACTATCGGATAAAATACTGTATGGGTGGTATGGAAATAGATATGTGTTCACATTGAGAAACACTTAAGTCTATTTAACTTGGGTAGAATAGCTAGGTGGGATAAGTAGATACGTTAGGCGCGCACAATAGTTGAGAGGTGAGGAGACTCGAGAGAGTGTACGTAAACCTAACACGTGTAATCAATAACTAATTTTAAGTTGTGATAAATACTTGTTAAATATTTTCAAAATGTTTTGGGTGCTAACCCTTGCTATAAAATATTTTCAAAACATTTTAGGTGTCTAGCCATAAGGACACTAGACTTGATGATTTTGTACAGGGACGTATAGCTGCAGCGCTGTGGAGGCTTGCAAGGTTTTGATTAGATACATCATTCCTTCATTCTTAGTGTAGGAACTCTCAGTAGTATTTCAGTATTTCCTTTGGGCGTGTTTCCCCAGTTAGACTTTATTCATTCAATATTTCAGTTTCGGACTTGTATTCAAATTTTTATCAGTCGGATTTATTATTTTGGTTTGGGATTTTTAGTCGATGGTTTACTCGACAAGACTTTATTTATTTATTTACTAGAGATGGTTTGGACTCTAGTATTATGTGAATGTTGTAATTCAGTTTTTTCACACATATTTGCTTATCTGTTTAATGCAAGATGAAATTTAGCACCAGTTTAATTAACTAATTGTTAATTAGTAATTAATTTGGTTTTCGATAGTGATGCTAAGAATGAACCAATTTATAAATCCTGTTTTAATTTAATAAAGGCCTGATCACTCGGTATTCAATTAGGCGGGGTTTCACAGATGGTATCAGAGCATCAGGTTCTAGTGTCCTTAGGATCTGTGTGACCTTTTATTTTTCAACGTAGCGTTCTTTGATGTAGAGCCTTATCATAGGATTTTTGTATTCCTATATGTATACGATTTACATTCTCCTGCTATTAAGTATAGTTTCATACACGAGTTCGGTTGGGTTTCGTATACCGAACATTATAGGATGACCAACGAGGGCCGTTAGGAGGATTGCAGGAGGAGAGTATCAACAGAAGACATAGAGTATTCTGGAAATAGTGATCGCGATAGAAGTCACCGTGATTATTGACCATACAGGTGATAATAGGATAATTTCTTGGGAACAATAGTTTCCCCAAGCACTATCGTAGATAACGGTGGTGCAATTTCATACTCACCTAGTGCAGTCGACAAGGGGAAAGTTAGAGGGACTATTTTGAAGAGACATCTATCAGGATTCGGTGAAGAGAGGAAGTGTGATAAGCCAATGGAAGGAGATAATCCAACGACAGTTGTGTAGGGTGGAGTGCAGTGACACCTAGGATTAAATTTCAGTTGAAAATTTTGCTTATAAGAGCAGTGTTGCATGGTGAGAGTCAGTTGTCATATAAAGGTGTATATATGGAATTTAAACGATAAATTTAGGTGCGATGTGATTGTAAGATATTCTATCTACTGTTTGGACAGATATGTGAATGGAGTTTTGAAACTTATCACAAGTAGGCAAGATAGAGGCCGATCGTGAGGGAGAAGTTGACTGTTAGTAAACTTTGTACTCGATGAAAGGGGTATAGAGAATATGAAAGGGTCCGTAAGTTGATAATGGAACCATGAGTATAATATATAAGCAAGGATGAGAAATTCTACTAGGATTATTAGTGTCGAGGTCGTCAAAAGTCATACGTTTACGAGCTTACATCAATGCTTCCATGAGAAGGGAGCCAAGAGGGTTATAAAATCTAGCCGGATAATAAGACTGGATTTAACGGTGATAGTGAAATGCCACATGTGGGTATAACCAGTAAGGGACCCATTTAAATGATTCATATCACGTCGAATTCCTAACAAGTAATGGTGGATTCAATCAGGGCCGTTGAGACCAACAACAATTTCTATAAGGCCAGCAAAGCCAAAGGGACAACGGTAGCAATTGGAGCTAAGACTACCAGTCTCGGGAGAAGGACACCCCGACATGGCTAGTGGGGCTAAAGATAAGGTGATAAAACATAAATGTTTCCTATGGGTTAAGAGTAGGGGCCACCTATAGTGAATTGTTCATAACGAGATAGTGAGACTGATGAGATAGGAAAGTAAAGGGGAATGGTGCTAGTGGGGCACAACAATAGAAGGTGCAGGGTCTCCAGCAAGGGAACCAGGATAAGAGATTCAGATTTTGGAGGTTAACAACCCAAGAGTGGTGGGTTCAGGTAGGACCAGTAAGGTCCTCATCAGCAACATCCCGTTCCTCAGGGTCGTTGGGGCCAAGGGGATAATAGGGGAGGCTAGCAAGGACGTGATCAGAGGCAGAGAGATTTCACTTGTGGGAGAGTAGGCCATGAAGGAAGAAGTATTACCCTAAGGCGAGGTTGGGGTAACTACATGATGAGATCCTGGATGTACAACCACTACAATAGATCGTGTGTCAATTTCTGTGCGAGATTTATTTCAGGGACCCGACGATTAGGCAATGCAAAAGGGAAATGAAAGTTACATTATTTTTCATTCGTATGAGTATGGGATTAGTATGGTTAACATGAGTGCGTCACTATATATGATTGTTAACACTACAATTCAAGTGCGAGTCGAGTTTAGTGGGTACGTTGGTCGTAATAGCCTTATTATGTATGTATAATTAATTACCATGGGGAAGCGAGGCTTTTGGTGTCACCTACGAGAGAGCTAGTGTGTACAATAAAAGGATGATTGTATTACTTGTTAGTTTACAACCTTCGAGAGTTATAAGGATAGAGCAGACTACTTGCCGATTCTTGTCTGATTAATGATGGTTTGAGCGATCGTAGATTGTGATAGTGAGATCTTGTGTTCCCTGTTCCAGGGTATGATTTATTTTTATGGGGTATCACCTGAAAGAGGGTCGAATCTAGATATACGTGTATATACATTATAATATATTGTGTAGGAGACTTCAAAGTATGTGTTGGTATTATATAACTGATCCCAGTGAGTAGAGACATCTACTGATGTGATTCACGATATATTGGGTTATTATCGAGCGACGAGATAAAGCTCGTTATTGATTTAACGCTGAGCACCTAGTGACAGGCAGGGCGTCGTGATGTATGTTATCTTTTTATAACATGGGAGTGGATGAGTATACTTTTTATGAAAATATGAGAATTTAGGGGTGTTTTGCAGCAGGAGGAGAGGGCTATAACTTATGTGTCTCGAAAGCTTAAGCCCCATGATAAGAATTACCCCACTCACGACCTTGAGTTGGCAGTGGTCGTTTTTGCTTTGAGGATATGGGGACACTATCTGTGAGCTTGGCTCTAGTATTTGAAAAGGATAAAGGACAATATCCCATGTATTACACCATCAACACGCTTTTAGATACAGAACAATGCTACTTGCCCCTGGAAAGGCTCGCCTATGCACTGGTCGTTGCCTCAAGGAATTTGAAACACTACTTTAAAGCTCACTCAATAACAGTGATCACTTCCTATCCCCTCAAAGTTATTCTTCAGAAAGTTAACCTCTTTGTACGACTATTTAAGTGGTCGGTCGAGCTCAAAAGGTTTGATATTCAGTTTCAATCAAGAACAATAATTAAGGGATAAGTTCTAACTAATTTTATCGTCGAATTTATGGGGAACCAACCTATCGATCAACATGAAATGGAGCAGTCAACATACGAGGAAGCGTAGTCTCTATACTGGACCCTAAACATTGATGGAGCCTCCAAATCCAATGGGGTAGGATTAGGAATCGTCCTCATCACACCAGAAGGCGTTGTTATCCAACAATCAATTAGGCTGGGATTTGAAGCCTCCAACAATGAAGATGAATACGAAGCACTGATAGGCAGCTTACGTAAGGCCCAAATGCTGGGGGTAAGGTGCCTCAACGTATTCAGAGATTCCAAACTGGTCTCCAAGCAAGTGCGTGGATATTTCAATGCAAAAGATGAAAGGATGGCAGCCCACCCCACCGTAGTGAGAGAACTTATAGAAGAATTCAAGAAGGTTGACACAAAATTATTCCCCCGGGGCCAGAACAGTCACGCTGATGCTATAACAGCCTTAAGTTCAGCAGTGGCCTTCGATCTCAAAATAACTATCCAAATAGATTTCCTCACCGGGACAAGCATCAATGAAACGATGGTTATCGAACAAGTCCTCCCCATAGAGTAGGCCCCCAGTTGGATATATTCCATCATTGCCTATCTACGGATTGACATACTTCCTGATGACAAGATAATGGCTCATCAAATAAGGGTGAAGGTTTACCACTTTTACCTCACCCCATGAGGAAAGCTCTATTAAAGATCATTAACATGCCTTTACCTCCAATGCGTCCACCCACACGACTCCGAGAAAGTCCTTAGTGAACTTCACGATGGTATTTATGGGAATCACGCAGAAGGAAGGTCATTGGCCTTTCGAGCGATTAAATTAGGTTACTGGTGGACTCACATGCAAAAGGACGCAGGCACTTATGCTCGCAGAAGTGTAATTTGACAAGTTTTTGTCCATTCACGCAATGGGGACTTGATATCGTGGGACCACTACCTACCACACCTAAAAATCATAAATATTTGTTGATTGGTACAGATTACTCCACTAAGTGGGTAGAGGCAAAACCATTAGCAAACATTCATGACAGTGATATGACCAAATTCATCTATAAAAGCGTCATAACACACTTTGGGATACTGAGGACTATCATCATCGATAACAACACGCAATTCGAAAGCAGCTTCTTTCAATATTTTTATGATGAACATAGCATCAAGCACCACTTCAATTCTATGGAATATCCCCAAAGCAACGATCAGACAGAAGCTTCTAACAAGACCATGCTTAACAGTCTGAAGAAGAGGATGGAAAGAGCAAAGGGTGACTGGGTGGACAAGCTCCCCCATGTTCTATGGGCCTACCATACTACTCCTAGGAAATCGATTGGAGAAACACCCTTCATGCTCGCTTATGGAATGGAAGCTATTATCTCGTTGAAAGAAGGTCTCCCTACTATGAGAACCACCTTAGTCGACCAAGGCCTTAACGATGATGCACTGCGCCTTGAACTTGACTTAGCAGGCGAGTGAAGAGAATAGGCCATGATCAAGCTGGATTCCTACCAACAGTAGTTGGCCAAGCAGTAGAACAAGAAAATTAACTCAAGGAAATTATTAGTAGGAGACTATGTCTTGAGGAAAGTCCTTGGTAGTGCCATAAAACCATCAGATGGTAAGCTAGGACCAAATTTAGAAGAAACTTTTAAAGTGATAAGGGATGACCTTCAAGGGCCATATCACTTAGAAATGCTAAAGGGCAGGGAGATACCAAGAGCGTGGAACGCAGCCAATCTCAAAAAGTTCTACTTTTAGTCTTCTTTATCCTGTATTAGCACATTTAGTTTATGTAAATTTTATTTTATACGTGTGTTTGTTGTAAGTTATGATTCAATGAATAAAGGCGAGTTGGCTCTCGCACTTTGATCTCATATATTGGATACTTCAAATTTCTTGATTTCATCTTAGTATTGTGCACCCTTTCCTTTTTCACAAACACAATAGATCTCATGAGTTGCCCCGGCAACAACAAAAGCCCTACAGGGAATCCTTAGGTAAAAAAGCCATTTTAGGTTGGTCTCCAATTGTGTTGGTCTCATAAAACCTAATCGAGCAGATTGCCCATCAACCAGGTACATTCTATCCATCATCTCACCTAGGCCTAAAGGAGTGTGACGCCACGACCTAAAAGGTAAGACATGTGGAATGATATTACTAAGGCATATTGGATTGGAAGAATGTTCAAGCACAAGTTAGCAAACTCATTTAGTCGTCAGGGTCCCAAAATGGCTAAACACATATATTTAAATTATTTAGTTGGATAAAAAGCCCCAAAACAATTAAACCTAAATACTAACTCATTTGATTGGGAAGAATCCTAAAATGATCAATAGTATTTCTTGGTCGATAAAGGTCTTAAGTGGTCATGAAACACCAACTCTCACCAATTAACAGTCAAAACATAAAGGCAATTATTAACACATATTTAGTCAGCACATGCTCAAAATATGGAACAAGTTAATAAATTAAACTTTATATATTGATAAAAATTAGGAATTATAATTACATCAAGATAAAATATACACGGATTTAATAAGGACCTAGGACGACTCAGGATGGCGGGCAAGATAATATGTTATATATGCTCTTCGTCCATCATCAGGATTAGGGCCGAACACCTCCTTATTGTCTTCAAAGTAATGGTTGAGGGGCTAGGAAGGAATGGCATCAATGAGGATCTATTTGTTATCTTTTAAAAATGGGTTCTGATGATAAGCATGACAATCAACTTGGTAATTATACCACATGTCTGATTACCTAAAAGTCTTAACTTCCCTAATGGCAATAAACCACCCACATTTGAATACCATACACTCAGTCTCCTTTAGCCTCGTCGGGGCATCAGTCCATCCCTCATTATAGCCAGCCTCTCAAGGGACCATTCTGAACAAGTGCCTCAGCTTTATGACATCTTTCTGAAGTCTGACTGCAATCACATATGCCCTTTGGACATCCTTCTTCAGCTCGGTAACCTCCTTCCTTAGAGCATCATTCTTGACCTGAAGCACTTCACCTACTTGGATCATATCATTTCTCTTCACGAGCTTGGCCTTCAGTCCATTCATTTCATCTTAAATCAAAGGACCAATCTCCTCCATTATTTAGAGATCTTCCTTCAACTTCGTCACTAGCTTGGACTGATTATTGTATTCCTAAGTCCTCGCCTGAAGAGACTTGAAGATTCTCATAAACTCCTAGTAATCTTGGCGATTAATTTTAGGTCCTAAGATCATCCCCAACTTTAAGGTAAGGGGAATATTATCCTCGTCGGGCTATAAACAACACAACAGATAGAATTGTAATCAAACAGTAGTATATGTGGAAGGACAGAATGCATCAATATAAGTAAAAAAGTTCTTTTCATAATTGATAGAGTGGGCCAAAGGCCAGTACAGTCAGATGAAAAAAGAAGATTACAGGGCACAAAAAGTATATAAAAGAGGAAAAAATTCATATACTAAAGGACCTCTTCACCTCCTCGAAAAAGTCTACTTTCTTCCCCTTCTCGACATCCCTTTTTCTTGGTCGGTAGTTGCCCCGACCTCAGCTTAATCATTCTCAGTATGGTCAATAGGCTGACCAACGTTTGGCTCTTTTTCTGTGTGAAGGTTGGGCCCATGAGAGTGGAGCTTAAAGAGCTCAGAGTTAGAGGGAAATCCCACGGCCTTCATTGATTGGTCCCGTCCTTTTTCAAAGGATACCTTTATTGCATAGCCTAACTAAAGTTTAGCATCATCATAGGTCGCATTCCCTCATTCGGTGTAACTGTCATCTTTCTCGTTAGGGAGGTCTTCCTCTAACTGTTGAACCTTTCCATCCAGGTTTAGGTTTTCTTCAGCCAGCTTCTTCTTCTCGTCAATCACTAATTTCTTGGACACTTAGAGATATACATAGGCCATTATCCATCCCACTCTCCCTCTCCTACTCCCAAGCTGCGTGAGCATTAGACAAGTCTTTCTCAAACTTATTTAGAACATCTTTCAGCTCTTGGTTATTTTTTGACTGGTCGATATGACCATTCGAAAGAGTAGTAAAATCAGCTAAGAACTGCACAAAATCAGAAGAGCTGAGTTAGTTCGAAGAAGAAAGATGCAGAACATAAGACATAAAATAATAAAATGAAGAGAATTATCAAAGAAAGTCCTTGAGAGAACTTGAGGGCAAGTTGGGTAGACCTTAGTTTTAAGAAACGCTTGCGGTCAACCGCGAGCACAACCCCCTTCAGCAGGTCAGGGGCAAAGATAGGAATATTGACCACACTAGACCCCTCAACGTCAGAAGTGAAAAGAGGGCATGAAGATACTTTAAGACCAATTTCCTTTTGGCCTCCTCTTTCTTCTTGTCTTCCTTTCTCTCTCTCTCTCTCTCTATCTATCTATCTATCTATCTATCTATCTATTTATCAATCTATTTATCTATCTATCTATCTATTTATTTATCTATCTATCTATCTATCTATCATTCTCACTTCTTTTTGTCTTCTCTTCTTCTCCTTCTCTTTTTCCTTCCTCTTCGCTACTGGGCTAGAGCCACTAGCACTTGGGGTATCAACCTCCGTCATCTTCAAAGACTTTATCCTGTCTGATGATGCCGAAAATCGGCACCACCAGGTGAGGTGTTTGCAAGCTCAATATAGGTGCAACAATGGCAGCACAGCTATATGGATAAGGTAAGAATGAGGTGAGGATAAGAGGAATGAACACAGGAATATAAGTGGTTCAGCCAAACCGGCCTACGTCCACTGTGAGTGTGTGTGAATAATATCACTGAAAGAAGGCACTAATGGCCATGGATACAACCTCGCAAGCTCTTTCTCCCTCTATCGTGTATACTTAGAATTTCAGCTAGGGTTTTAATATCTGGATCCCCTTGCAAGGTTGGGGGTGATCCCATTATATAGTGCCTAGGGGGTGTAATGTACCCCCTATGCATGTAATGTGCATGTGTGTAGCCTCCTCACCAATGGTGGCGTGCCAGCTGTCAGGGCCACATGTAGGTAATGATGATGAAATATTCCCCCACACGTGGAGAATAATCTTGTTATAACTGATTTATGCCCAGGTGTTCTTGTCCAAATGTCAACAGATGCCTGGTCAGTCATGTTGGTGAATGGCCTCGGCATAGGAGAGGCCGAGATATAAAGGCTGGTCACCCGCCCAATCCATGAGGTGTCAGGGGATATCTCGGCCTTATGTCAGCCGAGGTATGTACCCGTGTCGGCCTGGGCCGAGTCCAGTCGTGCTGATGGTAAACGATGCCTCAGGTAACCTCGGCCTCCTCCGAGGTAGGGTTCATGTCGACCGGGGTTTCTATTCCTTGGTACCTGGAGTTGGTGTTCTGTGAAATGGGAAGTGTAGGTTATAATGTCGGCCTCGGCCTAGGTACACCTGGCCGAGGGATGACCTCGTGGGCCCCCCAGGCACTGGTGGTCCGGCCGTCATCTCGGCCCTCATCTCGGCCGAGGTATGCACCCCCAGGCCGAGGTCATACTAGGGCATATCAATCACCCCCCAGCCCTTAGCCATTTGCGAGAGTGGATGGCTAGGGGGTTCTTGCCTCCGAGGTCTATTCACCCCAAAGTCAATACCTGCTTGACACTTGTCCGCTGCCAAGGTGTGCCCACTTGGTTGGCACATGTAGCCAGTTGTCCCTTTGGCTTCCCAAGGCAATGATGAGCCTTGGGAATCGTGCCCAAGTATTTAAAGGTTTAAACCATTTTCCTTCTTCTTCTTCCTCATTTCTCTCCTGTTCAAGCGACTGTTTCCTTGTTTTCTGAAACTTCAATCTCTCTCCGAAGTTGGCCCTTGCTCCAGCAATTGTTCTGCCGAGGGATACCTTCCTTCTTGCGCTATACTCTCCACGTTCTTTCATCAATCCTACCTTCAGGTATCCTCCCTCTCCATCTCCTTCGTTTTTGATATTTTTAATTTTGAACTTTTCGGTTGGTTCTTTGAGTTTTTCGGTGAGATCTTAGGGTTTCCGGTGAGATCTTGGGATTTCCGGTGAGATCTTGGGGTTTCCGGTGGGCCAGGCTTCCTGCATAGGTTCTTTAGTTTGATCTAAAATTCCCTTAACTTTTCAAGCCATCTTTGTTTGTAGTTTTTAGGATATTCCCCAAGTTTAAGGTCTGCAAAAGCCTTGGGTCGTCCCCAGATGCTCAGACCCTTGTACCAACTTCTTGAAGACTTTCCATCTCTAAAAGAGAAGACCTTGGATAAAATTAGACAAATAGAGAGAGCTCAGGAAGAAGCTCGTAGGTCGCAAGAGTTCCCCATCAGACCCCTCTTTCCTCCTCCTCTCAAGGTAGTATACCCTCGTCCTCCTGAAAATTTTTACCAGACAGACGCCTCTGCCAACAATTTGCCGATGTCCGAGTCTGAGTCTTCTACCTCTGATCCAATGTTAGTGGACTCTTTCCAAGAGGCCATGGACTTCACTACTCAGGCTGACCAGAACCCTGATCATGCCAAGGTCTCTAGCCGTGCCTCGTCCCAGAATGGCACAAGTACCTCTAGTTCTTCTTCAGAGGTTGAATTTGTAGAGCCAAGTGTGGCCGTGCCTGGCATCCTAAATGCTATTCCCCTGTCGGCCGTAACCGAGGCCGAGTTTGCTCAGAGGTTCCCCGGTAACCCGTCCACGTCTGCTCCAGCCGACGTGGAGTCTGACGATGATGAGGATGCCGAGAGTGAAGTTGACACCTCTGAGGCAGACGAGTACGAGAGTACCATCACTGAGGTGGATTTACTGCACTTCAGGTACTTATACTCCATTAGCCCCTCTATCCACTTGAGGAGACCTCTGAGAGAAGAGAGGGCCTACCACTGCAGGGATGGGGAAATCTGCCTGTACGAGCAGATGTTCAAGTTAGGTTTTCGTCTTCCCTTCCACCCCGTCATTAGGACCATTCTATCATTCATTAACTTGGCCCCCTCGCCGCTCTCTCCCAATGCCTGGAGGGTTATTATAGGGGCCATCATCTTGTGGAGGTCGGTTCACCACTCTGACCTCCCAGTGCAGGTCTTTGCTGGTTGTTACGTCCCTACCTCGGCCAAGAACCATCCGAGCTACTACCACTTTGTGGCTCGGAGGCCTGAGAAAAAGATGCTCCTGGTCACTCAGACCTCTAACCATAATTGGAAACCCAGGTACTTTTTTGTCTCAGGGCCTTGGGAATTTGGTTCTTCCATCCCTTCGTCCATCTTCGAGCCGAGAATACCCCGGAAATGAGGAAAAGTTACCATGGCTGCCAGGGCCGACCCTGGACTAAGTGTGCAGCATGGCAAAAGGGTGAAGGCCCTGCAGGACCAAGGGTCCCATGGGATGTTTGTCAAATTTGAGCATCTGCTGACCCCCCAGTATCTCTCGGGGACGAGCCTTGGCGGAAGTCCCTTAGCTGACTTTGGTAAGGAAATTTATTTAAACCCAAAGTGTAGCCTCTTACCATACGTACTTTATTTCTGACTCGTATCTTTTTACTTTTGCAGAGAAACCACCAGACGTTTCAGACGAGCTGTGGGAGATGGCAGCTCCAAGTTTATCCAGACTTGTCAAGAAAACTGGCATGAATGCTCCTCCACCTGCTCCCTCAACATCCAAGTCAAAGAAAAGGGCACCTGAGGTCCATCCTCCTGAGGATCAGAGGCCGAGCTCCAGGACCAAGAGGCCCTCAGACACTGCCATCCCTGTCACGGCCGACACGTTATCAGCCCGTCTGGATCAGTTAAAACTTTCTGATAGCGTGGTCGGCCACAGCCGACAGGCCATGGACGCTCTTAACAACATGATGACCGAGGCTGACAAGCGTTTCTTCAGGTCCATGGAGACTCCCATGATGGTTGAATTTGGCCTTCACCGAGTAGTCCAGGTACAACTTGTTCTTGTACAAAGTCCAACATCTGATGCTGCTTCTTATCTAACTTCTTTCTTTACTGTGCAGGGTGCAGCTGCTATGTATCAGCTATCCAACTGGGCCCTGAGGAAATTGCCCCTTATTCAAAAAGGGCAGGAGGCTGAGAAAGTCGAGGGTACTCTAAAGGCCGAGGTCGCTCGTCTGAGGTTAGAGTTGCAAGAGGCCGAGACAAAGGTCCAAACCTCTGAAAACAAAGCCCAAGCTCTGGAGAAGGACATTTCTGCACTTGTTCAGAGTCATACCAAGGCTCTGAAGGACAAGGACGATGCTTTGCAGAGGAAGGTTGATGCTGCGGTGAAGGCTTCTCTTGCAGATGCCTCGGAGACAATAATTGCTGAATATAAGGTCTCTGAGGAGTTTGTAGGATTTGGTCTGGAGTAACTTGAAAGGGGTATCAAGGCCACCTCCAAATGGGCCGAAGTAAGGGAGGCCGAGGTTGGCACCATTAAGGCCTCAGATTTTGTGGGCCTAGGCCTTGCCGACGCCCAGTTTGCCCAGGCCTTGCAGGAGATAGAGGATGAAGTTGCTGCCCCTGGTCAAACGGTTACTCTGGAAGGGACTGACCTCGGAGATACTGACCCTGCAAACGAGGTAGCTCAAGTGACCAATACCGAGCAGGCCGATCCAGACGAGACATCAAACATTCCTCCTTCAGATGTTTGACTTGTATTTTGCATTTTTTATTTTGACTTGTAATTTCTCAAACACGTGAATGTTATGCAATTTAATTCTTTTGTTGAATGCAAATGTCTCCATCTTTATTTGTGAATGTGTATGAATGCTATGCACCTTCTGAAGTCATTACTGAATGTGATGCCATAACCAACGCTTAAGAGTCTGAGGTCCTCACTTAAGAGGTTATCCTCATAACAAATTTCACGAAATGAATGATGTTAAGGGTCTGAGGTCCTACAGCCGAGGTGTTCGAACTCAGACCTCGTCACCACCAAGTGGTGTTATGAGAGTCTGAGGTCATCAACTAGGCCGAGGTAACTCATAATTTCACCAAATTAATGATGTTAAAGGTCTGAGGTCCTTACCTAAGAGGTTAGCCCCATATTAAATCACCAACTGAATGATGTTAAGGGTCTGAGGTCCTCTAGCCGAGGTGTCTGAGCTCAGACCTCGTCACCACCGAGTGATGTTATGAGGGTCTGAGGTCATTACCTAGGCCGAGGTAACTCACAATGTCACCAAATTAATGATGTTTAAGGTCTGAGGTCCTCTAGCCGAGGTGTCTGAACTCAGACCTCGTCACCACCAAGTGATGTTATGAGGGTCTGAGGTCATCACCTAAGAGGTTATCCCCATAATAATATTACCAAATCAATGATGTTAAGGGTCTGAGGTCCTCTAGCCGAGGTGTCTGAGCTCAGACCTCGTCACCACCAAGTGGTGTTATGAGGGTCTGAGGTCATCACCTAGGCCGAGGTAAGCCTCATAACAAATTTCACCAAATGAATGACGTGAAAAAAAAACAAGAATTTGCCATGGAAACTGATCTTCATTCATAACGTCTTCTCAATAAGATGGTACATTTATAATTGACAAAATAGATGCAACGTTATATGAAATATCTCTTCAGGTGATCAGCATTCCACGGGTTGGTAAAGGGTTCTCCCTCCAGGTTCTCTAGCCTATACGTGCCAGGCACAACCTCTTCCGTTACTCTGTAGGGGCCATGCCAGTTCGGGTGCAGTTTGTTTGTTTTCTGTAGGGTCTTCTTAAGCACTAGATCTCCCACCGCAATGGGTCTTGCTTTCACCCTTTGATTGTAGAATTTTGCCGCCCTCTGCTGGTAAGCTGCTTTCCTGACCTCCGCGTCTTCCCTTCTTTCTTCAATGAGGTCCAAGTCTAACCTCCTCCTTTCCTCATTGCTGTCCTGATCATAGGTCTGAACCCGATGAGTTGGTAGGCCTATCTCCGTTGGTATGACGGCTTCTAAACCGTGCGCCAGCATGAATGGGGTTTCCCCCGTGGGTGTCCTTGTTGTGGTCCTGTAAGACCATAGCACAGCGTAAACCTCTTCTGTCCATCTCCCCTTTGCGTCTTCTAATCTCTTCTTGATTCCATCCAAGATAGTCCTATTTGTAACCTCAGTCTGGCCATTAGCCTGAGGTCGACCCGGTGATGAGAAGAATTGTTTAATCCCCACACTTTGGCAATACTTCTCCAAGGAGGCGTTCTTGAACTGGGTCCCATTATCTGAGATGAGCGTGTTTGGGAGGCCATACCTACATATGATGTTTTTCCAGATGAACTGAAAGGTCTTCTGCTCCGTAATTGTTATCATGGGCTCGGCTTCTACCCATTTTGAAAAGTAGTCAATGGCAACTATCAAGAATCTGTAGTTGTTGACTGCTCTTGGCAAAGGTCCTACCAAGTCGATTCCCCATACCGCGAACGGCCATGGAGATGAGATTGATGTCATAAGCTGATGAGGCTGATGAGGGATAGTGGCAAACCTCTGACATTTGTCGCACCTCTTCACATACTCAGCAGAGTCCCTAGACAAGGTTGGCCACCAGTACCCTTGAGTGATAATTCTCTTGGCTAAAGGTCTTCCTCCTATATGGCTAGAACAAGAGCCTTCATGGACCTCCTGCAAGATCCGGGGTACTTCCAAGGGGTGAACACATCTGAGGAGGGGCAAGAGGAAACCTTTTTTGTACAAGACATCTCCTATCAACGAGAACTTGGCAGCCCTGTATCTCAGCCTTTTCCTTTCCAGTTTGGACTCAGGCAGCTCCCCCTCCCACAGGTATCTGATAATCGGGTCAATCCACGAGTCTCCCGGGCTTATATTGTGACAGGGGTTGCACACCTCGTCCTCCTCGATGCTTGCCTTTCCTAGAACTTCAATCGGGATGGTTCTTCCCAAATCTGTCTTCATTGCTGAGGCCAGTCTTGCCAATGCATCAGCGTGGTTATTGCTCAGTCTTGGCACTCTCTTCAGTTTGGCCTCCTCAAAAAACTCTAGCAATCCTCTTACCTTTTTTAAGTATTTGGCCATCCTCTCATCCTTAGCCTCGTATGCCCCCAACACTTGGTTAACAACCAACCTTGAGTCACTATGGAGCAGAAGCCGCTTTACCTGCAGAGTCGTCGCTAATAGGAGGCCCGCTATCATGGCCTCATACTCAGACTCGTTGTTTGAAGCCTGGAAGTTGAATCTTAAGGCATACTCAATGTTGGCGCCATCTGGAGCTGAAAGTACTAGCCCCGCGCCGCTTCCACCATCACAGGAGGATCCATCCACAAAGAGGCTCCACACGTCTTCATATGAAGAGAAGTCCCCTTCTCTCATCACTCCTTTTTCGAAGAGGTATCGATCCTCTTCGTTTTCTTCTACTCTTCTCCGAGCATTTCCTGGAACTGCCTCTTCTCGGCCCCCGAAGACGCTAGGGTTTATCTCTCCCGAATCCCGGAAGACACCTCGGCCTTTCTCTTCGCTGCCTTCCAAGCTCTCCTCTGACTCAGTCTCTTCCCAAGTGAATTCTGCGACAAAGTCAGCAAGGGCCTGCCCCTTAATGGTTGTCCTGGGTTGGTAAGTAAGATCATACTCTCCTAGTTCAATGGCCCAGGCCATCAATCTCCCAGACTTTTCAGGCTTATGCATGACCTGCCTTAATGGGGAGTCCGTAAGGACTATCATAGAGTGAGCTTGAAAGTAGGGTTTCATTTTCCTTGAAGCGTGGATAAGAGCATAAGCCAATTTCTCCATTCTGGGGTAGTTCTGCTCAGACCCTTGTAGGGCCTTACTGTTGAAGTATACAGGCCTCTGAACTCCACCTTCTTCTCGTATGATGGCCGCGCTAATAGCCGACTCAGAGACTGCCAAGTACACAAACAACCTCTCTCCCGCAATGGGCCGGGACAGCAGCAGGGGATACCCCAAGTAGGACTTGAGCTGATCAAAAGCTTTTTCACACTCTTCATCCCACTGGAAGGCCTTCCTTAGGACCTTGAAGAACGGAAGACACTTATCGGTTGCTCTGGAAACAAACCTGTTCAGGGCTGCCACTCTTCCCGTGAGTCTTTGGACATCCTTGATACTCCTAGGAGTCTTCATGTCGAGCAATGCTTTGATCTTCTCAAGGTTTGCTTCAATCCCCCTTTGATTAACTATGAACCCCAGAAATTTCCCTGCCCCTACACCGAAGACACATTTCGCCGGGTTGAGCTTCATTCTGTAGGAATCCATGACATCAAAGGTCTTCACAAGGTCGGTCACGTGAGTACATGCCTTCAGGCTCTTCGTTAACATATCGTCCACGTACACCTCCATGGTCTTACCTATCTGTTCCTCGAACATCCTATTGATGAGACGCTGATATGTTGCCCCTGCATTTTTCAGACCAAAGGGCATCACCTTATAACAGTACGTCCCCTTGTCAGTGATGAAGGTCGTCTTCTCAGAGTCTTCAGCGTCCATGAAGATTTGGTTATAACCTGAATAAGCATCCATGAAGCTCATGAGCTCGTGCCCTGCCGTTGCGTTCACCATCTGGTCTATCCTAGGCAGGGGATAGCTGTCCTTCGGGCAAGACCTATTCAGGTCTGTGAAATCTACACACATCCGCCATTTTCCATTGGCCTTAGGCACGATCACTGCATTTGAGAGCCACTCTGGATAGGTGACCTCTCGTATGAACTCGGCTTCTTCCAACTTCTTCACCTCTTCCCGAATGACATCATACTTCTCTCTGGAGTAAATTCTTCTCCTCTGCCTGATCGGCCTGGCATCCCTTCCCACGTTGAGTTTATGGGTCATGACCTCAGGGTCTATACCAGGCATGTCGGTGTGGCTCCAGGCGAAGACACTCTGCCTCTTCCTGAGAAGGCTTACCAGCTCTTCCTTAATCTTTGGTTCTAGGGCCTTGCCGACCTGGACGGTTTTTTCCGGCTCGTCCTCGTTGAGGACGATGGATTCTACCTCTTCCGCGGCCTCGCCCTTCTTTAGCTTTGTTTCATCTCTCGGGTCAAGAGTGTCTATGCTGTAGGTGGTGGTTGCTCTCTTATGGGCCTCCCTCTCTTCCGCTGAGTTGAAATAACACTCATGTGCCGTGGTCTGATCCCCTTGCACTTCCCCTACCCCATAAGGGGTCGGGAATTTTAGCATTTGATGGACCGTTGACGGCACGGCTTCAAACTCCTTGAGGGCCACTCTTCCGATGATGAGGTTGTAGGCCGAGTAGACATTCTCATCCATCACGAAAAAGTTTATCTTCTTAGTCAGCCTCTTAGGCCACTCATCCCCCATACGCACATATGTCTCATACATGCCTAATGGGTGCACTTTCTCGCCACTGAAGCCTATCAAGGGGTGGTGGTACGGCACTAGCCTTGATCTGCTAAGACCCAAGCTCCTGAAACAAGGCCAGAACATGACATCTGCTGAGCTTCCCCCATCTACGAGGATTCTCCCTACATCGCACCCATGCACCCTTGTCGTCATGACCAAGGGGTCATCATGGGGGGCTAAGATTCCCTTGAAGTCGAGTCGGGAGAAGCCCACCACTAGGGTGTCCATGTCCACCTTCGTTCTCTTCTGTGCAGCGTCAGAAGACGTTAGGTTTACAACCTCGGACCTGACCACAGACTTGGCCTCCGCTACATGAGCCTTTCTATCGGCTACCTCAGAGCCACCTCTTGCGAATCCGCCGCATATGGTGTCGACACCAAAGGAGATCATTCCCACCCTCTTCACTGGGGTGTTGTCATCCCTAGGTGGGAGATCCGGGTCGTCCCCATCATCACCCTCTGAATCATCATGCCTTCTGACTGGGGCATCGCCGCGACACCTGTCATCTCTCCTCTTCCTGGGGTCTTCTCTTCCAGCTTTTGGGGCCTTGCCATCCACATACTTTCTTAGCTTCCCGAACTTCAGCATCTTCTCAATCTCGTCCTTCAAGGCAAAGCATCTGTCGGTGACATGACCGTGATCCTGATGGAACTCACACCAGAGGTTTTTATTCCTCTTATGCGGTGGGGCCTTCAGCTTCTCTGGCCACCGCAGAGCTCTGTCAGCCTTGATTTCGTTAAGAATGTGCTCACAGCTCACAGTCAGAGGGGTGTAATGAGCGAACTTGTCATCTGCTGACCGCTTCTTCCCCTCTTTCTTACCCTGGGACCTCCCAGCGCTACTACGGTTCTCCTCCTCATATTTGGCGGCCATCGCCTCTTCCGCATTCATCACTTTCCCTGCAGTAGACAACAGCTCTGCCATAGACTTGGGAGGGTCCTCCGCTAGCTTCCATAGTAGCTTTCCCTTCTGGAGACCTCCTATAAGAGCGGTCATGGTTATGCTCTCCTCGTAATCTTCCACCTCCAACTTCTCCTTGTTGAATCTTGCTATATAGTCTCTTAGGCTTTCACCCTTAGCCTGCTTGACGTATAAGAGGTGTGTAGTCTTCTTTTGGGGCCTTACCCCAAAGCAGAAGTTGTGGATGAACTGCTCGGCCAAGCCTTTGAAGTTTTCGATCGAGTTCTTTGGAAGAGAGGTGAACCAGCTATGCGTTGCGCCTGTCAAGGTGCCTGAGAAGGCCCTGCACTTCATCTCATCAGGCATTGAGTAAATATCTGCGGCTGACTGGTACATCTCGATATGGTGCACTGGGTTAGTGCTGTCATCATACTTAGGAGTCACTACAGGAGGCTTGAATTTAGCTGGGGTTGGGAACCCCACTATCCTAGCCACAAATGGCGACCCCTCCGTGTAGCCCCTCTGTAAGGGGTCCCTGCTTTTTATGAGGTTTCCTATCTTCTCCTCGAGACGTTGGATTGAGTCATTCCATGGTCTTCTCTCGTCAACTTGGCCGAGGTTGTCCCCTGCCACCTCTCTGCGGTGGACAGAGGGTTCCCCAGCCACGACCCTCTGACTGTTGACTTCTTCCTGCTCCCTGACCCTTCTCTCTACGGGCCGGCCTTGGTCTGGCCGAGCCTGCCTATCTCCTCTTTGGGAGCCTGCTGCACTCCTCGACCTTGATAGCCTGTGTCTTAGGTCATTAACCGGACCCAGCCTCTCGAAGGCCGAGCCTCTGCTCAGTCTGTCAAAAGCGGAACCTCTTGGTTGGGCCTCTTCTCTTCTTTGGCCGACACATCCTTGGCTCTGCCTAAGAGGCCTTACAGTGTTATCTGACATCTCATACGGCTCCCAACAGTCTTCCGGGGCCTCTTCAGCTTCTAGGTCATCGTATCTATCCCCCGGGCAAGGGTTTCCTTGCCTCCCCAGACGCAAGCGCCTAGGGTCAGCAACGTCCCTCCTCCGTGGGGGTGCAGGTTGGTCCTTCATCGGTGCCTGGGGTGGTCCCCGGGCGTCCGGTTGGGGCTGAACTACCGCCGGGGTGATCATGTCCGGTGAGACTCCAGGTGGTCTCATCATCATGGTTTGGCTGAGCTGGACAAACTGATCCCTCATGGCCTGTTGCGTGGCTGCCAGAGATTTCAAAGCAGCTGCCACCTCTGCCATTTCGGACTGAGGAGGAGCCTGATTGGAACTAGCCCCTCCACCCACAGGCGGTGGTAGAGGTGGTGGCAAGTCTGGTGCCATGTATTACCACTATAGAGCTTTGAGTAGTAGGTGAGCTTAATACCTCAAAGGATCTCCTTCAATGGTGAAACAGCTCCACGCGAGGGGTGGTTTCTGGTTCACCACCAGAGCCTCCGGTCAGGTTAAGCAGTAAAAAGGGGAAGAGATATCTTCTCGTTCCCACAGACGGCGCCAAAAATGATGATGCCGAAAATCGGCACCACCAGGTGAGGTGTTTGCAAGCTCAATATAGGTGCAACAATGGCAGCACAGCTATATGGATAAGGTAAGAATGAGGTGAGGATAAGAGGAATGAACACAAGAATATAAGTGGTTCAGCCAAACCGGCCTACGTCCACTGTGAGTGTGTGTGAATAATATCACTGAAAGAAGGCACTAATGGCCATGGATACAACCTCTCAAGCTCTTTCTCCCTCTATCGTGTATACTTAGAATTTCAGCTAGGGTTTTAATATCTGGATCCCCTTGCAAGGTTGGGGGTGATCCCATTATATAGTGCCTAGGGGGTGTAATGTACCCCCTATGCATGTAATGTGCATGTGTGTAGCCTCCTCATCAATGGTGGCGTGCCAGCTGTCAGAGCCACATGTAGGTAATGATGATGAAATATTCCCCCACACAAGGAGAATAATCTTGTTATAACTGATTTATGCCCAGGTGTTCTTGTCCAAATGTCAACAGATGCCTGGTCAGTCATGTTGGTGAATGGCCTCGGCATAGGAGAGGCCGAGATATAAAGGCTGGTCACCCGCCCAATCCATGAGGTGTCAGGGGATATCTCGGCCTTATGTCAGCCGAGGTATGTACCCGTGTCGGCCTGGGCCGAGTCCAGTCGTGCTGATGGTAAACGATGCCTCAGGTAACCTCGGCCTCCTCCGAGGTAGGGTTCATGTCGACCGGGGTTTCTATTCCTTGGTACCTGGAGTTGGTGTTCTGTGAAATGGGAAGTGTAGGTTATAATGTCGGCCTCGGCCGAGGTACACCTGGCCGAGGGATGACCTCGTGGGCCCCCCAGGCACTGGTGGTCCGGCCGTCATCTCGGCCCTCATCTCGGCCGAGGTATGCACCCCCAGGCCGAGGTCATACTAGGGCATATCACTGTCGAATAGCACCGTCTCATCATCATCATTAATATTTAACACTCTTCTTTTTACATGGGTGCCATCGCTTCCTCTTCTTCTTCATATTCATCTTCTTCCTCCTCCTCCTCCTCCTCCTCCTCCTCCTCCTCCTCCTCCTCCTTTTCTTCTTCCTCTTCTTTTTCCTCCTTCTTCTCTGACACAATTAGTTCAGAGGGCCCAACTTCAGAAACTTTCAAGTCAAGGACTTTATCGACCGGTCGAGTAATAAAGTTACTTATAGTATTTTTATACTCGAGCAAATAACCTATAAAATGTGTATGATCATAGTCTAGAAGTCTCTCCTTAATTCCCCAAGCCTTCAGGAGATCAAGCACACTCACCTCACTCAAATCATGATCTTAATTTGTATCGCGAGCTGTAAAAAAGAGAAAGAAAAACATTAGTCAGAGGATAAGAAACAGAAGCAGCGCGCAAGTACATAAAATAAGAAGAAAGAAGTAAAAGGAAATAAACCTATGTGATCTTCCCTAAAATTAGAAATTTAGGGGCCCCGATATCTCTCGGCCTCAGGAAAGGGAGGATATTGCCAATTTCTTGAAATGAACCAATGACCCCAATAATATTTGTGGGAATCTAGGAAGTTTACAATCAGAACCCTATCTGCCCTTCTCATCTTCAAATATAGAACGTCGTCAACAGTGTACGACTAGGAATAATAATAGTAAATCTCAACAATACCTAGATTGGTCCCATATAGCATATTTATTCTATGTACCCTGTTTACAATCTTCCATACATTAAGGGAACAATGGGCTGGGACCACATCAAAATATTTGAAGAATATAAGGAAAATAGGGTTTAGGGGAAATGTCAACCCACCTTGACTGATCAGTACGGTGTAAATCCAGTGCCCCCCTTCAATGTCACAAACATCTTTAGGGAGAGGGACACATTCAATTTTATCCTCGTCAAGAATATTATATGTTTTCCTAAATTTTACTATTGACTTATTATCTAATAGCTCCATGGATTATACAATACAAAAAAACCCTAGTTACAAATAAAGGATAATCGCAAAAATTGAAACAACGAGGAGATGAGCAGGATTTATAAGAATTAATGGAAGATTTGAAGAATATGAAATGCTGAAGAAAAGGACACTGTAATCTCAGTAGAAAAAAGGAATGTTTGAGAAGTGAGCTGATGAAGGAGATGTATCTCAGTTTGAAGTGCGAGCTAGTGGTGAAACACAGCAACCAAGGAAGATTTTGGTGCTTCATCTAACTGCTCGAGCCAGTGTATCCTTACCTCTTCAATAAAATTACAAGTTTGACATTGTGTTTGACCTCGAACGAGCGTGTCCTCTTGAGTTTGCCAGAATTACAAAACTGCCACTATAGTTTTAAAGGCAAAGTTTCAAGTCATGGGCCTTAAATGTGTGATTAAAATTTGTTGGCCCAAATATTCAGCCCAAAAATTTTAGGGTCAATTGTGGAAACAAATTTATCTTGGCCCGAGAGAGTAACCAACCGGCCCAACTTGCAATGCGGACTGCCCGGCCCAAATCTGTTATTTAACAAAGACTCATGTATCTCATATACACTGAACTACTTACGAATATATTCAAGTTAGTTACCAACAATCTCGAAGGAGATATTCAGGGACACCATTAATTATCCACGATTATATTGAGTTACTTGTACAACTCAATCTCTTAATTTACACATTTATAAATTGTAAACCCTTTCCCGGGTCAATGGGGTATAACCTCGAGCATTGAGAGACATTAATAGGAATATAGTAACCTCTCCGTGGACGTAGGCAAGTTACCAAATCATGAATATTGTTGTTGTGTGTGATCTTTAATTTTTGCATTTAAAATTATTTTCGTGGATCTCTATTGTGATATTTATTGCACTCGCACAACCTAATATATTATATTCATCGATTTAATTTAATTCCTACAAATTTTATTTTATTCTAAAAATATGGGGTATTACACCCGTACATTTGGTGTGAAGGCGTAGTGAATTCCCCTGTGTTGATGATGCTGCGAGGTTATAAGGTTGAAACGCCCTATAACTATACCTAGTACGGACGAGTGATCACCTAAAGCAATAGGATATGCCTTCCCAGTTTATTTACGGGCGCGAGTGTAGCCCATTTAATTGTACATGTCGGGGACCGTATTTATTTGGATATTAGACTTGAATTTTTTTTCCTTTATTTGATGTTGTGATTATGGTACTTGCGATAGCGATGATAGTTCATAATTTATACTAGTGATGTATAACTATAAACTTATGACTCAAAAATAATCTAAGGACTATACAAGAGACGTATATCCTAAATTATTGGCCTATGACTATTGGATACATGTATCATTCAGACACTATCTAGAACCATGACTAGAGACAATTATTAATACTACGATTAGTAATGGAGTTACTTTAAATGAAATTTATTTCAATCGATTAAATAATTCTTAAATCAAAAGATGAACTTAAGAATCATGAACGTAAAGAATACTTAAATAAGAGATAAACTTATATCACATGGGACTCATGGGTTTTGGGAGTAGAACCGCTTGTTTATTTAGGTTGTTTGGATCGGGTAACTTAAATAACTTAAAATCCACTTAAGATGGGAGAAAGATGTATTATTATTATTATTATTATTATTATTATTATTATTATTATTATTATTATTATTATTATTATTATTATTAATGTGGCCCAACTTTAGTTAAATTTTTATTCTTTGTAAACTTGATGTTTACGTTGTTAATGAATCTGTTTTTCACATGTCTTAGATTATTGTCGATGTCGTAGACTTGGGTTGATTCGTTAGGGGGAGTACCTCTAGAGACATTCCATTCCTCATTTCTAGGATGTAGAAGTCGAGCAGTGTAGTTAGTTTACTTCTTTGTATTCATTTTATAGTTCAGTACAAACAGTTGTATCTTTATAGTTTATCCCGAGTCAAAGATTGTACATGTGTACTTGTATTCGTAGATGGAATTTATCTTTGAGATACATTTTATATTCTAGATTTGGTTTTATTTTGTATATGCGATTGTATGGTATCAGAGATGGTTTCGTCTTATTTAGTATTTTTATTTTCTCTTATATTACTTGTTCAGTCTTATTTACATATTTATGCTAAGAATATTACTTAATGTTTTCTATTCCCCTAACTTTTATATAAGACTTGATCAATCTTAATATGAATTTTATGGGGTATCACACAAAACTCATAAAGTATGATTCAAACTTCAAAGTATGAAAACCAATTATAAAATAAATGTTTGGAAAATGTTTGTTCAAAACTTAGTTGAAGAAGATAAAAATACTTGAAAGTGTTTTCACAAAAACTGGACCAAAAAATAGTTTAAATAAGAGAACGATGAGTATTGCACTAAAAAATCGTATTTGTAAAAGTTTGGAGTAAGAAACTCTTGTTATTAATAATGATGATCAACCTTGAGTCAACTAGCTGAAACGGTTATTTAAATGATGTTAACTTGTGTGTAAAACATTCAACTGCACCTAAAACTAAATGTTAGTTTGAAGAAGTAACCCTTGTCATAATTCCTAATGAAATCGGACACTAAATATATCCAATCCCTCAATCCAATTGCCTATATTAGCAAAGTCACGATCAAGTCACTACATCGATATTTGGCTTCAGTGACTCATGTTGCGAAGTTTTCCAGAGTTTTTTGGGAATGACTATCTAATGGATTTGTGTCCAACAATGAAACTTTCCATGGATTGAATCATAAGTTTCCAAGTCCAACAACAAAAACAATCAGAAAAGAAAAACTATAGGGTTATAAGCCAGAAAACTCAATGAATAACGATTCAGACACCCAGTACCAACTCCGATAGAATATTTAATGCTATAACAATAAATGATAGTATAACCTCCCACAAAGACTAAGCTTACGATGGCAACACCCATTTTATTTAGTCTTCAATAAGCTCAAGATTATGAACTATACACCTTTATGCACATATAGTAATCTCATATAAATCCTGAGATCACTAAGGACACAGTTTTTTCATCAAATGGGATAAAACGACGTGGGTTACACCCATTGTGAGATAGTACACTCACCTTTAGTCCAATTTATAAGAAAATTTAATTTAAGCTTATTTTTCTTGTGTTGTTGAAGGTCTCTCATTCTTGCCTAAGTCCTCAACCATGTCATCATCATGTGTGCATTTGCGTCGCGCGCGTGCGCGCACGAGAGAAAGAGAGAGAGAGAGATTATAAATCATATACAATAAGGATGCAAAGTAATAATGATGGGTTGAGGGGGATAACATTATAATTACATAAAACATCAAACCGTACCTCACATTAGCAATTCCATTTTCAATATTTCTCCCAGAAAACCATATATCTTTTTAAAAAATCTCAATTTTTTCTAAGTTTATTATTTTATTTCTTCTTTTTTATCTTTCGCTCATTTCATCTTCTCTTTTAGGGAAAAAAAATATCCAAGGGGTGAGGGGATATATGACTATGGAAGGGAAGGGGTAGAATTTGTGGATATTTTTTTTACTCTATTGCTTTCAATCTTACACTATAATTATATAAAATATAAGAACTCTAGGTTTTGTGTGCAAAATTAATTATTTAATATACATATGGGATGCACACATGTGTATTGAGACTTATCTAGAGGTTGGTTGTGGATGAATAAACATGTAGATTTATTCATTGCAAACTGTTTAACGCATCGGCAATTTGAGGTCGAGCATCCGACCAACATGACTAATACATAGGAGTGTCAAATGGATGGATATGGAGCGGATACCATAGTATCCATATTCGTATCCGCCAACTCCATGCACTATCCGTATCTGTATCCGTACTATCTCGGATAATTAATACAACTATCCATATTCGTATCCTATTGAATTTCTTAGATTAGGATAATATCCTTATCCGTTTTTATTATTTAAGATACGTTAATGCATACATAGCTTAATAAACACTTATTTAATCACTGAATGTGCAAACATAAGTACTAACCTTCAATGCCATCAAATGAATATAATTTGTATTACTTTGCATCCACTTATTCAACGGATAGTAGTTTACAATTGGGTATTTTGTCCCCAAGAGATGATTTGTCATATCATAAAAAAAATTCAAATATTCACAAATTTTCCCCCCATTCCCAATCATGTTCACTTGGAAGGAACTCGTAATCACAATCCAACTCCTCTAAAAACTCAAAAGATCCTCTTAATTCTATGTCACTCTCATAAGATACCTAGAATTCCATCTAGATTGACAATTTAATTCCACATTCTTTTTAGTATTCAAATGAGTCTGTTGTAATGCAACATCCCATATTTGATTTATTTAAAGTGATGAACCAACATACTTAACATTATTTTGAATTCTCTCAATGAAAGTATCAATCTCTTTTAACCCATTCCTAAAAATCAGATTAATAATATGAGCAATGCAACGATTATGGAACATATCACCATTTTGGAGAAGAACTTTCTTACCTTTCAACCATGACTTAATACGCTCAACCATTGGTTTATTGTATCTAGCATGATCAACTCCAATGGTCATAAATTCTTTTTCTTAATATTTCATTCTAAGATTCAAGTTTTTACCCATTCAGCTACATAGAAATAGTTTACCTTTTAATTTTTTTTTGTTAAAGAACAAATTAAATGTAACAATCCCCATTTTCTCACGTAAAGGTTAGCGAGACCCAATACACCAAAGATGGGGCTTGTTTGTCAATTAATACCATTTTCAGCATCAAACCATAAAAAAAATATAGTGATAAATCATAATTAAGTTTAAATTAATATCCAAAGTGTTAATAAAATCCAACCAAGCACTAAGTGCATAAGAAATCCAATATAATAGTAACCATCTCAAACCAACATGAAGTAAATAAATCCCGAGCTCATGCCCATAAAAAATCCCAATTAAAATAAATAAATCGAAGCAGAGTAGCACCTAAACTAGAATCAATAAGTCTGAAAAATTTGATGAACAAAAGGAAACTGCAACGCTGATCCGTCAACAGTTATGCTCTCCAAGTCTAGGAGCACCTGAGGGGAGAAACCATTTAAGTTTGGGTTAGTGCCCTATAGTTGCAAGAATTAAATTATTTAATTTAAAGTCCAACAAATACAATCGATCCAAAGTAAATATCCCCCATCGTCTCTCACACACGATTAATATCTCACCCCTCATCTAAGTGTGATATTACTCGTATCCAAATAAATTTCGAAATAATAAATGACAATTGGACCAATTTAATATCAAATGCATTAACTATAGTCAACAAATTAAAATGTAACCATCTGCATTCATATTATCAATGCCCAAAATAACCTAGTCTCATATGTCTCGTGAAGGTGATATAAACATCCACTATGTACAACATAGTATGGGTCTGTAATTTATTGTTTACGTTCTTAGACAAATTAATCAATCTCGGTAATTATATATATGTCCTTTCACATATGTGACACTCAAAGGCATCTACTAATGGTGTTTCGTTTGTGCTTTATCAGTAAGTCCAAATGAATCTCTATCCAGTCAGACATCATAAAACACACATAAGTGGGGCGGTCCGTATGTAGTGCATCAGTTCACGGCCCATACCCAGCGGTGACAAAGGATCTCAGCATCTACACCTACCTTTCGTAGATGGAGCTTCTACGTAGTACCTATAACAATGATATACACGATGCCTAGCCCACATGTGCAGACGTGTGCTACGGTCCTGAAAGTGCGTAACCCGCGAACATTGGTATGCCCACACAAAAAAATATAAATACATATTATTCCCATATAATATGAGTAGGAAATTACTCTATAATTACCTAAGGTATCCCACATAATATCAATAAATATTCACCCATTAATAATCGACCACCCAGTTAATTATTAATTCCTTCCTCTTTGAAACATTATTTAACCATCTAGTTAAATATAATTTCCCAATTAATATATGTGTCACAGTAGTATTTTTAATAAAATTATCATTGACCTGAACACCGTCCCACCAACTCATATGGTTTTCTAAAAATACCCTCGATCCATATCCGGTCCCAACTCAACCTTCCTCAAGGGCCGAATCAATTCATCTCCTAAGTCGAATCCATTCTCCCAGTCGAATCCATTCACCTTCCTGGCCGAATCGATTCGGACCTGGGAAGAAGCCCAGATCTGTTACATTTTCTATTATGAGATTTCTAAATTTCCTCCAAGGATTCATTCTAATGGTTCATTCCTTTTCACAAACCTATGAACAGCTCCCTACTACTTAATTACTCTTCTTGGAACAAAAAAATTCATATATTAATATTAAATTCTTTCCCCAAATTCTAGAATTTACATAAATGGGTCAAGACCCTTAGCCCAAGTTTTCTACCATAATTTCATCCATATTCAAATCAGATTTGGGGCATATCAAATGGGTTCAAAATCACTAAATTCTAAATCTTAAACATATATCAAAAACCTCTACATGTGAATTTCACTTTCCAATCTATCATCCAATTCAAGATTTCGATTATCCTAGATTTTTGGGTTAACCACCGATGTTCCAATTAGTCCTCTACATGCATAAGATTAAATCCTACCATTTAATCATCAAATTACAAGCTAAACCCTAGAAATCACATGGGGTTTACTACGATGAATCAGAAAGCACATTGAACGTTAAATTAAGCACGAAATTTTTTGTGTGGATATGTAGCGATGAATTCCCCATTGAATCTCTTGTCCCATTATCTTCTTTCGCCTCTGCTTCCTTCTCTCTTGAGGTGTGACTTCAAGGGTCATGTATTTGATTAAGTGCGGGGAGTGCTAATCTTCCCCTTAATCTTATAGTAGTCCCAAATCCCGAGTTCAGCTTATTTCCTAAATTTTGAACCTCCAAATGGGCCCCAACCCATAATTAGACTGCCCAAAAAGTTTTACAACTTATGTACTAATACCCCGAAACCATTTCTAAAGGTTTAAAACACATAAACCAGCACATAAAGTCTTCCGAAAAAGTGTCCCAATTATTTTTCCACGATTATGTTTATAATCGGGTCACACATCATACATTAATTATATAATATACATGCAATTATTTTCTATTGTAATTATTATCATAAAAATAAATCTTACATAATTATGATATAATAACAAATTACTTGTTCATAATAAATAAATTATCTTCACCGATTAAATTTAATTTTCATAAATTTTATTTTATTCCAAAAACATAATTTTATTTATTCTAGAAAAAATATGGGGTATTACATTATAACCCACCTGGCTATTATTGTAACACAAAACATTTTATATAAATAAACTCATGCTCAATGTTATACTTATATTATATTAATATTTATTTTATTTTATACTACAAAATTTTATATTATTTAATTATAAATATTAATAAATATTATTATTTTAGGGATACGGATATCCACGAAAATGAATATCTGTCAATATCGATAGTCCGTCTCAAATACGGATTATCCATCACGGATTCCAGCATTATCCGTATCCATATCCATTTTTTTGGATATTTAAAACTTATAATTCACTCTTTGGAATACTTATTTGGTTAAATATCCGCTAAATTCAGATATGAATACCGAATGGATTCGGATTTTCGAATATCCATTTTCACTCCTACTAGTACAGTCTCTACGAGTTGCACATTGGAAATGCAAGTTTACCATAGTCAATATAGCAATTATGTCACCACGTGCATAGTTAGGATATGGTGTCATTTTAAAGGTTGTGGATTGTCTCACAAAATCAACACGCTTCCTACCTACTTGGATTATAAACCGCTAATGAGGCTTGTATTGTAATGACCCCACTTTTATATATAGTTTGTTTTTACACTCTTGTGTTACTTATTATCTTATAAATGTTGTATTATTAGATATGTGGTATTATTGGATATCAATATAACAAACCCCATTTTTAATTACGAAGAATCAACTGTAAATTGGATCAAATCGAAGTCTTATGACATATCTGAAGGCAAATAATAAGTTTTGGGGTAGAAAATATAATTTTTTGAAACTTTAAGGACTAAAATAAAAATATAAAATGGGCCATTTTATAAATAAAATATTTTCAAGGACCTCTAAGAAATATTCAAAATATATAGTGTGAAATTACCAAAATACCCTTCATGTGTGAAATGACCTTTATACCCTTATCACCTTTTCCACCACGTGCTGGTCACTTCCACCTTACACATGTCATCCTTAGAGAGAAAGCTAAAACACATGTCATCTTTAGAGATAAAGCTAAAACACATGTCATCTTTAGAGAGAAAGCTAAAACACTTGTCATCATTCGGTGATATTAACACTGCAAGACCACTCTAGATCGCGAAACCTCGGTGTTGAATCACCAATCCAAAAAGCCTAGTCATTAGGCATGTGTCAACACCGTAATATTTTTGGAAACCTATAAATAGGGCCTTAGGGTTCATTTGAAACTCACACCAATTCCTTGAGAATTATAGTAAGAAAGAGTGATAGAAAGCTTAGGAAATATCTTAAGAAGGAGTTCTATAATTTCGAAGAAAGAATTCATTTCGTAGGTATGATTTTATTTAAATGTTATAATGTATTTTTATAGTTTTAATTTTGTGTTTTATAGCTTTACTTAGTAGTTATACTGGTAAAATACACTAAGGACTTCATTAATCAAAACTTAAAGTTTAGAAGAAATCCAAGTTGATTTTATTTTCATGTAAACTTGTTTGAAATTGTATATACGCTTTTAAAAATAATTTGTTAAAAGTAATTGCTCGTTATTATGGAATCCCATTTAAGTAATTCCAAAGTTAGGCCCGGTGAAATTCTGTCTAGACGAGATGATATTTAAGTGGTGCCCCTGTGACCCTCCATCTCTACTGGGAATGAATCCGGAAATATTCTGTCTAGAGGAGATGGTATTTAAGCGGTGCCCCTGTGACCCTCCATCTCTACTGGGAACCGACTGATTAGGAAGAACTATGAATTGAATCCTTTAATTACGATCAATAAGTTTTAAAAGTTAAGAAAATGGTTTTTAGTAATCCTTTGAAACAAGTTACTATTAAAATACAATATGTAGACTGGACCTTGTTTAGAACATATACTTAAACCTTTATCGTATTTGTTAGATTAACGTGCGATCGAAGACTCGTTATCTATAATCTCGACCTCTATTTTAGGTGAGTACTCTATGCAATTTCTTGCGCATTTTGATTATATTATATTATGCAAACTATGTATATTTTGTGAAATGATTTTATTCTCAAAATGCATCTGATACCGATGATTCCGTCGTTTGTTATATGTTTATATCTCTCTATATAAACATCTGATTTTAATTCTAAAACTTATTGATTCGGCCTATGGAAACTCTCTTACTATGTTGACCTTGACTACCGGGTGGAAATATTTGGGTGGTACCTTCCCAGCTGGTGTATCGCTGGTGTGCCCCAAATAAGGTGTTGTTCCAGAAATCATGATTATCTGTCTGTGATGTTACCGGGTGGAAACATTTGGTAACACTATCTGTTTGGGTATTAGAGTGTACATGGCCACTAAAACTGAATAATTGACATATGCTCAATTGTTTTATCTGCTCTATTCTGAACTGTTCATTCTGAATATATATATTTTCATCTACTTTATATATATTACTTGAAATTCCTATATTTATGTATATACCTTATGTTCTAAATTGAATAGGTATCTATTTTCTGAAAACCTTGGAATATTTGGAGATTAAATCTCATTCGGCTTTTAGCTGATGTTTTATAATTAACCATTTTTCAGGAAATAATTAGGCAAGCGGATGGAACATAAGGGGACTATGTTGAAGATTTAGCTTTTAGAGCTCTTTTTGTTACATTAAGTCTAATTTTGTTTTATTAGATAAAGGATGTTTGGCTCTTTAATTAAACGGCTTTAAAATTTCTGTCAAGTTGTAACTCTTGGATATTTTAATATAAATGAAGTTTCCTTTAGAAAGCTCTGATGATGTAATTCCTTCACTTTCAGTATTTTACGATTCATAACCATGTGATTATACTTCCGCTATATATATATTTTAAAAGAAAAATTTTGACGCCAGAATATTGGATGCCTTGGTGGCATGTCAAGACACTCGTTCCCTAAGATTTTTGGGCCGGGGTCGTGACATAGGTGGTATCAGAGCATAGGTTATGAACCCGTAGACTACTGCACATAGGTTTCGAACGTTATAGATTTCGTGTTTCAATCCTTAGGAGATAGTATTAAATATCTGATTTATCTAATAACCCTCCCTATGTGTTATATTATTTATAACTAGTATTTTAGTTTTTAATATTGATATAGAATAATAGATCTTATCTTTGGCCATGACTGTAGAAAATGACCAAGAGAAGATCATCAATGGGAACTAGTGATTCGAGTATACAAGGACTAGAAGGTGCATACAAGGCAATTGAAAGTTAGGCAAAGATTGTGGAGTAGCAGGTGAATAATGGAGTACCAAAGAATCTTGAACTAAGTAGATGTACTATTGAAGAGTTCAAGAAGTTGAATCCTCCATCTTTTAAAGGTACTCCTAACCCCACAGAAGCAGAAAGTTGGGTGATGCAGATAGAAAAGATGCTCGATGTTCTTAAGTGTACCGATGAACAAAGGGTGTCATTTGCAACATTTATGTTAGAAGGGGAGGCCGTACATTAGTGGAGAATGACTAAGAGAATACAGGGGTAAAGGAATACTTACATAAGTTGGAATGATTTCTTAGTAATCTTTTATGAGAAATATTTTTTGGAAACGGTGAAAGATGAAATGGCAACTGACTTCATGAGTCTGGTGCAAGGGAATATGACAGTTAGTCAATATGAGGCAAAGTTTACTGAGTTATCCCGTTTTGCACGTCATGTTGTAGCAACTGATGTTTTAAGAGCGAAGAAGTTTGAGCGTGGGTTAAGGTTGAATATTCGTAGTCGAATTTCCATCCTGAAATTAACATCATATATTAATGTCGTGACTAGGGCTACAATAGCTGAGAGGGATGGGGAGGAGTACAATCGAATTAGAGATGGCAAGAGGAAGTTTGGGGAACAAAAAGGAAAGAACCCTAATAATAGAAATTTCTTTAGGAACACACCCAATGTTGGGGGATCTACTGATAATAAATAGTATAATAACCAGTCATGTCAGCAATGTAGAAAGATGCATGGAGGACGACCTTGTTATAAGGATTCAGGAGCTTGTTTTAGATGTGGACAGAAAAGACATCAAATAAAAGACTGCCCAAACCCAGCAAGGGTTCCGATAAAGCTTTCAAGTGCAAAGAAGGATCAAGACAGACAGGGTAGAGTTTTCGCACTTTCTGATACCCAAGCTTCTAATACGGTAGTGTCAGGTACACTTTCTATATGTGCACAGCCTTTTCAAGTTTTAATAGATCCTAGTTCTACCCATTCATTTGTGTTTTTACGTTTCGTTAATCGCTTTCCTAATATTTCCGAACCCTTGAATCATAACATACACGTTTCTACTCCTTCTGGTGATTTATTGACGGGTACATTAGTATATAAATCTTACCCTATAGATGTTAGTAGTCATCAACTATATGTCGATTTGATAGTTTTAGACATAAGAGATTTCGAAGTCATTTTGGGGATGGATTGGTTAGCATCATATCATGCTAATGTAGATTGTTTTGAGAAGAGAGTTACTTTCCAAATTCCTAACCAACCAAAATTCAGTTTTAAAGGAACTGGCGTCCTATCTCTCATGTGTATTGTCTCTGCAATGCAAGCCTATAGTTTTCTTAAGAAGGGATGTCAAGGATTTCTTGCAAGTGTTATTGATTTGCAAATGAAGGATCCTAGTTTAGAAGAGATCCCTATAGCAAAACATTTTCCAGATGTTTTTCCGAATGATTTATCCAGTCTACCTCCTAGTAGAGAAATAGAGTTTACGATTGACCTTCTTCCTGGATCCATACCAATCTCAAAATCACCTTATCGCATGGCACCTTTAGAATTAAGGGAATTAAAAGTTCAATTACAAGATCTTTTAGACAAGGGTTTTATTAGACCAAGTATATCCCCTTGGGGTGCTCCGGTGTTATTTGTTAAAAAGAAGGATGGGACGATGAGGTTATGTATAGATTATCGTGAACTGAACAAGGTAACCATTAAGAATAAATACCCCTTACCTCGCATAGATGATTTGTTTGACCAACTATAAGGTGAGCAAGTATTTTCTAAGATTGACCTTAGGTCATGATATCACTAATTGAAGATTAAGGAAGATGATATTTCGAAATCAGCTTTTCGTACTAGATATGATCACTGTGAATTTCTTATGATGCCATTTGGACTTACTAATGCACCAGCCATTTTTATGGATATGATGAATAGAGTGTTTAGGAAATATTTGGATCAATGTGTGGTTGTTTTCATTGATGACATCCTTATTTATTCCAAAAGTATTGAAGAACACAAAAATCATTTAGAGACGGTATTACAAATCCTTAGGAAAGAGAAATTATATGCAAAATTAAAGAAGTGTGAGTTTTGGATGCCTAGTGTTTCTTTTCTAGGACATGTCATATCCAAAGAGGGAGTGTCAGTTGACCCTCAAAAGATTGAGTTATACTAGATTGGCCCAGACCAACTAATGTGAGTGAGATTCGTAGTTTCCTTGGATTAGCAAGTTATTACCGAAGATTTGTTAAAGGATTTTCTAGCATTGCCAAGCCTCTATCTAGGTTAACACAAAAGAACGTACAATATGAATGGTCTGAGGAAGCCGAGAAAAGTTTTCAAGAACTTAAGAATCGATTAATAACTGCCCCAATTTTGACTATTCCTTCCGGGACAGGGGGATTTATGATTTATAGTGATGCTTCAAAAAATGGTTTGGGATGTGTGCTAATGCAAAATGGAAAAGTTATAGCTTACGCCTCGAGATAGTTAAAAACCCATGAGCAGAATTATCCAACCCATGACCTAGAATTAGCAGCTGTAATTTTTGCTCTTAAGATTTGGAGGCACTATTTGTATGGTGAGACTTGTGAGATTTATACCGACCATAAGAGTTTGAAGTATATATTTACTCAGAAAGAGTTGAATATGAGACAAAGGAGGTGGTTAGAATTGATGAAGGATTATGATGTAAATATTCACTATCACCCAGGGAAAGCAAATGTAGTAGCTGATGCTTTAAGTAGGAAGTCTACAATAAATTTAGCATGTCTCATTACAAATCAGGAACCTTTGTTAGCGGATTTGAGAAGTATAGAAATAGATGTACGTATTTATAGCAAAGGAGGAATAATCGCAACCTTACAAGTACAACCCACGTTGATGGAAAGGATCAAAATTGCACAAGTAAATGACCCACAACTGAAGAAGATCAGAGAAGAGGTTATTGAAGGGAAGAGATTTGAATTTGCAATACGGGATGATATATTGAGGTTTGAAAATAGAGTGTGTGTTCCACGTGATGCCCAACTAAAGAGACAAATTTTAGAGGAAACTCATTGCTCGAGATTTACATTTCATCCTAGAAATACCAAGATGTATAGAGATCTTCGAGAAGTGTTTTGGTGGAATAATATGAAAAGAGAGATAGCATAATTTGTATCTCACTGTTTGGTTTGTCAACAAGTAAAAGTTGAACATCAGAAACCATCAGGATTATTACAACCTCTACCTATCCCTGAATGGAAATGGGAACATATTACCATGGATTTTGTGACAGGTTTACCAAGGAGTTCAAATGGTAATGATTCTATTTGGGTAATTATTGATAGGTTAACTAAATCTGCTCATTTTCTTGCCATTAAAATTACCCATTCATTAGAAAAGTTAGCCAAGTTATATGTGCGGGAAATTATTAAGCTTCATGGAACCCCAATTTCAATTATTTCTGATCGTGACCCTAGATTCGTTTCTCGCTTTTGGAAAAGCCTACAAGCATCCATGGGAACAAAACTGAATTTCAACACCGCTTTTCATCCTCAAACAGATGGACAATCTGAGAGAACCATTCAAACCTTAGAGGATATGCTTAGGGCTTGTGTACTTGATTTGAAGGGGAATTGGGATGATCATTTACCATTAGTGGAGTTTGCCTATAATAATAGTCATCAAGCAACTATTCAAATGGCTCCATATGAAGCACTATACGGTAGAAGGTGTCGTTCTCCCGCATGTTGGGTAGAAGTTGGAGAAAGAAAATTGTTGGGGCCAGAATTGATTCAGATCACAACAGAGAAAGTGAAATTGATACAAGACCGACTTCGAATCGCTCAAAGCCGTCAAAAGAGTTATGTTGACAATCGACACAAACAGTTAGAATTACAAAGAGGAGATTATGTGTTCTTGCGAGTATCGCCTGCAAAGGGAGTAATACGTTTTGGGAAGAAAGGGAAGTTAAGCCCAAGATACATAGGACCTTTTGAAATCCTTGAAAGGATAGGAGCTGTTGCGTATAAAATAGCCTTACCACCGGAACTCTCTAGTTTACATAATGTGTTTCACGTATCAATGATAAAGAAATATATCCCAGATCTAAAACATATCTTAAGTCATGAGCCTCTTCAAGTTAGAGAAGATTTGTCGTACATTGAGCATCCAGTGGAGATTTTGGACCATAAAGACCAAATATTACGAACCAAGGTTATTCCACTAGTTAAAGTATTATGGCGGAATCATTCTGTTGAAGAAGCAACGTGGGAGCGGGAAGATGAGATAAAGGAGCGATATCCATACCTTTTTGAAAATTAATGTAAGTAAAGTTTGGGGACCAAACTTTTTATAAGGAGGGTAGGATGTAATGACCCCACTTTTATATATAGTTTGTTTTTACACTCTTGTATTACTTATTATCTTATAAATGTTGTATTATTAGATACGTGGTATTATTGGATATCAATATTACAAACCCCATTTTTAATTAAGAAGAATCAACTATAAATTGGATCAAATCGAAGTCTTATGACATATCTGAAGGCAAATAATAAGTTTTGGGGTAGAAAATATAATTTTTTGAAACTTTAAGGACTAAAATAAAAATATAAAATGGGCCATTTTGTAAATAAAATATTTTCAAGTACCTCTAAGAAATATTCAAAATATATAGTGTGAAATTACCAAAATATCCTTCATGTGTGAAATGACCTTTATACCCTTATCACCTTTTCCACCACGTGCTCGTCACTTCCACCTTACACATGTCATCTTTAAAGAGAAAGCTAAAACACATGTCATCTTTAGAGATAAAGCTAAAACACATGTCATCTTTAGAGATAAAGCTAAAACACGTGTCATCTTTAGAGAGAAAGCTAAAACACTTGTCATCATTCGATGATATTAACACTGCAAGACCACTTTAGATCGCGACACCTCGGTGTTGAATCACCAATCCAAAAAGCCTAGTCATTAGGCACGTGTCAACACCGTAATACTTTTGGAAACCTATAAATAGGGTCTTAGGGTTCATTTGAAACTCACACCAATTCCTTGAGAATTATAGTAAGAAAGAGTGATAGAAAGCTTAGGAAATATCTTAAGAAGGAGTTCTATAATTTCGAAGAAAGAATTCATTTCGTAGGTATGATTTTATTTAAATGTTATAATGTATTTTTATAGTTTTAATTTTGTGTTTTATAGCTTTACTTAGTAGTTATGCTGGTAAAATACACTAAGGACTTCACTAATCAAAACTTAAAGTTTAAAAGAAATCCAAGTTGATTTTATTTTCATGTAAACTTGTTTGAAATTGTATATACGCTTTTAAAAATGATTTTTTAAAAGTAATTGCTCGTTATTATGGAATCCCATTTAAGTAATTCCAAAGTTAGGCCCGGTGAAATTTTGTCTAGACGAGATGGTATTTAAGTGGTGCCCCTGTGACCCTCCATCTCTACTGGGAATGAATCCAGAAATGTTCTGTCTAGAGGAGATGGTATTTAAGCGGTGCCCCTGTGACCCTCCATCTCTACTGGGAACCGACTGATTAGTAAGAACTATGAATTGAATCCTTTAATTATGATCAATAAGTTTTAAATGTTAAGAAAATGGTTTTTAGTAATCCTTTGAAACAAGTTACTATTAAAATACAATATGTAGACTGGACCTTGTTTAGAACATATACTTAAACCTTTATCGTATTTGTTAGATTAACGTGCAATCGAAGACTCGTTATCTATAATCTCGACCTCTATTTTAGGTGAGTACTCTATGCAATTTCTTGCGCATTTTGATTATATTATATTATGCAAACTATGTATATTTTGTGAAATGATTTTATTCTCAAAATGCATCTGATACCGATGATTCCGTCGTTTGTTATATGTTTATATCTCTCTATATAAACATCTGATTTGAATTCTAAAACTTATTGATTCGGCCTATGGAAACTCTCTTACTATGTTGGCCTTGACTACCGGATGAAAATATTTGGGTGGTACCTTCCCAGCTGGTTTATCGCTGGTGTGCCCTAAATAAGGCGTTGTTCCAGAAATCATGATTATCTGTCTGTGATGTTACCGGGTGGAAACATTTGGTAACACTATCTGTTTCTGTATTAGAGTGTACATGGCCACTAAACTGAATAATTGACACATGCTCAATTGTTTTATTTGCTCTATTCTGAACTGTTCATTCTGAATATATATATTGTCATCTACTTTATATATATTACTTGAAATTCCTATATTTATGTATATACCTTCTGTTCTAAATTGAATAGGTATCTATTTTCTGAAAACCTTGGAATATTTGGAGATTAAATCTCATTCGGCTTTTAGTTGATGTTTTATAATTAACCATTTTTCAGGAAATAATTAGGCAAGCGGATGGAACATAAGGGGGCTATGTTGAAGATTTAGCTTTTAGAGCTCTTTTTGTTACATTAAGTAGAATTTTGTTTTATTAGATAAAGGATGTTTGGCTCTTTAATTAAACGGCTTTAAAATTTCTATCAAGTTGTAACTCTTGGATATTTTAATATAAATGAAGTTTCCTTTAGAAAGCTCTGATGATGTAATTCCTTCACTTTCAGTATTTTACGATTCATAACCATGTGATTATACTTCCGCTATATATATATTTTAAAAGAAAAATTTTGACGCCAGAATATTGGATGCCTTGGTGGCATGTCAAGACACTCGTTCCCTACGATTTTTGGGTCGGGGTCGTGACATGTATATTCAAGAATTATTCCAGTATATGGTCTGCCTATATTAGTCATGTCATTTTCATTTTGCCTTGTCTTCTCTCTTCCATTGTCATAGTAGTTCCTCTAACATCACCATGGCTATAGTTATTTGTCTAGATTATCACCATAACAATTCTTTTAGCCATAATTTAAGGACAAAATTTAGTCATTTTATATCTTAGCTTATTTAATAGACAACAACACTTTGAGTTGAAAAGTGTTTAAGTCATATTAATTTGTTTGCTAATCATTCTTGATTTGTAAGTCTTGTAATTGAAAATTTATATGTGCTAGTCATTCTTGATTAACAAGTCATGTTGTCAAAAATATTTTTGGGAACTTATCATTAACTAAGAGTGTGTTTGATTGATATGAAAAAATTTTCCATGGAAAATAGTTGTTTGACTCATGTTTTGCCTTTGTAATACCTTGGTTGCAAACAAGTTATATATGAATAACATTCATGCACATACCAAGTGCTCCCTTCAAAATTTCATTTTTAGTGGAAAATATTTCTTATCCACCAACCAAATAATCACTTTCCATGAAAAACAGAAAAAGTAAGAGCAAAAACTCATATCTTTTTCAACTCATTTTCCGACTTCTCATCGAAATGAACTATTTTCCAACAATTTTTCAACTTTGTAATAAAGCACACCCTAAATGATAAATGATAGGGAGAGTCCATTTAAAAGATGGAACTTACATCACATAATATAAATATTGTACGCCCCTCTTTAGGTGGGGCATGTGAATTTCACAGCCTCAAATATATGTCAAATTGTATTCTCAAATATTCAATAAAAAGATTTATCCCCTCTCATGGACTTAGGCAATTTTTCAGACCACGTGCATCTCGTGTCCCTCTTGTGTGTGTTTGGTTGTTATTATTTTTCATTATATTATTTATTTAGATTTTGTGATAGGACTTTAATCACCTATAAGTTTTGTGCGCGCGCGCACACACACACACACACACACACACACATATATATATATATATATAATGCTCATGTGCAGACCAGTCCGCATTTTAAGAGTGCGGACCGGACATGTGTCACCTGATGGTGACCCTAGAAATTATCGGCTAAATTATAGGACACTCTCTCTCTTTTCTGGGCTCACCGCCAAGTGACACATTTCTGGTCCGCACTTTTAAAATACGGACTGATCCGCACAAGAGCAATACTGTATATATATATACAGAGTTTTCTGTAAGGTTCTTATATATACATACCCCAAACAAATTATTTTTTTAAATAGCAAAAAGATAAAAAGAAAATTATGAAACTTTGTGTAGACGATCTCCGCGCTATGGAGATCATCTATATAAAAGTTCATCAAAAAATTCATTTTTTACTATTTTAAAAAAATGATATGCAAAAATAATGAATATGTGCATTTTTGGCGGTTTAAACTTTGGATGATCATCTCACCCACTTTTGAATTAAATTTTTTGATGAATTATTTTGGAGATGATCTCCTTCAAAAAATTCAATTTTTACTATTTTAAAAATATAGTTCGCACGTAAGTCCGCACCGAATCAGGTGTGGCCTATGTATAAGAGAGAGAGAGAGAGAGAGAGAGGAGGAGGAGGAATCTCAAAAGGTGAATGAGAGGAAAGTGAAAAATGAGTTGGGTTTCTCAAAAAGTATTTATTTTAATTATTAATGGAGATATTTTAGTAACTTAGCATATAAATAATGGTCAAAATTAGTTAACTCACAATTTTTTTTTTTTAAATGGGAGTCAATAGTGAATTATTATTTGTATATGTTAATCCTCATGCGATGATAACTAATGGGTGTTCAAGTCCAAATAACCCTAAAATATTGCATGGGAATAAAATCTTAATACTAGAAATTATAACTAAATTATGGAAGCACTCAAAACTCTTCGGAAAAGGATACTCATTCATGCATAAAACTTGTTGCATGATAGATCATAGGTAACCTCAAGTGTGTTGTTTTTAAAATTAAAAAAAAAAACATTGAAACATAAATGAGAGGAAAAATCCAATTTGTTTACTTTTTTAGAAGAGAAAAAAGCTTTGAACCCAAAACACTTTTGGCCCACGAATTTAGAAATAATTTTATATAAATACTGCATACTTATATTATTTTATAAAAGCTTATTGGTCAATGTTCAATACTGAACACCTATCTTATTCATACCTAATTTGTTGACACTTTTTGAAACATAAATCTATTCAAACTAAAAATCATTCTAATGTCCCTTTTCTCTAAATTGGTTGCTAGCCAAGCAGTATTTGAGTCCAAACAGAACATCATTGTTTTCAACCGTATTTAGTTGAAAAATTATAATGTGGAGTGTGGAGTGGAGGGTTGGCATTAAATTAACTAATAACAACACAAAACTATTTTAATAATAAAGTTCAAAGCAAGAAACTTCAACAAGACATATAATGTTTCGTAATATTTTTTAATTATTAATTGAAAAATAATATTTTATATATTACAAAAAATATTTTTCAAATTGCACATAGATCACGTGTGTCACAATTTCTTGTTCATCTGTTTGATTGTAAACTGGACAAATAGTCTGGATGACAAATTTTTCTATGGCATGGTAAAAAATTTCATGTCAAATCCTATGGCAAAAATTTTAGGGTTGTTTGCACAACTGAGATGTTTACTAGAATTAATGGTAAAAGTGACAAATACAAACAAGCTCAAATATATATATATATATATATATATATAGAGAGAGAGAGAGAGAGAGAGAGAGAGAGAGAGGAAGGCTCACCTACATCATGCACTATACATCACACCGTACATCACACCTCATTCTAGGCCCTAGAAAACTTTTTTTTCAAATTTTATATTTTTTCCTTTAAATTAACCTTCCCATCAACCCATATGAAAAAAATTAGGTTAAAATACATTTTGTAGCTATTTTAAAAAAATTCACAAAAAAACTGCTGGCGCAAACCCTTATAAACAAGGTAATTTTAGCAGTTTTTTGTGGATTTTTTAAAAATAGTTACAAAATGTATTTTGACCTAATTTTTTGCATATGGGTTGATTATAAGGTTAATTTTAAGGAAAAAATATAAAATTTGAAAAAAAAAATTAGGGCCTATAATTAAGCGTAATGCATGGATGATGTATAGAGCATGATGTAGATGAGCCTTCTCATATATATATATATATATATATATATATATATATATATATATATATTAAGCAAAAAAATAATTCTTAAAAAAATACTTTTTGACAATAAAAATAGTTTGCAACGAGGAACAAATTGGTTTTTTAAAGAAAAACAGGTTGTAACAAAAAAATAGTTTTTAGCCCAAAAGTGAAACAATTATAACACAAAAACAGTTTTTCAAAAATATAGTTTTAACATAAAACATATAATATTTAGCCCAAAAGTTAAACAATTTTAACGAAAAAAATAATTGAACGAAAAAAGTTTTTAATAAAAAAATTAACAACAAAAAACAGTTTTAACAAAAATAAAACAGTTTTTTAACGAAAAACAGTTTTTTAGTGAAAAACTACTCTTGGGGGAAAAACAGTTTTAACACAAAAAAAAGTTTTTAGTGAAAAATAGATAAAATAACATTTTTTAGCCCCAAAAAATAGTTATAAAAAAAATTGTTTTTAAAGAAAAAAATTAACAATAAGAAAAACATTTTGACAAAAATAAAATAGTTTTTAATGAAACTAGTCCAAAAAAAGTTATAACGAAAAATAAAAAAAAAATAAAAGAAACATTTTATATAAAAAAAGAAGAAGTTTTAACCAGGAAAAACAAGGTTCTAAAAAACGCGGGGCGTGATCGAGGCGTTGAGGCCAAGCCTTAAGCCTTATAAGCCTAGGCGGGCCTTAGGCGTAAAAAGGCGTGAAAGACGTTTAGGCTTCTTAATATACTTTAATATTTTTTAACCATAACAAGGCTATTAAAATACTAAAATTGTACATATCATAAAAATATGTCTGAATATATGCAAATTAAAATACTATTTGATTATTTTGAATGAGATAATGGTCCGATTTGTAAAAAAAAATCTTTAAAAGGCAATATCACTTCACTAAAGTATTGTTGTTTTTAGAAAAAAAGTGTTCCTTAAGGTTTTACCAAGAATAACGCGTAAAAAGCTTAAGACGGAGCGTTTCTCCCAAGCCTCAAACTTAGGTGGAGCCTAGGCGGGTTTTTTAGAACAGTGGAAAAAACAAATTTAAAAAAAACAATTTTCATAAAGATGAAAAATCTGTAAGAAATTTGCCACCCTGTCTAGGTAAGTAAAATTTGCTCGCAAATTTGCCAAAATGATGGGAAAATATGTATATTGACATGGTATTCATACAAAATTTATCATAAAAATAAGGGTTATCATGTTAAAATTATTTTAAATAATTCTCCATTATGTGCTCCATAATTATGTTAATACTAAGAGTCACTTTGGTTAATGAAAGGATACTCCAAATACCAAGCGTTAAAATGACTTTTGGGCATCTAACTTTATGGACGGTTAATATTAAGTGACTGTTGGAGATTTGGTATTGTCCCTACCTATAAATAAGTCACTGATTTCCATCATTCAGACACTAAAAGACAACATAATGAAATTATCGAAAAGGGAGAGAAATCTAAATTCTCAAGGAGAGTAAATTTTAAAATAATGTTTTGTCTATACTGGGAGATATAATCGTTGTAATGCATTGAAATTGGAGTATGTTCTTGCTACATAAAAGATGAAGTTGTGTTCCAAAATTTTGCCCGATCAGACATCGTTAAGGTTGGTGCTCAGTTAATATTTCTAGCTGTGACAATTATGGAGGTATGTTATTTTAACACCATTTATGTTTAAGAACATTTGTATGTGAAAATTTAATAAAATTAATGTATTATTGATTAATATTATGGTGTTCTTAAAAATGGGTTCTACGTGTGGTATCAGAGCTAAAATTTAAGATCTCATGATTTTTCTTTATTGGTGTTTGCCTATAATAGAGTCTACATTAAATCAATTTTTGTGTGTGCAAATTTTTTTTGTGACATTTTTCTTCCGTCCCCTATACTCACTAGTCGAAATGTGAAAGATTAAAACTTGATCGGAATTTTCTGAAACTCACAAGGTCGACTGGAAACGTCGAAATAAAGAAAGCTCATTGTATGCAATGGGCCCTACGCCAGTTTTGCATTTGGCGTCGTTTAGACCTTTAAAAATGCTTTTTTGTCATTTTTGGTAATAATGTCAACGCTCATAACTCTCGCTTAAAATTTGATTTTACGATTCCACAAATTGGAGAATGATGTTGAAAAGATTGTTTATGTTACTGTAGTGATAACTCAAATTTTTTATTTTTGGAAAAATAAATTATTTTTGGTATTTTATGGTATAAATCACTACATATATTTTTTTATTAAATGATTCTTCTAATATTCATGTTATGTAATATTTGTATTGACCAACTGGTTCAATATAAATTTTAAGTATTAGATGTATGATTATATGTTTGACAATAACATTTCAGTAAATTAGATTATTGTGCATAATCTATATTTGGTAGTCCAAAGGTCCTAATATAATCAAGTTTCGACACTAATATTCATATGATCTTAGATTGGAAAGACATTAAAGTGTCTTAATATATAATTGTAAATAATAAATTATTGTGTATGCATCTATATTTGAACCCTTAATTATACATTAAGTTTTGAGTATAATATTTTTCAGGGCATTGATTTTACATAAATAATGTTTACGACTTCCCGAAAAATTACTTTGGAATTCCGTCGAATGTTTTGAGATTCTTGAGTAATTTTCTACAGTTCCATGATGTTAACTCTTTTTTTTTTTTTTTTAAATAAATAAAAATAATAAAAAAAATAAGTTTCCCCATATTTTTTTTATCTAGAACTGTTATAAAATCTTATTCTAATGATCCTATTTTAGATGAATCTTCGTGCCAAAAATAGGCCAACATATTTCATATGGTGGGATATTAGACTTGTGTTATTGTCAATATTCATATTTTTTATGAGTCTCGTGCCAAACACAGGCCAACGATTCATATTATTGAATATTATGACCTTGTTAATATTCATATTTTGATGAGTCTCGCGCCAAACGCACGCCAACAATTCATATTATTGAATATTATGTTATTGTTAATATTCATATTTTGATAAGTCTCGTGTCAAACATACGCCAACGATTAATATTATTGAATATTATGTTATTGTTAATATCCATGTTTTGATGAGTCTCGTGCCAAACAAAGGTCTATGATTCATATTGTTGAATATTATGATATTCGTGTTTTAATGAGTCTCGTGCCAAACACAGGCCAACGATTCATATTATTAAATATTATGTCGTTATTAATATTCATATTTTGATGAGTCTCATGCCAAACGCATGACAATGGTTTATATTGTTGAATATTATGATATTCTTGTTTTAGTGAGTCTCGTGCCAAACACAGGCCAACGTTTCATGTAGTTGAATATCATAATTATTGTTTATTGTAATGATTGTACTCCCATTAAGTTGAATTAAATGCCAAACACAGGCTACAATTCATATCTCCGGATACTACATTTATGATTTCGTTGCATGCATGCATATTTGAAAGCATGACTTGCAATTTTGAGACTCATAAGTAAGTATTCATTCAGTTTAATGAACGACCAAATACAAGCCGAGATTACATGTGAAGATATTATACTTGTAGTCATTTTAGATTATCTTAATGATTTTTATAAGGTTAAATTGAAGCGCAACATATGCTGAAATTTAAAAAAAAATAAACATTGAAATTTTGGTGAATATTAAATAATTGACAGTTGGAATCTCATGTTGTGTTATCTCAGGGTCAATGTCGGGAATATCATCGTAGGACCATGAGAAGACATCCACAAATTACTTTAGTAGATCTTTGAGTTGCGCGCGCTCATGCTCATTAAGGGTGGCCCCTATCCTAATCTCTCACATTTGGCTACTAGAACCGAGATTATTAACCACAGTTTCATCTTCATTAACTTGAACGCGGTTATATTATTTGTTATTAGCCTTATTTAGATCAGTTAATAATTGTTCATTTGCAAAATCATCACCATCAAGAGTTTGATTAGAATCAAGGCAATTAATGTATATCTATATTATATGAGAGGGGGGTGTTTTACTGTTCCAAAAAATTAACGGTTGAGATCGCATTTTTTTGGGCGATCTAAGGGTTCCAGATTGTGCCACGTAGGATTATACAAATTATGAGGTGTCAAATGAGATAAAACAATCCTTGATCCCCGACACTGAACCCGTCTTCCTTTCATTCCGTCCTCAAACCCTTTACCCTCCACGAACTAACCCTCCCCCAAAAAACCCTACCCGCCGTCCCTCCTCCCTCCAAACCCTAACCCTCTCTCCCTCTCACTCATCACTCCAGCTGCCGTCCGTCCTCCTCTCATCTTAACGCTTCCCTTCCCCCAAGCTCACGCCATCCCTCCTCCTCTCTCCCTCCCCCCCCCCCCTCCACAAATCGCGCACACACACACTCTGATTTCAACAAACAATCGCACACAATCGCGCACACACACACAAACAATCACGGCTGATGCTCCTCCGAAACCCCCCCTCAGGTATACACACACGCACACACTTTGGGGTTTGGGTTTTTCGCACACACAATCGCGTACACACACACACAATCGGTTCCCCTCAGGTTTACACACACGCACACACTTGGGGTTTTGGGGTTTTTTGAAATTTCGTTTTGGGTATGGGTTTATGGGGTATGGATTGAAATTTCGGTATGGATTCAAATTCGGGTTATCATCAAATTTGGGTATGGATTGAAATTTCGTTTTGGGTATTGATATTGGGTAGTACAGCTGGGGTTTATGGGTTTTTTGAAATTTCGTTTAGCGAGATCCACATCTCCCCGCAACTACAATTTGTTTTCAGATATGATTTTTTACCCTAAATTCATTTTTTTTGTTTGTGAGGTATACTCAGAAGGTGAAATTCTTTATATATAATTTGTGTTGTATTTTTCAGTTTTGAAATTGATTACTTATGTTTCCAAGGTGGAATTCTAAGGTTTGTCAATTAATTATTGTTGATTTGTTTGTGTGTTTTCATTTGTTAGTCTCTTCTTCTTTCAGCTACTAACTTGGTGCCTCTCTGTTTTGTTATAGGTTTGGATTATTGGTATGAAGATATTCATGGTATGACCTATACAATTTTTATTTCAATTTTAGCATTGTTTGTGAGTGTTTATTGTTTAGTTTTAATAAATTTGGCTTTGAGAGCTTCTATGAAAGAAAAAACAAATTGAGCAATCCTAATAGTTAGTATATAAAAGTAGTGTGTATTACTTTTAATAAATATGTTTTCTATGTTCCAATTTAATTAGTGTGTATTATTTTTGTTCAATTGTAAATAACCAAAAAATATAATTTTTATTTCAATTTTAGCATTGTTTGTGAGTGTTTATTGTTTACTATTAATAAATTTGGCTTTGAGAGCTTCTATGAAAGAAAAAACAAATTGAACTAGCCTAATAGTTAGTATATAAAAGTAGTGTGTATTACCATATTTGGAACAAGAATTTCCCCATCTGTTTAAGTTGGAACAAGAATTTCCCCACCTCTTTAATATGAGAGGGGGGTGTTTTACTGTTCCAAAAAATCAACGGTTGGGGACGAATTTTTTGGGGTGATCTAATGGTTTGGGATTGTGCAATGTCACTATTTATGCGTTGTGACATGGCAAATGAAGAGAAAAACCCTTTTAACCCCAAATCCTTCCCCGACTCCCTCATCCTTCCCTGCCCCTCTTCCTCTCCACGCCGCCCATCCTCCACTCCACCGCACCACTATAGGTAATCTCTCCCTCACTTAATTTCTTAATCTCCCCCTCTCTTAATTTCTTAATCTCTACCGCATCTTCATTTTATTGTTCTTTCGATTTAGGTTTTGTAGATCTAAATCAATGGTCTCAATATTTAGGTTTTTGGTTTGTTCTAAATCAGGTATTACTTTAGATAGTTTACGATGTATTAATCTCTTCTTCTATATTTATATTTTGAGATTTTTATTTTGAAATTATTGCCTTTTTGTTTGTGGATCTCAGATATGATGTCTCCCTCTTTTTTCTTCTTCTTAATTTTGGTGCTCAAATCTAACATGTATGCACCCTCATTTCATCTAACTATCATATTCGACGTCACAGTAATAGGTATTTACTTTTTTCATATATAAGACTAATATACTCCACACTTTATTTTTATTTCAAGAAATATATTTGTTCTTTCATTTGAAATTTATGATTGTGATGGCGATAACATAATGATACCTTGAAAACTTGGCATGCATTTTGTTGATACGTCTGTCCGTTTATATTTGGAATTGAAGATGAAGCCAATATAAGGTAACTTGGACAAATTTTGGACATGCTTAATAACTCGGGATAAATCTGCCTCTTATACATATATCTTTGCATTATTGATAAAATTTGTATTTTGTCCCTATAAATCCCATGAGCGCTACAATTCACTCATGTTGGTTCAACATTGATAACTAATGAGTGATGCTAAAGCTTTAATATTGATAACTGTATTGCCAGACTTCAATATTGTTGGCAATAAATGGTTCAAAATAATTATACTGAAATTGTGTAAGTTTTATTTCTTAAATCAATGCGAGTTAGAAGATGAATGATTGTTTGGATTGTTTTTTATTAAAACTATACAGACCTATGATCCAATGCTGCTATATGCAGCTCTATACAGACCTATACAGGCCTATGCTCCTATGTTGTTACATGCTATATGCTGTTGTATGATGTATGCTGATATATGTTTCTATATATACAGACATATGCTGCTGGATTGAAGACGGATATCTGCTATGGTTGTAACTGAGGTGGAAAATTAATGGTGAAACATTAGTAACATATTAGTATCAGATATTACTCTACCTAATTGGAGATATTCTTTCTTGCAGCATAAGCTTGATAGGCTGCCAACCCAATCACATCAGCATTTGTTGGAGCAATGACACAACCTAATCTTTACCTGTTAGGGGTGCTTGCATTTGATTTGTAGCAGGGATTCAGCAGAGCACAAGTTTTGTGTATGTTTTCATTTTGTTCCTTCAAGGAGAATGAATAATCACATGTATCCCACTCCCATATTTTCTCAAACTACCCCTACAATATCTCTCCCACTCTGCCACTCTCTTTCACTGCCAGTTTGTTCCTTTAAGATGAATGTATGATCGAAAAAATATCAAGAGGAGAGATATTGCGATGATATCCCACTCTCTTTCAGTATCTTTTAAACAGAGTTTTTTGTAAGTTTGTCATTTTTAGCAACATCTGATGTGTTTGCGTATAATTAATGTTTTTGTTGGGTTTTGGTATCGAGATATTGCGATGATGAATTCTTGCATGGTGAAGGAACATAAAGCGGTTTTTAAGCAGAAGGTTATTGAATTCTTGGTATGTCCCTTTGTTTTAGATTTCTTCAATTAAATTACTCAGTTCATTACACAATATCTATGTATTTTTCCCATTCTTTTCATTTCAACATAGGATTTGTTTTGGATTTCTTATTTTTCATTCTGAACTTCCAATTGTTTGTGTTTTTTTCTTTTGTGTCAGGGATATATGATTATGTTTTTTCAGGGGTTATTGGTTGTTCAGTGCAAGGCACGTCTGATCCTCATCAGCGACCACCATATCTCTGCCCTTTGCACATCATATGGGGTAATGTTATATGTCTGTTTACCCAGCACATCATATGTTTGAATAAATATCTGTTTACTCAGCACATCATATGTTTGTTATACTTTGGTACTTGATTTTCTCTTTGGCAGTGGAAAATATACATTCTATATGCATATGCAGAATATTACTTATTTGCCTCACCTATTATGCATATGTATTTATGCATATACATATATCCATACATATATGCATACAGTATGCATATATGCATCTGTATATATGCACTGCATATATGCATCTTCATACAGTATGCATATGCATATATGCATCCGAATATATATGCATCTATATTATATGAGAGGGGGGTGTTTATTGTTCCAAAAAATCAACGGTTGAAAATAAATTTTTTGGGGCGATCTAAGGGTCTGAGATTGTGCCACGTAGGATTATACCCATTGTGACGTGGCAAATGAGATACTAACTCATTCAATCTCAAACCCTACCCCCAACTCTTCATTCTCTCCCTCTATCAGCCGCAACTTCTCCCTCTCTCTCACAGTCCCTCTCTGATTTCCCCCTCTCCGGTCTCCCCCTCCAGGTAATCTCCCTCCTCCCGCCTACCTCCCCCTCCTTCTCCTCATCCCCCACTCACGCACACATCTCACACGCACACACCCACCCCCTCTCCTTCTCCGGTCCAACCATCCGCCCTCCTCCCTCCCCCACTCACGCACACGACACACACACGCACAGGAACCCACACACGCAGACACACACAGCTCTCACCGTATTCATATATCCATATATCCATATGCATATATGCAATCATATATGCAGATATATGCAAGCATGTATGCAGCCATATATTTGCATATATGCATCCATATATGCAGCATATATCTGCATATATGCAGCCATATATGGAGCCATATATCTGCGTATATGCAGCCATATATGCAGCATATATCTGCGCATATATGCTTGCATGTATCTGCATTTCAACTTTAGTACCAAATTAACTGATCACTATAGTATAAAGTCCTTAAAAATTATACCAATTGGTATATAACTGTTATACGAAACCAACTGTTATACCAAACTAATATTTATATTAACAGACCAAAGTCCCAACTGAACAGTTAATGAAATTTAATACCAAATGAAATACCAAACCAACTGCTATACCATTTCAAACCAACTCAAATATTTGAATTTGAATTTCAAATCAATATTTGAATTTCAAACCAACGCTGAAATACCAACTGAAATTTTATTTTGTTACTGAACTCTGTAAGTTTTAGTGTCTTTTCCTGTGTTCTAATTACAGTCTTTTCTAGACAAGAAAAATGTACCGTTGATTAAATTGATTTATTTTGTTATGTATGATTATTGAATTATTTAGTGTTGGGAATCCAGTTGATCTACGTTGTAATTGTCATTTTCAGGTCCATTTCGAATTCCTTTTATATTCCATTGATTCGGATCGCAGGTAATATTTCTTTTTCCCCCAATTAGTTTCACTTCATATTCTACATGTCTACATATGCCAAATATTTGCTCTGTTATGTTTCATGAAATGATTTTTTTTTTACTAAAGTCGTAGTAATTATAGAAACACACTTTAATACGACCAACAATGGAAAACCTTCGCCGTTCCTTTAGTGCCCCCTAATACATGGGATTTGTGTTTTCTTTTGTTTTTGTACAGATAAATAAAAATGTCCAACTTCATTCTCATTGGTTCTTTGTAATTATCAGGTGCGTATAGAGATCACCGTGATGGTTATGTGTAGACATACTTGGGAGAATAAGTGTCACAGAGAAGTTTACGACAAAGCTTAAGGTATGTAAAAAGAATAAGATGGATCTTTTTACGACAAAACTTGCGATTTTTTTCTTCTATATTCTTGGATTTGTCGTTATCCCTTGATAAGGGTGGATAGTTCAATAAACAAAGGAGACTCTGCCCAATTTTTTTAAAACTTTGACACTTTATTTTTTTAAAACAAAGAAAGCGGATCGAGGTTTACATATTGCCTACTTGGATTGGTTTTTCTTTATTTTTCATTTTTACATTTAAGGTTTCATATAGATGATTTCGGGGTTGCTTGGGAACATTGAAATCCAGTAGTTTCAAGATGACACACACAGATCACACTCACACACAAATGTGTTTTTTGAATTAGGTTTTTAATTTTCTTAGTAATTTGGATTGATGTGTATCGCCCCCCACCCCACCCCACCCCACCCCATATCGTATATAGCTAACGTACAATGTTTTTGGGAACAAACTAATTTTTTTTCTTTTCATTTCAGGTTTTAGTCCAAGACCAATCAAACATGGACTTAATTTTTATGCTACGGGACTTCTATGGCGTTGCTACGAGACTTTTATTGCGCTACGGGACTTTTATTGGGCTGCTACGGGACTTCTATGGGGCTGCTACGGAGCTGCCACAAGGCTAATACAGGGCTGCTATGGTAATAGCTACTACAAGGACGCTATGGGGCTGCCACGGAGATGCTACGGGGCTAATACAGGGCTTTTGTTAGGCGAATTTGTTTTTTTTTATTATTGTTATCCCTTGAGAAGGGTGGATAGTCCAATAAACGAAGGAGATTCTGCCCAATTTTTTTAAAACTTTGACACTTTGTTTTTTTGAGACACAATGGGATTTTATTTGATGAATATTGTATATTTTATATTATATGTGAATTTGTTTGATGAATTTAAAATTATTTGAATGTTGTTGGACTATTTGTTGTTTGTTAAGCAGGGTGAATAGTTTATAAACAAAGGAGATTATGGCCAATTGTTATAAGTTATTCTTTTTTGGCCGTTTTGTAATTACGTACTTCGAAAATTTTCACCGTTTTGTAATTACGTGCGTTCGAAATTTTCGCCGTGCCTTCAGGCACGGGCATTCCGCTAGTGTATATATATATATATATATATATATATATATATATATATATATATATATATATATATATATATATATATATATATATATATATATATATATATATCACATTGAGGACTATATTAAGTTAAGGTTATGTGATAGCTTACGGTATAACTTATGTTATATCACGCAAGATAGGTGATAGTCAGGAGGATTTAGTAGATGGGTGGAAGAGATTAGTTAGGCAGGGTAGCTTAACTAGATTGTTTAAAAAGGTATGCGATAGGTGTGATCTATTAGAAGAGGGGTGAGGTGTATTTGATGAGAGTGTGATACCAGTTTAAATATGAGATATTTCATATTTTAATATATGGCATTTTTGCACTTGAAAAATATTTTCAAACTCGGGCTCTGACCCGTTTCTCTATTTTCCCCTCTCTTGCTATATATATATATATATTAGGTGTCCAGACACAGGGACTCCTGAATGATGATTCGTTCGAGTCAGACGTTCGCTGCCACAGCTGTGGATGAATGCAGGTTTATTTTAGATGCTTATATTCTTATGATCAAGATAGGAAGCATTGTAGTAACATTTGGGCCGATAGCCCTATTGTATTCATTTATTCTTTTTCCGCCTTTAAGTGTGGCATTCGATTTGGTTGTTTTATGTTAAACTGAGTGTTCGATTATTTTTATTTCATTTCAGTTCGTGTATATAAACTGTTGTGATTGATTTATTTGAATGGTTTGGTTAAAAAGATTAGTTAAATAAAATTTTGATGCCAACCTAATAGGTTATTAGTAATTAATTTGGTTTTCGACAGTAATGCTGAGAATGAACCATATGAGACTCCTGTTTTAATTTGGTATAAAATTGATCGCCCGGTATTTTATTAGGCGGGGTGTCAGAAATGGGTTTAGTTATCCCTTATTGCCTTCTCCCTAAACCCAGTCCGGGCATGAAGTGCATATTTTTGAACATCTGGATTACATTGTCGTTTTCACGGGGGTCATATTATGGGCAACCTTTGTCTTTAAAGTCATCCCCTTATGGGAGTAAAAGTGGTTCAACTCGTAATCCTGATAGTAGCACATTGTTCATCCCGTGTTGTATCTCAAGTACCATATTACTGGTGCTTTCATTCTTGGTGTTGTCACCGTCTCCCAAGATAGTGATAACCTGTCCATTAGCGAATAACTTCAATTTTTTATGACACGAAGAAGACGCTCCTTTGATGCCATGGAGCCACGGTCGTCCGAGCAGCAGATTAAAACAGGCTGGGATGTCAATGACTTGGATTTCCACAATGGAGTTTATAGGGCCAGCCCTTATTGAAAGCTTGATAGATCCCATTACTTCTCAGCGGGTATTGTCATAGGCATGTACGGCAGCAAAGGTTGGTGCGAGGTCGCTTACTTTTAATCCCAGATAATTTAGAGTTCTTAACGGGCAAACGTTTAAAGCTGATCTGTTGTTAACGAGAGAGAGGGGGACATTTTTTCCCATCACTTCAACAGATATTAAGAGCATGATTGTGGTTGGGACCACTCTTTAGGATTTCTTCTTCAATAAAGGAGAGAATTCGAGTATAGGTTAGAGATCCAACTAGGTTCACCACTTCTTCTAGAGTGGTTGAGGATCGAACTGTGGGTCCTGTGAGTAGCATGATTAGGGCATTTCGGTTCAGTTGGGAAGACATAAAAAGCCCCCATAATGTGATGTTGGCTTAGTTTTTCTTCAATTGATCGAGGACCTTACTTTTTTCGAGGTTTATTTATGGCATATGGAGATTCTCAACACCCTTCCCTTTATTGCTTACTCATGGTTGTAAGCTTGGGATTTAGTAATTTCTTCCTATCCTAGTCATGTGGTTCACAGAAGAAGGGAAAAACAAAAGTCTTATTTCTTCATCGATATCGGGTTATTCAGCCAACTTGTTGAATTCTCCTAGCAGCTCCTCGAATGATATGATCCCGCATATGTTGGCTATTAAACTAGTATTTTATGAATCTTGCTCTTCATTTGAATCTTTAAAATCATACCCCCATCCGGTGGCAATGATATTTTATTTCCATGCAAACTCAATGCACTCCACAACTTCCATGGACTCTTCGTATAATTCCTCCCATTCGATAGGAAAATGCATAACTGAAGAAATCAAGCGCTTTTATAATTTCAAAGCATCGGGTATCTCGAATACACTACGAATATCACCAGTCTGTTAAAATAAATCTGTCATGATTTGGACCATGTCATCTAGACTGACTTCGTCGATTAGCACCACCCAGTTTTCTGACTCTCAAGCCTATTTACGAGCTTCTAAGAACAACCCACTGAATCTCTATCGGTCGATGGTCATCTGGGAGGGCAATTTCAGCGAACTCTAAGAGTTGGTTCAGCACTTCTGACAGTTCCATATTTTTACCTCCAGAACGGGTGCGGACGGGGATGCATTCTCTGGTGAGGAGGGATAAGGCTTTATCGACAAATGTAGTAGGGTGTAAGAGGAAATATGGGCATGTTTGGAGAGGTTTAGGAGAGTATATGGGTATGACTGGTGATTTACTCGGCATGATTTGGGTGGATGGGTCAAATTATGAGTCATTTTCTAGGAATATGTCATTTGCATGATTCGGGAGGGGATTATGGGTAGTGTTTGGTTTGGGATTAGCTGGTGAGGCGATGACACCCCGGTCAATCAGGCCTAGGATCACATTTCAGTGATGGAAACATTGGTCGGTCAGCAGTTTGATAAATGTCACAATGGGCATCAGGTTTAAAGTTTTTCGAAAGTGGGTTTGGTAATAGACGGGGGTCCAATGGTTTGATCAGATTTTGGCTCAAGAGGGCCTGGTAGACTTTAGAGAGAGGAGCGTGAAGCTCGATGTATTCCTTCCAGAATGGGTTTGGGTGACTTTTTGGTGCCCATGAAGCGGCAGTCTAAGAGATGTTGTTGATGGTAGAAACCGTGGTACTAGTAGGTTTTTCAAATTTTCTAGGACCAAACTGTTCAGAGGTTTTCTTCGGTTCAACTTCTGTCTTGGCAAGACTTTCTTCGATCTCCATTCCTGCTTCTCGGAGGGCTCGAAAGTGAGGGTAATACTGTCCTCCCATTAATGTTTGGACATGGGGTAGGATGTTCTTCTTTACGATACTGACTTATTCTTCTTTAAAAGTCCGATTGGTTATGGTAATTGCTTTCTCTCTCCACCTTGCTATGAAGTTGCTGACTGATTCCCAAGGTCTCTGTTTAAGTAGCTCTAAGTCACGACGGGTAACTTCTAGCTCTTCATTGTACTTGTACTGTGACATAAACTCACAGGCAATATCTTCCCAAGTACGGATTCTGGATTCCTCAAGGGATAAGAACCAACGAAGAGCACTATCTTTTAAAGTCTATTGGAACATCTGGGCCATTATTTCTTCAGAAGACCCTAGGAGAGTCATGGCTTGGTGATAGCTATGGAGATGAATGATTGGGGGTCCACTGCCTCCGAACTTCTCGATATTGGGCATCTTGAATTTTTTCGATAACCTGGCTTAGGATAGGGAGACATGTGGGTGTAGTCCATGTAGTTCCCAAAGAGTCTGACTTGATCGAACTTCTTGGTCAACATCTTGAGGTATTCCTTGGCCTTGTTCAATTCTTCCTCTTTCCGGTCAATAGTCACGTTTAAGTTAGCCCCTGACTGAGTAAGGTTTGGCATAGGAAGTTGGGCTAGCGGCGGCCCATCAGCAGGAGGAGCACGGGGAGCATGCTGGTATTCCTAGGGAACTAAAATAGGCTCAGGTGAAGGCATACCCATAGCGCGGGGTAAGAGTACCTCGGGCTCTTTAGGGACAGGGGCCTGGTTTCTTTGCATCTTATGAACCTCGATTTGAAGGTTGTCAATTTTGGCAGTGAGCTGAGCTAGAACCGTCAACAAATTCGGCTGTACATTGGGAACTTGATGCGTGTTCTCCATGGAAGGTGGGTGAATCTCGAACTCGGAAGAAGTAAGGGGACTGACAGAATTTTGGGCAATTCGACTGAAGATCGAAGCCAATAGGGAGCTAGGCCAAGGGTATGCGATCGACCTGATAAGGACAAAAGTTGGGATTTATGTTCGAAAAAGAAAAGAAGGGAAATTTTCTATTTTTGGAAAAAGGAGGAAAATGTTTTTGACATTCTTGGAAAATATGAGGACAAAAAATGTTGTTTTTTTTTAGGAAAAGAAAATGTTTTTGGTATTTTTGATAAAAGAGGAAAAATGACTTTGGACACTTTTGGAAAGAGAGAGGAAAAAACGAGAGATGGTTCTCAGCATGATTATTATGTTTATTAGGTTCTCACTTGTATTAAGTTTGCCTAGATGCAAAAAAGAAATGCCGGACAAGATCCGAGCATGGAAAATTTGGGTTTGTAATATATGTAAAAACGAGGGTTAGACTTGTTACCAGGCTCACGGACAGGGTCCCGTTTTAAAAATTGCATGAAAATTTGGGCGACATGCCGACCCGTCGTTTCTGCAGAGTTTCGGATAGAAATCGATAATATAATATGTGTGTCTTAGGCTTGACACCTATATGCGGGTATGCAGTTATTGGGTTAATTAGAAAGTGTTCCCTCCTTTAGCGTGACTTCCATGATATACGTATTGCTTTGGAGGGCAATCGATACGTGTGGACAAGCCATTTGATATACCCGAGTGTACGTGAATTGCCTCACTATATACCTCGTGGGGATGGTACATGTGAGAGAGAATTCAATATACTCGACGTACATGAAAATTTTCCACGTGATATACATCCCATAATGACTTTGGTCAAGTGGTAGGATACGGGGGAACCGTTTGATATATGTCGAAGGTACTTGGCTAATGGAAGGTGAGAGTCATATCGCTTACGCTAACTGCGACCTGCCAGACCAGCGCCCATCACGAAGTGACTCCCCAATTAGGGGACAAAATTTGGTCAATATCAATGCTCTTTGGTGGTGTTATGCGTATCATGCATGTTTATTTGATTAGTATCTTATGGAGAGAGTGTCTTTCTTGATTATGCCCAACCAAGAATAAGATACAAGTATAAATAGTAGAGCTATACTAAACATGGATAATAAGTGAGAGTGGGTTATGTGTAATTATCTACAAGTGAGTTTGTGATGAGCATATGTAGAGGTGTGGGTTAGTGACACCTAAGCATGGATTTCTACATAGTGTATGCAACATGTGGATATATGTGATCCTAAGTGCACGTGGTGTGAAGTGAACATGGGAAATTTCTACAAGTGTGTGAATAGTGGCATAAGCATGAGGTAAATGCGTATAGGGAATAAAAAGGGGAACATGAAAATAGAGGGATATACAAGAAAATAAAACACCCATGCAAACAAAGTCTATCCCTCTTAAAAATAATCCCCAGCGGAGTCGCCACTGTGGCCATCTCGAGCAGCGTCGGGGGAGGATCCCTCGAAAAGACTGCATCGCGATCTCGCACCCCTCTTTAAAATGTGCTTCGATCATCATTGGTGTGGGGATAAATGTGAAGAGATGGAGTCGCCAGCCTATTTTTCACAAAACAGGCAAAAGAACATGTTGCCACTTCGAGAGAGCGGCATCAAAGACAAACTGATGCATACGAAACCAATAGTTCGAAGGTTCGGGGGCTAAGTTACGGAATGGGAAGTTGTTAGGCAACTATCCCGCCCTTTCGATCTCTCATGGGCTTGTGCTATTATTTTCCTTTATATCCCCGTGAAGTGTGTGTGCATGTTTATATAGTGGGTATCGAAATAATTCAACTCATACCATGGACAAGGTAGAGTGAGGTTATCCATAGGAATGTCCCCAAAATGACATATATTGAAAATATGATTTGTGCGTTTATCATGATATTTATCGTTATAATGAAATGACAATATGTGTTGGATGAAACGCGAACAAGCATGATATATATATATATATATATATATATATATATATATATATATATATATATATATATATCTGTGTGTGTGTGTGTGTGTGTGTGTGTGTGTGTGTGTGAAAATGGCAGATTTTAGAAAATTTGGGAATTTGGGAAATTGAGAAAATTGGAAGGTTGGACCCAAGTCTCGAATTTTAATCCGAGACGCTTACGTAGCCTAGAAAGGCATCAAAGTCCATGTATTTCGAATGTAACATAGGGGTGGGTTTTATGTAATACCCCGTATTTTTACTGATTTTAATTATAGGATTAATTGAATTAAAAATGGGAAACTAATTGGTAATTAATCTGGATATAAATACTAGCGAGACGAGAGTTAGTATTTGATTATGATAATTATGTTGATTATTACTGAGCAAGTATAGTAATATATGATTATGAACTTATTAAAATTGTCACGTGTGAAAAATACGACAGTTTTGGAAATTAAGTTAGAACGCGCGTGCTAATCGTGTCGGGACCAATTTAATGGATTATAAGTAGTTTATTTTTATATCATCCTTATGGTCATTTTGAGTGCACCAATGTGTCTAGACGGTTCGAGATAGTCAGAAAAGACTACCTGGGGGTTTAGTTTGGGTCCCGGAGCATTTTTAGGCCAAACCAGCAACCCGGGAAGGGTATTTTAGTCATTTTACTATTTAATGAATAGTGACCTACAAAATTTAGGTTAAATGTAGAAGTCAATCCCTAGGATCATTGGTTGTTACAAACTTAAGAGAGATAAGTAGAGAGAAAGGAAGAGTTTCCAAAGGTTGCTAGGGCAAACAACTACCTTGCACCACCACCGTCGGATTTGTGACCGAAAAGAAAACATCACCACCACATCATCTTCTCCAAAGGATCAGACCTGTGGTTTAAGGCAAGTGATTTATTCTTGCAAAGATTCAATACATATTTTATCGATGGTAGTTTCGAATTGAAGATTTACCGTAAATATTGAAGATTTTATATAATTGATGAATTAAATCTTGATATTTAGGTAGGGTTGCATGTAGATAAATTTTGGACAGATTAGAGAATTGAATCAAATCCTAAATGATATAAATCACGGATCAAATCCATGTATTTGGCTATCTTAAATTGAGAAAAGTTATCCTGGGGTTTAAACATGAAAACTTGATGAACAATTAAATTTGTATGCAATTTTCGTGATGATTTGATGATTTTGGAACGTTAGAATCATGTTTTTAGGTTGTTATAACATCAAGTATGTTTACTTTCGAGAATGGGATCATGTAATGAATTTTGAAGACAAAGCGATGGCCAAAAATGCTAGAATTCTGGGTTGTAACTAGTCGATCGATCGATCGACATTTATAGTCGAACGATCGACTAGTTCAATCGATCGAAATTTATAGTCTATCGATCGAAATTTATAGTCGAACGATCGACGCCCCTGTATTTGTGATAAAATTTCCTTTTATGGTTTAACCAATTTCGGCTTTTAAGAATTATTGGTGTGGACTATTTGAACATATTGGGACTTGAGGAAGGTCAGTAGGGGCGTATTTGAGGCCGGGAAAATATTAGTTTGGTTTGGAATTAAATGATAAACTTACGAGTGTTTGATGAGTGAGTTACGGTTGGAAATTATGGGAACTTGAATTTAATTCGGATAAATAATAACTTAAGGTTAGAGACAGTAGTAGGACGACTTTAAATTATTGATATAACCTTAGAGATAAGTGGGAGACTTAGTAACCGTTTGGGATAGGTTTAAGTACTCGGATTTATACGACGAGAGTTGCCGCGCTAAACATATTACATAGAATAATAGGGATGAAACTATACTTAGTATGAGACTTGTAATATAGGACAGGAGTATACCTATATTGAAATGATGATTACTTAGGTTGCGTGATTACCTAGTATATGGATTATTATGTTGACATACCTATCATACTTGCTATCATGGGAGGTTTTAGGAAGAGGACAATCTTATCTTGTGTGCCTTCGGGGGGATTTAGGTCTGGTACCTCAAGAACATAGGTTTGTGAAGACTTATTTGTGAGTTGATAAGTCAGCTGACTATGGGAGCGTAGGTATGTGCGTGACCCATAGGTGTGTGAACTATGTTCGCCTCCAATATGTGTGATTTGTATTGATACAGTTCCTGAGTGATTCTAAACTTGAAATCCTAACGTGCGTGATGTACCGGGATTTGATAGTAGAGTATCTGTGCACCGCAGTTTATAGCCTTTTGGGGTGCCGGATTTATATATATATATATATATATATATATATACCCTTGTGATTATTCACTGTTGCTTAGTGGATGAGAATGGCTAAGATATTTACATGACTTAAATATATGGGAACTTAAATAATACATGAGACAATTGATTCAATTAATGAGTATTTGAAATGTAATTATGTCTTAATTGGGTAATACAGGTGGGCATCATAAAGAAGTCCGTATATAAAGATTTGGTACAGACTAGTTAGGTAGTGGCATAACTAGAATGGGTTAAAAGAATGCGTTAGGCGTGCACATAAGTTGAGGGGTGAGAGTCTCAAGTGAGAGCACGTGACTAACATGTTTATTATATGTGTTGTTTAAATTTTATTTAAACACTAGCTATTTTCAAATCGAGCTCTAACCCGTTTGCTTCCAAATCTATTTTGTTTTTGTCAAACCTTTTAGGTTCCCAGACGCAGGGACACTGAGCACATGGTTCTATTCAGTTGACGTGTTGTAGCTGCTGTGAAACATACAGGACCTTGGTATTAGACGCCTCCACATCTATATTTGCTTATTTTGGAGGTATCCATATCAGTTAGGGCATGTTGCTCATTCTTATTCAGAGTAGCAGTTTTAGACTTTTACTTTCATTTCAGTTGTTAGATTTATTTAGATATTCAGACTTTTGTATTGGGATTAATTGGCATTGAGACTATATTTGAAGTGTTACTCCAAACTCTATTATTTCTTTCTATTAATTATTCTTATGAGATTGTTTATGCGAATGTTGAATGGTTGGTTATTCATTATTTGGTTGTAAGTTAATTTAATTAATAAAATTTGGCATCTCACTTTTTAAATATGAGGTGGCTAGTAACTAATTAAATGTTTTTCGACAGTGATGCTAAGACTGAACTAACTTGATATTATGTATTAATTTAATAAAGAAGTAGTTACCGAGTATTTAATTAGACGGGGTGTCACAAGTGGTATCAGAGCATCAGGTTCTAGAGTCTTTAGGATCGGTACAGCTTGTTATACTTTCCGTATAGCGTTCTTTGATATAGAGCCCTATATTTTAGGACTCTTGTATTCTTTAATTGCGCATTTTACATCTTCAGCCATTTTATGATATTAACTGTAGACTTATAAAGCTTTTCTCTCATTTAAGATACCTCCTCGACGTGCACAACGATTTCCCAGGGGCGTCCAACCCGAGCCTCATCCAGCACCAGTTCAGGGTACTATGAACACCGCTGAAGTTGCCGCTATAGTAGCACAGGCGGTAAATGTAGCTTTAGCAGTAGTGCAGTAGGCACCACCTTAGGCACCGAAGGTGGCCCCAGTTCAGGATCATGCATTCCCGTCTGCTTGGGAACGTGTCAGAGATGACTTTCAGAAGGCACATACTCCGGAGTTTGCCTTTCAGAACGTGTCAAAGATGCCTTTCAGAAGGCACATCTCGTTTGCTTGGGAACGTGTCAGAGATGCCTTTCATGCATTTTGTGATATTAAATTTATTTGTTTTGGAGATTTTTGTAGAAAATAAAGAATGTGAAATTTATTAATAAAAGTGTATATATTCATGTATATGAACTAAAAAAAGAACTAGATTATGAATCTAATGTATATTATACAAAAATAAGGAATTTAAAGAGAGAGGGAAGGAATTGGACCTTCTTTGCAGCTTGATCTTTTATCTTGGATGAACTCCCTTGAGTGTTGATTAATGTTGATGAAAGAGAAGGATATTATACCAAATTGGGTATAAAAAGGATGGGAATGTAAGCTTGAATGGAACTTCGCTGATTTCGAGGGAGTGTTGTTGAGATCACTGATGCTAATGGATCCCTTGTTTGTCCTGGGAGACAGGTCATGGGCTCTATTTATAGGGCCAAGGGGGGTGCCAATCGGCCTACCCCAGGTAGTGCCTATCGGCAGATAACCCTTGAAACTGTGCCAATAGGCAAGGATCTTGACCTGCCAATTGTGTAGTGCAGATTTTTCTGGAAAAACGGTCGTAGAATGAAAATTGTTAATCCGAATAGCATAGGGGAATACTGTTAAAAAGATAGTTTAGAGACCTTTAAGAGTCCTTTTGATCGCTCCTGGGTCCGGCAGTTGACTTTGGATCAAATGTGGCTCGAAAGCGCACGTCGATCTTTCGGACGGGAGATCATCGGACGAAAACGGATCGTTCGTTCGTATGATAAGCCAGAATTGTGCACAAGGTGGATCCTTGGAAAGGTTAGGATATGTACTTTGACATTGCAAAGAGTTTTTCTTGGTTCGGAAGGTTGACCTTGGTTAAGCGGGGCCCGAAAGTGCTCAGGAACCTCTCAGAGTAAAACAGTCGAAGGTCAGAATCGCGAATGGGGCGGACCGTTGGAAAGGGTATTTAGTGTCCTTCATAGATTCATTCATTCTCGTTCGAGTTGAAGAGTTTGACTTTGGTCAAACAGAGCCTGGGAGCGCCCGAAGGCCTCTAGATCGATTTTTGGGGGGAAACTTATCGTTCGTTTGAACGATTATGCTGTTTCTTGCACGGGATGGACCATTGGAAATGGAATTTCGGTTCCCTTTGAAGATTCAAAGATATTTTTCTCTGACAGTGAATTTTATTGGGGTCAATTCGGGTCCCAAGAGTGCCTGGTTGCCTCCGAATCGATTTTCGATAGTAAAATGATCTATTCGTCCGAACCGTAATGCCGATTCGTGCACGGAGCGGAACTTTGGAAATGGTATTCAGAAATCTTCAAAGATTCATAGAGATTTTTCTTTGACTATTGAGTTGACTGGAGTTAAACAGGGCCAGAGGGCACCCGATGGCCTCTAGATCGGTACTCTGAGTGCGACCTAGGGTTTGCAGTGAGATGGAGAGGTCCTAGGGACCTAAGGCGAGTCTTAGGGGGTCCTAGAATGTGGTGTCTACAGGGTGCTTTTGTTAATTTAATTTATTTATGCATGTTGTTATAATAATGAAAGATAAAATTTGGCACCGGCTTAATTTCACATAGATGATTAGTTATTAACAAGTTTTTGGACAGTGATGCTAAGAATGAACCAAATGAGATTCCTATTTGTTTTAATGAAGGACTGATCACCCGTGGTTAGAATAGGCGGGGGACACATTTTATATAAAGTGTTGGGAAGAGCGATCATTACTTTTCATTAAATTAATATTTCCATCCATATTGGGAGACAACTTTAGGCCATGCTGAACAGTTTTGTCCCCCATTAGAGGATGGACAGGGGACCAGAATTGGGGTGCTAACCCATAAATGGGGATTTAAGTTCCATGGGATTGGGACTGAGACCATATAAACATACTATGTTATTCCATTAAAGGGGGACATAATGAAAACAAGGCATTATACATCTGAGAGAGAGAGAGATATTTGAGAGAGAATTATTACACCCACCAGAGCTTTTATCATTCACCATCTGATATATACATGTGACTAATACCATGGTATAATATATATATATATATATATATATATATATAACCAAACTCACCATGTATGATACATATATATACATAACATAATTCACAGATAGGACACAACATAACACTAGTTAACCCCAAACCCGTCTAAATCTTAAAACCGGATTACCTTAGTAATAATAGATTTTGTACACTCATAATCCAAATAAAACCCCACATTTTATGCCCTTTTAGTTTATCACTTTATACATATATATATACACTTGTGCCACCTCATAAAATTTTGGTTAAGTTTAAAATAAATAAAATAAGAGTCTAAATAATTGGGTATCATTCTAAACATGACTCGTGATAAAACTATATGTATAAAATGAATAATTCAACATGATAGAGGTGAACTAAAAAATCTCTGATACCAAACCAACCAACAGTAATAGAATCCTCGCATAACTACAACTATTTCATAATAAAATTCCATACCAAATGTAATAGTAATACCGACTCAATACTACTAAACATAAATTCGACACGATTATAAATATATAGGAATAAAAGAATGAGCATGCAGGCACGACACATACATCCATTATGTGCAGCAACTGAAATGAGGATAAGAGTGGATCAAGGGTGAGACAGCACCGACGACCTATGTCCTGAAAAGATAATTCAACAACAACGTTAACATCAAGTTTATGAAGAGTACGATTATAAATAAGTTTGGACTACAATATAACTACGCACATTTCCATGTATTTTAGTTACTTTTAAGGTATCCTAACCCAAACAACCTTAAATAACACATGTGTCTACTCCCAAACCCGATTGAACCCAATGATTACATATTATTCATTACAACTGAATATAGGTAAATGTTCCATTATTAAAGATTCTATACATATTATGTATATGAACAAATCAAGGAATGCAGACAATCTTTAGGTCAACATACACATAAGTATGGTTCATACCACATACATCATAAATGGGTTGCTCACAAGTCCTTACATAATAAAGGCATATTTATACTGCATTCGGGGCTCACTCGCACGTACTAGGCATAGTTATAGGTTGTCCCACACCTATAACCATCAAAGCATCTTCTATGGACAATCGCTACGCCTTCACACCAGTTTTATATGCACCCATACCCAAAGCTATATAAAAGGATTACCATGTGAACCTCATCTATATACAACGGGTATTTTCAACATGCGGTTTTGGGGTAATTATGACCAAGGAAAATGTCGCCTCTATCTACTAGGGTGCAAACTTGATCTTCGTCGTGCGCTTCCTATCACTATATACCCTATAGTATGCATCCCATGAGAATTCACACTCAGTATGTTGCACATAATACCCAAGATAATCAATCCTAATCACATAAAGTTCACCATGCTTAAAACTAGATTAAAAGAGCTTAATTAACATCTTTTAATTAATAAAATAACATTTCATAATAAAGTTTGTTTGAACGACAATACACTTGTTATTTGAACGGGATAACACTCATCATTCGAACGACTTCTAAATGTCATTCGAATGAAAAAACCCAACTCGTTTGAATGAGGCTAAAATCTCATTCGAACGAGATTAACCTAGAATCATCATCTTTCCAAAATGAAAAATCGTCATTTTTGACTTCCAAATCCAAATTCGAAACTTCTAAGCATATCCAAACCCTATATCTTTTAGGTATAAATGGTCTAACATCAATATTAACGAATCACTTATGATTTTAGTCAATCATAACTTAGCTTAAAATCTAAAATCCCAAATTATCTCAAAAACCCTAGTTTATCCTTTTTCCTAAATTCAACTCAGATTCATATCAATTCGTGTGATTTCTAAGTGGTTTTTTGAATGTTATCAGTTTCTAACATAATCTCAAGAGATACATATTTATTATATTTCTAATTCATAAAGAATTCAACTAAATTCAAACTATGTCAAGATCATGAATAAAAACCCTAAATTATCATATTAATTTAACTACTAAACTAGTTAATGTAACACCTGGTAGATTATTAAATCGGAATTTATTTAAATTAATTTGAAAATGGAAAAAAAAAAAATTTTGGATTTAATAATCTTTAGCCATTTAAAATGTTGGATTTCATTTATGGAAAATAGGATTTTAATTGGGGTGAAATTGATATTTTATTTATATGTATAGATTTTAGGGTGAACTGTGGACTTGTTCAAGTTCGAATCGATTCAGCCTTAGGAGCGAATTGATTCGCCTGGTACAGTGTCGACAGATTTGGTTATTTATTAAGAGTTTAAGTTGATTAAAACTCTAACCTTTTCTCATATTTAAATTAACTCGGGGTTAGACTTTTCTAAATACTTTTTTACAAACTTTTCAACAAGAAGACTTCTACAATTTTGTCACCATTCACCTACAAACCCTAGCCCCAAATTTAATCAAGATTCAACCCAAGTTTTAAAGGCTTAATTGGTGTTTTCTCAAGATTATCCAAGAACGAACTTTTCTTACTTTTTCAAGAAGATCGCAACCGTATAATACGAAATTGGGATTATTTTTATGAAAAATACATAATCTGAATTAAGACTCATAACCCTTGTGTGCTGAGGGTAGAGATTTTGTTTTGTTATTTTGGGGGTATGTTTGCATGTAGAAAATCTTGGTTGCCCATTTTAAATGGAAAGGGACTTGTGTAATTATATGAAATTCAGGTAGGTATGATAAAAATATATTCTTGTAGTGTGCTCCTTAAATTTGCATTACGTTGAATTCATAATTGTGGAATAAAATGAATTGCGTTGATTACGACGATTGATTGAATGAATTTAATTAAAGTAAATTGTGACCCCATAATAGGGTGGGGATAATTTAAATGGAGACCTTTGGGTATGGGACTTGGGGTAGATGTGAAGATTATGCTCTATAATAGGGTGGTGTAAGGACGCAAATTTCCAATTGAGTCCTTTGTAGTTTTGGCTCAATTCCGGACAAAAACGTTTGAGTCATAAGATAGAGTATATTGATCATCTTTCAAGCATATGACGTGTTTGTTGAAGACGTAGCGGCCAAGTGTATAAAGCTTCATCAAAATGCCGAGTTTAAGTGCCTCGTTTCTACGTCATCAATAGGGGTTCCATGATCCCAAGGTATGAATGCATTACATATATATACAGGAACTTGGAACGGTTTATATTGGGTGTTAGGTTTTTAAAACCGTGTTTTGTTGGGTGTTAGGTTTTTAAAACTGTGTTTTGTTTTCAGAATGTTTTCTATTAAAACTTGTTATATATAAAGTATATAAAAGTTTATGGGCTTAAAAAGAATTTTTGAGCATTTTGTGAGTTCGTTCGAAGTGTCGTTCGAACGAGATTGTCATTCGAACCACAAGTCGTTCGAACGAGATTGCCAACGACTTCCCAATATGGCATACTGGAACTTCGTTCGAAATGTCGTTCGAACGAGATGGTCGTTCTAACGAGATTTCCAACGAGCTTCTAACGAGTTCATACTGGAACTTCATTAGAAGACTCGTTCGGACGAGATATCGTTCGAACGAAATGTCGTTCGAACGAGACGTCAGGCGGGAACAGTTTTTTGGCCGTTTTTGACAGTTTTTACCCATGTTTCCCACTTGTTTCTCTACTAACTTTTTCAGAACTTATTATGTGCGGGAACAACTTTTTCCAACTTAACTTTTTCACATCCTACCAACCTTTAGAGAGTGTTTGAGAGAAAAATTGTTTTAGGAAAAAGTTCATTGTTTAAAGTGTCAATTTTCAAGGGAAAATCAATATACACTTTAGTTTACACCCATAGTTTAGTTTATCCAAGTTCATATATATACACATCTTGCTTTGAGTTTTGGCACCGATTTTCTCTACACCATTGAAGAAGAGAAGTTTGGGTTTGCTTCTAAATCCCATAAAGAAGAAGTGGTTTTTCGTGATTTACCCACTTGGAGAAAGGCTCCTAGTTCGGGTGACGATGACCACATAAAGTCCGATCGGTGGATTTCGAGACCGCGGTGGAGCTCCGTGGTTATTCACTAGGAAGAGGTGTTTACAAGAAGGAGTGTCGAGGCTTGAGAGGGATCGAGTCGCATGATGTAAATCTTTTGTCTTGTAATTGTAAATTCCATACTTAGTGGATTTGAGGCTAGGGCCGTTCGAGGTTGTTTCCCGTCTTATGTTTTTCCTCGTACATCGCGGCGTAGTGGATTAATTGTTTATTTTATCTTTTGCAAAATCACCTAGAACGCATGCTTAAGTAAAAAGATAAAATTGGTTTAATTTAATCACTACATGTTTAACTTGGTGTTTTATTGGGTAAAGTTTATTTAATTCAAGTCTATTGATTAAAACTGGTTTGGCCTAATTTGGTAATATTAATAAATATGACTTAGGCAAATTCTAGGACTTGGATTAATGGCGTTTAAATTGAAATTCAAAGAGTGTGTGTAATTCCAACTTAATTCACTTTGTGTTTTAATTTTAATTTGAAGATGAAATTAAAATTTGTTATTTTAAGTTGAACCATATCCTAACGCTTCCGCATCTATTTCATAAAAAGGAAATCTAATTTTAAAAGAGTTTAAAATCGGGGGGGCTCTATACTTTTTACAGATTGGTATCAGAGCCAAAGCGATAAATTATTTTGTTAAAGATCCTTTAAATAATTTTGGGCTAAAATGGAATTTTTTCTATTTTCAAAATTTCCTATTTTTGATGGTTCTAACTATGCTTATTGGAAAGCGCAAATGAAATTGGCACTAAAATCTATCGATGAGAGGGTTTGGATGTCTATAGTTAATGGGTGGTCTCCACCAACTCATTTAGTTGAAAATGAACGTGTTCCCAAATCGGCCGATAGATGGACTGAGAATGAGTTTAAACTTTCTAATTTTAATTCCCAAGGTTTAAATGCCTTGTTTAGTGCAGTCACACCGGATGAATTCCGACGCATTATGACGTGTTAAACCGCTAAAGAAGCTTGGAATATTTTACAACTAACTTATGAAGGAACTAGTGTCGTTAAAGCTTCGAAACTCCAAAACCTCACCACTCAATTTGAAACCATCAAAATGAACGATAATAAAACCTTTAATGAGTTTTATGCTAGACTTTCTGATATTGTCAATTCATCTTTTAATTTGGGAGAGAAAACACCCGACAACCGAGTTGTAAAGAAAATTTTAAGGTCCCTACCCGATAGATTTATTCCAAAAGTGACCGTTTTAAATTCTTTACCAACTTTAGCCTCTACGAAATTAGAAGAGCTTATAGGTGATTTAAAAACCTATGAACTAGACATGTTTCCCTCTAAAACTGAAAAGCAAATAGAAAAGGGGGTTGCTTTAAAAGCCCGAAAAGAGGTCAAACAAGTAGTGGAGAGCGAGAGTGATAGTGACTCGGAAGACATGGCTTTGTTTGCTCGGAAATTTAGAAAATTTCTTAAATTTAACAAAGATAAATTTAAAAATGACTTTAAGAAATTTGAAACTTCTAAGCATGACAAAACCGAGAAGATCCCTAAACCTATCAATGAACAATTAAATAGGGACGAGTCAGATAGGTGTTTTGGTTGTGAGGGTTATGGCCATAGGGCTTTTCAGGGCCCCACTAAACTAAGGAAAGAGGGTAAGCGACCCATTTCATATAATGCGACCCTTAGTGACAGTGATAAGGAAGAGGGACCCGATTCCCCCTCTAAGTCCAACTTTGTGGATTTTATGGCTAGTCATGTGAGTGATAGTGAGAACTCATCGATTGATGAAACTTTAGCGCATGACACTTCCGAGGTCAAAGTTTTTGATTCCCTTGTTTTTTATGATAGTGAGAGTGGAGAAGAAAGAGATAGTGAAAATGAAGAAGAGGTTAATGTGAGTGAATTTCAAAATGCTTTTCAAGAACTTTTTAAAGAATCTATTAAATTTAAAAGAGCTAACTTGAAGTTAGAAGCTAGTTTGAAAGAACGTGTCAAGGTCATTGATAACAGTGTGTTGATTGAAGACCTTAGGACACGTGAGAAAGCTCTTCTAGAGAAGCTTGAATATATAGAAGGCGAGAGAGATAGCCTTAGGGGTTTAATGGAATCCTTAAAAAAGGAACTTCTTGCTTTTGAAAAGCGAAATGTTTTATTAGAGTCTAACATTTTAGAATTGCAAAATAAACTAAAAGACTCTAGTAATGTCAAATTTGATTTGGAGTGTCATTCGAAAACATTATATAAAATATTAAGAACGGTCCAAATTAAAAATGACACTTGTGGTTTAGGCTTCAATACTTATAATAAATTTACTCATAACGCCAAACCCAATGTTTTAGGAGAATCTACTAAGAAGTTCTTTAGAGATCACTCCTTAGGTAAATCTTTTCGACATGTTTTTACTTGTACACATTGTGGTCGAAAAGGTCATTTTAGGAAATTTTGTTTTGATCTTAAACATATTCCTAGAAAATCCCAACGTAAAGCAACCAAGGTAGTTAAAATTACTACACCCCAAGATAGTTGACACGACTCAGAATGTGTCTCTAAAGTGTGTACTCTCTAGGCTCAAGTGCAAGCCTGTCGTTCAAGTAATAATCTGACAAGTCGGGTATCGATCCTCAGGGAAAAAGGACAACGAAGTTGTGACGACGGGATAAGACGGAGGAATCCTAACGTTGACTCTAAGAAGAAAGAAAAAGATTTGATTTTGGTTTTGGGATGGATTAAACTAAATGCAATTATGAAATTATAATGAGATATGCAACTAACTAAATTATCTGAATGAGGAATGAAAATTTGATTTGAACTTTTAAATGAGATGATGGAAAAAAATAGGACGGGAATACAATCCCCCAACCCTAGTGTACTGCAGTTATAATACTAATCGTAAATTTATCTAATTAATTTGACCCAGTCTTTAGTACTCCCAAGCATTACGTATACGAGGTTCAAGCCCGCGTCATACTTAATCAAAGGATGAGTAAATCGGTATCACGATAGTGACACTCGAATTATATTCTCAATCATCCCAGTTACCCAGAGGCAAACGAGATATTTAGACCTATAATTGTTGTGTTCCTACGCAATACGGTCACAATTAATCACTAAATTCAGAGGATTGATTTTATAAGTGCAATTACCACATCAGGTTGGGTTCATGTAACCCGACCTTGGAAATCTAGCCGGACATACCGAAAGTGATGAAAACAGATTTCAATGTGCAGAAAACCATAATTACTCTAAGGCAAACTCGTACAATGATGTAAAAGATAATTGAAAAGATGAGATACTCACTAATTGTTTTACCACAGCAGTCAATCAATTAACTAGAAATACTCACAATCAGAATCAAAGCTTCAGTCTTGAATTAAAATGAATAAAGTTGCTAAACTAGGGTTTGTGGAAGAAAAGGAGAGATTAAACTAACTCCCTCCGTTCTTGCCTCCCTTACAATGAAAATAATTCGGGTTTTTATACCCTACATGAAATTACAAGAAGTTGAGTATAAGTCGGAGTCTTTAGAGGAGAATCAGAAAACAAAATCTCGATGGGCGGACCGGTCCGGCCCTTAGGCGGATCAGTCTGCTTCTAAAGCGGATCGGTTCTTTTATTTTTCAGGCAGACCGGTCCGGGGCGGATCGGTTCTTTTAATTTTTGCCTTCTTCGGTTTGCCTTCGGTTCGCAGTTCTCTGGATTGTGTACATCGGTCCGGTCCGGGTCTTAGGCGGACCGGTCCGCCTATTTGACTTTTCCTTTAAACTTTGACTGCCCATATCTTTTGCTCCGGGTATCCGATTGAGGTGCCGTTTCTTCCTAGGTGCTTGTGAGGATGATACCTTCAACTTCTCTTTAGGTACCTCATCCGGATTCTGGGTAGAAATGACTCTTTTGCCCTTTTGACTTTTCTTGTTGACTTTCTCTATTCTTCCGATTTCCTTCTTCCATTTCTTGACATTAGACACCTGTAAACTCATAAAGAAATACCAGAAACTCGGTGTACTTGTTAGGATAAGTCAGTAGCAAGATTATGAGATAAAGTCAATCCAATTACGTTGTTCGAGGTGATTAAAGTACCGAAATTAAGGGATAAATTAGGAAGAATTTATGCCTAATCAAACCCCCCTAACTTAGAACTTTGCGCGTCCCGAGCAATGTAAAAGAATTCTAGCAAGGCTCAACTCTTGAAAAACATTTTATTGGGATAAAATACCTCTTTCGCGGGCACGCGATTGCATTTAGCGTATGCAACAAGCCTTTAAACCCCTAGGTTACCCTAGTGGGACGAGTTGTGTCTCGTGAGGGTTTGCAGAGAATATACCCACAAAATTCGACTCAAAGAACTTCAAAATAACCAAAAATTGTATAATTCAAACTCTTCCAGAAAATAGTCATCATTGAGTCATGTTTACAAGTCTCAAACTGTAGTGCGTGTGTGCGAAGCCAGAAATATAACCGCCGATTTCCACCGATTAATCATTACGTTACCTATCCGAAAATTCGTTTTGATTTCAAATTCTCACAGGAAGCTCTCTAGAACGAACCACTCGGAATATGGCTTTTCTCTCGGTATGCGTGATATAAAGAGTAAATATAATGGACGCAAAATCACGCATACAATTAGAAAGACGGAAATTTCATGGTGAAAGGATCTCATCAACGGATTACGGTTTTAAAAACGGGAACATTGCCTCTTATTCGCGCACTTAATCTCCTTTATTATCTTTTGGTGTATTAGCTCTCTACGCGGTAACCAATTCTACACTTTAGACTCGGTTAGGACTTTTTCGGGTTAAAGGTGTATTGGGTAAAATGAAAATGGTAGGGAAGGTTGGAATTGGAAAAGTTCTTTATGATGTCCGTTGGTGCTTTTTCTGGGCTATTGCTCATTTTTTTTATCTTTTCTCACTATTTTTGTTGAGCATATTTATTTTTTTCTCTTGCCCCTTTTTATGCACTCTTCGGACTCAAATTCTGGGATTTTTCAACTTTCACAATTTCGGGCCATTTTGGGTTTTTCGGGTTGTCAAACGAAAGGAAAAATTATTCGGCTCAATTTGGGTTGCAAAGGGTAATTTTTCGCTACTTTTTTTGGCCAACATTTTTGGGTGACAAGCGAGGGCCTACTTCATTGTCCAAAATGCCAATTGTGTTACCATATGCGTTTCGAGGTGAATTTAATTTAGAGACTAATTTGGCACGTTTTTCAAGGAAATATTGCACACATTTTTCAAAACCGATCAAAATGAAAGAATTAAGATCCTTGACAACTTATTACGCGCTAAAAAGAACTTTGAGTTAACAATTAACTCGGATTGATTTAAAATTTCGCAAAACGTGATAGGCTCGAATCTCACCGGGTTTGTTAATCTCCACATTTATTCGTTAAGTCGTCAATTTTTTTGCACAATTTCCATCTTTGGTCAATTTTGGCTTTGTGTATGTTGACTTTTTACACTTTGAGACTTCAATTTGACTTTTAATGATATTTTTGAAAAATTTGAATCCCAACTTTTATTTATTTTGAACAAAAATATTTTTGGATTTTTTTTTAAATTTTATGATTTTTTTTGGAAATTTTGGGCATATTTGAAAATTTGTGAAGTTTTAGAAATATGCACTTGTGACCCCCCCTAACTTAGACTTTTGCATTGTCCTCAAGCAAAAAGGACTAAAATCTAAATAAGGCAAAATAAGAAGTGCAATAATTAAAACAAACAAATATAGAAAAATGCAACCTTTTATATCATAAGACTGTGGTACAAACAGGAATACAACATATGTGCGACATGAGAAGGAATACATCAAAACAGTCCATAACTAACCAAACATCACGGGGAAGGGAAATGGGATGAGCTGGGCGCGTCGGGGTCATGAAAATGTGATGGGAGTGGCTCATAAGGGTCCCCTAGGCGTCGGTAGATATCCGCTTGCCTTCGAGCCGCCCGACTTTGATCTCGACGGTAGTCGATCATAAAGGTTTCGAATCGGTTCTCAAGGGTGGACAACCGGATCGAGATATCTGTGCCCGCCCACTCAAAGTCCGGGTCGTCCTCCTCGTCCGTCGACTCATCGTCGGTGCCGACGTCACCCATCTCAACGTCCGCTTCGGCGGCCTCCTCCCCCGCGCTCTCTTCCGAGGCGGCCTCTTCTTCGCTATCATGACCCCGCCGTGCCCGGATTATGGCTAGTTGTTTGGCACTCTTAGTGCGAGTACCCTGTCCAAAGGGACCGGGAATCCGGGTGCGATCGAGCGGGGCTGCAATGCCGGCGTCTTGGAGGATAGACGTGATCAAACGGGCATAGGGCAAAGGTGCGGTACCCTTCTCATCCAAAGAGGCAGCGATGATGTCGGCATACAATGTGCGGGCCAAATGGATGGAAGTTTGGGGATCAAAGAGATGATAGGTCAAGGTGGCTTGCTGAGGCCTCATGGCGGAATCGTCGGACGTTTGAAGAATGTTGGCGCACACAATTTGGAAAGTGAGACGCGCCTTTTCGTTGAGTTGTCCAACAGCGACGGTTTGACCCGCCCAAGACACGTTTGGAGCAATGCGTTCCATAACGATGTACTTAGCGACCGGAGGAAGGTTCCTTGGATATGTGAAGTCTTGGGGGTCTGGAACGCCAAAGGTGGCCAATTTGGCCTTGAGGATGGCTAAGGAAAAAGGAACGACCGTCCCATCGACGTAAGCTTGGGCCTCAAATTGGCCCGTCCGCACGAGTGTGCCATAGAATAACCAGACCTCGGAAGCCCACACGGCTTCATGTGGTTCGTTGAGGAAACGACACCACCCCCGGGCCATGAATAGGGCCGTGACAGAATTGGGCAGCCGTTCCATTGAACCGCGCGCTCCATATGGAGTTTGCGGTTTGTCCCGAAGAATAGGGTGCACCATCACTCCTCTTGGCGGGAGCGGAACTCGTTTCCCCCGGAGGGTAGGATGTCGGTGGACGCGTATTTTATGGGGGCAGCACGGGGGGCCATGGAGACAGAGAGGATGGAACTCACAAAAAAAATCTGGAGAGGGAGAGGAGAGAAGGTGTGTTTGAGGTGTGAAGAGAAGGGGAGGGGTAGGGCTGAATTTATAGTGGAGGGGAAAGGATTTGGAGGGAAAAGGTGTATGGGGATGTGGGAAACCGAATTGGAGGGAAGGATGGCAATTGGGGGGAAGGGGGGTGAATGGAAGGGAAGGATTAAATGAATCTGTAGAAGGCGGACCGGTCCGGTCCAGGGGCGGACCGGTCCGGGTCTTTAATTTCCAGAAAATTCGACAGGCGGACCGGTCCGGCTTAAAATTAAAGGAACCGGTCCGATGGCGGACCGGTCCGTCCTTAAATTAAAAGAACCGGTCCGGCTTGGGGATTTTAGGCTGGAATTTCCCCGAAACTGGATTTCAACCTCTCTTCCTCGAAATATTGCACTTTTAAAACGCGCTCCTCACCAATTATAGACTAAGGACCTCTCAACATCACCGGTCACCCGAATTGACCCAATTCCCGAACAGGCACATGCGAAACCCGGATGTACTAAAATCCTAACGACACTCACTAACGCACACGACACACACGACTCTCACCCCATACTCGTCGGGGGTGCGACGACCTAACTGAAACCGTTCACTCTACCCCGTAAATGGGGTTCGACAACCAAACGGTGTCGACTTCCTCACCGCACGCCTCAAGATATGGCTTTAGGCGTTGTCCATTCACTTTGAATGTATTTCCCCCTTTTAAATCTCCCCCTTTTAAATCTTCTACTTCGACAGCTCCGTGGGGGAAAACATTCTTGACAACAAACGGACCAGACCATCGCGATCGCAACTTGCCCGGAAAGAGATGAAGCCGAGAGTTGTAGAGAAGAACTTTTTGCCCGGGAAGAAACTCTTTGCGTCGAATGATGCTATCGTGAGCGAGCTTCATCCTTTCTTTGGCAATTTTGGCATTCTCATACGCATCATTGCGTATCTCCTCTAACTCATTTATTTGAAGCTTTCGAGCTTCACCGGCTTTATCCATGGCATAATTGAGCTCCTTAATTGCCCAATACGCTTTGTGTTCTAACTCCACGGGGAGATGGCAAGGCTTGCCATGCACAAAGCGGAAAGGGGACATGCCAAGCTGATTTTTGTATGCGGTGCGATAGGCCCATAGCGAATCGTTCATTCTAAGTGACCAATCTTTCCGGTTAGGATTGACGGTCTTCTCGAGAATGTTCTTGATCTCACGATTCGCTAGTTCGGCCTGCCCATTTATTTGTGGGTGATACGTCGTTCCGACCTTGTGAACGACGCCATACTTTCTCATAAGCTTCCCGAATGGCCAATTGCAAAAGTGCTTGCCATTATCACTAATTATCGCTTTCGGAGCACCGAAGCGGGAAAGTATGTGTTCCTGTAGGAACTTTATCACCACCTTGTTGTCATTTGTTTTGGTAGCTATAGCTTCTACCCATTTACAAACGTAATCTACCGCAACAAGGATGTAGAGGAAACCAAAGGACGGGGGAAAGGGACTCATGAAGTCGATACCCCAACAGTCGAAGATCTCAATGATGAGTATGGGGGTAAGAGGCATCATGTCTCGTCGAGTAATTGCTCCCATCCGTTGGCACCTATTGCAAGATTTGCAAGCATTGTTCACATCCCGGAATAATGTGGGCCAATATAGACCGCATTGCAGAATTTTAGCGGCCGTCTTTTTCGTGGAAAAATGGCCTCCACACGCTTCCGAATGACAAAACTGGATGACTTTCGGGATCTCGTCATCCGGTACGCATCGTCGGATGATTTGGTCGGCGCAATATTTAAACAAGAATGGATCATCGTAGAAGAACATGCGCGACCAAGTAAGAAACCTCTTCTTATCTTGCGGTGTCCAGTCGGGAGGGACGGCTCCCGTGACAAGGTAGTTTGTTATATCCGCAAACCAAGGTAAAGAAGAGGTAGCAAAAAGTTGCTCATCCGGAAAGTATTCGTCTATGGGAATGGGATCACTAGGTATGTCGGACGAAAGCCGTGATAGATGGTCGGCAACGACATTTTCTACTCCTTTCTTATCTTTAATGGAGAGATTGAACTCTTGTAGGAGTAGGATCCACCTTATGAGGCGCGGCTTGGCGTCTTTCTTAGCGAGTAGATATTTCAACGCCGCGTGGTCGGTGAAGACAATTATAGGAGAACCAATGAGATACGATCTGAACTTATCAAGGGCAAAGACTACCGCTAGCAACTCCTTCTCCGTGGTAGAGTAGTTGAGTTGAGGTCCGGTAAGGGTCCGGCTAGCGTAGTAGATGACATGAGCTTGTTTATCTTTATGTTGGCCCAAAACGGCCCCAATCGCGTAATCGCTTGCATCACACATAAGTTCGAATGGTAGGGACCAATCCGGGACTTGCATGATGGGAGCGGACACGAGCATGTTCTTTAATTAGTCAAAGGAGCTTTGGCATGCCTCGGTCCACTCAAACGGGTTGTCCTTCATGAGAAGGTTGCTTAAGGGTCTAGCGATAGCGCTAAAGTCCTTAATGAACCTTCGATAAAACCCGGCGTGACCCAAGAATGAGCGTACGTCTTTAAGCGATCTCGGTGGGGGAAGGTCAACTATGACATCTATCTTAGCCCTATCAACCTCTATGCCTTTAGATGATACTATGTGGCCAAGAACTATTCCTTCAGTGACCATGAAATGGCATTTCTCCCAATTCAGCACTAAGTTCTTCTCCACACACCGAGCAAGTACTTGTTCCAATTTTTCTAGACAAAGATCAAAAGAGGTGCCAAAAACGCTGAAATCGTCCATGAACACCTCAAGTCCTCTTTCGACCATGTCACTAAATAAGCTCAACATGCACCTTTGAAAGGTCGCGGGTGCATTACACAAGCCGAATAGCATACGTTTGTAGGCAAACGTACCAAAAGGGCAAGTGAAGGTTGTCTTCTCTTGGTCAAGTACATCTACCTCAATCTGGTTATATCCGGAATAACCATCAAGGAAGCAATAATAAGGGTGGCCCGCTACTCTTTCAAGCATTTGATCAATGAATGGTAAGGGGAAATGGTCTTTTCTTGTTCCCGCATTGAGTTTTCGATAATCAATGCACACACGCCAACCGGTGGTGGTGCGTTGGGGAACAAGCTCTCCCTTAGCATTCTCAATCACAGTCATACCCAACTTCTTCGGGACGACTTGAATAGGGCTCACCCATTTGCTATCCGAGATTGGGTAGATAATCCCGGCATCCAATAGTTTAATGATCACGGTTCTCACAACTTCTTTCATGTTGGGGTTCAGTCTTCTTTGCATTTCTCTAGAGGGCTTGACATCCTCTTCGAGATGGATCTTGTGAGTGCAAATCAAAGGACTTATCCCCTTCAAATCAGCTATACACCAACCAAAAGCACCTTGGTGCTTCCTCATAATTCTCAACAATTTGCCCTCCTGCCCTTCATCTAGGCTAGGGGAGATAACAACGGGGAATGTCTCATCCTCTCCTAGGTATGCATATTTGATATGGGAGGGGAGTTTCTTTAGTTCAAGGGTTGGAAACTTTTCGTCGGAGGGAACAACGCGTGTATCCCGTAGTGGTAACTCCTCGAATCTAGAAACCCAATTCACATCTCTCGCGTCCTCGTCCGACGCTCTCTCATCGAGTAACTCTCTTAACTCCTCAATCTCCCTCTCGTACTCAGTATACGTCCCCTCACCCTCATTGCTCAAAACCAGACACGATCCTAAGGCATCGCCACAACAATTCTCCTCAAAGTACTCCTCTACTATCTCATCTATGAGACTCACCGCGTGAATATCATCTTCCTCTCCCGTATGTTGGGCTATGTTGAAGATGTTGGTCTCTAATGTCATATTCCCAAAAGTGAGCTGCATTCGCCCATTCCTTGTGTTAACAATAGCGTTAGCTGTCGCTAAAAATGGGTGCCCAAGGATGATGGGAACATGATTGCTCGAGTTAAAGGAGGGCTCCGTGTCCCAAATGACAAAATCTACCGGGAAGTAGAAAGTGTCAACTTGGACGATCACGTCCTCGACTATGCCTCGAGGAATCTTCACTGATCGATCCGCTAATTGGAGAGTGACCTTTGTGGGCTTGAGGTCGCCCAAGTCAAGTTGCCTATAAATGGAGTAAGGGAGTATGTTTACACTTGCTCCCAAGTCAAGTAAGGCTTTCTCGATTTTATTATCTCCAATGATGCATGATATGGTGGGTGCACCTAGATCTTTGAATTTAGGCGGGAGCTCATTGAGTAGGATGGAGCTCACGTTCTGTGCTAGGAAGACATTCTTCTTTACTTTCATCTTCCTTTTTACCGTCAACAAATCTTTGATGACTTTTGCATAAGTTGGAATTTGTTTAATGGCATCGAGGAATGGTAAATTCAGCTTTACCTGCTTTAGTATTTCTAGCACGTCATCACGTGGGTTTCCTTTCTGGGAAGGAATCAACCTTCGAGGAAATGGTGCTGCGGAGGGTGGTTTCACTACCACCTCAGGCTCACTAGTGTCTTCCTTATCACTCTCGTTCAAGGGGACATCTTCGGCCTCTTTCGTGCCGGGCGAAATCTCCTTGTCTTTTGTTGTGTCGTGTGGAGGAGGTGATAAATCAACGACTCTTCCACTACGAAGAGTGGTCACTGCTTGACATTTCTCCTGATGTTCAGTGGATGTGGATCTAACACTAGTCTGACCTTGGGGAGGTCGTTGGCCTTGGGCAGGGAATTTTCCCTTCTCTTGAACACTCAACGAGGATTGTATTTTGGACAGATTCGCATTTATGTCGCCAATTAGACAATCATATTTGGCATTGTTTGCGGTCTGGCTTGCGATGAACTGATTCACAGTATCCTCGAATGTTCTCCGCTGTGGCGGGATATAATTTCCGTGAGGTGGTGGTGCTTGCACATGTCCTTGCATGTGTGGAGCTTGTTGAAATTGTTGTGGAGGAGGAGGGGAAACATGCGAAGGAGGGTTCATTGCGGCATGTTGTTGCCCGTAGCTAAATCCGGGATGATTTTTCCACGAAGGGTTGTATGAATTCCTGTGCGGGGCACCAAAATTACCCTTAAATCCTCCTATACCACTAACTTGCTCCTGAAGCATTACTTTGTAGGCGGGTATAGTCGGGCATTCCTCAGTTGAATGTCCCGCCTCACAAATCGCACACACCTTTTCGACGGGATTTTTGATAGATCCAACTACCTCACATAAATCTCAAAATCCTTTCTCAAGGGTGTCCAACCGACTGTCTGACATAGAGGTCTTATCTACATGGTATAGGCCGGACGCCGATGGAGTGGTGGTCGCTTGACGATTTCGATTCTGAGCATTAGGATCAGAAATATCCCATGATTGGGTAGTCTCGGCGACATACCTCAGGTGAAGCTCAGCATCGTGGCAGTCTAGTTCGATAAACGGACCACTACCCATGGTTTCAATGAGTTGCTTGGAGTTAAGGTTCAATCCATTATAGAGGAAGGAAATGATTTGAGCTGTATCAAATCCATGATGGGGTCACGAAGCATTTAACTCATTGAAACGCTCATAACATCGATGGAATGACTCAATATTCAATTGCCTGAACGATTGAATCTGAGCCTTTATGGAGATTGTTCGATGTGATGGAAAGAACTTCTTGAGAAATCTGGATTGTAACTCATTCCAGGATGGAATTGAGCTTGGAGGTAAAGACCATAACCAGGTCTTAGCTTTATCCTTGAGTGAGAAGGGGAAGAGTTTGAGGCGGATCACCTCTTGTGTGCAAGTTTGATCATTGAGAGTCGCGCACGCTTCCTCAAATTCTCGGATATGGATATATGGCTTTTCAGATTCTCCCCCGTGATACTGGGGGAGCATCTGGATCATCCCATTTTTGAAACGAAATTGCCCGACATTATACGGGAATACAATGCGTCCCGGAGTAACAGTGTGCTCGGGATATAAGATGTCTCTCAACGGGCGGTAAGGGGCCTCTTCCTCACCGGCGACTACACTACCGTGTTGTGACATATTTCCCTCTCGTAACGACTTGGTGCCCTCACTCGGTCTACTCGAAGCGTTCTCTGACGTGTGTCCTAAGAAGGTAAACAGAGTGTTATCTGAGATTGAGTTTGACGGTGTGGGAGGTGGAACCCAGAACTGTGGAACGTTAGGAGTGATAATGCTATCGGGGTCGTACTCTCCTATCGGGTTTTCGTGAATGCGGGTTGGGGTATTATTGGGAGTTGGAGTGGTTTCAGAATTTTGCATTAAATCTTAGGAGAGATGGTGGTGAATCTTTTTGTGCTTTTTACATTTTTTTATTTTTTTGGATTTTTGAATTTTTGGTCAAAATTTTGGATTAACTCGATCTAATCCTAAGTTTACCTAGTTCCCCGGAAACGGCGCCAAAAACTTGACACGACTCAGAATGTGTCTCTAAAGTGTGTACTCTCTAGGCTCAAGTGCAAGCCTGTCGTTCAAGTAATAATCCGACAAGTCGGGTATCGATCCTCAGGGAAAAAGGACAACGAAGTTGTGACGACGGGATAAGACGGAGGAATCCTAACGTTGACTCTAAGAAGAAAGAAAAAGATTTGATTTTGGTTTTGGGATGGATTAAACTAAATGCAATTATGAAATTATAATGAGATATGCAACTAACTAAATTATCTGAATGAGGAATGAAAATTTGATTTGAACTTTTAAATGAGATGATGGAAAAAAATAGGACGGGAATACAATCCCCCAACCCTAGTGTACTGCAGTTATAATACTAATCGTAAATTTATCTAATTAATTTGACCCAGTCTTTAGTACTCCCAAGCATTACTTATACGAGGTTCAAGCCCGCGTCATACTTAATCAAAGGATGAGTAAATCGGTATCACGATAGTGACACTCGAATTATATTCTCAATCATCCCGGTTACCCAGAGGCAAACGAGATATTTAGACCTATAATTGTTGTGTTCCTACGCAATACGGTCACAATTAATCACTAAATTCAGAGGATTGATTTTATACGTGCAATTACCACATCAGGTTGGGTTCATGTAACCCGACCTTGGAAATCTAGCCGGACATACCGAAAGTGATGAAAACAGATTTCAATGTGCAGAAAACCATAATTACTCTAAGGCAAACTCGTACAATGATGTAAAAGAGAATTGAAAAGATGAGATACTCACTAATTGTTTTACCACAGCAGTCAATCAATTAACTAGAAATACTCACAATCAGAATCAAAGCTTCAGTCTTGAATTAAAATGAATAAAGTTGCTAAACTAGGGTTTGTGGAAGAAAAGGAGAGATTAAACTAACTCCCTCCGTTCTTGCCTCCCTTACAATGAAAATAATTCGGGTTTTTATACCCTACATGAAATTACAAGAAGTTGAGTATAAGTCGGAGTCTTTAGAGGAGAATCAGAAAACAAAATCTCGATGGGCGGACCGGTCCGGCCCTTAGGCGGATCAGTCTGCTTCTAAAGCGGATCGGTTCTTTTATTTTTCAGGCGAACCGGTCCGGGGCGGATCGGTTCTTTTAATTTTTGCCTTCTTCGGTTTGCCTTCGGTTCGCAGTTCTCTGGATTGTGTACATCGGTCCGGTCGGGGTCTTAGGCGGACCGGTCCGCCTATTTGGCTTTTCCTTCAAACTTTGACTGCCCATATCTTTTGCTCCGGGTATCCGATTGAGGTGCCGTTTCTTCCTAGGTGCTTGTGAGGATGATACCTTCAACTTCTCTTTAGGTACCTCATCCGGATTCTGGGTAGAAATGACTCTTTTGCCCTTTTGACTTTTCTTGTTGACTTTCTCTATTCTTCCGGTTTCCTTCTTCCATTTCTTGACATTAGACACCTGTAAACTCATAACGAAATACCAGAAACTCGGTGTACTTGTTAGGATAAGTCAGTAGCAAGATTATGAGATAAAGTCAATCCAATTACGTTGTTCGAGGTGATTAAAGTACCGAAATTAAGGGATAAATTAGGAAGAATTTATGCCTAATCAATAGTCATTCTTCATTAATTTGGGTTAGGAAATCCGACTTGGTTGCCTTGCAAAATGGGGTGTTTGATTCACATTTACTTTCACATGCTTACTCCCTTGCTAAATCTAAAGGATGAATGTGTTAATGTCTGCATACTTTAGCTTTTGTACTTGATGCTATATTCACATGCTAAATGTATGCTTATTTAATCATTTTATAGTCTATGCTCCATGCTTATCACATGCTAGAATAATGATTCTTGTTTACCTTTTGTATTTTATTTCTTCATTTTGTTTTCATTAAATAAAAATTTACAAAAAGATTTTTGTTTATCATTTGAAGTTTTTATCTCCTGATAATTTAAGCTTAATGAAAAGTTCAAATGATTTTTGTTTGTCTTTTGAGTATATCTTTTATTTTTGGTTAAAAAAAATTCAAAAACTCAAAAAGATTTTATGTTGTGTGTATTTTAGTTTGACACACTTTATGTGGCATATACTTGTGTTTGAATCTCATCTTTTACGCTCCCATGTGTCTAGAACTTTTGGTTTAGACTGTCAATCCTTAAAATGTTCTTTATCATATTTTTATGGAGTAGTTGGATTTTGTATTGATTAAATGGATTCTATTTTTATATATGCCTCTATTCACACATGCACAAGCTCATTTGAAATTTTAATGTCACATGTTATATTTGAGCTTTGTGAGGTGTTCTCCTACCAATCTTGTCATCTACATATTTATGACCTAGGAGGACTAGTGCATGTCAAAACCTGTTGCATGTGAGTTGTGAGATATAAAAAATTATATATATAAATGTGCACGGGGAAGGGCTCCGAAAGGAATAATAATCCTTTACGATTGTAAACCACTGTTTGAAATGGACCTAAAAGAAATACGTGGTCCAAAGGCCTAAAAACAGAAAATATGACATTAAAAAGAAAAATAATTGCCAAGGCCTATGTTTGATTGATATATTCATTCAAAATTAATATAAATGTTTATAGAGGGAGATTGGATGGTATATCAATGGTTTGCACAATGTCCGTTTATCCTAGTTGCGTATCTCATGTCATGACTCTATTTGGTTTGTAGAATCATCAAAACTCTAGGCTTGTATGCATTGTGCATGTTTGTTCATTGAGTTCAATTTATATTGTCACGTGAGGTTACATTCAAATGTGATGAAGTTTGAAATCAATTGAGAACTTCGTGAACATGTTTTAAGTGATTGGGCCTAAATTTAATCGTTACTAGTTCACACCCCAACACTTTCATTTCCATATGACACATTTTTGCCATACGAGTGTGAAAGACTTCTATTATATTTTGTGTCTGTCATTTGTGTGTTTATATATATATATGTGTACTTGAGTCTCTTTGATATATATTATGTACACATATATTTGATATTTTTGTTTAGTCTTTGCCTTGATTCCTAATCCATATATGCTATAATTCATACTTGGTATCCATCTTATTGCATTCTCTGTTGATATCACATGCTTAAAAATTTATATATCGTACTGGTATCATTTTAGTGCATCCTAGTTGGTTTCCGATGTTATTTCTTGGATTAGTTGAATCTTTGTTGCCCAAGTGCTTTAAATTTCTCATCACTATATGCATAACTACATGTTTTAGCTTATTATCCTATTCTATTTATCCCTTGCTTAGTTTAAAGGGTGTATACGCCTTATTTGGGGGAGATAAGTTAATGTTTAATTCTTTTTACCTTTGTCTATTCCTGAACAAAAAGGGCGAGAATGATAGGGGGAGAAATGGTATCTAATCCTATTAGTATCGTATCTTAGTTTAAGGGAGATTTATCTTAGGGGGAGACGTCTTTCTAAGCTGGTCATATTTTACTTGCATTAAGTATTTTGATATTCCCTATGCGTGTAATGGGTTTGCTTAAGTGTGCAGGAATTATTCTATAAAGAGGCAACTTTCAATGGCAAAGATTGTTGATCCTTTGGGTTGTTTGAGTCAAGCATTGTATTTTTATTTTGGGTGGGACTTTCTATTAGTCTAGTAGACCTTGACGGCCCTTTTAGGATTTCTGTTGGGTTTTTTCCCGAAAAAGCCAAAGGGAGAGATTTGTCAGGACGCAAATTTCCAATTGAGTCCTTTGTAGTTTTGGCTCAATTTCGGACAAAAAAGTTTGAGTCATAGGATAGAGTATATTGATCATCTTTCAAGCCTATGATGTGTTTGTTGAAGACGTAGCGTCCAAGTGTATAAAGCTTCATCAAAATGCCGAGTTTAAGTGCCTCGTTTCTACGTCATCAATAGTGGTTCCATGCTCCCAAGGTATGAATGCATTACATATATATATACAGGAACTTGGAACGGTTTATATAGGGTGTTAGGTTTTTAAAACTGTGTTTTGTTGGGTGTTAAGTTTTTAAAACTCTGTTTTGTGTTCAGAATGTTTTCTATTAAAACTTGTTATATATAAAGTATATAAAAGTTTCTGGGCTTAAAAATAATTTTTGAGCATTCTGTGAGTTCGATCGAAGTGTCGTTCGAACTAGATTGTCGTTCGAACCACAAGTCGTTCGAACGAGATTGCCAACGACTTCCCAATATGGCATACTGGAACTTCGTTCGAAATGTCGTTCTAACGAGATGGTCGTTCTAACGAGATTTCCAACGAGCTTCTAACGAGTTCATACTGGAACTTCATTAAAAGACTCGTTCGAACGAGGCGTTAGGCGGGAACAGTTTTTTGGCAGTTTTTACCCAAGTTTCCCACTTCTTTCTCCACTAACTTTTTCAGAACTTATTATGTGCGGGAACAACTTTTTCCAACTTAACTTTTTCACATCCTACCAACCTCTAGAGAGTGTTTGAGAGAAAAATTGTTTTAGGGAAAAGTTCATTGTTTAAAGTGTCAATTTTCAAGGGAAAATCAATATACACTTTAGTTTACACCCATAGTTTAGTTTATCCAAGTTCATATATATATATACATCTTGCTTGGAGTTTTGGCACCGATTTTCTCTACACGATTGAAGAAGAGAAGTTTGGGTTTGCTTCTAAATCTCACAAAGAAGAAGAGGTTTTTCGTGATTTACCCACTTGGAGAAAGGCTCCTAGTTCGAGTGACGGTGATCACATAAAGTCTGATCGGTAGATTCTGATACCGCAATAGAGCTCCGTGGTTATTCGCTAGGAAGAGGTGTTTATAAGAAGGGACGTCGAGGCTTGAGAGGGATCAAGTCGTGTGATGTAAGTCTTTTGTATTGTAATTGTAAATTCCATACTTAGTGGATTTGAGGCTAGGGCCATCCGAGGTTAATTCCCGTCATGGGTTTTTCCTCGCACATCGCGGTGTAGTGGAGTAATTGTTTATTTTATCTTTTGCAAAATCACCCAGAATGCATGCTTAAGTAAAAAGATAAAATTGGTTAAATTTAATCACTGCATGTTTAATTTGGTGCTTAATTAATATTGGGTAAAGTTTATTTAATTCAAGTCTATTGATTAAAACTGGTTTGGCCTAATTTGGTAATATTAATAAATGTGACTTAGGTAAATTCTAGGACTTGGATTAATGGCGTTTGAAGTGAAATTCAAAGAGTGTGTGTAATTCCAACTTATTTCATTTTGTGTTTTAATTTTAATTTGAAGATGAAATTAAAATTTGTTATTTTAAGTTGAACCATCTCCTAACGCTTCCGCGTCTATTTCATCAAAAGGAAATCTAATTTTAAAAGAGTTTAAAATCGGGGGGTCTCTACACTTTTTACAGGTGGGGATAATTTAAAATAATGACCACTTGAGAAATTGATAATTAATAGCTAAGATAATAAACAAGTATTAAAATGTATTTGCGGCGCGAGTATGTGCAGGGCTGATAGTTAAACGGGACGACTAGCCATAGGGACATGAGTGTGTGTTGGTGTTACGAGTATGTGCAGGCTGACCGTTAAACGGGACGACTGGATATAGTAATGAGTCATGCGTGGAACGTCACAAGTATGTGCAGAACTGATAGAATATGGGCTTACTGGCTATAGTGAGGAGAATGGGTATGATGCGTAAAACTTTAAGCGTGCCAAGAGTGTTTGCAAAGCCGATGGTCGACTAGCCATATTGGTGTTGCATGAATTAAAATAATTGGTTAATAAATTAGGTATGAATAAGAATAAAATTCGTAAATAATAATGCTAATGGAATATTTGGACTTACACTTTAGGGTGGATCAGTTGTATAATAAATAGTGGTAGTTTACGTTGTTTCGCTCGTTAATAATTATCTCGTTTAAATTAAAATATTTTATTGTGATATTTATTATGTATAATGCTACTGTTTGGGTTCACGAACCCTAACTAGGCAGAGTAACTAGTATTCATGTGGTGGGCTCTGGCCCATTGCATTGACTAACATTTCAGGTTTAGCGTTGGAGTAGCTACATAGGAGTATTTGAGATATTTTAGGAGTGCAGTTGGAGTTTATTTTAGATGCTTAGTAGTTTAGATTTATTTTCCTTTCCATCATATTTATTATGAGACTTTATCTATGGATTTGGTGGGCCAATAGGTTCCACAGTTATTTACACTCTTGGTTTATTTATTTGAGATTTATTTATTTGGAGTTGGATTTAATTTGGAGATTAGAATGGTGATGGATTTTTATATTGCATCGATGGTTCATTATTATTGGATCAATTCGATTATTATCTTATGCAATGGATTTTTATATGTCTCATATCTGTCACATGCAAAGAATGGTATTTAATATAGTAACTCCCGGTGTAGACTTGGTGACAACCGACGTCAAAATGAATGGAGTGTTACAGATGGTATCAGAGCATGGTCTTAGGTCTCATAGGTTCTGAATCCGTTTGGCTTTCATGCTACTGATCTTTGATTCCCTTTGGTGATTCGTACTCCTTAAGGTATTGGGTCTAGCATACGTGATAGTCATGTTTCTAGGAGATAGTATGTTTTGTGTTGAGGACGTTGTAGGCATTGAGTTTAGAACTTGTAATCTTAATGTAAGGATACTTAGAAGTTATTTTGGGAGACGAAATTTATTTTGGAGATTCGTTAGTGCTGATGTTAGGTATCGTAAGTATTGATTTGGTAATGTGAATTGATTTGAGGACTTGAGCGTTGTAATGACTTTTGGGAAATATAATTGAGTGGCGAATTGTGAGAGAGAGTGGTAGGCCGTTATTTTCATAGTTATGCGTATATATATGGGTGATATATATTGTATTTTTTATCGTGGAATATGTGCGATTAAAATTGGGTGTATGGGAGCCCGATCGTGGCATGCTATGGGTAGACATGTGTGAGCCTTATTTTATTTTGCGTATTTACGCTTCGTCGAATTTCGAGGACAAAATTCTTGTGTTAGTTGGGAAGTATGTAACACCCCGTACATTATCAAACCGGAATTTATTTAAATTAATTCAAAAATAAAAAAAATAAAATTTTGGATTTAATTATTTTTAGCCATTTAAAATGTTGGATTTAATTAATGGAAAATAGGATTTTAATCAGAATTAAAATGGGGGAGGGGAATTGTAATACCCCGTATTTTTATGCTTTATAAATTTGGGGATTTATTAAATTTGATGTGAATTATTAATTTAATATAAATTCGGAAATTAATTATTTTTAGTTACTAACGTGACGAGAGTTAGTAATTATTGAAAACTTGTTGAATATTACTAATGAGCAAAGTAATATATAAAATTGGTTCTATTAAATGTCACGAGTGAATAAAATGACAATTTTGGAAATTTAAGTCGGGACGCGCCCGTGTCATGTCGGGACTAAATTTTGATTAATAAAAGTGAATAAATTATAAGTCACCCGTATGGTCATTTCGAGTGCGCCAAAGTGTCCGAAAGGGTCGAGATAGTCAAAATAATGTACCCGAGGGTTTAGTTTAGGTCTCGGGGCGTTTATGGCTTAATTAACACCCCGGGAGGGCGTTTTAGGCATTTTATATTTTTGGCCTTGGAAACCTACGAATTTTCTATGTTATATCAGATGATTGGGGTTGTCTTCTGGGGTTAACACAATCAAAAACAAAATACGGCATTTGGAGAAGGAAGAGAAGAGCTTACCAAGGAGTTCTAGGCCAAGAACCCCTCCGTTTGCACCGCCGTCACCTCCAAAAGTTAGATCGTGCAACGAGGATCACCACCACACTGATTTCATCCACAAATCAGAAACGAAAATTCCCAGGAAAGTATTTATCTTGCTTAATTTAGTTAATGCCTCATTCAAATTAGTTTAGGGTTGATTAGGATGAGTTATTATAAAAGAAAACCCATGTTGGAGGTTAGAAATCGCATATTGTAGAGATATAAACCTCATTCTGGAAATTCCCTTCACATGTAGAGGTTGAACCACAAATTTACATTGGATTAGAAGTAGAAATTCTGGAAAAATAATGAGAAGAATTAAGTTAAAGAAGTTTTTAGGGTTCACGAGAATTATATGAATTTTGCCCCTTTTAATCCATGAAACTTGATGAAAATTCGCATGCCTTACGTAGAATATTGTTCATTTGGGTTTGTAATGATTGTGGTATAAATTTATGGGAGTTTGGGAGTTAGAAATTTGGATTTCGATGACTTTGGATGATAATTCTCGTAACTGGTATTCTGCAGTTTTCGCCATACCTGCTTGATCGATCGACCGAGCCAAGAGCTTCGATCGATCGACCCCTCCTGGGAAAAACTAAATTTTTCCTTACGTTGACCTAATCCGATTAAATGCGTAATAAATCATGAATAATGTTATTAGAACATAATGAAACATAAAAAGGACCAGTAGGGTCAAGGTAAACCCCGTTTGGTAGAACTTTAATGCAATTGGAAAATGAAGGGTAAACGGGAAAGATTCATACCTAAGAAATTTAATGTGTGTAGACTTAGTAATCGAAATGTCGAGGAGTTGGATTAGAAGGTAAGGGAGGGCCTACTGAATTTGTACTTAGCTAAGGAGAATACTTCGAGAGATGAGAAGTGAGTTGAAATAAATTAAATTTCGAAAATACAAGTGAATAAGTTCATTATAAGAAATAATCGAATAAAAATGTACTAAGAATGGAATAATATAATGTTGGACAGTGGGCGTATCTAACTTATGAATGTGAATAGTTATATATCTATATGACTCTATGATTGATCATATATTTTATATGTGTGTAAAAATCATGCCCGCGCTACTTGCTATCCCTGAGGTTACCGCGCTGGGACAGTCTTATCTCGATGGGAACTTTATGGGGGATATTGACTCGTACGCTAGAAGATAGGAATCCTCGGTACAGGCTATCGGATCGATAGTCAGATGGTCCTAAGAGACGTGAGGGTATGTGTTATCCTCTTAGGACTTGGAACTATGCTTCGCCTCATTTTGTATGTGTTTTGTGTTAATACAGTTCGAGAGTGATTCCGAACTAGTATTTCCCTTAGTACGAGTGATACGGGGACTGGATAACAGAGTATACCCGCACCATAGATTTATGTGGGGTGCTGTTAGAATATATATATATATATATTATATGAGTATTATATATATATATATATATATATATATATATATATATATATATATATATATATATATATATTTAAAATCTGGAAATTTGGAAACTACCTGCTGTGATTATGGTATATAATAAAAGAATAATTATTTCAACTGGGAATAAGTGTTTGAAAAGTATGATAAATTACTGAGGAACTTTATTATCATATAAGGCTTATATAAGAAATGTACGGTTAAATAAGATTAACCTCCTTAACATTGGAAATCGTCAACTTGAAATCTTACGAGTAACTTAAGATAGAAGAAGTTAAACTGTTGGGGAGATTAGGGCGATAGTTGTGCACACTAGAAAAGAGGAGAGACGTTCTCAAGAGAGTGTAGATACTAATATGTTGTTGCATTAGCCAGTAAACATTTTAAATACTTGCTAAGCTAAAATTTTAAACTGTTTTACCATCGGGCCCTGACCCGTTTACTGTTATCTCTCCTCTCTTGTATATATATGTATATATTACAGGTGCCCAGCCACAGGGGCGTCTTGCATAGGATCCTTTGGAAGGAACGCGCTAAATCTTAGGTGGGAGTTGCAGGCCTCTTGCTTAGACGATCTCATTTCTTGATTCCACTTCTAGCATTATTTTATCCAGTTGGGCATGTGTTGCCCTTTTCCATTATTCAGTTGTTCTATTGGATATTGTGATTCGTTTATTTACAGTATTTACATTTTGGAACTTAATATTATCAGGATGTTTTTCCTTTAAGTTTTAAATGTTGGAATCAATCAGTTGGATGTTTAATTGTTTGGATTATATGTTCCAGAATAGTGTTGTGTGATTCTTTAACTATGAAATGTGTAAAGTTTTAAATGTTTGTTTTTAAAATAAAATTTGGAAAGAAATGTCTAAAAATGATTTTGACACTTAGCTTAATTATTTAGGGTGTTTAATTGGAAAAATTATTTTTTTTACGACAGTGATGCTAAGAATGAACCAACCGTTCATCTTGATTATAATTTAATAAAGGACAGATCACCCGGTGTTTAATTAGACGGGGTGTCACAGGTGGTATCAGAGCATCAGGTTATAGTGTCTTTAGGATCTGTACGGTTTATTTCGCTTTCAGCTTAGCGTTTTTGCTATAGAGCCCTATTTTAGGATTGTTGTATTCTTGCTTTTATGATTACGTCTTCAGCTATTTAAGGTTTGATAATAACTGTAGACTAATAAATTTCTTTACGTTTCAGATGCCTCCGAGACGTGCCCCAAAGGATAGGCGTGCCCAAGCCGAACATCCAGTAGCTCCGGCTCAGGGAATGATGAACGCAAATGAGGTAGCCGCCATCGTTGCTCATGCGGTGAATGCCGCTCTAGCGGTAATACAACAGGCTCCACCCCAAGTTCAGGCAGTCGCACCAGTACCGGCATAGCTTCCATCTGCATGGGAGCGAGTTAGGGATGCCTTTCAGAAGGCGCATCCCCCTGAGTTCTCGGGTAGTTAAGATATCATCATTATCAGCCAGTGGAAGAAAGATATACGGAGGCATCTGCGTATGTATGAGTGCACAGACGTGCAAAAATAGTTGTTGGCTTCCTTTAAACTAGTGGGGGCCGCTTTGCAGTGGTGGGAGTCCACCACCACCTTGGAGGAGAGGGATGTTATCCCGATTCAGTCATTCTGGGAGCGGTTTGACCACAAATATTTTCCATCCGCCGTGCAAACTGAGATGAGGCGGAAGTTACTGAACTTGAAGCAGGAAAATTCTACTGTTGCTGAGTATGAAGAGGAGTTCACAAGACTTCTCACTATAGTGCCAGATGAGGCACCCACTGAGAGTAAGAAGATACTATTGTTTGTGGACGGGTTAGCTTGGAGGATCCGTCAGCACCTTATAGGGAATATGTCTCTGAGTACCTACACAGACGTACTCAATGCTGCCTTACTACACTGTCAGGATCACCGCTTCCATCTGCAGGGAAGCAAGCGAGCTGGAGAGTCCAGCCAGCAGGGCAAGACAGGGGGTAGTGGTGCTAGAGGAGCACTGACATCCCAGGGGCAAACTCGCCAGCATGAGCAGAGTTCCCATCAGGGGGACCCTGCCAAGTGGTTCCGATCAGGTGATTCCAGGCAGGGATTCGGGGGATTTAGGCAGGGTCAGCAGGGCCAGCCTAACCAGCAGGACCAGCAGGGCCAATATCGTCAGCCACAGGGGCAGCAGCAGGGCCAACAACGATTTCAGCAGGGCCAATGGCGGGGTGGTAATAGCCAGCAGGGCCGTAATCAGCAGAGGCAGAGGGGAGGAAATTTTAAGGGCCGATGCTTCGGGTGTGGTAAAAATGTCCACAAGCGCCAGGATTATGCAGAGGGTGATAAGGCCCCACAGCAGCAGGGTGCCCGTAATGAACCACAGATGCCACTTTTTCTAGCTGCCCTGCCAGCACCAGCTCAGGTACCAGCCTTACCAGCCATTCCAGCCGCTCCAGCGCAGCAGGGGCAGTTAAAGTACGGACGTGTCTATAACGTCCACCAAGCAGCAGCTCCACAGGCACCACCCGCGATTGAGGGTATGCTTCCTATCTATGGTACTATGGGTCGGGTTTTATTTGATACTCGAGCGACACACTGTTTTATAGCTACCCATTTTGCGAAGGCTTTAGGGTTATTAGCCACAGCAGAGAGCACTGTAACGTGTGTAGACTCACCACTGGGAAATGGATTGTTAATTTTCTTTACATGTCGGGATGTGGGAGTAGAGATTGGTAGTTTGGTATTACCATCAGACATGTTAGTCTTAGATATGCATGGGCACAACGTTATTATTGGTATGGATTGGCTCGCGGCTTACAGAGCCATGATAGATTGTTTCGGTGGCAGTATTTTCTTTGCCATTCCGGGGCAAGAGATGTTTGTAGTGGCGATGCCTCGCCCAGAGGGAGGCTCGACCGCTCATTTATATTACATAGAGGATGATACCTCTAAGGAGGCCATGATTCCCTTAAACTCGATCCCAGTTATTCGTGAGTATTCTGATGTATTTTAGGAGATACCAGGCCTACCCCCCAGTGGAGAGATAGATTTTGTCATAGATTTATTGTCGGATACTCGACCGATAGCACATGCTCCATACCGTATGGCTCTGGCAGAAATGCGTGAGTTACGGGATCAGATAGAGCAATTGTTAGGCCACGGTTTCATTCGTAGGAGTACCTCACCTTGGGGGAGCTCTAGTGTTGTTTGTGAAAAAGAGAGATGGTTCACTGAGGCTATGTGTGGACTACCGGGAACTGAACAAGGTCACGATACGGAACAAGTATCCGTTACCTCGAATCGATGATATGTTCGACCAGCTGAGGGGAGCAACTTTCTTTTCGAAGATAGATCTGAGGTCAAGGTACCATCAGCTACATATTAGGGAGCAGGATGTTTCAAATACGACTTTCTTGACGAGATATGGGTCCTATGAATTCAGAGTGATGCCATTTGGACTCACAAATGCTCCATCCGTATTCATGGACTTGATGAACCGAGTGTTCATAGATTTCTTGGATCAGTTTGTCATCGTCTTCATAGATGACATCTTGATATATTCACACACAGAGGAAGAGCATGCCGAGCACTTGAGGCAGGTTCTTCAGACTCTACGAGAGCATCAGTTGTATGCTAAGTACGAGAAGTTCAGATTCTGGTTATGGGAAGTGAAGTTCTTGGGGCATGTTGTTTCTGAACAGGGGATAGCAGTTGACCCGAGTAAAGTGTCAGTGACGAGGGAGTGGGGACAGCCCACGACACCGACGGAAGTACGTAGTATCTTGGGATTACCCGGATACTACAGGAGATTCATTAGGGGGTTTCCAAAATAACGGGTCCATTGACGAACCTGACTCGCAAGGGGATACCATATGTTTGGGACGATGCGTGTCAATTGGTTTTCGACGAGCTGAAAGACAAGCTTACTTCGACACCGGTCTTTTCTTTACCTAAGCCAGGCGTGGAGTATATGGTTTACACCGACGCCTCTTTACGGGGACTCGGGGGAGTACTTCAGCAGGAGGAGAAGGCTATAGCTTTTTCATCCCACAAGCTTAAGCCGCACGAGAAAAATTACCCCACACACGACCTAGAGTTAGCAACAGTCATTTTTTCATTGAGGATATGGAGACACTATTTATTGGGGGAGAAATTTCGCTTGTTCACAGACCACAAGTCACTGCAGTACCTGTTCACTCAGCGAGAGCTGAATATGCGCCAACGCAGGTGGTTAGAGTTTGTGAAGGACTATCAGTTCGACATACAGTACCATCCGGGGATGGCTAACGTAGTTGTCGATGCGTTGAGCCGTAGACCAGTGGATGATGTAGTGGACGTCTGGAAAGCAAAGTGGAAGGAGTTGGGTCACTAGGACGCAGTAGCCCGTTCCTTCATATCTGTCATAATAGTGACACCCGAGATTATTACGAGGGTAATACAGGCACATATCGTAGACCCATTTTTCCAGGAGCAGATTGTACGACTCTTAGCTGAGGGTGCTGAGTCCTATTCTGTTAGTTCTGATGGGGGCTTGAGGTTTAATGGGAGATTGGTGGTTCTAGAAGGAGCAGACTTACGTCATGCAGTGATGACCCAGTCTCACGGGTCCCGATTTACGGTGCATCCTGGGGGAGATAAGATGTACCAGGATATGAGGCGGCAATACTAGTGGAGTGGGATAAAAAAGGACATTGCTGATTTTGTGTCCAAGTGTTCTACCAGCCAGCTGGTAAAGGTGGACCACCAGAAACCATCAGGGTTGCTTCAGCCATTGGAAATACCCGCGTGGAAGTGGGAGAGTATTTCTATAGATTTTATTACTGGGTTGCCTACATCACAGCGGGGCCACGACGCCATCTGGGTGATTGTGGACCGTTTGACCAAGGTGGCTCATTTTCTGTCGGTACGGACAGACTATACCACGGGTCAGTATCCTCAATTGTTCATTGTTGAGATTATCAGATTACATGGGTTGCCCTTGAATATTGTGTCAGATAGAGACAAGATTTTCGTATCGCATTTTTGGGAGAGCTTTCAGGAGGCCATGGGTACAGAGTTGAGGTTGAGTTCAGTTTATCACCCACAGACAGATGGGCAAACAGAGCGTACTAATCAGATGTTGGATGATATGCTACGCATGTGTGTCCTTGATTTCGGAGGAGGTTGGGAGCCGCACCTTCCACTGGTAGAGTTCGCTTATAATAACTCTTATCAGTTCACGATTGGCATGGCTCCATTCGAGGCTTTGTATGGCAGGCCTTGCCGTTCCCCAATGTGTTGGTTAGAGGTGGGAGATGACAAGTTTCTTGGACCAGAGGTGATTCAGGAAACCTCCGCAAGGATTGAGATTATCAGGAGTCGCATTCGGTTAGCCCAAGACAGGCAGAAAAGCTACGCCGATGCAAAACGGTTCTTCCGAGAGTTTAACATGGGGGACCAAGTATTACTACGTGTATCTCCTATGAAAGGAGTGATAAGATTCGGGAAGAAAGGAAAATTGGCCCTGAGGTACGTGGGACCATTTCCCATGATCGAGAGGATTGGGCCCGTAGCATACAGATTGGGACTGCCAGAGCATTTACATCGCATTCACGATGCATTACACATCTCGTCGTTGAGACGATACCTTCGGGATGACATGGCCCATACCCATATCGCGATTGAGGAAATTGACTTATAGCCCGACAGCTCTTACGAGGAAAGACCAGTGGCTATCCTAGACCATAGAGAAAGGAGATTGAGGTCGAAGGTAGTTCCACTTGTACGGGTCCAGTGGGAGCATCATAATGTGGAGGAATCCACCTGGGAGTGCGAGGCAGATATGCGCGAGAAATACCCTGATTTATTCTTACCAGGTATGCCTTATTTTTCGAATTTCGGGACGAAATTCCATTATTAGGGGGAAAGTATGTAATTTATTTTTATGCTTTATAAATTTGGGGATTTATTAAATTTGATGTGAATTATTAATTTAATATAAATTCAGAAATTAATTATTTTTAATTACTAACGTGACGAGAGTTAGTAATTATTGTAAACTTGTTGAATATTACTAATGAGCAAAGTAATATATAAAATTGGTTCTATTAAATGTCACGAGTGAATAAAATGATAATTTTAGAAATTTAAGTCGGGACGCGCCCGTGTCGTGTCGGAACTAAATTTTGATTAATAAAAGTGAATAAATTATAAGTCACTCGTATGGTCATTTCAAGTGCGCCAAAGTGTTCGGAAGGGTCGAGATAGTCAAAATATTATACCTGAGGGTTTAGTTTGGGTCTCGGGGCGTTTATGGCTTAATTAACACCCCGGGAAGGTGTTTTAGGCATTTTGTATTTTTGGCCTTGGAAACCTACGAATTTTCTAGGTTATATCAGATGATTAGGGTTGTCTTCTAGGGTTAACACAACCAAAAACAAAAGACGGCCATTGGAGAAGGAAAGGAAGGGCTTATCAAGGAGTTCTAGGCCAAGAACCCCTCCGTTTGCACCGCCGTCACCGCCAAAAGTTAGATTGCGCAACGAGGATCACCACCACACTGATTTCATCCACAAATCAGAAACAAAAATTCCCAGGCATGTATTTATCTTGCTTAATTTAGTTAATGCCTCATTTATATTAGTTTATGGTTGATTGGGATGAGTTATTATGAAAGAAAACCCATGTTGGAGGTTAGAAATCGCATGTTGTAGAGATATAAACCTCATTCTGGAAATTCCCTGCACATGTAGAGGTTGAACCACGAATTTACATTGGATTAGAAGTAGAAATTCTGGAAAAAGAATGAGAAGAATTAAGTTAAAGAAATTTTTAGGGTTCATGAGAATTATATGAATTTTGCCCCTTTTAATCCATGAAACTTGATGAAAATTCGCATGCCTTACGTAGAATATTGTTCATTTGGGTTTATAATGATTGTGGTATAAATTTTTGGGAGTTTGCGAGTTAAAAATTTGGATTTGGGTGATTTTGGATGATAATCCCCGTAACTGGTATTCTACAGTTTTCGCCATACCTGCTTGATCGATCGATCGAGCCAAGAGCTTCGATCGATCGACCCCTTTCTATCGATCGATCGACCCCTCCTGGGAAAAACTAGATTCTTACGTTGACCTAATCCGATTAAATGCGTAATAAATCATGAATAATGTTATTAGAACATAATGAAACATAAAAAGGACCAGTAGGGTCAAGGTAAACCCCGTTTGGTAGAACTTTAATGCAATGGGAAAATGAAGGGTAAACGGGAAAGATTCATACCTATGAAATTTAATGTGTGTAGACTTAGTAATTGAAATGTCGAGGAGTTGGATTAGAAGGTAAGGGAGGGCCTACTGAATTTGTACTTAGCTAAGGAGAATACTTCGAGAGATGAGAAGTGAGTTGAAATAAATTAAATTTCGAAAATACAAGTGAATAAGTTCATTATAAGAAATAATCGAATAAAAATGTACTAAGAATGGAATAATATAATGTTGGACAGTGGGCGTATCTAACTTATGAATGTGAATAGTTATATATCTATATGACTCTATGATTGATCATATATTTTATATGTGTGTAAAAATCATGCCCACGCTACTTGCTATCCCTGAGGTTATCGCCCTGGGACAGTCTTATCTCGATGGAAACTTTATGGGGGACATTGACTCGTACCCTAGAAGATAGGAATCCTTGGTACAGGCTATCGGATCGATAGTCAGACGGTCCTAAGAGACGTGAGGGTATGTGCTATCCTCTTAGGACTTGGAACTATGCTTCGCCTCATTTTGTATGTGTTTTGTGTTAATACAGTTCGAGAGTGATTTCGAACTAGTATTTCCCTTAGTACAAGTGATACGGGGACTGGATAACAGAGTATGCCCGCACCATAGATTTATGTGGGGTGCTGTTAGAATATATATATTATATGAGTATTATATATATATATATATATATTTAAAATCTGGAAATTTGGAAACTACCTGTTGTGATTATGGTATGTAATAAAAGAATAATTATTTCAACTAGGAATAAGTGTTTGAAAAGTATGATATATTACTGAGGAACTTTATTATCATATAAGGCTTATATAAGAAATGTACGATTAAATAAGATTAACCTCCTTAACATTGGAAATCGTCAACATGAAATCTTACGAGTAACTTGAGATAGAAGAAGTTAAACTGTTGGGGAGATTAGGGTGATAGTTGTGCACACTAGAAGAGAGGTGAGACGTTCTCAAGAGAGTGTCGATACTAATATGTTGTTGCATTAGCCAGTAAACATTTTAAATACTTGCTAAACTAAAATTTTAAACTGTTTTACCATCGGGCTCTGACCCGTTTACTGTTATCTCTCCTCTCTTGTATATATATGTATATATTACAGGTGCCCAGCCACAGGGGCGTCTTGCATAGGATCCTTTGGAAGGAACGCGCTGCATCTTAGGTGGGAGTTGCAGGCCTCTTGCTTAGACGATCTCATTTCTTGATTCCACTTTCAGCATTATTTTATCCAGTTGGTCATGTGTCGCCCTTTTCCATTATTCAGTTGTTCTATTGGATATTGTGATTCATTTATTTACTGTATTTACACTTTGGAATTATTATTATCTGGATGTTTTTCCTTTAAGTTTTAAATGTTGGAATCAATTAGTTGGATGTTTAATTGTTTGGATTATATGTTCCAGAATAGTGTTGTGTGATTCTTTAACTATGAAATATGTAAAGTTTTAAATGTTGATTTTTAAAATAAAATTTGGAAAGAAATGTCTAAAAATGATTTTGACACTTAGCTTAATTATTTAGGGTGTTTAATTGGAAAAATTATTTTTTTACGATAGTGATGCTAAGAATGAACCAACCGTTCACCTTGATTATAATTTAATAAAGGACTGATCACCCGGTGTTTAATTAGGTGGGGTGTCACAGGAATTAGGGTATTTATTTATATATATATAATTTGGGGCGGCGAACTGTGGACCTATTCAGGTCCGAATTGATTCAGCCTTAGGGGTAAATCGTTTCGCCTGGTACAGTGTCGGTAGATTTGGTTATTTATTAAAATTTTGAGTTAATTAAAACTCTAATCTTTTCCCAAATTAAAATTAACTCGGGTTAAACTTTTCTAAGCACTTTTTCACATATTATTAAACCAGAAGACTCCAATAATTTTATCATTATTCACCTATAAACCCTAGCCCCAAATTTAATCAAGATTCAACCCAAGTTTTGAAGGCTTAATTGGTGTTTTCTCAAAATAGTACAAGAACGAACTTTTCTTATTTTTTTTGAGAAGATCGCAACTATATAATCAGAATTTCAAAATGACTTTTCAGGGGCATGAATACTTCTATTATCTCTCTTTAGTTATGCATTTTAGATGTCGCCCAAACATTAATTTACATATTTTTCTTAAAATTAATTAACAAACCTAATTTGGATAAGTGAAAACTAATTTGGGACTGTTTTTCAAAAAAAAAAATCTGAATTAGGACTCATAACCCTTGCGTGCCTAGGGTAGAGATTTGGTTTTGTTGTTTTGGGGGTAGGTTTGCATGTAGAAAATCTTAGTAGCGCTTTTATATGAAATTCACGTAGGTATGATCAAAATAGATTATTGTAGTGTGCTCTTTAAATTTTCATTACGTTGAAATCATAATTGTGGAATAAAATGAATTGCATTAATTATGACGATGGATTGAGCGAATTTAATTAAAGATAATTATAACCAGCATGAGAAATTGGATAATTGTTGATAAATTGGATTGTACGACGTATCGTTTTGATAATAATTATTATCGTTTTGAGAGAAATTGGATAATAATTGGAATGTACGACGATAATAATTATTATCATTTTGATAATAATTATCATCGCAGAAACGATGGGATTTTTGGGTAGCTATGGATGACACCCCGCCTATTAAAATACCAGGTGGCCAACCCTCTAATAAAATAAACCTTTCTCTCATATGGCTCATTCTTAGCATCATTATCGAATGCATTTTTGAAGTTACTAATCACCTAGTAATTAAATAGAACGATGCCAAATTTTATCTTACATTAATTAACAACTAGTAGATATATATAATAATTTAAACCATCCACACAAACTCATAACTGAATCCAACACAGATAAATAATATGAATATTGAAGACCGAATCAATTATCAGTTAAACAATAAACTGAAATAATAAACTGGATACATAAAGTCTAATGAATAAACTAAAATACTAAATCTAAGGGTGACATGCCCAAATGAATACTAAAATAAAGTCCATACACCAGGAATAAATAAATGAGGCATCTATAGCAAAGTCCTGCAACTTTCACACGAGCTGCAGCTATGCATCCCTTGATATAATTCTCAAGCTGGGCCTCCCTGTGGCTGGACACCTAAAATATTTTGGAAAAGATTTTGACACGGGTCAGAGCCTAAGTAAAACATTTTGAAAATATTTAGCAAGCATTTAAATTGCATTTAATAAAATATGCATGCACACTTTTTATATTTAAGCTAGTTTTGCACTCTCTTGAGGTATAACTCACCCCTCATCTAATGTGCACACCTAACGTTTGCCTCCTAACCTCACTAGTTACGATATCCCACTTTACTAGACTTATTACACCTCTTTCTATCGCACTACTCTAATCCGAGTAATCTTACTTTGATTATCAAGTTATCTACTCATTAATTTATTAATCGGTTCAATTATGTTAAGTCATATAACGTTCACAGTAGTTATATAGTAAACCCTTTTTTAATCGTATAACTTTCACACTAGTTATATATGAAATACACTCGCACTTATCCCTTAGGCAAAAGTGCACTGTCTCCTTCCCACGAAAAAAACTCAAATCGCGGTCGACCGCCCCCCTGGGCGCAGTCGACAGGTACTCTGTTTTCTGGCCTCCTTTGGTCATCACATGGAAGAAAAGGTTGATTACGGAAACGGCTATAACTTCACCGTTCGGACTCGGAATCGTGCACCGTTTGCGACCATGCGAAGGTTGATCGACAAAATAAACATCTGTAGAAATTCCATAATCCGAAGATGAAATGTGAATTGACTAAAATGCCCTTGAAGTAGCGTTCGACGATGAAACTTCTCCGAAATGCAACGGATCCTCACTTTTAGCGTTCTAATACCTACAAAAGCACAACCAACCCCTGCAAAACATGTATATCTCCAAATTTAAGGTTGTCTAGTTAATGAGCATAAATATAGGCATTAAGGACCGTAAAAGCGCTAGAATGCATAAAGACAACGGGAGAAAATATGCAATATTTGATACGAATCACACCCCCTAACTTAAACATTGCTAGTTCCTAGTAGTGAAACAAACAAAACCAGACCACAGAGGGCGATACAAGACATATATATGCATCGAAATATAAATGCCACTTTTGTAGGGAGAACGATTGCATTTAGAATATGCAATACGTCGTTAAACCCCTAGGTCACCCTAGTGGACGAGTGTCGTCTCGCAAGGGTTTTCAGGGATGATACCCACAAACATCAAATGGTTTCCTCAAAATATGCCCAACCCAACATATGACAAGCCCAACAATGGCAAAAAATATTTCATATGCATTATTAGCAAAGTGAGTGAATTCAAACAAAAGTACAAATCATTAACATTATATAATGCACCTCATAGAATTGAAACCTTAAAAGTGGGAGGGGGAGCGAGCACATGCAAAGCGTGATTTGGCAAAAAAACTTAAATAAATCGGATATTAAATTAATGCAAGCATGCATTCAATCCTCACGGGCATTACACTTATCAAGTGAATTCACTCGAAATAGGGAGGTAACACACGGAACATGTGGGTAAAAGAGTAAATGTAAATGGAAACTAGTCCGCACACATGTCACAAATGAAGAACGCTATATATAAAATAAAAAACTGTAATCTCAATGAAAGAATACCGCACACTAAAAAAGGAGAAATGCATTTTAACAGATTATCAAAACTATTATGACTTTTGAATTACATCAACCTAAGATCACATAGGACGTTAATAGGGTTGTAATGTAGGCTAGGCTAGGGTGCGAAACGAAGGAATGTATGTACGGATTCAAAGTGTTCGGAATGAAAACTCGGGATAATGGGAAAATATGGGCAATAGAAAAAATGGAAAATAAGTTCCAAAAGGCATTAGATATATCATCGGGGAGAGTAATCAAAGCTTATTGAACTATATACACAACATATAAAACTTTATCTTTTCTTTCTTTTCTTCTTTTTCTCATGTTTTCTTTTGTTTTCTTTTGCTTTTTGCTTTCTCTTTTTCTTTTTCTCTACACTTTCTTTTTCTTTACTTTTCAAACTCTCATATGCCTAAATTGCAACCGACATCACAACAACATCATTCAATCCTAAGTAACATTCTAAACAAAGGTATGGAAAGTGTATGTATGGGCTAAAACTTCAATTTAGAGTTGGTTATGGGATTTGGGTTATGAAACGAAAAGCTATATTTAGGTTCAAAGGGGTTAACGAGGGTAAACATATAAGGGTGAGGTCAAGGCTAATATGGGTGATATAACAAAGAGGGCCTATGATCATTTCACAAAGTTTACGCAATTCTCGAGTCGAAACAATATATGAAAATCATGATCAAGTAACACATTTCAAGTATGAACTCAATTAATGAACGATCAAATGAAAGAATAGAGAGATTACCAACGAATTCAACGTTTTCAAAGAGAAAGGAATAGTGTATAACACTCAAAAACGACGAAAGGTACAAAGATTACTCGGTGTAAGTATATACAATGCAACAAAAGATTACATAGTTATAAAAATCTTAAACCAAATCAATATAACCATAAAAGTGCTTGTGCTCATGGGATTAAAGTTTAATTCATGAAGTTATTCATAATATCAATAATCGAGGACTAAAGTTTAATAACTTCTAAAATCGAGAATATGCATCATTGAGTTGTCTATTGGACCGGGCAATTATTGAAATTTATCATCGGAAACAAAGGCAAAACGCCCAAAAAAAGAGAAAAAAGAAAGAAAAACTTTTTGAAAATTTTAAATTTTTCTAAGAGGAAAAGCATACTAAGTAACTAACATGTGAGCAAAAACATGGACCAACAAAAGAAATGGATAGAATATCCCACACCCCCTAACTTAAAACTTGACATTGTCCTCAATGTTAATTAAGAACCAAATCAAAGAGAGGAAAAGAGCGATATTACCCAAAATTGGAGCGATCCCCATAAGAACAAGTCCAAAGAATCTACAAAACAAGTTAGTATCGAGCATAGAAAAAACAAATAACAAAAAGTTAACTAATTACACTAAACTAAAATAGAAAGGAAAGAAAAAATAAAAAGAAAGAAAGAATAAAAAGCTAACTATATGCAACCTACTATTTAGGCTTCTCACTAACTATACACTAGAAGTCTAAATAGCTGAGGGTCCACCGCAAAAACAATTTGACTTTGGAGGATAACCAGTGTACCCTCACATACAAGCATGCCTTTCAAAAAATATGAATTTCGTTTGAAAAATGGAAGGCATGTGTAAGGCGTAAGAAAGAAACCATCGTCAATTAAAAGTTTTGGAGGGACGATGGGGGATTTTGATTGAATGGGTGATAAAAACATGTGGGGACCGTGAAAAGCAGAATATCCTCCCAAAGATTTAGCAGGCGGAATGGGAGGTGGCGCACATGAGGGTAAAGATGCCTTCATGAAAAGCAACTCGAGCAAGTACTCCTCGTTGGTGAAAGGATTGAACATTTTTAAGTTCGGCACCGATTCATCAGGTACTTGTGATGGTGTGGTAACGGAGAATGAAAATGGGGAGGAAAGAAATTCAAACTCAAGAGATGAGTTATCATCGCTCAGAGTTGGAATTTCAAAGGAGATAGGATCATTTTCAATGAAACTTTCTTCTTCGGGATCCAAAGAAGAAATTTTCTCATTGCAAATGGATACTATATCCATTTCATCCTCGCTTTCATTCTCAACTATAAGATGGGCCAAGTGACGAATGGTTTGTTCCAAAGTAGGCACAAAAACCTCACTTGGTTCAAAACATTCCTCGACTTCAAAAGTCTCGGAAGAAAAATCGTCGTCGGATTCAAATAATAAATCCAATTCACGTTCCCAACAGCGATTTTCTTCCCGATAATGATTTTCAAGTTTCTCATTTTCATACATACGCAAGCCCTCACCGAATGTCATAGGTCGAGGTACGGATCCGTGAAAATGGAAACTTTGAAAATTACCATCGGACTTAAACGAAAACTCATTATTATAGGAATTTTGAAAACTATAGCAATTCGTTTCAAAATTCATATTATAAGGAGGTAAAGGCCTAAAATTATTGTCATCATCATCATCAAAATTCCAATAACCCAAAGTTTGGCTTTCGTTATACTCGCCCAAAGTCATGTTTGAAATTGTTACACTTTGGGATGATAAGTATTCACCAAAAGTCATAGGTTTGCGAGAATTTTGACAATTATAACAATGATTACCGAAAGAATTGGAATAAGACATGCTTACCCCAAAAATGGCTCGAAGTGGCAAATTCCACAAAATAGGTGCGCGCGGGAAAAATTCGAGCGTTTCTAAGTGCTCAAATGTGGAAGTCCTGCAAAAAGGTTAGCAAATAATATAAATAGAAAGAAAATACTATGAAATACTAAATCAAATAAAATCTAAAACAATCTCATCCCCGGCAACGACGCCATTTTGATAGCGCACGAGAGGTATGCGCGTGTAAGTGCACAGTTGTTGTTTTCTGTCTCGCCGCGACTATAAAAACAAACCTAAATTACGACTACACTTGCGAGGCAAGCACAGCGGTAAGTCGGGTATCGAAAATCCACAAGGACGAGTTGCAAGAATTTAATTTATTTAATACTCTGAAATAAATGTGTAAAAGGTGAATTACAAACTAAAAAGTAAAAGATGCATAAAGGGAAATGTTTATATAGGCAAGGGAAATGAAACTAGATTAACAAAGTGAGGAAAACTATAGGTTGCATCGAATATCCCTCACCCGAGTTAATTTATATAAAATGGATACATAGGTCAACTGGTTATTTAGAATGCGTCTCGTTTCGACAGTTAATTGAACCAAGGGTTGTCACGCCCCAAAATCCGCATAAAACCTAATATGAATTTGGCGTCAACAAATATCCCGAAAATTACGCACGAAAGGTCGTAAGCACGAAACATACATGATATGCCCCATCAAATCTCCTAAGCACAATAATTAGGACAACGCACCCAAAATAAACCCGTAAACACCATCACCAAAGTCAAGCAACGTGTCAAATCGAGTGAGTTCAATTCAAGCACAACCTAATTTAAATTAGCTAGAAATCATCGTAAAAGCACGATAAATGAAAATGATAAATAAACGCGATAAAACTACACTAGAAAGTAATGAATTAAAGCATGTAAACCTAAATTAAAAAGCTTGTAAATTACACTACAAAGAAAGAGATGAAGAAATACAACTATATTAAATGGTAGGGGAGATGAATAGTACAACTTACAATCCAAATAGGGTGTCAAACCAAAGAGAATCAAAGAATAACTAACCAAAAACTCAAACCTAAAACTCTCTACAAACTATCCTAAATGAGTATATCTGATATTTACAACAAAAATGGGTATTTATAGTAAATGGGAAAAAGTAAAGGAAAAAGGAAAGAGAAAGGAAAGAGCATAAAATATCTGGCATTACCGGTCGATCGCGTCCAGGGGACCGATCGATCGGTCCCTTAGGCAAAAGTGCACTGTCTCCTTCCCACGGCACTGTCTCCTTCTCCAGTAACGATGCCATTTTGATAGCGCACGAGAGGTGTGCGCATGTAAGTGCGCAGTCGTTATTTTCTATCTCGCCGCGACTATACAAACAAACCTAAATTATGACTACACTTGCGAGGCAAGCACAACGGTAAGTCGGGTATCGAAAATCCACAGGGACGAGTTGCTAAAATTTAATTGATTTAATACTCCGAAATAAAAGTGTAAAAGGTGAATTACAAACTAAAAAGTAAAACATGCATAAAGGGAAATATTATCTAGGCAAGGGATATGAAACTAGATTAACAAAGCGAGTAAAACTATAGGTTGCGTCGAATATCCTTCACCCGAGTTAATTTGTATAAAATGGATACATGGGTCGACCGGTTATTTAGAAGGTGTCTCGTTTCGACAGTTAATTGAACCAAGGGATGTCACGCCCCTAAATTCGCATAAAAGCCTAATATGATTTTGGCGTCAACAAATATCCCGAAAATTGCGCATGAAAGGCTGTAAGCACGGAACATACATGATATGTCCAGTCAAATCTCCTAGGCGCAATAACTAGGACAACGCACCCAAAATAAACCCGTAAACACCATCACCAAAGTTAAGTAATGCGTCAACTCGAGTGAGTTAAATTCAACCACAACCTAATTTAAATTAGCTAGAAAGCATCGTAAAAATGCGATAAATGAAAGCGATAAATAAACGAGATAAAACTACACTAGAAAGCAATGAATTAAAGCATGTAAACCTAAATTAGAAAGCTTGGAAATTACACTACAAAGCAAGAGATGAAGAAATACAACTATATTAAATGGCAGGGGAGATGAATAGTACAACTTACAATCCAAATGGGGTGTCAAACCAAAGAGAATCAAAGAAGAACTAACCAAAAACTCAAACCTAAAACTCTCTACAAACTATCCTAAACTAGTATATCTGATATTTACAACAAAAATGGGTATTTATAGTAAGTGGGAAAAAGTAAAGGAAAAAGGAAAGAGAAAGGAAAGAGCACAAAATATCTGGCATTATTGGTCGACCGCGTCCAGGGGACCGGTCGACCGCGTCCAGGGGACCGGTCGACCGGTCCCTTAGGCAAAAGTGCACTGTCTCCTTCCCCAGTAACGGTGCCATTTTGATAGCGCACGAGAGGTGTGCGCGTGTAAGTGCACAGTCGTTATTTTCTGTCTTACCGTGACTATACAAACAAACCTAAATTACGACTACACTTGCGAGGCAAGCACAACGGTAAGTCGGGTATCGAAAATCCACAGGGACGAGTTGCTAGAATTTAATTGATTTAATACTCCGAAATAAAAGTGTAAAAGGTGAATTACAAACTAAAAAGTAAAATATGCATAAAAGGAAATATTTATCTAGGAAAGGGAAATGAAACTAGATTAACAAAGTGAGTAAAACTATAGGTTGCATCGAATATCCCTCACCCGAGTTAATTTGTATAAAATGGATACATGGGTCGACCGGTTACTTAGAATGCGTCTCGTTTCGACAGTTAATTGAACCAAGGGTTGTCACGCCCCTAAATCCGCATAAAAGCCTAATATGAATTTGGCGTCAACAAATATCCCGAAAATTGCGCACGAAAGCTCTTAAGCACGGAACATACATGATATGCCCTGTCAAATCTCCTAGGCGCAATAACTAGGACAACGCACCCAAAATAAACCCGTAAACACCATCACTAAAGTCAAGCAACGTGTCAACTCGAGTGAGTTCAATTCAAGCACAACCTAATTTAAATTAGCTAGAAAGCATTGTAAAAACGCGATAAATGAAAGCGATAAAACTACACTAGAAAGCAATGAATTAAAGCATGTAAACCTAAATTATAAATCTTGTAAATTACACTACAAAGTAAGAGATGAAGAAATATAACTATATTAAATGGTAGGGGAGATGAATAGTACAATTTACAATCCAAATGGGGTGTCAAACCAAAGACAGTCAAAGGAGAACTAACCCAAAACTCAAACCTAAAACTCTCTACAAACTATCCTAAACTAGTATATCTGATATTTACAACAAAAATGGGTATTTATAGTAAATGGGAAAAAGTAAAGGAAAAAGGAAAGAGAAAGGAAAGAGCATAAAATATCTGGCATTACCGGTCGATCGCGTCCAGGGGACCGATCGATCGGTCCCTTAGGCAAAAGTGCACTGTCTCCTTCCCACGGCACTGTCTCCTTCTCCAGTAACGACGCCATTTTGATAGCGCACGAGAGGTGTGCGCATGTAAGTGCGCAGTCGTTATTTTCTGTCTCGCCGTGACTATACAAACAAACCTAAATTATGACTACACTTGCGAGGCAAGCACAACGGTAAGTCGGGTATCGAAAATCCACAGGGACGAGTTGCAAGAATTTAATTGATTTAATACTCCGAAATAAAAGTGTAAATGGTGAATTACAAACTAAAAAGTAAAACATGCATAAAGGGAAATATTATCTAGGCAAGGGATATGAAACTAGATTAACAAAGCGAGTAAAACTATAGGTTGCGTCGAATATCCCTCACCCGAGTTAATTTGTATAAAATGGATACATGGGTCGACCGGTTATTTAGAAGGTGTCTCGTTTCGACAGTTAATTGAACCAAGGGATGTCACGCCCCTAAATTCGCATAAAAGCCTAATATGATTTTGGCGTCAACAAATATCCTGGAAATTACGCACGAAAGGTTGTAAGCACGAAACATACATGATATGCCCCGTCAAATCTCCTAGGCGCAATAACTAGGACAACGCACTTGAAATAAACCCGTAAACACCATCACCAAAGCCAAGCAATGCGTCAACTCGAGTGAGTTCAATTCAAGCACAACCTAATTTAAATTAGCTAGAAAGCATCGTAAAAACGCGATAAATGAAAGCGATAAATAAACGCGATAAAACTACACTAGAAAATAATGAATTAAAGCATGTAAACATAAATTAGAAGGCTTGTAAATTACACTACAAAGCAAGAGATGAAGAAATACAACTATATTAAATGGTAGGGGAGATGAATAGTACAACTTACAATCCAAATCGGGTGTCAAACCAAAGAGAATCAAAGAAGAACTAACCAAAAACCCAAACCCTAACCAATAACTCTCTACAAACTATCCTAAACTAGTATATCTGATATTTACAATAAAAATGGGTATTTATAGTAAGTGGGAAAAAGTAAAGGAAAAAGCAAAGAGAAAGGAAAGAGCACAAAATATCTGGCATTATCGGTCGACCGCGTCCAGGGGACCGGTCGACCGGTCCCTTAGGCAAAAGTGCACTGTCTCATTCCCACGGTAAAAACTCAAACCGCGGTCGATCGGCCCCCTGGGCGCGATCGACCGGTACTCTGTTTTCTGGCCTCCTTTGGTCATCACATGGAAGAGAAGGTTGATTACGGAAACGGCTATAACTTCACCGTCCGAACTTGGAATCGCGCACTGTTTGTAGCCACGCGAAGGTTACTCGACAAACTACACATCCGTGGAAATTCTATGATTCGAATATGAAATATGAATTGACTAGAATGCCCTTGAAGTAGCGTCCGGCGATGGAACTTCTCCGAAATGCAACAGATTCTCACTTTTAGCGTTCCAATACCTACAAAAGCACAATCAACCCCTGAAAAACATGTATATCTCCAAATCCAAGGTATTCTGGGTAATGAGCATAAATATAGGCATTCAGGACCGTAAAAGCGCTAGAATGCATAAAGATAACGGGCAAAAATATGCAATATTTGATACGAATCATCACCCTCCCAAAATGAATTTGTCAACACATACTATAATATGAACTTGAAATTTTGTCATTTAAATTAAATCCAGTTTAACCACTTGCCTTATAGGATTCGTAGAGTCTGATTCCACGTAGGAAGATGATGAATCTGACGAAGCACACCCGAATTCCCTTCGAATTTGGTCTCTAAAGCCTTTTCTTTTTATTTCTTCTCCCTTATCTCACTTTATGGATGCCATAAATCCCATAACTTAGGTTTAAAAATATAAATCCAGAAATTAGACTACTAGGCCAAGCCCAAATGACCCGAACACCCTCGTGTGGGCCCGATTATGTCTAAAAAGGCCCCAAGACCCAGTTACTACCCCCGAGTACATTATTCCAACTATCTCGACCCGTATGAAATCAACCGTGACCTCAAAATTGCCATCTAAATCAGTATACAACAAATTTATATCTCAACCCCAAATACTCTATACCGACTCCCGGTTGAGATAAAAATAGCGACACGTCACTATCACTCGCTAGAACATAAAATTAATAACTTATTATTCACTTAGTAATTATATTTCATAAATATCAACCATTAACTCTCCCGATTAATATTTTAATCAACACATAATAATTAATTCAATTAAATTACAACACACTTGTAATTTAAAAGTAGTCAAATTAATTAAAAAATAAATTCTCAAAAATACGAGGTGTTATATACTTCCCCCCTTACAAACTAATTTCATCCCCGAAATTATGGTAAACCTGCGGTAAATAACTCTGGATACTGCTCTCGCATATCCTCCTCTCACTCCAACGTCGACTCTTCAACATTGTGGTTCCCCCACTGGACTCGAACCAAATGTACCACCTTAGATCGCAACTTACGCTCACTACGATCAAGTATCGCCACTGGTATCTCCCCGTAAGAGATATTTAGCTATAAATTGATCTCCTCTAATGGAACGTGCCAAAAGGCCCTCTAGCTGCTCTGGTACTTCTTCAGCAATGACACATGCAATACATCATGAATTCGTTGTAAATGCTTGTGTAGGCCAACCTATACACAGCTGGTTACACCCTCTCAATGATCAGAAAGGGTCCCACATACCTTGGATCTAGCTTCCCTTTCTTACCGAACCTTTTGATCTCCCCTTTCAAAGGTAAGTACTCTCAACAATTTTTGACCACTCATGTCAAACTTCAAAATTTTAATTCATGATGATGTAACTCTCATTACGTTCCTTAACTGCACGAAATTGATGTAGATTAACTAAATCCTCGCTGATGGACCATAACTCATCTCGAGTCCAAGAAGCGTGTTATTTCCCACTCTTAACCAAATGAAACGTGGGTGATAAATTTTTTCATATGAATCCTCATAAGACATCGTGCAAATGATAGGAATGAAAGATGGAAAGAAATTTCACACAAGGAAACTTCGTTGATTGTAAGAGAATGTTACTGATATCACTGATATTTATGGATCTGGTTTGTGATTGGGAGTGTAGTCATGACCCTCTATTTATAGGGTAGGGGTTGCCTATCAGTATAGTCCTTGACCTGCCAATCGGTAGGTACCCCAAGACACATTGTCGATAGGCAGGGAAATGGACCTACCAATCGAAAGTCTCGTGCATATTATTTTAGAAAAATAGTCGTAGAACGCAATCCATTGATCGAAATCGTGCATGGGGCATACCTTTATAAAGGTAATTTAGAGACCTTCAAGATTCATCGGGCCTCTTTTAGATCCAGTAGTTGACTTTAGGTCAAACGGGGCTCAAAAGCGCTTATCGATCCTTTGGATGGGAGATCATCGAACGGTAACGGATCATTCGTCCCATCGTAAGTTAGAATCCCATATGAGGTAGACCATTGGAAAGTTTATGCAAGGTACTTCGACATTACAAAGAGCTTCGCTCAGTTTGGAGAGTTAACTTTGGTCAACCAGGTCCCGAAATAGCCCGATGACATTTCGGTATAAAATGGGTCATTCGTCCGTACCGTAAGGCCTATTTATGCATGGGGTGGACTGTGGAAAGGGTATTCAGTGAACTTCAATGATTCATTCAGTCTCGTTAGATCTAAAGAGTTGAACTTGGTCAAACGGAGCTCGGGAGCGCCCGGGAGTCTCCGGATCAATTTTTGGGGGAAAATGAATCTTTCGTCTGAACGGTTATGTCGTTTAGAGCACAGCTTGAACCGTTGGAAAGGGGTTTTAGTGCCTTTTTAGGATCCATTTAGCTTTCTCTTTGACGATGGAGTTAATCGGGGTCAAATCGGGGTCGGGAGCTCCCGGTGGCCTCTAGATTGATTTTTGGTAGTAAAAGAATTCGTTTGTCCGAACCGTCATGCCGATTCGCACATGGGGTGGACCATTGGAATGGGGATTCAGGTCCTTTCGAAGATTCATCGAGCTTTCTCTCTGGTGATAAAGTTGACTGGAGTCAAAAGGGGCCCGATAGCGCCTTATGAGCTCTAGATCAGTGCTCGGATTATAATCTAGGATTTATAGTGAAATGGGGAGGTACTAGGGACCTAAGGAGAGACATAAAGGGTCCTAGAATGTGGTGTCTATACCTACCGCCTTCGAGGATCACTTGCAAATACTAGGCATAGTTATAGGTTATCCCACACCTATAACTATAAAAGCATTTGTTGGGGATAATCACTATGCCTTCGCACCAGTCATATGGCCCTATAACCAAAGCTATATAAAAGTATCACCCTGCGAACCTTCTCTAGATACAATGGGTATTTTCATCACATAGTGTTCGGGGTAATCATGACTAAGGTAAAGCCCGTATCTACCGACTCGGATACTAATGCGGTCTTCGTCGTACACACCCCATCAGGATATCCCCTATAGTACGTATCCCATAAGAAGTCACGCCCGTTATGTTGCACATAATGCATAAGACAAGTAAAGGTTAACAGGCTTAAAACTATATTAAAACAGTTTAATTAACTTTTTTAATGAATAAAATAACATTTTAGAATAAAGGTCGTTTGAATGATAATACACTTCTCGTTCGAGCGAGATTACATTGGTTGTTCGAACGACTTCCAAATATCGTTCGAACGAAAACCCTAACTCCATTTAACGACACTAAAATCTCGTTCGAACGAGATTAAAATGTCATTCGAAATAGATTAACCCATAATCATCATCTTTTTGAAACAAAATCTGCCATTTTGACTTCCAAACCCAAATCCAAAGCTTTCAACCATCCTTAAACCCCATCTCTTTTAGGTATAAATGGTCTAAAATCAATATTATCAAATTCCCAATGACTTTAGTCAATCCTAACACGGTTTAAAGTCTTAAATCCCAAAATCATCTTAAAAACCCTAGTTTATCCTTTTTTCCAAATCCATCTCATATTCATACCAATTCATGAAATTACTAAAAGGTTTTTGCATGTTCATCAATGTATAACATAAATCTTAATATATACATATCAATTCTATCTCCAATTCATAAAGAATTCAACTAAATTCAATCCATGTTAAGAACATGAATAGAAACCTAAATTATCATACTAATTTAATTATTAAACTAGTTAATTAATCGTCAAATTAGATTTTTGTGGCAATCCGCCCATTTTAATACCAGGTGGCCAATCCTCTACTAAAATAAAACATGAATCTCAGTATAGTTCATTTTCAGCATCACTATCGCAATAACAATATAATATAAATAATACAAGCAAATCATACAATCACAATGAATGAAATAATTATGATACTTAAATAAGTAATTAGTATGAATGGAATAAACCATCGATCTCCAAATAATAACATCCACTGGGCAAATTAAATTAAATACTGAAATATAAATGTCTAATATGGAACAACATGCCCGACTGAAAATAATACGACTGATCATATCTAGATGAAATAGACTGAGACGTCTAAGCAAGGGTGTAGCGTCCACAACTACTATACGTAAAGAATGAACCTATCCCATAGGTCTTGGATACTATTGTTGCACACCTGGGGTAATAAAAGAAAAACAAGGAAAAAATAAAATCTTACGGCTCAAAGCCTAGTAAGGAGAAAATATTTTGCAAGTAGATAATTGTTTTAAATCGATTAAAACAGTACTATATTACTTTAAAGATTAACTAGTCCCATTCACATGAGATAAAACCTTACCTCTCAACAATAGTGCGCACCTAATGTGTTCATTTAAATATCCTAATTAAACCACCTAATCTAATAAGGATATATAGCCATTATTTATGCCCAGTCCCACTAATACCCTCTATTAGCTACGTATATTACCCTCACTAGGTATACATTTATAAAAAATATTGGAGCAACACACATAATATAAATAAATAATCATGTAATAATCATAACATACCTACGCTAGTTGATAATACGCAAATATTGCGCATTTTATCCCTCGAACCGACGCATTTTAGCCCCCTCGGGTATCTTATTCCCTATATTTATGATCGTTAACCAGATAACCTTGGATTTATATGTTAACATGTTTTACAGGGGTTAATTGAGATTTTATAGGTATTTGGATGCTAAGTATGAAGTTCAGACGCTTTCTGCTCGATTTCCGTACACGATCGCACGTTCAAGGGCAATTTAGTTAATTCACATTTTGGTCACCTGGCCCAACATCTTCACGGAAGTTGTATCCCTCCTCGCAAGCTTCGCGTATCCACAAATGGTGCGCTATTCTGATTCAGAACGAAGAAGTTACGGCGATTCTAGCGGAGGAGAAATTCATGCAATCAAAACAGGAGGAAGGAACTGCATACCTTCAGCAACACCATGTTTTCAGACCCTACAAACCTAGAGGCAAGTTGTTTATTGCAAATTAACATGAAGTTATAATGCCCATGTGTCTAGGGTTCCAATTATATTGATTTGTTGATGATTCTTGGAAGAAAAGATTGATTTAAATTCGTGTTTATGTAGGATTTGCATGTAGAACGATTTGATGTCAGTAGAGGATAATAAATTAGTAATTATGTGTTATTATCAACGAATTAAATCTAGGTTTTGATGAATAATAGAGGATCAACATGGAAATCTAGGGTTTTGATGTTAGAAGGGTTTAATTTGTTCTTGATTAGATATGGTATTGATTTGGTGTAAAAATCACGTTGGAATTGATCCTAATGCATGTAGTAATGGTTAGGAAAACTTAGTTTTGAGTTTGGTGAAGAATCATGAGAATTATGTGGATAGAAATGGTGAAAAACATAATTGCGTGTTGGAGAAGACGATTCTGCTGAAAAACGAATCGATTCGGCCAGAGGCAAATAGATTTGGCCTCCTGTGAATCAATTCAGTTAACCAGAAAAATTAAAAATTCCCCTTTTTGCCTTAAATCCCTAAATCGTTGTTATGAGATTTTTTAGGACATTGGTAATGTAATATTGAGAGATGTAAAATATTACAGTATGCTTATGATGGGGGCATGACTTGATTTTATTGATGGGATTAAGACGAGAATGAAATTAGGTAAATTTTTGTGTCGTAAATTTTTCGAGAGAAAGATAATGAATTATGGGGAGTTTGGGAGTTGAATTGATGAATTAAACCAGTAGGGTGAGTTAGGATTAACTACTGAAATTTATAAAGGGGTAACTAAGACCCTTAGAGTTGTATGAATACTCATAAATATGATAAAAGGGATAATTCGTAAAGAAATTTAGTACGGGTAGTATACGAGAGAAATGCACTAAGTATAAGCACGAATACCTAGGTTGTGTGAATACCTATCATATGAATACTTAGGTGGTTTGAATACCTAACGTATATTAGATGTATTGGGGTCGAGGGCTATTCGGACAAATGTTAATGACATGATAAATTGGGGCCGAAGGAACATCCGAACCAATGAATCCTTAATGTGTGATACAAGGATATTACAGTGAGTATATATTTATTTGTATATTGAGTGGGAAATATATACCATGCGATTTATTTACTTATGTGTGGCAATAGACAGTTAGATAGAGTATATCTAATGAGAATAAATTAAGTCGAGAAACTTAATTATGATTAGGCTAATAACATATGAGCATGTTAATTGTGATTGTGGGCATCAAAATGATAATTAAGTAAGAGAGACTTAATGTAGTGATTTAGAAGATAACATGTGAGGAATATTACTTATGTTGATTATTAATACATGAGAGATGTTGATAAATTATTGTACTATATGGGCGGTACGGGAATTTAGAGAGGTAGATAAGTTTGGTTGAATACTTTAGTCTAGTTAGCCTAGCATAGCTAGGTGGGCTAAGTATAGAACGTTAGGCGTGCACTATAGATGAGAGTTGAGGAAAACTCAAGAGAGAGTGTACGTGAACATGTGTAATCAATAACCGATGTTTAATTAGACGAGGTGTCACATATGGTTTATTAGAAGTTAAAGAGAAGAATAATTTTAGTGAGGGAAATAAAAAAAAATTTGAAATGAAAAATTTAAGCTTAAATAATTTTAACCTTGTGGGTGCAAACTTATATGGTCGGGGATTAACATTTTTCAACTTATGTGATGTTTTTCTATATGCAGGAAGGAGAGAAAGATTATGGTGCCTTTAATACAACCTTAATATTATATATTTATTTTAAGTCACTTCCAAAAAAAACTATAGCACCACATAGTGTAATACCCCATACTTTTATTATTAATTAATTTTTGTGTGCTTGATATTAGTAATTTATTTGCGGGGAAATTAAATTAGAATTTAGTAAATATTAATTACGAGATAAATAATTAATATTTATTATAATTGTTATTTACTTGTGTGTGAAAAATAAATAATTATGTGATTTATTATATATCGCTTATAAGTGATAACGATGATTTATTGTGATATGTCGATATGGTGTTACATCAGCCGGTTGATATAATTTATGTGCCACGCGTAGGATACACATGCGTCGGGGCCGATTAATGAGATATTAGCATATTTAGAGTTGGGTGACACGAATGATCTTTTCGAGTGTATTGGTGATCCGGAAAGGGTTGAAATAGTCCATAATAGGTACCCGGGTGTTACATTTGGGTTCTAGGAACTTTTTAGACATAAAAGGACCTGTATAAGGGTATACGGATCATTTTATACTTAGGGCTAAGAAGAAAAACGTGATTAGATAAATTAAAGAGATATTTAAGATGTTGGGAAAGTGGGTGGCAACCCACCTTTCATATTCTACACAAGAGATTGTGAGAGAGATCCTTAGCGAAGAGAAAAAGAAGAAGAAATAAGATAAATCTCAAAGAGGAAAAGAAATATGACTTCGAATTTTAATCCAACGAGGCAAGTAGTTCGTTGCTTTATAACACAATTTTATTGTAATTAATTATTTTCTTGGTTTAGAAAAATAGAAATTGGAGATTTAGAGTATGAAAGATTGTATCTTAATGATTTGATGTAGAAACCTAAATGATAAGGGATAAATGATATTAAACTAATAATTAATTTGGATTGATTACACTTGTAATTAGAAATAAAATCATGAAATTTAAAGAATGGACATGTAGAACGTAGATGGAAAGATTTAATCTTTAAAGACCAATTAGATAAAGGAATCATGATCTTGAATTTATGGGGGTTACCATGTGAGAATAGAATAGATAATGATGGAATCATATTTTCTTAACGGTATCTGGGTTACGGTTCTTGAAATTTTGGTAAGAAAAACCCTAGAAACGAAATTGGGTTTTTGTGGTGAGTCTTGTATAGGAAAAACGCTTTAGGTCTGGTTTCAGTAAGCTCATTCGAACGTCGTCCTAACGAGATGTTGTTTTCATTCGAACGAGATCGTATTTCATTCGAACAACCCGTGGGTTTAGGTCAAGTTTGGATCGTGAAAATATTTCGGGGAGTTTTATAAACTCAAGCGAGTATGTGGGAGATTATCTAAGTGAGCAGATATTTAATTAAAAATAGTTTTTTGTCACTATTTATTAGTTGGGAATTTAATAATTAACTAGGGTGCTCAAGTTAGGAACTAGTTAAATAATTAATTGAAAAGTTAGTTCGAACTTCGGGGTTCGGTAGCCCGTGCGCGGTGAGACATATGTACGAGCTCGATGCCTATTATATATACATATCAGAGTGAATTATATATATATATATATATATATATATATATATATATGTATGTATGTGTGTATGCGTGTGTGCATGTTACTTCTTTTATTTAAACATACCTACTCAGGGGGTGCTATAGTAGGGGGTTGCACGGAGTGGGTTATCTACCCTGGCATTGACCATCAGGTGTTGGGTTAATTCCCCAGGTCATAGTACTGTTGCATGATGACTATTCGTGTGTGAGGATAAGTATTGGTTTCGAGTTCAGTTGGCCACGATGTGGTATGACTGAGACTAATATATGTATGTCTATGACCACCTCTATTGTATGTGTATTCATTTGGGATCGGTGGTGAGATTTTGACCCGGTGGCTCGGTGTGAGGCATGATCCTGGAGACGGATAACATACGAGGAATGTATCCGCGATGTCCAAGATCTAGGAATACGGTTATACGTATATAATGAGCGATATGTATGTATGTTTATAAGATATAATGCATAAATTTATTTATGGCACGAGTGCAGCTATGTTATGTTCATAATGTGAATAAGTATTTACAATAAGTGTGTTGCTAAAATATTATTTATGAACGAGTACATAGTAACGGTAGTTATATTTAGCTAATAGAGAGTATTAGCGGGATTTTACATAAATAATAGTTATATGTCCTAGTTAGACCGGGCAGTTTAATTGGGATATTATAATGATCACGTTAGGTGCGCACTGTAGTTAAGAGGTGAGGTTTTATCTCATGTGACTGTGATCGGTTAATCTGTAAAGTAATACACTACTATTATAATCGATTTAAAACAATTATCTGGTTGCAACATATTTTTTACTCTTCGGGCTTTGACCCGCAGGCTTTTGTCTTTCCTTGTTTTTTCTTTTTACAACCCAGATGTGCAGCAGCAGCAGCCGAAACAATAGATATATATCGATTCCTGCCGTGTAATAGTTGTGGACGCTACACCTTTGCTTAGACGCCTCAGACAATTTTATCTAAATAGGACCACTTATTTTAGTTTACAGTTGGGCGCGTTGTCCATAGATAGATAGGCTTTTATTTTACTATCAAACTTTTATATCTCTGTTAGTCATTTATATTTCAGTACTCAGTTTATTTATTGAGTTACTGTGGATGGTTTATTGGGTGGCCGATGGTTTATTGGGGTCACTCTTATTATGTATTTATGCATGGTAATTATTTAATTATTTATGATTGTATGGTTTGTTCGTATTATTTATAGCATATCGATATTGCGACGGTGATGCTGAGAATGAACCATACTGAGATTCCTGTTTTATTTAGTAGAGGATTGACCACCCGATATTAAAATAGGCGGATCGTCACACATGGTCACCTGGAAGTGAATTTTAACTTCTTACTAATGTCACGCAAAAGTGAACACCAAATTTTACTAGTGAAGAGAGTAATATTACTAATGTAATTCAGTTGACATGTCAAACGCACATTGAGTGATGTTTCAAATGAATCCCTGTAAATTACAAATACCACTCAATATGTGTGACACATCAACCTAGTCACAAAAAATATAATATTTAGGGTCTTCCTAGTATTACTCGATAATAAATTAACCTTCTTTCATGCCCATATAATGGAGTAACTCTATAGCGACGCATGATTCAAACACATTTTGGCAGACACACCAACATGTCATGTATGCATTAGTTGATGTTATAAACGCCACCCAATGTGTATTTAACACATCAATCGAGTCATATAAATTTAGGGTCTATTGTAGTATGCATTCTGAAAATAGGACAACAAACATTTCATATATAAATTTAATCTCTATTTTTTAATAAAGTTGCTGGGGCGAATCCACATCCATAAAACGTCAACCAATCACAACATGCCACGTCAATTCATAATTTGAAAATAGGGACTAAAATAAGAAACCAAATATTAATAAAGCTGCTGGTAAATTAACCTATAGACATATGATTCAGAAACGTTTTGAGAAATAAACTGACATCTCATCGGACACGACGTGTAGCATTTACAATTTTTGACACAATAATCCATTTATGATAATAATCAGAATTAATAAAAAAATGACACGATTAATTCGAATTGTCACCCCTAACAACGTGCGAGTGACCGCACTATAATTACTCCATTTGATGTTGTAGGACCTAATTATTCCTAAAAAGGACAACACACAGAATAATCCCTGATCCCTTTTTATGTAGTTGACCTGTCGCACCACTATGCGTGTCCTGTACCGCGTTCCCTCATCCCCACTTAACACCATATAATTAAAAATTCACTATCCACATCTTGTGGCACACCCAAACTTAAAAAAACATCTCCAAACAAATAAAATCCCCCGTGCACGGTTTTCACGTTGCCTCTCACTCAACACACACAAAATTATATCCGGTGTGTTGTTATTGGTAGCTATAAATTTAACATTATCCTTGTTATAGATAGTATATATATATAACAAAGGTAGGGATAGAGAGTGGAGAATTTCACACGATTGAAAAATGTCGATGGTACCAAAGGAGCCGGAGCAGGTGATGAAACAAAGAGACGGATCGGTGTTGGGGAAGAAGACGATTTTAAAGAGTGATCATTTTCCAGGGTGTCAGAATAAACGATTGTATCCGCATATCGAAGGAGCACCTAATTACCGTCAGGTATGTGAAATTTTGATTTGATTGTGTGGTTATAGTGTGTAATTTATGTGGAATATTATTAAAATTTGGTAAATGTTGTATGTACGTGGTACCGAAAGTGCTTTACATGTGATGTAGGTAAGTGGAGTGAATTCGGAGTTTGCGTGTTGTAGCGTGTGCTTTGTGCGCGTGCAATATGTATTGTGTGTTGTTATTTTTGATAGTCAATCTACCTTTCATGGGAAAGCCATTTATGACCGGAACATTGATGGAAAAAGTGAATATTAAATTTTTGAATTTATATATAAAATGTCTATGATGTAGTTAGGAACCTCAGAGGTTGGTGGGAAAATGTTTCTAAACGCCATCAAAATTGTTAAAGATGAGCATATGCAAGACATTGGACAGCAAGATACTGTTTACACTTTAATGCTTGCTATTATCCATCATTTTATTGGTGCTTCTGACTATCAGCAGGAGAGAAATAGAGAATTATTACTAAATTTGAGATGCCCTACCGATGTGAATAAAGAATTAGGGGTTATTTTTCTTATTTTTAGGGTTTTATTGTATTTTTTATTATTTCTTTTATTTTTAGTATTTCATTGTATTTTTTTTTTTTTTTTGTTAGCATTTAGAGGAAGGAAGGCTAAATTGGCATTAAAGGCATATTTGTAATTAAATACTTAGCTTAGTGGCCAATCAACCTCCTTCCTATAACTACCCTCTATGTAGACTCATTTGAGTCATTCTTCCATTTTATGAGATTTGATTAGAGAGAGTTTAGAGAGAGAATTATATTTTCTTGCTCCCATTTGATGTCATTTACGTCAATTGGTATCAGAACCTAATCGCTCCACCCGTTGTTGTTGTAAAAAAACAAAAACTCGTAAGCAACGTCACGTGGGTTCAAGAAAGGATGAACACCTCTATGGTAAACCCTTTCGAGCAAATCTTGAAAGCCATCAATCAAATGAAGGCCCAAATAGAAGAGATGAATGCACGACTTCCTCCACCGGCAACCACCTCCCCCCCCCCCCCCCACAAAAAAAAACACCTCGAACCACCCATCATTATTAACCCTAACCCTAATTCAAGAAACCAAAACCCTAGCCCCCAAAACCCATCTAACCACGCTTCCGCAACCATACCCCAAGAAAATCTAAACCCTAACCCTATTTCACCCACTACCCAATCAAGAACCGCCATAACCACCATCCAACCCACCCCACCACTTCAAACGGCTGCCCAAACAATCGAAAACCCCACCCACGCTAAGGGTGGCGCCCCACCATCACAAAACACTGACCGAACAGCTCTATACCCACCCAAAGCAGGCCTCAAAACAATCCCTACCCCACCTGAAACACCACGCCGACCCACCCGGTACCCAAAACCCACCTGCTCCTGCCCGGTATTGTCGCCCCCTGCCGGAATCCCTCTACCACTACTTGTTGAAATATCAACCGTGATTTGCTGGCCCAATCACCTTCTTGAAGAGGTGGAATCCTGCTGGAAACTTTCAGAAATATTGCCAATCAACGCCCCAATCAATCCCTCACTCTTCGGCAGTCATCCAGGAGCAGGTACGCTGATCGGACCCAACGTCGGGCAGCCAGATCTGATCAGCACATATCTGTAGAGGGCGGGGTCCAATTTCAGCCCATTTTGACCCAATACCCTCAAGAACAAATTCAAGAACTGGGGTTTAAGGCCAAGAAAATGGTTTTTGACCCCGGGGGTAAATAATTTTTTATGATTGGCATGCACGGCATGAGGAAGAAGATGAAGCCGCAAGAATTCAAGAAATTTCCTCCAATTTTCAGAAATTCAATTTCGCCCCTCAAGTTTTTCGTCATCCGCACATTTTGGGAATTTTTTTGCAATTCGACTTCAACTTTAAAGTTCGAGGATGAACTTTTTCGAAGGCGGAGAGAATGATGTGAATGAAGAATTAGGGGTTATTTTTAGTATTTTTAGGGCTTTATTGTATTTTTTTTTAAGTATTTCTTTTATTTTTAGTATTTCATTGTATTTTTTTTATTGTTAGTATTTATAGGAAGGAAGGCTAAATTGGCATTAAGGGCATATTTGTAATTAGATACTTAGCTTAGTAGCCAAACATCCTCCTTCCTATAAATATCCCCTATGTAGACTCATTTGAGTCGTTCGTCCATTTTATGAGATTTGATTAGAGAGAGTTTAGAGAGAGAATTATCTTTTCTTGCTCGCATTTGACGTCATTTACGTCACCTACCTTAAGTCATTTTAGATGGTATAAGGATGTCTTTCTGGCTAGAGTGGCTCAAAGAGCTGATGCAAACTCTGAGCATTGGAAAGCCAAATTTATTGATGGCCTTCCTACTTTCTTTGCTGAGAAAGTGAGAAAGAAAATGAGAGATGTTAATGATAGTAATTCTATTCCTTACCATAATTATACTTATGATCAACTATTTAGTGTTGTTATTTAAGGTCTTTCCCTTTGTAACGACCTTAAATTACAACAATAGCTTAAAAAGCAGAATTTAACCGGTAAAAGAGAGTTAGGAGAATTTTGTGAGCAATTTGGTTATAATCATAATACTCCTTCCCCTCATAAAACGACCAAGGATAATTATATATCCAAAAGAGTAACTTCTCATAAAAAGAAGAAAAAATCCATAGCGCCAAATCAAGGTGACAATTCTAAAAAATATTTTAGAAAAAAGAATCACAATGGATTTAATAGATCTAATTTTAAATGTTTTAAATGCGGCAAATTTGACCATCTTGCAAATAAATGCAAGACTCAAACAAAATTAAACAACCTTCAAATTGATGAAGATTTAAAGAAACAATTAAGTAAATTACTACTTAATTCTAGTCCTTCTAACACTGAAGTTAGCTCTTCAGAAAGTGATGATGAGCTTTATCATATTCAAAGCTCTAGTGATCCTGAAACCTCCAAGAAAGGAGATTGTCAATGTAATCAATTGCAAAATAAATGCAATCACCTCCAATCCATTCTTCAGATAGATGGGTTAAGTATTAATGTGCTTACCAGTCAGCAACAATCTATGATTGATATTATCAATCAAGTTACCGACCGAGATACCAAACTCAAGTTAATAGAAACTTGTTATGCAAATTCTTTTAAAGAAATCTCAACTACTTCTTATACGCCGATTCAACAATACAGTCTTAAAGAGGTATTTAATCGGTTAGAAAATAAACGACAAACCTCTAAACCTGCAAACCTTGCAGATTTTAACATGAAGTCAACATGTTTAAAAATGATTTAAGACAGTTGGAAGATCAACAGCATAATATGCAAATTGAGATCAATAGTCTCAAGAATGAGTTACACCATTCTAATCTTGAAAATGCAAATATTGAAGAATGAGTTGATTATTTGAGTATTATTAATCGTGTACCCGATCAAAAGTGGTACATAACCATTAATCTTGTTATCAATGATGAATACACATTAAATAACATTGTCGCTTTGGTTTATAGCGGGGCAGATATGAACTGCATACAAGAAGGGTTAGTTTCCGCTCAATACTTTGAGAAAACCACTCAATCATTATTCATTGCTAGTGGTGATAATATGCATATCCAATATAAACTAACTAAAATTTATATTTGCAATGATGGGATGTCTGTCCAGTACTTTTCATCTCATTAATGACTTGTCCCAATAGGTTATTTTATGTACTCCCTTTTTATCCTTGCTTATGCCTATGGATAAAATTGACTCTAGTGGTATATACACCACTATTAAAGATCAAAAAGTTGTTTTTGAATTTATAACAAAACTCGAAGTAAAGAAAATTAATTCTTTGTCAGATAATATCTTTTTCAAAGAGAACTAATTAAATTTTCTTCAAAAGGAAATATCCCTTTTAACTATAAAACAAAAGCTTGAATCCAAGCATGTTGCAAAAAATTGATGTTATTAAAAATCAATTAATAACTGAAGTTTGTAGTGATATTCCCAATGCTTTTGGGAACAGCAAAAAACATATTGTTCCTCTTCCTTATGAAGCGGATTTCAATGAAAAATCCATTCCTACTAAAGCTAGGCCCAGTCAAATGAAGACTGAATTTCTTGAATTATGCAAGAAAGAGATTCAGAGTCTTTTAGATAAAAAGCTGATAACTAAAAGTTATACTCCATGGAGTTGTACAACTTTTAATGTTAATAAGGCTACGGAGAAGGAACGAGGTGTTCCTATACTTGTAATAAATTACAAGCCTCTCAATAATGTTTTACAATGGATATGATATTCAATTCCTAATAAAAAGGATCTTCTTGATAGGCTTAATTCAACCACCATATTTTCCAAATTTGATTTAAAATCTGGATATTGGCAAATTCAAATTGCTCCACAAGACAAATACAAAACTGCTTCTGTTGTCCCATTTTGCCATTATTAATGGAATGTTACGACTTTGGGGCTTAAAAATGCCCCTTCTGAATTTCAAAATATCATGAATGAGATATTTAATCCTTATTCAGAATTTTCTATTGTGTATATAGATGACATTCTCATCTTTTCACAATCAATTGATCATCATATTAAACATATAAGAATTTTTAAAGATGTTAAAACTAATGGTTTAGTTATTTCTGTGCCAAAAATGAATTTTTTTCAAACAAATGTTAGATTTCTTTTCCATAATATTGGTGAAGGGAAAATACTCCCTATTGATAGAAGTATCGAATTTGATTCTAAATTTTCTGATGAGTTAAAAGAAAAAACTCAACTCCGAAGGTTTTTTGAAAGCCTTAATTATATTGGAGATTATTATAAGAATCTTGCACAGGATTCTGCAATTTTATATACTATGTTAAAGAAGAATCCTTCTCCCTGGACTATGGAACGTACTGAAGCAGTTCAGAAAATTAAACTGAAAGTCAAACAATTACCTTGTCTTGCTTTAGCTAATCCATCTTTTTCTAAAATTGTTGAAACTGATGCTTCTGATATTGGTTTTGGAGGAATTCTACAACAAATTAATTCTTTAAATAAAAAGGAAGAATTAGTTCGTTTTACTTCAGGCACTTGGAAAGATGTCCAGAAAAATTATTCAACCATTAAGAAAGAAATTCTTTCTGTTGTAAAATGCATTTCTAAATTTCAGGATGATTTATTAAATCAGAAATTTTTACTACGAATTGACTGTAGTGCTGTAAAACTGGTTTTATAAAAGGATGTTGAAAATATTGTTTCTAAACAAATTTTTGCCAGGTGGCAGGCTAATTTATCGGCCAGTGTTCTAAAAGGCTTAAGCCTAGGCTTGAAGCTTGGGAGAAACGCCTCGCCTTAAACCTTTTACGCCTTATTCTTGGTAAAAGCATTAAGGCTCACTTTTTTTTTAAATAAAAATGTTTTAGTGAAACGATATCGCCTTTTAAAGACTTTTTTACTAACCGGACCAATATCTCGTCCAAAACAAACAAATAGTATTTTAATTTGCATATATTTAGACATATTTTTAAGGTATGTACAATTTTAGTATTTTTAATAGTGTTGTTATGGTTAAAAATATTAAAATATATTAAAAAGGGCTATTAAAAATACAAAAGGGAGAGAGGCCCCCTATTTATACAAAAGGGATTGGAGTAAATAATTCCATAGAAAATTACCCGTGGGTCCCTCCTTATTCGAGGCTGACAAAGCCTTTTGTCTCTTAGCGTCGGCTGCTGGGCGAATGGGTCCTACCACAATAATCGAGCAGACATGATTCGAACTAGTTTGTCCTTAAGCGTCAGCGTGAGTACAACTAGGGCAAGTGGGCGACTTAGGTCAAATCATCTAATCCATCTAATCCCTTTGTAGGAAAGCTTCCATCCAAACGTCTTGTTGGAAAGGCAGAATTTAATGAGGCAAAGAAGGCCTCCATTATTGGCTCAGTGGGAATATTAGTATCCAACATATCCCCAATGAATTCGTTCTCTTTTGGCTTCTGAGATTCCTCTGCTAAACAAAAGAATGGATTATCATTCTTAATAGATGTCATTGAAACATCATCTTCTGATGGAAGATGGATAGGGTTCTTATCCTATGAATATGTGGTGGTAAAAGTCGCAGTAAATTGGCATTTCGTGTAATCCATGACCTTTATGAGAAGTTCATGTTCCGTAGCTTGAGGGAACTGCTTTTTTAGAACAAATTTTAAATCCTTAATTGGATTATTCCTTGGAGTCATTTTTTCCATGGGAGGAGGAATTTCTTCAACTCGAGACATATAATGCTTTAAACTTTCCTGTATTGAAGAGATGGTTTCTGAGTTGTCAATACCCACCCCCCCAGCGATAATAAAAAATTCTTACAAGTAGAGGAACTCTTAATTGATTCACTCTGCATTACAAATCCCATATAGAATTCCATGGGATACTGATTTTAGTAAAAAAATAGAAGGGTGTTTAATCCAATGAGAATATCATTTTTCCCCCCGAGCTTAGGATGAAATTGAGTCCAAGGTAAAAATAATTTTTCCTTAGAAATTGCCTCATGTAAAATATCAATTCCTGGGCCAAATTTGTCCCACCAATTGAGAACCTAACCTGGATATTCTTCTTTTAAAAAGTTAGGACAAAGCTTAAAAAACCAAGTGTGCTTTTGTTCAAAGTTTTGGTAGTAAAAAGCTTTGGACCATGCTTGGGCATAATCCCAATAGTTATAAGTGCCATTTTGAAATTTCAATTTTCTTGATTTTAATGGGTGAATTCCCCATTCTCTAACAGAAATGAATTTTTTCACAATCGCCTTGCTATAAGCAATAGGGGACTTTATATTCTTTTGGTGTTTATTAGTGTGACTGAACACCACAGATTCAGTCTTCTCGAGGATTGCCTCATATAACGTCCGGTATTTTCCTTCTTGCACAGCATAATTGTGCGTGTCAAAATATAGGGACTTAATTTCCCAAGGTGAAGACATAAGCTTCTTATCCTCTTTATTGAGGATGAGCATTAATTCAGAAGTCCTTAAATTAGGACTAGATACATGCTTGATTGTATGTAAAACTTCCTTAGTAGATTTCTTTTTGCTAAAAGTTGTAGGAGAACTCAATTTTTCCCTATTTTCCGCATTGAGGCGAAGGAATTCCATATAATCCTGCATCGGAGGATATTGGTCTTCATTGACCACCATTTTTTCTTTTTCTGGCCTTTGGTGGGATTGTCCACGGCCTTTGCCATGCCCTTTTGAGGGGCCACTCATTGATTCTGTATAAACTCTCTTGTTAGAAAATTAGAGAGTGAATAAGAGAGGATCATATGTGAAATTTTGTTTGATTAAGTTAGTTTTATGGAGATTGTGTTATGTGGAGGTTAGTGAGTTTTGAATTTGTGAGGTTAGAATTTGATTGTGTGTAATTTATGTGGAATATTATTAAAATTTGGTAAATGTGTATGCACGTACAACTGGTACCGAAAGTGCTTTACATGTGATGTAGGTAAGTGGAGTGAATTCGGAGTTTGCGTGTTGTAGTGTTTGTGTAGTATGGCGTGTGCTTTGTGCGCGTGCAATATGTTTTGTGTGTTGTTGAAACTGTATGTGAGGGATTGTTTGATGGATAGGATTGGGATTGTGATTATTTGGAATTGAGGTTAATGAGTTTTGAATCGGTGAGGTAAGAATTGATTGTTTGGATATTGTGTAAAATCTAGTTGGAATATTATTAAAATTTGGTAAATGTTGTATGTACGTACAACTGGTACCAAAAAACTACAGAATGTGCTTTACATGTGTTGTAGGTAAGTGGAGTGAATTCGGAGTTTGCGTGTTGTAGTGTGTAGTGTGTAGTGTTTGTGTAGTATGGTGCGTGTCTACTGTGTAAACACAATATGTTTTATGTGTTATCGAAACTGTATGTGAAATTGTTGCAAACTGTGTAAAGTGTGTGTGAAATTCTGCACAATCTGTGAGAAACTGCGTGTGTGGGGGAAACTCTGCAAAATGTGTGCGTGCAATATGTGAAGCAGTGTATGAAAATCTTTGTGTAATATGCGACGTAGTGTTTGGACGCAAGGATTGGGATTGGGATTATGTGGAATTAGTGGTTAATGAGTTTTAAAGTGGTGAGGTTAGAATTTGATTGATTGGTTATCGTGTGGAATTTATGTGGAATATTGTTAAAATTTGGTCAATGTTATATGTATCTGCGACTAGTACCGAAAAATTACTGAAAGTGCTTTACATGTGTTGTAGGTACGTGGAGTGAATTCGGAGTTTGCGTGTTGTAGTGTGTGTAGTGTTTGTGTAGTATGGTGCCCGTTTACTGCGTGCGCAATATGTTTCGTGTGTTGTCGAAACTGTATGTGAAATTGTGCCGAATTGTGTGTGAAATTCTGCACAATCTGTGTGCACTCTGTGGTAAACTGTGCGTGTGTGAAACTCTGCACTGTGTGAAGCAGTGTATGAAAATCTTTAAGCAATATGTGAGGGAGTGTTTGGATGGCTAGGAATGGGATTGTGATAATGTGGAATTGGAGGTTAATGCGTTTTAAATTGGTGAGGTTAGAATTTAATTGTTTGGTTATTGTGTGGAATATTATTAAAATTTGGTAAATGTTGTATGTAGCTAAGACTAGTGCCGAAAATTTACCGAAAGTGCTTTACATGTGTTGTATCGTCATTTAAAATGCTTTCGGTAATTTTTTCGGTAGTATTTGTAGGTCAGTGGAAGGAATTCGGAGTTTGCATGTTGTAGTGTGTAGTGTCTGTGTAGTATGGTGTGTGCGTCGTGTGCGCAATATGTTGTGTGTTATTGAAACTGTATGCGAAATTGTACCAAATTGTGTGTCAAACTTTGCGTAATGTGAGTATGAAATTGTGTGTGAAATTCTGCACAATCTGTGTGTGCACTTGTGTGAAATCTGTGTGTACAGTATGTGTGTGAGAGAGATACTATGTGTGTGTGTGAAACTCTGCACAATGTGTGTGCACTGTGTGTGAAAATCTTTGAAATGTGTGACACTGTGTGTGTGCAGTGTATGTGTGAAACCCTGCGCAATGTGTGTGAAAATCTGTGTAAAATTGTGTGGGTGAAATTCTGTACAATCTGTGTGTGCACTGTATGCGAAATTACAGCGTGTGAGAAACTCTATGTGTGTTTGAGAGAGAAACTCCGTGTGTGTGTTTGTGAAACTCTGCACAATGTGTGTGTGCACTGTGCGAAGCAGTGTGTGTGAAAATCTGTGTGTAATATGTATGTAAAACTGTGTGTGTGCAGTGTGTGTGAGAAACTCTGCACAATGTGTGTGAAAATCTGTGTAGCACGTGTGCGAAACTGTGTGTGAAACTCTTGCGCAATGTGCGTGTGAAACTGTGTGTATGAAGCTGTGTGTGCAGTGTGTTTGTGTGGATTATTCTATGTAATCAAATACAATGAAAATATGATTTGTAATTATATACTTTTACTTTGGAATTCTTAGTATTGAAAGTTCTTGACAATTCTGAAATTAACTTTCAAACCAAACAATGGAATTGGAAATCAAGGCCTCAGTTCCAATTTCAAAGGTTGGAATTGGGCTGCGAAAGACACCCTTATGGTGTGTTTGGGAGCCCCAATGCTATGGCTTGGAATTGGAATTGGAAATTTTTTAGTTCAAATTTTGAAATGAAACTATTTCAATTCCAATTCCAAGTCATGGAATTGGGGTTCCCAAACAAACCCTTACTATAATTTATCCATAAAGTACTTGTATATATGACTAATGGTAATTTATTCTCATTTAATCAGTACATACTGATATACCCGTTTATACCCTCAGCCTGGACGAGGATTACCTCCAATACGGACGACCCTACGAGGGGACGACCCTTCACTAGGCCCCAGCTGGCCACCACCAGGCCCAGCCGACCCTACGAGGGGCCGACCCTCCACCAGGCTCTAGCCGACCCTACGAGGGGCCGACCCTTCACCAGGCTCCGGACGACCCTACGAGGGGCCGACCCTTCCCCGGGCTCCGGACGACCCTACGATGGTACGACAGTACGAGGCCAGAATCAAGCCAGGCTCCCCACCGGAAGAAACTTTGCCCTCGGCCTCGGCTCATAGGCCGAGGGTGACATCATGACAGCGCGTGGTTCGGGACACGCGTGGAATAGTGCGCGTCAGGCTCATATGACACGTGGCAGACCGTTATAACCGAATCACACTCTCACGTGAGGGAATATTATGTCATCGTTTGGCATCTACAGGTGTCAACAGGGGATTGGTTAGATCACCATTCACATGCACCATGCTTACTTGGGGGGTACACTACACCCCCCAAGACCTATATATACTTGTCACCCCCAACCCTACAGGGGATCGATCAATTAACAGTAGCCCTAGCTAAAACTCTGCTTGTACACACAGTAGAGAGAGAGAGAGGGTTATGTGCATTGTATCCAAGGCCATTAGTGCCCATACTTAGTGGATCACACACTCACAGTGGATGTAGGCCAAATTGGCTGAACCACTATACATCATTGTCTTATTTCCTCTTATACTCATCCCCTTCTACATACTTATACACTCATACATCTCTATGGCTGCCATGGCTGCTACTGTTTGAGCTCACTATCACTTATCCGGTGGTGCTAAATCTTAGCGTCATCAGTTTGGCGCCGTCTGTGGGAACGAGAAGACATCTCTTCCTTTGTACAGCTTGACCTCACTGGGCACTCTGGTGGTGAACCAACACTCCCCCTGAGAGGAGGTGTTTCACCATTGAAAGAGACCCGTTAAGGTTCCCAAGCTAACCAGTATTTTCTTCAGTTCAGCTTTTCATAGCTCAAGCACATGGCACCTGAGATGCCACTGCCACCACTTCCCCCGCCGGATGAGGAGGGAAGACCCAGTTCCAGTCAGCCGCCGCCTCAGTCTGAGATGGCTGATGTGGCGGCAGCCCTAAAGTCTCTGGCAGCAAGCCAACGGATGATGCAGGAGCAATTCACAGCTCTGAGCCAGAACATACTGAGACCACCAGGGGTCTCACCTGAGATGATTACTCCGGCAGCAGCCCCAGGACAGCATGAGGCCAGGGGACCACCCCAGGCACCACGCAAAGACCTGCCACCCCCTCAGCGGCGCAGGGATGTTGCTGACCCCAGGCGTTTACGCCTGGGGAGGCAAGGAAACCCTTGCCCTGAAGACAGGTATGACGATCTGGAGGGGGAGGAGGCCCCAATAGAATGCTGGGAACCGTATGAGGTCTCCAACAACACTGTGCGACCTCTCCAGGACAGTAGGGGAAAGTGCGAGAGACCAAACCCTGATGACCGCCCAAGAGGCTCTGCTTTTGATCGCTTGAGCAGGGGGTCGGCCTTTGAAAGGCTAGGCCCAGTTAATGACCTGCGGGAACAGTTGTCCAGGCCAAAAAGCGCCGCGAGATCCAGGGGGGGGGGCAGCAGATGGCCGACCCCGAGGACGAGATGACGGCCAGAGGGAAGTGAACAGTCGACACAGGCCTGCTGCAGCAGAACCCCCCGTCCACCTCGGAGAGGCGGCAGGGGATAACATCGGCCAGGCCGACCCTGTGAGGCCCTGGAATGACTCAATCCAGCGGTTAGAGGATAAGATTGGTGACATATTGAAGAGCCGAGACCCTCTTCAGAGGGGGTACACCATAGGCTCACCCTTCATGGCGAAGATAGTCAACTTCCCCACGCCGTCAAAATTCAAGCCACCAATGGTCACCCCAAGGTATGACGGGAGCACCAACCCCGTCCACCACGTGGAGATGTATCAGTCGGCGGCAGACATATACTCTATCTCAGATGAGATGAGGTGTCGTGCCTTCTCTGGTACCTTGACAGGGGCTGCGCATGTTTGGTACACATCTCTTCCGAAAAATTCCATCGGAAACTTTAAGCAGTTGGCAGACCTGTTCATCAATAATTTCTGCTTTGGGGTGAGGCCACAGAAGAAGACCACCCACCTGCTCTATGTCAAGCAGGGGAAGAGTGAGAGTCTGAGGGACTATATAGCCAGATTCAACAAGGAGAAGCTGGAGGTGGAAGACTATGAGGAAAGCATAGCTATGACAGCCCTGATTGGAGGACTCCAGAAGGGGAAGCTCTTATGGAAGCTTGCTGAAGACCCTCCGAGGACGATGGCTGAACTGCTGTCGACAACAGGAAAGGTGATGAACGCCGAAGAGGCGATGGCGGCAAAATATGAAGACGAGAGAGGAGGTGCTAGTGGGAGTAAATACCCTAAGAAGAACAAAGAGGGGAAGAAGAGGTCCTCGGATGACAAGTTCGCGGGGTACACCCCTCTGACGGTCAGCTGTGAACAGATTCTCAATGAGATTAAGAGTGACCGATCCCTGAAGTGGCCCGAGAAGCTAAGGGCAGCACCTGGCAAGAGGAATAAGAACCTGTGGTGCGAGTTTCACCAAGACCACGGCCACGTAACGGACAAATGCTTCGCTCTGAAAGATGAGATTGAGAAGATGCTAAAGGAAGGGAAGCTCAGAAAGTACGTCGACAAAGCCGACTTCAAGAGGGGCCGAGGGGACGACCCCAGAAAGAAGCGAGTCGATGCCTGCAGAGAAGGTCCTCAAAAAAGAGGGGACGACCCTTCGGATGATGAGGACGACCCTGACCTCCCGCCGAGAGACGACCACGGTCCTGTCAAGAGGCTCAATATGATCTCGCTCGGTGTAGGAATGATCTCCGGGGGTTTAGCAGGAGGAGGGTCTGAGGTCGCTGACAGGAAGGCCCATGTTGCGGAGGTTAAGGCAGTAACGAAGATGGTGCACTCAACCTTCCTAGAGGTCAAGTCAGAAAAAAGGAAGAAGGTTGACATGGACACTTTGATAGTGGGATTTTCAAGGATGGACTTCAAAGGCCTCTTGGCCCCGCATGATGACCCTCTTGTCATCACTACCAGGGTGCACGGGTGCGAAGTGCCGAGGATCCTGGTAGATGGGGGCTCATCCGCAGATGTGATGTTTTGGCCATGCTTCAAGGCCTTGGGCCTCAGTCGTGCCAGACTTGTCCCATACCATCATCCATTGATTGGGTTCAGTGGGGAGAAGGTTCACCCCCTGGGAATATATGAGGCTGATGTCAGGATGGGGGACGAATGGCCGAGATGGCTCACCAAGAGGGTCAGTTTCTTTGTGCTGGATGAGCATGTGTTTTCGGCATACAACATCATACTGGGACGTGTGGCCCTCAAGGGGTTTGAAGCTGTGCCGTCCACAGTCCACCAGATGGTTAAGTTCCCTACCCCTTATGGGGTGGGGGAAGTCCAGGGAGACCAGACGACAGCGAGAGAATGCTACTACAACTCCGCTGAAGAAAAGGAGGCACACAAGAGGGCTACAACCACTTACAACATTGATACCCTAGACCCCAGGGACGAGACGAAGCTCAAAAAAGGGGAGGCCGCTGAGGAGGTAGAACCCATCATCCTCGATGAGGATGACCCGGGAAAAACCGTCCAAGTTGGCAAGTCTCTGAGGCCCAGTGTCAAGGAAGACCTCATCAAACTGTTGAGGAGAAGGCGAAGCGTCTTCGCGTGGAGTCATGTAGATATGCCAGGGATCGACCCTGAAATCATGTGCCACAAACTCAATGTGGTAGAGGGAGTGAAGCCGGTAAAGCAGAGGAGGAGGATTTACTCTAGAGAGAAGTATGAGGTCATCAGGGATGAGGTTAAAAAATTAGAAGACGCTGAATTTATCAGAGAGGTCATCTACCCTGAGTGGCTGTCCAATGCAGTCATTGTCCCAAAGGCCAACGGCAAGTGGAGAATGTGTGTGGACTTCACAGACCTCAACAAGCACTGCCCCAAAGACAGCTTCCCTCTCCCCCGCATTGACCAGATGGTAGACGCTACTGCAGGCCACGAGCTCATGAGTTTTATGGATGCCTACTCAGGGTATAACCAGATCTTCATGAACCCTGATGACTCGGAGAGGACTGCCTTCATCACTGACAAGGGGACATACTGTTACAGGGTCATGCCCTTTGGCCTAAAAAATGCGGGGGCAACGTACCAGCGCCTCGTAAATAAAATGTTCGAAGACCAAATTGGGAAGTCTATGGAGGTTTACGTAGATGACATGCTGACTAAAAGTCTAAAGGCCGAGGACCATGTGGCAGACCTGGAAAGGACCTTTAATACAATGGACAAATACAAAATGAAGCTCAATCCGGCCAAGTGTGTCTTCGGGGTCGGAGCGGGGAAGTTCTTGGGGTTCATTGTCAATCAAAGAGGCATCGAGGCCAATCCCGAAAAGATAAAGGCCCTTATTGAGATGAAGACCCCCAAGTCCATTAAAGACGTTCATAGGCTCACAGGGAGAGTGGCTTCCTTGAACAGATTTGTGTCAAGGGCTACAGACAGGTGTCTACCATTCTTCAAGATCCTCAGGAAGGCCTTCGAATGGAGCGAAGAGTGTGATGAGGCTTTCAAGGAGCTAAAATCATACTTAGGGTCTCCCTTGCTGCTGTCACGACCCGTGCAGGGTGAACGACTTTACGTGTACCTTGCTGTCTCAGAGTCCGCTATCAGTGCAGCAATCGTAAGAGACGAAGATGGGATACAGAAGCCCGTATATTTCAACAGCAAGGCACTCCAGGGGGCAGAGCAGAGATACCCGAAGATGGAGAAGTTGGCCTATGCCTTGATCCATGCCTCAAGGAAGATGAAACCGTACTTCCAGTCCCATACTATGGTCATCCTTACTGACTCTCCTCTTAGGCAGGTCCTACACAAGCCTGAAAAATCAGGAAGGCTAATGACCTGGGCTATAGAGCTGGGGGAGTTTGACATTGTGTATCAGCCTAAGACAGCCATTAAGGGGCAGGCTTTGGCAGACTTCGTGGCTGAGTTCACCTGGGAAGATGATGAGGCCGAGGGTGAGACCCTCGGGAAGGCAGATACAGAAGACAGACCCGCAGACACACCCGCAGATATGGTTGAGACGAGCACCGCTAGAAGGAAAGTGACTGAAAACGAAGAGGGAAGATACATCTTTAGACAGGGGTCCCTCTCTGAGGGAAATTTTTCTGAAGAAAAGACTCCGTGGAGCCTCTTCGTTGACGGGTCCTCCTGTGATAGCGGAAGTGGTGCTGGACTGATACTATCAGCACCCGATGGCACAGACGTCGAATACGCCCTGAGGTTCAACTTCAAAGCCTCCAACAATGAGGCTGAATATGAGGCCTTAGTAGCAGGCCTCTCCTTGGCCAAGTCTCTTAGTGTCGGCCAGATTTTGGTCCATAGTGATTCAAGGCTAGTCGTAAATCAGATACTAGGAGCCTACGAGGCTAAGGACGAAAGGATGGCTAAGTACCTCGAGAAGGTGAGATCATTACTGAAGGGCTTCAGAGAAGTGAAATTAAGGAGGGTACCTAGGCTTGATAATGGCCGCGCTGATGCCCTTGCTAGGCTGGCCTCGGCAACAAGAACAGACATCAGGAGGACGGTCCCAGTGGAAATTTTGTTTCAGCCAGCTATCGAAGACGTCGAGGGAACACTTGGCATTTGCATGAATGTTTCTCAAGAACCGTCATGGATGGATCCTCTGATCAGATACATTAAAGGGGGAGAGATGCCAGAAGCAAGCCAAGAAAGGAAGAAGCTGAGATACAGGGCTGCTAAGTTCACTGTCATCAGAGACACGCTGTACAAAAAGGGGTTCCTACTCCCCTTACTTAGGTGTGTGCATCCCTCCGAAGTCCCTTCCATTCTGCAAGATGTGCATGAAGGGTCGTGCTCAAGCCACATTGGGGGTAGATCCTTAGCGAAGAGGGTGATCACCCAAGGCTACTGGTGGCCGACCTTAGGGAAAGATGCTGCCGCATATGTTAAAAAGTGTGATAAATGCCAAAGATTTGCTAACATCCCTCACCAACCTCATCAGCCCCTCACCTCCATTACATCCCCATGGCCGTTTGCAGTATGGGGGATTGACCTGGTAGGAACCTTACCGAGGGCAGTCAATAACTATCGGTTCCTCATCGTAGCAATTGACTACTTTTCAAAGTGGGTAGAGGCCGAACCGATGGTCACGATTACAGAGCAGAAGACCTTCCAGTTCATCTGGAAGAATGTGATATGCAGATATGGTCTACCCAACACCCTCATCTCGGATAACGGGACCCAGTTCAAGAATGCCTCTCTGCAGAAGTACTGTGAGAGGGTAGGCATCAAACAATTTTTCTCCACCCCAGGCCGACCTCAGGCCAATGGGCAAACCGAAGTTACGAATAGGACAATCCTAGATGGGATTAAGAAGAGGCTTGAGGAGGCAAAAGGAAGATGGGTCGAGGAGTTATATGCAGTGTTGTGGGCGTACAGGACGACAGTAAGGACCTCTACTGGGGAGACCCCATTCATGTTAGCTTATGGATCAGAAGCAGTCATCCCCACCGAAGTCGAGTTTCCCACTCATAGGGTCCAAGTGTATGACCCCCAGGGAAATACAGAAGAGAGGAGACTTGACCTGGACTTGACTGAGGAAAGAAGGGAGGATGCTGAGATGAGGCAGGCTTCCTACCAACAGAGGACCGCAAGGTTCTACAATCAGAGGGTGAAACATAGGCCCATCGCAGTGGGGGACTTGGTCCTCAAGAAGACTTGGCAAAAGCCCAACAAGCTTCACCCTAATTGGCATGGCCCATATAGGGTCATCGATGAAGTCATCCCTGGGACCTACAGGCTAGAAAACCTGGAGGGGGAACCTTTCTCAAACCCCTGGAATGCAGATCATTTGAAAAAATACTACCAGTAGTGTTGTAAGGTCTTGATAAGCCATAGTTGTAATAAGCATTGTTTCGACAGAACACATTGAAGATTAATGAGAAGTATCAGTGTTTCCCTCATCCAGTGGTTATCAGTTCTAGTATACATGCAAAGAAGTTGAACCCTCGGCTATAATGAGGACCAGTGGAGGGGACGACCCCACCACTGTCCCCAAGAAAGACGAGGGTAGACTTTGTTAAAATCATTAATTTGGTAAGTTGAACCCTCGGCTATAATGAGGACCAGTGGAGGGGACGACCCCACCACTGTCCTAAAAAAAGACGAGGGTAGACTTTGTTAAAAACCATTAATTTGGTAAGTTGAACCCTCGGCTATAATGAGGACCAGTGGAGGGGACGACCCCACCACTGTTCTCAAAAAAGACAAGGGTAGACTGTTAAAATCCATTAATTTGGTAAGTTGAACCCTCGGCTATAATGGGGACCAGTGGAGGGGACGACCCCACCACTGTCCTCAAGAAAGACGAGGGTAGACTTTAATTAAAAATCATTAAATTGGTTGGTTAAACCCTCGGCTAAAATGAGGACCAGTGGAGGGGACGACCCCTCCACTGCCCACAAGAAAGACGAGGGTAGACTTCATATATACCATTAAATTGGTTAGTTGAACCCTCGGCTATAATGAGGACCAGTGGAGGGGACGACCCCTCCACTGTCCTCAGGAAAGACGAGGGTAGACTACATAAATACCATTAATTTGGTAAGTTGAACCCTCGGCTATAATGAGGACCAGTGGAGGGGACGACTCCTCCACTGTTCTCAAGAAAGACGAGGGTAGACTCCGTTAAAAACCATTAATTTGGTAAGTTGAACCCTCGGCTATAATGAGGACCGGTGGAGGGGACGACCCCACCACTGTTCTAAAAAAAGACAAGGGTAGACTGTTAAAATCCATTTATTTGGTAAGTTGAACCCTCGGCTATAATGGGGACCAGTGGAGGGGACGACCCCACCACTGTCCTCAAGAAAGACGAGGGTAGACTTTAATTAAAAATCATTAAATTGGTTGGTTAAACCCTCGGCTAAAATGAGGACCAGTGGAGGGGGACGACCCCTCCACTGCCCACAAGAAAGACGAGGGTAGACTTCATATATACCATTAAATTGGTTAGTTGAACCCTCGGCTATAATGAGGACCAGTGGAGGGGACGACCCCTCCACTGTCCTCAGGAAAGACGAGGGTAGACTACATAAATACCATTAATTTGGTAAGTTGAACCCTCGGCTATAATGAGGACCAGTGGAGGGGACGACCCCTCCACTGTTCTCAAGAAAGACGAGGGTAGACTTCGTTAAAAATCATTAATTTGATTATTTGAACCCTCGGCTATAATGAGGCCTGATGGGGGGACGACCCCACATTGGTCCTCAAAAAGACGAGGGAAGGGTTAGTATCATCATCATCAACGAAGAAGCAAATTAGCAAGGAACAAACCATAACAGAATTAAATATGGAAGACAACAGTTATGGGAGACAGTTGTGAAAGGAAGAGACGATGGTATTAATATAAAGCATCAAGTGTTTTACAATACATAGAACAAAAATACAAAAACAAGGGTATGGGCTACAGGCAGCCACCCTATGGGACGACATCAGAGGGCAGAGCCTCAACATCAATGGGAATGGTCTCCTCTATTACCAGCACCGGATGATCTTCAGATGTACCGACCCCTTCGAGCTGGACTTGGGATTCCACCTGGTTGAGGGCCTCGGCAATTAGGGGATCGTCCAATTGAACACCATCCAGTGATGGGCGAACAGAGGAAACCACATCGCCAAATTTGAGGACGACCCATCGACAGGCCGTCCTAATCCCCCTTTCAAGATATTCAAGGCCGAAGCCTTGAAATTCATCTGAAGTCTTGTATGCCTCCACAGCATCAGCCTCAGCTTTCTTGATGGCTGCTTCCAGATCAGTCTTATGCTGGGCCTCCAGGTTGATCAGAGCCTCGTCCTTGTCCTTGATCAACAAGTCCTTAGCCTGCAGATCGGCGTCATGTTGCTTCGTCAGCTCATCAAGGACTCTAGCGTGCTCAGTCCTTGTGCTCTCCAGCTCGGCCCTAGCAGTGTCCAACTCTGTCCGTAAGTCAGCCTCTTGTTGAATGGCCCTCTCAGCTTCATGGAATTTCTGTTGGTTCTCAGCCATCCACTTGGTGGCTGAGGTGAGGGCACAGACGGACTGCAAGAAAAAATGAACAAATGTCAAGAGGGGTCGAGGGAACAGTTAATGAAAGAATGAAATTAAAGGTCAAGACCAATACCTGAGCAAGGGAATGCAGACCAAAGTCGTACACTTTAGCTGGAGGCATCTTTGCCAAGAACTCGAAGTCAGAGGCCGATGGTGCAGAGAACATCGAGGCCTTGGCCGCCCTCAAGTTGGCAATAAGGGATGAGGGGTCGGCCCTCAGATGGGACAGATTCTGAGACCAGAAGGCCCCCATGCTCGACGAAGAGGTCGTACCCTCAGAGGCTTCGACCCTTGCCCTCGTCCTTGGATCAGGCCGATGCTCAACAGGAGTCTCAGGCTCCTTCCTCCTGTGGCTATCAGAGGTCGGCTCGACAACCGTCGGCCCTGAGGCCCTCGTCTTCTTTGGAGCTTGCTTAGGCTCCTTCCCCTTTTTCTTCGACAAACCAGCAAGTAGGCTTGGAGCAGTCATTTCCCAGAGGTAGTCTGGTGTACCTGCAGGACGATCTGATAAGAGGACGACATGTCAGAAAAGTTCAGAGATAAAGAGAGAACACTTCAAAAATAAGTAAAGAAGGGAAAATGTTCAGTATAACTCACATAGTTCTGTTAGAGGGCCGACCCTCAGACCAGCTTCTTTAAGGAAGCGAGGAGTCATCAGATCTTCAAACTTTGGGATCTCACCCTCTCTCCCTCGTCCCCTCAGATACTCAACAATATCCCTTTCCTCTAGGCTAAGTCCGGGGTCTGACCTAGCTTTCATTGAGGGATTAGACCATTTGTTAGGGACCCTCGGACCATCGGCAGAAGGGGACGCCTCGGCGGAGCGCTCCCACGCCCCAGATATGAAGAAGAATCTCTTCTTCCAATCATGATTGGAAGTTTGAGACACGTGAAGAAGTTTCTTCTCAGACCTTCTCGCCCCAAGATGATAATATCCGGGCTGTTTAGATGAAGAGGTGATATTATAGCAAGCCAAGAATACGTCGGACGAGGGCTCATCAGTAAAAGAGTTTTTCCACAAGGAAATGTAACCCAGAATCGTCCTCCAAGAGTTGGGTGGAAGTTGAGAGGGGGAGACGCCCAGAGCCGACAGAATATCGACAATGGCAGGGTGGAAGGGAAGTCTGACACCTACCTTGAACATTTGCTCGTAGACTGCAACCTCTCCCTCTTCACCCTCAAAAACCCTCTCAGTCTCAGAGGGAACCCTCATAGTTACCCCAGAGGGCACTCCGTAAGTATGCCTCCATATCAGAAGGTCCCTATCCCTAACGGAGGAGATAAAAGACGAGGCGTGGGAAGTGTCAACCTCATCATCTGTATCATCGTCCTCGTACTCATCCCCCTCCATCTCATCACCTGCAGGAGGACCCTGAGGGAAAGCCACTTGGAAGGCATTGGGGGACAGGGTTGTCACAGGGACAGCCTCAGAGGGGATCGTACCCTCGGCCTCTCGGGGAGGGCTAGGGTCAGACGTGTCCCTTCTACCAGACGTTCCAGCACCAGTTGGGGAGGAGGTTCTCTCGTCCATTTCACTTGGTTTGGGAGTGTCGGCAGGACGAGACGACGACCCACAAGACTCAGAGGGTTCAGATGGTCTTATGGTAGCAAGAGGAATGGGAAAGATGGGTCGTACCCAATTAGGGTCGGCCCCTCGTCTCCTCTCTTCCTCCTCCTCTATTCGTCTGATCTCGGTAAAGAGTTTCTCTCTCAGAGATGGGAATTCAGACACTAAGTGGTAAAGCCTCCTAAGCATTAAGGGGAAGACCCTACACTTGGAGAAATTATACTAGACTTGGCTAATTCAACTACAAACCATAACAGAATTGACCAGGTTTGACTTTTGGATCAAACCAAAGAACTCAAACGTTTTTCGTCAAGAATGTTCAAGAACTACCAACCGGAGAAGACACTGGAAAAAGGCAATAGGGGAACTCTAAGAAACTGCCGACCTACGACCCTAAAAAAAATATACAGAAATGAAGACAAAAGAAGGCACGGGGAGAAAAAGGTTACCTGATGACGAGAGAACAAGAGCGCAGTGAGGCCTGAAAGATTGAAGGCTGCAAATGGCGACTGGTTCTAGAGAGAGAAAATGGTTAGGCGCGAAGAAGAAGAAGTTGGAAAGAGAGTTTAAAAATTGCTTATATACATTGGTAATGAGTGGACCCATTTACCAAAGAAAGATATAATTAGGGCACAAGGCCCCAAGTGTACTGCGCAGCCGCCCTGCCTTGGAAACTGGAACAGCAATGAGTATCTGCACAGGTGTCACTCACCTAACTGATCACACGTGTCTCGAATTCAGCAAATATCCCTCAGCCATCTCAATGACACCTATGGCTAAGGGCTGGGGGGTGATTGATATACCCGTTTATACCCTCAGCCTGGACGAGGATTACCTCCAATACGGACGACCCTACGAGGGGACGACCCTTCACTAGGCCCCAGCTGGCGACCACCAGGCCCAGCCGACCCTACGAGGGGCCGACCCTTCACCAGGCTCCGGACGACCCTACGAGGGGCCGACCCTTCCCCGGGCTCCGGACGACCCTACGATGGTACGACAGTACGAGGCCAGAATCAAGCCAGGCTCCCCACCGGAAGAAACTTTGCCCTCGGCCTCGGCTCATAGGCCGAGGGTGACATCATGACAGCGCGTGGTTCGGGACACGCGTGGAACAGTGCGCGTCAGGCTCATATGACACGTGGCAGACCGTTATAACCGAATCACACCCTCACGTGAGGGAATATTATGTCATCATTTGGCATCTACAGGTGTCAACAGGGGATTGGTTAGATCACCATTCACATGCACCATGCTTACTTGGGGGTACACTACACCCCCCAAGACCTATATATACTTGTCACCCCCAACCCTACAGGGGATCGATCAATTAACAGTAGCCCTAGCTAAAACTCTGCTTGTACACACAGTAGAGAGAGAGAGAGGGTTATGTGCATTGTATCCAAGGCCATTAGTGCCCATACTTAGTGGATCACACACTCACAGTGGATGTAGGCCAAATTGGCTGAACCACTATACATCATTGTCTTATTTCCTCTTATACTCATCCCCTTCTACATACTTATACACTCATACATCTCTATGGCTGCCATGGCTGCTACTGTTTGAGCTCACTATCACTTATCCGGTGGTGCTAAATCTTAGCGTCATCACATACATTTATATTCATTATAAGTAACAAACTGGAAATAAGATTTTTTATGAATAATAAAGAGAGATTGTCTATGTTTATGTCCATGTGATCCAAGAAGTGTCAATTTGAAAAGTAGAGATATAATAGAGCTGAAATTAATTTACCAAGAATGTGGGTCCCTTTGGTACATGGTGGTATGTATGTGGGGCGTTGCTTTAGTTGGTACACACTAAATAATATATATATATCATTCTCACTCTCTCTCCATATATATATTGCAAGTCTTTTTTCTTCTTATTTTTGTTATTATTGAAGTCAAAAGGATCTAACTTTAACTAATAATAGTTACCGTTAATGTGCACGATGATGTGACTCATGTGGAGTGGAGGCCGATTGCAAAGAGACATTTAATTTGTATTAATGATATTATATATTAGTGTTTTGTTAATAAAAAGACAAGGATATTCATTTAGAATATGCTTAATTATGTTAGTTACGATAGTGATGTGATGACTTAGGTCCCTAAGCCCATGACATCATAGGGTAGCTTGTCTACCAAGTATTGGGCACTATAAGTATCCTCGTATTCTAATATTCTGAACAACCAATTACTTTGAATGAATTGAGAATGCTAGTTTGATTTCACTCTTATAGTTGTTATTGTAAATGCTTTCACGTTCCACATCAAATTGGTATCAAATTATGTTCTCTCTTGTGGTGTATTCATGCTAATTGGTGTGTACATCGCGAGTTATGGCTACAAGTGACTGACAAAGTAGGGTAACCAATATATGTTCCAAAACGACCGTGTTTTGACTGAAACTAGAAAATTGATCAATTTTGATGACGAGTTGTTCGGACGGCGTAATTTAACCCCCAAGACTCTGAGAAAAGCCACTATACTAATGAGCCGGCTGCAAAGTTCCCCACAGCCATCCGACCAAATGTAGTTCACTCTATTCGTCGTCGTTCAAGGCGACGGAGGATGAATCTAATGAGATGATGAGTGATGAAAGTGATGAAGATGAAGTTATGATGATCTCCTTGACCTCCGACAATATCACCGTTTTAAATGACGAGGTGCCACTTGTCCCCAGGATGCAAGTCATAACCCTTGTGGATCTAACCACTGAAAATGTCAACATCACATCCATCCTAGATGACAAGGGCCACGATTTCGAAAAGATGTGCGGCGTGAAATGATCAATCTCACAAGCAAGGGTTTTGGGTTTTGAATTAGGGACATAGAAACTAGAGGTAATGCTTGGATCCGTTAAGCATTGCGACGAGGCTTCTGTGGCCCTTGCATCTGATAATAGCTTAGGGGAGAGTCGATCTCGCTGAAGCCATAACCCAATGTGAATGAATTTGCAGTCGGAGTCAATGATTGGAATGAAATAGAATAAAGGGAACTGACTGAGGTCACCATCAAGAGCCAAGGTTTAGATGATGTGAATGATTGGGGGGAGCCAAGAGGGTTGGTGAACCTCAAACTCGCTGGACGAACTCCAACCTCATTGCTGGCGAGGACTTAGTCAGAATCAGTGGTTGGGACATCGTCGTCTACGACGAGTAGCATGACAAAATCCGAGAGGTCAAATGTCGGGTCTAGTCGTAGCATAAGGCACCGGTTAGGGTTATACAAAATTTTAAGGGCTAAGGCCGAGTTCTGTGTTGGGATGAACTTGTGTTGTGGACCTAATCTGAATAGGAATGCTAGTGGGTTTAGGCCCTTGTTGGGCCATAGATACGAGTTTAGGTTTGGGGCTTTGATTATTTGTGAAACAAAGTTGGATAGTGCCTTCAAATTGGCAAGGGCTAGAGCACTTTTTCAAGGTCCAAAATCTGTGGTAAATTTTATTGGGTTCGAGGGAATTGGGCCACTCCCAAGGTTTTGAATGCTGAAAAATATTGTATCTAGGGTCCAGAAATTTGAAGAATATTGTTTGCAGTTCACATTAAGGAAGAAAAAATTATTGTATATTTGTTTAAATGGGCATGGGTGCATATAAGTCACCCTAGAGCTCGAGGAAGAGCTTTCTCCTACACAGGAAGAGTGATGTGCATGATGACGTGACACACACATGGAGTGGAACAAAGTTGTTTAATGCCTATGTTTAGAAATTCCAGGGGCTTGTAAAGAGTAGTGTTCTGGACCTTCTATTTCTCAGGACACATGAATTTCCTAGTTTAATAGATCTTGATAGTGGTACTTTAAATTGTGACCTCCCTTTCAATTTCTTTTGAGAGCGACATATGATAAAGAAAACACCAGAGAGGGCGGACTCATTTCAAGAGCACGAAAAAATTAAAGAACCCCAAGTACCAACTAAAGCACCACCGTTCTAACAAAACAAAAAACCACAAACACAAACAACAAAAGCCAGAGTATTCAGTGTTTACAATACACTGACTACATTCTATTTTTTTTAGCTCCAAGTGCAGTTTAAGGATGTTTGAACCAAGCAACTCGTTGCTGACCACGTGGTATCGATTCTATAGAACTTATCGCTTCTTATTCCTTCCCAATGAAGAAACACCTAAAAATATTGCGAACTCTATTATTAATTTTGGCATCGAGACTTTGACGGCTTCATAAGATTAATTTGATCTTGATAACCATCAACTGACTTTTATTGGATGAAGAAAAAAATATCTATAGTTGTTTTACCCTAGTCTAACCTATGTTGTAACAATTTTGTAATTCATATTTAGGGTGATTAGGCCTAAATACGCAAATTATGTGCTTTAAAGAATTCATACTCATTGTAAGCATGAGAAGTAACATAAAGAGTGCTCACAATATATGTGAATATCAGAAACCATAAAAATGCCAATAAATGAAACTAGAAGGCCATAACTTTCGGGATGAAATGAAACGTAACTTACTGACTAGTGAGGACAAATCTGGAATCTGGAATCCCATAATTCAGGAAACCCAAAACCAAATATAAAAGTCTGATAGGTACAAAAAGATGCAATGTAAAGAACCTACACTAAGACTCCTCAAGCTGCTCCCGAACTTTAAAAGGAATTAATGTTGCAGTGCTAACTCCAGATATTAAGTCAACTGAATCTGAAATGGTTATCAGTGAAACGTGGGATAAGAGAATCCACTCCCTACATTATCCCAAATAGAGACATATAGTTCAATATTTGTAGAGTAAATATAACAATTGGTACATTATTTATGATTATCTTACAAGGACCCACACCTGGGGGTTGATAGTGAGTTACACGTCTCACCCCTTAATGCCACATTATCTCAACATCCCACACTATGCCAATCCTCCCATAGCTCAACTCCATGCCACCAGCTAAATGGTCTATCATCCATTCCGCATTAGAACTACACTTCCCTATTCTCATGCGGCACATTAATCATCACCTATAACTGTTGACCATCATACTTTCTAACCAATCATACTAAAGTCTCTTTCTTATATCCCAAACCAATCTTCCACCAACTAATGTAGACTCACACATGCCTAATACAGACACAGCTAGAGTATATACTCATACATGCTAACAAATATCTCATATCCCATGCATAGGCTCATTTGTGCCTAACCACATCATATCATAGATCGTAGGTTCTTCTACGCTTGCCAATTTCACATTCCATCTAGCATCGGTTCACGCAAGCTGAATGATATCATAGCATACCATGTGGACTCACACACACCCAACTCATCATATAATAGCCCATGTGCTCACACATGCCTATAATCATCATACAACACGGGCTCATGCATGCCCAACTTAATACATATATATCATATAGGATCATATCACTCAGATCCTCAACCATATAAACATGTGTAATCCATATATCTTTCATAACACATGCATATACGCAACATATATATATATATATACACACACACACGCGGTCTCTTTTATCAGATCATTCACAACTAAGTAGACCGATTCATGTAAATGGATATGCGTTCTCTTACGTCTAGTTCATCATACCATAGTAACTTGGACTAACAATTCATAATAATCTCTATGACTTCATGCCTCAATTCTTCATAAACCTCTCCTGCAATAGATATCGATCTTGGGAAAAATCTATTTAAATTTTGGCTTAAAATCATCTCATAAAAATTAAGAGCATTAGGTTACACGAATTCTCAAGTCTTTGGATTATGTTTCTATACCAAAACATCATTTTCCCCAAAGGTTACACAGGTTACCAATCTACTCATTGTTTTCTAATTTCCATCATTTCATCGATTAGTATGTCAATCAAGACTACTAAGTATACAAGTCACAATTACAAACTCTAGGAGTTAATCACCTAAAAGTTCTCGAGTTATACGATTTATCGATTAACTCTCATCTCGACGTTATACGTGAATTCCTTGCAATTAAATGTTAAAACAATTCGACTCCAAACACCATAATTTAGTCTATGTTAAGGTGTTATTTACAATCATACATCAAAGGGAAAAAATAGGAAATGCACTTCCCTTGAATATGAATCTCAGTTCTGAAATCTAAATTCTCAATCTTCAATTTCTTCTAGCTCCAATCGTCCCTTGAAAGGTTGTTGAATTGCTCTTGAAGTCACTTTGGTTATTGAGGTGCGTAGAGGGAGTCTAGGGTTGAATATATGGTTTGGGGTTACAAATGATGAAACTGGATAAAGAAATGCACCAACTCTCATCCAGAACTGTGTCTAAATAGCTGCTGTCAAAAAATCCTCAATGTGCCCCACTATAGAGGCTTAAAGGCCCGTGCAATGTCCCTCCATATCGGCCATGGCAGCCCACTATAGAGGCCAAATTGGTGTTCTGTAGCGGCTCCAACCGCGCCCCCCTTAGCTTTTACCTCTTAAAACTCTTCATAAATTCTTCTTTACACCCCACTCCAACTCATGCCAACATCTTTTATTCAGTAACCCATGTTTTTCCTTATTTCCAGCCTTCCTAACTTGCCCACCAAGTCACTCCAAAAGCCACGACTTACCCTAGGATTTCAACCCTAATCCGACATCAAATCAACCAAATCCCACAACTCAACTTAGGCCAAATATTCAATAAAATAAACATCTTAATTCTATAATGTACAATCCAATTAAATAGAAATTAAGCCTGATATATAATACACATACCCTCACCAGCCCTTTCATAGCTTTACTATTGCCGTGGTTGTATTTTCATGTATAGAAATTTGTATGAGAAGCTTCTATGTTTGCTTATAATTCCATATTCGTATTTGGTTCAAGTATCTTTGAATGTTTTTGAAATGGAGATCCTATTTATTGTTACATATTTTTACTTGAGTCATCTTTCATTTTTGTACGTTTTGTTATTTAATTCTTTTTCATTTGTTTTTCATGACTATTAATAGGCTGACTCATTGCATGTCTATGGTGTTGCTATTCCGACCATGGATGGCATTCGGAATGTTCTTGACCACATTGGGGCTCAAATAGATGGGAAAACACAAGTTCTCTGGATAAACCTTCGTGAGGAACCGGTACAAATTCTTCACTTGTTTATAATAATAGATTTCAAACCAGTGTGCAAAATTCATATTTGTGGATAAGGAACCTTCATCAGTGCTGGTACTTTTGGAGATTCTTATACCATGTAAACATGCAGTCCTTTTTTGATATAAGTAAAAGAGTCAGTTCTGGCAGAAAAAAATTGGGCATGTTTGATTGTAGTGGGTGGAAAAAAATTTCTTACCTCCCTCCACCCCCAACCAAAAAAAAAAAAAAACTTTTTCCATGGAAAATGTTCAAAATGCGCACTTGGATGTACTTTAGGCAAACCTGGAAAAATATAGACAATCGAACACACTAGAAATTGGGAAAATATTGCCTATCAAACGGCACCATAATGTCAAATAATTTTTAATATAGAGAGAAGAACGAATATATTTTAGGATGCACAAGTAGATGGTATACAATATTCACACGAGGAAAAAAGTTATATTGAGGGCTAAACCTGTATCTGTCTTCAACTAAAATGTGGTATATACAATTGTTTTGAGGGAGAGAAGTGACTACCTGTGACAAACATCAGTTGAAAGAAAACAAAAGAAGAATGAAACTAGGTGCACCTAATGTTTTTATATGGGCATTTTATTTGCAATATTAATTTTACTAATGCTTAGCGCAATGGTAAAAGTTCGGGATATTAACTCTTAGATCATTGCTTCGAGTTTGAGGGAAGGCAAGGTCTGTATTTAATCTAACCTTCCCAGTTTCTGTATTGGTGCAATCAACACTGGCTAATAGTATTCATATTGTTGACAGCCAACATTTTGTTTGGAATTTGGTAACTGGATGAGGAGCATTATAGATCCTCTGAAAAATATTATTCTCAAGCATTGCAGTTTGTTTATTATTTTCTTCTTTATTTCTGAAACAGGTGGTTTATATTAATGGACGCCCTTTTGTTTTGCGTGAGGTGGAGTGTCCCTTCTCCAATCTTGAATATACGGTGTGTTATATGATCATCCCTTCACACATTGATACACGCTATATATATTTTCAAATATCTACATTGCTATTTATTGAATAAATTGTATGATTGGTTGCATCCTGGCATCTATTTGTATGACATACGGTGTGACATATCAATGGCACCAGAAACAAAGATAACAATTACGCACAAACTTTCACAAAATGTATTAATCATGTTCCTTCCTTGGAGAAAGGGTACATAAACGGTGCTTTGAAGAAGGGAATATTTCCTAAAGGTGCTAACTAAATGTGGAAGCTTCCAGCATTAGTGAGGTCATGGCCGATGTCACCATTTTATTGGGGAATCTAAAAAGCTTCATTAGTGATGTCATGGCCAAAGTCACTAGATTCCCCTATAACTTATTATCCTAACTACGCATCATATACGGATAAATGGGATAGGAAAACAGAGAAGTACATATATAACCCCCTATTATTATTTACACCACTTCCCTCTTAAAAGAGTTTGCCAACGAACACAGAGAGGATCTCCATTGGTCTCGGGGTACATGACTTGGGCGAGCGAAGTCTCATGCGTGACTAGTGGATCAACTACATCCTTAAATTCTGGGTCCTCGTCCATGGAGAGCAGGACTACCTTCTTCTTCTTTGGGCATTCTGTGGCCGCGTGTCCGATCGCCCCAAACTCATAGCAATTGAATGCACTCGCCCTTGTGGGGTCCCAGTGGACCTCCGAATTCCTGGGGTGTGGTGGGTGACCTACGGAGCTCCCTCCTGGTAGGGATAGTCTTCCCTAATCTTCTACATGAAATGTGTGCTCAATGCTATATGTTGGTTCATTACTCTTCATTTGTTTACCCAATTTGGCGACAGAGGCATGCAATTCTTAAGAAAAGACAAGAGATTGGATGTTCTCTCCCAGTTTGGTGATAAAGAGATAGACGTGTGACTTGTGATAAAATGAAATAGTTGTGAGTTAGAGCCATGATCTTGGTGTGGTGTCATATTGGGGAAATCGAACACTCTTTGTTTACTTAAAAACTGCTAGATGATAACGAGTCCCAACTAGAGCTATATGTTTTTAAAGAAATAAGATGAACTATACAGCTTTAGGCAGTCCTTTTGACATAAACTACATGTCAATGGCTAAAAGAAATACACCAAACCTTAACTTTAGAAAGAGAATCAAAAGATTTCTGAAATTCAAAATGGAGAGTGTCCTCAAATGAAGACTACATGGGGTATTTAAAGGGTAGGAGTAGTTTAGGCTCCAAACTAAGACCCTAATTACAAAAATGTCATTACTACTCCTTACCTCTAGATAATAAAACAAAAGAAAGAAAAATACAATAACAAAATAAAAGAAAATAAAAATGACAAATAATCCCTAAAAATGGCCTATTTCTATCACTCTCCTCGGCTTCGAAAAGCTCGTCCTCGAGCATAGGAGATGAACGGTAAGAAAGCAAGGCACCCATCAAAGAGCTCCTCACTAAGACGAAGAGCCGTCCTGGGAAACGCCCCTTGTACTAGCTTACAATAACATCAGGGAGAATAGGAACACAATCCAAACATGGCCGACCAACAAAATCGCGACCTGAGATTCCCGTGATGAACCTCCTTAATGTTACGCTGCGGAAAATTTTCTCCGAGCGCCTATCAAAAGCTACCACGAATGGGTCCACATACCCACCACCTAACACATCACCTCCCATCTTCAAATCAACTCCAAGAGAGATAACCTCCGATCCAACCTCATCAAAATCATCATCTCCTCTCTCAAAGATGGGAAAAAAAATCTCCCAAATCAAAATTTTTTCGGCTCGCAAAAGTGCATGCGAGTCACCCAACCATCCTCATCAAAAATGTCAAAAAACAACCAATACACAACCCAGTTTCGTCGTTTGGTCTTTCTTGCGATCAACCGGCCTGGGGGAGGGGAGTTTTTATCGTTGATTTGACTTGATTGGATGAATGAGGGAGGAAGAATGATTGGGTGAAGCAACCAATCTTGAATTGGCCGCCTATAATGTTGAATTGAGCCTCGGGAAGTAATCGGGGCGAAAACGTAATTTTTTTTATGTGAGGGGACTGAAAAATAGTTCGGTTGGAGCCCACGGGTTCAGGGTTTGGAGCGAAAGTTGGATGGGGCAGATTTAGGGTTTCATTTGGTGCCAAAATGGTTGGAAAATCAGGTTGGAGCTGTCCGTTTTGGGCAGTCGCGACAACTAGGGCTTGGGCTTGGGGAAGGGGAAGGGTTTTGGTCGGTGGGGGTAGCGAAGGGTAGTGGGGGTTGTCGGAATAGGGTAGGGGAGGCAGAGGGGGGTTAAATGGGACTTGGGGGGGGGGGGGGGTGTCCTGTCGGAAGCGAAAATGCCGCCCTGCCACTATTCGGCAGATGGCTGCCTCGGCAGGGGTGTCCGACCCTTTCGGGGATAGACTCGGTGGCAATAGGGTTCGGGGCAGAGAGTTTGGCAGGGTAGAAGTTGTGGGTTGGGAGTTCTAGGGTTAGGGCTAGGATTTTGGAAATGGAGTTGAAAGAAGGCATAGATTTGTTGTTGTGATTGTACCCACTCCCCCGTTCAATTTTGAATCTCCTCGTATAGTTATTCGGATCTTCTTGGAGACATTGGATATAGCGTATGATTTTGATAATCCACATACACCGATACACCAACACTAATGTGGAGTGACACCCGCTCTGATATCAATTTGATGTAAAGTACACGTCAATGGCTAAAAGAAATACACCAAACCCTAACTTTAGAGAGAGAGTCAAAAGATTTCTTATACTCAAAATAAAGAGTGCCCTCAAATGAAGACTACATGGGGTATTTAAAGGGTAGGAGTAGCTTAGGTTCCAAGCTAAGGCCCTAATTACAAAAATGCCATTACTACTCCTTACCTCTAAATAGTAAAGGAAAAGAAAAAAAAAATACAATAACAAAATTAAAGAAAATACAAAATAAAATAGAAATGACAAATAATCCCTAAAAAGGTCCTATTTCCATTACCTTTCCATTTTAAATCAGCCTAAAGGGGTGTAAAACTCCATGGTTGGACTTGAACCTTGGCCACTCCTATGGAGAGTGGATTGTCTTGCCATGTGATCTTGAGCTCATTAGTTTGTGCACCCCACTTAGTTGCCCGTGATGAGAAAAATGATGCGCAAGGGTAAGATTCAGGGTGTCTTTGGGAACCTCGATTCTATGCCTTGGAATCGGAATATATTTAGTTCAAAAAATTCAAATTTTGAACTAAAAATATTTCAATTCTAATTTCATGCCTTGGAATTATACTTCCAAAACACACCCAAAGTTTTAAGATAATATGGAATTCGGCTCCCTTTTGCCTCCTTTGAGTGCAGAACAGAAGGATGTTTGATTTCTACTGGACTTGTTGATAAGATTTTTAAAGACTTGAAAGAACCTATAATCTTGAAGTAAACATATATTAGTGCTCACCCATCCACGCATGTTCCGCACTACACAACATTCGTTAAGTATGCATTTATTTGACCGCTGTTCATTTTTATTTCCGAGTATTTCCTAGATTTAAACATGCAAGTTTCCATCTCTTAATTGTAAGTAATCTCACTTTCCTTGTTATTTTTCTCGTTATTGAAGTAATATTGGTGTTATTCATTAATGATCATTCATTGGAACCTTATTCTCCATTGACATCAGTCTTGATGTCATACATTGGTTCCTTGTGCATTTTACTGACCTGAAAGAGTTTGATATGTTTTCTGGGGCTTGTAGGATGTTGCAACAGCTCGTTAGAGCTGTGAATAGTCACTAGGATCTCTTCTTTTATGGTCTCCTTAGCATTTTCATTAAAGTTGACTATCGTTTTCAATCAGGGTATCAACAGATCTAGGGTAGAGCAAATGGAGGACCGCTTGAAAGAAGATATCCTCCTAGAAGCTGCAAGGTAATTCTTCTGTTTTTTGGGGTAATTTTGACTTGGCTAACTCACTCATGGTCGAAATTAGACTTTGTTATCTCCGTAATTGCTTTTTAGACTTCGGTATTTTTTTCGTCGGCGATTGTAATAGTTTTTCCACTAAATGTACCAAAGTTGAAAAAAATTAGGCAGGTACTAAAGTCTAAATACAACTATTAGCGAGGTACCCAAGTCAAAGAAGCCTTTTTTTTTCTCCCCAATTTTTGGTCGCAGTCCAATGGACATCTGTTACTTTTTTCTTACCATTGAATATTCCTTGTTTTTTTTATACAAGTTTATTTGCACATCTGATTCCACAGATATGGAAATAAGATCCTTGTAACTGATGAACTGCCAGATGGTCAGATGGTCGATCAGTGGGAGCCTGTGACACGTGGTTCTGTGAAATCACCACTAGAGGTATACTTATGACTTATTTCAGTCATATGGGATATGGAGGCATGGTTTGGCAACCTCTGTGTATCCATATTAATTCTTATTCTCCATTCTAGGTGTATCTGGAACTGCAAAAGAAACAGTACCTTGTTGACTATGAACGTGTTCCAATAACAGATGAAAAATCACCCAAGGAGCAGGATTTTGATATTTTGGTGAGTTGTATTTTAGCCTTTGGTATAATTCTTCTATTTCACTAAGGAACTCTCATCTTTTGTACTTCATAGCACTAAACATTTTGAGTTCTCAAGTATACTCAAAGAACTTATAACTCACCCTGAAGAGAAGCTTCTATAGTCTTACAAAATAAAAAAAATACAACTCAAAGAAATATGTAAAATATTAACATGGCCCTAACATGTCCTAATTCCAAATGTATTTCTAGTACAACATTACAAACAAGTTAAAATGCATAGCTTTTAGAGTGAAGCAGTGTTATGCCAACTCATATCAAGCTTTTGTTTTACTAAGGTACATAAGTAATTCTGCGGATAATTTATTTCTAAGTTTTTTCCTTCAACTCATCTTAACTTTCATTACACCTTCGTTTAAATCCATTCTTCACAAGTGTTTGGAGGTTGTTTCTTGCTGGAAGAGAAATGCTTAGAGTGAACTTATTTTGGTGGGGCATGTTCTAATCCCATTTGCATTGATGGCCTGATGTAGGACAAGAGAGAAATAAAGGGGAGAGAGGGATAAATTAGAAGAAAGAAATAGATACAATAGGAAGGACAGAGAGGAACTCAACACTCAGTAATCAATACGTTAATTCATTCGAGGCTCATAATTCCATTACATTAGCCTATGTTATATAGGCAAGCGAAAACTCAACTATGGAATCTAAACCTAATCCTAGTAAAATAAGAAAGGCCTAAAATTAAGTCCTAAATAATTACCTATCGAATTTTGACAATGTCACCCTGCATGTGTAAGACAGTCAAAATTATCTTTATACGTTGGTGTACACGTATGCAGCACAATTAACTATTTTAATCCAATTTTGACCAAATCGCCCAAGTGTAGGACAATCAGAACTACCTTTTTATCCTTGGTCAATTTATGTACTCTACAGAGTTGACTAAGCTTTCCGCACTATTACCCAAATCACCCTCTAGGGCACAATTACGTGTCTAATTCTCACTCTTATGATCCCTGGCTTTCCAATACCCAATGGTCAGCGGTGCTATCCAAATTCTTGCACCTGCACACTTCGAATATTGACTTGCCTATACGTGACAGTCAGCAATACTGTCCAAATTCTCACATCTTCATATTTTAGAACCTTTACTTGCCAATACGTGCCGGTAAGCGCTGCTGTCCAATTTTTCACACCTCTAGATTTTGAAACCCTTATTTGTCCAAATGCATCGGTTGCCAGCGCTGTCTAAATTCTTTCATCTACAGACTTTGGAACCCTAAATTACCAATTCGCAATGGTCAGCAGTGCTCCCTGAATTCTCAAGCATCTAGACTTAGGAATTCTTGATCTGCAAAGGCGCATCCATTAGCACTGCTAGTCAAACTATTACAACTCCAGACTTTGAAATCGTAGTTTTTCAATACATGGTGATTAGTGATGCTTATCCAACTCTCTTGGCATTTCCCTCGAGACCTTGATCACCGCAACAATGGAGCCAAGGTGCTATCCAATTCTTTTACTCAACTTACATTTTCGATTAATTGGTGGTGGGGTTATATTAATGTCTTTGACACATTGAAGCATTTTTCATGAATGCACCTTAGTAGTATCCCCATTTACTTTTTATCTTTACCTAAAATTTCTATAAATGTGGCAAAGCTAATTGAAACAAGAATGAGGGATTTTATGTGGGAGGGTAATGAAGATGGGAAACGTGATCGTTTGATAAATTGGAAAATAGTGTCAAAAGCCGAAGGCCATGGGGGGTTGGCAATTGAGAATTTGGTCAAAGGAAATTAAGATTTACTGGCAATATGGTTGTGGCGGTTTCCTCTCGCTCATTAGGGCATTCTATCATTAGGAGCAAATATGGGTTAGGGGACCAATGGGTGGGATTCAAAGGTAGTAGAGAGACATTCCTTTTGAAACCCTTGGAAATTTATATCTCATGCTCTTGAATCTTTCTTAAATAATATCTCTTTTGTGGTGTTCAGGATGTGAATTATATTTTTCTTTAGGGAGGACGTGTGGTTGATGCCTCGATTCACTTATATCTTTGTTCCCAAGACTTTTTAGAATCTCTTTGAATCACAACATGCCTATAGCTACGTTGGCCTCGTTATATTCGTCCAACTTTTCATCCTGGAACCTTTCTTTCAATAAAAATCTCAATGATCGTGAAATCCCGGGAATAGCAGCCTTGTTGGGGAAAATTGAGAGAGTTAGATTGTGTATGGGTTACAATGATGGAAGATCATGGAAATTTAATGAGGGGATATTCTCTTGCGACTCATATTTCCAGCATCTTTTGAATTCATCACTTGCTTCACCTTTTTCACCTTTAAAATTTATATGGACAGCAGGATGCCAACCAATGTTCAGATATTCTCTTGGTTGATAGCTCACGGAAAGGTTAATACTTGTGATCTTTTGCGAGTGAGAAGGTTGGAAACATTCATCTCATCGCATTGGTGCATCCTTTGTAAAGACGAGGGAGAAAGCCTCAATCATTGCTCCTTCATTGCCGTTTCTCGTCTTTTCTATTGGGCAAAGTATTTAGTGAGCTGAACATTGTGTGTTCCCTGAAATTTGTGGACGTTATGACAATGGAGGTGTTCTCGGAAGAGTAGATTACTAGGTTAAAAGCCTGTGGAGATGTGCGTTCCTTGCGCTAATATGGGTAGTTTGGCTGGAAAGAAACACTAGAATCTCCAAAGATTAAGAGGTTGAAAAGTAATAAATTTGGGAAAAGATGAAATTCTTGGCTTTTTATTGGGGGTCTAGCGTGAAACCGTTTAAGGATACTCCGTTGTCCTTTATGTAATTGGATTGGGGTAGGGTCTCACATAATGCAAATTTCTACTTTAGAAGTCTATTCGGTGATTGCTTGATGGCATGAGGGGTGGTTTTTATGTATTTTGTGATGTGAATTATATTTTGGATATTTTGGGCATTTTCTTATTGTAATTTTCCCATTTTTAGTTGTAGTTATTAGGTTTAGTGAGGGTTATAATAGGTAATTCGTAATAGGAATGTTCTAGTCATATGTGATGTCACCCCATGATATCGCATGTAACATATGCATTTCTTAGCAGGCAAGTAATGGGCCTTCTAGACCCTTCCCCTATCCCTATAAATATTGTACTCCCCATTTGGGGTAAATCAATCAATACACTTTATTTTAGAGATTGGCTTGTTTGAGAATGCTTCCTTTGTGCCATTGACAAGTGTTTATGTCAATTGGTATCAGAGGAAGGTTCGCTCACCCGTTGTTGTGTGTTGTGTTGTTGTAAAACCCTAACAAAATTGATGTATATGGGATTTTTATCGACACGTGGCACGTGGTTGTGCCTACGGGAGACCACTATCTTTTATTTTTGCATTTTTAGTTTAGGGTTTAATTGTAATTTTCCTTTATTTTTAATGTCTAATTAGTTTCCAAGTATGTTTGGGACTAATATGTTATTTTTAGTTATTAGTTGTCTTTTTTAGTCATTTTGGGTATTAGCTTGATTTGCAAGCTAACTCTTCCTATAAATAGGTCCCTTTGCCCCCATTTGTAATCAACCTTGAATATTGAGAATTAAGAATAGAGAGAGAAAGAAACTCATTTCTTTAGTTTAGTTGTTGTTGTTGTGTAGTGTAGTTGTTGTGTAGTTAATAGTTGTGTGGGTAACAGTAATGCTTCCGCACTTGAAGATTTACATCAAATTGGTATTAGAGCTCGGTTTGTTCTTGGTGTTCGTCGGGGTGCGTGAAGCGGGTCACGAGTGGAGATTCTAACTTTGACAACCCTTCAATCGAAAGATTGATAAATGTCGAAAAGAGAATCGGGTGCATGGAAACCCTAAATTCCATCACCACTAAAAGAGGGGTACCACCTCTTTTCGCTCTTCCACCTCCATTACCACCACCACCATCCTCCATCTCCACCTCCTACCACCACACAACCACAACCCTGTTTACATGAATCTCTGTCTTCAAATTTTTTCCAAACCTTAATCCAAAAAAACCCACCACCCCCTAAATTCAAACCCTAACCCTAACTCCGAGAAACCCTAGCCCTACACAAACCCAACCTACCCACTGGCCGGAAAACCCCCAGATCTGTCCGGAAAACCCCTGCCAAACAGCCCCCCCCCCCTCTATAACAGCCCAAAAATAAAATAAAAAATAAACTCTATAGCAGCCCCGACAACCCCGATCTACCTTCCCCCTACCCCTACCTCATTTCCGAACTACCCCTCTTGTCAAAATACCACTGCCGACCACCCCTACCCTCTCCGATCACCTTTGGCCCCATTTCTGACCAAATCGCCAGAACCCTACCACCTACAACCATCAATCGGAACCCCAACCCCCTTTTTTTTCTGCCAACCAGGCCCGACACCCCTTTTACTCATCCAATCCACTCCTCTTTCCCCTGATCTACCCACCATACCTCTAAAACACAACACTACCAAACGAAGAAATCACCCAGTGGCTGGAACTGCCCAAATAGGGCAGAACCCTTATTCTACTGCAGCGACACAATCATACATAGGCTGTTCCGACCTTCCCCAACCTTGTTAACCCTCCGGCCATCTACATCATGCCCAATCCCCTCTTTTTTTTCTACCTGGATTTAACCCAACACCCACCGGACCCTACCAAGACCTCCGCCCAACCTCTGCTCCAACCCCGCCTACCCCAATCTGTCCCGGTACCCTAATTACCAAACCCTAGCCCATTCTTATTAACCCAAAACAGTTTCCCCCCTACCTGATCAACCCCAACACCTCCCAAACCTATTTTTTTTAAACCCAGGCCACCTATCTCTTACCCCTAGGGCATCCCACTTCTAGGGTTTGTCCTTCCCCCCCTTTTTTTGCCCACTAATAACAACCCACTCCCCACCACCTTCAAGAAAATCTAAGAAACCAGCCCCACCCCTCTTTTAACCCATTTTTACCCCTTTTCCCACTCATTAATGCCCAACCACAAGTCAATTCAACCAAAAATGGGCCTTCCCTACTTCAACCTGATCTCACCCACCCTATTGACCTCTATTCCGGTCAATTTTTAACACAACATGTGACTTCCATGAGAAATGTACCCACCGGGGATACATTTTTTGACTATTTGCCATTTTTGGGCCCAGCTTTCCGGGATGTCCCCGCCTTCATTTCTCTTGTTTCGCCATCGTACTCGCAAAGGTGCGATCGCCGGAGTTACCGTCCGGTCAGATTTAAGGGTCCACCAAGCCAAGTTGCAACCATGTGTTTCTGGTGTTGATAAGGCGGAGTGGTCGTCAGTTTTTGGTTGCTCGGATTCTGTAAGGAGGCATCGTTGAGATTTGGGTATATTAGCCCATTTGTTGAACGTCCATATGGGTCTAATCGCAGTTCAGTCAATCCATTTGTGTGTTGGATTTGATTTGGGGTTTTGCTTTACTTTGAAAGAAAACACTTGTACCGACACGTGTTCATGTGGCCTTGATGACTCACCCTCCAAGCTCGAGGACGAGCTTTTTCGAAGACGGGGAGAATGATGTATATGGGATTTTTAGCGACACGTGGCATGTGGTTGTGCCTACGGGAGACTACTATCTTTTATTTTCTTTTATTTTTGCATTTTTAGTTTAGGGTTTATTTGTAATTTTCCTTTATTTTTAGTGTCTAATTAGATTCCAAGTATGTTTGGGACGAATATGTCATTTATAGTTATTAGTTACCCTTTTTAGTCATTCTGGGTATTAGCTTGATTAGCACGCTAACTCTTCCTATAAATACGCCCCTTGGCCCTCATTTGTAATCAACCTTGAATTGAGAATTAAGAATAGAGAGGGAAAGAAACCCATTTCATTTCTTTAGTTTAGTTGTTGTTGTTGTGTAGTGTAACAATAACGCTTCCGCACTTTAAGATTTACATCAAAAATCGTACACAAACCAATGGCTCGGAAAAAGAATTTTCAGCCGGCTGATTTTGAGAAGAGTCTCTTCACCATAGAAGAGACCTTGAGTCTCTTGGTGAACGAGTTTCACGGCATTACCACAGTGCAACACCCACAACCAGTGGCTGCCCCTTGTCCTCTATCACCCCCACTGACTTCCCTTTTATTGCTCTACCCACACGGCCACCTTCCATAACCCTCCCTCCCACCACCAATACACACTTTCGCTACCATCACACCACCACGACGACGAAACCCTAACCCCACCAAAACTCCCTCTGTCAAAGCCCAACATCCACGTGAAAAACAACATAAATAAGGGGGCTGAAATACAGCCCTAGAGCTCTAGTGAGGCGGGAAAAAAAGTGGAGCCAAAAACGAGCAGAAAATGGACTGAATCTGCCCACCCCGCCATCATATTAACTCTTGCGACTTTCTTTGTGATCCGGCAACCCCTGATGCCTTCAGATCTGGCCAGCGATGGCCATAAACATGCTGGTTTAGAGGCTGCAACCCTAGGCTTGTCTTTGACCCAGGTGGAGGTGGGAAGCAGCTGCCAGTTGCCCAAGAGAGAAGAAGAAACCAGATCATGAGAAAAGACCACCCGAGAAGGCTGCGCCGGCGAGATTTCTGATGGTGGGTAGGGACGAGCTTCCATGGAGGACATCGCACTAGCTAGGGTTTCCTCCCAGCCCTCTCGTAAAGAAGAAAAGAAGAGTCGGAGGTGAGGATTTGTGAAGAAACCCTCAAATCTGCTAAATTCTGCTGGGTTTGGGCCTGTTGTGTTTAAAAAAAAAGTGGGCTTAATTAAGGTTGGGTCTGTGGCCGTCTGTTGGGTTTTGCAAATTAAAAGAAATGGGTCAATTGACACTTGGGTTAACAGCCAAGTAAAGCAAAATGGGCCATGCTTCTGTTTTGGGGAAATTTTTGAATGATGAAATTTTGGGCCCTCCTTAATTTTCAGAAATTTATTTTTTTGACACCAAAAGTTTTTCTTTTCCTCTTCAGCCACATATTTTGGTGCCTTTCACTCGGCTCCAATTTTAAAGCTCAAGGACGAGCTTGGTTTTAAGTGGGGGAGTGTGATGTGAATTATATTTTGGATATTTTGGGCATTTCCTTATTTTGTTATTGTAATTTTTCTCTTTGTTATTTTTCCATTTTTAGTCGTAGTTATAGGTTCAGTGAGGGTTATAATAGGTAATTCGTAATAGGGATGTTCTAGTCATATGTGATGTCAGTCTATGACATCACGTGTGACATATGCATTTTTTAGTTGGCAAGTAATGGGCCTTTTAGACCCTTCCCCTATCCCTATAAATATTGTACTCCCCATTTGGGGCAAATCAATTAATACACATTACTTTAGAGATTGGCTTGTTTGAGAATGCTTCTTTTGTGCCATTGACAAGTGTTTACGTCATTTTGTATCTTTTGTCTTTTGGGTTGTTGTTTTTGTTATCTTTCGTTTGTTGTTGATGGATTTCTTGTCCATCCTCTTGTAATTCTCTCTATTATCAATAAAAGCTTCTTGTTCTCGATGAAAAAATATGTGCAGATAGTATGAATATTATTCAAGTACATTCTGCATGTTTGTAGTTCCTGGGTTTGTGGTTATCTGTCTTGTCAGGCATTTATGAATTATTTATTATTCAAAGTTCACTGTAACACTTCTGCAGATCTGTCACTGATTTTCTGTCTGTCTTTGTTCCTCTTTTTTTCTTCTTCTTTGATGTTAGGTTCATAGAATTTCCCAAGCTGCTATAAAAACACAAATAATTTTTAATTGCCAAATGGGGCGTGGACGAACTACAACTGGGATGGTGATTGCTACATTGGTTTATCTTAATCGAATTGGAGCTTCAGGTAGTCATTTTTGGTTGCTCGTCCAATTTGAGTGTAAATAGGTGTTACTTATTTTATCATATTCTCTCCTGCACTGCCTTTTATCCTTATGGTGGAACTTGTTGGGGGCTTCCCAGTTTGGGAGGACTTTGAATAGAAACTTTTTCTTCAGGACCTGGTTGCTTGACATAAAATACTTTACCTGTGAAAAAGGGCTTCATGTAAAATAGTGATTTTACGCTGAAATCGCAGAATTTCTCCCGACTTCATTTAGTTGAGGCTTATTTTCTTGTGTTGTGTGCATGTGTGAATCACATCCTCAATCTCCTATATGAGTAGTAGATAAAACCAGACTGAGATTCAACAAGGCAAGGCAAATTGGCCGAGTAGCGAAATCTTCTCGAAGGGATTTTTTTAACTCTTCAAATTCAGACAAGTGACTTAAAATCTTAAAATCAGGGAGGGGGGAAGAGGACTGGAAATACGCTTCATGATTTTACTGATTGACGTTTGAGCTCAATATGTTTGCATCAACTTACTTGGGAACATTCCATAGTGAATCAATGCAAAACTATTTCATCAATCCCTGGAAAGTGAATAAAAGAAAAAACTTCTGAAAATTATGTTATGGCCAAACAAACTAAGGGATTGTCTAACAAAAGTGAAAATTATACGAGTGTTATTGTTATCACGTGATAGGCAGACATTTATGTATTTATATTCTTGTAGATATGCTAATAATGTTTCTAATATCTGCATATATATGCTGTTAAGACGATGTCTCTCTGATCTCTATTTTTCTTGATGCCAATGTATAAGGCCAGAGATCTCTCGATCGATCCATTCGTTTCTTTGACCGATCAAATTCTCGTCGTCAGCTACCAATTTGGTAGATTTTGCACGATTTCAACTTCCTATTTGGTTTGGCCTTTCTTTGGATCTTTAGCTTTTAAAATTACAATATTCTTATATTTCCTTACGTTTGTCAATTTCTTTCGGAATATTTCCCCCTTTTATTTTAGTCCCTTTAACTGCCTTAGATGGTTTGGACACGTCAATTAGAGACCACCCTTCTAACCTGATTTCAACCTATTTGGTAGTGCTTGGTCTAGTTATCTCTCTCACTCTCTGTCAAAACTCTTGTGGGCCGGTCTCACTCATTAAGGGATCTCCCTCCTATCCATCTAGCGCATTGTGTCTTCTTACCCTCCTTGGATCACTGCCCTATTGTCCTAAGCATCATTCCTTTATGAATACATTCGTTATAACCACTTTTGAGGATGTTCTGAGTTAACCTAAATTGGCCCCTAAGGAATCAACGAGTTGAAGTTTGCACTGTCAAATGAGGTGTCAGAAAAAATAGAATTTTAGTAAGGTTGATGCCATGCAGTAGGCTTATGTCATGCGTATCTTCAAACAGACTTAAAACAAGAAAGCTCAGAAAAGATATGGTAATGTTAAAGATTGCAATAATGGATGGATATAGATAGGGAGTGAAGATCCAAATCATCATCTAAGGGATCACACAGTCCAGCGTATGAAACCCCAGTCATTCATGTCTATCTTTATTGTCTTGCATCTCAAATCGCACATTTATAAGGATAGATAGCTATTGAGCTGTATGGAAGTCTAATTAGTCGTTGTACACTTGTCCAGTGCGCTATATGTATATATGTATGTATTACAACATATAATTATAAGGGGATTTGTATAAATTGTTGACCGATTTATATATAAAAGAGTGCCTTCTTTTATTATAAAGTATAGAGTACAGATATTCCAAGAAGTAGAGTGCTCTTTGAAGTTGCGACCTGCAATTCAGCACATACATTTCTGGGAAAAGGATTGTAAATCCTTGTGGAACACATTTTTTGATGAAAATTATCATTTGATGAAAATTATCAACTTTTTTCGCTTTCAGGGTGTCATCTCATAAATAAGAAAACATGTCATAGGGAAACATAGTTTCTTGATGATATATATATATATATACATATATGTTTTTTTTTTCCTTACTTTAATACAATACTAATTTTTGGTATTAGACTTGAATACAATTTTAATTTGAAAATTAGAGTTTGCCAAATTAGAAAAACTGAACTGTAACTGCCACATGGCATTTTAATTGAAAATAACATACAAACCCAAAAAATCTAAAAGAAAGTAAAAACTGAAAAGAAAATTACATTTTAATTAAAAATAAATAAATAAATCCAGAAAAAAGAAAAAAAGGGAAAAGAAAAAAACGATTCAAGCTATCAGCCACCACCAAAAGAGAAAACCTCCAGTCACTACCACCCATTAGCCACTGCCATTCTCAAACACCGCCAAGAAGACATCACTAAAACCCGATTCAGAATTTGCAAATTCGAGAAAAAACCATTCAAACAAAATTGATTCTTAGATCTGATTTTTCGTCTATTTTGGCTGATTTGGGATCGGTTTTGGTTGAAAGGTTTGATTTGTGTTTGGGTTTGATTGAGAAGTTTGATTTGTGTTCGATTCGGTTTTGGATTTGAAGAAATTGATTTTTCGATTTGGTTCAAATGGTTGATGTCAAGAATGTTTCGTTAAAATGGTTGATGTTTTTTTGTTCAAATGGCGGATCGATGTGATGATTTTTGGTTCAAATGGTGGATCGATCAATGGGTGGATCTCTGGCTAGTGGCCAGTATTTGGTGTTTGTTTGTGTGTCTGAGAGAGAGAGAGAGAGATGCTTGGTGGGCGAGGGGGCGGTTGGAGGAGGTGGGGGTGGGAGTGAGGGCAGCGTGTTGGAGGGGAGGGGAGGTGTTGAGTGTCCCAGTTTTATTTTTTCTTTTCTTTGACCTTTTAATCCATTTATATTTTTAATTTGGTTTAATTGTTAATTAAAATGTATTTTCTTTTTAGTTTATAATTTTTAAAGATTTTTTAAAATTATTTTAAATTAAATTACCACGTGGCAGTTGAAGTTAGCAGTTTTTCTAACGATTTTGGGCAAACTCTAATTTTCCAATTAAAATGCTGTTAAGTCTAATATCAAAAACTAGTAATGTATTAAAGTAAAAAAAAATATATTTAAATTGGCGTTTAAGGAGTCAACCCGTTTACTTTGTTAGAAAAAGGTCTCATTAACCGACGAAATGTTCTGGTTGTTGGTGAACTGCCTCTAGTTTCTCTCCTCATTATATGCATCACCTGTGGTGTATTAATTGAATAGGTATCCCGAGGATCAATTCAATTGGGAAAGTTTCTGACTGCGGCTCCAATGTTACCAACAATTTGCCAAACTCAGAGGAAGCACTTCGTAGAGGCGAATATGCAGTCATTCGAAGCTTGATTCGGGTTTTAGAGGTATTCTAAAGGAGCTGTCTTTGGAAATTTTTTTCTTTTAGATTTGCACTACTAGAACATGTTTGAAATTTTTATTGATTACTAATATGCTTTTAGGGTGGTGTTGAAGGCAAAAGACAAGTGGATAAAGTCATTGACAAGTGTGCCACCATGCAGGTATAGTTCTTTTCGTGTTTTGATCTGTCCATGTATATCTGATTTTGTTCTAGTTCCCATGAAGGTATGTTGGCTATAAAGCTAATTCTTTTTAATTTATTGCATGACTGCCTTTTCTCATAAACTGTCTGCTGGAAATCTCATTCTACTCCTTTTTTGTTGCCCTGGTTCTCCCTACAAGAATTTTTTTTATTGCCTTATAAATTTTTCATTTTTTAACTTGTCTTTTCACCATTTTAAAGTTTTTGTTGTGGATTGAGTTACAGAATTTACGTGAAGCTATTGCCACTTATCGCAATAGTATTTTGCGTCAAACTGATGAGATGAAGAGGGAGGCGTTGCTTTCCTTTTTTGTGGAGTACTTGGAAAGATATTACTATCTTATATGCTTTGCTGTATATCTCCATACAGAGAGAGCAGCGCTCCATCCTAGATCCTCTGGTCTGTGCAGTTTCTATGACTGGATGAAAGCAAGGCCAGAACTATATACTATAATTCGCAGGTAAACACTATAGTCATGTATATGTAACTCGGTGGTAGTTTATAATTTTTTTTTCTATATAGTTAAAATTTCATTTTTTAGTCTTGGTTGGTGTTTCTACATCTTAAATCTATGTATATAATATACATTTTAGTATTCCCCACGTGGAAAACCTTAATTGAGCAAGGGCCATTAGAAGTACAGGCAGGTGCCAATATAAGTGGGCGGGCTAAACTTTGATATTTAAGCTTGCATGAAAGTTCAAGCACTCACCCTCAAGGCGTGTATGCATTAATCACCCTCAAGGCATATGTATACTTAAGTGAGTAAATTACTTCGTTTCGCCAAGACTCAAAATTGAACTTTCATTAACTCCAATTTGTCATTTTTTTTAGTTTATTTCCCGAAGTGCCTCTTGCAAGTATCTAATCAAAATTGCTAAACACCCTACTTCTGTCTTCTCCTCTCTTCACTCTTCTCCCTATGCATCCAACCAGCATGTGAAAATTCATTGTCTTTAGATACACACACACACACACACACACATATATATATATATATAACTCTCCAACATACCTCACTTAACATACCTATGAACATACTCATTTTTAGAAAATAGTAAAAAAAAAGGTATTTTTCAACCAAATTTGGTATACATGTTCTACAAAATAAAAAGATCATCTACAAAATAATAATCATAAAAAAAATTCAACCTGAAAATGGATGAGATGATAGAAAAGATTTGAACGGTCGAAAATGCACATATATACCAGCTTTTCATTTCATCCACTTCCGGGTTGAATTTTTTGATGATTTTTTTTGTGGATGATCTCCTAATTATGTAGATCATGTATACCGAATTTTATTGAAAATACATTTTTTACTATTTTTTTAAAATGGGTATGTTGGAGAGCCTGCCTCTCTCTCTCTCTCTCTCTCTCTATATATATATATATATATATATATAGAGAGAGAGAGAGAGAGAGATAGAGAGAGAGCTCTTAAGCGAACCACATTTTTGGAAGAGACAAATCTGATAGAGAATCTCCACATGTTGATTGCTACTGTTTGAAAAGTGGTTTGCATGCTACAATTTGAAAATTAACAACTGAATATTTGTGAAAGCACCTCACCTCACTACCTAGCATATTCTCTCAAACTCCAATTATCCTCTATTTTATCCTCCGATAACAACTCCGTCTCCGAAAACACAATTAACTCTAGTGAACAATATTCACTCCAAACACCATTAGTGTTGTTAATTCTAACTCCGGCATACACTATTAAATTTAATGAACGCCATTAAGTGCGGCAAACATCATTATTTTCGGTGAACTCCATCAACATTGAATATTCCTGGGAACTTCATTAACTCCGGTGAAACAACCAATGCTTGTATAATTTTCTCTCTCCTTTTCTAAAAAAGGGTGACTGTGGCGCAAGTGACAGGTAATGGTGGGCGCTATGTTTTCACACCACACACGGAAGATAGAAGATATGTCTTGTTATATTTATTCTACCTTTTGCAACAAATTTATTTATAGCACTTCTGAGTTCTGTATCCTTTCTGAAAATTTGGGCCCCCAACTTATCTCCCATCACATCTCAATCAGAATTTTTTTAAGGCTCCTGACAGGGCTCTCACACTTTTGATAGTTTTAGATGAAGAATCTTCTAGTTTGAGGGTGCCCATAGTTAAGGCTATAAATGGACACCCAGTTAAGAGTCTCACTCTCTAAATGTATATATTGCATATTGACATACATGACATACTAGAAAAGGCCATCACAATCGTCTCACCAATACTTATCATTGCGTGGTCACCGCAACTACCTCCATCAATTTACGCATTCACACACACACACACACACACATATATATATGATACATAATATAAATGCATGTATAAGTATATAAATTATATAAAAAAATTGGGAGACGCCACATCTGATAGGTGTTTGGATAGTGGGAGCTGCAGAATCAGGTGGGTACAGTGGCAGGTGATGGGCCCCTTTTGGGGTTTTTGGGAATCGCAACATGGACGAGATAGTGTATGATGATTTTTATTTAGTTGCTGCGATTTAGGAGAGATTTTAGGAGTTTATTAGGGATGGATTTTATCTTTAGTAGTTTCCTTACTCATCTGTATTAATTTTAATTTTTGTTAGGATTAGGATTCTTGTTTGTGAGCTAGAGTCAATGGGGCTTCCGGTGAAACTTCGAATTAATCGACGATGACATTGAAAAGTGGACCAATGGGGCTTCCTCTTCGTATGAGGAGGTGCAGTGTATAGTCGTGGCTTGATAATGACAACATACTATGAATAATGTAGGTGATGAATTACTGGGTGTGATTTTATGATCACCGCTCTTGAAGCAGAGTATGATGAGGTGAAACGAGATAATGTGTTTGGCTACTTTGGCTGGATTCGTTCAACCTCTGCAGCCGAAGCGGCTACCCAAACCTTTTTCATTTTTGGTGAGGGGACTGTGGTAGCGGGTTTTACTCCGAGAATGAGGAAATTGACGATTCTGTTGTGGACATTGCAGAGTTCAATTGGGAGAATGAGTTCGAGGGGTCCCTCACAGATCAATCTGATTTTGAAGGGGGGAGTTATTTTCAGACAATAGGATGTCAATTACATGAGGGCTTGGTTTGAGAATTTTCCAGATCTAAAGTTTGATAAATTATTGATTGAAAATCTTCTCTGATGTCGTACGACTATTTGGATGGCACATTGTTTAAAGTAATAACTTATATGGGTAGTGGTGATCTGATTGAGAAGTCAATTAAAGTAATGTACGAAAGCCTTTAGAATTCTGGATACTTGTATTAAGGCAATGTTTAGTCACAGGAAAATAGGGGTGTTTTTCCCAAAAAACAGAGAGCCCGAGAATGCGAGACACACCCAGTTCATCATTTACGCTAATACTCCTCCCCAAACTCGATGGCCTTAGACTGTCGAGGTTGGATAGTGATGTTGCAGTAGTAGGTTGGCTGTCGCAGGGATGTGGTCATCTGACAAGGGCAGATGGGCACGGATATGGGGGATGCTCAGGTATTGGGGCAACATGGGGGTAACACATGAATGGGGCAAAAAAATTAAATGCTCAACAGTAGAGTGGAGCTAAGCTCAAACACCATTTGGCAAGTTTAAATAACAAGGTGGAGCAAAGCACCATTAAGGCTTAACACTTCAGGTCGAGAGAGTCGTATAACTAGGCAGAGGAAAGGGGTGATTCTAAAAATAAAAAAATTAAGTAAGCACGTAACTGGCTGGCAAACAAATAGAAAGACAAGACTAGCGAACAAGGAAGGTTGTGGCAAAGAGATAGCAAGTAACTCTAGCGATGGGGCAGAGACAAATAAACATATGAATGCTCTTCCACTCTAGTACCATGTAGAAATTTGAACTGGATGATGGGATCATTCAACCATTAGATAGAAGAAGAGGAAACACCATATAAATGTTTAACGTGGTTCGACAATGGGTCTTCGTCCCCGAAAGCTAAAGGAACCCTCTGTATATTCCATTATTAGCTTTACATCGAAATCTATTTGAGTATTTATACAAGATGAAACACAATCATATCCTTTAATCAAGGGGTCCTTGATTTTAGGTGCGTACAAATAATATACAATCCCATAAAATTGGAGACACTAATTCCATAGTTTGTGGGATCTTTGTATCATATACACTAGCATAACATATAAGATTTGTATTGTAGTATAGGTCCTTGTGCCTATGTTTTTGCTGTTATCGGCATTGTTTTTGCTTTAAGGGGACTGCTTGTCCCTAATCTCTAGTACTTCCTCGTTTTATCTTCAATCGTATTTTTTTTTCTGATAAATTTGTGTATGTGTATATATATACACATTCTAACAAAGGGTGAACCTGGAGCAACGGTAAGGTTGTCCCATTGTGACTTGGAGGTCACAGGTTTGAGTCGCGGAAACAACTTCTCTGCATAGGCAGGGGTAAGGCCGCGACATCCACTCCCTAGTACTCCGTAGTGGCGGGAGTTTTGTACACTGGGTTTGCCCTTATATATATATATACACACTCTTAACATAACATATATCCATGTTTGATGGATTGTATGGGGATCACATTCTGATATGTCCTCATTTGCCAAACGGGAATGAGTTCCTCTGAATTTTCAAACATGCTATTAATTATATTGACCATTATATCATATTAAAGAATTTAATTCGTGTTTTATTATTCTCTTTCATTTCCAACTTCATCTTTAATTGGGTTATTTTGACTTTGGCTCCCATTTATTTGTGTTTACTTAACATGCTCCCCAAAGTTTTCGCGACACTGCTCAGTTTTTTTGAACACTTTGTGAGATACCAAGTGTCGCAAAAAGTCATTTTGGGGGACAAATGCCAAGTGGAAACATTGGGTGGTGGCAAAGTAGGTAAACATAAATGGGGGACTAGGTCAAAATAACCCTTTTAATTCGATTCTTACAATACAGTTATGCATATTCTCAGGTTGCTAAGGAGAGACCCAATGGGAGCACTTGGCTATTCGAGCTTCAAACCATCCCCGACAAAAAATACTGAATCTGATAAGTGTCGCCCTCATGATATGGGCACAGTTGCTGGATCAAGGGAAGGGGAGGTTCTTGGAAGTCAAACTGTTCTTAAGAGTGACCATTGTCCTGGTTGTCAACACCCTGGATTACCAGAAAGAGTGGAGGGTGCCCCTAATTTTAGAGAAATCCCTGGGTTCCCAGTTTATGGTGTTGCAAATCCAACAGTAGATGGAATTCGATCTGTCATTCGGAGGATAGGTAGCTCTAAAGGTGGCCGGCCAGTTTTTTGGCACAATATGAGAGAAGAACCTGTTATCTACATCAATGGAAAACCCTTTGTGCTTCGTGAGGTTGAAAGACCATACAAAAACATGCTGGAGTACACGGTATACATCCCTGTCTTATGACGCTTATACGTGTTTGTTTACTGGTGCATGGACAAGTGTATCAAGTTCAGACTTTGTTAGCAAACACTTGAAATGTCTTTCATGCACAATTCAATGTGGCAAGATGATTAATTGTGTTATTTTGAGAAATTGGGCTTCTGATAATGATATTAAACGAATGTGCTAATTGCTTTAATGCAGTGGTAGAAGGTTGATATGCAATTTCGGAGTATGGGTTTTAACTTTAGGATGAAGGTGGGAGTTGGGTCTATTACCAGCCACTCTGAGTACCATCCTGCAATGGAGCAGCAAACATGTATTGCTTTACTAATAAAAACTTTCCAATAATACCTTGTTTATGAAAATTGAAAAAATGGAGCATTGTGTTTCCTAGAAATCTTGTCGTTTCACTTTACAGTATAAAATTAATATATCATCTTTTAATGGATATTCCTATCAATATGTTTAATATCTAAGAAGCACGGACACTTTTCCGAAGGTGACGTATCCTTGTCGGACACTCTGACACTCGTACGACACTCCGCGGACACTCCGCGTGGCTTGTTAGAATCGTTTGGCATTTAAAAAAAGGCGGACACTTCACGAACACGGCCCGAACATTTCGTGGACAAGACGTGGTGCCAAAATTAAAGAATACTAAGAAATTCAAGTGTAATCTTGTAAAATTGAATCGTGTAAGGGTGTGTGAATAATAAAGAAAAGTTAAAAGAATGAAATTACTATCTTGCTTAATTTACTTACGATTTAAATGTCATTATGAAATACTGGACAATGTTCATTTTGATAAATTAATTTCACAACTATTTTTTGTTTTTGAAATGCAAAGTAGATGAAAGTATATATATATATATATATATGTCGCCGTGTCGTGTCCTGATTTTTTTAGGTTTGCTGTGTCGGCGTGTGTCCGTGTCGTGTCGGACACGACACCCGTATCCATGTCCGTGCTTCATAGTTTAATATTGAAGTTGCGATGTAATGTTTTGATGATATTCAAATCCGCAACATGCAAAGCATACATTGGAAAATACATTATATTAATGGGTATATTTTGTGAATATATTTCATATAATTGACATATTAAGCTTTATATTTCAATATATGAAGTCATGATTCACGCAGCATAAAGCCCGTTTCTGTATAATGTTGCAGACTTTAAGGAATTCACGCCTTTAGGCTGTCTATAAAGGGGTTAATTATATTAACATATTTTAAGGCATTAATATGCTCTATGAATAATTAAAACCAAAAATAAGACAACTAATCTAAACTATTTTACTCTATAACATAAGAACACTAAAAGAGTCGGGGTGTTACGGATTTTGGGATGACATATAGCCAAGCCTCACCTATACATTTATAATTGATGTAAAAACAAGGCATCCAATGGCTATGGATATTGTACACATAATTACTAATGATTAAAAATTAATTAGTATTAGGAGCAATTTATCTACGGGACTACATCTCCCCTCCCAGGGGTGAAGAATGTGATTTTGTACCACACGAGAACTCTATTAATGATTAAAGGCATTAGACTTATCTTGTGTTCTTGCAGTAGCTATATTTCTTATTATTAAGCTTCCGTTTTAAACAGAAACAAAATGATTCCTAACATACTGACAGTTTGGTGCTTGATAAAAAACCGAGTATATGCAATTCCTCGTATGTTTTATCTTGTTGTTTGTGTCTTGTTTATTTCAATTTTGAGTTTGTTTTACATGGATCCGACTTTGGTTAAGCTGATATCAAGATATCTGCATCTAGGGGATTGATCGTGAAAGAGTAGAGAGGATGGAAGCTCGATTGAAAGAAGATATTTTACGAGAAGCTGAACGCTATCAAGGTGCTATAATGGTTATTCATGAAGCTGAGGATGGGAAAATATATGATGCTTGGGAACAAGTGAGTGCTGATGTAGTTCAGACCCCACTGGAGGTCTTTGAATGCTTGGAGGCTGATGGTTTCCCCATCAAGTATGCTCGTGTGCCTATCACTGATGGCAAAGCTCCCAAAAGTTCTGACTTTGATACTTTGACTTTGAATATTGTGTCGGCTCCCAGAGACACAGCTTTTGTTTTTAACTGCCAGGTAATGTTTTCTTTAGTTACAGTTAGATGTATTGTCTGTTGGACCTGTCAATGGGTCATGTCGTGTCGTGTACGTGTCAAGTCATATCGGGTTCGTGTAAAAAATTCTAAACCCATATCTCAATTCGTTTAGAGTCCTGTATAATTCGTTTCGTGTCGTATCGTATAGGATTTATGTCATATTTAAATTGTGTATTAACTATATGTACCGAATTTGTGCCGTGTATGGACGAGTTCATGTGACCAGTTTGTGTTAACGTTTCTAACCTTTTACGATCATTAATTGTTAAATTTGCTCAGTGCCTAGTTGAATATGTTCATGAACGTTCTGAAGCCTTGTGCAAGATTCTCTTAGAGCGTGTTTGATTGGATTGGGTGGAAAAAATTTCCATGGGAAAATTTTCTTACCTCCCCCTAAGAAAAAATATCATGGAAAATGTCCAGAATGTGCACTATCAGGTTGTACTTTAGGCAAGGCAGACCAAGACAAAATTTCAAAAAAAAATTAGACAGTCAAACACACAAAAAGTTAGAAAATATGTAATTTTTCATATGCTCCTTGGAAAATATTGACAATCAGACATACTCTTAGTATTAGGTTCTTTTCATTTCACTCATGCTAATTTATTATTTACAGATGGGTAGAGGAAGGACAACCACCGGTACGGTAATTGCTTGCCTTCTGAAGCTTCGAATTGATTATGGGAGACCTATTAAAATACTACTTGATGATATGCCACATGAAGAGGCAGAGAGCGGTACATCTAGCGGTGAAGAAACTGGGGGTCATGGTCTCGAGTCGGTATCAATTACTCCAAAAGTTAGACCTAGGAAAGATACAAGTCATGCATTTGGAATAAACGACATCCTATTGTTGTGGAAGATAACAAGATTGTTTGATAACGGTGTGGAATGCCGGGAGGTTTTAGATGCAATCATCGATAGGTGTTCAGCTCTGCAGAACATACGTCAGGCTGTCTTGCAGTACAGAAAGTTATTTAATCAGCAGCGTGTTGAGCCAAGGGAGAGGAGAGTGGCATTGAGCCGTGGTGCTGAGTATTTGGAGCGTTATTTTCGTTTAATTGCCTTTGCAGCTTATCTGGGAAGTGAAGCATTTGATGGATTTTGTGAACAAGGAGAATCCATGATGACATTTAAGAACTGGTTACATCAGAGACCCGAGGTCGAAGCTATGAAATGGTCTATCAGATTAAGGCCAGGGCGCTTCTTTACTATCCCTGTATATTTTCTTTCATTAAACACTATTCATCAATCAGGATTTCATTATTTTTACTTTACACCCTGAGATAATTTGATATTTAGACATACCTTGTTCATTAATTAGACTTAACCACTTGCACCTTATACATGATCTGTTGCATGACGTTTTGGGGGGTGGATGGGGCTAAGTCTAAATACTGAATTATCTCAGGAGGAAAATTTAAACAAACCCATTTTATTTTATAATTTGATTGTACTTATATATACTTGGGATTTTCAGGAGGAATTGAGGGCTCCACATGAGTCTCAACATGGGGATGCAGTAATGGAGGCCATTGTGAAGGAGCGCAATGGTTCTGTTTTGGGGAAGGGATCTATACTAAAGATGTATTTCTTTCCTGGTCAAAGAACTTCCAGCAACATACAAATCCATGGTGCACCACATGTCAATAAGGTAATGATGGAAATTAGGGCTATTATAAAATTTTCTTGCATTTTTAGTTGCATTGTATTTTTCCTTTTATTAGTTGTTAAGTATATTGTTTACATTTTTAGTAGTAGCAAGGGTTGAGAGACAGCTTCTAGAAGGTTATAATAGTTGGTGTTGTCATGGATGAGTTGTCTTGACAACTTATCTCAGGACAAATCATACTTAAATAATAGCTAGAAGGTATCAATTTGACATGTGATGTATTTGGGAGTTAGATATAGCCCATGTGACATCACATGGGCGTACACCCTCTAAACCAATAGGAGCTTAGGAGATCCCTTCTACAATTTTCTCTCCCCTCTATAAAGGACCTTAGTCCCTCATTTGTATTGAATTCTACATCTGAAAGATATAAAGAAATTATAGTTTCTCTTTAAATTGGTGTGGTGCTTTTAGAGTTACCATTAGACGTGTGGTTACGTTAGTTGGTATTAGAGCGAGGTGTCGCATCTCCATTTGTGTGTGAGGTGTCAGCACAATTTTTTTTTTCATTTTTGTTTGTGAGGAGTCGCAACAAAAAAACGTCAATTTAAATCGTTTTTCACATTTTAATGGCTCCCCAAAAGGCAACACTTGATGAGAGATTTATCAAAATGAGAGAAGAAATGGCCACCCTCACCCAACAAATGTCACCTCTTTTTCAAAACCCTAACCCTAACTTAACTCCCACTCCAAAATTTTCTGAAAATCATTTTTCATCCCCCATACTTCAAAAAAATTATGTTTCTGCCCTGATTAACTCAACTCCAGAGGCTCAATTCATGATTATGGGATGCAAGTTCAAGATTGGTTGCTCCACCCAATTATTCTCCCTCGCTCATGCATCCAATCGGGTCAACTTGAGGCTAAAAGATCCCTGCACTCATTTTGACATTTTTGTTGGTGATTTTTTTGATATTTTTGTTGAGGATGTTTGGGTAACCTGCACTCATTTTCGCGAGATAGAGACTTTTGATTTGGGAGATTTTTTTTCAATCTTTGGATATGGGGATGATGATTTTTGACGGAGTTAGTTCGGTAGTCGTCTCTCCTAAGGTTGAGGTGGTGATCGTGGGTGATATATTTGATGGTGGGTATGTGGACCCATTTTTGGTGCCATGTGACATGCGCTTGGAGGATGTTTTCCGTGCCTTAGTATTGAGGAGGCTCATCACGGGACACTGAGACCAAAATTTTGTGGATCGGCATTGGTTGGTTTGTATGCCTATTGCGTATTCTCCGTGAACTTTTAGTAGCCGGTATGAGGGACGTTTTTAAGAACGGCTCCCTTTTCAAGTGGGGGAGCCCTTTAATGGTTGCCTTGCTTTCTTATCGTTCACCTCCTACACTTTGGACGAGCTTTTTCAAGTGGAGGAGAATCATGAAAATTAGGGCTATTTTAATATTTTCTTGCATTTTTAGTATTGCGTTATATTTTTCCTTTTATTAGTTGTTTAATATTTTGTTTACATTTTTAGTAGTAGCAATGGTTGAGAGGAAGCTTTTATTAGTTAGTGTTGTCCTGATAACTCATACTTAACTAATAGCTTCTAGAAGGTTTTATTTTGACATGTGATGTCTTTAGGAGTTTGTTATAGCCCATGTGATATCACATGGGCGTACACTCTCTCAACTAGTAGGAGCTTAGGAGATCCCTTCTAGAATCTTCTCTCCCGCTATATAAAGGACCTTAGTTCCTCATTTGTACTAAATCCTACATTTGAAAGATATAAAGAAATTCTAGTTTTTCTCTCTAAATTGGTGTGGTGCCTTTAGAGTTGCCATTAGACTTGTGGTTACGTCAGGTGAGAAGCAAGATTTTTATACCATATAGTGGCCCTTTTTAGAATGTCTCACGGACAAGTTTGTTCTTTGTCAGCAGTTAGTGGCCCTTTTTTTTACTATATGACTGAGCTAAGGTATTAGTTTCTATGTCGTTCATGGAGAGAGAACATTTTAGTACATGTGGGATTCGACACCATAGGATGCTCTGGTAGACAGGCAATGATGTAATGTATCATTTAAATTCTAGTGTTATTGGACTTTAGTCCCCAAAAGTTTCACGTTTTTTTCAAAATTGGGGATCGACCCCAATTTGAGGCGGAAACTGCTAGTCAAGCAAATAGCTATTTGTGGGGACCCATTTATCTTGGCATAAGAGAGTAGCCGACCAGCCCAATTTGCTAGAGGGACTGCCCAGCCCGAATCAACTAATTAATCAAGACTCGTTTATTTCATATACACTGAAATACTTACGGATATGTTCAAATTTGTTACCAACAATCTCTGAGGAGATATTCAGGGAACCACGAATTATCCACATGTTAATTGAGTTCCTTTATGACTCAAACTATTATTTTTACACATCTATAAATTGTAAACCCTGACCCGAGACAAAGGGATGTAACCTCGAGCATTGAGAGACACTAATAAGAACATAGTAACCTCTCCATGGATGTAGGCAAGTTGCCGAACCACGTATATCGTTGTTGTGTATGTGATTTTACTTTCTGTATTTGTGATTGTTTTCATGGATCTTTATTGTGATATTTCTTGTACTCACAATTGGCTCCGTCTGTGGTAAGCGATTTATATTCCTGCGAAAACATTTATACAACAACAACATTCCTTAAGTAGGCGATGTTCAATATGACCCATCCCCACCAAGGGTCAGGTCAGAGATTCGCCAGCCACTAAATCCCAGGTTTCGCCAAGAGAGGCAACCTTCTGAAGAAAGTCAGGGGCCACCTAAGTCTACACAGATCTCCAAGATTGCTCGAAGCAGGTCGCCGTTGCATCCTTCAAGATTGGTCTGCTGATCACATCTCTGCTGCACCAGTCCCTAACAAAGAAGGAAGCCAACACCATCGACGACCTCATGGCTCGTATTGAAAAATACGACAAGGTCGAAGACGTGGTTCACTCTAATGCAGGGGGAAACGGTGGAGCAAAAATAAGCAAAGGAGGAGATAAGAGTGATACTCCAAAGGATGGGAACAAGAACGGGGACAAGAACGATTCTAAGAATGGGAACAATTCTAATCTTGCAAAAGAGTTCATACTGTTAACACAGTCTTTTAAGGAACCAATCTACAAGATCTTGAGGAAGATCAAGGATCAACCGTTCATCAAGTGGCCCAGGAAGATGGGCGGTGACCCAACGAAAAGGAATAACGTGCTGAGATGCGCATTCCACAAGGAAGGCGGCTACAAAATTGAGGCAAGGCTCTGAAGTCATAATTGGAAGAGTTAGCCCAAGCTAGGCATCTCAATGAATACATTGAAAAGAAAGCAGATAAGGTCGAAGCCAATGGTGACCAAAAACAAGACAATATCCTTGATGACGACATGGGACACGAGTTCGCGGTGATCCATGGAGCGTCCGATGTAAAGCAGATCCAAGGGAACCCTGTTCAAATGGAGCTGAAGAAGGTCACTGCTGTCATGGAGGCATTCCAGATTAATCTTGCAAAGAGTCAAGCTCGCAAACGCTGGCAACCAGAGGACGTCGACTATACCAAACATATCGTCTTCACTGAAGAAGACTTGATCAGGGTAAGGACTCCACATCACGATGCACTCGTGATAACCCTAGGAATTGCTAATTGGAACGTCGACAAGCTGTTCGTGGATCGGGGAAGCTCATTAGAGGTGATGTACCTAGAGTTGATCCACAAGCTGAAGCTCAACCTAGCCTACCTCAAGGAGGCCACAGTTTTGTTGCTCGGCTTCGCAGGAAAAATTACAACGCCACTGGGAAAGATAGTCATGCCAGTCAGAGTAGGCAACATCTCGAAGATTATTAAATTCTTGGTGGTAGACATAGAGTCCCCATATCACGCCATTCTAGGCAGAGGATGGTTGCACGCCATGATGGCAGTACCATCCACCTACTACCAGAAGTTGAAGTGTGTCACCGACCGGGGCGTGGTCGAAATTCGTGGCGACCAAGCCACTGTAAGAAAATGCTTCATCGCGGCCATCCGTCATAGGAAGGAAAAGAAAAAGGAACCGAAAAATTCTCTAGAGGAAGCCTACGAGGGGGCTATACCCACTAAGTAGCGACGACAGTACGGCCGACCAGGGGTGGAGGAGCCCAGGGTCCACTCCGCTGACAGGATCGTTGAGAGCCTGGAGGAAGTTGTAGCCGATGACAACTTGCCAGAGAGGAAGTTGTTGATTGGAACCACACTTGCCGATCACGAAAAGAAAGAATTGATTGCCTTCTCGAGAAGCAATCTAGAACTTTTTGTCTAGGAGTCATATTATCTGTCTGGGATTGATCCCGAAGTAGCCTGCCATCATCTACACGTTGACGTAACCTTCAAGCCGATCATTCAGAAGGCTCGTCGAGCAGCTCTTGAGAAGGCTAAAGCGGTGGAAAACGAAGTGGGCAAGCTTTTGGATGCAGAATCCATTAGGGAAGTTCAACTCCCTAAGTGGCTATCCAATCAAGTGGTGGTACGGAAGAGCAACGACAGTTGGAGGGTCTGTATTAACTTCACAGATCTCAACAACGCATGTCCCAAAAACAGTTTCCCACTACTGAAGATCGATCAGTTGGTTGACGCTACGGCAACACATGAAAGGATGAGTTTTTTGGACCCCTACTCAGGGTACCATCATATTCTATTGTTCGGCCCCAACCAGGACAAAACGTCCTTCATAACCCCTATTGGGTTATACCGTTACAAGGTTATGCCGTTTGGCTTGAAGAACGCAGGGGCAACTTATCAGAGGTTAGTCATGAAGATGTTCAAGCGACAGATGGAAGACACGATGGAGGTCTACATAGACGACATGTTAGTCAAGAGCAAAAATAAAGACGACCACCTCACGGATTTAGTCAGAACCTTTGAGATCCTCAGGAAATAAATGTTCATTCGGTGTCCAGTCAGGAAAGTTTCTGGGCTATTTGGTCAGCAAAAAAGGAATTGATCAAATCGATGTGATCACTAAGGCCCAGCCTCCACAGACGTTACGAGATGTTCAAAAGCTCACCGGTATGCTCGCAGCACTCGATCGCTTCATCTCCAAGTCTTCAGAACGTTGCCGACCATTCTTCCAGGTCCTAAAGAAGGACAAAGGCCTCATATGGAATCATGACTGTTCGAAAGCTTTGGAGGAGATCAAATTCTACCTTAGCAAACCACCTTGATTGGTAATTCCTAATGATGGAGACCCACTATATCTCTATCTCGCAGTATCAAACCACGCTGTGAGCTCGATTCTAGTATGCGAGAAAGGAGGAGGACAGTTTCCCGTTTATTATGCTAGCAAAGCATTTCTGGATGCTTAACAACGTTACTTGTCCGCGGAAAAGCTTGCCTATGCATTGGTGGTTGCCTCAAGGAAGCTGAAACATTACATCGAAGCTCACTCAATAACGATGACCACTTCCTACCCCTTCAAAGTAGTTTTTCGGAAAGCCGACCTCTCTGGATGACTCTCAAAGTGCGAAGCTGAATACGAGGAACTAGTCACTGGCTTGCGTACGATCCAAATACTGGGGCAAGGCGCCTCAACGTATTCGGCGATTCCAAACTAGTCTCCAAGCAAGTAAGTGGAGATTTCAACGCAAATGATGATGAGTGGCTCCCTACCTCGCTGTAGTAAGGGAACTTATTACAGGATTTGAGAAGGTTGATATTCAACAGTTCCCCCGGGGACAAAACAGTCACGCTGATGCCTTAGCATCCTGAAACTCAGCAGTGGATTCCGATCTCAGAAGAACTATCCAGATAGAATTGCTCACCCAGCCAAGTATTGACCAGACGACGACTGCCGAAGAAGCTCTCTTCAAAGAGAAGGCCCCTGGTTTGATGGATCCCATCATTGTCTTCTTGCAAAGCGACATATTACCTGATGACAGGAGATTGACTCATCAAGCAAGGGTAAAAGCAACTGGTTTCTACCTCGCCCCAAGAGGAAAGCTCTACAAAAATCATTAACTTTAAAACTTCCAGGAAAAACATCCTGACAGTAACAATCCCAAAGTATAAATACTGGAAATAAACGAATCACAATCTCTGATAAAACCAACTGAATAATGGAAAAGGGCGACACATGCCCAACTGGATAAAATAAAACTAGAAGTGGAATCAATAATGAGGTCGTCTAAGCAAGAGGCCTGCAACTCCCACCTAAGCTGCAGCACGTTCCTTCCAAAGGATCCTATGCAAGACGCCCCTGTGGCTGGGCACCTGTAATTTATACATATATATACAAGAGAGGAGAAAATAGGAAACGGGTCAGAGCCCGATTGTAAAACAGTTTAAAATTAGTTTAGCAAGTATTTAAAATGCTTACCGGCTAATGCAACAATCATATTAGTGCGGCACTCTCTTGAGCAATTCTCACCTCTCTTCTAATGTGCACAACTACCGCACTACTACTCCCAACAGTTTAGCTTATCTTAAGTGACTCACAAGATTTCATGCCGACAATTTCTAGTGTTAAGAAAATTAATTTTATTTAAAAGCAAAGTTCTCACATAAGCCTCATTTAATTATAAAGTTTCACAGTATTGCCTCAAACTTTTCAAACACTTATGTCGAAGTTGAAATAATTATTCATTACTTACCTACCTTTAGTCACAGTAGATAGTTCCCAAATTTCAAGTTTATATATATATTAATCACTCATATAATATATATATACACTATCGGCACCCCACATAAAATTTATGGTGCTGGCATACTCTGCTATCAAGTCCCCGTATCACTCGTACTAAGGGAAATACTAGTTCGGAATCACTCTCGAACTGTATTAACACAAAACACATACAAATTGAGGCGAAGCATAGTTCCAAGTCACTAAGAGGTCAGCGCATACCCTCACGTCTCTTAGGACCGTCTGACTATCGATCCGATAGCCTGTACCAAGGATTCGTATGTTCTAGGGTACAAGTCAATATCCCCCATAAAGGTCCCATCAAGATAAGACTGTCCCAACGCGGTAACCTCAGTGATAGCAAGTAGCGCGGGCATGATTTTTACACGTATATTGTATATGCACAATCACAGACATATATGTATACTACTATTCTCAATTCTAATTTAGGTACATCCACGACCCATACATATGGTATTTATTCTTATTGTACATTACTAGATTATCCCGTATAACGGTTTGTCTCTTTTATTCTTATTTATGGGATTATTCCAACTTATTTCGTAACACTCGTGAAATCCTATCTTCATAAGTGTAATTTCAGTAGGTACTCTTTTATTTTAACGACGTAACTTCCTTACGAGTCTCACCCCTTAAACACATGTTCCCACTATTTCTTAAGTGTAATTTACTCCCTGATAACCCTAATTTAGTCTTATCTGAAATGCTCCATTTTTATCAAGTCCTACTGGTCCTCTTTATCTCCCAAAATGTTTTAATAAGAATGTCCAAAGATTCTACTCATTTAAATTGAAATCAACCATTTAAAAAGGGAAGTATGAGTCTGTCAGGAGGGGTCGATCGATCTATGGCAGGGGCTCGATCGATCGATCTTAGGTCGATCGATCGATGCTCTTAGATCGATCGATTAAGCAGTTATGGCGAAACTGCAGAAATACTAGTTACGGGAATCTTCTCCCAAAATCATCCAAACCAACATATTTGACTTCCAAACTCCCAACAATTTATACTACAAGTGTTATATCCTCAAATCATTGATATTTTACGTAAGGCATGCGAATTTTCATCATGTATAACGAATTAAAAGGGGCACAATCCAGAAAAATATCAAGAACCCTAATATTTTCTTTGTTTAGTTTCTTCCCATTCCTTTCCCAGATTTTATACTCCTAATTTAATGCAATTTCGTGGTTCAGCCTCTACATGTGAATTTGATTTCCAGAATACGTCTTTTACCTATACATCATGCAAATTCGAGTCTCCAAAATAGGTTTTTCTTTCACAAAAACTAGTCCTAATCAACCTAGACTAATATCATTGAAGCATTAACTGAAATAGAGCAAGATAGATACTTGCCTGGAAATATTTGGCTCAGATTTGTGGAAAAGATTGGTGTGGTTGTGATCCTCGTTGCGCGATCTAAAGTTTGGCGGCGACGGCGGTGCAAACGGTGGAGTTCTTGGCCTAAAACTTCTTGGAAAGCTTCTCCCCTTCCTCTCCAATGGCCGTCTTTAGTTTATGGTTATTCTAACCCTAGAAGATGACTCCTACCATCTGATATATCCTTAGAAAAATCGTGGGTTTCCATGCCCAAAAATATAAAATGTCTAAAACGCCCTCCAGGGATGTTAATTAGGCCTAAAAATGCCCCGAGACCCAAACTAAACTCCCGGGTACATCATTTTGACTATCTCGACCCTTCCGGACACATTGACGCACTCAAAATGACCATACGGGGGGCTTATAATTTATTCACCTTTAATAATTCAAATTTAATCCCGACACGACACAAGCGCGTCCCGATAATTTCTAAAATTATCAAATTAGATTCTCGTGATAATTTTACTAAATACAATTACACCTTTTACTTTACCCATAAAGTAACTTACAACAAAATTTCAATAATTACTAACTCTCATTACGCTAGTAAGTATTTAAATGATTTTCCGGATTAATATTAAATTAATATCTCTAATTAAATTTAATAAATCCCCAAAATTAAAAGTTATAAAAATACGGGGTATTACACCGGCTTGCAATAATTCCATGTTGAATAAGAACACAACCCAAACAGGGCCTATTAATAAAATCTTGGTCCCGGAGTCCCGTTATGAGCCTTCTTAACACCAAAATGCTAAAAATATCAATCAAGTGTATATCAAACGTCACCAAAAATGGGTCCACATACCTAACATCAATCACATCACCCAAAATCACCACCTCATCCCTGGTAGAGACGACCACCGATCCATCCTCATTCAAATCACTAACTTTTCTCCCAAAGATTGGGAAGAAATCTCCCAAATCAAATGTTTACGGCTCGCGAAAGTGCGTGAGTCACCCAACCATCCTCGACAAAAATATCAAAAAAATTCCCAATACACCACCTAATTTCGTCGTTTCGGTCTTTCTTGCAATCGACCGGCTTAAGAGAGGAATTTTTATAGTTGATTTGACCTGATTGGGTGAGGGAGGGAGGGAGAATGATTGGGTAGAGCAACCATTCTTGAACTAGCCGCCGATAATCTTGAATTGAGCCTCGGGAGGTAATCGCGTCGGAAACGTAATTTTTTTTATGTTTGGGATTTGAAAAATGGGTGGTGGGTTGGAGGGTTCGGGGTGGTGGTGGAGGAATTTTGTAGGGTTGGAGGCGAGGATTTGTAAATTGTGAATTGGATTGTAAAATGGTAGGTGAAACCTTAGAAGTGGGTTGTCTTAGATCTTGAATGGCGGGTTTATGTAATGGATTTGGGTTTCGGGGGAAATTAGGGTTCAAGATTTGGGTTTTCGGGGTGTTGGGTTTTATGGTGATGAGGCAGAAGTGAGAGTCAACATTCTTGATGAAATCTTGAATGTTTTTTCTCTATTCTTGATCACCTTTCTTCAATTTTTAAATCCCCCACTGTCGTTGTTTGGATTTCTTTAGAGTCATCGAGAGAGTAGCATACGATTTTAGTAATCTACATACACCGATACACACTACCACCAATGTTTGGAGCAGCATACGATTTTGATAATCTACATACACCGATACACACTACATCGGCTCTGATACCGATTTGACATAAATTACACTTCAATGGCTAAAAAGAAATACCAAATCCCAATTTTAGAGAGAGAATCAAAAGTTGTCTTATATTTAAAGATTGGAAAAAGTAAGTATAAATGAGAATACATGGGGTATTTATATGAGAATGATTACTTGCTAATCAAGTAATTAGCTTAAATGACTAAAATGATCAACTAAAAATAAAAGAATGCCTAATTGCTAATCAAATATTTTTTCTTCTAAATAACAGCAAATTTCAATAATTTGGAATCTTTTATAATTTCCAACTAATTCCAAGAATATAAAGCAAATCTTACAACAAATAATCAGGATTTAATATACTGAGTACTGACTAACGATTAATTGTTGGGCTGACAGTTTTCATTCGAAACGGGGGGCCAATCCCCAATTTGAAAACCCGTGATGCCAATATCCTAACTGTGAAAATTTTGGGGTACCAAACCCTAACTTCTATACCTTAACAGAGAACCCAGTTGCCGTAGAAAGGTTCGAGGACTACGGTCGTGGGTAATGAATTTTAGTATCGTTTGGTTTAAAAGCGACATAATATTGTCGACTACACAACCTTGAGAGAATTGTTTTCCGAACTTATCTCTTTAGTTTCTCAAAGAAGTGTTTCCTATACTTATCTTTTCATTTTACAAAAAAGAAAAATCAAATTGGGGAATCTATATGAACACTTGTTGGCATTTGAGTGGAAAAATGATTAGTTGGGGAACTAGATGAACAGTTGTTGGCATTTGATTAGGTGAACAGTTAACTCCTGAGATGACATGCCTAATGAAATGTTCACTACAGTATAAATTAGTTGTAGTGAAGAATTCTATCTTTCACAGTGACCAAGTGGGGAAAGTGAGCCACAAGTGTTGTACAGTATTGAGTTTTAGAGCTAGTTATCATAGCTGGACTGAAGGACAATTTTGTACTCAATCGTCTGCGTGGATCAATTTCTGTTATTTTTTTCTCGTCATTTTCCCTTTTTCATTTTATTCCAGTTCCTTGTCATAATTTGAGATACATGGTCTACATGCTTTACGAGAATATTCTTTCTCTATGTAATTTTTTTGGAAAAGTGCCAAAAACGAGCACACAGCTCTTCCAGACAGCATATAATATCAAGGCATAGGGGTTGGTATAAATGAGGATACCTTACAATAGTTGGAACCTGCATTTAATTCTGCTAAAAAATAACCCACCCTAAAGCTCCCAATACAGAAAAGGGGAACACATAAAAAAGTACATTGCTCCCAATGCAGGTCTCATAAAAGTTTCTTAAACAAGACCAATTCAGCGGGACTATAAGTTCGAATTGCCAATTGGGTTTAGAGAGAGAGAAAGAGAGAGACTCTCCTCAACTGTACACCCACATATATATTAAAATAAAACAATCTGAAGTACCAAAGTATTCTTCTTATTTAAAATCTGATAAGATATGACTTAAGACTCTTTCCCTAGTGTTGATGCAGAAGTATTATTCATGCTTGACACTACATTTACATACGTGTGTGCGAGCGCGCGCGCGCACACACACACACACGTCAAGTTTGTGTTTGCAATTGGTGCATAAATATTTCTCATGCTCGGCTCTACATCTAAATTACCACTATACCTGGAATAAATCTTTTTCTTAAAATCATGTTACCTTATTTCTTTGGTGTGAACATTAATTTTGAAATTAGACATGGATTTAGGCAGTGTCGCAAACGTGTTATATGTCATAAACAAGAGTACTGCCTTAAAATGGTAATTCAACAAAGGTGCAAATACTTCTCTATAAATACAGATTGCAGTGTCGTAGACAGAGATAATTGAGTCTATAACTATTCATGATTACAATTAAAAGTAATCTTGCGGTAATGATTCAAGCTGCCCTCATACGAAATTAGACATGGATTTAGGCAGTGTCGCAAACATGTTATATGTCATAAACAAGAGTACTGCCTTAAAATGGTAATTCAACAAAGGTGCAAATACTTCTCTATAAATACAGATTGCAGTGTCGTAGACAGAGATAATTGAGTCTATAACTATTCATGATTACAATTAAAAGTAATCTTGCGGTAATGATTCAAGCTGCCCTCATAGAATGACAATGTATAAATAACTATGAGGGCTTTTGTACTTGGTTAAGGAACCAAATTTAAGAATTTATCAAAGAGAAATAAGATCATAGATGTGTTATTATTGCATATAAAAATTCTTATTATAGTGGCTAGCTACTATTTGGTAAATTGAATTTTTTTCTTTTAAAATTGTTTTAAAGTTTCAATAAAATAAAAAAATTAAATTTTCAATATAATTTGTCAAACGCATGGGTACTGCTGGAGTTCAAATTTTGTGACCCTTCTTAAGGAGGGTTAAAACATGGACAACTCATTAAAAACTGTAGGGTTCATTGCTGAGTCATTTATGTTTCAACCAATCACATTGGAGGTTCATGTTAACCTCATTTGGGTAGTAGGGTCAACAAATTTGTACTCATATTGCTGTAGGGACAAACTTTGCTAGTTCTGTCACATGAATGGTAAAGTATACATCAGTAATCTACAGTAAACATTTGCGGTATCGTGGATGGTATATAGGCATGGATAGAATCACATACTTAGGCAATCAACCATAGTCACGAGTTTATGAATACCCCCCCACCCCACCCCACCCCCACCCCACACACACACATACATATATATATATATATAGGGAGAGGTTCAAAAGTGAACCAAAAGAATGAACTTTTTAATGAACCTACTAAGATATAAAAAATTGATCCTGAATTTCTTGTTGTAATTGGTCCGCGCCAGCGGGGGGATTTAAAAATTATCCATTGCCGTTGGCGCGGACCAATTATAACAAGAAATTACGGATCAATTTTTTAATGTCTTAGTAGGTTCATTAAAAAGTTCATTCTTTTGGTTCACTTTTGAACCTCTCCCTATATATATATATATATAGAATATTGCAAATTACTAAAGGGTCCTTATTCTAGAATAACGTAATATACGACTTCTAACAATCATGAATGCGAACATCCTTATGAGAACTTTTGGCAGAAAAAATAAATTCCATGCCAAATGAGATATCCACTGCTGGTGGGTCTTTTGATGGAGATAAGGTTGCATCAGTATTTCACAGGTTATGAATGTTGTGCAATGATCTTTGCGGTGTTCAACATACCATTGCACTTCAAGGCTAAAGGTCCATGCATCCAATCACCTTGGTAGGATTATACTTGCAATGCGCGACTCTATTCCAGTTCCTGGTAGTGACTTAGAATTGTAGGTTTGTAATTACGTAAAAGGGTCTGTTTAAATTGAGCGGGTGAAAAAAAATTGCCCCCCTCCCCCTCCACACACGTCCAAAAAAAAAAGGAGAAAAAACAGTAAGGAAAATCTCTGAAATGTGCATATCAGGTAGTCCTTTAGGCAACCTAGAAAAAATTTCCAAGGAAAATTTAGACAATCAAACACCAAAAGTTGGAAAAATGAAGTGGAAATATTGACAATCAAACACATCCTAACTGTTTGGAACATCATCATTTTTTTCTTATCATCAAACAAACATTATCTGTAACTATAAGAAGGAAATTTGGTCCTGAACTTCGATTCTTTTTTTCCAGGTGGATGGATACCCTGTCTATAGCATGGCAACTCCAACAATTGCTGGTGCCAAGGAGATGTTATCTTACTTAGGTGCCAAGCCCAGTGAGGAAGGAAATGCCGGACAAAAAGTAGTTTTAACTGATTTGAGAGAAGAAGCAGTTGTTTACATTAATGGCACACCATTTGTCCTTAGGGAACTAAATAAACCTGTTGATACACTGAAGCATGCAGGAATCACTGGTCCAGTGGTGAGTCATTGTTCTAACTAGGGCTGTGTTTTGTCTTGATTCGGATCGGAAATTGCACTTTTGGAAAATATTAAGATTTTTTGGCATAAAAAAATCCTTGCCAATTCGGATTCTGGTTCTTTTGAAGAATCGAAGATTTTGCCGAAATTGGGAAAATCGAATAATTTTGGCAAAATTGAAAATCAGAATATTCTTGGAAAAAACTGAAAATTCCAAAATATCGTCTGCCAATTTTGGGAAACGACTAATAAAAAATAAAGAATCAGTTAATTCCTATTCTGATCAGGTTTCTCCAGAAAAATCAGATATTGGAGAATCAGAAATCGAAAGTTGAAAATATTAGTCCTAAATCAGGAAAAAAAACGTTGGGTCATATTTCGAGAAAATTGGAAGTCTGGAGAAAAAAAAAATCACACCCCTAGTTTAAACATAGAATACTTGTAACAACCCATTTAACTTAACCTCAATTCACGGATTCCTTTTGTTTTGGCCATTATGCAGGTGGAACACATGGAGGCTCGGCTAAAAGAAGACATAATATCTGAGGTCAAACAATCTGGCGGACGAATGCTTTTACATCGTGAAGAATATAGTCCAGCGTCAAATCAATCTAGTGTCATAGGATATTGGGAGAACATCTTTGTAGATGATGTGAAGACGCCTACTGAAGTATATGCTGCTCTGAAAGATGATGGATACAATATAGAATATAGGAGGATACCATTAACCAGAGAGAGAGAGGCCATAGCTTCTGACATTGATGCAATCCAGTACTGTAAGGATGAGTAAGTTTTTATCTTTATTTTTATTTTTTATTTGTTTTAACTTATGTATGCTATGGCCTTTAATTTGTCTGCGTAACATTGTGAACTGAACAATGTTTGTGTTGCAGCTGTGAACATCATAGTTAGTAGTTAGCATTGTATCATTCATATATATGCACGAACTGATCTCTGGTTGTGTCCATAAACCGTCTTTTAAATCTTCTTTTACCTGAAAATTCCTTAAAATAGAATAAATGTACTAACACTTGTAAAAAGAATAGAATAAATGTCAAGGTTCTAAAAAACGCGGGGCGTGGTCGAGGCGTGGAGGCTAAGCCTTAAGCCTTAGAAGCCTAGGCGGGCCTTGGCGTAAAAAGGCGTGAAAAGGCGTTTAGGACTTCTTAATATATTTTAATATTTTTAACCATAACAAGGCTATTAAAATATTAAAATTGTACATATCATAAAAATATGTGTGAATATATGCAAATTAAAATACTATTTGATTATTTTGGATGAGATAATGGTCCGGTTAGTAAAAAAATTCTGTAAAAGGCAATATCATTTCACTAAAGCATTGTTATTTTTAGAAAAAAAGTGCGCCTTAAGGGTTTTACCAAGAATAAGGCGTAAAAACTTAAGGCGGAGCGTTTCTCCCAAGCCTTAAGGCGGAGCGTTTCTCCCAAGCCTTAAGCCTAGGTGGGTTTTTTAGAACAGTGATAAATGTATTAACAAACTGCATGAACTTTTCCCCTTTTCCATGCCAGCATTGATCTTCACATTAGATGTTAATATTATGTAATAGTTGTGATTTTTTTGCTATGGCTCATTCAAAGACTGACAGAGTAACTAAAAGATCAGAAATCAAGTTTGCAAAGAAAGGATTAAGTCTGCTGCATGTTATGTGTCACAGCCAGCTGTATAAGGATCCATCTATTACAAAATAATCAAATATAATTAAAATCCCTCTGTACAATAGTCTTCTTGGGACTTCCAAAGTATATGATATAGCTTCGTCAAGAAAATGTTATGGCTAGTTTATGTATTGATATGTGCCAAATTCTGATGTATACGCGCCCCGAAGTGTGCATCATGGGCCATAGGGACATGACCAAAGCCGAGGAAGGAAGCATTAATTCTATTTTACATTTGAATTTTATTTTGATTTGATTTGATTTAATTAATTTTCTATTCAGAGTAAATAAGTAGAAAAAAAAAGAGTAAATAAGTAGAAGGTAACCTCTTTGATTGGTTCAAGACAGTATTCTTACCGTATTAGGGATCTTTAGCTTTTAGGGTATATAAGTCCTTGGACTATCAGTTGTAAAACACTTCTCAACACTTGTGAATTACAAGAGAGTAAATTTTAAGTTTCTCTACGTGATCAGCCAGGAAGCGTTCAGGGTGCCCTTCTGGTCACGTGTGTGTATTATGCGAATAAAATGCTTCTGCAGCCCTGCATACATCAAATACTGGAAAACCTAATCAAAACTTGGGGTTGCTTGGCAGTTGTCCCCCACCCTTAAAAAATAAGACTTATTGTGTTTTTCTAGGGTAATTATCAAAACATTCACCTTTCTCCAAAATGCAATCAGAACACTATAACATTTTATGGGATAGCCTATACTATGACTCAGACAAGTGGGACCTTTCACAAAGATACAAGTTCGGAAAATCATATAGGCGATTGACCTCATAGAATATACATCATCTTTAATTTGGCCCCCACGACCTTGTACCTCCCTGACAGCGGCGTGTTCTCGCTTTGTGTTGACATTCTCAAAACCATTGTCTAAGGGTCCTTTGCCTATATAACCAACTCATATCTATCACTAACAATAAGAACAAGAAGAGCAAGAAAACCATAGTGGTTCCTTCGCAGCTGCCTACCTCTCTCATGTGCTAGAGTTCTTGTGTATTCACCCTTCCAACCTATACTCTTCGGTTCTCTCATCTACGACATACATCTTTCACCATCTCTATGAAAATGGCTCATCTACTACATACATCTTTCACCTTCTCTCTGAAAGTGGCTTACGCCTCACTCCCATCACAAGGGAAACCCAGCCTTCACACATTTTTTATTATCCCCCGACTCACTACCCTCCAACATTTGGCAATTTTTCTGGGGAAGTTTGCAATAAGATCTCTAAAATGTGCATCTTACTTTATTGTGAAGAGAAAAGAGTAACAAAGAAAACAAGAAAGGAAACATACAGGAGCGGACCTAGGTGGTCCCGAAGGCGGCCGCTCCCCCGAGTTTTCCAGAATTTCTATCTGAAATATATGCAAAAAAAAAAAAAATTGGAACCTGTGTGTAATATTTTAGACTGAAAGGCATTAAGGTTTTGCTATTCTAGAAGGTAAAAGGCGAAAATGTAGTAAGTTTAAAATAACTTAAACGATCGTAACGCTATCCTATTCAATTCATTCTCTCCGCCTCTCTTTCTCCCTCTCCTCTTCAAAGGCAAGGGGCGAAAATGGCCAGCTCTCCATGCTCCCTCTCCCTCAAGCCTTCCCTCTTCCGGATGCCCCTCTCGGTGCTCCGACAGTCGCCCTCCGGCTAGAGATCTTTCCTTCTAAGATCTCCAAACAAAGTGGTTATCTATGTTATCTTTGTTATCGTTGGCATAGCAGGTACCTTTTTTTCATTCTCTCCTCTGGCCCTTAGATTCACACACATAGCAGGTACCTTTTTTTATCCATTTCAATGGGTGTTACCCTGTTAGTTTACTTTAGTTAACACTGTTAGCTTAGCTGATAATTTTAAGTTCATGGTTAAATATTAAATTAGTTTAAATGCTCACTTTTAAATGTTAATTAATAAATGCAAAATGTTTAAATTCCCAATTTTTTGTTAGATTATTTTTAATTGTTGTGCCTATATTTGTTTAATTTTGCTAATTTTAATTATCGAAACATAATTTGCAATATATTTTCAAATTTAGGGCAATTATGTATTTTTTGTATTGTTATTTAAAATTTTGGGTAATATTTTGTTGATGTATTTTGAAAAAAGTCTCCAAACAAAGTGGGAGCAAAAAATGGGTGAATATAAATATTAACATTTTTAGGGTTAAAAAATTGCAAAAAAGTAAGAATGACCCTAAGAAAAATCGGCTCTGGGGCTCCCGCCCCCGAACCCCCAACCTTTGTAAAAAAAATTCGCACCCCTGTCCGGAAATCCCGGGTCCGCCACTGGAAACATATATGTTTTACAGTTCTCTCAAGCACATTTAGTAAAACTGAATTAAAAATAAAGAATGTGTTTTTGTGTTTTGTGTATATATACTTACCTTTATATGGCACCTAAAACGATCCAAATAATTGTTCCAAATGAATCGCAAACCAAAACAATGCCCCAACTAAGCCTACCCCCAACGTATCGCCTACCAGGCATAACCTAGCATACCACGGACCCCTACCCTTTCCATGCAGCAAAGCGATCCAGATTACAGGTAAAATGGCACCCATGGTGACACCACCGTCAAGAGACCGAAAATCTAATGTCAAAGATCAAGGCAACCTTGTTACCACCGTCGAAGACTAGGTGACATGAGACAGAACACAAATCAGATTAATAAAGGTTCACCTATCATTATGAATCTACCCAAAATGTATTAGTAGAGTAGGAAAGGTCAGCAAGAACAAGTGTATATGTGTATGCATGAAATCTGAGATTTAGTTTTGCAAGCTCTCGTGTTTCATTAGTAAAAATGTGATAACTAACTCCGCCATTTTTTCTACAGCTCTGCAGGGTCGTATCTTTTTGTGTCACACACAGGTTTTGGAGGGGTTGCCTATGCAATGGCTATTCTTTGTATAAGGATTGAAGCAGACGGAAACTTAGTATCACATATTCCACGAGCATTGATTGGCAGTCCACGTGAAACTACTTCACTATTAGAGAGCTTACCTTACCAACCTTCTGATGGAAAAGCGCACAAGGTGGGTGATTATAGGGACATACTAAGCCTTACTAGAGTTCTTGTGCATGGCCCTGAAAGCAAATCAGATGTTGACATTGTTATAGAAAGGTATGCTAATTTCTTGCTATAGCGTAAACATAATTGAGGGGGAACTAGGCCTCACGGGGGTATAAATTGGTAAATTATTACTTTCTTGTTTCTTACATCGTTTGATTGATGTTCTTAGACCAACTCCAGACGTTTGTTCATTTTGGCCAGGCAAAATAGCTAAAATTGCCCCTTTTCAAATGCAAGCCTGAAAATATCTAGGTTTGGGGGCATATTTCAACCTTGGTCGACAAGGGTTTAACCGCCCCATTGTATAAAAAAAATTAAAATAAAAAAGGAGAAAATTTGTGGTGGCAAGACAAATGCCGCCTCTCCTAAAAAAATTAGAAAGAGAAATAGGTTGGGGCGGCAAGGCTTTTGCTGCCTGTGTTCGAAATTTACCCAAGCTAGCCTAGTCAAAAAGTAGTCCAAAATAGGTCAAAAAATAGGTTGAGAAGCTCAAACATATTTTAACCCACATTGCTCAAAGGCTTGGACTCGTCTTACTAGTAAGTTCCCTAATCTCATAACATGCATATAGCCTTCTAGGATTACTTGGTAAAAATATAATCAGACACAAACTACACGTCAATGGCCAAGAAAATAAACCAAACCCTAACTTTGAGAGAGAGAATCAAGAGATTTCTTGTATTCAAAATGGAGAGTGTCCTCAAATGAGGAATACAAGGGGGTATTTAAAGGGGAGGAGTAGCTTAGACTCTAAGCTAATATTCTAATTACAAAATTGCCCTTAATTGCCTTTACTACTTACCTTTAAATACTAAAGTAAAAGAAAATACAATGACATATTAAAATAAAATAATAAAAATACAATAAAATGCAATAAAATTCTAAAAAGGGTCCATTTCCATCACTATCCCCGGCTTCAAAAAGCTCATCCTCGAGCATAGGAGATGATTAGCAAGAAAGCAAGACAATTATTAAAGAGCTCCTCCCTACGTAGAAGAGCCATCCTCGGAAACGCCACTTGTACTGGCTTGCAAGAAGTCCATGGAGAATAGGAACACAATCCAAACATGGCTGACCAACAAAATCTCGGCCCGAGATTCCCGTGATGAACCCCTCAATGCTACGCTGCAGAAAATTTCCTTCGAGCGCATATCAAGAGATACCACAAATGGGTCCACATACCCATCACCTATCACATCACCTCCAATCTCCACCTCAACCTCTAGAGAGATTACCGCCGATTCAACCCCATCAAAATCGTCATTCCCATGCCCAAAGATTGGGAAGAAGTCGCTCAAATCAAATGTTTCCGACTCGCTTAGGTGCGTGAGAGTCACCCAAACCTCCTCGACATCAAAAAAATCCCCAATACACAACTCAATTTCGTCGTCTCTATCTTTCTTGCAATCAAGCGGCTTGGGAGGGGAGTTTTTATCGTTGATTTGATCCCATTGGATGAGGGAGGGAGGAAGAATGATTGGGTGGAACAACCAATCTTGGACTAGCCGCCAGTAATCTTAAATTGAGCCTTGGGAGTTGATCGGGGTGGAAACGTAATTTTTTTTAGGTTTGGGGTTTGAAAAATGGGTGGTGGGTTGGAGGGTTTGGGGTTGAAAGGGGTTATGGTTTAACTCAGGGAGGTTTTCTTGTGGGCTAGCGAGGGGTTGGGAAAAGGTTCCAGCGCTCAGTGGGTTGGGAAATGAGGGGAGGTGGGTCGGCCTGTAAGGGGAGGGGTCGGAAGGGGCTCGGGGGAGCTGGGGTAGGGTTGCGGGGTTGCGGGAGGGGGGAAGCGGGTAGGCCCGGGTCAGAACAAGGGCGGGGTGAGGGGTTGGGGTTAGTGTCGGTAGGGGTTGGAGTGGGATTTTGGCTCGGGCAGCCGAGAGGTTTTTTTTTAGGGATCGGAGGGGTGGGAAGAAGGGGGAGAGGTATGTCGGCTGGGGTATTGTGGGTTTAGGGTAGCGGGGTTGACAGGGCATGGGTGTTGAGAGGAGGGGGCAACAACAGGAGGCAGGGTAAATAGTGTGGAGGGTAAGGTAGGGGCTAGGGCTAGGGTTAGGGTTTTGAAATTCGAGTTGGAAGAGGACATTGATATGTTGTTGTGATTGTACCAACTCTTCCATTTGTTTTTTAATCTCCTTGTATAATTGTTTGGATATTCTTAGAGCCATTGGAGGTAGCGTACAATTTGATAAAAACACACCGATATACCAAATACCAATGTTGGAGCGACACCTCGCTCTGATACCAATTTGATGTAAGCTACACGCCAATGGCCAAGAAAATAAACCAAACCCCAACTTTTTGGGGAGAGAATCAAGAGATTTCTTATATTCAAAATGGAGTGACCTCAAATGAGGAATACAAGGGGGTCGTTAAAGAGGAGGAGGAGGAGTGTAGGCTCTAAACTAATATTATAATTACAAAAATTCCCTTAGATACCTTTACGACTCCTTACCTCTAAATATTAAAGTAAAAGAAAATACAATGACATAATAAAATAACAAAAATACAATAAAATGCAACAAATCCCCAATTATTAAATGCAACAAAGGGCCCATTTCCGTCATAATCATTTTAAATATGCATCCATCTTTTCTAATCTTAATGGCATGTTTTGAACCTTTTAATGATAATTATTAAATGGATGCTTGCACGAATTGTCTAGCGTAAACAAATACCATTGTGTTTTCTATCTATATATAGTCCAACAATATAGTTTAGCAAAATCAATTTGTATTTTATGATTATATGTACTATAAGTAGATAATACACTTCAAGTGGATGTGATGTAAGAGCATATTCAGACCTAAATAGACTGTGACTCGCTGTGCCCGGTTTCCCATGGAGCATTCAGACTCACCTTTTGTATATGGCAATAAAGTTGCGTTTTTACTAACAACTGTAGCTTTTGGTGCAACCGTAAGTGCTCGATGAGTCAAGCACTTGCCGTTGATACCAAAAACTATAATGGGCTTTTTTGACTTAACGCCTGAGATAGTGTCATATTTTGACTTAACCTCTCAAAGTTGAAAAATTAGACATAACTCCCTAGTATTTGGATGACGTCAATCCCCTGTTAAAAAAAAACTATAAATTGTAATTTGACTTTTACCCCTTGCTATATTTTGGACGAAAATGCCCTCCTTCGAGGGGGTTATGTCAAAATACAACATTATTGCAGGCAGTCAAGTCAAAAAAGCCATTTGTTAAAAAATAAAATATTTAAATATTTAAAAAAAATATATACATTAATTAAAACAATTTTCAACTATAATTTTTTTATCAATTTTAACTTTTTTTTAAATGTACGTGTCTTTTTTACCCAAAATGAATATTATTTTTTTAACCTTTTCATATAAAAAACAATATATTAATTAAAACTATTCTCACATGTTTGTGATTTTTTAAAATTGTAGTGTTATTTTTAAACTGTGCATGTTTTGAAAAAAAATCACTATTTGTTTAAGTTCTACATTAATTAAAACTATTTTCATCCATTTTTTTCAGAACTGTATGTGCTTTTTTTTAAACTATGCGTGTTTAAAAAACTATGTAACTGTTTTTTAAACTGTACATTAGTTAAAACTATTTTTAACTGAATCTTTATATAAAAAACTTTACGTGTTTTTTTAAACTGCGTGTTTTTAGAAAAACTATTTTGAATGTGTATTAAAACTGTGTGTTAAAACTGCTTCATAAAAATGTTACATTATTATAAAAAAATGTTTTTTAAAATTTTGTAAATAAAAAACTGTTTAACTATTTTTTAAATGTACATTAATTGAAACTTATAGCTATTTTTTAAAACTGTAAGTGTTTTTTTCACAAAATGTCTATTTTTGAAAAAAAAAACTATTTTCAACTGATTTTTTAAAATGTAGGTGTTTTTTTTAAATAATTGTGCGTGTTTTAAAAAAAACTAAAATTATTGTTTTAAACACGTACAATTTAGAAAAACAGTTAAAATTTTTATGTTCTAAACAAATGTTTTTTTTTTATTGAACCCTCAGTAATAATGTCGCATTGACGTCCAAAATATAGTAGGGGTAAAGTCAAATTTTAGTTTATGAGTATTTTTTAACGGAGGATTGATGCCGTCCAATTGTAGGGGGTGATGTCTGATTCTTTAAGTTTGAGGGGGTTAGGTCAAAATATGACATTATCTTAGGGAGCTAAGTCAAAAAAGCCCAACTATAGTTGTTAGTAAAGACGCAACTTTTTTCCCTTATATAGGAGTTGAGTTTGCCCATGGAGCCCAAGCGCAGCGAGTCTCGGTCCCATTCAGATTATAATATGTTGTTGCATCATTCTCCTCACCTGAATAGGTTACCATTTATGTGACTTAAACCCATGATCTCGCTCTGATACTAAATGATGGGTCTAAGTACTTATCGTTGTACCAAAAGCTATAGTTGTTAAGTAAAACCGCAATCTTATTTCCATATACAAGATGTGAGTTTGCCCATGGAGCCTAAGCCCAACAAACCATAGCCCATTTAGGTTAGAATATACTCTTGCATCATTCTCCCCACTTGAATAGGTTGCCAATCCTGTGACTCGAACCCATGACCTCATTTTGATACCAAATAAAGGATCGAACGCTTACCCTTGTACCAAAATCTATAGTTAGTAAATGCGCAACTTTATTTCCATGTACAAGAGGTGATCTGCCCCATGAAGCCCAAGCTCAACGAGTCTTCTCCCATTTTGGTTAGAATATGCTAAACGATCAATATGATACAGGGTAGACGAATCCTAACCTAAAAACAATGCTAATGATTGACGCGGAAGGGTGAGACAGGAGAGTCATGGAACTCTCGTTCATCACACGATTTATCTGCTTCTCGGGAGCCTTGTTCTTGTAATTTATCTTCCTTTCTACTTCTCGTGATCTTCTTTCTCTGAACACTTGGAGGAGCGGCCATCCTCTTAAGGTCCCCATTGAACATTTGGGATGTTCAGATTAGATACTCAACACACTCTTTGAACTCAAAGAAGTCCCCTTTCAAACGTTGAGGAAATACCCATCTTAATCAAACCGGTAATAATAACCCCTGAGGTTACCATTCCTTTTGCAATAGGTGCAAAAATACAGATGTGGAGGATCAACCTTCTTCGGCTTAAAAGTGCTCTTCGATGGGGATGAGTGTCTTATTTGACCATGATCTTTGGTTCAAAACTTTGACCTCTGTGACTTATCGTAGTTAAGACCTGTTTTGCCCTTCAAGGTTTGGGCCAGGGCAAGGAGTGTCTTCTTTAACTTCTCGAAAAGCCCTTCAAGAACAACTTTCACTCTTCGAAGTCTTCTTAAGCTTGGAATTTGTGTCTCTAGCACATCTTGAGCACTAGAGGACTCAAATAATATCGTCTTCAAGTCGACAACCTTTTCATGCAAAAGCACACACTCTTTATCCCCCTCTCTCAACTTCTAAGAATAGTTTCGTGAGCCTTCAATTTGCCCACAATTACCTTATATGACTGCATGGCACTGAGCTCACCCTCATACTTCTTAAACTTAGCTGTAAGCTTAAAGTTCACTTTCTCCGTCTTGAGGGACATTTGAAGAAGCTTGGAATAAGCCCTTTGAAGCTCAACCTCACATTCATCACCACAAACTTCCGCTTTACTCTCTTGACTCTCTTTTGGATTCAAACTCGTCACCATTATCCTTAACCTAGTCGTCAATAAGGGAGGGGTTAGGACTCGACATGTCCACGCCAATGGTGAACGAGGTAAAGTTGCGTTCAACGAGAGACTCATTACTGTATGAATCTGAGTCATTGTTGCTAAGAGTGACATTTAATGCCTTTTTGTTACTCTTCCTCCCTAGCATAGTAAGACATTCAAATGCCCGATGACCAATCCCTTGACACTCGTAGCACTTCCCCAAATCATCTTCCTTCTTGTCTGTCATCACCATGAGACTTATGGTCACTAACGTAAACTACACGTCAATGACTAAAAGAAATACACCAAACCCTAACTTTAAAGAGAGAATCAAAAGATTTCTTATATTTCAAAATGGAGAGTGTCCCCAAATGAAGATTACAAGTGGATATTTAAAGGGTAGGAGTAGCTTATGCTTCAAGCTAAAACTCTAATTACAAAAATGTCATTACTACTCCTAACCTCTAAATACTAAAGTAAAACAAAGGAAAATACAATAACAAAATAAAAGAAAATACAAAAAAAATAAAATGACAAATAATCCCTAAAAAGGGTCCATTTTCATCACTCTCCCCTGCTTCGAAAAGCTCGTCCTCGAGCGTAGGACATGAACGGTAAGAAAGTAAAGCAACCATTAAAGAGCTCCTCACTAGGAAGAAGAGCCGTCCTCGCCCCTTGTACCGACTTGCAATAAATCCCGGGAGAATAGGAACGCAATCCAAATTTGGCCGACAAAAAAAATCGTGACCCGAGATTCCCGCGATGAACCTATTTAATGCTATGACGCGGAAAATTGCCTCCGAACGCCAATATAAAGTTACCACGAATGGGTCCAGTACCCACCACCAAACACATTACCTCCAATCTCCAAATAAGCCCCAAGAGAGATAACCTTCGATCCAACCTCAACAAAATCATCATCCCCTCGCTCAAAGATTGGAAAAAAATCTACCAAATCAAATGTTTCCGGCACGCGAAAGTGAGTGCGAGTCACCCAACCATCCTCATCAAAAATGTCAAAAAAATCCCTAATACACAACCCAATTTCGTCGTTTCGGTCTTTCTTGCAATCAACCAGCTTGGGAGGGGAGTTTTCATTGTTGATTTGACCCGATTGAATGAATGAGGGAGGAAGAATGATTGGATGAAGCAACCAATCTTGAACTAGCCGCCGATAATCTTGAATTGAGCCTCGGGAGGTAATCGGGGCGGAAACGTAATTTTTTTTTATGTGCGAGGGTTGAAAAATGGTTCAGGTGGGAGCCCACGGGTTGAGGGGTTGGAGCGGAAGTTGGATGGGGAAGATTTAACGTTTCATTTGGTGCCAAAATGGGTCGGAAAATCAAGTTTAGGTTGTCAGGGTGTGGAAAATCAGGTTGGGACTGTCCGTTTTGGGCAGTCGCGACAGCTATGGCTAGGGCTTGGGGCGGGGGAAGGCTTTTGGTCGATGGGGGTAGCGAAGGGTAATAGGGTTGCCGGAATAGGGTGGGGAGGCGGAGGGGGGTCAAATGGGATTGGAGGGGGGGCTGTCGGAGGCGGAAATGCTTCCCTACCACTGTTGGGCAAGGCTGCCCCCTCGGCAGGGGTGTCCGGCCTTTTCTGGGGCAATGCTGGTGGCGATAAGGTTCGGGGCAAAGGGTTTGGCAAGGTAGAAGTTGTGGATTGGGAGTTCTAGGGTTAGGACTAGGGTTTTGGAAATGGGGTTGAAAGAGGGCATAGATTTGTTGTTGAGATTGTACCCACTCTCCCGTTCGTTTTTTAATCTCCTCGTACAGTTGTTAAGATCTTCTTGGAGCCATTGGATGTAGTGTACAATTTTGATAACAAAAATACACCGATACACCAACGCCAATGTGGAGCGACACCCGCTCTAATACCAATTTGACGTAAACTACTTGTCAATGACTAAAAGAAATATACCGAACCCTAACTTCAGAGAGAGAATCAAAAGTTTTTTTATATTTCAAAATGGGAGTGTCCCCAAATGAAAACTACAAGTGGGTATTTAAAGGGTAGAAGTAGGGCTGTGTTTCGGCCGGATCGGATCGGAAAAGCATGTTTCGGAAAAATTTCCGAAAAAATCGGCAAAAAAATCGGCGTGCCGAATCCGATTTTTTTCGGAATTTTTTTTTTCCGATTTCGGCAAAATCGAAAAATTTTAAATTTCGGCAAAATCCGTAATTTCGGCAATTTTCCAGAAAAATAAAAAACAGTTAGTCCTAGATTATTCCAAAATTACAAAACAATTTTTGTGACCATGTATGTTAATTATTCCAAAATTACAAAACAATTTTTGGAAATAATTATTATTTCTTTCAATGTATGTTAATGTATTTTCAGATCCAAAAAAAAATACATTTTCAGAAAAATAGTTAGTGTTGCATCACTGTGTGTTAATGTATTTGGAAGACATAAAAAAAAGGTTCAGTACTTGTGTTAACATCACTGTTAATAAAATATACTTCAATACTTGTGTTAACATAAAACAAGACAGTTGGTTTGTGTTCTTGTTAAGTTATGAACTTAACAAGATATGTTTTCAAAATACTTAAAAAAAAAGGTTCAGATCAGTATTTGATTAAATGAGAAGATGAGAAATGTCACCTCAGATTAGATGAGAGCCGAGAGGTTTCGGTTTCGGAGAGTGATAGAGAGAAGATGAGAGCCATTTTGGAGAATGAGATAGAGAAACTGTGAGGTGAAATGAAAAAGTGAGAGAGAGAAGTTGTGAGGTTGTTTTTTGTTCTAGCCCTAAAAAAGAATCCAACGGTTAATATTAGTTGTGTCAAGACAGATCTAAGGGTTGATATTATTTGAGGTGAAACTAAAGATAAAGAAGAATATATTTTTTTAAAGGGTTAATTTTCGGCAATAATAATCGGAGAATAATTGGAAAAAAAATCAGAATATATTTCGGAAATTCGGAATTTGAAAAAATTTCCGATTTTCGATCCGATTTTTTTTGGAAAATTCAGAAATCGGAAAATCGGAAATCGGAATACAAAAATTTATTCCAAAATCGGAATAAAATCGGATCGGAATTCGGAAAAAAAACACAGCCCTAAGTAGAAGTTACTTAGGCTTCAAGCTAAAGCTCTAATTACAAAAATGCCATTACTACTCCTAACCTATAAATACTAAAGTAAAACAAAGGAAAATAAAATAACAAAAGAAAACAAAAATGACAAATAATCCCTAAAAAGGGCCCATTTCCATCAATCACAGCTACCAAAAGATTTTTCTACCTGTTTGCCTTAGTATTTCAAATTTCTATTTGTTGGATTTAAACTTTTGCAAGTTAGGTTTAAGAAAACTAAAAATTGCATTGATATTCCATGTGTTAAAGTTGCAAAATGTATGCTCATCCTCATCCCACCTAGAGACTATTTTACCAACCGTCTTATCACCCTCCTTCATTGTGGGCGGAGACCAACCATTCTCGACGGCAAACCATACACTCCCATCAAGAGATTTTAAGAAAAAACTCATATGAGCCTTCCAGTACGCGTAGTTGCTATCATTAAACATCGATGAACGCGAAACAAAAGTAATCAATAGAAACTTTACTATGTAAACAAAGACAAACAAATTAGTAAGCAATATATAATGTTAATGAGCACGTCCATAGATATTTAAAGTATATTTATATTATCTACATCTTATGATTAATATTATATACATTAAATATCATTATTATTCATCTTATTTTTATTACAATACTCATTAATTTTTTTTAACGAGTTTCTCTTTTGCGTAGAAAAATATGACTTTCAAGAGGTATCAGAAAAGCTGATGATTACCTTTCAAATAATGGACCCATTTATTATGTGCTCTCTCCACATTTTGGAAGTGCTGAGTTTTTCCCTATGTTTTAAAGGTGTGCAGGCGCTGGGAGTTTGTGCGATGATATTCTCTACTACAGTAAGGAACTTGAGAAATTTTCAGATGGTGACGATGAACATCGGGCCTACCTTGTGGATATGGGTATTAAAGCTTTAAGGTTAGTTGTTTATTATGGATAAAAGTATAGATGTCAAATAGTGTACCTGAAAATCTATATATGGTGTATCGTACCGTACGATGCAGTGTAAAGCATTGAAAATATGGTAAAATTACATGAATGTATAGAGAACACATTGTAATAAATGATAAGGCATTTTAGCCTAAAACCAATCTTAATGCATCGTCTAGTAATAAAACTTTTGCCTTTGTGATAACAAATCCGTTATTTTCCATCCTTTTACACAACTACACTCAAAACACACACAAAAAATTAAAAAAATTAAAAAAAATTTAACTTGGAAGTTGTTTCATCTTCCATCTTGTTATAATATAAGACGAAGAAAGTAAAGATAAAATTAAATAGGAATATTTATTTAGGGTGCGTCTGATTAGAAGGAAAAAAAATTCTTACCTCGTCCCCTCTCCCTCCCACCCGCCCCAACCCCCCACTCCCCACCCAAAAAAAAAAGGTATTTCCATGGAACTGTTCAAAAGGTGATTTATGAAGTTATACCTTACACAAACTTGGATTTTTTTTTTAAGGATGATTTAGAGAATCAAACACGTCATATATTCTATGGAAAATATAGAATCTTTCTAATTTTCGATGGGAAAAATGGCAACTACCATACACAACTACTCGCGAGACGTATCTTTTTAGTGATGAATCATGTCATATTACAGTGTCACATACAACTAAAAGAAGGGTCATTTTGACTTGACCATTTAGTTATCATCATATGACTTGAGAGCCACCATTTTGACTTTTCGTTATGCCTTTTTTCCCACTATTTGGGAAATTTTTTACAATATGGTGGGTAAAGTCAAATAATGATAACTAAATGGTGGATAAAGTCAAAACATCCCATAATATAATCTCATTCATGTATTGATTGCAATATGGGCATGAGCTTGAAAGAAGATCTCAAATTAATTTTTTACACTTTTTTTTTCTCTTTTTTGTTGGGTCCATATGCAGGAGGTACTTTTTTCTTATCACATTTAGATCCTACCTCTACTGCACTTCTGCAACAGAACTGAGTTTCTCCACCTGGATTGATGGGAGACCTGAACTTGGGCATCTTTGTAACAACCTTAAGATTGATAAATGATAAGGCATATATGCTTTTCAATCAATATATTTTGTACAGATGACAATGCATCTCTTTCTCTCTATATAGGCAGGATCAATAGCTTGCATAGCTTTTTTTCATGTTCATAATCCATTAATTTATTATGTTTGATATACATGCAAATGAAGTGGTCAAAGAAATGTAGCTAAAGTTTCTCTTACACTTTGTGCAAGGATATACATTTTTTACATCTCAATATTTTTTCTTATGATCATCAATCCAACTGCTAGATTGTTTTTTTTAATTATTGTTGTCGAACGAGTAATGCTACATTTACAACTAAATTATACAAATTGATGTGTTACCAATCAATGATCATGTGGGATCACACTTTTAGGCTCCGTTTGGTTGTCCCAAATTTATATAGAGAGAATTAAGGTAAAGGTTATGTTTCTTCCTATATTTGGATTTTTAGGATAATGTTTTTCAAGTTTATAAATCTACTCCCTGTGGTACAATAGCATTTATAAATCTAGTTACTGTGGTACAATAGCCTTTATTTTTTTTGTCCGCGCATGATATTTTTAGTACAGGGACTAAATTTATAAAATTATACTGAGTGTCCTATTTTTATACATTTTGAGCATTAAGAGGACTTTTTTTCAGAACCCCCATTTGTAAATTGACCCATTTATAAATTGGTTCATTTACAAATTGATTCATTAATTGTGTTTGGTTTCATTAATAAAATGATTCATTAATTGTCCCACGTGTAAAATCTGAAATTTAATCATTTCACAAAAAACGTGAAATGCATCCATTTGAAATAGAAGTCACATAAAGTGCATTCCCCCCCCTCCCCCCCCCCCCCCCCCCAAATTAATTTTTTTGTCTTTTTTCCTTATAGAATCTTAACATCAATGTCAGATTACCAAACATTGTGTAAAATTGGATTTAAACTCATTTTGAATCCACTCATTTACAATTCACTAATTCACAAGGAACTATTTATATAATCAAATCATTTGCGCAACCAAATGTAATACCTCGTATTTTTATGGCTTTTAATTACGAGGTTAATTAAATGGAATTGCTTTTAATTATGGGATTTATTAAATTTAGTTAGGATACTTAACTGAAAAAAATTAACTCGGATTTAAATGCTAGCGAGACGAGAGTTAGTATTTGGTTATTATTATGTTGTTGAATATTGTTGAGTGATTATGGTAATATGTGATCATTGAATTTGTTAAAAATTGTTGTGAGTTGAAAATATGGCAGTTTCGGTAATTTAGTTGGGATTCGAGTGTCAATCGTGTCAGGACCAAATATAATGGATTTAAAAGTATTTTATTTTTATGTCATTCGTATGAGCTTTTGAGTGCGCCAAAGTGTTCGGAAGGTTCGAGATAGTCAGAAAACACTAGCCGGGGGTTTAATTTGGGTCTCGGGGTATTTTTAGGCCTAACCGACAATCAGGAAAGGTATTTTGGTAATTTTAGAAATTAAGGAATTTAGACCCAAGAATTTTAGAGTTTATTTATATATAATTAGAAAGGCCATTAGAGCCATTATCAGCCAAAAACAAAGAGGTGGGCTACGTGAGTTAGAGGAGAGGTTACAAAAAGTCTCCAAACCAAAACCACCATCCACCACCACCAATTTGGACGAAATTGTGACCAGAAGGAAGAGAGGACCAGCCCTTGGACAACAACAACGGATCAGAACATCAGATTTACAGGCAAGTGGTTTATCTTGCAAAGATACAAACATATAGTTTACATTTTTATAGATTTGAAGATTTATCATGAAATATGGAAATTGAATGGATTTGAAAGGTTTAAATTCATAATCGGGATAGGACTTGCAAGTAGTAAATGTTGGAGATGATAATAACCACGAATTTATGATTTATGGGTAGAGAATTATGAAATTTGATTGAATTATGTGATGTTCTTGAAGAAATAGGAAAATTAGGTTTTTATATGATAATTGGGTATTTTGATTTAAGTAATTGATGTTATAGGTTGATTTGATGAATCTAAAACGCGGGGAATGATGTAAACATGTTAGTAGGATGATTAGTATATTGATTTGTGAGTTTTGGACGTTAGAATGAAGATTTAGAGGTGTAAAAAGTTGATAACCCGTAACTGTTAAGGATTTCTGGGCTGATACCTGCTTGATCGATCGATCGACTCAAGAATGTCGATCGATCGATCGACCCCTGCTAAATTTTGACAATTATTTCTCTTTAAGATTAATGAGTATTCCAGAGCCAATGTTGATTATAAGGGTGATTAATATAATATTGTGGGACTTAGATAAAGTCAGTAGGGTCTTAGTTATTATCGGAGAATGTTATGACTTATGGAATTGATTGTTATTGCTTATGAGGGCCTACCGAGTGAGGTACGAATAGAAAACGTTCGAATTGAAACTATAATGGGAATTTATGATGATGTAAGGTTAAGGGCAGTAACGGAGGGACTCTAAGTACTGAGATAACATTAGAATCTTATAAAAGGCCTAGTAACCTTTTGAGATAGATTTAAGTACCCAGATTGATACGAAGAGAGAGTTATCAACCGGAATATATATTATGTGTAATGTTTGGGGTAAACTTACTACGTACGAGATTAACTAGATGAAATGTGTGAACATCTATATTGATATATGATTACTTAGGTTGTGTGAATGCCTAGTGTATGGATTTCTTATGTGTATGACATACCTATCATACTTGCTATCACAGGAGGTTAGTTTTGATTTTGGATAAGGACCCTCTTATCCTTGTGTGCCTTCGGGGGGATTTAGACTGGTACCTTAAGGACATAGGTCTGTGAATGACTTATTTATGAGTCGATAGGTCAGCTGACCATGGGAGCGTAGGTATGTGCGTGACCCATGTGAACTATGTTTGCCTCCAATATGTGTGATTTTTCTTATTGAAACGGTTCTTAAGAGATTCGGAACTCGTAGTCCCTATGTACGTGATGTACCGGGATTCGATAGCAGAGTATGCATGCACCGCAGCTTAGCCTAGGGGTGCCATATATGTATTTATGTACTGAGAGTGATATATTTATGTACTTGTGACTGGTTCATTGTTGCTTAGTAGATGTGAATAACTAAGATATTTGAATGGGTTAAGTATGAGAATTTAATTAACATTTGAGATAAGTAATTTAATGAATGTGAACATGGGTTATAAATATGGCATATTTGGGGGTTACGTGTAGATACTCTATGTTAGAATGCGAAGGTAGGAGTGGTACAAATTAGTTAGATAGTGGCATAACTAGGATGGGTTAAAGGCATACGTTAGGCGTGCACAGTAGTTGAGAGGTAAGAAACTCATGTCAGAGTACGCAACTAACGTGTTTATAATATGTGGTGTTTAATTGAAATTTAAGTCATTTGCTAAACTTTTAAATTGTTTTCACATCGGGCTCTGACCCGCTTTCCTCCAAATCTATTTTTGTTTTGTAAAAACCTTTCAGGTGCCCAGCCATAGGGACGCCAAGCATAGGAGTTCCATTCTGATGACGTGCTGTGGCTGTTGTGGAAGTTACAGGATCTTGTTAGTAGACGCTCTCATTTTATTCTTGATTCCTTCAAAGTCAATTGTATCAGTTAGGGCATGTTGCCCATTCTTACTTAGAGGTTGTAGTTACAGACTTTCATTATTTCAGCTTTTGGTTTATTATTTATTCAGACTCTTGTATTGGGACATTATTTACTCTGGCATCTTTATTATCGGAGTGTTTACTCCAGACTTATTTGATTTCATCTCGTTGAACATTTATATTAGATTGGTTATGCGATTGATGGTTTATTAAATAAATTCTTGTTTAAGTGTTGGCTTAATTAATAAAATTTGACATCTTTTTTTTAAAATATTAGGTGGATAGTAATTAATTAAATGTTATCGACAGTGATGCTAAGACTGAACCAACTTGATATTCTGTATTAATTTAATAAAGGAGTAGCTTCCCGGTATTTAATTAGTCGGGGTGTTATAGGTGGTATCAGAACATCAGGTTTTAGTGTCCTTTAGGATCTGTACGGCTTATTATGCTTCCAGCGTAGCTTTCTTTGCTATAGAGCCCTATGTTTAGGATTGTTGATTTCTTTGGTGATATTTCGTTCTCCTGCTATGACATATATGATAGTATTGGAGAAGCATCACAAGGGGAAGACCCAACGGAGAACCCGTTAAAATGATTCGGATAGCTGAATTATTACCTAGCGATGGTGATTTTAGTAAGAGATCTGAAAACTAGTAGCGTGTTCCTTAGGACCATCAATCTAAGAGAACAATGGAGATAGTCGTCAGAGCCGAGACTACCAAAATTCGAGAGACGGACCACCTTAACATGGTCAGGGTGACCGAAGATAAGTGGAGTATGAGTAGGGGTATTTTTTAGGGAGTGAAACCGTGCGTTATAAATATTTTCTGATGCAAGTGTAGGGATAAAGGTATTGTGCCTGGCAAGGGCAACAGTTATTGAAATATTCGGTTTGGTACGGACAGGTGTGTTAAGTCCAGAAACCATTTGAGCAGCTAGGACGATTGTCAGGATAAAAGTATGGGTTATATCCACAGATGATGTTGCATGTTGTTTGTGGCATGAACAAGTTGCTACAATTGTTATTATTGTTATTTTTGCTGGAGAGTCGAGTTTAGTGAGTATCGACAATTTTATTATTTATGTGAATATCTTCCCTGATAGTGTGGGGTTACCTTTATTGTCATTCGCGGAGGATGAATGAGTATATTGATAGCGTTATATACTTTATTGAAATTACTCGTTTTAGTGTTGTTTTATACGAGTATGCTATTATCCTAATTATGGTTTTATGTATGATTATACCGATAGGGTGTTGGTATTGTAAGTTTATCGGGGTTACTACCTTGGGGTAGAATGTTTCGTTCTTACGAGGCCCCATCTGTGAGAGGGTCGGGCTCGTAATTGTACTTTTCTCTCTCTCTCTCTCTCTCTCTCTCTCTATATATATATATATATATATATATATATATATATATATATATATATATATATATATATTGTTGTGATTTCCACAAGGTATAATGATCTCGGATATTTAGTCCCAGTATGCGTAGGGATTTAATTGATATGATTCGTATGTACTTGGTTTACTAGTCAGCAAAAGTTTAGTTGGTTATTATAATTAACGCTAGGGAGGTTGTAATGAGAAGAGTGCATTGTTTTATCACCCTTTAGAGATTTGGGAGTTTAAACTCATAGTTGTGTGTCTGGGGACGGGATTTTGAGAACCCCGATTATATTTGCGTGATGCATATCAAATGTAATTACCATAAATGTCAAGAGAGAGTGTCTTTCGGAAGGAGTTCTTTGTTTAAGTGTCATTGCGGAAGAAGATGTAACTTTGTTGTTAAGATACGGGAATATAGGGGTACATGTTATGGACTGAGGGCGTAACGGATCCCGATGACCGACAATGTTATGTAGTAGTGTATCGAGGGGGTTCCTTATTTGGATTTCGCTTTATGAGACATCCCATGCATGAAACTTATAATAAGGTTGGTAGTAGGGAGATGTTTGACCATTCGTCCATAAATTGGATACCTCGATTGTTATGGAAGTAAGTAGTTATAACGGGAAGTTAACAAGGTAAATTACGATGTAAGGCCAGTAGAGCCAGTTGTTAGTGAATTACGATGTAAGTGCTGATAATGTTGGTTTTGTAACGGTGGATTGAAAGATGCACTGAGGTTAAGGAGGATTTAGGACTTCAAATTCGGAGATGATTCAGAACGCCTAAGTGGTATAGCCACGTTGTAAATGCAACAGCAATAAATAGTTTGGAATACGTATGAAGCGTATATAATGTTTATAAACCGTATGATTGGGTTATAAGGGGTGTAGACATCTTGGTTTGCTAATGTAGTAATCGCCGGAAGAAGGTACATATATGAGTAACCTTATTACTTATGGGATTAAACGTCGTAAGAAAAGGTGCTAATGAATATCATGTGTAATCAGTGTAGCACGTCCGAATTTGGTGAAAAGGCAGTGGAAAGCCATTTAATAAGAGGGTATTTCTTAAGAAGGCATATATTTAACTATTATGGACAATTTGGAGTAGAGTTCCGACCAATCGAATGTTGAGGGTCAAGATTAAATAGAATGAGGATGTCAATAAGGTATAAAGAGTCCAGATGTACACAAAGTGGCAAAAAGTGTAAGGGTCGAAACTTTTGGTATACACCGAGAGAAGAAGATCATTAAGTGTCACTTAACGGGAAGAATTATACGTGAAAGTCGGCATTGGAAGGAGTGTAGTAAGTAGTAGAACGATTGGGGTTAGATGATCAACCAGATAATTTTGTATCAAGACGACGATTCCAGGGATGGAAGAGTCAAGTTGGTAACTTTCCTTGAGGGGTTTCCAACTTATAGATAAGTAACGAGTTCCTTCGAATATGTGGGATAGGTTGTCCAAAAAGAGAGAAATGGTTATATTGGGTGACTTACACTATTAGATAGTGAACAGGCCGGTACGTGGTCCTACGTAGTATTGTTCATAACCAATAGGAGATCCCCGAAAGACACCTTCAATGTGGAGTACTAAGAAGTAGTGGAAATAACGCTTCGTTCTGAGGGTTATATCACCTATAACACGAGGTGTAGGCGCAGGGTGATTGACGACTAGTGGATTGTATGAAAGAAATTTTGGATTCATTGCGATCTATTCATTTCCAAATCGGGTATAACTAGTAAGTGAGGTATATTGTAGTAATGGGGAGAAGATTTTACCTAATGGTAAAGTTGGGGGAAAGCACCCGTGTCTATTTATAGTGGACAAGGTGCTTACAAATGTTTTGTGTAACACCAACCGGCTGAAGTGATTTTCCCTTGTGTAAAAGTCACAACGCCGGGAACAGAGATTCAAAGAATGGGCAAGAGTGGTCAAATGTGTTATTAATTTCTTCCAATATGGGTGTTTCGTGTTTTGATAAACGCGGGAGTTAATGCGTTGTGAGGTGCGGACTCACAATAATATTGAGATAATGCGGCCACTAATATATAGGCTATTTTTATTCGAATGTTGTTTAGTAAGAACAAAATGTGAAGTGCATTTATTAAAGTGTAACCCTATAACTGATAAAGTATCAAGACTGTTAAACAAGCTAATTGCGAAGCGAGGGCTCTAATGACTGGGCCATTCTATATATTTTGTTTTGAGTACTGGAGGATACCTAATTTTTTCAGGTATGCCTTACTTTTCTGAATTTCGGGACGAAATTCCGTTATTAGGGGGGAAGTATGAAATACCCTGTATTTTTATGGCTTTTAATTATGAGGTTAATTAAATGGAATTGCTTTTAGTTATGGGATTTATTAAAATTTAATTGGGATAATTAATTGGAAAAAATTAACTCGGATTTAAATGCTAGTGAGACGAGAGTTAGTGTTTGGTTATTATTATGTTTTTGAATATTACTGAGTGAATATGGTAATATGTGATCATTGAATTTGTTAAAAATTGTTGTGAGTTGAAAATACGGCAGTTTCGGTAATTTAGTTGGGACGCGAGTGTCAGTCGTGTCAGGACCCAATATAATGAATTTAAAAGTATTTTATTTTTATGTCATCCGTATGAGCTTTTTGAGTGAGCCAAAGTGTCCGGAAGGTTCGAGATAGTCAGAAAACACTATGCGGGGGTTTAATTTGGGTCACGGGGCATTTTTAGGCCTAACCGGCAACCCGGAAGGGTATTTTGGTAATTTTAAAAACTAAGGAATTTAGACCCACGAATTTTAGATTTTATTTATATATTATTAGAAAGGCCATTAGGGCCATTATCAGCCAAAAACAAAGAGGTGGGCTACGTGAGTTAGAGGAGAGGTTACAAAAAGTCCCCAAACCAAAACCACCATCCACCACAACTAATTTGGACGGAATTGTGACCAGAAGGAAGAGAGGACCAGCCCTTGGACAACAACAACAGATCAGAACATCAGATTTACAGGCAAGTGGTTTATCTTGCAAAGATTCAAAGCATATAGTTTACATGTTTTTATAGATTTGAAGATTTATCATGAAAAATGGAAATTGAATGGATTTGAAAGGTTTAAATTCATAATCGGGATAGGACTTGCATGTAGTAAATGTTGGAGTTGATAATAACCATGAATTTATGATTTATGGGTAGAGAATTATGAAATTTGATTGAATTATGTGATGTTCTTGAAGAAATAGGAAAACTAGGTTTTTATATGATAATTGGGTATTTTGATTTACGTAATTGATGTTATAGGTTGATTTGCTGAATCTAAAACGTGGAGAATGATGTAAACATGTTAGTAGGATGATTAGTATATTGATTTGTGAGTTTTGGACATTAGAATGAAGATTTAGAGGTGTAAAAAGTTGATAACCCGTAACTGCTAAGGATTTCTCTGCTGATACCTTCTTGATCGATCGATCGACTCAAGAATGTCGGTCGATCGATCGACCCTTGCTGAATTTTGACAATTGTTTCTCTTTAAGGTTAATGAGTATTCCAGAGCCAATGTTGATTGTAAGGGTGATTAATATAATATTATGGGACTTAGATAAAGTCAGTAGGGTCTTAGTTATTATCGGAGAATGTTATGACTTATGGAATTGATTGCTATTGCTTACCAGGGCCTACCGAGTGAGGTACGATTAGAAAACATTCGAATTGAAACTATAATGGGAATTTATGATGATGTAAGGTTAAGGGCGGTAACGGAGGGACTTAAGTACTGAGATAACATTAGAATCTTATAAGAGGCCTAGTAACCTTTTGAGATAGGTTTAAGTACCCAGATTGATACGAAGAGAGAGTTATCAACTGGAATATATATTATGTGTAATGTTCGGGATAAACTTGCTACGTACGAGATTAACTAGATGAAATGTATGAACATTTATATTGATATATGATTACTTAGGTTGTGTGAATGCCTAGTGTATGGATTTCTTAGGTGTATGACATACCTATCATACTTGCTATCACAGGAGGTTAGTTTTATTTTTGGAAAAGGATCCTCTTATCCTTGTGTGCCTTCGGGGGGATTTAGACTGGTACCTTAAGGACATAGGACTGTGAATGACTTATTTGTGAGTCGATAAGTCAGCTGACCATGGGAGCGTAGGTATGTGCGTGACCCATGTGAACTATGTTCGCCTCCAATATGTGTGATTTTGCTTATTGAAACGGTTCTTGAGAGATTCGAAACTCGTAGTCCCTATGTACGTGATGTATCGGGATTCGATAGCAGAGTATGCATGCACCGCAGCTTAGCCTAGGGGTGCCATATATGTATTTATGTACTGAGAGTGATATATTTATGTACTTGTGATTGGTTCATTGTTGCTTAGTAGATGTGAATAACTAAGACATTTGAATGGGTTAAGTATGAGAATTTAATTAACATTTGAGATAAGTAATTTAATGAATGTGAACATGGGTTATAAATATGGCATATTTGGGGGTTACGTGTAGATACTCTATGTTAGAATGCGAAGGTAGGAGTGGTACAAATTAGTTAGATAGTGACATAACTAGGATGGGTTAAAGGCATACGTTAGGCGTGCACAGTAGTTGAGAGGTAAGAAACTCATGTCAGAGTACGCAACTAACGTGTTTATAATATGTGATGTTTAATTAAAATTTAAGTCACTTGCTAAACTTTTAAACTTTTTTCCCATCGGGCTCTGACCCGCTTTCCTCCAAATCTATTTTTGTTTTGTAAAAACCTTTCAGGTTCACAGCCACAGGGACGCCCAAGCATAGGAGTTCCATTCTGATGACGTGCTGTGGCTGCTGTGGAAGTTACCGGATCTTGGTAGTAGACGCTCTCATTTTATTCGTGATTCCTTCAGAGTCAAATGTATCAGTTAGGGCATGTTGCCCATTCTTACTTACAGGTTGTAGTTACAGACTTTCATTATTTCAGTTTTTGGTTTATTATTTATTCAGACTCTTGTATTGGGACATTATTTACTCTGGCATCTTTATTATCGGAGTGTTTACTCCAGACTTGTTTGATTTCATCTTGTTGAACATTTATATGAGATTGGTTATGCGATTGATGGTTTATTAAATAAATTCTTGTTTAAGTGTTGGCTTAATTAATAAAATTTGACATCTTTTTTTTTTTTTAAATATTAGGTGGCTAGTAATTAATTAAATGTTATCGACAGTGATGCTAAGACTGAACCAACTTGATATTCTGTATTAATTTAATAAAGGAGTAGCTACCCGGTATTTAATTAGTCGGGGTGTTACAGGTGGTATCAGAGCATCAGGTTTTAGTGTCCTTTAGGATCTGTACGGCTTATTATGCTTCCAGCGTAGCTTTCTTTGCTATAGAGCCCTATGTTTAGGATTGTTGATTTCTTTGGTGAGATTTCGTTCTCCTGCTACAACATTTATGATAGTAAGTCTTATTTGCATTCGGATGTGTTCGTGTACTGAACAATGTAGTACATCGGGCAAAGACAGTTGGGTGAACAGCAGGAGGTAAAAGATCAGTTGAGGTTATTTAATTTATTAAAGAAGGAGGACCTTAGTTGAAGTCACACATATTATGGCACGGAAGTCCATGATGGTATAGATGTCTAAGGCGCGATTTGTGACTGCTAGGTACAACTATATCTGGAGTGGGGTCAAATTAGACTTACCCAACATGGTTGGAATGGGAGAGAAAGAGTTAGGTGAAACATTAAAGAGAACCAGCAGTGGAAATACTCGAAATGTGGAGATGGCGTGTGATAGCCAAACGAACGTAATATATCCAAAGGCCTGGACATATGTCGGGGTATGGCCCATTGGGAGTGAAAATTTGGGGTAAATTCTTTTCTTGGCTCTTGAGAGCGGAGCTTCAATGGTGAGTGACAATCACCACACTTAGAAGTGGAATGTGATGGCGAGAGAAGGCATACACGTATGGTTTGACCATAAGTTCCTTCATCAGATGTTCAGGGTGAAAGGTGAATGTGATTCTGAACTCACACAAGAGGGTCGAACAGAGGTTAATTATGTAGTGAACCTTACACCGGGTGAAGTAGGTGAAATGGAGAAGAGGATACTAAAGGGGAGAATTTACATTCCAGAAGAATTGTTAACTTTCGGGGAATTCTTCTTGGACGGTCAATGCAGATAGTAATAATGTCACGTAGTGTTAATTTGGACGTAAACGTTTCCTTGGGAGGGGAGATGTAAGAATCGAGAAATTTCTATAAGAGTGAGACTGGGAAAATAGTATTGGAGAAGCACCACAAGGGGAAGACCCAACGGAGAACCCGTTAAAATGATTCGGATAGCTGAATTATTACCGAGCGATGGTGATTTCAGTAAGAGATGTGAAAACTAGTAGCGTGTTCCTTAGGACCATCAATTTAAGAGAAAAATGGAGATAGTCGTCAGAGCCGAGACTACCAACGTTCGAGAGAAGGACCACCTTAACATGGTCAGGGTGACCGAAGATAAGTGGAGTATGAGTAGGGGTATTTTGTAGGGAGTGAAACCGTGCGTTATAAATATTTCCCGATGCAAGTTTAGGGATAAAGGTATTGTGCCTGGCAAGGGAAACAGTTATTGAAATATTCGGTTTGGTACGGACAGGTGTGTTAAGTCCAGAAACCATTTGAGCAGCTAGGACGATTGTCAAGATACAAGTATGGGTTATATTCACAAATGATGTTGCATGTAGTTTGTGGCATGAACGAGTTGCTACAATTGTTATTATTGTTATTTTTGCTGGAGAGTCGAGTTTAGTGAGTATCGGCAATTTTATTATTTATGTGAATATCTTCCCTGATAGTGTGGGGCTACCTTTATTGTCATCCGCGGAGGATGAATAAGTATATTGATAGCGGTATATACTTTATTGAAATTACTCATTTTAGTGTTGTTTTAAACGAGTATGCTATTATCCTAATTATGGTTTTATATATGATTATACCGATAGGGTGCTGGTATTGTAAGTTTATCGGGGTTACTACCTTCGGGTAGAATGTTTCGTTCTTACGAGGCCCCATCTGTGAGAGGGCCGGGCTCGTAATTGTACTTTTATATATATATATATATATATATATATATATATATATATATATATATATATATATATATATATATGTATGTATGTATTGTTGTGATTTCCACAAGGTATAATGATCTCGGAGATTTAGTCCCAGTATGAGTAGGGATTTAATTGATATGATTCGTATGTACTTGGTTTACTAGTCAGCAAAAGTTTAGCTGGTTATTATAATTAACGCTAGGGAGGTTGTAATGAGAAGAGTGCATTGTTTTATCACCCTTTAGAGATTTGGGAGTTTAAACTCATAGTTGTGTGTCTGGGGACGGGATTTTGAGAACCCCGATTATATTTGCATGATGCATATGAAATGTAATTACCATAAATGTCAAGAGAGTGTCTTTCGGAAGGAGTTCTTTGTTTAAGTGTCATTGCGGAAGAAGATGTAACTTTGTTGTTAAGAGATGGGAATATAGCGGTACATGTTATGGACTGAGGGCGTAACGAATCCCGATGATCGACAATGTTATGTAGTAGTGTATCGAGGGGGTTCCTTATTTGGATTTCGCTTTGCGAGACATCCCATGCATGAAACTTATCATAAGGTTGGTAGTAGGGAGATGTTTGACCATTCGTCCATAAATTGGATACCTCGATCGTTATGGAAGTAAGTAGTTATAACGGGAAGTTAACAAGGTAAATTACGATGTAAGGCCAGTAGAGCCAGTTGTTAGTGAATTACGATGTAAGTGCTGATAATGTTGGTTTTGTAACGGTGGATTGAAAGATGCACTGAGGTTAAGGAGGATTTAGGACTTCAAATTCGGAGATGATTCAGAACGCCTAAGTGGTATAGCCACGTTGTAAATGCAGCAGCAATAAATAGTTTGGAATACGTATGAAGCGTATATAATGTTTATAAACCGTATGATTGGGTTATAAGGGGTGTAGACATCTTGGTTTGCTAATGTAGTAATCGCCAGAAGAAGGTACATATATGGGTAACCTTATTACTTATGGGATTAAACGTCGTAAGAAAAGGTGTTAATGAATATCATGTGTAATCAGTGTAGCACGTCCGAATTTGGTGAAAAGGCAGTGGAAAGCCATTTAATAAGAGGGTATTTCTTAAGAAGGCATATATTTAACTATTATGGACAATATGGAATAGAGTTCCGACCAATCGAATGTTGAGGGTCAAGATTAAATAGAATGAGAATGTCAATAAGGTATAAAGAGTCCAGATGTACACAAAGTGGTATACACCGAGAGAAGAAGATCATTAAGTGTCACTTAACAGGAAGAATTATACGTGAAAGTCGGCATTGGAAGGAGTGTAGTAAGTAGTAGAACGGTTGGGGTTAGATGATCAACCATATAATTTTGTATCAAGCCGACGATTCCAGGGAAGGAAGAGTCAAGTTGGTAACTTTCCTTGAGGGGTTGCCAACTTATAGATAAGTAACGAGTTCCTTCGAATATGTGGGATAGGTTGTCCAGAATGAGAGAAATGGTTATATGGGTGACTTACACTATTAGATAGTGAACACGCCGGTACGTGGTCCTACGCAGTATTGTTCAGAACCAATAGGAGATCCCCGAAAGACACCTTCAATGTGGGGTAGTAAGAAGTAGTGGAAATAACGCTTCGTTCTGAGGGTTATATCACCTATAACATGAGGTGTAGGCGCATGGTGATTGACGACTAGTGAATTGTATGAAAGAAATTTTGGATTCATTGCGATCTATTAATTTCCAAATCGGGTATAACTATTAAGTGAGGTATATTGTAGTAATGGGGAGAAGATTTTACCTAATGGTAAATTTGGGGGAAAGCACCGTGTCTATTTATAGTGTACAAGGTGCTTACAAATGTTTTGTGTAACACCAACCGGCTGAAGTGATTTTCCCTTGTGTAAAAGTCGCAACGCCGGGAACAGAGATTCAAAGAATGGGCAAGAGTAGTCAAATGTGTTATTAATTTCTTCCAAGATGGGTGTTTCGTGTTTTGATAAACGCGGGAGTTAATGCGTTGTGTGGTGCGGACTCACAATAATATTGAGATAATGCGGCCACTAATATATAGGTTATTTTTATTCGAATGTTGTTTAGCAAGAACAAAATGTGAAGTGCATTTATTAAAGCGTAATCCTATAACTGATAAAGTATCAAGACTGTTAAACAAGCTTATTGCGAAGCGAGGGCTCTAGTGATTGGGCCATTCTATATATTTTGTTTTGAGTACTAGAGGATACCTAATTTTTTCAGGTATGCCTTACTTTTCTGAATTTCGGGATGAAATTCCGTTATTAGGGGGGAAGTATGTAATACCCCGTATTTTTATGGCTTTTAATTATGAGGTTAATTAAATGGAATTGCTTTTAATTATGGGATTTATTAAAATTTAGTTGGGATAATTAATTGGAATAAATTAACTCGAATTTAAATGCTAGTGACACGAGAGTTAGTGTTTGGTTATTATTATGTAGTTGAATATTACTGAGTGATTATGGTAATATGTGATCATTGAATTTGTTAAAAATTGTTGTGAGTTGAAAATACGGCAGTTTCGGTAATTTAGTTGGGACGCGAGGGTCAGTCGTGTCAGGACCCAATATAATGGATTTAAAAGTATTTTATTTTTATGTCATCCGTATGAGCTTATTGAGTGCGCCAAAGTGTCCGGAAGGTTAGAGATAGTCAGATAACACTAGCCGACGGTTTAATTAGGGTCCCGGGGCATTTTTAGGCCTAACCGGCAACCCGAAAGGGTATTTTGGTACTTTTAAAAATTAATGAATTTAGACCCACGAATTTTAGAGTTTATTTATATATTATTAGAAAGTCCATTAGGGCCATTATCAACAAAAAACAAAGAGGTGGGCTACGTGAGTTAGAGGAGAGGTTACAAAAAGTCCCCAAACCAAAACCACCATCCACCACCACCAATTTGGACGGAATTGTGACCAGAAGGAAGAGAGGACCAGCCCTTGGACAACAACAACGGATCAGAACATCAGATTTATAGGCAAGTGGTTTATCTTGCAAAGATTCAAAGCATATAGTTTACATGTTTTTATAGGTTTGAAGATTTATCATGACAAATGGAAATTGAATGGATTTGAAAGGTTTAAATTCATAATCGGGATAGGACTTGCATGTAGTAAATGTTGGAGATGATAATAACCATGAATTTATGATTTATGGGTAGAGAATTATGAAATTTGATTGAATTATGTGATGTTCTTGAAGAAATGGGAAAACTAGATTTTTATATGATAATTGGGTATTTTGATTTAAGTAATTGATGTTATAGGTTGATTTGTTGAATCTAAAACGTGGGGAATGATGTAAACATGTTAGTAGGATTATTAGTATATTGATTTGTGAGTTTTGGACATTAGAATGAATATTTAGAGGTGTAAAAAGTTGATAACCCGTAACTGCTAAGGATTTCTCTGCTGATACCTTCTTGATCGATCGATCGACTCAAGAATGTCGGTCGATCGATCGACCCTTGCTGAATTTTGACAATTGTTTCTCTTTAAGGTTAATGAGTATTCCAGAGCCAATGTTGATTGTAAGGGTGATTAATATAATATTATGGGACTTAGATAAAGTCAGTAGGGTCTTAGTTATTATCGGAGAATGTTATGACTTATGGAATTGATTGTTATTGCTTACGAGGGCGTATCGAGTGAGGTACGATTAGAAAACGTTAGAATTGAAACTATAATGGGAATTTATGATGATGTAAGGTTAATGGCGGTAACGGAGGGACTCTAAGTACCGAGATAACATTAGAATCTTATAAGAGGCCTAGTAACCTTTTGAGATAGGTTTAAGTACCTAGATTGATACAAAGAGAGAGTTATCAACTGGAATATATATTATGTGTAATGTTCGGGATAAACTTGCTACGTACGAGATTAACTAGATGAAATGTATGAACATCTATATTGATATATGATTACTTAGGTTGTGTGAATGCCTAGTGTATGGATTTCTTAGGTGTATGACATACCTATCATACTTGTTATCACAGGAGGTTAGTTTTATTTTTGGAAAAGGACCCTCTTATCGTTGTGTGCCTTAGGGGGGATTTAGACTGGTACCTTAAGGACATAGGTCTGTGAATGACTTATTTGTGAGTCGATAAGTCAGCTGACCATGGGAGCGTAGGTATGTGCGTGACCCATGTGAACTATGTTCGCCTCCAATATGTGTGATTTTGCTTATTGAAACAGTTCTTGAGAGATTCGAAACTCGTAGTCTCTATGTACGTGATGTACCGGGATTCGATAGCAGAGTATGCGTGCACCGCAGCTTACCCTAGGGGTGCCATATATGTATTTATGTACTGAGAGTGATATATTTATGTACTTGTGACTGGTTCATTGTTGCTTAGTAGATCTGAATAACTAAGATATTTGAATGGGTTAAGTATGAGAATTTAATTAACACTTGAGATAAGTAATTTAATGAATGTGAACATGGGTTATAAATATGGCATATTTAGGGGTTACGTGTAGATACTCTATGTTAGAATGCGAAGGCCGGAGTGGTACAAACTTGTTAGATAGTGACATAACTTAGATGGGTTAAAGGCATACGTTAGGCGTGCACAGTAGTTGAGAGGTAAGAAACTCATGTGAGAGTACGCAACTAACGTGTTTATAATATGTGATGTTTAATTAAAATTTAAGTCACTTGCTAAACTTTTAAATTGTTTTCACATCGGGCTCTGACCCGATTTCCTCCAAATCTATTTTTGTTTTATAAAAACCTTTCAGGTGCCCAGCCACAGGGACGCCAAGAATAGGAGTTCCATTTTGATGACGTGCTATGGCTGCTGTGGAAGTTACAGGATCTTGGTAGTAGATGCTCTCATTTTGTTCCTGATCCCTTCAGAGCCAATTGTATTAGTTAGGGCTTGTTGCCCATTTTTACTTAAAGGTTGTAGTTACAGACTTTTATTATTTCAGTTTTTGGTTTATTATTCATTCAAACTCTTGTATTGGGACATTATTTACTCTGGCATCTTTATTATCAGAGTGTTTACTCCAGACTTATTTGACTTCATCTCGTTGAGCATTTATTTGAGATTGGTTATGCGATTGATGGTTTATTAAATAAATTCTTGTTTAAGTGTTGGCTTAGTTAAAAAAATTTGACATATCTTTTTTTTAAATATTAGGTGGCTAGTAATTAATTAAATGTTATCGACAGTGATGCTAAGACTGAACCAACTTGATATTCTGTATTAATTTAATAAAGGAGTATCTACCCGGTATTTAATTTGTCGGGGTGTTACACCAAACAGGGACTTCATGTTTTATATTTTCTTCTCTTTATCACTACTTACAGTAATGTCAATTTAAACAAAAAGGTTGCACACTTTAATTGTAAGTTTGACAGTCTCTTATTGAAGTGATCACAGAGAGGTAGTTTGCCTCTCTTTCTGTTCTTGTCTATGACAAGGTTGGACAATATACATGTGAATAATTGTCGTAAGAAAGAGTATAATTTGCTATAGACAAATTCAGGTAGTGTCTTCATTGTTAACATTAATCATAATTCACCATGGGTATAAACCTCAATGTCGTGGGTACAGATTGGGCCTTGAACATGTGGAATTTACTACATATAAAGTTGAGTAATGTCGTATGTATAACATACACATGTATAATGCAACTTGCATTGTTACTTAAAACTAATGCATATTGGCAAAATAACGGGACCACCTTGAAGTGTCGTGCCAATAGTGAGTTTTATCCATTATGCATTTTAATAGTGAGTTTTATTTTGTAAGGACATTTTTGTCCATTATCAATTTGTATGTCGTACGCCGTTACACCGTTGAAGAAACTCAAGATCGCATCTACATCAACGGATCCGAATATCAAAGTGTCTTCAACATCATAGCCTCTGCGAGAATGAACTTGGTAAAATTTTGTTTTTACGTTCCTTAAAGTTCATATTTAGTATTGGGAAATTTTTATAAAATGTTTTTTATTTTTCTGGGAAAACCGGACCGATCCGCAACCGGACCGATCCATCCCCCATACCGGACCGATCCGCTTGTTACAGATCCAGTATACCCCGGACCGCAAGCGAACCGATGGAGGCCAAAATAAAAGAACCGATCCGCTTGACCGGACCGATCCGCCTCAGAACCGGACCGGTCCGACAGGGATAAATTCGGCCAGATTCGCTGCAGATTTTTTAGGCTCAAAGTTTTCCTATTTAAAGCCATCTTCGGGGAGTTATTTTTTAAGACTTTTCAAGACGATTTTCGGAGTCCTAAATACTCTAAGTCTTCACCTTTTTTATGTGCAAAACATCTTTTTGATTCACACAAAAATCCCAATTACTTTTGTGAATCTTTTGGAACCCTAGAACACAAGCTTTGCTACTGTTCATCTTTGTGGAGAGATCTTTGCAACCGAAGGTTGCGTGTCATTGCTAAGGGAGTCTCTACAAAGTTTTATGGCTGCGTGTCATTGAGGAGAGCTGCGGTTCTTCCTTCGTTGTTCGGGCTGCGAGTCCTTAGAGGGTGCTGCGTGTATTCTCTTGCTGAGTTCAAGACTGCGTGTCTTTGTGGGTTGGCTGCGCGTTGATCCATTGCAGATTTCTCTATGTAATTGTAAGTTGCGGCTTGTATATTCATAGTGAAATAAAGGTTTTACCCGAAAGGGGTTTTTTCCTGAATTCTGTGTCTCAGCATATTTTTGTGTCACGTGCTTTATTTATTTATCGGTTGACACACGCACCTTAGATGAATGATTAGGGGCTGAAATTAAATAAGTGTGCTATATTAGAAAGTTGCGAAGTTAATCAATTATCACACGTAATTCTCACGTTCTCATATTTGGTTTACTTCTTTTGACAAATATGCATAAAATACATTTTGTTGCCAAAGGCTCCTCGGCGGCTATCCACTTGAAGCGATGGTAATATTTTTAAAAACTATGTGTATATTTCACCAAAAATTATCTCTAAAGAATGGAGATGAAATGATTAGCTAATATTGGTGAAATATTATGAGGATTCAATAAAATGTAAATTGGAAGTACAAAATGCAATAACTAAAACATAAATTACAAGGGATTTAATATTGAATATAATAATATTATAGAAGATTAAGTTTTTTTTATCTAATTCGATTCTCTTCTTCCTCTGGCATCCTTTTTATAAACTTTGACTAGGAAAAATTCCACCACTCATCGATCGAGCACCCGACCAAAGGCCAAGAGGGTTGTGGTCATCTGACACGGATAAGAATCATCCAGGATAGATGACCAAGCCATTCAGATTGTGGTGTAAGTGTTTGGCCAAGAACATGGTCAATTGAACCAGTTTCAAATTAGATCGAGAAGGCCAAAGCCGACAATTGAATGTCGTCCCCACTCACATGATCTCCACAAGCAAACGCGATGAGGGGACACTCTCTAATTTGTCTTAGAGATAGGTCTCACTACTATACACTTCCTAATGACATGTAACTTGCTATCCAAGTAAAGCAATTGACGTTTTAAGCGTAGAAGTAGACTTGTAAGGCTACTATATAAAGCCATTACCGAAATGTTATCACACAAATAACTGTTGGTTGTCAAATGAATATTATAATCCCTCTCAGGTAGTCAATACAACAACCTCTCCTTTCTCCGCTATGGATATAAGTCACTAGGGGTGTGCAAAAAAACCGACCAAACCGACAAACCGACAAAACCGAGCCGAACCGAAAATTTTCGGGCCGGGTTTTTTTTAGGGTCGGTTCGGTTCGGTTTAATCAGGTATAAGACCGACAGGGTCGGTTCGGTTTTCGGTTTTGGCATAAAAAAACCGATTTTGAACCGAACCGAACCGATTTAATTTTTATACTTTTTAATTTTATATTTTATATTATATTTATATTAGTCTTGACATATTATATTATATTTTTTAATTTTATATTTATATTAGGTATTAAAAAAAATATATTTTTGATTAAAATAAAGGAAAAAACCGAACCGGCCCTGTCAAAAACCGACGGGCAAACCGAACCGGCCCTGTCAAAAACCGACCTGATTCGGTTCGGTTTTTCAGCATTTTCGGTTCGGTTCGGTTCTCCTCCTCCAAAAACCGACATGGTCGGTTCGGCCCAAAAAATCCGGTCAAAACCGAACCGACCGACCCGTGAACACCCCTATAAGTCACACAAGTCTAAACCACAAACATTTAGTTTTTTTATCTCTACTTTATTCTCGCATTTTTATGAGTTTTGAGTGTTAAGAATTAGTACAATATCTTTGGTGCCCTTTAGGGGAATTGGAATAACTTTAAGACATATACAAACACTATGTCAGTCAACCACTATTGGCCTTATCGAAGTAAGGATTTTTACGAGATCACCTTGTTTAAACAATGATACAGTTGCAGCAAGCCCCAACCCATGTTTTTAATGAGTAATAGGTGGATCCGGACGCTCATGTGCCCCCATCCAATCCAGCAGATAAGAATTTACATTCCACCATCACCTTAACTTCTTCCATTATTCAGGTCATGATATTCTAATGGATTAACCCCACAGCTTCTCCATTAAATGAAAACTACGTCGTAAAGGTATCCCCTTTCAACAGGGATATTTTTTACTACCCAATGCCAACGATGTTCGAGAAATTGTAGATGGATCCCTTCGATGGACATTAACAACTCAAAACCTACATGGGCTTCATGGGAAGTCCTAAAAATGCGATGTTGAGACATTTCCACCATTCTAAATGGTTGAAGAAGGTTGTGGTTCAACTGGGTCATTGCAAACTCGATAATATGTTTTGGCGAGCTGGAGAATTTATTCATCCCTCACTTAATCGATAGTTGTTGCTTGAGTTATTGCTTCCTAACTCTAAAGCAAAACTCCTCCAAGTGTCCTTCCTTGTTGCAATAGGAACACATGAAGTCCACCTTCCCTTGGCTTTCTTCAAGTATAGAAAGAGTTGAAGATTCACTAATGGGAGATGGAAAATGGACTGGGATGCTATGGAATCTTAGTTAGACATAAGACCATCACTTTAAAAAATGATCCCTCGTTTATTTGTAGTGGATAACTTGGCACCAAAAAGCATCCTATCTAAATTTTTATACCTACCCGCCATATTTATCTTGAAAGTGGTCGCGAATAGTAGCTAATTCTTAAGCAAATAGATCTGGTTCTCTAGGAGTATTCTCGAGTTTTCAGTCTTGTGTAAGGTCATCCTAAGGAACTCAATATCCATGTGAAGAAAGTCAATGGAACATCCTTCAAAATATTGTGCACTACTCACCACGTGTGGAGCAACAAAATCACTCACACAACTATCACTTACCATAACCATTTGGTTCTCAACATTGGCTAACTTGGTGGAGAGTTTTATGCCTTTTGAGGTCTATGGACTCCTCGTAAATCCTAACATAGTTTGCTTGAAGATCATCTTCCTCTTCTTCATCAATAGTTCTTAAAGAGGGGAAAGGAATAATCATTTCTTCACTAGGCGGAAAAGGAACATCAAAATCTTCTAACTAGTCAAATTTCTCTCTTGCCATAAATGAGACATAGTTGCATTCTTGAGAGCGTTCTTCGGAGTCCGAGTCATCATCACTAAAAGTGGCTTGATATGCATTTTTGCCTCCATCATGACTCATATATGATGGACATTGCTTCGACATATGACCTCGAACACCACACGTAAAACACGTAAGGGTCCTTGGCGATTCATTTTTCTTTTCTCCACTTTCATGACCAATTTCTAGTCTAGCGGATAGTTTTTGAGTGCGCCTCTAGACTGAAATTGTTTTTGCCACTGCTTGAAAAACTTATTGAGAACTGCATATCGTCCTCACTAACATAATAAGAACTAAAATCGGGAGATGCTTTCTTAGCCTTAAAAACTAGATTTTCTCCTTTTCTTTGGGGGGGGGGGGAATCTTTAGCGATAAGATAAATTTTCCTTATAGGTTTGGAGAGATTCAATCAATATTTCTACACGCGTTGGCTTTGAAATCAAGGCTATAACCTCTTCAAAGGCATCCACTATGCCACGAAACCACGGGGGAAGAGACCGCAAGATTTTATCAACAATTTAATTCTCTTTTGCAGCCTTCCCCAAAGAAAAGAGAGAGATAACTATGTCACTCAGCTCAGCATAAAACTCATCAAAAGTTTTGTTCTCCTTCATGGTAATAAGTTCGAAATGGCTGGTAAGCCGTTAAAGCTTGGAATGCTTTTCGGTGGAGGTTCCTATGACACCCCACCTATTTTAATCACGGTTGATCAGTCCTTTACTAAAATAAACAGGAATCTCATTTGTTTCATTCTTAGCATCACTATCAAAAAAAATTTAGCTTACTAACCTCCTAAGTTAAAATAAGCCAGTGCCAACTTTTTTTTATTAAACAACAATATTAACCAAACCACAATAATCTCATACACAGTAATCAATATAAATGAAACCGCGATGTAAATGGTAAAGCAAAGGTAAATTGATAAAGTCCCCGAATAAACCATCTGGTAAAAATCCAATACATCCAATCCATTTGACTAAAATACTCTGAAATACATAAGTTTGAATGAAAAGGGGCGACACACCCAACCAATACCGGAATAGAGAACCTAATATAAAATGCAATAAGTGAGGTAATTACTCACCAACCTATAAGCCTCTACATCAGCTGTAGCTTCATATCCCTTGAAAGAATATTCATCCATGGCATCCCTGTAGCTAGACACCTAAAAATTTTCAAAAAATAGATTTGATACGGGTCAGAGCCCAAAACCTTTTAAAAATATTTGTAATTAATTAAGATGAAAAAATAAATATGCAGTAAAACTTTCCGTATTTAAACCGGTATCGCACTCTCTTGATATTACCCCACACCTCTCAACTATTTTTCACACTTAGCGCATGATATGCCCCAAGTGTAACCTCGGCCCAGAGACACCAACCTCGGCCGAGGTGATGGCCGAGATATTGATCGACCCTGGATAAGCCATGGGCCCACGATATCAGCCCTCGGCCTTAGTAAGGTCAGCCCAGGCCGACACTTCCACCTACATTTCCAATGGACACTACGCGCATCACAGGCATCAACAACATTTTCATATACCTGGGTATGGAAACCCCGGCGAGTGTAGGCCGGGGTGACAAGAAGCCTTGGTAACCTTCAGCATGGAATCATTCCAACCTCGGCTGGGGCCGACCCCAGCATAATGTCTCGGCTGAGATCAGGCCGAGACTCCCTATGGCACATCTCGGAAGACATTTATCGAGCCTTTACAGTTCGGCCTCTCCCAGGCCGAGGTCATGCACCAATATGGCAGCCGAGCATCTGTTGACATTTGGATAAGGACACGTTGACACAAATCAGTTGTAACAAGATTATTCTCCACACGTGGGGAGAATATATCATCATCATTCCTTACATGTGACGGTGACAGATGGCACTCCCACATTGGTGAGGCTACCACACACATGCTCATTACATGCATGGGGGGTACATTACACCCCCTAGGTACTATATATAGGGGTCATCCCCTACCTTGCAAAAGGATCCTAGATATTAAACCCTAGCAAAAACTTTATCTAGATATACAGTAGAGAGAGAAAGCTTGAGAGGTTGTATCCATGGCCATTAGTGCCTTCATTCAGTGATATTACTCACACACACTCACAGTGGACGTAGGCTAAATTGGCTGAACCACTTATATATCGGTGCCCTCTCCTCTTATCCTCATCTCAGTCTCTTATCTCTTTATATAACTGTGCTTCCATTGTTATTCTTATATTGAGCTTGAAAACACCTTACCTGGTGGTGCTAATTTCAGCATCATCATTTTGGTGCCGTCTGTGGGAACGAAAAGCTATCTCTTCCTCTTCTTCAGCTTAACCTCACCGGAGACTCTGGTGGTGAACCAGGAACCACCCCTTGTGTGGAACTGTTTCACCGTTGAAAGAGGTCCTTTAAGGTATTAAGCTCACTTGCTGCTCAAGCTCTTTATTGTTAACACATGGCACCAGAGTTACCACCGCCTCTTCCGCCGCCCGGAGGTGGAGGGCCTAGTTCTAGTCAGGCTCCCCCCAGTCCGAAATGGCGGAGGTAGCAGTGGCCTTGAAATCTTTAGCTGCAACACAACAAGCCATGAAGGAGCAATTTGCTCAGCTCAGTCAAACTATGATGAGGCCACCTGGAGTCTCACCGGACATGATCACTCTGGCGGCAGTTCAGCCTCATCCTAACGCCAGAGGACCACCCCAGGCGCCAATGAAGGACCAGCCTGCACCCCAGCGGAGAAGGGACGTTGTTGACCCTAGGCGCTTGTGCCTGGGGAGGCAGGGAAACCCTTGCCCAGAGGACAGGTATGATGACCTAGAAGCTGAAGAAGCCCCAGAAGACTGCTGGGAGCCGTATGAGGTGTCAAATAACACTATACGACCTCTTAGGCAGAGTCAAGGATGTGTCGGCCGAAGAGGAGAAGAGGCCTAACAAAGAGGGTCGGCCTTTGATAGGTTGAGCAGAGGGTCGGCCTTCGAGAGGTTGGGCCCGGTGAATGACCTAAGACAGAGGCTATCGAGGTCGAGGAGCGCAGTAGGCTCTCAGAGAGGGGGTAGGCAGGGTCAACCAGACCAAGGCCGACCCTGTGAAAGAAGAGGCCGAGAACAGGAAGAGGTCAACAGCCAACGTGTCGCGGTTGGGGAACCCTCTGTCCATCACAGGGAGGTGGCAGGGGATAACCTCGTCCAATTTGATGACAGAAGACCCTGGAATGATTCTATCCAATGCCTTGAGGAGAAGATAGGAGACCTCATTAAAAGCAAGGACCCATTACAAAGGGGTTACTCAGAGGGCTCCCCATTTGTGGCTAGGATAGTGGGGTTCCCAACCCCAGCCAAGTTCAAGCCTCCTACAGTGACTCCCAAGTTTGATGGCAGCACTAACCCTGTACACCATATCGAGATGTATCAGTCGGCAGCAGACATTTACTCGATAGCCGATGAGATGAAGTGTAGGGCCTTCTCAGGGACCTTGATAGGGGCAGCGCATAGTTGGTTCACCTCCCTTCCGAAGAACTCAATTGAGAACTTCAAAGGCTTGGCTGAGCAGTTCATCCACAACTTCTGCTTTGGGGTAAGACCCCAAAAGAAGACTACCCACCTGCTGTATGTCAAACAGGCCAAGGGTGAGAGCCTAAGAGACTACATAGCAAGATTCAACAAAGAGAAATTAGAGGTGGAAGATTATGAAGAGAGCATAGCCATGACCTCCCTTATAGGAAGCCTCCAGAAGGGGAAGCTATTGTGGAAACTGGCGGAAGACCCCCCTAGGTCCATGGCGGAGCTACTGGCAACCGCAGGGAAAGTGATGAATGCGGAAGAGGCAATGGCTGCCAAGTATGAGGAGGATAACCGCGGTAGCACAGGAAAGTCCCAAGATGTTAAAATGATGATGCTGAAATTAGCACCACCAGGTAAGGTGTTTTCAAGCTCAATATAAGAATAACAATGGCAGCACAGTTATGTAAAGAGATAAGAGACTGAGATGAGGATAAGAGGAGAGGGCACCGGTATATAAGTGGTTCAGCCAATTTGGCTTACGTCCACTGTGAGTGTGTGTGAGTAATATCACTGAATGAAGGCACTAATGGCCATGGATACAACCTCTCAAGCTTTCTCTCACTACTGTATATCTAGACAGAGTTTTTGCTAGGGTTTAATATCTGGGATCCTTTTGCAAGGTAGGGGATGACCCCTATATATAGTACCTAGGGGGTGTAATGTACCCCCATGCATGTAATGAGCATGTGTGTGGTAGCCTTACCAATGTGGGAGTGCCATCTGTCACTGTCACATGTAAGGAATGATGATGATATATTCTCCCCACGTGTGGAGAATAATCTTGTTACAACTGATTTGTGTCAACGTGTCCTTATCCAAATGTCAACAGATGCTCGGCTGCCATATTGGTGCATAACCTCGGCCTGGGAGAGGCCTAACTGTAAAGGATCGATAAACATCTTCCGAGATGTGCCATAGGGAGTCTCGGCCTGATCTCAGCCGAGACATTATGTTGGGGTCGGCCCCAGCCGAGGTTGGAATGATTCCATGCTGAAGGTTACCAAGGCTTCTTGTCACCTTGGCCTACACTCGGCCGGGGTTTCCATACCCAGGTATATGAGAATGCTGTTGATGCCTGTGATGCGCGTAGTGTCCATTGGAAATGTAGGTGGAAGTGTCGGCCTGGGCCGACCTTACTAAGGCTGAGGGCTGATATCGTGGGCCCATGGCTTATCCAGGGTCGATCAATATCTCGGCCATCACCTCGGCCGAGGTTGGTGTCTCTGGGCCGAGGTTACACTTGGGGCATATCAATCACCCCCCAGCCCTTAGTCATATGTGAGAGCAAGTGGCTAGGGGATTACTACACCTCCGAGACCTGTCTGTTCCAAGCCAATACCTGCCTAACACCTGTCCAATGCTAGAACGTGCTTACTTGGTAGGCGTGTGCCGTCAGCCGTCCTTTGGGGCTCCCTAGGCAATGATGGGCCTTAGGAAACGTGCCCACGTATTTAAGGGTTTCAAAACCCTTTTCCCTCCTTCTTCTTCACTTCATTCCTGTGCACGATTTGTTCTTGCAATTTTCTCTCTTTAAAGCTTCTCTAATCAATGCTCTTCTGCAGAGGCATTTGTTGGTTTTCTTGCGAGCTTTCTTCATTTGCCTTCATTGTTTCACTTCCAGGTATTTTCTTCCTTTCATTACCCTTGTTTTTCGCTTTCGATTTGCATTTTTTGGCGAATTTCTAAGTCTTTCGGCGAGCACCATTATTTCAGGGGAACTGTGTTTGCTTCGAATTTCTTGGTTTGATCTTTAAACTCCTTTATTTTACAAGTCAATCCTGTTTGTAGTTTTAGGAGTTATTCCAAGTTTAGGGTCGTCCTCTGATGCTCATACCTTTATACTAGCTTCTTGAGGATTTCCCCTCTCTTAGAGAGAAGACCCTAGAAAAGATTAGGCAAATAGAGAGATCTCAGGAGGAAGCTCGTAGGTCACAAGAGTTTCCCATTAGACCCTTGTTTCAACCACCTCTGAGAGTGATATATCCTGACCCCCCGGAGAACTTCTATCAGACAGGGGTTCCTGCTGATCCAACACCTATGTCTGAGTCTGAATCTTCTACCTCAGACCCCATGTCTGTGGACTCTTTTCAGGAAGCCATGGATTTCACACCTCGGCCTGGTCAGGCCCCTGATCAGGCCGAGGTCTCCAGCCGAGCCTCATCCCATAATGGCTCAAGCACCTCAGCCTCTTCTTCAGAGGTTAAAATTATTGATCCGAGTGTGGTTGTGCCACCCATTCTTGACGCCATCCCTCTGTCGGCCGTCACAGGGGCAGAGTTCGCTAAGAGATTCGCTAATAACCCATCTACATCTCCTCCGACCGACGTTGAGCTTGATGATGATGAAGATGCTGAAAGCGATGTCGACGTCTCTGAGGCGACCGAGATCGAAAGCACGGTAACCGAGGTGGATCTTCTGTGCTTCAGATATTTATACTCCATTAGTCCCTCCATAAAATTAAGGAGACCTCTGATGGAAGAGAGGGCCTATCACGGCCGAGATGGAGAAATCTTCCTGTACGAGCAGATGTTTAAGTTAGAGTTTCGCCTACCCATTCATCCCATCATCAAATCCATTCTTTCTTATATCAACTTGGCCCCCTCATAGCTATCTCCCAAGGCCTGGAGAGTCATCATAGGGGTCATTATCCTGTGGAGGGCAGTCCACCACTCTGACCTCCCAGTTCAGGTCTTCGTTGGTTGTTATGTCCCAACCTCGGCCAAAAACCATCCGAGCTACTATCATTTTTTGGCTCGGAGGCCTGAGAAGAAAATGCTCCAGGTGACTCAGACCTCAAACCATAATTGGAAGCCCCGCTATTTTTTCGCCTCTGGACCATGGGAATTTGGCCCATGTGTTCCCCCTTCTACACTTGAGCCGAGGATACCCCTCAAATGGGGTAAGGTCACCATGTCTGTCAGGGCCGACCCTGGTCTAAGTCTTCAGAATATCCAGAAGGTGAAAGCCTTATAATACCAAGGGGCACATGGTCTTTTTGTTAAGTTTGAACATTTGCTGACCCCCCATTATCTCTCGGGGACGGGCCTAGGTGGAAGTCCCCTTGTTGACTTTGGTAAGGATTTTTCTTTTAAGTTTAACCTCTGAACTCATTTATATCTAATCTCTAACCCATATCTTTTAACTTTTGCAGAGCGACCACAAAACATTTCAGACGAACTGTGGGAGATGGCTGCACCGAGCTTAGCGAGACTCGCCAAAAAAGCCGGTCTGAACGCTCCTCCCCCAGCTCCCTCTACATCTAAATCTCAGGCCTCAAAGAAGAGGGCCCCAGAATCCCATGCCTCTGAGGATCAGAGGCCGACCTTGAGGCAGAAGAAGGCCTCTGATGCTGTAATTCCAATCTCTTCGGCCGACGTCCTGTCGGCCCGCCTGGACCAGCTGAAGTTATCTGACAGCATTGTCGGCCATAATCTGCAGGCCCTTGACTCCATCGGCTCTGCAATGACCGAGGGTAACAAGTGCTTTTTCAGGTCTCTGGATACAGAACTACTGGTTGAGTTTGGCCTTCACAGAGCCGTTCAGGTATGTCTTGATCTCTCGTGTAAATTTTATAAGTGCAACATCTGACTTTTCTCCAGCTTAACTTCTTCCTTAAATGTGCAGGGAGTGGCTGCTATGCACCACCTATCGAACTGGACTCTGAGGAAATTACCCCTCATCCAGAAGGGGCAAGAGGCCGAGAAGGTTCAGAGCGCCCTAAATGCTGAGGTCGATCATCTGAAATCAGAGCTGCAGAACTCTGAAAATAAGGTTAAGGGGTTGGAGAAAGACATTTCTCTACTCGTCAAAGATCACGCCAAAGCCCTGAAGGCCAAAGATGACGTTCTGCAGCAGAAGGTCAGCTCGGCTATCAAGGCTACCCTTGAAGATGCCTCGGCCAAAATAATTTCTGACTACAAAGCCTCGGACGAGTTCATGGGTTTTGGTTTTGAATATCTAGAAAGAGGTATCAAGGCTACTACCAAATGGGCTGAAGTCAGAGAGAGGGAGGTCGATACTCTAAAGGCCTCTGACTTTGTGGGTCTCGGCTTTGCAGACCCTCAGTTTGCTCAGGCGCTTCAAGAGGTGGAGGACGAGGCTGCTGCTCTAGCTGAGACTGCAACTCTGGGAGGGACCGAGGTCGGAGGGGCAGACCATACTGATGACGTGGCCGAGGTTACTAATGCTGAGCAAGCCAATCAGGCCGAGGCTGTTAATGTTCCCCCCCCCCCCCCCCCAAACCTTTAGGATTTGTAACTTGTAACAATAAATTTGTAATTTGTAATTTGTAACTCGTAACTTGTAACACCATGGTATTTTGTATTCAAGGAATATTTGTAACAATGCCTCTGGATGCTATATGATCTCTTCCCTTTATTGAATGCCATGTGATCTCTTCTATTATTTTGTTGTAGTGATGTCTTGTTTATACTCAGTCAATAATTCTGACCTCAAACCTCTTCACCACTGAATTGTTATTAGGCTCTGAGGTCATTACCTAAGATGCTATTCTCATAACCAACTTCACCAAATTAATGATGTTAAGAGTCTGAGGTCATCTAACTAAGGTGTCTGAGCTCAGACCTCGTCACCACTGAATGGTGTTATGAGGGTCTGAGGTCATCACCTAACCTCATAATTAATTTCACCAAGTTAATGGTGTTAAGGGTCTGAGGTCATCTCATTATGGTGTCTGAGCTCAGACCTTGTCACTACCGAGTGATGTTATGAGGGTCTGAGGTTATCACCCAAGATGTTAGCCTCATAATAAATTTCACCAAATTAATGATGTTAAGGGTCTGAGGTCATCTCATTATGGTGTTTGATCTCAGACCTTGTCGCCACCGAGTGATGTTATGAGGGTCTGAGATCATCACCCAAGATGTTATCCTCATAATTGATCTCACCAAATTAATGATGTTAAGGGTCTGAGGTCATCTCATTATGGTGTCTGAGCTCAGACCTTGTCACCACCGAGTGATGTTATGAGGGTCTGAGGTTATCACCCAAGATGTTACCCTCATAATAAATTTCACCAAATTAATGATGTTAAGGGTCTGAGGTCATCTCATTATGGTGTTTGAGCTCAGACCTTGTCACCACCGAGTGATGTTATGAGGGTCTGAGGTCATCTCCCAAGATGTTAGCTTCATAATAAATTTCACCAAATTAATGATGTTAAGGGTCTGAGGTCATCTCATTATGGTGTCTGAGCTCAGACCTTGTCACCACCGAGTGATGTTATGAGGATCTGAGGTCATCACCCAAGATGTTATCCTCATAATTGATCTCACCAAATTAATGATGTTAAGGGTATGAGGTCATATCATTATGGTGTCTAAGCTCAGACCTTGCCACCACCGAGTGATGTTATGAGGGTCTGAGGTCATCACCTAAGATGTTAGCCTCATAATAAATTTCACCAAATTAATGATGTTAAGGGTCTGAGGTCATCTCATTATGGTGTCTGAGCTCAGACCTTGTCACCACCGAGTGATGTTATGAGGGTATGAGGTCATCACCCAAGATGTTATCCCCATAATGTATCTTTGGTCTAAGAATGAAGCAAGAACTGTCAAGGAAACTGATCTTTATTAATAGCCTCTTCTCAATAAGATGGTACATTTACATAAAATTCTACGCAACATCATATGTAATATCTCTTTAGGTGGTCAGCGTTCCATGGGTTAGTGAAAGGTTCTCCTTCTAGGTTTTCTTCCCTGTAAGTGCCAGGCACAACCTCTTCTGTTACTTTGTAGGGGCCATGCCAGTTTGGGTGTAGCTTATTTGCCTTTTGTAGGGTCTTCTTTAGCACTAGGTCTCCCACTGCGATGGGTCTTGACTTCACCCTTTGGTTGTAGAATTTCACGGCCCACTGCTGGTAAGCTGCTTTTCTGACCTCTGCGTCTTCTCTTATTTCTTTGATAAGATCCAGGTATAGACTCCTCTCTTCCCCATTGCTGTCTGGGTCGTATGTCTGAATCCGATGAGTTGGTAGTCCTACTTCCGTTGGTATGACGGCCTCTGAGCCATGTGCCAGCATGAATGGGGTTTCTCCTGTTGGTGTCCTTGCCGTGGTTCTGTAGCCATATATATTAACCCGTCTAGTTATAAAGAGCCGTATACGGCCTCTGAGCCATATATATTAACCCGCCTAGTTATGCTACCTCGTCTAACTAGCCATGTTGCAATCCTTTCTAACACACTACTTTAACCCGAGTACTTTATATTATTGATTCATAAGCTATTCTACTCATTAGCTTAATTAATTATTTCAACATTATTTGTTCATATAACTCTACTCTTATTATATATAACACTAGTTGTAAACCCGCGCGATGCGTGGGTTAAGCGATTATGTAAATGTGATTAAAAATATATGTGTTTTTTACTAAAATAAAATCATTATAGAGTCAAGGTGGCATACTATTAAATTAAAACAGTTTCATAATAGATTTTTTGTATATGCACACTTTCACCACATATGGGTTGTTATTAAACAAAAATGTCATTGGAAATAAATACTACTTTGTTTAATGGCGAAATCATCACCACCAAATCCAATCTTACGCAAATCATAAATTAAAAGTTATATCATCGTAATGCAAAAACTACTTTTCAAAAATCCTTAAATCTCTTAAATATTTTTTAAACTACTCTAAATATCAAGTGATATTATAACCTAGCTCAAACTGTCTCCTTTTCTTTTCAAAACTCATCCAAAATATAAAAAATGCAGCTCAATACAATAATCCTATTATTAAATAAAAAGAAGACATAAGAAAGAAGAAACGAACATTACATCCATAAAATTACACTGATCTAAAAGAATGCTAATTGAAGGATTTATACATACTTGTCAAATACCCACCTACCATGCTCCCTCCCACCACCTAAACCCATAAATCCATACCACCATACCCAACAACCTATCTAAGACCCACCTAAGTGTGACACCCCGCCTAATAAAATATCGGGCGATCAATCCTGTACCAAATTAAAACAGGAGTCTTATATGGTTCATTCTTAACATCACTGTCGAAAACTAATTTAAATACTAATAACTTATTAGGCTGGCGTCAAAATTTTATTTAACTAATCTTTTTAAACAAACCATTTAAATAAAACATCCACACAGTTTATATATAAAACTGAAAATGAAATAAAATAACCGAACACTCGGTTTAACATAATACAATAAATCGAATGCCGCATTAAAAAGGCAGAAAAAGAATAAATAAATGCAATTGGGATTTCAGCCCGAGAGTTTCTACAGTACCTCCTATCTAGATTACAAGGATAGAAGCGTCTACAGTAAACCTGCATGCATTCACAACTGCTGCAGCAAGCGTCTGACTCGAAGGAATCATCATCCAGGCGTCCCTGTGTCTGGACACCTATATATATATATCAAAAGAGGAGAAAATAGATAAATGGGTCAGAGCCCGAGTTGTGAAAATATTTTGCAAGTGCATAAATGCTTTATTTTTAAAATATGATTTCTTTCATATTTAAATTGGTATCGCACATTCTTTTAAATTAACCTAGTTAAGCTACCCTGCCTAACTAATCTGTTCACCCATCATCTCAAAATTCTAATACCCGAGTACTAAGGGCTAAACTTCTCCCCATTCCCAACATTGCTCTACGTTCGTGCGTGGGGTGTCTCGCGAAGCGAAATCCAAATAAGGAACCCCCCCGATACACTACTACCTGGAAATGTTGATCGTCGGGATTCATTAGGCCCTCGGCACATAGCGCATATATATAAAACTCATATATAAATATATATAGTTCTCACTAAAAACCTCTGATTCGTCTTTATACAGATCCGGATATATATCTACCGGAAAGGGAATAATAACTTATTATACTTTTAATCTTATATATATATCATATCTCAATGAATATAATTATACTTGTTACCATCACAAGCATAATAACCATCCCATCGAGCTATAACTCGAGGATGCAGTCTCATAGTGCCTATCTGAACCCAGGTTTACTCACTATACCTCGGTACCAAGCCAGACTCTCTCATGGTTATGGTAAAACTATACACAATGGTGTAGGCGATCATATTCTCTCTGCAAGTGGAGTACACACACATCGCACTCGAACGCGGGACGAGATGACCTGGAGATATACTCTCCCTGCTCCTCAAGCCAGGGGATTCACCCACATCGCCCCCCGGATCGCACTAGAGAAATATATAATATGGTTGTTCCAACCCTACGCCAAAGGAAAGCCCGTGGAACCAACCTATAAGATATAAACATACCAATTACACACAGATATATTTATTCATATCATCACATATATATACTTTAACCACTTCCGTATATATATTTATAATATCTCTTCCCAATATATATATGGCTATAACAACCAAACTCTCATGCGATAGACAATAATCCCGAATGTTCCCATTCTTAATAGTATATAAGTATTCGCAAACTTAAAATACTAAACCGATAAGTATTCTCTCACTTGAAATATGACTCGCACCTTAATCACGTTTAAGAATTTATACATATTCCAAATATATCAATTTGTAATAATCAAATAAGTATACTCTCAACTTATTTTTTGTCTTATAGGTATCGCATTACCTATAATCATAGTCGTCAACCGACCCTGGATAGCCGCTCATGCAACTCTAGCCTCTATCCTCAATTTTCATTCTATTCACATCCTAGGATTTATTCCAAATATATAGGCGGCATATAAATATATTTCTACTCGCATAATGTATATATAATCGCCCGCCGAAATATTACTCCGAGTGTTACTCATTTCGAACACCCTTAAATTAGTAAGCCCTGGACTTTATTCAATTAACCCAAGGCATACATCTCACTCCAATAATAATTTAAATTTTCCCACTCTATTTTTGGGAACCCCAAATATCCATCTCCACAATTTATTTTCCTCAAAACGCCTCATTAAGTGCCATACCATTTTGCACTTTCCTAGTCCAAATAATTTCCCTTAATTGGCTAGGTATGAATTCCCCTAGTTGGATATCTATTTCCTCAAATAAACAAGCTAGGATTAATTAATTTAAGAATTTATCCCATATACACAACATAAGCCGAAATTGCCAAAATATATGTAGGATCGATCGATCGACCCCTAGTAGTCGATCGATCGATCGAACAGGGCATCGTCTTCCCCAAGTCTGTTTCGGCCATTAACAAAACCTCCAAGCTTTTATTTCTTACCCCAACCTCAACAAACAACACATCTACATTTAAAGAGGGTTCTAAACATCCTAGAACCAAAAACCCACCATCAATTTCAAAAAAATTCTAAATTTCTTAAATCGAATATTTTTCGGGGTTTACTCGTTAATCTTCCGAAAAACTTGTTTTGATTCATGAAAAACCCAACCCAAAAACCTTTATAGTTCTATACACCAATTACAATATGAGATTTTATGCTTAAAGGAATAAAGCAAGTAAACACTTGCCTTGTGGATAAAATCCGACAACCTCGAGTCAAATCCCGCGGAGTTTGGCCGGAATCCCCTTTTTCTCCTATTTTCTTCTCTTCCTTTTTTCTCTTCTTCTTTTCTCTCTTTTCTTTCCCTCTCCCGTGCCTTTTATAGGAGAGAATAAGGGTTTATCCCTTATAAACCCAAAAATGACTCGTTTACTCAATTACGAGTCCCTACTAGTCCAAAACTTCCCGAAATCCAAACACAACTATCGAATACTCTATTATGACTATCTCGGCCATTTTGAAATCAATCGCACACTCAAAATCTCCATCCGAGGTACTTAGCCGCAATTTACTAATTAAACCCAACACATCTCAATATGAGTTTTTCGATTAAAATATTATCCTTCATCTCTTTACCCAACTGCGACATATAATTAAAATGCTCCAACTCATTCACTTAATCCTAGAAGTAAGTATAACACCCATCGAAAATCATCTAACCCTCGTAAAGTCCAAAAATTATTGTTCATGATAATTCCTCAAATTTCCAAATTACACTTACTTATGAAATTTAATTATCCATAAAAGTGCGGGGTATTACACTAAGACCCAAAACCACAGACACACACGCACACACACAACCTTACTAAATCCCAAATAGTCATGTGTTACCTCTATCAATCACACACACACGCATAAAACTTGAACAAACCCATCTCCATAGTCGAGACCCACCTACACACACAAACTGACCACTTCCTCTCCCTCTTAGCTGATAATCCATACCCACCTGCACACACAAATTGCTAGAACGACCAGCAACAAACTATGATCGGACAACTGAGCCACCAAAGGAGACGAAGTCCAGAACAAACCCGCCCCAACCTAAGATGAAACAATCACAAGTGGTGGAAACACCTTATAGAGAGATAACTTTTTGGTATTGTCGTTGTTTGAAAGCTCCTCTAATCAAAACCTTTCATATTTATAAAAATATATCAATACTAGAGTGTAGCGGTAAGTAAGGGAATCAGTCCAAATCTAAGGGTGAAACATACAAGAGAGGCATGCAATTCATTTGTTTATATTCTTCTTGGACTTTTTGCTTTTTCTATTTTTTTTTAGCTTTTTCAAATATTTAAACTATTTTGTGGAATAAAGTGAATTTTAATCTAAGAACCAACTATAATGAGAACCAACTAAAATGAAAGTGTGTGAAATGTGACTAGATTAAATGACTAAAATAAATGAACAAAAAATAATACTAAAATAAGAGATAAAGTGAGGTAAATAAATTTTAGAACAATCAAGGAGTGGGGCTACACAACAAATTCTAGCTATTTTAACTAAATAATTTAATTATTTGAATTCTCCCAAATTAATATCAAAATTTCAAATCAACTCTCGTTGCAAATGTAATTTTAATAGTAACCTTTTAGAAAATTAAATTTAACCCCTCACAACTCTAGAAAATAGATATACACTCCTTTTAATTAATCACCTGCTATGATCGATTCATCAAAATTTGTATAAATCATAGAAAATGAAATTTAGAGTTGAAATTCAAGGAATAATATCACACTTAAGAAACCCCTATCTCTAGTTCGAATATAAAATGGGTATTGTATCTCGAATTTTGATTTTCTATCGAAAATCATTTACCCTCTCTCGAGGCGTAAATTTAAGGGTGAATGATCAAAATTAACATTCAAAGGGAATTTTCAAATAATCAAACTAATTAAATCAAAATAACATCAAATAAGGGTTCATCCCACCCCTTGAAAGGGGATTTAGCCTAACATGATATCAAAATTGACAAACTAATAATCAAAGGTATTAAAATAGATGAGAAGATAAGAGAACAATCAAACCCAATCTATTGATGCTTAATTAAACTTCAATCCTTGCGTTGAAATTTACATCCCTCAATTTGAATGATCAAACCAAAATTATATAAAAAAAAATACACTTAAATTAATCCTCACAACAATTTATTTTTCCTCAATATTAACAAAAGAAGATAAAAATTCTAAACTAACCTAAAAACTATACTAAAATGGTGTTTCTCTCTCTAAAATTCTCTCTACCCTAAATTATTAGATTATTTAATGGGTTTTCAATTGACCTTGAGTCTTCTTATATAGTGTCCATGGAGCTAAGGGATATGAATGGGAGAATTAAGATGCAAGTGGATAAAATGGGTATTGGGATAAGAGGGGTATGAGAGCATATGGAATGTGGGGTGATGAGAGAGTGTTGGTAATGCACACGAGTGCCTGTGGGTTGAGAGTGTGAGGGGGTTGGAGGGTATTTTTGGAAATTGGTTAAATGGTTTTAGCTGGAGTTAATTTGCGAAAAGGGGTAATGGGTGGCTTAAAAGACATGTGGGATTTTATGTGTTTGGACTTTAGCTAACATGGGTTTGGCTTAGGATGTAATAGCAGGTAGAAAAATCGCGTTAGCAATTGTGGGTGAAATGGGTTTAAAGGAACTTGTTAGAACCGGGTCTCGGGTTGGATTTGCAGGTGGTTCGGGTTCGACATGGGGTCGGGTTGTGGTTCATTCGGGTAAGGATATGGTCGCGGGTTGCTTGGGTTCATGGAGGTTGCGTGGACTCCCGATCGGAACGGGCATAGGTCGCCGTCGGGTTTGGACAGGGGAAGTCGCGGGTTTCGGGTTTAACCCGGTTGGTTGGTGGATAGAGTGATGGTGATGAAGTTGGTTAATGGAGGTGAGTATGGAGAGAGAAAGGGGTAGGTTGAAGATGAAGTGGGTGTGATGAGGTGTGGTGGAGGTGTATGATAATAGGGTGAGGGGGTTTTTAAGTGTATGTGAGTGTGTTAGTTTTGTGTGTGTGTGTTTAACTTTGCACCCTAAATAAAATAAAATAATAAAATAAACCTCATAAAATAAAAACAAGTAAAATAAAAACTAAACTAAACTAAACTAAACTAAAAATAAAAATCAACTAAAAATAAAATCCTAATCTAAAAAACACTAAAATAATAAAACTAAAGAAATAAAAACTAAAAATCTAATAAAAATGAAAACTAAAGTCCTACAATATATAAAATCTAATAAACTAAAAATAAACTCCTAAAAATCAATCCTAATAAAATAAAGATAAAATAAAGATTAAAAGTTAAAAACTAATAAAAATCAAAATAAAATAGACTAATTAAAAAGAAATATAAAAATAGAAAATAAATCCTAGAAAATTCTAAATAAATCTAAAATGAAACCTAAAAAAAAAATAAAATGACACAAAATAAAAGTCCAGAAAAATCTAAAAAAACACAAACTAAACACACACGAGGCTCGGGTGATGGTTTGGGCTAGGTTAGGCTTAGGTAAGGTACGGGACTGGGGAATCATCTCCATAAATCGCACAATTGCCTTAAAATAAACCTTGAACTTTTGCAAATGACGATCAAGCATGGACATTAAATATTTATGCATATAAGACCCAAATTGTCGAGAATTAGCAAGTAAAATACGTCTATTCGGGGTATAAAATGTACACTTTTGGGTACTTATCAACACCCTATGTGCAAATCAATATAAAAATCGAATTGATCCAAAAACAAATATGAAAATAAATCGAAATCAACCCATAAAATATAAATCAAAACATATACATGATGATTTTGAATCCATTTTGAAATCCATAAAAATCCAATCAATGATTTTGAGTTGAGAAGAGAGAGAGTTATTTATGTCGGTTTACATGGGCATTTCAAAATTTTCAACGCAGATTATAACGGATTTATAAAAAAAAGTCATAGTTCTAATTTATAAGTGTTAATGAAAATCTCAAAATCCAAGGGCCCGAGACGGTGGACACTCTGGTCGACTTGTGTGATATAACTTTTTAATGAAGAAAATGAATATTATATACATCTGAAATGATAATAAGGAAATATATGTGTGACTTATTTAACTTTTTAATAAGAAAAAAAGGTAAAAGGGGAATATATTATTGGATCACCTTTGTGATGAAAGCTTCGGTGCAGTCAATTTCTCGTTTAAATTTCATGTTGGTTTGATTCCAAAGTTCAGTGGTGAGTCATCTATTTCACTTGGTTTGAATCTGAGTTTCATCACCCCATCAATGTCGGAGCCAACTCTGGTACGAAGATCAATCAGAGTTTGAATCTCAGGTGGTTCAGTGGTTCATTTTTGGTTATCAAAAAAGTTTAATCAAGATATAGGTCTTAAGCTGAATCGATTGTTTTGGTTTTGACAACTATGGTGATGTTTTCGGAACCACAAAAAATATGGGTCATTTTTTGGTTTGGGGATTTAGGTCGTCGATGAGAAGCAGGGGATGGAGGGCTGAAATACTTATAGTCTAGTATTCTATTTTACCATAATAGAAGACGGATAGTTAGAAGGGAAAGAGTCGTTTAAAAGGGAAACAATGGAAAGCCTAAGAAGATAGAAAGACTAATTGTATCTACTCAAATCAACAGCCACGTGTACACTCTAATAAGAAAGGAGAATTTAGTGTTGTTTTGCATTTTATAGTATATAAAGGATTCACATTTAATGTATTTCCCCGTATATTAATATCTACACTATTATAGACGTAATAATATACAACAACAAGCACACATATATCGCTTATAGTCACCATCCTTCCAAGTATTACCCTGTTGGATGATTTTCTCTGAAATGCTATCATATTCCAGGTATGTTCACTCTAACCCAGTTACTATAAGTCGGCTTAAATCACACCGAACTTGATAAAAATCGCAAACATAGTGGACCCTATCATAGTCCTTCGATAGTGAGACCAAACCATACCCAAATCGTCTCAACTCAAAAATAAACCACACAATAAAATACGTGGCGCTATGACCTGGGGACTATACTCACCCTGCATTCACAAGCCAGAGGATTCACCCACATCGCGCAGCCTCTCATGAAAACACTAGAGGGGTATGTTCCACAGAAAATATCATACATAGAGATAGTATTCATATATATATATATATTGTCTTCATACCCTTATATATATTCCTAAAATCTGGCTAATCCATGTTTATCACCCTAAGCACTATCCCACTTATCCCGAGGTTATTCCTCGACTCTTAATTAATTAAATTCTCCTCTTGATTAAATAATATAACATGTTTCTCATTACTGAATTCTACCGGACTCTCCCAACAAGTCTTAATTGCATAAACATGAAATCACTTTATCCGTTGAATCTCTTACGCCCTACATACTATTATTCCATAAATACCCTACGTACAAGTATATCGAGTTAACTCTCATCTACCCAAAATTTCCCTTACTGAACAAAATCAGCAAAAGTATTACAAATCATTAACTTAAGCTCAATATCATCAACTATGAATTCATATCAACTAAGAGAAAATATCCACAAGGTTTTGTAATCATCCAAATCATAATTATGCCTACGATAAAATCCATCCCTAGATTACCAACTAAATATTTTTGTCTCGTACACCCTTCAGTATAAAATTCATAACTAATTGAAAAAAAATAAATAAATATGAGGTCAGCACCCACGCGATCGTAATGAAAAGATCTTCAATTTCATATTTTGGACAAGTAAGTAAATCGAACCGATTTGGCCAGGGGCAAACCGGTTCGCTTTGTTAGTCAAAATGACGTGGTGATGATTCTGGCAAACTCCAACCTGTGTTCTTCCCCAATTTCAATCCCAATCACCCTCTAAATCATTTTTCCACACTAACCAATCAATATAAATCATAAAGGAATATTTTCCACATGAGTTTAACATCCATCAATCATTTAATTCAAAGGATTTAATCATCAATCATCAAATTAATCCATATTTATAGGTCTCGATTATGAACACCTCTATTTAACCTAGTTTCAATTTAACAACCCAATTACTTATGATCAATCCTATAAATATTTATAAAGATATTATCTTTATGATATGGGATTCATTCAATAATATCATACATCAATTTACACAGCTATTTATGGAATTTATTTCACCCGAAACCCCATTTACATTAAAACCCTCACCCAAAAATGGTTTTGTTCTACACCTACCGTGATATGAACATGAATCGGCTCAATTTAATTTAAAGCAAGTTAATTAATTGCCTCTAGATATTCGTAGGGTCTGATTTTCGTTGTAGACGACGAATCTATGGTAGAATGCTCGAATCTCCCTTGAATTCTCTCCCAATTTGACTTTTAGCTTTCTCGTTGCCTCTGCGACTTTTTCTTTCTCTCTTAGGGTTTGCCTCTAACGATAATGGATGCCAACACCTCTAATATTAGGTTATAAACTCTCTAATCCCGAGAATAGTCTAATGGGACAAGTCCACTTGACCCATATACCCCCGTAAGAGCCCATGATAGTCTAAAACTCCCCCGGAACCCAAATAATACACCCGGATACAATATTTTCCCTATTTTGGCCCATTCGGAACCAACATTGACCTCGAAATCACCATCTGAGTCACTCTATATAAATTTCCCATCTCAACCTTAAAATAGTCTACCCACGCCCCCCGATTGAAATATGACATAGACCCATCGTTATTACTCACTACGACGTATAATAATTATCACATGTTATTTAATTCACACTTAGTAAATTTATCACATAAATATTAATCTTAATCTCACCCAATTAATATTTATTAAATACGTAATATTTCATTTTAATTAAACTACTGCACACGTGTAATTTTAAAATACCATAAATAATTAAATTCATAATTATCCAAAAATACGAGGTATTACGGTTCCTTCTAGGTCGTTTGCAAAACATCCCACGCCTTGTTAAACATTGTACATGTGGATATATGTTTAAACTTACTCGGGGACACGCAACCAAAACTAGTGTTAAGTCCCTTCATATTCCACCCACTTTCTTTTAAATTGTTGTTGTCCCAATTAGATCTAATCTTATCAACTTGGACGTCATCAAGAACGGTTCTAGGACAAATCCACCTCACAAGCACATTATTCCATATACGGTCATCCATGGACATTAAATATATTATTATATAGGCTTTCTAATAGGAATAATTGCTATCATAAAATGGACGAGTTCGGAGGGTTGAACTTCTATCAATTACACACAGAAAGGATCTATGCCTAGGTTTTAACACCTAAAACTGGGAGAACCGCTGTGATACATGTTGAAAGTGTGTCTCTCGATGGTAGCTACCCAAATAAAAATTATTTTGCCTATTTCAAGAAAGAAGTTCGTTAATTTATTATTAGTTGGACACTCTTTCCCACCATATTCTCCGTAAACAGTGCCAACAGTTGGATTATGATACACAACCGCGACTGATTTTGGTCCACAACTAATGCCTTTGAATCTTCTAGCCAAAAATTTCTTCTTCAAAGTATAAGCAACGTATATTGTTCCGAGATGGGACCTTCAAGCAACCAAAATGCTATACGTAGGATATTTGAGGGAATCCTATAGATATGCATGTTGGGATATTTGCAAAGGTGTGGTGCTTTAAATCTCAAAACGAGTTTTTTTAAGCCAAGGAAGAGAAAATATTTACTCACTAATAAAGATTAGATTTTTTAAACAATGTGAGTAAATATACCTCTATTACAGACGGCGGTTGGAAGAACTCAAAGAAGAGAAGTGAAAAAATGTGCTCGCAAATATATGTAATGTTTTAATCATCAAAAATATTTTTTCAAAGCTCTTACTCTTGGTTTGGAAGAGTACACAACACACTAACTTATAGCCTTTTTAGTTGAAAATGTTTAAAGGCTCAAAAACTAGGTGTCACACTCTTAATGTGTCAAATAGTCACATTAGGGTCTAAATCACCCAAAAAGTTATACTTGACACACTAATTAAAAATATCATAAAGAAATATATTGTGCAAAACTGACTTCGGTATTGTCAGACATGTGTCACCTCAGGGTCGCTGTAGCGAGTGATTGCTTCGATGCGTTGAACCTAAAGCGATAATCGTGCACTAGTCTAGAATTTTTGCACAGGGATATAAACAATCAATGAGATAGTGTCACTGCAGCAAGGAGGACCATCACTTCGGCTAAACTCTTACGAAGCTAGTCACGCTTTAGTCCAAATATTTTTGGACATGGAAAAGAGAATGCCAGCGACAAGTTTTGCTGCGGTGAGGCATGCCTTTATTGCTGAGAAGCTGAGGTGAGGGAGGTCGCGCATGTGTCCAAAGATTTTGTCCAGTTCGCCTTTAGAAGATTTTCCACGATATGTTTTTTAGGAAAATTCCAAGAATGTTTTTTCTCACATGAACACTCATACTTAAAATACATAAAAATATGCAATTCTTTATAAAGTAGAATTTTCTATATATGAAAAGTATATTTGCATGTATTTTTGACAAAATTACAAAACCAAGGTTAATTAAAAAATATTTTTTGATTATTAAAACAAATTAACCGAGGTGAATCTAAGTTCCTTAAGTCTTATATATTTTTATAAGTGGTTTACTTGAGGTACGGTGTTGAGTGAATCCGGTTTCTTGATGAAGATTTCTGCTAACCACTTAGACAAAGACTCAAACATGTTTTGGTTAAGGAATTCAAACAATCTACTCTATGGAGCACATCGAGTATACTATACTCTTACAAAGACCTTTAGGATGAATATTTGATGAACCCAAATCTTTTTGTTGCGGGAATATGAATCACTCTCTACCACTTGGTAATAAACGCTTCATTCGACTTAATTAGGGTCTTTTATTGATGAACTTTTAGACGAGTTTGTTTTTTATTGTATGTGTTTGTTGTATATTTGAATCATAAAAGTTAAGTTCATATGAGGTTATGATGTGTATATATCGTTCCTTGAAGAAAACTAGTCATTTGTGGGTGTTTTAGTAAAGTTGCAAAATGTATTTTGAAAAAACTAGTCGACCCATTTAGTTATAATCGATTTTTTTTACTTGGAGATGACATTAATTCTCAATTTTTTGTTTCAATTTTTACTCAATTCGAGAAGCTCACACCGTCGACTCATTTAACTTTAAACCGAATCTTTTAGGCATTATGGTTAAATTTTTTTTAAAAATATTATTTGAAAAGTTTTAAAAGTTTGTTAAAACTCTCCAAAAGTCTCTGTGTGTGTGTGTGTGTGTGTGAGGAAGAGAGAGAGAGAGAGAGAGAGAGAGAGAGAGAGAGAGAGAGAGAGAGAGAGAGAGAGAGAGAGAGAGAGAGAAAGAGAGAAGCATAGAGTTATTTTCATATTTAACTCAGATCAATCCAGAGTGTTTAAACACTACATTGAATCATAACACTCTAAAAACTCAAGTTGTTTTATGTGTTGATCTCCTTATACGTTTGATGATGACATGTGATCTACTTTTCATATCTTAATAAATATTTTATCATGTTGAATTCTATTTATGATTTTATAGCCTTATTTTGTTCCCTTGAGTTAATCTTAAAATTTTTGAGGTTCTTCCATGTTTGTGTGTGGAAACTAGCTTAAGAGTGTTAATCTTGTTGAGATGCTTTTAAATGATATTGGATATATGTAAGCTTTTGTTCTTACTTAATTCCCCTGATTCCTTTTGTTAAGATGTTGAAGTTTAATTGAATAAACTCTCTTGTGAAGTAGACTTATGCTAACTTGAATGGACTTGGTGGTACGTTGATCAATTTAATTGATCCTTAATTTAATTTTTATATCACTTGAGTCTTAATCCTATAACATTACTTATGATCCTGAAATCTCATATATACTTTAGAAAAGATAATTAGTAATACACATGTCATAAATTTTATTATTAATATTTTAATCAATTGAAGATTGTTTCACAATCCTTTGGATTCACACATCCAATTGCATATTCTTATCCTTTTCTTACGTTTGCTCATGGACTTTGAAGCCCTATAGATTTTGAGACTTAAACTTAGCCAACTTTTCCATATAAACCCCGAGCATGTCGGCCCATAACTAAGAAACTAAGTTGTGAATATATTGAAAGAACTAGAGGACAATGAATCGTCTAGTCAATTGGGTGTTGACACGTGCCGAGGGAAAAGTTCATTTACCCTTATGTAGATCGGTAACCGACCTACCAACAATAATGCCAGGTGGATATTAGATTCAAAATCCACGTCAAAATTTATGATGGACCTCGTGTTAGATTACTCTCAACTCCTAGCAATGCTTATTTCAAAAGGTGATCCACCCACCGTGGGAGCTACAACGATCATGGATTTTTCCTTTACGACACACCCATTGAGGATCCCACTACTAGGAACCATGGGATACATTCTATTAACATATAAGAGGAGTTCCTACAAGAAATCAAAGGAAACATCTAGAGATATATCAATGGGTGCCCAACAATATCCACGGATCCATCTCACAATGTATTAGAAGGAACCATTCACCAAGGACACTACCAACTTCAAGTGACAATAGGAAATCTTGATCCATAAGTCTCCAAGAAGATCACAATGACTTCCATTATGAGAGTCGTGAACTGTAACGCCCTAAGCCGGGTTTGGGTCACCGTTGGGTCAACCTGCACCGAGTCAAGGAGTTAAAGGGGGAGGGGGAAGTCTAATTTTATTACTTAAGAAGAACCCTTTTTATTGCACCATTAATTAAAGATTAATTTACCATTTTTAATTTAGAGAAAGTGGTGGCCACTTTAAGTAATTAGGTCAATTTACAAGATATATTTATGAAAAATCTGATTTAATACACATTACTAACTAACTAAGTAATAAACCATATTCATCCCTGTATTATTACAAACCATAGCCAAAGGCCCGAATAAAATGTTTAAGTCACAAATTACCAATGTTCCAAAACATAATTTCATTAAAATTACAGAGCCACTAACGATGTTGATTACCCTCTGGGGTCTTACCAGCATCCTTCACAATGTCCCTCTACTCGAAGTACCTGGGGTGGGGGCGGGGGTTTTAACATAAAAAGCAGGGAAGATCGAACGCTCAGCAGGGTGGGTAATGCTAAGCTATGCATTTTCTAAAAAATAATAATGTGTATTTTAATCAATTTCAAAAATATTTAATAATTTAGTTAATATTAATGCAACTACTATACAATGCACTCGAGCAATAAGCTCATACTCACACTTAACCATTTCACACCACCCTTTACCAAGTCTAGAGACTAATTGATCACATTTTATCCTTTGATCTCCTTTTATAACATTTCATTAGGTTGTCTTACTTATTCATTTTCGAGCACAACCATTATTATTTTCGTTTTCCATTATCTTTTCTCGGAATCATCTAATAATCGAATACTTTAACAGAATCCACACCATCGGCTATGCTATCATATGCTCTGGCCAATGATTTTGGGTCTTTCTCCTCAGGCCTCCGGGCCCTTCTTAATTATCCCGGTGTCATCCTAGTCCATTTTAGTATGTCTTAATATTTTAGCTAATGTGCACATTATTCCACCACTTACATCATTTTTATCATTTCTACGATCTATATCACCATTTCACTTTGTCACGTGCCATTTTACACCATTCATCCATTTTTCACCAAAAACCGACCGATAAGGTCCAACGAGGAGTCCAACCACTAGGACCCTCAAGTTTGTCAAAATCACCATTTTGCCCTTTCTTTCGTAATAAATTTGAGAAAAACATTTTCGAATCATTATGGAACTAAAGGTCAACCTTTCCTTTCCAAATATCCTTATTATGATTATATGTCGAAAATCATGTTCATCATTTTATGTTTTAACACATAAAATACATTTAATCATTTAAGACCATTTTTAACCAAATGTTCATAACTTTGCTCTATCATCACATGTGACTTCAAATATTATTTTTGTTTATTCTAACAATATTTACAACACATTTTTAGGGTTGTTATCCTTCAGTTTCTTATTTTTTTTATAAAACCCATTTCAACGTGATTTATCAAGTTTAAAATAGCATTTTTATCTTACTACATCATTCCACATATGTTAAAGAGGATTTCAAGCCTAGATACTTCTTTAAAATGCACTAAAGAAGATATAAATCACGGGTTTACATTTTTCATGCTTTATTCCATATTTGAAGGTAAAAATTCCCTTTTATTCATAAAAGGTCTTCTTTAAAAGTCTATTTTTCAAGACTTTACCATATTAGCAAATAATTTCATTTTTGGCATTAAATATCATCTCTCATGCATCCTACACATTTTTTATAGCTAGAAACCTTAAAATCTTAGGAAGAGGAAAACCCTACCTGATGGTTTGGAGAGGGAACAACTAAGAGGATGAAGATTTAAGTTCTTAGATCCAAAGAATCCAAAAGCTCTCCAAAGTAACACCAAAGTTCCTCCTATATGCTTTGGCTCTACCCACTTCCACCCGTGATGAAAGCTTGAAGATGATAGATAAAGGTTGGAAATGGTGTCTCATGGTGTTTCAAAGTGGTAGCAAGGTGTGGCTATTATGGAAAAAGCTTGGGGAAGAATATGGGTTCTTGGAACTTAGAGAGAGAGAGAGAGAGAGAGAGAGAGAGAGAGAGAGAGAGCGTGTGTGTGACAACTCGAATATAATTATGATAAATTATGTTTAAATCAAGATTAGCTTATGTGATATGGATAATATGTTATTAGTATATATATAATGTTAAGTCATTATGTTTAGTCTAATCCTACCTTCATAAAGCTTGAAATATCGATTTAGTTACAAATCTGAAATTTTGAAGTTTTCGGTAGGAATGTTCCTGTTGGAGGCTAGTTTTGACCTTTATGACATAACAATGGACTTGAGGTATAAATTAGATATTTGTAGATATATGACTTAGGCTTGTAACAAAATAAATGGTTCATCGAACGGACATCCGAGTGGGAAGATATTGCCTTTTGACGAACAGGGGGTAAAGTATTCATTTAGCCTTAAATGATATTTTGTTTTATATAATGCCACATGTTATATTTTGATTGGACCAAGGGGGGTGACCTTATGCCGATTTATAAACCTTGAACTAAGCTCTTCCTTCAGCATATTTCAGCCATGGAAGATCATTAACCTAAGGAAAGAGAGGTTTGAAATTTAGACGAGGAAATTATTGAGTAAGGTTTGTGAGGGTTCTATTGCATATGTTCTTGACACTAGGAATGTGGCTTTACAATTATTCGATGTTCCAATTGTACGGGATTTTCTAGAAGTGTTTCCTAGTGAGTTATCAGGGTTACCCCCAGAGAGAGAAGTTGAATTTAGTACTGAATTGGCACCGGGGACAACCCCTATTTCTATGGCACCATATAGAATGGCACCTGCTGAGTTGAAAGAACTCATGATTCAGTTACAGGATATACTTGATAGGGTGTTCATACAGCCTAGTGTATCTCCATGGGGTGCACCAGTTTTATTTGTGAAGAATAAAGATGGTACCATGCGTTTGTGTATTGATTATAGGCAACTTAATAAAGCTACAATTAAGAACAAATACCCTTTTACCTCGTATAGATGATTTATTTGTTCAGTTACAGGGTGCTAAAGTGTTTTCAAAAATAGACTTGCGATCGGGTTATCATCAGTTGAGGTTCAAAGGAGAGAGATATTTCTAAAACTGCTTTCGTACTCGGTATGGTCATTTTGAATTTTTGGTGATGCCTTTTGGGGTGACTAATGTTCCAACTGTATTTATGGATCTTATGAACCGGGTACTGCATCCTTTTGTTGATTCATTTGTGATAGTTTTTATTGATGATATTCTGATTTATTCACGTGATATGGATGAACATGAAAAGCATCTCATAACTATTTTGAATCTGTTGAAAGATAAGAAGTTGTATGCTAAGTTTAGCAAGTGTGAATTTTGGCTATCACAAGTTGTATTTTTAGGCCATGTTATTTCTGGAGATGGTATATGTGTTGATCCTAAAAAGGTAAAGGCTATTTTAAAATGGGAGAGGCCCAATAATGTGACGAGGTGAGGAGTTTTCTGGGTTTAGCTGGGTATTATAGAAGGTTTATTAAGGGATTTTCTTCGATTGCCTTGCCAATGACTAAACTAACTCGGAAGGATGTTAAGTTTGAATGGAATTCTGATTGTGAAAATAGTTTTGATGAATTAAAAAAGAGGTTAGTAACTGCACCTGTTCTTACTATTCCGCATGGTGGAGATGCTTTTGTTATTTATACTGATGCTTCTCACCAGGGGTTGGGTTGTGTTTTTATGCAACATGGTTAAGTTATTGCTTATGCTTCTAGGCAGTTGCGTACACATGAACGTAATTATCCTACACATGATTTGGAACTTGCTGCTATTATGTTTGCTTTGAAATTATGGCATCATTATCAATATAGTGAGGTATGTGAAATTTTTACTGACCATCAAAGCCTTAAATATTTATTTACTCAGAAGGAGTTGAATTTGAGATAAAGGCGGTGGATGGAGTTAATTAAAGATTATGATTGTACCATTCACTACCGCCCAGGGAAGACAAATGTAGTTGCAGATGCTCAGAGTAGAAAGGCTTCAGGAAGGTTATCTTGTATTCGGTGTGCTAGAGTTACCCACATTATGGAGTTGAGATTGATGGGAGTAGAATTGAAGCTAGCAGATGGGGACAGGTTCTTTTCTCGTGTACCCGTATTCATGATTTGCAAAGCCAAGATCTTTTTCTTGAGAAGAAACTACAAGATGTCCGAGATGGTAGGTCTGAAGATTTTTGTATTGTGAATGATGGCACTTTATTGTATAAGCAACGATTATGTGTGCCTAATGTGGGTGGATTGAAAGAGGAAATTTTAGATGAGGCTCATAATTCCATTTATACTATGCATCCTGGTAGTACTAAAATGTCTAGGTATTTAAAGGAGCATTATTTGTGGAATAATACGAAGAAGGAAATAACTAATTTTGTTGCTAGGTGCCTTAGATGTCAGCAAGTGAAAGTGGAACATCAGAAACCTACTAGTCTGCGTCAGCCATTGCCAATACCGAAATGGAAATGGGATCATGTAACAATGGATTTTGTGGTTAGGCTTCCTCGATCTCAGAAGGGGTCAAATTCGATTTGTGTAGTGGTGGACAGATTGACCAAGTCCGCTCATTTTCTAGCAGTCAAGACTACGTATACAGTTGATAGGTATGCTAGATTGTATGTTAATGAGATTATTCGATTACATAGAGCACCGGTATCTATTGTTTCAAATAGGGTACTTTTACATCCAAATTTTAGGATAGCTTGCAGTATGCTAAGGGTACTAACTTAAAGTTTAGTACGACTTTTCATCCTCGGACAGATGGGCAGTTTGAAAGGACAATACAAATTTTGGAAGATATGCTTAGAGCTTGTGTGCTTGATTTTAAAGGAAATTGGGATGAATATTTGCCTTTGATAGAATTTGCATATAACAATAGTTTTCAATCTACTATTGGTATGGAAACATATGAAGCGTTGTATGGTAGACGGTTCTGTACACCCGTATGTTGGTGTGAAGTTGGTGAAAGGAAGATAGAGGATCCAGAGTTGATTGAAGTCACCACTAAAAAAGTGAAGATTATTCAAGATAGAATGAGAACGGCTCAAAGCAGACAGAAGAGTTATACAGATCAACAGTGAAAAGATTTTAAATTCCAAAAAGGGGATTATGTGTTTCTTATGATATCACCATGTAAATGAGTTATGAGATTTTGAAAGAAAGGAAAATTGAGTCCACGCTACATTAGACCTTATGAAATTCTTGAGAAAGTCGGGATGGTTACCTACAAGTTAGCGTTACCACAGGAGTTAGCTCGATTACATGATGTTTTCCATGTTTCCATATTGAAAAAGTATGTAGCAGACCCTTCACATGTATTGGTGGAACAACCTATTGAGTTGAAGGAATACTTGAGCTATGTGGAAGAACCACTTGCTATCGTAGATAGGAAGGAACAGATATTGAGATCCAAAGTGATCCCACTTGTAAAGGTTGTGTGGGGAAGGCATTCCATGGAAGAGGCTACATGGGAGAGCGAGGCTACCATAAAGATGCGTTATCCGTATTTGTTTGATTCAGACAACCAAGGTATGTCAATTTTGGGGACGAAATTTCCTAACAGGGGGAGAATTGTGACAACCCGAATATAATTATGATAAATTATGTTTAAATCATGATTAGCTTATGTGATATGGATAATATGTTATTAGTATATATATAATGTTAATTCATTATGTTTAGTCTAATCCTACCATCATAAAGCTTGAAATATCGAATTAGTTACAAATGTGAAATTTTGAAGTTTTCGGTAGGAATGTTCCTGTTGGAGGCTAGTTTTGACCTTTATGACATAACAATGGACTTGAGGTATAAACTATATATTTGTAGATATATGACTTAGGTTTGTAACAAAATAAACTGTTCATCGAACGGACATCCGAGTGGGAAGATATTGCCTTTTGACGAACAAGGGGTAAAAAAGTAATTTAGCCTTAAATGATATTTTGTTTTACATAATGCCAGATGTTATATTTTGATTGGATCAAGGGGGTGACCTTATGCCGATTTATAAACCTTGAACTAAGCTCTTCCTTCAGCATATTTCATCCATGGAAGATCTTTAACCTAAGGAAAGAGAGTTTTGAAGTTTAGGAAGAAAGTGTGAGGAGGAATTGGAGAAAAATTCATAGAAAATTTACATAAGAGCCCCTAAGGTAATTCCATCCATAAATCTTGTTTGATTTTTACGTATTACTGATTTAAATGATATAAATCATCAGTTTTTTACTGAAATTCCATGTCTTGATGTGTACTCATGGATAGATGCATGTTTAAGCAAACGTGAATGTGTAAACCTTTGAAATTGCCTTGTTTAGAAACCTTGTGTATTCAAACTGTCATATCTTTTTTTATAGTTACTGAAATTGATTGATTCCAATTGAAGATTAAAATAGACTCATATATGTATGTCATAACCTAAAATCAAGTAAAACTACCTAGAAATGAATCTTGGGTGATGGTTTGAAGTTCGGGTATGAAATCTGCCCCAAAAGAGTAAATATGCATACCATATGTTTGATGTTTTGCTTTACATAGCAAATGAACCCTGAAAATTATGAAATTTTAATCTTGTGTTATTCAATATGTTTTCTGCAATTGGTTGAAATATCATATGAATTTATGATGTATAAAAATTATGAAAATTCTTGGAAGATGACTGAACAATAGATGAGCCTATAGGGCGGATTTGCTATGTGGTAAAGAAATGGGCATATCCTGCTCTAGGAAACTTAGAATGATGTGTTGTCTTTTGTGTTGGAAACCTAATATGATAAGTATTGTATTACCAAGAATAATTAAAGTTGGTTTGGGCTGTAATTTGAATATGTTAGATATCATAACCGAGTCTAGATGGGACTTCATTTATGATGAATGATTTGAATTGAATCATATGATGCTTATGAATTGAATTACGTTGAAGTTGATCTTTGAATTGTTAATATTCTTATCATGATACTAATATTTTAAGAATGATAAGAAGATAATAAGAACTGACTCAACAAGATCCAGATAGAGAAAAAGGGAAAGCTTGTTAAATTTCCAAGGTGAGTGTACTTATGATTGTCTCATATATGCAGATATATGAATATAGTTCTAAGAGCAGGATTTGTTTGAATACTTCGGTATTCAGAATTTGTCTGGATATTCAAATATCCAGGATTTGTTTGGATCTTATGATCCAAGATTGGAATTGAACAAAGATCCAATGATTTGATTTGTCTTATGACAAGGATTTGTTGGAACTCATGTTCCAGGATTTGTTATTGCCAGTGGGCAGAATTATTTGGATCTTATGATCCAGGATTTGTTATTGCCAATGGGTAGGATTATTCAGATTTTATATCCACATATTCGATATAGAATTGTTATTTCATTGTAGGGAAGGAGTAATTCACTAAGCCTAATGCTTATGATTTAAATTTTAACAATTTCAGGTTTGTATGCTGCTTGCTAGGATACCATATGATCGGTAACTTTGAGAGTTGCACCGTTGGAAAGAGCTGGGGTTTAAATATGGGGATTTTATCATTGTCACACTGAAGATTTTAATATACCCACACATTTTATATATTGCGTTAGTATGGATCGAGTTGATGATTGTGAAATTTTATCATAGTATTGTATGTCCGCTTAATTATGACTCTGATATTGATTTCGTTATGGTATAATAATAATATTATGTTGATTTTGCACATTATGAAAAAAAAATTGATAAATGAAGTATATTTCCAATGGGCTCAAGATTATGATCCAATTATTCTAATAACAAATGATTAGTATGGATATTGGGTTTGGGGTGTAACAGTGTGTGTGTGTGTGTATGTGTGTGTGTGTGTGTGTGTGTGTGTGTGTGTGTGTGAGAGAGAGAGAGAGAGATGCTGAAGTAAAAATGGTGGGGAGAAGACTCACCCCTTCTCTCCTCTTATAACCCAAGTAAACCCACAAAAATGAATTAAAAACTCCCCACACATATGTAATACAATTTTTTTATTATTTGGGTTCAGCAGAAGTCGACACGTCATAAATATACGGGCCCAAAAAAGTGACAACACACAAGGGTAACTCGAAACAATCAAATTCAGGTCCAGTCGTTCAAAAGCCTTTTATGTCTCATTTGAACGTGATCGTTCCCTCGTTCGAACTAGTCCTTCTAACGAGATTCCAAAGTGTGCGAGGAATTGATCAAACTCAAGTCGTTAGAAGTCCGTTCGAACCTCATTCGAATGACCCGTTCGAACGAGAATAACCTCTTATTCGAAGGAATTATGTTTTCATTGAATTAAACTTTTTGTCATACAGACTGTTATTCGACAAGCAAGAAAGATACAATGACGATCAAATCTCATTATTCATTCATAATTACAACTTTATAAGGAAAGAGATAAAATCGAGGTCATGGATATTACATGCACCACATTGTCGTGTTGCTTCGATAACTTACCATACGTGTGTATTCTCCCATAGGAGTCGTCATAAATCCCCACGAGATCAACTCCCCAAATTAAAATCATACCACAACCAACAAGGATTAAATATACCTCATAATAAATGAGATAGAGGGGTTACTTTCTAAAACCAAGGTGCTTACCCTAAAGGATATTACAAGAAGAGCCTTTGCGGTAACGTTTCCATCTTATTTCATTCAGTAAATAGAGCATTTTGAGCTTTAAAATAAATATTGTCTCCTAAAATGATCCATTATAGTGAGAAACCAGACCCAACGTATTACATATATTACTACAAGTATTACAATCATTTTTATAACACTAATAACAAACTTATGTGCAGGGTCTTCCCATCAACACCGGGAGAGACTGTGAAGTGGTTCGAGAAACTGATTCCTAGGCTAATATCAACATCACTATATTATACGGGCAACTACACAGGTAAAAATATCGACTTATTTATCTCTTTCCTGAAGAAGTGATGGAACCCAACACTAATGGTAAACCTAGTGTAACACCCCGTACTTCTGAGTATTTGAATTTAATTAATTCGGTAATTAATTAGTTTTATTTTAAATTACGCGAGATAAGTAATTTAAATGAATTGAGTAATAATGTTCTTATAAAATATTAATCAAGAGTCAAGTATTGATTAATATTATCAATTTAATTTACTAAGTGAATAGTAAATAACGTATGGAAATTATTACACGTAATAGCGAGTGATATTGGCGTAATTAGATTTATCTCAATCGAGAGTCGCATGTTGACTAATTTCATGTAAAGATGGGATGATTATATAGAGTAATTTGTATGACAATTTCGACGTCACGAATGACTCCGGAAGGGTCGAAATAGTCAAAATAGTATACCCGGGGTGTCGGCGGGGAATTTTTAAGCTAAACCGGCACCGTATAGAGGCGTTTTAGTCATTTGGGAAATGAGGGTTAGGAGACCTAAGAATTTATAAATTCTTTATCAGATGTTAGATAAGAGGGGCTAGGGTTAGAAACTCAAAATACAATGGGAGTCCATTAGAGAGGAAAAGGAAAGAGTCCTTGGAGCTTTTAAGGAGATTCTTGGAACTTTTCATCTCAATCTTGCACCACAAACAACCTAAGAGTGAGGATTGAAAGAGAAGAAAATCAAATCCATCACCAAGCCACGAAATCAGACCCTACTGATCAAAGGCAAGTGTTTATATACAAGTTATTTGAAGTTATAATACCCATGTGACTAGGGTTTCATCATACTTTGATTAAAGTGATAATTCTTAGAAGAAAAGAATGATTTAAATGCATGTTTGGGTGGAATTGCATGTAAAATGATTTGATATCAGTAGAGGATAAGATATTAGAGATTTTGTGTTATTATCTACGAATTAAATTTGGGTTTTTGCATGAATAATGATGGAAGAACATAAAACCTAGGATTTTGAGGATCTGATGTTTAAATCCTTTCTTAAATGAAAATTATAAGGTTGTGATGTTTTATTTACATTAGAAATCATCCTAATGCATGTAGAAATGGTTAGGGACAATTGGTTTCAAGTTTGGTGAAGAAACATGTAAGTTATGTGGGTTTAATGGTAAAAAATGCACTCGCGTAAGGAAGATGTGAAAAGACAAGACTATGTGATAATTGATTAACTTCGCAACTTTCTAATATAGCACACTTATTTAATTTTAGCCCCTAATCATTCATCTAAGGTGCGTGTGTCAGCCGATAAATAAATAAAGCATGTGACACAAAAAATATGCTGAGACACAGAATTCAGGAAAAAACCCCTTTCGGGTAAAACCTTTATTTCACTATGAATATACAAGCCGCAACTTACAATTACATAGAGAAATATGCAGTGGATCAACACGCAGCCAACCCACAAAGACACGCAGTCTTGAACTCAGCAAGAGAATACACGCAGCACCCTCCAAGGACTCGCAGCCCAAACAACGAAGGAAGAACCGCAGCTCTCCTCAATGACACGCAGTCATAACACTTTGTAGAGACTCCCTCAGCAATGACACGCAGCCCTCGGTTGCAAAGATCTCCCCACAAAGATTGAACAATAGCAAAGCTTGTGTTCTAGGGTTCCAAAAGATTCACAAAAGTAATTGGGATTTTTGGTGTGAATCAAAAAGAGTCTTGGGACTCAAAAAAGGTGAAGACTTAGAGTATTTAGGACTCTAAAAATCGTCTTGAAAAGTCTTAAAAAATAACTCCCAGAAGATGGCTTTAAATAGGAAAACTTTGAGCCTAAAAAATCTCCAGCGAATCTGGCCGAATTTATCCCAGACGGACCGGTCCGGTTCTGAGGCAGATCGGTCCGGTCAAGCGGATCGGTTCTTTTATTTTGGCCTTCATCGGTTCGCTTGCGGTCTGGGGTATACTGGCTCTGCAGCAAACAGATCGGTCCGGAATGGGGCCGGATCGGTCCGGTTTTCCCAGAAAAATAAAATCCTTTTAAAAGCCTCATTTTGCTTTAAAAACTTACTTCTTATTTTTATAAAAAACATTTTATAAAAATTTCCCAATACTAAATATGAACTTTAAGGAACGTAAAACAAAATTTTACCAAGTTCATTCTCGCAGAGGCTATGATGTTGAAGATGCTTTGATAATCGGATCCATTGATGTAGATGCGATCTTGAGTTTCTTCAACGGTGTAACGGCGTACGACATATAAATTGATAATGGACAAAAATGTCCTTACAAGATGATTATACACCAATTTTTCGAATCGATTTGACCAAGAGGTGAATTGATTTAGCAAGGCGAATCGATTCGGCCTCCTGGCGAATCAATTCGGTTTTCCAGAAAACATGAGGAATTCCCTTTTTATCCTAGAACTCCTAAATTGTTGTCGGGAAAACTTTTGGGACATTGTTAGAATATAATGGGGAACCTATTATATTGAAGTAGGCTGTGATAGGGTGATGGCAGTTAAGTCTTATCAAGAGATTTAAAGCGATGACTAAACGAGATAAAATGGTAATGTAATTAATTCGCGAGAATGAGAATGTAATTACTAAAAAGCGTGAGTGAGCCTATGGTAAGAACCAGTAGGTAAGGAAGACTTAGCTACTGAAATAAAACAAGGGGTAGCTAGGACCCTTAGGGTAGAGAACAATACTCCATTAATTGTGATAGTGAGAATAATCGTAAATTGAATGTACGGTGAGTATTCGAGTAATATATACTATGTACAAATGATAATTAGATTGTGTGAATACCAACTAAATATATATATAGGTTGTGTGTATTCCTATTATATGATTTATGATATATGTAACATACCTACGCTACCTGTTATCATAGAGGTTCCCGCGCAGTGGGCGATCCCACCTTGTCGATTCTAGGGTGGTCCAGATTTGTGCCCCAGAACATAGAACTTAAGGCGGATCACTATGTGTCGTGTATTAGTGTGTCTGGCATGTCGTTTGGGTACACTAGGTATGTGCTTAGTCCAAAAGCTTTTGGATTTTGGGTTTGAGGATATTTACCGAACCATTTGTCCCTATTTAGTACAAGAGGTACTTGGACATGTAGCAGAGTATGCCCATATTCCACGGTGGTCCTTTTGAGAGTCGCTGTAACGATATATATTAGCGAGATAAATATATATGTAGCAATGTGAATATTCTACTTACGAGTGACAGTAGAGAGTTAGATAGTGGATATCTAAAGATTGAATTAAGTAGTGACACTTAATTAATTGAATAATGAGAATATAAGTGAAATGGTAATTTTAACTCTTATAACATATGAGAAAAGTTAACCAACGGGTGAAGTACTGTATGGGCGGTATGGGAATAGAGACGCGTTCATATTCAGAAATACTTAAGTCTAGTTAGCTTGGGTAGAATAGCTAGGTTGGCCAGGTGGAAACGTTAGGCCTGCACAATAGTTAAGAGGTGAGGAAACTCAAGAGAGTGTACATGAACCTAACATGTATAATCAATAACTGATTTTAAATCGTGATAAATACTTGCTAAATATTTTCAAAATATTTTGGGTTCTAACCCTTGCAATAAAATATTTTCAAAACCTTGTAGGTGTCCAACCACAAGGATGCCAAACCTGATGATTCTTTATAGGGACATATAGCTGCAACGCTCTAAAGGCTTGTAGGGTTTTCATTAGACGCGTCATTCCTTTATTCCTACTGAAGGACCTCCCAGCAGTATTTCAGTATTTTATTTGAGCATGTTGCCCCAGTTAGACTTTATTCATTCAGTATTTCAGTTTCAGAATTGTATTCAAATTTTCTTATCAGTTGGATTTATTATTTTGGTTTGGAATTTTTAACCGATGGTATATTCGACAAGACTTTATTTATTATTTACTTGAGTTGGTTTAGACTCTATTATTATGTGAATGTTGTAATTCATTTTTTTTCCATATTAGTACTTATTTATTTAATGCAAGATAATATTTGGCACCGGCTTAATTAAATAATAGGTGTTTAATAATTAATTTGGTTTTTGACAGTGATGCTAAGAATGAACCATTTTGTAAATCATGTTTTAATTTAATCAAGGCCTGATCACCCTATATTTAATTAGGCGGGTGTCACAGATGGTATAAGGGTATCAGGTTCTAGTGTCCATAGGATATGTGTGGCTTATGACGATTTCATTATATCATTCTTTTGTTATAGAGCCCTATTATTAGGATTGTTGCTCTTATATTCACGTGTTTGAGTTATTATGCTTCTGTTAATAAATTTTGTATAAACTGTGTACTTATACAATTCGATTTATTTTCTGATGCCACCGAGGAGAGAGCGAACAGCTAGGGCAACGGCTACGGATGAGGTGAGGGAGGCTCACCAGGATCCATAGGAGGGTGCCTCAACCATAGACACCACCAGAGATGATATCGACGGCCCAGGTGGCAGAGCTTGTATCTTAGGCGGTCAATGAAGCGATGATGTCTATGGCCGTGCATTTCCCACTGCCCCAGTCGCAGCAGCCAGTGGGACCGATCATTCAGGCCCAGACAGGGCATCTACTTGGCAGAGAGTCAGAGAGACGTTTCAGAAGGGTCACCCGCCTTAGTTTCAGAGTATTTCTGATGTGGTGGAGGCGTATCAGTGGAAGAAGAATATTCAGCGCCATCTACATATGGTGGAGTGTACTGAGATGCAGAAACATATTTTAGCTACTTTGAGATTGGCTAGAGCAACCTTACAGTGGTGGGAGTCGGTGACCACAGTTGAGGAGAGAGATATGATGACCATTACCGAGTTCTGGGTACAGTTTTATCACAAATACTTTCAGTCTACATTCGAGTTAGAGATGCGGAAGAAGTTTGGGGAAGTAGCACAGGGTGACCTCTCGGTAGCTGAGTACGAGGAGGAGTTCACCCGTATGGCTAATTTTGTGCCAGTTGAGGTTAGCAATAAGGAGATAAAGAAAGCAAAGTCTATGGACGGTTTGGCCTGGAAGCTCAGGCAGCACTTGATATGTAATCTCGCGCGTTGGTGATGTATACTGATGTCATCAACGCCTCTCTTATACACTATCATGATCATCACTTCCACGCGAAAGGAAGCAAGAGAGGAAGATTCTTAGCAGGGAAAGGCAAATGGGGGTGGTGCCAGCGGAGCACCGCAGCAACAGACAACTAGTCAGCAGGGGCAAGATTCTTAGCAGGGGCTCAATGCCAAGAGATTCAAGCACGGAGGGTACCGACGAGAGGGGCAAGGTTACAGACAGGGTCAGCAGGGCCCAATTCAGCATTAGTTTCCTCAGGGATGTCAGGGCCAAGGGAACCAGGGGTCCATCAGATCCGAGGCCAGTAGGACCAGAGACAAAGGGAGAGAGTTCTCGGGGCATTGCTTCATCTGTAGCCAATAGGGTCACAATGGGAGAGATTACCCACAATGGGGTAGGGCACAGCAGAAGGGTGCCCAGAAGGGACAGTAGGCTCCTTTACCCCTATAACATCAGCACCACCAGTCCTCAGCAGTAACAGGGACAGATGCACTACAGGCGTGTGTATAACATTCGGGACATATCGATGCCACCTGCACCTCAAGCGCTGCCAGCAGTAGAGGGTACATTTCCTATTCAAGGGCTTGAGGGTAGGATTATTTTTTATACTGGGGCATTGCACTCGTTTATTAAGACCAAATTTACTAGAGCTTCCGGTTTACTAGAGATCGCCAGTAGTCTCCTTGTGTGTGTAGAGTCACCGATGGGTAGTGGTTCACTGATACATTTGATTTGTATAGGAGTTAATATTGTGATAGGGAGACTGAGCTTAGTGGCAGACCTTCTGGTGTTAGATATGGAGGGGTATGACGTGATTCTGGGTATGGATTGGTTAGCAAGTTATAGGGCGATGGTAGATTGCTATGAGAGGACCATTGTGCTTTCCATTCTGGGGTAGGAGATATTCCTTATGGATATGCCTCTTCCTAATGGAGGGTCTCACACACAATTATACTACATTGAGGAGGAGACCTCATAGGAGGTAGTGATTCCATTAGGCTCAATTCCAGTCATGAGAGACTTCGAGGACGTATTCTAGGAGATACCCGAGTTGCCACCCAGTCAAAAAATCGAGTTTATAATCGACTTATCACTGAGTAGGATATCGATTTCTCGAGTAACTTATCGTATGGACCCTTCAGAGATGCGGGAGTTGAGAGAGCAGATTCAGCAGCTCTTGGGTCAAGGTTTCATTCAGTGGAGTACAACACCATGGGGTGCACCGGTATTATTTTTGAAAAAGAGGGATGGTTCGCTTTACTTGTGTATGGATTACAGGGAGCTGAACAAGGTTATGATACGAAATAAGTATCCATTACTGAGGATCGATGACATATTTGATCAGTTGCGAGGGGTTGCCTACTTCTCAAAGATTGATTTAAGATCGGGTTATCACCAGCTACATATTCGGGAGGAGGATGTTTCCAAGACCGCTTTCCTATCGCGGTACGGGTCATACGAGTTCAGGGTGATGCCGTTTGGGCTCACCAATGCTCCAGCATTGTTCATGGATCTCATGAATAGAGTATTCAGGGAGTTCTTGGACAAGTTCGTGATTATGTTTATAGACGGCATTCTGGTTTACTCTCGTACTGAGAAGGAGCACAAGGAGCATCTACGTAGGGTCTTGCAGAGACTTCGGGACCACCAGTTATACCCCAAATTCGGAAAGTGTGGGTTTTATGTAATACCCCGTACTTTTATATATATTTAAATTACATAAGTGGGTGTAATTTAGTAATTAGAGGAATTATTGTGAATAGTAATTTTGGGATTTATGAGTATTAGATTATTACCGATGTGTGTTACATTTACTTTTAAGACTAAGTAAATGAGTCGAAATGTTTTTATGGGATGTCGCAACTGGGTAAAGCGACGGGAATTATTTTACGTTGTGGAATACGCATATTAAGACGAGTTGGGTTTAATTAGTGAATTTTATTTCAGTGACTCAGATGGAGATTTTGAGTGCACGGTTGGTTTTGAAATGGATGAAATAGTCAGAATAGAGTGTCCGGGGACAGTGTTTAGGTTCCGGAGATTTTTAGACTAGTAGGGACTCGTAATTGAGTAAACGAGTCATTTTTGGGTTTATAAGGGACAAGCCCTTATTTTCTCCCTTATAAGGCAAGAGAGAGGGAGAGAAAGAAAGAAAAAAAGATAAGATAAATAAAGGAGGAGAAAGGTATTTTCATTCTAAACTCCACGGGATTTGACTCGAGGTCGTCGGATTTTATCCACGAGGCAAGTGTTTACTTGCTTTATATAACTGAGTGTGTGTATCTCATATTATAGTTGATGAACTATATAATTTTGGGTTAGAACCCTTAAAATAAATTTGGAAAATTTGAGTTTACGTTTACAAATTGATGTATTGTAAATCTTGGTGACTTCTAGTGTTAAATCCATGATAATGGAGTGTAGAAATGGTTAGAAATGGGAGAAATGATAAAACTAGGGCTTTAATGGTTTTAGGGTTTAAATCTAAGAGAAATGGTTTTATACCACAAATAATTGATGTGTTTAGTATATCATAGTTGGTAGATAATTACATTGATGGTGGATGACATTAGGATTATCTTTAGGAGTGGTTTTGGTGAAGAAATTGGGAGAAAAGCCAAAACAGCCATGGTTGTCTCGTGCTGAAATTTTCTCAGGACCGGATCGGTCCTCCCTCCTAGGATCGAATTGGTCCGGGTTTTTCAGATTTTAAAATGAAAGTTGTAGATATTTTCGATACGGTCGCGTGGGCCTGATCGCATATTTTTCTGATTTTTTTTGGATTTGATATGATTTTATTACTGGAGGGTGTTTGAGACCGAAATGAATTGTGGAGATAAATATTAGGGGTTCCTAAATATAGTGTGAGGACTTCTAAATTATTATTTGAGTGAGGTTTATACCTTGGGTTAGTTGAAGGTAAAATCCAGGGCTTACTAATTTAGGGGTGTTTGGGACGAGTAACACACGAGTAGTATTTAGGCGGGCGATTATATATATACGTAATTATGGGCGTAGAAAATGTATTTATACGCTGATTATGGTTGAGTAAATCCTACGAGGCGACTAGGATGGAATATAGGATCTAGGCTAAAGATGATTGAGCGGTTATCCGATACGTTTATTGACGACTATTGTTATAGAGGATGCGATACCTATGGAATTAAGATACGTGGTGCGTATGTTATTTAAATTATTACGAATCAGTATATTCGGGATTAGATATAAATCCTTAAAAGTGATTAAGGTGCGAGTTAGATTTTAAGTAAGAGAATACTTATAATTTTAGTATCGTAAGTGTGCAGATACTTATATACTGTTACAAATGGGAATATTTGGAGTTATTGGTTATCGCTATGAGAGTTTGGCAATTATAGCCATATGTATTGAGAGGTGACGCGTATTATATATACGAGAGTTGTTACGGTATATATATGATACGAGATGAATATAAATATATTTGTGTATGATTGGTATATTTGTATCTTAAAGGTTGGTTCCACGGGCTTTCCGAGGCGTAGGGTTGGAACAGCCAAATTATATATTTTCTCTAATGCGATCCAGGGAGGTTGCGCTATGTGGGTGAATCCCCTGGCTTGAGGAGCAGGGAGAGTATATCCCTAGGTCATATCGTCCCGTATACGAGTGCGATGTGTGTATTCCACTAGCAGGAGGGAACATGACCGCCTCCACCTTTGTGTATTTTGACCATGACCATGAGTGAGTCTGGCTTGGTACCGTGGTTGAGTGAGTAAACCCGGATTCGGATAGGCACTACGAGACTGCATCCTCGAGTTATAGCTCGGTGGTATGGTTATTATACTTATGATTGTGATAGGTATAATTATACTTGTTGCCTATAGTATATTGCTTGTATATGAAGACGAGATGTCATATAGATTTAACTGGTGTCAAAGTAAAATGAATAAGGATTCATTCTCATTCTGGGAGATTTTATCCGGATTTAAATTGTGATTCGTATATTAAAGTGAGAACTATATATATACGGGATTTTATATACTAAAATGAAAATGGTATTTTAAACTAGTGAAATTTGCGGTTCATGAATGGTATAGTTATATATATATAACGAGAACTATATATATAGCAGATGATGATATCAACTAAAATCTTACGTGATAGCTTACGGTATAACCTATATTATACCACGTTGGGTAAGTGATAGTTATGAGAAATTTAGAGAATGGGGGAACAGATTGGTTAGGCGGGGTAACTTAACTAAGTTTTTTAAAAGGTATGCAATAGGTATGGACTATTAGAAGAGGGATGAGGGGTATCTCATGAGAGTGCGATGCCAATTTAACTATGAGAGATTTCATATTTTAAAAATATGGCATTTACTTGCAAAATATTTTCAAACTCGGGCTCTGACACATTTCCCTATTTTCCCCTCTCTTACTATATATGTATGTATATTAGGTGTCCAAACACAGGGAGGTCTGAATGATGATTCCTTCGAGTCAGACACTTGCTGCGACAGCTGTGGATGCGTTCAGCTTTATTGTAAACGCTTATATCCTTGTAATCTAGATAGGAAGCATTGTAGAAATATTCGGGCCGATAGCCCAACTGTATTCATTTATTCTTTTACCGCCTTTTTAGTGCGGCATTCGATTTGGTTGTATTATGTTATACCGAGTGTTCGGTTATTTTATTTCATTTCAATTCGTGTATATAACTGTTGTGTTTAATTTATTTTAATGGCTTGTTTAAAAAGATTAGTTAATATAAAATTTTGATGCCAGCCTAATAGATTATTAGTAATTAAATTGGTTTTCGGCAATGATGCTAAAAATGAACCATATGAGACTCCTGTTTTAATTTGGTATAGGATTGATCACCCGGTATTTTATTAAGCGGGGTGTCACATTTTAGCTACGGGAGGTGCAGTTTATTGGCCACATCGTATCTAACGTAGGTATTGGAGTGAATCCGAGTAAGGTATCTGCGGTGAGGGAGTGGGGACAACCCACAACACCGACGGATATTCACAACTTCTTGGGTTTGGCATGGTATTATCGCCACTTCATTAAGATATTTTTTAAGATTGTGGTTCCATTGACGAACCTGACTCGCAAGGGGGTACCGTTTGTGTGGAGTGAGCACTGTCAGTAGGCCTTCGATGAGCTGAAGGACAAGTTGATGTCAGCATCAGTACTTGCATTGCCTAGGAGTGCGGTGGAGTATCGAGTTTACACGAACGCATTCCTGCAGGGACTTGGAGATGTATTACAGCAGGAGGAGAGGGATATAACTTATGTGTCTCTAAAGCTTAACCCCATGAGAAGAATTACCCCACCCATGACCTTGAGTTAGCAGCGGTGGTATTTGCCCTGAGGATATGGAGGCACTATTTGTTAGTGGAGCAGTTTACATTGTTTATGGACTATAAGTCACTTCAGCATCTCTTCACACAGAAGGATCTAAACATGAGACAGAGTCGGTGGCTAGAGTTCGTGAAGGATTACCAATTTGATATACAGTATCATCCTGGTAAGGCTAACGTGGTAGCAGACGCGTTGAGCCGACGACCTACTGGAGAGCTAGCGGAGGTCTGGAAAGCGAAGTGAAGTGAACTTTGACATGATTATGACGTCAACAGAGTGTGTATTGCAGTGTTATCTATCACTCCCAAGATTAAAATGCGGGTAGTGAAAGCGCAGGCAGAGGATCATTTATGTCAGGTCAGGGTGCGGCAGTTATTAGTTAAGGGTGCTGAGTCTTACTCGATCAGCTCGGAAGGAGGTCTACGTTTTAATGGGAGATTAGTTATGCCCGAGGTTGAGGATTTAAGGCATGCTGTGATGAATGAGTCCTATGGTTCGAGGTTTGCGGTACATCTCGGTGGGGATAAGATGTACCAGGACATAAGGAGACAGTACTGATGGACAGGAATGAAGAGAGGCATAGCAGAGTTTGTCTCGAAGTGTACTACTTGTCATCTTGTGAAAGTTGATCATCAGAGACCTTCAGGTATGCTACAGCCATTGGAGATTCCCATATGGAAGTGGGAGAGTATCTCAATGGATTTTCACTACACCAAAATGGTAAAATTGGCACCCTTCAACCGGCCAGCCTTGTCACGGTCATTGACCGTGAAAAAAACATGCATTTTTTGTCATGGCCAATGACCATGACAAGGCCGTGACAAAGGCTTATCACGATCAATGACTGTGACAATCCTATAAAGTTGTCACGGTCAAGGACCGTGATATGTCCGTGACAATTCTGTCAGTAAAAAAACCCTCCCTCTTCTTTTTTCCCATCGATTCTAATTCCCTCCATTTCTCTCTCTCTCTAGGGACTGCACACTCTCTCTCTTATGATTTTGGTACGTTTTCTCTCTCTATTTCTCCTCCGTTTATGTATATGTGTATGTATATGTGCGTGTGTGTATTTATGTGTGTTTAAATGTGCGTGTGTGTGTGTGTGGTGTATATATGCATGTGGGGGGAGGGGCAGGGCTGGGGGGAGGGGATGTATATGTGCATGTGTTTGTGTGTGTATATATATATGTGTGTATATGCGCGCGTGTGTGTGTGTGTGTATGTGCGTGGGTGTGTATATGTGCATGTTTGTGTATGTGTGTGTGTGTGTGTATGCATGTGTGGTGGGCAGTGGCAGTGGGGGGAAGGGGCAGGGCTAGGGGGTGGGGGGTGGGGGGCTGTGTATGTGTATAAGTGCGTGTGTGTGTGTTTTAATTAAATTTTTATTGGTTTATTAGATATTTCCCCTCATATTGTAGTGCCCCTTGTAAAAGAATTGGTTGATTAAATATTGATTGGTTGTTAATTTTTTTAGTAAATTAATAATTAGTACCCCTTTCATATGCAAGTAGGATTGCCCCTCATTGTAAATTAGTAAATTAATAATTGTATACTTTAATTGTTAGTTTAATTGATGAAAAGAATTAATTGAGTAGATGAATTACAAGGAGTACGGGATACACATTTGTTGTTGCCATTGCGGTTGGATTATAGTGGATCGATGTTGGGTTGGTTAATTTTAAAAGTGGCATGACCACTGATTTTGTCCATATAGGGGTGGGATTATTCAACTTTTTTTTAAAATTACTTTTTATAACGAACAATATATATATAGTATGACAATTAAATGAAACATACTTGAAATTACATATAGTGCGCATAGATACTAGCCTTCTAGTTCTTATGCGCACACATTCAATAGCCCTTAGACCTGATCGAGAGTCATTACCCTTGTAATGAGATCTCTCGAATTGTCTTGTTTGGACAGTTTGGGACTGCATAATTTTTGTATAATAATATTATTAGTGGCTTAAAGTTGTTACTTTTGGAGGAAGTTTTGCAATCGTAACCTAATGTTCTATGGGTAAATACTAGATTGACAAGTGTGACTGTTATTTCAATTCATCAATAGAAATAACATTCACACTTGCCAATCTACATCGTGTACTTGGAGAACTACGGGGATATGATGTCGAATTTTTCTCAAATCGTAACAATGTGCATGAGTTGTTAAGTATATTACATAAATATGCAGTCTTGAATGGGATAGGACTACTCACCCTTTAGAGGAGATGGAGGAAATAGGAATTTCTATTATAAATTGAATTTGAATTTGAAATTTAAAAATCGAATATAAATAAGACATAATTAAATGAAACATACTATAAATCTAAGTTTTCTATATACTAATCCATGAATATACGTGTGACACCCCGACTAATTAAATACCGGGTAGCTACACCTTTATTAAATTAATACAAAATGCCAAGTTGGTTCAGTTAATAGCATCACTGTCGAAAATATTTTAATGATTTCTAACCACCAAGTATTTAAAAAGTAAGTTGTTAAATTTTAAATTTAAATCTGATTAACATGCAATAAAAGAATTATGAAAGAATAACATAACCATTCACAATAAAGACCCAATAGTGAAATCAACAAGTAATAAAGAGTCTAGAGGAAATACTCCTCACAACAATCCCAATATGGAAAAATAAAACAAGTCTGCATCCTGAATTAATTACAAACCAAAAGTCTGAATAACTGAAATATAAAGTATCTCTAAAAGAAATGGGCGACATGCCCTACAAATGATGAATCTGAATATGGAATCAGACAAGAAAAGGAGGCGTCTACTATCAAGGCCCTGTAACTTTCACAACAGCTACAGCTCGTCACCTGAATGGAAATACTATGCATAGTGTCCTTGTGGCTGGGCACCTAAAAGGTTTTTACAAAAATAGATTTGAAAGCAAACGGGTCAGAGCCCGAAAGTAGAGAGTATTTTAAAAACAGCAAGTGATTTAAATTACAATTGAACATCACATATTATAAACACGTTAATTGCGTACTCTCACATGAGTCCCTTGCCTCTCCACTACTGTGCACGTCTAACGTATGCCTTTAACCCATACTAGTTATGCCACTATCTAACTAGTTTATACCACTCATGCCTTCGCATTCAAACATAGAGTATCTACACATAACCCCCAATTAAGCCATATTTATAACCCATGTTCACATTCGTTACTTTACTTATCTCAAGTGTTAGTTATATTCTCATTTTTAACCCATTCCAATATCTTAGTCATTCACATCTACTAAGCAACAATGAACCCATCACAAATATTTACAATATGAATTCCCAACGTTATCACTTGAATAGATAACTTTACTTAATCTCATATTCTCAATTATTAGCATTATCATTTACTGGAGGTTATCCCCTTATTTATCTTCTCAAGGAGTTACTATAAATTATTCTCATAATTAAACATGACAAGTCTGTTCATTTAACCGTATATTATTCACATCATAAATATACAATACAAGCACCCCGAGGCTAAGTTGCGGTGCACACATACTCTGCTATCGATCCCGGTACATCACGTACATAAGGATCACAAATTCCGAATCTCTCAGGAATTGTTAAAATAAGCACAACACACAAAAATGGAGGCGAACATAATTCAACATATCCATGGGTCACGTACATACCTACGCTCCATAGTCAGCTGACTTAATAACTCACAATTAAGTCATTCCCTTGAACTATGTCCTCTAGGTACCACTCTAAATCCGGGCACACAAGGATTAGATGGCCCTAAGCGAACGTAAACCTCCCGTGATAGCAAGTATGGTAGGTATGTCATACACATAAGAAATCCATACACTAGGCATTCACACAACCTAAGTAATCATATATCAATATAGATGTTCGCACATTTCATCTAGTTAATCTCGTACGTGTCAAATTTACTCCGAGTATTACATATCATATATATTCCGTTTGATAACGCTCTCGCCGTATCAATTTGGGTACTTAAACCTAACTCAAAAGGTTACTAGATTTCTTATTAATTTCAAATGTTATCTCAGTACTTAAAGTCCCTCCGTTACTTCCCTTATCTTACATCATCCTCAATTCTCAATGTAGTCCCAATTCGAACGTTTTCTAACCGTACCTCACTCGGTAGACCCTTGCACGTGATATCAATCAATCCCATAAGTTATAGCATTCTCCGATAACAACTAAGGCCCTACTGACTTTAATTAAGTCCCACACTATCATATTAATCTTCCTAATAACCAACATCGGCTTTGGAATAATCATTAAACATTAAAGAGAAACAATTTCCAAAATACAGCAGGGGTCGATCGATCGATAAAAAGGGGTCGATCGATCGAACCTTCGATCGATCGACATTCTTGAGTCGATCGATCGATCAAGCAGGCATCAGCCCAGAAATCCTTAGCAGTTACGGGTTTGCATCTTTTTACTCTTCTTAATCATCATTCTAACGTCCAAAACTCTCAAATGGATACACTAATCATCCTACTAACATGTTTACTTCTTTCCCCACGTTTTAGATTCATCAAATCAACATATAACATCACTTTCATGGATCAAATTACCCAAAAATCATATAAAACCTAGTTTTTCCTATTTCTTCAAGAACATCCCATAATTCCTACAAATTTCGAAATTCTCTACTCATTAATCATAAATTCGTAGTTGTTATCATCTCAAATATAAACCTACATGAAAGTCCTACCCAAATTATGATTTAAACCATTCAAATCCATTTAATCTTCATTATTTATGAGAAAACTCCAATTCTATAGAAACATGTAAAATTATATGCTTTGAATCTTTGCAAGATAAACCACTTGCCTGTAAATTTGATGTTCTGATCCGTTGTTGTTGTTTAAGGGTTGGTCCTCTCTCCATTCCGGTCACAATTCCGTCCAAATTGGTGGTAGTGGGTGGTGGTTTTGGTTTGGGGACTCTTTGTAACCTCTCCTCTAACTCACGTAACTCCCCTCTATGTTTTTGGCTGATCATGGCCCTAATGGACTATCCAAAAGTAAATAAATCAACACTAAAAATCGTGGGTCTTAATTCCTTAATTTTTAAAATTACCAAAATACCCTTCCGGGTTGCCGGTTTGGCTTAAAAATGCCCCGGGACCCAAACTAAACTCCCGGCTAGTGTTTTCTGACTATCTCGACCCTTCCGAACACGTTGGCGCACTCAAAATGACTATTTGGTCAAAAGAAAAATAATTTATTTTTAAATCTCGTAAATTCATTCTCGACGCGACTGACACGTGCGTTCCAATTAAATTTTCCAAATTGCCGTATTTCAGCCTCGCGACAATTTCAATATTTTCAATATTCATATGTTGCCATATATACACATTATAATCAAATACCAACTCACATCTCGTTAGTATTTTATCCGGATTAATTCTCAATTAATTCACATTTAATTTAATTAATCCCATAAATAAATATCGATAAAAATGCGGGATATTACATACTTCCCCCCTAATAACAGAATTTTGTCCCGAAATTCGGAAAAGTAAGGCACGTCTGGAAAAATTAGGTATCCTCCAGTATTCAAAACAATTATAAAGAAAAGCCCAAATCGCTAAAACCCTCGCTTCACAATAAGCTTGTTTAACATACTTGATACCTTTTCAGAATAATCTTCGATAAATGCACCTCACGTTGTGCTCTTATTAAACAACCTTCGACTAAAAATGGCCCATACATTATTAACCGCATTATTTTTATTGGTATTGTGAGTCCGCACCTCACTACTAACTCCCGCATTTATCAAAACTCCAAACTCCCATCCTGGGATGAATCAATAACACGTCTGACTACGCTTGTCCATTCCTTGAAATATCCCGATATTGTGACTTTTACACAAGGGGAAAACCACTTCAGCCTGTTGGTGTCACACAAACCTTTGTAAGCACCTTGTCCACCATAAATAGATACGGGTGCTTTTCCCCCAACTCTACCATTAGGTAATATCTCCTCCTCATGACTACAATATACCTCACTAGTTATACCCGATTTGGAATTGAAAATATCGCAATGAATCCAAAATTTCTTTCATACAATCCATCAGTTGTTAGTCACCTTGCGCCTGCACCTCGGGTTATAGGTGATACAACCCTCAGTTTGAATCGTTGTTTCCCACTACTTATTGTCACCCCACCTAAATGTGGATTTCGGGGATTTCATCCCAGTTCTAAATAATACTACGTCGAACTACGTACCGGCATGTTCACTATCTAATAGTGTAAATCATTCAAGTATATAACAATTTGTCTCCTTCTGAACAACATGACTCACGTATTTGAAGGAATTTGTTACCCCTCAAGGAATTTACTAACTTGACTCTTCCATACCTGATATCATCGGTTGGATACAAAATTAATTGGTTAATCATCTAACACCCAACCGTTCTACTACTTACTACACCCCTTTAAATGCTAACTTTCTTGTAAATATTATTCCCGTTAAGTGATACTTAACGATCCTCTGCTTCTCTTGGCGTATGCCAAAGTTTCGACCCTTACACTTTCTCACCTCTTTGTGAAAATACGGACTCCTTATACCTTATTAACATTATCACTCTATTTACTCTGAGTCACCCTCAACATTCTATTGATCGGAACTCTACTCCAAATTGCTCATAATAATTTATTCGCCTTCTCAAGAGATATCCTTTTATTAAATGGTTTTCTACTGCCTTTCCTCCAAATTTGAACGTGCTACACTGACTACACATGATATTCACTTACACCTTTTCTTATGACGTTTAATCTCATAAGTAATAATCTCACCCGTCTATGTTCCCTCTTCCTTTGATTTACACTTTATCAAATCAAGATGTCTACACCCCTTATAACCCAACCATACGGTTTTTAAACATTATAAACGCTTCATACAAAGCCCAAACTCTTTATTATCACTGTAAATACAACGGTGCTATACCACTTGGGCGTTCTCAATCGCCTCTGAATTAGAAATCCTAAATCCTCCTCATACTCAATGCGTCCTTCAACCCGCCGTGACCAAACCAACATTATTAGTACTTATATCGTAATTTACTAGCAACTGACTCTAATGGCCGTATATCATAATTTACTCCTTGTAACCTCCCGTTATAACTACGTACTCCCATAACGATAGAGGTATCCAAATCATAAACGAAAGGCCACACATTTCCTTACTACCAACCTTACGCTAAGTTTCATGCGTGGGGTGTCTCGCAAAGCGAAATCCAAATAAGGAACCCCCCGATACACTACTACCTAACATTGTCGGTCATCGGAATCCGTTAAGCCCTGTCCATAATATGTACCCCTACACTCTCGCCTCTTAACAACAAAGTTTCATCTCAGTTCGCAATTATACATAGACAAGGAACTCCTTCTGAAAGACACTTTTCTCTTTACAGTGATGGAAATCATATTCATATACCACGTGCGAGATATTTGAGACCCTCAAATTCCTGTCCCCAGACACACAACGGTGAGTATAAACTTCCAAATCTCCAACGGGTGATAAAACAATGCGCTCTTTTTGTTACGACCTCTCTATCGTTAATTATAAAAACCAACTAACTCTTTGTTGACTAGGAAATCAATTACATACTACTCATAATAATGAAATCCCTACGCATATTGGGATTAAATATCCGAGATCATTATACTTTGAAATCAAAACATATATATATATATATATATATATATATATATATATATATATATATATATATGCACGAAACTACAATTGCGAGCCCGGCCCTCTAACAGATGGGGCCTCGCCAGAACAGAACATGCTACCCCGATGTAGCAATCCCAATAAACTTGCAATACCAGCACACTATCGGTATAATCATATTTATAAAACAATAATTAAGATCATATCATACTCGTATAACACAGCACTAAAACGAGTAATTTCGATAAAGCATAAACCGCTATTAATATACCCATTCATCCTCCGCGGATGACAATAAAAGTAACCCCCACGCTATCAGGGAAAATGTTCTTATGTATAATAAACTTACTGATATACTCACTAAACTCGACTCTCAAGTGAAAATACAATTGTAACAAATGTAGTAACTCGTTCATGCCACAAATAACATGCATCCTCATATGAGGATATAATTTACCATCGCTCGGTAGTAATTCCGCTATCGAATTATTTTAACGGTTTCTCCATTATGTCTTCCTCCTTGTGGTGTTTCTCCAACACTGTTTTCCCCAGTCTTACTTTATATAAAGCCTTCGATTCTTGTATCTCCCCACCCGGGGATGTTTACATCCAAATTAACACTATGCGACAATACCATTTTCATTAACCGTCCAAGCAGAATTCTGCCAGAAGGACTAGCAATTCTTTTATGTAAATTCTCCCTTTCATATCCCCTTCTCCGTTTTACCTATTTCACCCGGTGTAGGGTTCACTAAATAATTTTATTTCTTCTCACAAAGTGACCTCTGTCCGGACCTCTCGTGTGAGTTCAGAATGACATTCGCCTTTCAACCTGAACATCTGATGAAGGAACTTATGGTGAAACCATACGTGTACACCCTCTCGACATTACATTCCACTTTTAAGTGGGTTGCTTGTTTCTCACCATTGAATCTCCGCTCTTACGAGTAAAGGAAAAATTTCTCCTCAATTTTCACTCTCGATTGGCCATACTCCGACATATGTCCAAGCCTTTGGATACATTGCGTTCGTTTGGCTAGCACATGTCGTCTTCGCCTTTCGAGTATTGCTATTGCTGGTTCTCTGCAATGTTACACCTAACTCTGTCTCTCCCATTCCAACCTTGTTGGATGTGTCTAATTTGACCCCATTCCTACTATAGCTGTACCCGAAAGTCTCAAGTCGCGCCTTAGCGCGCCTTAGCCTTCTATATCATCAAGGAATTCCGTGCCATAATATCGGTGACTTCAGCTACGGTCATCCTTCTTTAAATAAATCAATTAACCTCAATATATTTTTGCCTCGTGCTGTCCACCCAACTGTCTTCGCCTGACGTACTACATTGTTCGGCACACGAATACACTTGATCGCAATACGATTCGCTATCATATACATCATAGCAGGAGAACGAAATTTTACTAAAGGAATCGACAATCCTAAACATAGGGCTCTATATCAAAGAAAGCTCAGCGGAAACATAATAAGCCGTACAGATCCTAAAGGACACTAGCACCTGATGCTCTGATACCACCTGTGACACCCCGACTAATTAAATACCGGGTAGCTACTCCTTTATTAAATTAATACAAAATGCCAAGTTGGTTCAGTTAATAGCATCACTGTCGAAAATATTTTAATGATTTCTAACCACCTAGTATTTAAAAAGTAAGTTGTCAAATTTTAAATTTAAATCTGATTAACATGCAATAAAAGAATTATGAAAGAATAGCATAACCATTCACAATAAAGTCCCAATAGTGAAATCAACAAGTAATAAAGAGTCTAGAGGAAATACTCCTCACAACAATCCCAATATGGAAAAATAAAACAAGTCTGCATCCTGAATTAATTACAAACCAAAAGTCTGAATAACTGAAATATAAAGTATCTCTAAAAGAAATGGGCGACATGCCCTACAAATGATGAATCTGAATATGGAATCAGACAAGAAAAGGAGGCGTCTACTATCAAGGCCCTGTAACTTCCACAACAGCTACAGCTCGTCACCTGAATGGAAATACTATGCATAGTGTCCTTGTGGCTGGGCACCTAAAAGGTTTTTACAAAAATAGATTTGAAAGCAAACGGGTCAGAGCCCGAAAGTAGAGAGTATTTTAAAAACAGCAAGTGATTTAAATTACAATTGAACATCACATATTATAAACACGTTAATTGCGTACTCTCACATGAGTCCCTTACCTCTCCACTACTGTGCACGTCTAACGTATGCCTTTAACCCATACTAGTTATGCCACTATCTAACTAGTTTATACCACTCCTGCCTTCGCATTCAAACATAGAGTATCTACACATAACCCCCAATTAAGCCATATTTATAACCCATGTTCACATTCGTTACTTTACTTATCTCAAGTGTTAGTTATATTCTCATTTTTAACCCATTCCAATATCTTAGTCATTCACATCTACTAAGCAACAATGAACCCATCACAAATATTTACAATATGAATTCCCAACGTTATCACTTGAATAGATAACTTTACTTAATCTCATATTCTCAATTATTAGCATTATCATTTACTGGAGGTTATCCCCTTATTTATCTTCTCAAGGAGTTACTATAAATTATTCTCATAATTAAACATGACAAGTCTGTTCATTTAACCGTATATTATTCACATCATAAATATACAATACAAGCACCCCGAGGCTAAGCTGCGGTGCACACATACTCTGCTATCGATCCCGGTACATCACGTACATAAGGATCACAAATTCCGAATCTCTCAGGAATTGTTAAAATAAGCACAACACACAAAAATGGAGGCGAACATAATTCAACATATCCATGGGTCACGTACATACCTACGCTCCATAGTCAGCTGACTTAATAACTCACAATTAAGTCATTCCCTTGAACTATGTCCTCTAGGTACCACTCTAAATCCGGGCACACAAGGATTAGATGGCCCTAAGCGAACGTAAACCTCCCGTGATAGCAAGTATGGTAGGTATGTCATACACATAAGAAATCCATACACTAGGCATTCACACAACCTAAGTAATCATATATCAATATAGATGTTCGCACATTTCATCTAGTTAATCTCGTACGTGTCAAATTTACTCCGAGTATTACATATCATATATATTCCGTTTGATAACGCTCTCGTCGTATCAATTTGGGTACTTAAACCTAACTCAAAAGGTTACTAGATTTCTTATTAATTTAAAATGTTATCTCAGTACTTAAAGTCCCTCCGTTACTGCCCTTATCTTACATCATCCTCAATTCTCAATGTAGTCCCAATTCGAACGTTTTCTAACCGTACCTCACTCGGTAGACCCTTGCACGTGATATCAATCAATCCCATAAGTTATAGCATTCTCCGATAATAACTAAGGCCCTACTGACTTTAATTAAGTCCCACACTATCATATTAATCTTCCTAATAACCAACATCGGCTTTGGAATAATCATTAAACATTAAAGAGAAACAATTTCCAAAATACAGCAGGGGTCGATCGATCGATAAAAAGGGGTCGATCGATCGAACCTTCGATCGATCGACATTCTTGAGTCGATCGATCGATCAAGCAGGCATCAGCCCAGAAATCCTTAGCAGTTACGGGTTTGCATCTTTTTACTCTTCTTAATCATCATTCTAACGTCCAAAACTCTCAAATGGATACACTAATCATCCTACTAACATGTTTACTTCTTTCCCCACGTTTTAGATTCATCAAATCAACATATAACATCACTTTCATGGATCAAATTACCCAAAAATCATATAAAACCTAGTTTTTCCTATTTCTTCAAGAACATCCCATAATTCCTACAAATTTCGAAATTCACTACTCATTAATCATAAATTCGTAGTTGTTATCATCTCAAATATAAACCTACATGAAAGTCCTACCCAAATTATGATTTAAACCATTCAAATCCATTTAATCTTCATTATTTATGAGAAAACTCCAATTCTATAGAAACATGTAAAATTATATGCTTTGAATCTTTGCAAGATAAACCACTTTCCTGTAAATTTGATGTTCTGATCCGTTGTTGTTGTTTAAGGGTTGTTCCTCTCTCCATTCCGATCACAATTCCGTCCAAATTGGTGGTAGTGGGTGGTGGTTTTGGTTTGGGGACTCTTTGTAACCTCTCCTCTAACTCACGTAACTCCCCTCTATGTTTTTGGCTGATCATGGCCCTAATGGCCTAACCAAAAGTAAATAAATCAACACTAAAAATCGTGGGTCTTAATTCCTTAATTTTTAAAATTACCAAAATACCCTTCCGGGTTGCCGGTTTGGCCTAAAAATGCTCCGGGACCCAAACTAAACTCCCGGCTAGTGTTTTCTGACTATCTCGACCCTTCCGGACACGTGGTCGCACTCAAAATGACTATTTGGTCAAAAGAAAAATAATTTATTTTTAAATCTCGTAAATTCATTCTCGACGCGACTGACACGCGCGTTCCAATTAAATTTTCCAAATTGCCGTATTTCAGCCTCGCGACAATTTCAATATTTTCAATATTCATATGTTTCCATATATACACATTATAATCAAATACCAACGCACATCTCGTTAGTATTTTATCCGGATTAATTCTCAATTAATTCACATTTAATTTAATTAATCCCATAAATAAATATCGATAAAAATGCGGGATATTACAATACGCTTCTTACCTTTAATAGGTGATTAGTTGTGGTAGTTGTGATGGGATATCCAAAATACAAAGAGTGGATGGGTGAGACAAATAGAATGGGGGATGTGTTTCACAGTGGTGCTAATGAGTTTGTGAAATACGCAAAGAGATGTCATAATGATGAAGATTTTCCTTGTCCGTGTCCTAGGTGTAAGAATGGTGAGGTGTTTGAGTGGAAAACAGTTGAACTACATTTGTTAAGATGGGGTATGCAAGATATTTATCGATTTTGGAGTTTTCACGGTGAATTGAAATTTCAATTTGTCCCCAAACAACCTTCACAACAACCTTCAACAAGTAGGATAGATGTAGAAGGGGATGACGTAGATCATGATATGTTAGAGGATTTAGTTGATGATGTGTACGGAGTTTATGAAGCGGAGGAGAATGAGGTTACTGATGATGTACAAGGTTTAAGTGCTCGTGAAGATATCACGATAAACCTTGACGATGACTACCAAAGTTTAAAATTCAAGGTGACCCAACCATTATACTCTAGCTGTGAGAAAGATCAAATAATTTTACATGCCATGGTTGGTTTGCACAGTTTGAAGACGCAGTACGGTTTATCTGGCAATAGAGTGACAGGAATTCTGAATTGGGTGAAGGTCTTACTACCCAAGGAGAATATGCTTCCAAATAGCTATCTTGTTATGAAGAACAGTTTGAAAGATTTGGGAATGAAGTATAAATCGATTCATGCTTGTGTGTATGACTGCATACTATACCGAAAGGAGTATGAAAATCTCGATCGTTGTCCGGTATGCGATGAACCTAGATATGTCCAATATACTGGTAAGGAAGGCACAAGCTCAAAAGTGCCTCAAAAAGTGTTGAAATATTTTTCCATTCGGCCTAGATTAAAGCAATTTTTCACAGTACCATGGATAGCGGAGGCAATGACTAGGCATGCTAGGGCAAAAGTAGGGGTAATCTCATGCGTCATCCTATTGATTCTACAGCTTGGAGGAGGATGAATTATGAGTATCCCTATTTTTTTCGAGAACAATGCAACATTCGTTTGGCTATATCAACAGATGGTTTCAATCCATTTGGAAATCTAAGCACCAATCAAAGTGTATGGCCAGTGATCCTAGCCCCACTTAACCTCCCTCCTTCACAGTGTATAAGACATGAATTTTCGATGATGTCTTTGTTGATACCTGGGCCAAAGTCACCAAGTGATGACATCGGCATCTACCTGGCTCCTTCGGTAGAAGAATTAAATGAGTTGTGGGAAGAGGGTGTGCAATTATTTGACTCTTTTAGAAAAGAAGAGTTTACGCTGAAAGCTATGTTGATGTGGGCAATTCATAATTTTCCAGCTTATGGGACATTATCTAGTTGTGTAGTATATGGTTATTTGGGGTGTCCTATTTATGGAGAGGAAACTGAATCTCTTCGTCCATCCGCTAGCTCAAAAAATGTATACCAATGCTATAGGAGGTATTTACCCCCGCTCATAGTTTCAGATTTGAAAAAGGTTTTAATTTTTTATTGGGTGGGGTTGAACATAGGCTACCGCCGAGATAACTTTCAAGTTAAGAAATTGAAAGTAAATCTTCTCAATGTGGCCCTAATATGCCAGGTAAGAATCCCAAATTTAAGAATGTCAAGCATAAGAAAACCCCAACTGGGAATGAAACTGAGACAAGAAAGGCATGATCTAGGAGGTCAATTTTATTTGACTTGCCTTATTGGAAGAATAACCCGGTGCGCCATGTATTGGATGTGATGCATGCAGAGAAGAACCTCGTTGATCATATTGTGGGCACTTGCCTTGGGGGGAGTCATTCGAAGGATGGAGAAAATGCACGAAAAGACCTTAAATCGTTGAAACTTAAGCCACAACTATGATTGAAAGAAGATAGTAGGGGAAGGATAATAATTCCCCCTGGTGCGTTTACTTTGACGAGTGAGGAAAGGAAGGTGCTTTTAGACACAATATATAATTTGAAGGGCCCATCTAATTTTCCGTCTAACTTGGAAAGGATTGTGAATTATGTTCCTCATGATTTACATAAGTGTAAGTCCCACGATTGGTATGTGTTCATGCAATTGGTTCCTCTATTGTTTAAGCATTGTTTCTCCAAGCACAAGGATTTGCGAAGGGCTATTATGAAATTAGTATTACCTTATCACTCTTGTGTGAGAAGGTAGTCAAACGAGAACACATAGTGACCGCAAAATTGGAGGTGATCGAAGCAATTTGTGTGTTGGAGAAATACTTTCCCCCAGCATTCTTTGACATAAGTGTTCACTTGTTGGTACACCTATGCGACGAGGCACTTCTTTGTGGTCCAGTTAGATGTGGATGTATCCGTTTGAAAGATTGATGAAAGTTTTTAAAGATTACGTCAAGAATACGCGATACATTGTAGGATCAATTGCAGAGGAATACATCACCGTGGAGTCATCAATATATACTTGGGAATATATGCCTGACTCGACCAACATTGATGACACTGATGAGTTCGTCGATGATGGTGGTCATGTGATGGGAAAACGAATGAAATTAACGAGTTTCTAACATGAACAAGTAGCTCGTTATCTATTTGACACACATGAAGATGTCGAAGAATGGAAAAAGTAAGTTTAAATTATTTTAAGTTTTACATTATTTTAGAATATTTTAGATTATTTTATACATGATTAATTTTGTAATATGCAGAAAATATGAAGCCTGTGAGAACAATAAAAGACAAAATAATGGTACAATCAGACAGCGAATTTAGGCTGTGGTTGTCACAAGAGGTAATTATAATGAAAATGGTCGTTATATGACGTCACATTACACTCAAACTTTACAAGTAATCTAATTAATTTATCTATATTCTCAGCTCTTAAAGACGAGTGATGCGACATCAGGGCTTGCTCGTCTAGCCACTGGACCCTTGTTTGTGGCACAAGAGTACAAAACGTATCGATTGAACGGTTACGTATTCGATGCAAAAGTGCACGAGAAAAGTATGAATGTATAGAACTCGAGTATTTCATAGAAGGCTCTTACTTTCTTTCGAGCGAACGCAAAAGATAAAAACCTCGTTGAAGCTGAAATGACTTACTATGGTGTAATTCGAAATATATTTGAATTGGATTATATAAGCTTCAAAGAGGTTGTATTTTACTGTAGTTGAAGATAAAAATGCTTGTAAAGTTGATCATGTCACCAATTTGATCATGGTTGACTTGTCCAAGTTGAAAAGCAACGACCACGTGAGCGATGAGCCGTTTGTTTGTGCATTTCAAAAGGTCAACCAAGTGTTTTACTCGGAGTATATCAACAATAAGCCGTGGTCAATTGTTCTACATGTGCCAAAGCGTCTAAATAGTAGTGCGGATGACTTGGCTGCTCCTACAGCATATCAATCCATTTTTTATGATAACCCGAATTTGAAACAATTTTGTAATTTGTAATAAATATTCCAATTTGTACCTTATCAATCCATTTTTAATGCTTTTAATTGATTTGCACTTTATCATTTTCACTCTTGCGCAGTGTGCGTGTGTGTGGGAAGTAGGGGTGGGGGTGGGGGTGGGGATGTTTCGGATTTTTAGTAATGGTACATATTATGAGTTAGATGCTGTTATTTTGGAATTCAGAATTGAGGTGTTAAACAATAACAATTCATTTGGATTTGTAGTAATTGTACATATTTGCATGTCTTCTTCTAATTTATTTTGATTTGTACTAATAACAACATTTTTTTTTACAGAAAATGTCTCCTTCAGGTATTAAGGCGAGGATGATGATGCTGATTATGATGATGTCATCTGGGATCGGTGGTAGCGGAGGCGACGAGAGCTCCTCGGCCCCTAAGCTCCCCAAATATGGAAAATCGGGGATAGCCGTCGAGAACAAGACAGGGCTATTAGCGAGATCCCTCGAACCGATAAAGACGATCATCGGCTGGGGTAAACTAGTTGGAGGGAGATGCCAAATGAGTTCAAGTTAGCTATTTGGGTGGCAATATAGGTAATGTATTTATATTTGTATTTATATGAATATTTCAATTTTGATTTCGATTTCGATTTCAATTTCATTTTATATTTATATTTATATTTATATTTATATTTATTCGCAACTAACATTGTATTTGTTGGACAGGAACAATTTAGCCTGGATCAAAAGTTACACGACTCCGTCTTGGAGCAGTTGAGGGAGTAACACAAGACGTGAAAGAAAATATGCGGACCCGGTACTTTGGGAAGACTCGAGAGTCCGTTATCCGAATGCATGAATTCGTCTCGTCGAAGGAGCCAATCTCATTGGCATAATGGCAAAAGTTCATTGACAATGAGATCAGGGAGCGATAATTGGCATCTCACCAATCGGGGAGGAAAAATCGAGCGAAAAAGACGGACGTGTACTACTTCGGACGGACGTCTTACGCCGAGGTGGAGCATAGGATGATGGTAAGATTTAATTTTTCTATAATTACAGAAATATATTATTTTGCATTATTTTACTTTGCGGGGCCGATACTAATTTTGCATTATTTTATTTCAAGGGACAGGGAGTGGCCCTGGGGGTAGGCCACATAGGCTCGATACTTATGTGGCTATTCGGACGAAGAAGGATAAGGATAAGGAGGTGTCCCCTAGCATCGCGACCACGATTGTAAGTAATCTGACAGTTTACTTTTTGTTAATTACGTTATAATTTTTTTATTTAGTTATTTAACTAATCATGTGCTTTTTGTCATTTCAGGCAAAGCTTAAAGAAATACATGAGTCACAGTCTAATGCTGACAAGGCATCTTTGTCCACAGACGCACTCAGCTAAGTTCTTGGCACTGATCACAAGCGGAGGACAAGGGGGTGAGCTTGCAGGTGGCTAAATATAAGATCATCGAATTGGAGACGAGCGACATCGAGCTGGCTCGAACGGTGGACTCGCATGATGAGAAGCTGTCCCGATTGGAGGCGATGGTCCAAGATATGTTCTCATTCATGAAGCGTTCGTTGGGCGAAAATCGTAAGGGGAAAGGGAAGGAAAAGGTGGTGGAGGATGAGGTGCAGGAGGACGAGGATGTGGACCTCTCTGCTTCATCGCCAACACGTGCGGACTTTGATGATCTAGTCCCCTATTTGGCTCCCTTCGACTGATCGATGTCGACACTTGGTTGGCCGAGCGTCTTTATACTGGACATATTTGATGGCCAGCGGATAGGGCGGGGGTTGAGGGACCCAAATACCGTCCAAGGTATGCCAGTTCATGGACGTTTGCTTCAAGACATCGAGTCCAAGGTGCTCATCACGCATGTGATACCCGGGAAGGAGAACTCCCCATTATGGTTACGTAAACAATGCATCACAATGTTTATTGCTGGGTGTGTCAATTCGTATATCGTGTAACCTACTCACCTCCTCAGAGTTACCCCTACCCCATACATGTAGTGACATTATTTGAATTGAATTGCTTTAAGTTGTTACATTTGAATTATATTTGGATTATATCGTGATGCATATTGTTTTGAATCTATATTTGCATTATCTCTATTTTATTTGGATATATGATGTTTAAACAGGTACAAATATACTACTGGGCAGTGGCAGTGGCAGTGGCCATACTGCCTAGCAGATTTTTTTTCAATTCTGCCCGGAATTGTCACGGTCATTGATCGTGACAAATCCGTGACAAAGGATTGTTATCACGGACTTGTCACGGTTAATTACCATGACAATTTTTTAAATATTGTCACGGTCCTTAATCATGACAAAACTTATCAAGGTCAAGGACCGTGACAAGTTCGTGACAACAAACGTTGTCACCCCAAGAATTATCACGGTCATTGACCTTGACAAGTCCAACTTGTCAAGGTCAATGACCGTGATAATCCGACAGATTTAGTGTAATGTTTATTATAGGACTGACGATATCATAGAGGGGTCATGATTCCATTTGAGTGATAGTGGATTGGTTGACCAAGGTGGCTCTTCGTATCTCACTTCTGGCAGAACTTCCAGGAGGCCATGGGTACAGACTTGCGACTGAGTAACGGTTATCATACACAGACAGACGGGCAGACTGAGCGGGTTAATTAAATGCTAGAGGACATGTTGAGGATGTTCATTATATATTTTAGGGGAGGATGGGAGCGATACTTTCCATCGGTAGAGTTTACGTATAATAAGTCTTACCAATTTACTATCGGCATGGCACCGTTTGAGTCATTATATGGGTGACGTTGTCATTCGCCCGTTTGCTGGTTAGAGGTGGGGAAAAAAAGTTATTGGGGCCAAAGATGATACAAGAGACGACTGCCAAGATTAAGCTAATTTGGGGATGTATTCGAATTGCTCAGGATAGGCAGAATAGTTATGTTGATGCCGACTGGAGACACGTTGAGTTAGAGGTTGGGGACCAGGTGTTAATACGCGTGTCTCTCATAAAGGGTATCAGGAGATTTGACAAGAAAGGGAAGTTAGTGCTGAGATATGTGGGATCTTTCCATATTATTGAGAAAGTGATATTAGTAGCTTACAGGCTAGGTTTATCGGAGCATCTTCAGCGGTTACACGATGTGTTCCATGTATCGTCGCTGAAGAAGTATAGGAGGAGCGAGAGAGATTTCTGGCACGTTCCCTCTCGTATGAGGAGAGACCCATGGCTATTCTAGATCGTAGTGAGCATGAGTTGCGGTCTAAGGTGGTGCCACTAGTCAGAGTTCAGTGGGGACACCACAGTGTTGATGAGTCTACTTGGGAGAGGAAGGATGACATGTGAGAGCAGTATCTAGAGTTGTTTATCGCAAGTATAACCTAATTTCGGGGATGAAATTCCTTTGTAAGGGGAGAAGTATATAACACCCTGTATTACTAAGTATTTGAATTTAATTAATTAGTTTTATTTTAAACTACGCGAGAGAAGTAATTTAATTGAATAGAGTAATAATGTGCTTATGAAATATTAATCCAGAGTAAGATAATTACTAATATTATGAATTTAATTTACTAAATGAATAGAAAATAACGTATGGAAATTATTACGCGTAATAGTGAGTGATATTGGCGTAATAAGATTTATCTCAACCGGGAGTCGCATGTTGACTAATTTGAGATAGAGATGGGATGATTATATAGAGTGACTCGGATGACAATTTCGAGGTCACGGATGACTCCGCAAGGGTCAAAATAGTCAAAATAGTATACTCGGGGTGTCGATTAGATCCCGGGGTATTTTTAGGCAAAATCGGCACCTTATAGAGGCGTTTTAGTCATTTAGAAAATGAGGGTTACGAGACCTACGAATTTCTAACTCCTTTATCAAGTGTTAGATAAGAGGGGCTAGGGTTAGAAACTCAAAATACAACGGAGCCCATTAGAGAGGAAAAGGAGAGACTCCTTGGAACTTTTGAAGAGATTTTTGGAGCTTTTCATCTCAATCTTGCACCACAAACAACCTAAGAGTGAGGATTGAAAGAGAATACAATCAAATCCATCACCAAGACACAAAATTAGACCCTACTGATTAAAGACAAGTGTTTATATACAAGTTATTTGAAGTTATAATACCCATGTGACTAGGGTTTCATCCTATTATGATTAAAGTGATAATTCTTGGAAGAAAAGAATGATTTAAACGCATGTTTGAGTAGGAATTTCATGTAGAAAGATTTGATATCAGTAGAGGATAATAAATTAGAGATTTTGTGTTATTATCCACGGATTAAATCTTGGTTTTTGGATGAATAATGGTGGAAGAACATAAAACGTAAGATTTTGAGGATTATATGTTTAAATCCCTTCTTGAATGAAAATTATAAGGTTTTTTTTGTTGTATTTACGTTAGAAATCATCCTAATGCATGTAGAAATGGTTGGGAACAACTGGTTTCAAGTTTGGTGAAGAAACATGTAAGTTATGTGGGTGTTAATGGTAAAAAATGCACTTGCATAAGGAAGATGGTGATACAGTAGGTTTTCGAATCGATTCAGCCAAGAGGCGAATCGATTCGGCCTCTTAGCGAATCGATTCGGTTTTTCAGAAATCATGTGGAATTTCATTTTTAGCCTATAACTCCTATATTGTTCGGGAAAACTTTTGGGACATTGACCATATATAAGAGTGAGCAAATATTTTTTTGTCTTCTTTACTCCCCAGATTAGCAAGATAGTCTGCCACTTTGTTTTCTTCTCTATATATGTAAGTGATGGAGAAATTTATCTTCTATAGCATTTGAAAAATTACATGCATAGTCCAGTTGATTTTCCAAGGGATTGATGAGTTTACTTTGATAATATCTACCAATACTTTTGAATCGCATTCAATATGAAGCTCATAGTCCTTAAGATCCATGTAGTATTCCAATCCATATTTTAAAGCTATAGCCTATGCCTCCATATTTGTTACATCCTTTAGAGATGTGGAAAATGCCCATAGCAGATCTCCTTCCTGATTTCGAAGAATCTCACCTCCTCCACCCTTACCATTTGAACCCAAATCACTACCATATGTGTTAAGCTTCAAAGCACCATTGCGAGGAAACAACCATCTAACCTGCAGCCTTTTAGAAGGAATTTGTTGGGAAGAATATGGAATGAGAAGAATCTTCATTTGGTGTACCTGATACAACACAGAACAAACATTAGTCAAAACTTCATCGTATTTGCATTTGTTTCTATGAACCCATAGGCACCAACACAAAATAGATGGAATCACTTTATTGATGACAGAGTCAGTCTTATGTCCATAAATCCACTATTGAAATAATTGGCTTCGAATTCCTCCATTTCCCTTCCTAATACCATGCTCTTGAGTAATTTTATCCCAAACCTTATAAGCAACCTCCCCTTCCTCAAATATATGGTCAATGGATTCCTCTTGAGGGTAAGTACATCACTGACATTTGGAAGGACCTCTTATCCCTATAGATTTAATCTTGTCATCTGTAGGAAGCAAATTATTTAAGAGTTTCCACATCAGAACTGAAATCTTGATTGGAATATATGGATGCCATATGAATTTTACACTGATCTGAATTAATTTTCTTGTTCTACATACCTCCCATGCAGAAGATATAGTAAAAGACCCACTGTTGCTTAATTTCCAAATCAACTTATCAGGCTGTTCCTCCCAAAACTCTTGATATTTTAATATCTTTGCATATGTCTCAAAAGGAAAGTACTTTTCCAGCTTATCTTTGTCCCATTTCTGATCCAAATTCCATAATTTTTTGACAGTTTGATCCTCCGGCACCTCCAGATTCTTTACTTCTTCTATACCCCAGTTATCCTTAAAAATATTGATTTCCCCTCTACCAATTTGCCATTGCTTATGTTATTCAGCATCCTCTCTAATCAAACACATTATATTCCATGTATGAGCTCCTACTTTTGGAGGAGCAGTTGTTGGATGATCATTCCTGTAATACGCAGCCTGCATAAATTAAGACCATAAAGATCGTTTACTCCTTAAACTCCACCATATCTTCATGATTAAAGATTTGTCTATATCATAAATAATTCTGATCCCCAAACCTCCTTCATTAGTAGGTCTAGTGATATTTCCCCATTTACACCAATGATGTCTTTGATATCCATTGCTAGAGCTCCAAAAAAAGTTAACTATAAGACTTTACAATCTATTAGTAACTGTTTTGGGAGGAGACATTGCAGCCATAAGATAAAGATTCATAGACATTAGCATAGACTTAATAAGGACCAGCTTGCCACCTGTAGATAAACATTTAGGTTTCCATCCAGTAAGCTTATGCCTAATTTTTTGAACCATACCTTCAAAGTAAATAATTCTCCTTCTCCCTCTCCCTCTGAATAAAGGCCATCCAAGGTAGGTTATAGGACCATTCTTGATGCACATACTAGTAGACTACCTTAAGAATGTTATAGAGCCCGGTTTGGTTTTATTTGACAGAATAAGGTAACTTTTGGATGTATTCATCAGCTGATCTGACTCCCTCTCATAAGCCCTCAAAACCTCCATTAGATTCTTCACTTCCTTTATCATACCTGAGCTAAAAATGATCAGATCATCAGCGAATGTTAGGTGATTAAATCTGGGACTACCTATAGGATTCTTGTAGCCTACATAAGAGGGTTGCAGAACAAGATTATGCAAGTTTCTAGAAAGGACATCAAACATTATGATAAAGAGGCTTGGGGATAATGGATCCCCTTACCTTAAACCCCTAGTAGCAAGGAAGAAACCAATATTTTCCCCATTTACAATAATGGTAATCTATGTGTTAGAGATGATCCTCCAAACTAAGTATATCCAAACTTCACAAAAGCCCATTTTCCTCATTACCTTTATAAGGAACCACCATGAAACTCTATCGAATGCCTTTGACATATCAACCTTCATAATAACATTTCCTCTAAAACTTTTTGAATTAATTTTGGACATACATTATTGAGCAAGCAACACATTTTCAGTTATAGACCTACCTTTGATAAAACCTGATTGCATTGGGGATATGATAGATGGGAGGATAGTAGAGACTCTATCATTTAAGATTTTAGAAAAAATCTTATTAACAAATTTTTGCATACTTATAGGCCTGAAATCGCTAAATGATTGAGGATGCTCTATTTTAGGAATTAGAGCTATTCGAGAGGTGGTACACATCTTTGAAAGAATGTTACCTGCAAAAAAGTACATCACTGCTTTCAAAATATCTTTCTTTATGACCTCCCAAAAGTGGTGAAAGAATTGGCCATTGAAGCCATCCACACCTGGGCTACTCTTAGGATTCAGACCCTTTACTGCTGTCTCCACTTCTACCATCGTTAGCCATGAGGTTAGAGTTGTGTTCATTTCTGCACTGATCAGAGTTGGAATAGCATCCAAAATTGAGGAGTGACTATTAGTTTCCACCCTTTCTGGAGATTTAAATTGATTAGAATAAAATTCAAGAACTGCAACTTTTATATCCTCTATAGAATCCACCCAAACACCCTCCATATTCTTTATCTTCTGAATTTTCATTCTCTTTTATTTCCCTTTCACCATTCTATGAAAATAAGTCGTGTTTTTGTCACCTTCAACACACATTTTCGCATTTGCTTTTTGTCTCCAAAAATCTTCTTCAATTTTGAGGTTCCTATTGTAGATGGCAGTAGCTTGTTGAAGAACCTCTCTTTTCTCTTCAGTAGGATCCTGCTCATAAGAATTCTCAACAGCTAGGAGAGCATCCTTAGTATTTCTGGCTTCTTGAAATACATCCCCATAGGTAACTTTGCTCCATGTACTCAATTTTCTTCTTACTTGTTTAAGTTTGAGAGAGATACCTACTATTGGATGGGGACAGTCTACTTCCTCCCAAGTCTTTTCCACCAACTCCACACATTCTTTCTTTTTTGTTCAGAAGTTTAAAAACCTGAAGCTCTTAGAAACATTAACATTTTGAAGTTGACCTGTAAGAAAGAAAGTAGAATGGTCTAACATACTTCTATTGAGGTGGTTCACACTCCAATTCACATTCAAATCCAAACAGCCTTGATTCATTAATATTCTATCTAGCCTACACCAGATGCTATTCTCTGCAGCCCTCTTGTTATGGCAAGTATATTTGGAGCCTATATAACCCGCATCCACAAGGCCATTTACCTCAATGCATTCTAGAAACTCATATATGGCGCCTAGATTGACCTCATTCCCCCGTACTTTCTCTGACATATCAGCTACTATGTTGAAATCTCCTCCTATCCACCAAGGAGTATCTGTGTAAGAGGCCCTCAAATATTCCCACAAAGATCTTCTAATAATTCTATTACAGCTAGCATAAACAAAGTTGCCTTGAAACATACTGCTGCTACCATTCATCTTTATATTTATCGTAATACATTGAGGCATTTCAGATACTACCTCCCACTGAATCTCATCCTTAAAAAAACACCAAAGCTTACTATTTTGGTTGGTCAAATAAGAACCAAAACCTAATTTAAGACAGTAAGATTGAATTTTGGAAATGTCTTCCATAGGCACCAATAACACAAAAACATGAGGTTTATGCATTTTATTAAGCCTTTTGATTCTTCTTATAGCACCTTTTTGGGAGATGCCTCTCACATTCCAAATGATTGCTCCTAACATTTTAGATTCAGAGATGGGGATTTTGAGTGGGACCTGAGTATTCTAACAGTCCCATAAGCTGCCTTCTAGACTGCTTTTGGGGTTTTCTTCTTCCTTGTGACAACAGCAAAGCCTTCTTCATTTTCAACTCCATTATATGTTGACTGAATGTAATGGTTTTGGTCTCCTGGATCAATTTCTCCCTGATTACATTCTTCTGAATTGTTTGGATCCTGCAGTTTTGCTTCCATTTCTGAAAGATTGGCCTTTGTGTGCTCCATATTGTTATTTATTTCCTCCTGGTGATATTCCTTTTCATATCTACAATATGCGTTTGATGTCTGGTGGGACTCCTCCTTATCCCTTAGAGATAGCATATCAAGGATACTTTGCTCCAGCAGTTACCCTTTATTTTTGGTGAAGAAAGATGTGATCAGCTTCTGTTTGGGCGCTTTAACTGTAATTGGGTGCTCTATGATAATCTCTCCATCTTCTACTTCTGCTTCAGTAATTGCTTTTTGATTTTCTATGAATGGGCGCTTTACCTATTCTTTAGTTATTTCTGGCCTCTTCTTCATAGTTTGCTCATGTTTCTTCATTTTTTCATCTGCCATCTTCTTAACGTAACATGTATCTTGTAAGTGACCTTTCTTCTCGCAATAGTAGCAAAAAGGAGGGAGATCCTCATATATAATAGGTTGCCAAAACCCTCATCCAGTAGCTTTGTTACCAATCCACACTCTTGAAGGAAAAGTCTTTTTTAAATCAGTTTCAACACAAACTTGTTCCTGGCTAGGTCTTGCCACCTGTGCGATTGAAAATAAAGCATCTCTATTATACAGGTGGATAGGCAATAGCGGTAGGCTAATCCATGAAGACACAATAGATGATTCTGAATCTGGATTGAAATCAATATCCCATTTAAACGTGCGCATTGGGAAACGTTGAATAAACCAGGTCTCCCTTAGCCACAATCTGTGAAAGTCCTCTATATGATCTAATCGAATAAAAATGTGCTTTTGATCTATAAGGCCAATATGAAAAGTTGCCTTAAGATGTAGAGAAGAAAAGAAAGATCGAATATCATCAATGGATGGATGTCCATATGAGAATTTCCCGATAATAGAGTGCTTGAAAGGTTTTTCCATCTCCTTCAATGTTGATTCTTCATAGAAAATTGCTGGTTCACCTTTATGAATGGATATCGGTTCTAATGTTAAGGGTTTAGCAGCCAGAGTAGTTATGACAGATGCAAAGGTTTTAGTTTGTTTGGGTTCTAGAACTTGGATGTTTTGTGAGAGTAGAGGATCAGCACGGCTTGTGAGAGGGGAAGAGAACGTGTTTGATAGAGGTATAGGGTTGGATAATGAACCTGCTACCTTGAGGGCAGCAGGTGGAGGCTCCATGCAAACCCTAGTTAGGGTTTACGAGAGAGAGAGAGAGAAGGGATCCATTTTGAGAAGTTTAAAACTCGGATTCCACTGCTTGTTATTTGATTTTGAGTTCGAGGAGATTTACCAAACCATTTGTCCTTATTTAGTACGAGAAGTACTTGGACTGATAGTAGAGTATGCCCATGTTTCATGGTGATCCTTTTGAGAGACGTCGTAATGATATATATTAGCGAGATAAATATATATGTTCCAGTAGACAATTAGATAGTGAATATCTAAAGATTGAATTAAGTAGTGACACTTAATTAATTGAATAATGAGAATATAAGTGAAATAGTAATTTCGACTCTCATAACGTATGAGAAACGTTAACCAATGGGTTAAGTACTGTATGGTAAGTACGAGAATAAAGACATGTTCATATTCAAAAGTACTTAAGTTTAGTTGGCTTGGGTAGAATAGCTAGGTGGGCTAAGTAGAAACGTTAGGTGTACACAATAGCTGAGAGGTGAGGAAACTCAAGAGAGTGTACGTGAACCTAACATGTGTAATCAATAACTGATTTTAAATTGTGATAAATACTTTCTAAATATTTTCAAAAATGTTTTGAATTATAACCCTTGCTAAAAAAAAATTCAAAACCTTTTAGGTGTCCAGCCACAGGGGAGCCATACTTGATGATTCTTTATAAGGACGTATAGTTGCAGCGCTGTGGAGGCTTGCAGGGTTTTGATTAGATGCATAATTCCTTCATTCCTAGTGTAGGACCTCTCAGCAGTATTTCAGTATTTCATTTTGGTATGTTGCCTCAGTTAGACTTTATCCATTCAGTTTTTCAGTTTCAGACTTGTATTCGGATTTTCTTATCAGTTGGATTTATTATTTTGGTTTGGGATTTTTAACCGATGGTTTATTCGGCAAGACTTTATTTGTTATTTACTTAAACTGGTTTATACTTTAGTATTGTGTGAATGTTGTAATTAAGTTTTTTCGCATATTGTTACTTGTCTATTTAATGCAAGATAAAACTTGGCACCGACTTAATTAACTAATAGGTGTTTAGTAATTAATTTAGTTTATGAGAGTGATGCTAAGAATGAACCATTTTGTAAATCATGTTTTAATTTAATAAAGGTCTGATCACCCGATATTTAATTAGGCGGGGTGTCACACCTAGAACGTGATTAAATGATGTAATGAGCAGTTGTCCATATCATAATAAATTTTCCCTCCTTCGGACAGATGCTCTTTATTAATCCCTTACTAAGAAGCCACCTAGTAGTGATGATTTGATGGCCCATATTAAGAAATACGCCATGGTTGAGGATGAGTTAATCCTGATCGAGGAACGAGTTGATTAAATCCCCAAGACTACTGAAAATGAGGACTCCAATAAGGTTACGAAAAACGGAGGGACAGATGAACGGGTGGTCAAATTAAACATGAAGGAAATCAAACAAGGGACGACGAATAGTAGATAAAATGCTTCGCTAAAGGAAGAGTCATACTTGGGAATAAATATAGTCTTCAAGGAATCTATCTACAAAATTCTCCCTCAAATAAAAGACAAGCCATTCTTTATATGGATTCCTAAGAAAAGGGAATGAAGAGAAAAAGGACAAAAGACTAAAATGCACGTGCCATGTTTACCATGACCACAATACCGAGGATTATCGTCTATCAAAATAATTGGAGGAATTTGCCCAAGCCAGGCACCTTAGAGACTCCGTCGATTTGAACAAAATGCAAAAAATGGACAAAAGAATCACACATGTAAGCTCGACAATAGTGAAGAGCTTCTCGTGGGTATATTGATTCCAATTTAAGGGTTTACCAGCCCATCCACTCCATATACAGAAAGCTCAAAGAGAGGATTATGATCGTCACTAGTGATTAGAAGTACTTTCAAGTAGAAATTTCCATGTCGATCCTCTATAGAAGAGTGTGCAAGGAGGTTGGCTTAAACTAAGTAATCATGTTCTCGGATGGAGAGTTGGTTGGCATTAATATCCCTTATAAGGACACCTTTGTTGTAACACTAACAGTTGCAAACTACGACGTAATGATAATCCTCGTGGATCGAGGAAGCTCCCTAGAGAAAATGTATGTCGACCTAAACTACAAGTTGGAATACAACACGAAAAAACATGACACTAAGGAGAAAAAGTCACACAATTCCAATTTAATATGGATAATTCCATTTTTTTTAAATTAAATTTGAATATTTTCCCTAGATTTTTTTAAAATATCTTTCGTAGAAAATATATTTTGACCTATTTTTTTTAACATATGTTGATTAAAAGGTCAATTTCAATAGGAAAACAAAAAAAAAATGGAAAAAATGTTATTTAGAGCTTAGATCTAAGTGTGATGTATAAAGTGTGATGTGGGAGAGCCTTTATATATATACATATATATATACACACACACATACACGCAGGCTCCGGTACATACCAAGTATCATATCGATTTTTCTTAAATAGTAAAAAAAAAATTGAGTTGAGTTTTTTTGTGAGGTATTTAAACATTTTAAGGGACTCATACAAAAAAGTCAGCGCAAAATAAAAAAATTTGCTATTTTAAAAAAATCGGTCAAACTTTAACATCTTTTAAAGCACTTTAAAAGTTATGAAAGTTTGATCGCACATAAAAAATTCAACTCAAAAATATTTTTCTTAAAATTGTAGAAAAATAGGTTTCCGTCAGTAATTATGTATACTTGGTATGTATGGGAGCTTCTCTCTCTCTATATGTGTGTGTGTGTGTGTGTGTGTGTGTGTTAGGAGTGACAATGGGTCGTGTCGGGTCAATTTCATGCCGGGTCTAATCGGGTTCGTGTCAAAATTACCTCTACCCAAATTCGATTCGTTAAGTCTTTCGTGTGTACCGTGTCGTGTCTTATCCAGTTTTTGTCGTGTTTGGATCGTGTTCAAGTCACTCCTTAACGAGTCGTGTCGTGTATTTACACTAAATGATTAAACCTAAACCCGATTCGTTAAGTTGTCGTGTGTTAGCGGGTGCACCCGTTAAACATCCGTATTCGTTAAGGGTTAAAAAGGCATGTGGGTCATGTCACACACACATTATATAATACTTCGCGCGCTAACTCTCTTACTTTTAAATTTCATTTGCAACTATTAGCTCTCCTTCACTCTGTTTTTCACGTTGCAGATCCAATTCTCAAATTTTGCACAAGGTTCCTCTCTCTCTCTCTCTCTCTCTCTCTCTCTCTCTCTCTATATATATATATATATATATATATATATATATGTATCACACACACACATTTGTTCTCGTTTAATCTGATGGATAACAAAACAGTAGCACTCCTAAATAAATTATGAATGCTGATTTCGCATCATGTTTACTTAACGAATAATTTACTATTGTGTTTCTTAATTGTTATCATATCTTATTGATGATCTGTTCGATTGTAGTTTTGTATGATAACTTAAATATGAATTGACATTGTAATCCTTATCCAGATTGCCTATATATTAATCACTGGAGATTAAAATTTCTATTTACATAATGCTTCTAGACCATTAGTAATTACAAGTAACTGTTAGTTTGTGTTGGTTTTTTCATATGAAGATTCAGACTTGAGATGTACATAAAAAAACAAATGCTATTTGGTACATAAGTCCGAACCTATGAAGCTCGGACACTCTCCCGGAAGTCAACGTGTCATGTCCAACAACGTGTCGGACACTCTCCCGGAAGCCATGAGTCAACTTTGACTCAAGTGATAGTGATTGTGCTTTATTTATGATTCTTAAGGTCAAAGTGTGTTTGAATTTTGTTTTATATGGTTCATTTTTCTTAATTTCATGTTAAAAATGCTCTTATGGAGAAAATATGTTTTATTTCATTAATATATATCTAAATATATATTATATATTATACGTATCATAGCGTGTCGTATCCTACTTTTCGGATCAATCACGTGTCGCGTGTCGCGTGTCGCGAGTCGAAACACGTATTACGTGTCCGTGCTTCTTAGGTCCGAACCATACATAAGTTTGAATGGTTCATTCATATTCAGACTTGAGAGGTAAAAACAAACACCACCTTAGGTTCATGTATCAAACCTCTATGATTTTTTTATGAGTAGTTCTACATGTACAAACGATTCGGGATCGTCTGTACAGATTTACGTGTCGTGTTCATATTGATCCATGTCTTGGGTTCACCCAAGACACGGACCAGGACCAATACAGACACAACAAGTCAGTCTGTACAGACGATTCTGTAAGAATCCTCTGTACAAATAGAAATTTCCTTTTTTTATTGTTTCATTCTCAATTTCAGGAATCAAACCTATTTGATCGGTTTGGTTTGACTTGGTTTAGTTCTTGATTGACAGATTCCGATACACACCCTAACACAATCTAGGGTGATGATTCTCTTAACAGCAATAAGTACTTTAATCGTACATACTACAAATACCTGCATATCGCAATCAAATTTTAAACTGATACAGTCAGATTTTCATATGCGGGTCCTTCTATACTGACACACAAAATTGGACACATTTTTTAGACACACTGACGTATGGCATTTGTATTGGTTCATGTCTAGGTTCCACATGGGTCCCGACACGAGCCAATGCAAATGGGATACGTCAGTGTGTCTAAAAAATGTGTCCAATTTTATGTGTCAGTCTAGAATTATCCTGCATATGCATTAGGCAGTGGCAGCATACTAGTTTTAAACTGATACTGTCAGATTTTCACATTTTAGTTCAAGATGCATTATCTTTGTTGTCCTTTATTAAGGATTCTCTCATTAGATTTTCTTTGAATGATATATATATATATATATATATGTATATATTGTATCTGAATTTTATGGATGAAATCAGATTTTTATGGGAGACTTTGTATTAGATCCACTTCAAAAAACCTTTGAACATATATCATTAAACCGATACCACGCGTAGCTTGCGTATACAATATAATCTAGTATAGTATGCATATGGTCAAACTCTGTACCACGTAGATGACCTAGTGTAGGGTGGCGTTCTTCTCCAAATTTCTGATTTTTCTGCAATCCGATTCCGATTATTTCTGGTTTTGGAATGGTATTTTCAATTTCCGATTTCGTTTTTCCCTAAAAACATCAGATCTGAATCGGAATTAATTCTGAATTTTCGATTTTCCAATTCTTTCTGAAATTATAGTATTTTGAATATTTGTAATGTATTCTGATTAGGAAATTTCCTTTTTCCTAGGAATTATTCTGAATTATACCATTTTCTCAGAATTTTCCAATTTTTAATTTTGCCGATATTTTCAAATTTTCATTTCCAAAAAGATCTGATTTCCAGGAAGGAAAACAAAAGCAATCAGAATCAGTGGGAAAAAAGTTGGAAATTTTTTCAAAAGGCCATTTCCCATCCAAATCGACCAAAGTACAGTCTTTACCAGTTTACCTAGTGGTTTGACATCTCTCCCTGTCACTCACACACACACGCGCGTGATATTATTGTTGTTATAATAATATTAAGCGTATATACTTACTTCTCTAGTCTTTGTCAAATATCGTTCAGATGGAAAGCGAAGAGGCTGAAATCGGGAGAAAACGCATGAAAGCATCTGTATGTTAATTAATATTCTTTGTCCAATCCTTTGATCAATGTACATTTGGTGGAAGAGAACGAAACTATGATTTGGTTCTACTTTTGTGATGTTTAATTATTAGGTGGAAGAGAACGAAACTATGATGGAAGATGGAGCAGTTGTAGAGATTGTAGGAGAAGAAACTGAGACCAATGTTCAAGTATCTGAACATATGGAGATTGACATCACTCACATTCTTGAGAACATCGATCGTTTCACTCAACTGGTAGCCATATTCAATAAAAATAATATGTTAATTTTGACTTTTGTTATTGGTTTTCATGATTTTATTTATCATTTCATGAAGGTATCTGAGGTGCTGGAATCAGGGAAGTCACTTCTCAAGGAATTGAGTAATGAATTTGAAGAAAGGATGATTTTGTGAGTTTTAAGTTATGAAATGAGTATTTTGGATTGTGCCCTCTAGAGTTATGATTTGGTTACAAATTTTGAAAATTTTGTGTATGCAGAATACATAAGGAACAGATGGAAAAGTGGCAGGACGAGATCAAGGAACTGCGATTGCTCGATGCTTCAAATGAGGAAATCAATGCTCTTTTGCACAATGCTCGATTTCTACTTCAGAATGTTCGTAATGATTCATAAAGGTAAATCTAGAGATATGTTATCGCTATTTAAAAGATGGGGTATAAAATTATGAAAAGGTCTAGTTAAAGAGGTCATGGCACGATTCAAGTACTTATTGCTGTTAAGAGAATTATCACCCTAGATTGGGTGTGACTGATCAAATAGGTTTGATTCCTGAAATTGAGAAGTACAAGAAAAAAAAATCAGAGGTTCGATACCTAATTTTATGCCTAAACCAAACCAAATCGAGAAACAAGCTGATGTACAAATGAACCTAAGTCTTAACTTATATAGAACCGAGGCTCCCAGGTGATAAAAGGAAGATGATGAGTTTTTTCCTTCTTTTTAGATGACCTTCCTCGCGTATGTATAAGACCGAATCCATTCAATTTCTAAAGAAGATTACTGATCCTTAACTTTTAGAGGAAGCCTTCATCGGTGGTTTTGCTTCATCGTGAATGACTGGTTTTTTCAATCTTTTTGATGTTGGTTGTGGACCCAAATGGATATATTTTGTCTTGTGTAAAACTAATCCTGAAAACAAGGCTGTAGTGTTACATGAATCAAACCTATATATTTTCGGGTTATTTGCATTTTTTGGTCCAGTTATATACATAGTTTCAGTATGGGGTCAAAACTGTTGCAAATTTGCACTTTGGAGTTCATTTTCACCTTTTGTAACTTTTTTTTGGTAAATGTGAAAGATGACCCTAAAGTGAAAATATGCAAAAATTTGGAGCCCAAAGTACTCGTAACCTTAGTCTGCTTCTCCTTCAGATCATCTATGGCCTTCTTAGAACTCATCTCGGCGTCCTTCAGCTCTTGCTTTATTAACTTATTTGTCTTAATGGCCTCATTCATCTGTTGAAATACAGATATGTGGTTCAGTTGGTGAAGGGCCAACGAAGACTACAAAGCAAAGAAAGTAGGTTTAGCAAAAGATACCATTTAGATACGAACACCACACAATTACATAGGTTATGATTCAGTTTTCACACATACCTAGGGGTGGCAATTCGTGTTTTTGGCCCGTGTTTTAGTTTGACACGACACGACAGACACCATTTAGATACGAACACCACACGATTTTTTACCTAACACAAATACAACCCATTTTAGACACGAAACGACACAATTAATATTTTATACACCCAATTAAACACAATAATGCATGAAAACACGAATAAAAACCGGAATAACACTACGAACATGACATGATTTTGTGTAGATTTGGGGTCAATTTTTTTTTTTGTGTGTCGTGGCTAAAATTGTCACCGCTATGCATTACTAATCCTAGATTGTTTTCATTGATAGAAAAACTGATTGTTCAAGCACCTGCAGCTTAACATAGCAGAGAAATTAACATTTTGATTGCGATATGCAGGTATTTGTAGTATATATGATCTGGAGCAGGATATGTTCTGCTGTAAATGGAATAGAATCTTTTCTGGCTGATGGTGCAAATTGTAAATGAAATAGGTCTGAAGCATCTATCAACTGGAAATCATGATAGATATTATTTTCTAATATAGGAGCAAAGTATGTGTTGAAATCATTTTACACTTTGTGGATGTCAAATAAATGTAATGCTGGCTCATAAGGAGAGGGGGAAGACAATCTTTGAATTTTTATATTCAAGTGGCCTTTGGCTCCAAGACCTTGTTTAGACCTTGAGACATTGACCCCCCAACCCAAAACACACACACACAAATTTAATTCTTGTATTTGGGGTCCATTTCTATTTTTTCAACCCTTTGAAAACAAAGTCGAAAAATTTAAAACTACTAATCCAATACCCGAATGGGTCAGTTTGAGGGCCAAATGACCCGTTTTTTATGGTAAGTTTTGTTGGCATATATGTGTGCGTTAGGCAGATGGTAAACACTAAATTCCATTGTTGCGTGTTTTATATGGAGCACCATTTGATTTATGTACCAAGGCAATCTATAACTATCGGTCTATTACGCGTGGAGATCTTTAGATATGTTTCTATTTCATTTATTCAATTGTTTTAGAACCCCATTTAGTTTTGGGAGGCCAAAAAAATTGCCATAATCGGATCCTTCGAACAGACAAAGAATAACCTTTGTCCATGATCGATAATTTTAAAAATATCAATTACCTAGATATATGAGAATTTTAACTTTGATATTTCGTTAATTGTCAAAATCAGACTTTAATGATACCATAATCATTTCTTTAGATTTTAGTACCTTTTTGTTGCTAAATGAAGCCAAACGTTACATTCAACGATGAAAAATGTACCAACATCTAAAAAACAAGTATTATTTTTCTCCTCGAGTTTTCTCTCTCTTCTGCAGCAGAACTGGTAAATGTGTAAATGAGTTAAAAGTGGTTGCTTCAGCCGGAACCAACTAACCATCAAACACTGCAATTTGTCTCTTCTTCAATTACTTTTTAGCAGCATGAAATCCGATCAATTCAAATACAATGACACATTCAAAGTTACTGGTTTGATTACATTTTTGTGTGAATAATTATGCGATCGAAACCACTGATTAGTGCTAGTTTGCTAGAGCAGTGAAAAGTGCATGGATTACAAAAAATGTATTGAAAACATGTGTTACGGGGGAAGTGTTAAGAAAACGTGTGATTTCTTTTGGGAAAAAAAATGCATATTTTGAAGAGGAACACGTCATATGCGATGATATTTTGTTAACTTCTAACAGAGATGTGACGTATCATTAAAATTGATTAATTTTCATACAATAGGTTAACTTTATAACTTTTGAAACAGAGTCCAAACTTCAAAATAACCCTATTCAGGATTAATTTTTATTTTACCAAAAATATATGTCAAGTCAATTACGTGTTTGTGTCTTGTTTATACCTAATTCTTTTTCTTAAGCAGGTTGCTTTTTATCTGGTTAATTGGAGAATAAAAAATTTGCAACGCCTAGTGTAATGCTACACTTCACGAGAATTTTCTTTGCGTTTTCTTACCTGGTTTTAGCACGCTTGTACATTTGACAAATCTTAAATTCCGTTTTGTAGAGCATTCATCCGCACAATGCCTAAATATTCATAAGAAAACGACAAACTGGCTGATTACTCCATAACACAGCCCTGAAAGGAGCCCAACTGTTACTAAATTGGTACCTATTTTATTATAAGTTAGTAGTAAGTTGAATCTTAAACAATTGCAGGTTGGTTAGGATTTAAATTAGGAAGATTTTTTAACAACATATTATTGATAAATAAATACATAAATAAATAAACAAAAACTTAATTGTTGAAAAATTCGGGTGCCACTAGATGAGGAAAACTTTGTGGTAGCTTAATAAGCCACAATTTACAATTATCTTGTACATGTATCTAAACCATGATCATAAAGCCAAAAGATGGGCAACAATCTCCACACAAACCCTACAAGGCCTTCTAGTAAGATTAAAATCAACGGTATCAATTACAAAACTGCAATTTCATTATCTTCGCCCACGATGGCGCTCTCGTTTGCGAAATCGCTGGAGCATAAATTCATCTGTTGCAGCTTGTCGCCGACCTGCTGGCTCCTTGCCAGAATCAGGTGGTTTAGATTCAAGACCATTATTCTCTGCACCTCTGTCCTTGTAAAGCTCAGGATGTTCTGCAAATATCTCACATTTGTTCATAACTAGGGAAAAATTGCGTATGTTATCAAAGGCAAAAATAATTTATCTCACCAACAGCTTTGGGTCATTGTACCATGGTGTTAACTAGCACTGAAATTTCGGTGTGGGCCTTTAAACGGGTCGAGTATTGCCTAAACCGTATCCAACCCATTTATTTTTAGTCGGATCGGCCCGATTACCCGACATGTCTTTTATATTCTTGACAGACCCAGATCAATTAAGGACCCTAGACCCAACCCATTTAAGTTGTTTTTAAATAATAAAATTTAGCCCATAAATGTGTCCCTTAATTCTACATTACATAATCAAGTAAATGTAAATGAAGTTAAATTTTTTGGCAATATAAATGAGTAAACATATATTTATACAGTTTAATTTTTAGCAAAATAGTGAATCAATGCCATTATTACACAATAAATATACTATATAAGAGCTAATTTCATTTGCAGTGCACTTTTTCTCTCTTTACCACAAAATAAATTAAAAAGAAACGTGTATATGTTTGTTTGTGCGTGTGTGTGTGTGTGTTTAAACGGGTCGGGTTTGAAATGGGTCGGAGGCAGGTAATACCATACCTTATCCATTTATTAAACGAGCCATCGGGCATACGGCTCTTTAATAATTGTTCAGGCCCTATTAAATAGAGTGGATCCGGGTCGGGTTCGGGTCTAAACCCAATCCATTGATAAGCTTACTTGGGTGTGTAACATTTACAATCCATGCGTGTTGTGTTATTTTGAGTTCCTGTTTAATATTAGTCAACCCTAACTCGATTTGTTTAACTAATTGTGTCAAATGACCTGATACTAACTAGATTTGTGTCAAATAACTTGTCACCATCTAAAATTGGCTATTACGTATTGTGTTCAGTTTGACACGAATAACAAATAAACCAAAAAATAAGACTGGGATCAATTTGTTTAACTAATGAAGTTGCATCCAGTGTACAAGGCTCCCGCTTTAGCAGGTCTGGGAGAGGTAGATGTAGGCAAGCCTTACCCTCATTTTTGGAGAGGCTACTTCCAAGACTCGAACCCATGACAGAACGCTTTGGGCGGGCAAGCACTTGCTATCGCATCAAGCATTTGTTTAACTAATTTTATCAAATAACCTGTCACTAACTGAACCTGTTTATTACTTGCGTTCAGGTTGGCACAAAAACACATCAACCGAAAAATAAGACTAGGAAGGATCTTCTCACTCTCAGCCAAGTGTATCACTCAAGGCCCTCTATGAACTAAGAGTATGTTAAGATCAAGATTTCATTCCACTAAGAGTTTGTTCGTACAATATAACTTAAAACAGATTTAATTGCGTCATATCAGGTTATTATTGTGTGTGTTGTGTGTGTTGGGGGGGGGGGGGGGGGGGGGGGGGGAGTGTATAACCTTTAAAATGCACACTAAACTAGTGGGTAGAAATGCGCATCTTAGAATGGGTTGACCCCAAATTAGTGGTGCAGAGATGCTAATAGAAAAAAGGGGGAAAAAAAAAACTAGCTCGATGATCGGGGATGAGTGAAAAAAAGAACTAACCTCTCCTGAGTTTTTCGGCATAGTCCTTGCCACGCTGGAAATAATCGGCACTATAACTTGAGGGAATGCCGGAATCTGTTTTGGTTCGACCCATAAGCCTCTTTTCCTGTAGGAGCTTTTTGGCAGCCTCTGTTTCCTCTATATTTCTCAGCTTGTATCTGCAATTATTATAAACACTAAATTGCTAATTGATATATTTTTAGGACAACCCGTGAAATATGGTTAAACATTATAGTTTCCATTTTCACATCCAACCAGGCCAGTCACATTCATCATGGTAATAGGCCAAATGTTAGACCAACTCCAAGTATCCGGTTGAATCATGTCCAGACGAAACAGCCAAAATGGGTCTAACCAATTTTTTACCCAAATCTGGAGCCATTTTGCTTCAACTTTTCCTGTCCCAACATTTTCCTTTTCTAATTTGGGCGTGATTTGCTTCTGCCGCCTCAACTTTTTCATCATTTTTTTAAGGATCAATTACCAAAAAGTCCCTCGAACATTTCTTAATACGCGTTACCCAAAGCCTTTTTATTTTGTTCCAAAAAGTTCCTCACCACATAAAAACACAAAAGACACCAATTTTTAGTTTAACCCATTTAATCCCTCATACCCATTGCGCTAACGCCCCCCCCCCCCCCCTAAAAAAACCCACTGCCGGATCTCCAACGACTCACACCGGAGCTCCGGCGAGGGCTGCCGGAGCTCCGGCAGTGGGGTGGGGGGGATGGTGAGTAAATGGGTTTGTGTATCCTTGTTTTGAGTGTTTTTATGTGACGAGGGACTTTTGGAACAAGATAAAAAGAGTTGAACTAAACGTGTGTATTAAAAAATGTTCGAGGGACTATTCGAAATATGCCCCTTTTTTTATTAGTGGAATGGCAAAGCAAATGTCGCCCGAACCTAAAATGTGCCACGATACTAGGTTTGACCGCACTTATAAAATAGGTTTTGGCCATGTAAAATAGCCCAACTATTGGAGTTGGTCTAAGCAATGGTTTACAACCTTGTTTGAAACCAATCCTTTTGTATGTCATACTAGAGAAACTCTAAAAATAAAGCTAGGCATACAAACATATATTACCATAAATAGAAAATAAGGGGACATACTCAATGGGGAGCTGGACTTCGGCAATCCCAGTAGTCCACTGAGTAGAGCTTTCTTCAGAGTTTCGCCTCTTTACCTGATTAAAAACATTCGAGAAGTTCAAATTATAATTTTTGGGCAATGGGCCACATAAAGGGTGAAAATGAATCCTCTAGTGTGATCCCATAACAGAAATTTAGAAATGAGAGAGAGAGAGAGAGAGAGAGAGACGTTTGGGGATGGCCACCCAAATGTCTACGAGTTATTGTAGCATGTCTAGGGGGGTGTTTCAGCTGGATTGGATTTGAAAATGGCCTTTCAGAAGAAGAAAAAATTCAGAAGTTTTGGGCCAAAAAAATCTGCTAATTCTAATATTCCAATTCTTTGACGAAATCGGAAATAGGAAAATTGTGGAAATATCAGAATAATTTCTGCAGAAATTCAGAAAATTCATAATCGGCATATATTTCAAAAATACAAATAGTAAAATTTCAGAAAAATCAGAAAATATCAAAAGAAAATGGAAAATCCATATTGGCATAATTTCAATCAGATCGGAAACATCAGAAAATCAGTATTATTACAATCCGGTCCGGGTTTTGTTTCTTGGAAGAATCAGAATTCGGCACCTTAAATTATCATTCCAAAATGGGAAAAAAAATCAGTTCGGATTACAGAAAATAAAATTAAAAAATGTCGGTTGAAATTATATTTTTTTGATCAAGAAAAAAAATTTAAAGATCAGCGTGAAACAGAAATAAAGTCATTATAAATAGGCGATCCAGCAGACACTACTCCAAAGAAGAAAGCAAGCGTTGTAAGCTAGGTCACACTTGAAGACTAGAGCTGCTCTAAATCATAGCATCCAACCAAGTGTTGTACTGCTACAATATTAGAGCAGATCTAGTGCTCAACCTCGAGCGACATCCGGCTTAGAGTAGTACAACAGCTGCCCGATTTCCCAAAATGTACAAAAGCTTAAGCCTGCCAAAAACCGTAGATGAAGATATGCTTGAAGTTAGACCTGGCAAAATGAGGCACGACACGAACCGACACAAAGTCATAACTTAATGGGTGGACACTTAATGGGTTTGGGTCATATCAGTGCCAACCCGACAAGACACGGTAGTTAACGAGTCGGGTTAGAGTTGACCCCCTTCACCCGTTTATACCCGATAAAACCTGTTATGACCCATTAATTTAAGTAAATAAGATATACTTTTGGAACATATAAATAATTTATGTAGCATAATACTAATTTAATCATAATGAATTTCACTAAATGAGAGATTTAGTAATGTCAATGAATTAATGGATCTATTTTGGTTCAAAAATGAGATAATATGTCAACTTGTATACAATTCAAAATAATTCATTATCTTAATGGGTATTAACGAGTGAACACGACACGATAACATAATGGGTCAGGTTTGGAAATGATTTTTTCACACGATAAAAAAGTCACTCGTTTAGACACGAACCCAATAAGACCCGAACACGATCAATACAACACGAACACGACCCATCGACAGGTCTACTTGAAGTGATGCAATAAAAATGATTTTCATCCACAACCCTTCTTTCTCCATCAACTTCTCTTTAAACAATTCGACAAATTATCTCCAAACGGGCATTTTACATTATAACCCACCTTATACAAAAAGAATCTAGTAAACGATCAATGAAACAAATATGGTATTCACTATCACTCTTGCGTAGAGTACCAAGATGGTGGTAAAACAAAAGGAAGGGACTTTCGCATTGAAAAATGTCTTATCGACTATCTCCTTGTGGTCAGCCATGCAAATATTTTAAATTTTGAAGGTATTCTAAACTTCCAAATCATCTTGTGTGGTTCAAAGATTGGAGAGTCCACAAGGGCATTGAAAAAAGATTTTCACGAGATCCTAATAACTCCGTTGCTCCTACGAACTCGATTTAGAGAGGTACAAGACCTAAGTGCCGAGATAGAGATCAACATCAAAGACCCCTAACAAAGACCGAGACTCCTATGAGATCCTAGCAGATTCATACGGGTCCAAAATAGCGGGGGCCAAAGCAAACCAACCCGTTTGTACATCTCAAAATGGCCCTTTATGCAAGCAAACCCTCTAATGGTCCCAATTACACCCTATCACCATAACGAAGGAACTCGCAAACTCATCAGGGTCTTGGACGCACTCCGTTGTGAAAATCTCAAAGTAAGACAACCTACAAGGGCTCTCGGAGGAGGAAAGGAAACCTCAAACAGATGCCCATTAACATGGCATACATTCCACGAAAGCAACCCGACCTCTCAGTTCACTCCAACTCTCAATCACTATCATGGGTCTTAGTTTCTATTTGGCAGAGGTCTTGGTCTTAATACTGGCACTTGATTCTTCGATCCTGACACCAAGTTACTAAGAGCACGCCTATACCATTACATGTAACAAGAGTCTCAGTCTTTGACACGGGTCGTGGTCTCAGTCTCAGTCTCAGCTAGACCTCGATAACAAGTTAATAAAAGTAGGAAAAAGAATTTTTACATCACCTACAACGGGCAAGGAAAACTGAATTTACTCTCTAATTTCAGATTGAATTTCACCTAACCACCAGAGCATTGATTGTGAGAGTGATTAAGCTACCCCTTGAAGCATTATGCACTAGAGTAGGCTATACTTGGCTCGACTATGTTGCCTCTTAACTTACAAACCTGACAATTGATCGAAGTGGGGAGTCATTTGTTACCCAAGTGTAATTTACTTATTTCAACTGCTACTAACACTCGGTTGCATTTACTCTTGTAAAATTTAGCCTCTCGGTTACTTAGTGAAGAATTCCTCACTTTAAGTGGATCTCCTTGAGTTGAACGGTTGAACCACTTGCATCCATGTATCAATTTACCTAGGTTTCTCATCTCTTATACATAAACAAAATCTCTATTTACTCCTTGCTGGACTAAAGAAACTATCCGGTGGAAATGTCAATATGTTGTAGCAAATACAAGATAATGTATGACTATCAAAGGCAAAGTGATACAACAAAATCAACTCATGGGCGAACAATTTAGCAAACTTCAAGCTATCAATCAACTAAGCTTGCAGCACCAATTATTACATAAGTGAACACCTAAGTCGTTGTAAAGACAACCTCGACGCATTTAAGACTAAGTCGCTCACTCTCTCGTGGTTAGAATCAATCCCCCGTTCTCAAAGAAAGTTCAACACTATCAACTTCCTTACATGTTTAAAATGTCAATAAAACCCACAGGATAGCCTGACACCTATACAGGAGCTCAGTCTTTGCATCTTCAATGCAACTCAACTGGAACAGTAGGTGTGCATCGGCTCCCATCTCAAACCCTCACTCAAGCTCATCTCCTTGATCATGGTTGCTTTTGAGGACCCTCCTATCGTTCAGTGAGACGGGAAAGCATTCCTTCGCCTTACAACGAACAAGGCAACCATAGAACAAGTGGAAAAATTCCTCAAACTTCGCTTCATTCGGGAGTTTAAGTTCTCGAACTAACTCTCAAATGTGGAGTAGGGCTCTTTGATGACTTCACGAATCTAAACAAAGCATGTCCTCTTTCTTGCGATAGATCTTTTAATGGACACAATTGTTATATGCTCTTTTCAAAGATACATGCTCTTGCTATATGCTCTTTTCAAAGAAACCTACTTTTGCTACAATTTGAGAAAAATGGCCCCCCACAACCAAGAAAACACCTTTTTTGTCAAAACGAGAGGAACTAAAGACAGAGACCTATTTCTACAAAGTGATACCCTTCGACCTCAAGAATGATAGAGCCACGTATCAATGTCTTGAAAATTGTTAACTCCATGCTCGCAAATCAAATTGACAAACGTGTACTGGAACGACGTGCACGTGAGAGCCTCCAAGCCTTTTATCAGACCTCTTTAAAACCTTCTTCATTCTCCATAAGAGAAAGGAAAGGAAAAAAAAAAGCTTGAATCCTTAATGTAAAGCTCAAACAATTCTTTGCACTTTATGGTGATCAAAGTGGGCATCAAAGAAATCCAAAGAGATTCAAGGGCTTCTTGACATGAAGCCCAGAACTATTAAGGGCCTAAAGCCTAATAAAGCGAGTTGACGTCCTCAACCAGTTCACATCTTGACCTACTGAATAAGTGTCTCCCTTGTTCAAAGTATGAGGTGACGACTGATCAACCCTCAAGCAGGTTTTCCACAAGTTAAGAGGCCTTTGGCCAAATCATAAAATAATTAGTAGAGCTTTGTTTGTGAGTTCGATATTTAGTGTCAGCATCTCGCTTCCATTGAAGGTTAATCCATTACTAACTTCTGAAATGAGTTCAGCAACTCAAACGACCCAGATCTTCAACCAAAGTGCAAAAAGGTGCCCCAAGCCCAATCCTCAAGTTATTGGCTCGGACATTCTAGTACATAAGTCGAGATGTCAAGATGAGCAGACTTATACGCTAGACACCAAAAGGGGTTATCATAGAGTATGCACTCAAATTTGGTTCAAAAGCCTCCACTTCGGCAAAAGAGCAAGGTGTTGAACAAGTCTTGGCAACAATCACGTCAAAGATGAGAAAAAGTTATCGAGCTCGCCAAGGTTAGGTCGCATGTTGCCCGTTGTTCAAGGTTCCCATCATCTGATGTGTACGGGGTTCCGGATTTATTTGTAATTTTTGTTTATTTTATTTTTCATGTTTTATTAGGACATTTCCTTATTTTAGGTTAGGGGGTAGCATGGTCTTTTGATGTATTTAAAGTGTCCTTTTTAGTATTCTTACCTTTGTAAGCTGAGCTTGACTAGCAAGCTAAGTTTTTCCCTATAAATAAGGCCTTTGGTCATTCATTGTACTCATTTTACTTTTAGAGATGAATTAGAAATATTTCTTGGCTCATTGAGCTCTAAACATTATGTTATTGTGTAGTTCGTAATTTACGCTTCCGCTCTTGTAACTTCATATCAAATTGGTATCAGAGCTTCGTTTGCTCCTGATGTGCTCGCCGATGTGGTTGTTGTCGAGTCATGGGTGTAGCTCAGAGGAACCGGCGAGTCACCTATAAAGAACACACCCCCGCCGACCGCGGTCAAGTGACACCACTCCATTTCTGTTCCAAAACCCTACATCTGAAAATTTCAGATTTGAAAATCCCCATGATTTGTTGCTGCTCCACACTCCGCACTCAAATAGCCACAAAAACCATCCAAAACCCCAAGTTTGGCCACCCTTCACCCCCACTGTCCAGTCCTCTCTCCGACCAACTTCAGTCGGCACAGATCCAGACAAACCGACTATTTTTCAGCCCAAATCCAATTCAATACCTGTTGGGAGTTTATTGTCTAGTATTTCTCTATCGTTTATGAATCAATCTCGACCGTCGAGAGTCGTCGTCTAGCCGCCAAGAGTCTTCCTAACCATAACCAACGCCCCTCGGAGCAGATCCGACTGGTTAATGGCGTTTCGGAAGACCCTCTGACCGACTCGACCAAAGCAACCCTCCGAATCACATCTCCGGCCATTTCTGATTAGATCCGGCCCCTACAGTCCTCGCCGAACTAAGACAGACCTCACCAGAGCTCCAACAGACCCTAATGTTGCTCCCAACCCTATCAAAGTAGCAAACCCCATTTGTCTTTCACAAGCCCTAGCTAGGGCTTTCAAAGGTGGAACAAAAATTGAAGGTCATATTTGCCCCTTCCTCTTTTTACCCAACTTATAAACTTCCAGAAATCACACAAACACCCCCAAAAATTTATTTCAGCCCCTCCCCCACTATAAACTCCCACTATTCACTAACTACCCCAAAGATATTTGCAAAAACATCCCCCACCTCTTCTTAAAATTGTTAAGATAACCTCCCAACTTTTGAAAATTGTTTTTCAACCGTCGAGTTTTCTGAAATTTCAATTCCAGCCCCTACTTTTTCCCAATCCCCCAATTGTATCACCTCATCATTTCCCATGGAGGACTATGCCCATTTTGATATGTTGTGGAATGAAGATTGTGATATTGACTATAAAACGGATATGAGGATTTGTGCCGAGTTTGAGCAATTCAGTCATTTTGAAAAAGTGAAAATTCGCCTTGAAGACTTGGATCGGCTTGGAGAAACACTACATCGAGAGCTTAGAAGCTTTCAATTCAATGCCCACTCCATCGGGGAGTACGAGGAACGTCATTATCTCCTCAGTCAATGTCGCTCGGCGTATCTTGAGTTGTAGGCGGCGCGTGAGCATTGGATGCACAAGCGGGCAAGGCGTATGGCCCATTATTTTAAGTATTTGTCCATCGATGCAACTTTTTCTCCTGCCGACGTCATTCCCGTACACGATGATGATGCCTCCGACCCAATCACGCTCAGTGAAGACGTCCCCGGGGACGTCAAGGCCTCGTCGACAGAGGGTATTTTTGAGGAGGATGGTTAGCTCCCTTGCACTCGATTTCGTAACACATAAATTTTTGCGCTTGGGGAAGAAGAGGTCGAGTTCTTTATCAGGGATTTCTTTGATATTTTCGTTGAAGATGGTTAGTGACTCGCACGCATTTTCACGAGGTGGAGTCGTATGATATGGTTGATTTCTTCCCACTTTTTAGGAATGATGATGATTTTGATGGGTGGGTTTGATGGAGGTTGAGTCGTTACTTTGGGGAGGCGTGCTTGGACCTGGGTGAGTGGACCCCAATTGGAATGCATATGAAGAGCGTTTCGAGGTTCTTTTACATGGCTTGGCGCTGAGGAAGCTCGTCTTAAGGGGCTCGGATGGCATTTAGCATCGTTGTCCCTCCCCGAGGCAGGAGTGTGATGATTATTTTTTTGGCAAGCTTTGGGGCCGAGTTCTCTTTAAAGTGCCCTTTTAGTCTTTTTACCTTTTTAAGATTAGCATGACTAGCAAGCTAAGTTAGGCATTTGGCCATTTATTGTACTCACTTTACTTTTAGAAATGAATAAGAGATATTTCTTGATCCATTGGCCTCTAAACATTATGTTGTTGTGTAGTTAGTAATCTACACTTCTGCTCTTTTAACTTCACATCATCATCAATCAAATCATGAGAGCAAAGAACACGAGGTTGGCACCATCAAAGTTCGAGCTAACTTGTGGAGTGAGTTCCAACCTAGCATCAATCACCCACCGCCATAACAAGAAGTCAACTATAGAGACCTTTGTCCTTGACAAAATCATCAGGTAGAGTCTTCAGGGATGAGATATTGCTAGTAGAAAATAAAGAGACCAAGAAAATCAAAATCAAAATCAAATTATGAGAAATGCAAAATGCCTAGGTAAAATCCTATATAGTCAAGGCTTTTTCTTTCCTTGTGAGGTGTCTGCATTCTAACGAAACACAGAGTGGAGTTCACAAAAACATTGCAAGAGGATAGCTTAAAAGTAAATATCTTGTGCGTTCCGAAAGGGAGCTTTTAACAAATTCTAGGTGAGGAGGACAAAGATATGTTAGCAGTTCACGAACATCTTCATAGAAACCTGCAATGGAGCAAATCCTATGTCCAGTCTTTGGCACCTTTGGCCCAATGGCGTCTACAAGATTACAGGTAAAAAGAAAAATATTTCGCTTGCAAATCCATAATCTACCGTTGGGGTCCCTTATACATGATTCACAGATTAATTACAGCTCAATTCGAAGAATTACATATTGATCTCGGCAACATACACTTCTCATCATCTTCGGCTAATCCTCACGAAAATGTATGAGTGGAGGTAATCAATGAACTCTTTTTCATAGAACCAAGACCCATCTGAGCCAGTCAAAATGATTATGGGTAAAATAGCTACCCAGCATCTATTTTAGCTCATTCCTCAACCCCATTGAGCAAATTATTTATCTTCGTCTTTCAACCCAACGAAATCATAAAGTTCCTTTACCAAATTTGAAAAGGTCAAATGTCTTCCAAAGTGCCAGGAAGTTGACTCCTATAGCTTGCTAAGGTTCCATTTAGGGCGTTAAAGGCAATGCTAAAATTAAGTAGCATTTTGTGTTCAGTACCCAAAATGAGACCTTAGCAACATTAGAACCACCACTCTAAAGCTAACTTATGTAACCAAAGAAAATAGGACGGCTGGGGGTACTCACAGTTGGACAGTAAACAAAACCTAAGTGGGCTACATAGAGGAAAAATCCTAGGGAATACGTAAATTTCAGTTTCAAATAAATTCTCAATGACCTTCTTTGTCCTCACAAGTTCAGTTGCATTGAATGCATGCTCTAAGGATACGAACAAATAATGCAGTCATACAAAATTTATACAAGGGCCACAAGGCGTAGTAGCATCAAGGTAAGTGTTGTATGACTGATCAAGAAATTATCAATTCATCTATTTATGAATCTATCTGACGTAATTCTCAACAAAAAAAATGGCAACACACTACATAAACTAATTCAATTTATAGAGGAAGTCAAAAAATAATTACAGGGGGCATGGGAGAACCGCTAGGCTAGGCACTTGAAAAGAAGAAAGACAAACAACAGAGCCAACTCACTCACTTTAAGATGATCCGGGATTTTGTACAGTTCATCCTCTGCATGTTTAATATCGTTCTCAACTTGGTTTGCTTCGTCAATGTTCTTCCCCTTTTTCTTTGCCAATTCTTGTTCAACATACCTCAACCTGCCCGTCAAAGGAAAGTTCCAGATACACCATTTATTAACCACTAAAAGATTTTCGAACTCATAAAGTAGAATAGGGAAAGAATACCCTTAAAGCATTTGTAGCTATTGCTAATTTATTTCATAAAACAGCGAAAACTTCAACTACTTCTGTTTGCAATTTATTAGCCTACTTTCTTCTAAAACAAAAAATAATTCATTTACAATGTAATTAAAGAATTTATTCACAAATATAATTGTCCTGTAAAACTAAAGAGTGATTATTCCCAGAGAAGTGCAACCAGTTACAATTTGGTCATCAAGTAGAAATATCAAAATAAGTGCTTTTCAAAATCAGAAGCATAGAATTGCATGATATATTACTTCAAATAAAAGTGCACAATATCTTTTTAGAAATAAAAGTGCATACTATCTCCTCTAGAGTTAGATAATATAACAAGTCTATATGGTAGAGTGATCATTTCAACCATTTACTTGGCCCAAGATTAACTCATTTTGTAGAAATTAAATTCCTAGTGCAGTTGCATTCAAAAACAGTGTAGTGATGTTGAGCAACTGTAAATGAGTAGATGATATTGAGAAAACTCTATCTCCCTAGTAGAGTTATTCCACAACTATAGCCCAATCATCTCTTTCAATCCAACTCTCTCCTAAACATAGCATTAATAAGCTCTCTCCTAATTAAACTCCCAAACAAGATAAAAAATATACTTCCCTCTCTTTATCTTCTTTTCTTTCCATTTTAAAACACCCAAACAAGACATGAAACTTAAAAATAAAAAAGAACTTTATCCCTAGAGACATTTTTTCCCTTTTCTCGAAACTCCCAAACAACATTAGAAATAGAAAAAGAAAAGAAGCTAGGTATCGCAACCCAACCAACCCGTTTACTAAACTAATGTAATTTAATGAACTTAGGTTTTTACATATATAAAATAATTTATAAGTACACCTTGATTGCAAATATAATAGACTAATAGAAAAAAGAAAAAAAATTAGATATACATATCTAAAGATAGACGTCAATTCATGTGAGGACTTGGTCCGAAACGTCATTTTGGACCAAAATCAAAATTACTCTTCTTTTTTTTTCATTTTTTTTTAGAATTGCCCACTTTGGTCAAAAAGGCATTTTTAAGTAAGTTCGCATAGGATTGTTTTCGTCTAAAAATATTCTTGTTTTATATATATACACACATACATATATATTTGCTAAAATATATATAAAACTAGGGCAGGTCGGGCAGGGCCTTTTACACATAAACCCGAACGGGATTGATTTTTTCAAACTTAAACCCGGTCGAGACCAAGAAAATTAGGGTCATTTGGCGTTGGACCCCCATCTCTTATGCCGTATATCACTTTGGGTAACAATGTTCACTTTGGGTACCAATCTATTTTCACTTTTAACCACACTTTTATCAAATAAATAATTCTCAAAAGTTTGGGAAATCATAAAAACATAGGGTAAAATACGTTACATATTGGGGTCTTCAACCATTACAGCAGTTTCCTGAGCAAATGTATCCTGTAGAACCAGCTCCTCATTTTCCCCATCACCCCCTTCGTTTTTCTCACTCACTTTCGAAACCAATCCACTACCACCACCACCGCCGGCCTGCACGGTCGTTGTAATTATCGCTGGAAGTCCCGATTTCTTCTCCCTCTGTTTCTGCAGAAATTTCACCTCTTCTAAAGCCAGTCTGATAGGATTTCAAATCAATTCATGATAAACTTTTCTCTTTCAACAGAAACTATATATACACACATTAAAATTATAAAACCCTAGATTAGACATTTCAGCTAAAATGTATCAATATACAATAGAAAACTTGTCTAAAGCCCCTATAGTGAGAGGTGTTTTTGTGTGTGGCCAAACACTTTTTAAGTGTTTGTTTCTGGTCAAATATGACATATGCTGTAGCCAATATGACAAAAGTATTTCTATTATAACAGAAATATTTTTAATATGACCAAAAAAATGGGTCTTTTGACAAATCTTAAATTGATAATTTAATCTTTGACTTAACCCCCAATTTTTTCAAACAATTACCCATAATACCAATGTCATGGAAATCGACACCTATTTTATGCAAAACGACACCTATGTGCATGCCATTGGTGTTATGACTAGTTGTTTTAGAAAATAGGGGTTTTGTCAAATATCGTATTACCAAATTGAGGTTTAAGCAAAAGGTTCCAAAACAAATTCTAACATGACAGAAATTTTTCTAATGACACATTCGGATTGTTATATAACAATGTCATAATTATGTTATACTCCCTCTGTTCCGAATTAAGAGTTCACTATTCCTTTTTAGGCAGTCCCAAATTAATGGTCCACTTTCTTTTTTTGGATATTGATATACATAAATATAGTCTCGTTTCGGTGACACTCCGGATATCAGTCAGGTCTCATTGACAAGATCAGACTTCTCACTAATATCAACACTAAGATGTCGGCTCAGATGACACTCAAGTTACAAGGCATTAGACCAGCAAGGGAATGTGCATCAGATTAATTATCGACCTAGTGGAGATATTTAGTGTTATCTGGAACGACACTTCCTTCTTCCACAAGACATATTCAGCCAGACATGAAAAGCATGATAGGGGCATTTCAGTCATATCCACACAAAACCGTTATCGTGGATCAACGACCCACGTGAAGGAATCTTCACTATGATGACCTTACTTTATGAACAGATAGCTAACACTCTCTCATTGGCTCTCACAACTACCACGTTTGTGCTACATGTTGGGGGATGACACTGAGCACACCCATCCTATATAAGCTCACTTCATCTTCTTCATTGACATTTGATTTTTAATACTCTAACTATTACTCTGCCAACATATTTATAGAGAGAGAGCTTGTATTGGTACTCATCAAGGGCTATTCATGCCCGATATGGTGAAACACCTCGCACCTGACAAAGTGGACGTAGGCCAAAGACTAAACCACTTATATGCTTATGTTTATCCCTTTGTCTCTCATTTCTTCTTTTTACATTACTTGTTGATTGCTTGATCTTATTCATCTATGCATAACTCTATATCACATAATTAACGAATCAAATTCGATGACTATGAACAAGTGTTGATCTTGACCATTGATTGAGCGTATTCTTAATCAATACACAATATAAAAGATTGATGGATACTCTTAATTTGGGACTGAGGGAGTATTAAATTTAAGACCTCAATCTAAAACCCAAAAGTTATTGGGCCGCCCGCAAAAGTTATTTTGAGTGTTATGGGCTTCTGACTAACAAAAAGCCCATAAAAAAATTATTTAATTTTGAATCCAACAAATTTTCAAAAATGTGACATTATTATGCGAACAGTGACATTAACTACGCGTCCAATTTATCCTACTCATCGTGTAATAATGTAACTATAAGGAGTACTCATTGTGTAATAATGTAACTATAAGGAGTACTTAATGTTACATTGTGTAATAATGTAACTATAGAACTAAAAATTATTTTCAAAAATATGTTGGACCAAGGTGTGAAATATTTTTGGGGTATTTTCACTTTACCCTCAATGTAGTTACCATTATTTGTTTATCCATTATCTTTTTTTCCCTTCGAACTTTGCCCACCATTTTCACTTTTAATGCAGGAAAAAGAGTCGTAAGGGTTTTTTCAATGCGGTGACTAGTAAAATGGTAAAAAACGTTTTCACTCATATCTCATTAAATTACGTTCCCTATTTTTGTTCACATAATTATAGCCATTCCAAATGAACAAAAATTCAATTTCAAATATGTCAAAAAACAAGTGAAATTGGTTCTCTTTTAGTGGGTAAAAGTCTAAAGATAAACAAAATAAACCAACTGATAGGTGAATAGAGTCAAAAATACCCTAATAGCTTTTTAGGGACTAAATATCAATTAACCCATTTGTTTTCCATTTAAACAGTACTACGTATACATATAAGTATCAATTAACAGAAAATATGAAACCCCAGATTAGAAATTTCAGCTAAAATGTATAAATATACAATCATTTATCAATTAACAGAAACTATGAAACCCTAAACTAAAAATTTCATCTTAAAGTAAGTGTGTGAGTGTGTGTGTGTATATATATATATATGTATGTATACCTTCTTTCTTGCTCGTCATCGGAGTCGTTTTGTTTAAGATGAGGGTTTTCATCTTCTGTTTCTATGCTTCTTTTTCGGAAATTTTTAGCCTTCATTTTTTTCCCCTTTTTCTGTGTTAACAAACCATCTTTTAAGTGTCTTGTTTGGCCATAAGAATTATAACATCTAAAACTTAGGTTGCCTTTGTTTTTTTGTATTAATTTGAAGTGGGAAATCTGAATTTGAAGTCCGAATGTAAAAAGTTTGTTTATTTGTTGTCCGAATGAAACTGTTTGTTTGCAGATTTATATCTCAAATCTGATAGGAAATTATTTAGATCATTTTAGCCTTATGTTTATTTTATAAATAAAATGCATATTTAAAATATCCATGATCATAAATAAATATTACAACAAAGACATGTCAGAAAACAAATACACGTACAAATACACCTATAAAAAGCAAAAAGTAGCTTCAAAATTCAGTTACAAATGCACATCAATCTAGAAAAAGCAAAACATAACGACTAGAAAGTAGCTTCAAAAAACAACTAGCAAAACCCAACAACTACATATAGAAACACAACTAGAATATCATTGGGATGCAGCATTAGAAGTACAAACGCAAAACGCAGTAGCTAGAAATAGAAACGCAGCTAGAAAGCAAAATGCAACTTCAAAAATCAGTTTGGTCCGTTCCATCTGTGTGTATTGGGGGGTCGTTCAAAAATTAGCCAACAATTGAGGATTCTCTACTACTATCTTCCATGGCTTCCAAAACCGCAGTTGGAATATAGAAGACAGATATTTGGATATTATTGTTAATTTATTTCCATTCAGATTTAAGTTATCATATTCAGAGGGGTTTGAACCTTTGCATCATTAAGAGGATGATATTATCGTTAATGTCTGAAACTTGTAGAAAACAAACGTCTTTTTGCTATCTCTGAAATCTGAATTGTTTAGATTCAGATTTCAGAGCTGCAAACAAACGGGACCTTAGAATACCGCTTAACGGTGGGGACTGAGTATGAGTGATAATTTATTACCCGGCATGATAAGTTAATACGAATTCGATACGAAGTTAGCGAGATAGGGTTAACGATTTTTTGACTCGAATTCGAATATGACACGACCTGTCAACACGAATAATAAAAGGGTTAGATTAGTGTGTCAAACAGGTATAACTCGAAGATTAGTGGGTCAGGGTTAACTAACACTTAAGACGAAACCGACATGACACGACCCGAACACGACGCACACGAACTGCCACCCCTACTAGAATACTGTTCAACTGTAGGAACCGAACGCAAAATCAATCGTGTATATATATATATATATATATATATATAAATAAACAGTACTGCTCTTGTGCGAACCAGCTCGTATTTTAAGAGTGCGGATCAGACAGTGTCACCGGCGGTGACCCTAAAAAAGAGAGAGAGTGCCTATAATTTAGTCGATAACTTCTAGACTCACTGTCAGGTGACACATGTCCGGTCCGCACTCTTAAAATGCGGAGTGGTTGGCACAATAACAGTATTATATATATCCAGAAAGTCTCCTGTAGGGACTCCTTATGGTGCGACTCCGATACATACCATTTTTTTAAAATAGTAAAAAAATGAATTTTTTTATGAAACTTCATGGATATGATATCCACGATTAGAAGGTCATCTCCAATTTTTTTCATCAAAAAATTCAATAAAAAAAACGTTGAGATGAGGTGATATGTAAAAAAATGGTATAAATATTCATTTTTAACTGTTGAAATGTTGGGTCGGTGCCAACCACTTTATTGATTGAATTTTTTTTTGAAACTTCATGAATATGATCTTCTCACTGTCGAGATCGTATCCATGAAGTTTCATCAAAAAATTCAATCAAAAAGTTTGTGAGATGGTTACCAACATTTGAACAGTGGAAAATGCATATTTATACCATTTTTTTGCATATCACCTCATCTCAACGTTTTTTTTATTGAATTTTTTTATGAAAAAAATGAAGATGATGTTCTCACCGTGGAGATCATATTCATGAAGTTTCATCAAAAAATTCATTTTTTTACAATTTAAAAAAAAGGTATGTACCGTAGTCTGCACCATAAGGAGTTCTTACAGGAGACTTTCTGTATATATCTCCTTATGGTACAGACCCCGGTACATACCTTTTTTTAAAATAGTAAAAAATAATTTTTTTAATGAAACTTCGTGGATATGATTTCCACAGTTAGAAGATCATCTCTAATTTTTTTAATCAAAAAATTCAATAAAAAAAAATCGTTGAGATGATGTGATACGTAAAAATATGGTATAAATATTCATTTTCAACCGTTGAAATGTAGGGTCGGCGACAGCCACTTTATTGATTGAATTTTTTTATGAAACTTTATGGATATGATTTTCTCACTATCGAGCTCATATCCATGAAGTTTCATCAAAAAATTCAATCAAAAGGTGGGTTAGAGGATTGCTAACATTTTAATGGTCGAAAATGCATATGCATGCCCTTTTTTTACACATCACCTCATTTCAATGGTTTTATTATTGAAATTTTTTATGAAAAAAATTGGAGATGATATTCTCACCGTGGAGATCATATCCATGAAGTTTCATCACAAAATTCATCTTTTTACTATTTTAAAAAAATGGTATGTACCGGGGTCTGCACCATAAGAAGTCCTTACAGGATGGGGACTTTATATATATATATATATATATATATAATAAATGAGGAAGGCTTTTTTTGGTCTCGTCCAACTAACGGTTGAGATTATATATTGGGGGGGGGGGGGGGGTAGTCTTTATCAACTGATGGTTGGGATTAAATGGGAGGAGTTTAAATCCAATGGCTAAGAATCAACCAAGGAATGATCCGTGTAACCTTAAACTACTTTGGGACTCACAATCTAGAGTGGCTAGAGTACAACCTATCAGAATGCAATCTCTTCTTTATGACTCACAGTCTACTGCACACAATCTCTTTTATCTGCACATAGCACACAATCCTTTCTATTTGCACACAATCTCGAGGACAAGAGAGTTGTGAGAGAGATTTGAAGAGTTTTGAAGCTGAAGAGGACAATCTTAATCTGCACACACTCTCGATATTACGGTGAGTTTTATAACTGTACGCACTGTATAAACATGTGTTTGTATGGAATTGTCATGGGTTTGTATGGAAGTGTCTTACGGCCTTTGTTTGTATGGAACTATCATGGTTTTTTAGAACGGCCTGAGTTTTATAGTTGAACCATGTTTGGTTCAAAATTTAAACTCAAATATGCGGTCAAAACATACCATTTGTCTTCTATTTTTGCTGGTCAAAACATACCATTTGTCTTATATTTTTGTCTTCCATTATCAACGCATGTTCCTTACCAAAACTCAAACTCAAATATGGGTCTTTGAAATATGGGTCTTCCATTATCAACGCACGATACAGTGATTGGGTTCAGTTTAGTTGGGTCTTACGCATAACCCATAACGCGACTTAATTGAGTTCAGTTGAGTTTGAGAACTTGGGTTTATAACGATAACAGTGACTGGGCAAATGTTCCTTCCTTGCCTGGGTTTTATGACTGGTTTTTTTACAGCTCCTCAAAATCACACGAACGTGTATAGTCGTTTGTGTGCATGTATTTGGGTGACCAGCAGAAGGAAATTGGAAATTTATGGCCAAGCATTTTAATGAAGCATATTAGATGAAAGGAATATATGAACCGTTTCTCCTCTTTTGCTATAATTTTTATGGTACGGATAACAAATTTTAGGATTTTTTTTACTTCATGTTTGTTGCTTTTGCTTATTGCTATAGTGTGTAGTAGTTTAAAAATTATAGTTTTATTGGGTACGTGGCAGTTTGAAAGTGTGCCAGTTGCGTGTAAGAACAAAGTTTATTTGTCAGTTGTACCTTTAAATAGTGGTGATGCTGATATTGATTTAGAATAGTATAGTATTAGAAATATTTGATATTGAATTTTAAATCGTGAATTTATTAAATTTGATCAAAATAATTTGTTAGGTTTGTTTTGGTGTGACATTTGGTAAATTCCTGAAAGGTTTTGTTGGTTTGGGAGTGTGAGGTGGTGAAAGGATATTTGAGTTAGTTTTTAATGGAAGAGTATTTTTTACTTTGGTTTTGAGAAAGCTTTGGGGGGAAACCAAAGAATTTACCAACATCCACCTTTTTAAAATTGTTGTCCATTTTATAGATATTTTTTTATATATTATATTTTTTATTACACACGGAGAGTGCACTATAGTGGAGTGGTAATTTTGATGCCACTAATTTTTTTCCATTTGTGAGTAAAGTAACTTAAAATAAAACACCTATAACCAAGAAGTATAAGGATTTTATTTTTAAATAGTAACAAAATGTTAAATTTAGTGTAGACATGCTCATAACAAAAATTGCAAATTATCATGTGTATATTTTGTGTTGTGTATGTTGTCATATATGAAAGTTGTTAAAACGTATGTGCAATCGTGCCGCCGCGTCATTTCAAATGATGTCATTGTATTCAACCTCCTGTTAATCACCAGACAAAAACTTATTATTCACTGTAATTCCATGAAAAGCCTCAATTAATTTACTTTCTAACAATTATTCGCGGGGTTTAGTTTGATGCACTTCTAACAATTAAAAAAATTATTAGTTTTTTTTTAAAATTTAACTTTGTAACAATTTCCCTAAATGACATTTCAAGATCCTATCTAAGTATTGAAGACACTTATATTGAGAGTTTAATTCAAATAATTATTTATTGTGAAGACATTTAGGAGAACAAACATATTTTTAATCATTTGATTTGGTATTATCTCAATTTAGAAAAAATATACTTAACAAACACCATTCATAAATAAAAAAGAAATGACATGACATTATTTTATATAACTGATATAACTAACACGATCAGTAATTTTTACACGAGTTGTAGACACAACTAACTAGGGCAATGTTAGTGCGAGGGAACGTTTTTATCAACACTATGAGTAATGTCATTGTGGCACATGAAATTTTGTAGACACAGTTGAGATATCATGCCTTTTACAACCGAGCACAACCGAGATGGAGTACAGGTGACTTAAGTGATACAAGTGAAACGTGACTTTAGTGATACAAGTAGTCTAAATTTAAATGTAACTTAGTGATACAAGTGACATACATGGGTTAAACACTTTTTGGTAGATTATGTAGTGTTACAAAACGTGTGTGTAATAAATAAGATGAAACTTTATCAGTATTTTTAAGTCTTTTTTAAAGTGACATTAACATGTTGATGTGTAGTGTTACAAAGATGTCAAATGAATAATACCATACATGACATTGCAAAGTTTTTTAAAAGAAAAAATAGTACGCTTGTAGGTATGAGTATGCTATAACAACAAATACTCGGGAGAAAATTTATCACCGTGCCATCGGCACGGGTACACCCTAGTATACGTATATATATATATATATATATATATATATATATATATATATATATATATATATATATATATATATATATATATAGGGAGATTACCACGAGTGGACCTAAAAAGTGGACTTTTAATGGACTTTAACAAAAATACGTAACAACCCATTAATTTTAACTCGTATAGTGTAATTGGTATGCGCCAGCGGCAACAGACACACGTGTGACCCAAGACCCCCTTACCCCCCCACCCCCACCCCCTACCTCCATCATGGCAGACCACTAGTTAAAAAAAATTAAGTTGGTGGAATGTTTGCTCAGGGGTAAGGGCAGCCAATGCCATGGGTGGGGGTGGGTGGGATCGGGGTTTGGTGGTGGGGGTGAGGGTGTACAAAAAATATTCGAACAACACAGGTGTCCATTGCTGTTGGCGCGGGCAATTACAACATAAGAATTAAAATTAATGGGTTGTTAGGTGTTTTTTGTCAAGGTCCATTAAAAAGTCCGCTTTTTAGGTCCACTTGTGATCCTCTCCCTATATATATATATATATATATATATATATAGAGAGAGAGAGAGAGAGAGGCCCTCTCTTGTAAGGACTCCTCATGGTGCAGACCCCGGTACATACCATTTTTTTAAAATAGTAAAAAAATGAATTTTTTGATGAAACTTCATGGATATGATCTCCACGGTGGGAAGATCATATCCAATTTTTTTTCTCAAAAAATTTAATAAAAAAACCGTTGAGATGAGGTTATATGTAAAAAAATGGTATAAATATGCATTTTTGACCGTTGAAATGTTGACGATCATCTCACCTACTTTTTGATTGAATTTTTTAATGAAACTTCATGAATATGATCTCTATAGTGAGAAGATCATATCCATGAAGTTTTATAAAAACATTCAATCAATAAAGCGGCTAGCGCCGACCCAACAGTTCAACGGTTGAAAATGCATATTTATACCAATTATCTACATATCACCTCATCTTAACGATTTTTTCATTGAATTTTTTACGAAAAAAATTGGAGATGATCTTCTCACCGTAGAGATCATATCCATGAAGTTTCATCAAAAAATTCATTTTTTTACTATTTTAAAAAAATGGTATGTACCGGGGTCTGCACCATAAGGAGTCCTTACAGGAGACTTTCTGTATATATATATATTCTTCTCAATATATTTATATAGTTAAAAAATCAGCAAGAAAACTCCGATTGAGCTCATAATCATTGACATTCACATTTTCAATAATCGACAACATACCAAAATGAGCTATATATTGGATGTCCACCTTAGAAACACAAAATATGTAAGCTTCGTAAACATATTCCACATCACTATTATAATTTCACAAAACCATTTTGTTAACATTCATAACAGATTAAATGGCATCAAGAGACATAGACTCAAACACACACAAAGACATGGGCGGGAGAAATAAGAGAATGAGGAGGAGGAGCAAGTGAATAAGAGATATTTTTCACACTATAAACCTTATCTCACTTTTAATCGAGTGATTAATTAATTAGATATAAAGGAATAGTGTCATGTTATATCTTTTGTAAACTGTTAAGGTTGTCTTAACTCGAGAGTACTTCAAATCAAATTTGATTTAATATCATTGTACGCCTTTAACTAAGAGTACTTCAAATCAGATATGTTCCCCTATGTCGGAAAGAAAGAGTGTCATGTTATATTAGCACTACAAACATATTAAAAAGGCTTAAAAGCAATATCATTGCGAAATTGAGGTAAAGCTAAAAAAATATTTATAAATGGAAAATGTTATAGGCTCAAAGAAAGTGTATAAAAAACTCGCACGAAGTGATGTGACAGTATAATGAAGTGTTGTATATTATTAAAAAAGTGAGTAATGTACAATACTCTATTGCACAGTCACATCACTTTGTACAATTTTTTTCTTATATTTTTTATTTAAACAAGTATGCCATAAAAAATGGCCACAATTGAACTAAACAATAGAAGTTCATAAATTTAACCAGTTAAATGTAATTTAGAATAACTGACTGATGTATAATGAGATGTGATGAGAATATGCCATACAAAAAAAAAACATACCAGGCAACTCCCAAGGTTCCTTTTTACAAAAATCAGCCTCATTTAAAAAAAAAACTCCTTTTATGAATTTTGAGTTGTGTAATAGAACCAAAAAGCCTAAACCTAATCAAAAATCAAGTAGAAGAATATGGAGAGCTAAAGTCAAATCTCTCATCAAGTGACTCGGATCGGCTCGAGGAAGAGATCAAAAAATATGTGCGCGGTGAAGATAGGAGAAAAGATGTGATGGGTTGTGTTATTGGGGGAAGAACTTGGGTTTGTCCATTACAGACGAATGGACAATTGATTTTTGTCTGAGTAGTGGAGAAGACCTCTTTAAACAGTCGGTCGATTATAACATTTAATATACGAAATTAAGTCAGAATTTTTTTTAATTTTAGACGCTTAAGTATAATTATGATATTATTATAGTGAAAAAAAATTTGGAGTTCTCAAATTGGGTTGCAACACATGGATGACTCAGAAGTCACCATTTTGGAAGTTAATTCATGCATAATTAACAAATTAATTAATTAAAAATACATTTTTACTTAATAAGTAAGTTTATGAATTAGAATATACTCTCAATATGCAGGAAAAACAAAGGCACAACACAAACTTATCAGTAGTGGTGAGTTTTGAAATCGTGAGTGACCACAGATCCAATAGGTGCTCCCCTCAGGCCCCAGACACGATAAAGGGAGAAGTATAAAAGTATAAGATAAGTATATAAAGTGGTTCGGACCTCAGTTGACGATCCTACATCCACTATCAAAGTGTGTTTTATTGTTTATTATATCGTAGAATGAATATTACAATCTATAAGACCTCTTGGGCTTTAGCCAAAAGAATCTGAGGTCCATGCGACATTTGTTAATAATCTGAATGACCTTAAGAATTAACTGATAGACTTCTTTAAGTATTAGAGAGATCAAAGTGTGAGTCTTCATCAATCAATATGGCATTCACACGAGCTTGGTGTGGAAGTAGACGATTCTGGATGGTTTTTGGTCTTGCCCCAACAAAAGGGGTGATGGTGGCCTTGTTTATAAGTCATTGCATAATATTCTTAAGGTTATGACACTGATCAGCAGTGTGACAATAGTCTGATGGAAATTGCAGTGGGCTTCATGCTTAAAATACCGGGGAAGTGAATCGAGTAGTGGACAAGGGGCCAAAGGCTTGATAAACTTTGGAGAGGGGAGTGTGAGGATCGGTGTAATCTCTTCTAATGGTAGTAGGGAGGCTTTTGGTACTCATGAAGTGGTTGGATAGGAGGATATATTATTAATGGTAATATCTGCCCTTTTTAAACTTTCAAAAAGTGAACTGATTGTAACACCCCGTATTTCTTTGAATAATTAAATTTAGCATTTTTAATTACACGTGTGCTCGTAATAGCATTGCATATTTAATAAATATTAATTAGTGAGAATAAAATTAATGTTATGTAGAAATAAAATTTACTTAGTGTGATTTAGTAAATTAAATTCAGTTAATTATTAGTACGTCGAAGTAAATAGAAACGACGAAGATTGACGACATCTCAGTCGGGGCATTCGGGTAGGCCATTTTTGGGTTGAGATAGCATATTGATGTTTAGTGACTTTTTCGAGTGCACGGTTGATCTAGAATGGATTGCAATAGTCGAAATCAAGTACATAGAGGTTGGGATTGGATATCGAGGGGCTTTTTAGACTAGTCGGGACCTAATCGGAGGCTTACGGGTCATTTTACACTATTGGGTTAACCTAATTTCGGGATTAAGAATTTAAATGGGGGTTTAAGGATTATGAGGCAGCCACATTTAGTTTTTAAAGACCTGAGAGTCCTTTTGGGGTGAAAATAGGGAGAAAAACACAAGGAAGATTGGAGAGGGCTCAATCGGAGGATAATTGGTAGAGTTCTTTAGGTGATTCAACCATACATAGAAGAAGATTCACATACATTCCTCATTCAAGGAAAGTGTTTAAACTTGATATATGTTTTGTTAAGTATATGATTCATATCAAAATTTGGTAGACAAAGAAACAAATTTTGGGGTGGGCTTTATATAAAAAAAAAGGGGATTTTTAGAAAGATAAATATTGTGGTGTTTTTATGATCTTCGTTAGAGGAAAATTCATCATGAAAATTATTTCTTATTATATAAAATTAAGATTGAGAATTATGTATATTGATCTTGAATGGAAAGATTCAAACTTGAATTGAAAAGATTAAATCTTGATTGTGGATTTATGAATTTCATTAGAAATTATAAAACAAGTCATTATGGAATGACGTAAATGTAATACCCCGTATTTTTATGGCTTTTAATTATGAGATTAATTAAATAAAATTGCTTTTAATTATGGGATTAATTAAATTAATTTGGAATAATTAATTGGAAATTAATTCGGATTTAAATAATTAGTAAGAGGAGAGTTAATTTTTTATTATGATGATAATGTTGAATATTACTGAGTGATTATGATAATATGTGATTATTGAATTTATTTATATTGTCGTGAGTTATAACTACGACAATTCAGAAATTTAGTTGGGACGCGCGTGACAGTCGCGTCAGGAATCAATTTAAATGGATTTAAAAGTAAATTATATTTGTATCACCCGTATAGTCATTTTGAGTGTGCCAGCGTGTCCGGAAGGATCGAGATAGTCATAAAACACTAGCCAAAGGTTTAGTTTGGGTCCCGGGGCATTTTTAGGCCTAATCGGCAACCCGGGTAGTCATTTTGATTTTTAGGGAATATGGACCCACAGAATTTAGGCCTTATTTATTAGCCAATATTATGGCCATTATCTGTCAAAAATAAAGTAGTGGGCAACGTGAATAGAGAGGAGAAGTTCCAAGGATTTTCATGGCCATAGCCACCACACACCACCACTATCGTCGGATTTGTGACCGGAAAGAGAAAGAGAACCAACCTTTATCATCTTCAAAGGATTAGAATCTTCATTCCCACGCAAGTGATTTAATTTGTTATGATTCAGCAAATATATATTATTCATCTAGTTTATAAATGGAGACTAGACTTGGAAAATTGAGGATTTTATAAATTGGGAGAATTAAACATTGAATACGGGTAGGTTTTGCATGTAGATGAGCTTATGGTATGTAGAGACAACGAAATCATAATCCATGTGTACAAATTCACGAATTAATGTTGAGAAATTTAATGTTCTTGAAGAACTAGGTTTGGAGGAATATTTATGACTTTTGATCCAAGAAACTATTAATCTATGATGTTTTAATGATTCTAAAACATTAAAGATTGTGGAAACATGTTGGTGTAATGAGTAGTATACTTGGTTGGGAGTTTGGGACGTTGTAATGGAAGATTTGGGGTGTAAATTTGGAGAACCCGTAACTGCATAAAGAATTTCTGGTCAAATACCTGCTTGATCGATCGATCGACTCAAGAATGTCGATCAATCGACTGCTTCGATCGATCGATCCTTTGCCTTCGATCGATCGACCCCTCCTGATTTTTAAAAGTTTCCCCCTTTAAAGTTTAAAATAAATCCCAAACCTATAATGATTCTTAGGGTGATTAATATAGTATTGCGGGGCTTAGTTAAGGTCAATAGGGTTTTAGTTGATGCCCGAAAAAAAATAGTTTACCTTATGGAATTGAATATTATCGCTTACGAGGGTCGACCGAGTGAGGTACGTTTAGAAATCGTTCGAATTGAGACTATAATGGGAATGAATAATGTGGTAAGGGGAAACAGTAACGGAAGGACTTTAAGTTACTGAGATTATATTATAAACTAATAGGAGACCTAGTAACTTTTTAGGATAGGTCTAGGTGCTCAAATTGATACGACGAGAGACTTATCGAGCTAAATATATATATATATATATATATATATATATATATATTACGTAGAATGTTTGGGATAAACTTACTACGTATGAGATTTATATGATGGAATATGTGAATACCTATATTGATATATGATTACTTAGGTTGTGTGAATGCCTAGTGTATGGATTAATTATGTGTATGACATACCTACCATACTTGCTATCACGGGAGGTCGACTTTCGAAAAAGGACCATCTGATCTTTGTGTGCCTACGGGGGGTATTTAGATTAGTACCTTAAGGACATAAAACTGTGAATGACTTATTTGTGAGTTAATAAGTCAGCTGACTATGGGAGCGTAGGTATGTACGTGACCTATGGGTATGTGAACTATGTTCGCCTCCAATATATGTGATGTTGTTATTTGAAACGGTTCCAGAGTGATTCGGAACGCGTAGTCCTTATGTACGTGATGTACCGGGATTCGATAGCAGAGTATGTGTGCACTGCAGCTTAGCCTATGGGTGCCATATATTTATATACGTATTGAGAGTGATATATATATATATATCTGGTTCACTATTGCTTAGTAGATGTGAATAACTAAGATATTTGAATGGGCTATGAAAATGAGAATTTAAATAACACTCGTGATGTGAAATTTAATGAATATGAGATATAAATATAACTTGTTTGTGTAATACGAGTAGACACCTTATATTAGGATGTGAAAGCAGGGGTTAGTACGGACTAGTTAGATAGTGGTATAACTAGGATGGGTTATAGGTATACGTTAAGCATGCACGTTAGCTGAAAGGTAAGGTACTCATGTGAGAGTACGCAACTAACATTTATATAATATTTACTGTTTAATGCAATTAAACACCTGCTATATTTTTAAACTGTTTTCACCTCGGGCTCTGACCTGTTTGCTTTCAAATCTATTTTTGTAAAAAAAACTTTTAGGTACCCAACCACAGGGACGCCAAGTATAGGAGTTCCATTACATTGACGTGCTGTAGCTGCTGTGGAAGTTACAGGATCTCGGTATTAGACGCCTTCACATTCTACACTTGATTCTATTCAGGGTTACTCATCTGTGCCCGTTTCTATTTAGAGATAGCATTCTCAGACTCTCAGTTTTATTTCAGATTTTGGTTTATTTATTCAGACTCTTGTATTGGGATTTTATTTTACACGGGTGTTATTATTGGAGTGTTTACTCCATAATCAGTTTATTTCATTTCGTTGGTTATTCATATGAGATTGTTTATGCGATTGTTGGATGATGATTTAATTACTTGTTAAATTGTTAACCTAATTAATAAAATTTGGCATCTCTCTTTTTAAATATTAGGTGGCCAGTAATCAATTAAATGTTTTCGACAGTGATGCTAAGACTGAACCAACTTGATATTATGTATTAATTTCATAAAGGAGTAGCTACCCGGTATTTAATTAGTCGAGGTGTTACAGTAAATCCCATGGTTTAAATTTAGTTTTTGATGATTTAGGACAATAAAATACATGTATTCATGTTGGATGATAATATATATCCTTGGGATAAATTTTGGAACCATTTTGGGGAGGAAAATATGGTTAAAAGCCGTAATGATAGTAGCAGCCCCAACTTGGGTAGCGTTCAAGGGTGAACCGATTTGCCCCCGATTGAACCGGTTTGGATGTCATATTTAGCCCGGGTTCGTTTGCTAATAGTTTAATAATTTCCTTTGGTTTCTGGATATTTTGGTGTGTCCGTAAATGAAAGTAGAACTTCTAAAAAAATATTTTAGGGACCTCATTTACCTTAAGGTAGCGGAATAAAACCGGGGTGGTGAATTGGGAGTGTTTAAGGTGAATAACACTTGGGAAAATAAATAAATGAATTCGGTCGGGGATTCGGAAGACGTAGGACACGGGCTGGTCGGAGAGGACTTAATGCCTAAGAATAATGATATAAGCATGAAATCCTTAAAACAAGGGTTAATTATATAATTGAGGGTCGACGGTGGACTCGGTACAGTTAACCTAGTGCTTTGGGTGATAGGCACCGGTTAGCTGGACATGGTGAATATATATATATATGTGTGTGTGTGTGTGTGTGTGTGTGTGTGTGTGTGTGTGTGTGTGTATGATATTTATGTGAAACATACCCCACTAGTGCTATCAGTGGAGGTTGCGCGATGTGGGAGATCTTTCCTGGCGAAACACAATAGGCTTAGTATCGACCCCAGGTCATAGCGTCATGTTTATGCTTTGTGTGATTGATATTCGAAGTGAGGTAATTTTGGGTATGGTTACGACTCACTGTCGAAGGACTATAACCGCCTCTAATAAGTTTGCGATTTTACCAGGTCGGTATGAGAGTCCGACCTCCGGTAACTAGGACGAGGTGAGCATACCCTGAAAGATGATAGCAGTGTAAATACCCGCATCCAATGAGTTATTACTTTAAGGGATGTCGACTATACGCGTCATATGTACATTTATTGTAGTATATTATTACGTATGTGTATGTGTAGACAGATATACGGGTCAAAATATTAAGTGTGTATTATTTAAATATCTAGTGACACTATTGGAAATAAAGTAATGAATTTATCATTGAGAAATATAATGGTTAAGCGGACGTGATAACTAATCTTATAAAAATACGGGGATAGGGTAACATGTGAAACCTAGGATGTTATGGGACTAGTTAGGTGGGTAGCATAACTAGGTGGTTAAAATATATGCATTAGGTGCACACTATAATTGAGGGGTGAGTATTGTCTCATGCGAGTGCGCTACCAATTTAAATATGAAAACTATTTTACATTATCATTACTGTATTTTATTCACTTGCAAAATATTTTCAAAGGTTTTGGGCTCTAACCCGCATCAAATATTTTCAAAAACATTTAGGTATCCAACCACAGGGACGCTAAGGATGATTCTTCTCTCCAGAGATACGTTGCTGCAACTGATGTGGAGGCTTGCAGGACTTGGAGTAGCTGCTTCTATCATTGCCATCTTGGATTAGGTTCCATTACAGACATTATTAGGCATGTCGCCCCTTCTATCAGATTTATTTACATTCAGTCTATTTAGTTCCATTTTGATGATGGTATTAGATTATCGGTAACCGATGGTTTATTCGGTACTTATTTTTATTTATTCATGCATTTAAACTTCTTTATTGATGCGATCTTCTATATTAGTTATTGTGGATAGGATTGTGACGAACTGATTACTTTCGATGTTGTAACTAAAGATTAAAATTTGACACAACTTGTTAAACTAATAGGTGGTTAGTAATTAATCGAATTTCGACAGTGATGTAAAGAATGAGCCATATGAGACTCTCATTTTATTTTAGTAGGGGGATGGCCACCCATCATTTTAATAAGTGGGGTGTCACACTCATTTATTCACTTTGTCGTCTTAAACTCCGCTTTCACATTTTGATTAATGACACTTTCTTCAATCTCCACATTGGCTTACTAGAAAGCTATAAATTGGGGATAATATTGGCTGCTCGTTGTATTCTTGTTGTGTAGTGAGAAGTTCTTCCTCATAATGCTAACCTATTATTCTTTAAACGAATAGTTTGTTATGCTCGAATTTTTCTTCCTCCATCTGACTATGTAGTTGTTTACAGACTCCCACGGGCCCTGTCCATCAATTCAATATCATAATGAATTACTTATAGTTATTCATTATACTTATTCTGAGCCAGAAATTCACGAGCAACATCCTCCTAACTTCGAATATAAGATCCATCCAGCGATAAGAACTAACAAATGGAAATTTTTAATGGGTCTTTTGAAACATCTACGCCAATATTTCTTCAGTTTCACCTGGTAAGCTCATGGTTCAATGATAGTTGTGCAAGTGTAAAATGGGAGGCCGCCTCCCTCCGAAATTTTTAATGTCTGGAATTTTGAACATCTCAAGAAAATAAGCTTTAAGATAGGGGACCTATAAGTATAATCCACGTAGTTTTTTGAGAGCTTAACTTGATCATATTTTCAAGAGAGCATTCTAAGATCTTCTTTCACCCCATTGAGTTTAGTCTCCTTAAGGTCCACCAGGATGGGCGTAGGCAGATTAGCCCCTGGTTGAATAAGAGTAGGCATAGGAAGATAACCAGACGAGGCCTATTAACTTGGGAAACACACAGAGGCATTCTAATAGTTTGGCATGATTTTTTAAAACATAATAAAATCTTCAGGGGTCCACCCGGGGGAGGCAACATTCTGGTCTGGTAAAAAATTTGGGTTGGGAACCTCTGGCATATAACATTTAGTCCTCTATAATTCAATGACATTTGACTACAGGTTATTGATCTTAGCATCGAGCCGAGCTAGCATACTTATAAAATATGAGTGGAGGTTGACTTCTTAGTTAGGGCTCTCCATGAGGTAACTACGATACGGACCTTCCGTCTCTTCTGGAGTAGGTAAAATTGAGTATGAAGTATAACATCAAGGCAGTCGGATAGCAGATCATAACTAGTAGGGCGTCGGGCCAAGCTTGGGTGAATGGGATCAATAATGAGAGGGAATTGATTTATTTTTAGAAAAAAAATTATTCATTAATTTAAAAAAAAATATTTTTGGGCATTTTGGGGAAAACAAGAAAGGGAGAAAAAAATCTCCCCAGTGTAGTTGTTATTATTAGATCCCATTTGTATTATGTTTCACCTAGGGTTCATGTTAAATGCCGAACATAACCCTGTAACACCCCGTAATTTTTAGTAATTTATTTTAGCGGTTAAATTGCATGTGTGACATAATTTAATATAAATGGAAAATAATATGAAATTAGTCAATATTAATTTATGAGAATAAGATTTAATATATTTGTGGTAAATTTACTAGCGTGTTTAAGTAAATTTAATGAAGTCAACTGTAGTGTGTCGTATGTGAGTAGAAACAACAGGAATTGACAGTATCTCAATCGAGGCACTAGAATGGGCTATTTTTGGGTTGAGGTAGGATGATTATGTGTAGGGACTCGGATGGTGAGTTCGAGTACACGCTTGATACATAATAGGTCGAAAAAGTTAGAATTATATACCTGGGGAATTTTTAGACTAACCCGAGCTCACATGGGGGGTATTTGGGTCATTTTAATGAAGGTTAATAACCTAATTTCGGCATTAGTGAATTAAAATATAAGGGTCAGAGATGTGAGGCAGCCATAACATTTATTTTAAATTCTAAGAGAGGAGGAAGAAGAGAAATCAAAGGAGAAAGCTAAATGAGACTAATTTGGGAGGAGATTCAAGGATTCTAACATCAAATCAATACACACAAGAGAGAGATCAAACCCTACGAACAATCCAAGGAAAGTAATTAACTTGATTTAAATCAAATTGAGGTGTATACATGTTCATATCATGGAAGGTGTAGAACAAAAGAAATTTTGGGAAAGGTTCTCATATGTAAATGTTTTTTTTTATTAAATTGATATCATGTGTAGTTTAGATGATCAATATAAGAAGTAAAACCATTTATGATTACTGAAATTAGATTATATTTCAAAATTTGATTTTTAAGACACGTAAAGATGGAATATTATTGGGTTATTGGTTGAAGAATGTGAATCTTGAATAACTTAGGGTTTAATTAATGAGGATACGATGTCAATCTACAGGAATTTTTTATATTGCTTTAAACTTGCGCCATTTTAATTGTACATTGTGTGCCATGGATTTCTGGAAAGGTCTAGGTCTTAGCTTTCTAGTGAGCTTTGAATGAGGTCATTTGGATTTCGATAGAGGGAGAAATCGCAATTTTACTACAATGTGTTTAATCTCCGATAAAATTTATGACCCGATTTGGTTGCTTAGAAAATGGAAATTTTGTTAGTTTAGGCGTAAAACTTGAAATAAATTATTTTAACCATAATTTGAGTAGTTTGAATTTACCGACCGATCGATGAAGGATGATTTTTGGAGAAATTTGGGGTTTGATTACTGGGTAAATTCCTGGGAGTTACAAATGAAATTTATAAGCCCTAAAGGTCAGAGATAATTTAATGGAGTGATTTAAAGAGATTTTATTTCCTAGGGTTGAGTGGGTAATTAAATTCAAATTAGAAATCGTGGGAGAAATAAATTACAATAAAGTTTAGATATTGAATTTATGAGTTAAATTCAGGAATAAATGAACGGTCTGGTTGGGTAAGTCCGAGTGTTTGATTTGAGTGATGTTACTTAATAAATGTGAATGTTTTATATGATGGACTGTTTGGGTAAGTCCGGGATTTTAGCAGGGTGAAGCTATTATATTTATTAATGAATATTAGTTAAGAGTCACGAGATAGACTCAGGATTTGTAGGTTAGTGCTTTGAGTGATAGGCACGGGTTAGCCGGGTTTTGTGGTTAATTTAGATATACGGGTATAAAGACAATATATATACGAATGTGAATAATATCTTTGTGTATGATATTTATATGAAACGTACCTATCCTATCCGTTATGCTATCAGGGAGGTTGTGCACCTTGGGAGGTCATTCTGGCGAATCCCAGCAGAGGTAGTACCATTCTCGAGGGTCATACGTGTTGTGCACGTCCGTGTGACGTGGGGTTGGAGTACCGTGGAACAATGTGGTGTGGTTATGACCACGGACTTAAGGTCATGACCACCTTCAATGTTCATTTGTAATTTTTGGATCCGGTGGTGAGATCCCGGCCCAGTTGCCCAGAATGTGGTGGACATTCCTGGATCATGATAGCATGCTAGTGAGCTCGCTTTTAAAATGTGAAGGACATTCAAAAATGTGATTGCATATATTACGAGTGATATATATATATATATATATATATATATATATATATATATATATATATATATGTATGTATATAGTGTCTTGGTGTGACATGTCATATAAATGTATACAGTAGTGAAATAAATTATTTACGGGCTTAATACATTAATGATGAACGTGAATAAATAATCGGAGCAAAAGTTATAAAATGATTAATGATTTAATAAGCTAATAAGAGACATAACCAGTTAAGAAATGAAAGTAGGAAAATATTCGAGTCAGGGTAATGTGTTAGTGAGATTTGCAAATAAGACTAGTTGAACAGGGTAATGTAACTAGGTAGGTTAAGATAGAGGTGATGGGTGTGCATAATAGTTAAGAGGTGAGGGGTAATATCATGAGAGTGTGACACCGACTTAAACATGGAAAGTTTAAGTGCATATTTATTTAATGCATCTTAATTACTTGCTAAATATTTTTAAGAGGTTTTGGGCTCTGACCCGTTTCAAATCTATTTTTAAAACTTTTAGGTGTCCAGCCACAGGGACGCCAAGGATAATTGTCCTTTCCAGGTACACGTAGTTGCAACTGTTGTGGACGCTTGCGGGATTCTTGAGTAGCCGATTTCATTCTTGATATTATAGATTAGGTTTTCTATTCTAGTATTGTTGGGTTGATTGCCCCTTTTATTCAGACTTACGTTTTTAAATTTTTAGTTGGTTAGATTTATTGTATTGGATTCTTACCCAATGGTTTATTTGGGAACCTTAATTATTTTTCTCAATTTTAGACTTTACTTGGTGTTTCATTTATATGGTCACTGTGTATGGATTTATTGTGTTTGGTTAATCTTGTTCTATGTTAATGAAAGATAAAATTCGACACTGCTTGTTAAAGTAATTAGGTGGTTAGTAACTAATCATGTTTCGACAGTGATGCTAAAAATGAGCTATATGAGACCAACGTTTTATTTTCGTAGAGGGATGGCCACCCATTATTTTAATAGGCGGGGTGTCACAGACCTGAGTTTGGGTAAAAAGAGGGTACATAATGTAATACATTGTTTAAACTTATTTCCAGACTCACGAACGGAGTCTTGATTTAAGAATGGATAAAAGAGCACAAAATCAGGCTATGCACAGGAGTTTTGCATTGGAATCGACAATCTTATTAAGTATCCTATGGAATAAATCTACATAAGGGTTATTCACGAGAGGTTATTATAAAGGTTCCATCCTTTGGAGTGACTTCTACGATATACCTATATCATATTAAAGAAATCATTCATCGGTACGTGTGAAGAAGCCATTTAATATACCCGAGTTTAATTACCTCATGGTGAAGGTACGTGTGAGAGATAATTCGATATACTCGATGTACAAGAATGAGTTACTCATATATACCTACCATCGTGAGTTCGGTCAAGCGATACGATGTTGGAAAATCGATCGATATATGTCAAGGATACTTATCCAATGGAAGGTAGGAGCTTATTTCTCAGGTTAACTGCTCCCCGCAGGATCTACAACCCATCACAAAGAAGACTCCCTAGTACGGGACAAATATAGGGTCAAAACATAATGCTCGTGTAATGTAGTCTGAAAATGGATGAGTCTTATTAGTATCTTCATGTAAAGTGTTATGTGTGCTAAGAAATATATAAAACTAATAATTATTAAGTAAAAAAAATAAGTATATACAAGTGGCACGTGATAAAAGATCTAACGTATAAGTGGAGTAAAGTATGTGAATATACAAGTGAAGTAGAGCACTTTAATATGTACAAGTGGAATGAAACATGTAATAGAAAAAAGTAGAATCTACATGTGATAAAAAAATGAGTATATACATGAGGTAAAGAGAGATATACATGGGTAATATAATACGAGTGTGGTATATAGAATACGTAAGCATATACAAGAGAAAATGAGAACTAAATGTATAGATGAGAAAATATGTGCACACATGTAAAATAATGATATAGGAGAAGAAAAAACAAAACCCATATGTTGTATGTAAAAATTATCTCTCCATGTGGATCAATGAAATACAGACACATGTCATCCTAGGTGGCCATATAACTATGTTGATCGACATCGCAAGATCCTAGTCGGCTGGAAGGCCGACCAACTCCAAAATTTGAACCATCAATAATATTAAAAGTTACTGGGCTGGAAGGGCGACCAACTCTGAAAACCAAGATTCGTATTTATTGTATATAGATGTGAATGCCTGAAAATATAAAGGCATTCCATCTCTAGGTTTCGGACCCCTATTAATAAACAGTCTCCCCTAGCTCAAGGGGATAATCCAATCATTCTCAAACACACTATACTGAGCTATTGTAATCAGCATAAACAAAATTAACACTGGATATAAGTTCTTTTCATAGTCAAACGACTTTAAAAATCTTCGTCTTTTGTGTATTTAAATAAGATTGCTCTTATTATTTATATGTGATTATAAAATTGGATCACTCCATTTTTAGACATAAACAGATTGACGTCGTCTATGGGAAAGACTACTTCTCATCGTTCTCTACTTCATTTTTTTTTGTTCATTCTTTGGTTTGAAGAATGACTATTGTTCATGAAAGAAACTTGACCGCTGCAGCCAATAATCTAGACATGCTCGCTCCCCCTAGGTAGATAGACCCCTAGAGGATCCTATTCAATCTGGCTAAGGGACAAGAAGTTATGAAAGAGTCAGTCAGACAATTAGCTCGCACATTGCACCATAAATCATCTAATCCCAGAAGAGACATGCCACCTCCACCAACTAGGAGCGAAATGAGTCATCATTCTCCGTCTTCTCACGACAGGTCATACCGTTCTGGTGTAACCTCTTCATTCCGATCAATAGACTATTATGATGGTAGATCTTTTTCCAGAGAAAGACTAAGTGTATTGGAGAGGCTAAGTAAGGAATCTGCTTTTGATCGTCTAGGACCCCGAGTAACCATAGGACATCATAAGGGGAAAGAACGTCATCGTGAACATTGAGAAGGATCTATGAGGTTAAGAGCTAGTATGAGGGGCTCTATGCGTGCCGAGCAGACCTTTCAGGAGGGGATTTTAGCACATTGGCTCAGCAAAGCCACCAAATTCGCTTTTATCAAATCTAAACTAAAGGAACATTCTTGGAAGGTATCCATACAATGACTAGAAGATCGTCCGGGGGAAATGGCCAAAATAAAAAATCCTTTGCAAAGGAGCTTTGTTAAAGGCTCTCCTTTCGTCCAGACTATTGTGGACTACCCCACACCTTCTAAGTTCAAGCTGCCGGTTGTCACTCCTAAATATGATGGAAAAACTGATCCAGTTTTACATATTGAACAATATCAAGCTAATATTGACATTTATTCTATCCTTGACGAGATGAGGTGCAGAACTTTCTCCAGTTCCATCATAAGTTTAGCCCAAATATGGTATAACAATCTCCATAGAGGTAAAATTTCTAGCTTTCACCAATTGGCTGAATTATTCATTGATAACTTTTATTTTGGAGCCAAGCCGATCAAAAGTGTTACTTGCCTTTTGATCATGCGCTAAAAATCTGGAGAGAGCACTCTGAATTACATTACTTGGTTTAATAATGAGAAGTTAAAAGCGGTGGATTATGAAGAAAAAAAATCCATTGCAACCTTAATGAGTGGGTTACTGGCAAAAGATCTTTACCACGCCTTGGTGAAAAACCCACCCAAGACTACGACAGAGTTAATGACTAAAGCTGGAAAAATCATGAACACCGAGGAAGCCATGGCAATAAAAGAAGCACTGGAAAGCAAAGTTGGGGGACAAAGGAACAATTCATTCAAGAAAGATAAAAAAGATAAGAAGTCGAACAAGTTTAAGAAGTTCGATGAGTATACCTCACTCACTAATGGTGTTCACCACTGTAATACCCCGTATTTTTGTGGCTTTTAAATTTAGGGATTTATTAAATTTAATTGAGGAATTAATTTAATTTTAATCTGAAAATTTGTTTTAAATATTTACTAGCGTGATGAGAGTTAGTAATTATTGGAAAATTGTTGAATATCACTAGACGAGTAAAGTAATATATAAGATTGGTTTTATTAAAAATTGTCACGAGTGAATAAAATGACAATTATGGAAATTTAAGTCGGGACGCGCCTGTGTCGTGTCAGGACTAAATTATGATTATTAAAAGTGAATAAAGTATAAGTCGCCCATATGGTCATTTCGAATGCGCCAAAGTATCCCGAAGGGTAGAGATAGTCAGAAAAGTGTACTCGGGGGTTTAGTTTGGGTATCGGGGCATTTTTAGGCATAATTCACATCCCGGGAGGGTATTTTAGACATTTTATATTTTTGGGTAATTAAACCCACGAATTTCCTAAGGATATATCAGCCTTTAGGAGTTGTCTTATAGGGTTAATAAACACAAAATCAAAGGACGGCCATTAGAGAAGAAGTTCGCAAGCTTTTCAAGAAATTCAAGGCCAAAGACTCAACCGTTTGCACCGCCACCACCACCAAAACGTAGATCGCGCGACGAGGAGCACAACCATACCTTTTTTTCCACAAATTAGAAACTAAATTCCCAGGCAAGTATCTATATCGATTTATTTTTTAGTTAATGTCTCAATCATGTTAGTCTAAGGTTGTTTAGGACTTGTCCCATGAAAGAAAGTATAGTTTTGAGACTTAGAATCACATGTTATAAAAGAAGAAATCATATTCTGGACATCTAAATCGCATGTAGAGGATATACCACGAATTTGTATGGATTTAGAAGTAGGAAATCTGGAAAAAGAATGGGAAGAATTGAAATTAAAAGAAAAGATTAGGGTTCTTGAAGTTTATGTAGATTTTACCCATTTAATCGTTATAATTGATGAATTCGGACATGTTTTAGGTTTAAAATCATGTATTTAGGCCTATAGTACTTGTGATAATGTTGGTTGGGAGTTTGGAAATCATATATGGAGAATTGGTTGTGGTTGGAGAGGTAAAACCGTAGCTGGGTTAATGCAGTTTTCGTCATAACTGTTTGATCGATCGATCGACCGACCTAAGAACATCGATCGATCGACCCCCTTCCCTCGATCGATCGACCTCTCCTGAAAAACTACATATTCCCCTTATTTTGGTTTAATTCGATTAAAAGGCATAGGAATTGGTAGAGTATAATGAGATGTAAATAGTACCATTAGGGTCTAGGTAACCCCGTTGAGTGAGAATTTAATGTAAGATGAAATTAAGGATTAATGGGGAATTATCCACATATGAAATCATGCGTATATTTAATAAAAGATCGAGACTCGTAAGAGAGTTAGACCAGAAGATAAGTGAGTGTATGTCTACTAAAATTTTACTTAGGATACTTCAACAGAGGGGAAGTGTGTATGAAGTGAAATGTAAATGAGAACAGAAAAATAGCAAGTTCGTTATGCGAAATAATCGAGTAAAATGCGCTAAGAACGGAAAATTAAAATTTTGGGTCGTGGGCGTACCTAACTTGAAAATATAAATATTTATATATATATATGACTGTGTGATTGTGCATATATTATATATCTGTGTAAAAATCGTACCCGAGCTACTTGCTATCACGGGGGTTTTAGCGTCGGGACAGGCTAATCTCGATTGGACCTTTATGGGAGATAACGACTTGTACCCAAGAAGATAGTATCCTCGATTACAGGCTATCTGAGTGATAGTCAGATGGTCCTAAGAGACGTGAGGGTATGTTCTGACCTCTTAGGATCGGTAACTATGATTCGCTTCCATTTGTACGTGTTTTGTGTTAATATAGTTCGAGAGCGATTCCGAACTAGTATTTCCCTTAGTATGAGTGACACGGGGACTTGATAGCAGAGTACGCCAGCACCATAGATTTTATGTGAGGTACCGTTAGTGTATATATTATATGTGAGACTAATATATATACATATATTTACATGGGAACTTTCTACTGTGCGTATAAGTAATTATGTAATGAATAAATGTTTCAACTCTCTTAAATGTTTGGAAACTTCATAATGGTACTGATTTATTTTAAATAGCGTAAGGAATCTTGAAAAGATTAGTTTTCTAAACTAAATATTATCGCCCTGTTATTTCTCGAGATAAAACTTTATGGAAAATAAGTGAGATAGACTTATGAGGTTTAGTAGTACGATAGACGGGCACACTAGATGAGAGGTGAGAATTCTCAAGAGAATGTCGCATACTAGCATGGTTGTTGCATTAGCCGATAAGCATTTTAAATACTTGCTAAACTAAATTTTAAAACTGTTTTACAATCGGGCTCTGACCCGTTTCCTGTTATATCTTCTCTCTTGTATATATATGTATATATTACAGGTGCCCAGCCACAGGGGCGTCATGCTTAGGATATTTGGATTGGACATGCTGCAACTTATGTGGGAGTTGCAGGCCATTGCTTAGACGACCTCGTTATTGATTCCACTCTTATTCCAGCTCTAATTGGTTTGGGCACGTGCCGCCCGTTTCCTTATTTAGTTGGATTGGTAAGAGATTGTGTTCATTTATCTTTAGTATTTTACTCGTTGGGATTTATTTACTGTCAGGATGGTTTTTCCTTTATGGTTTTAAAGTTGGTATTTAGTGTCTGAATGGTTAAATTATTAAGGGTTCATTTCCAATCTTTTTAAATTGTGCAATTCATAAACTGTTAATTATTAAAGGTTTTATAATTTGGTTAAATGAAATGGAAATAATGTTTTAAATGATGTCGACACTTAGCTTAATTATTTAGGGTGTTAAATTGGAGAGTTTATTTTTTGACAGTGATGCTAAGAATGAACCAACCGTTCACCTTGATTATAATTTAATAAAGGACTGATCACCCGGTATTTAATTAGGCGGGGTGTCACAGGTGGTATCAGAGCATCAGGTTCTAGTGTCCTTTAGGATCTGTACGACTTATTTCGTTTCCAGCTTAGTGTCTTTGATTTAGAGCCCTAATATTAGGAATGTTGTATTCATCTTTATGCGTTGGGAATTCGTGCTTCTGCGATTTGTTTATGTGAATGATAAAATCATCCAGATTATTTAAATTTTCAGATGGATCGTTAAGAAGAACAAGCTAATGCCGTTGGGAGAGTCAATGAGCAAAGTCAGCTCACACTTCAGGTGTCGCTAGGTAGAGTATCAATCGCCGAGTTAACATGTATTGTGGCCCAGGCAGTTACCACTGTGGTCTTACAGTATCAAGAACGCAGCACACAACTTATAGGAAGCAAAAGATCTAGAGAGTATTGTCAATATGTCATGACTAGAAATAACAAATGTGCGAAAACACTAAAATAGCAACAACGAGCTCCTCAAGATCGCACAAGCAACGAAGGTAACAAATTATACAGGGAAACTCAAAGGCGTCAGGGCCAACAAAGTCGGGATCAGAGTGAAGTCATAAAGAGGTGTTTCAAATGTGTAATGGACGGTCATGAATGTCGAACTTGTCCGAATCAGAATGAAAAGGAACTCCGACCCGACCAACAAGAACTTTCAGGACTTTGCTATAAATGTGAATAAGCAGGTCACAAGTGGAGGGACTGTCCTCAACCAGATGTCGTTTTTCATCAGGTTACTCAATGAGGCCAACAAGGCCAAGGAAAATGTGAAACCGGACAATTGGACCAAAACCAACAGAGCAGTAAAATTAAATAGTTTAGAGGTAGATGCTTTAATTGCGGCAGGGTGGGTCACCGGAGGTAGGGTTACCCAGATAAGGGTAAGATACCCCAGCAGCAGGGGCAAAAACAATACGAATGTGTGTACGACGTCCAGCATACTGAAATTCGGCAACCATCATCGGCCATTGATGGTATGTTCCTTCCTTATAATATTATGGGACACATTTTATTCAATACTGGGGCATCACACTGTTTTATAAATACCCACATTGCGTGGGCCTTATGATTTTTAGACACTAATGAGAGTACGGTGTCATGCGTAGGCTCATCATTTGGAATGAGTCTTTAATTCTATTTATACGTCGGGGTGTAGGTATATAGTTTTGTAGATTGATTTTTACCTACAATCGAACTAGTTTAGTCTTACGTGAGTACGACGTCATTATTGGCATGGATTGGCTCGTTGCGTACAGAGCCATGATAAATTGTTTCGATAGGAGTACTATCTTTGCCATTGCAGGACATGGGATGTTTTAGTAGCGATGCCTCGCCCAGAGGGAGGGTCTTCCACCCATTTGTATTTCATAGAGGATGACACCTCTAAGGAGATTGTGATTCTCCTGTATTTGATTCCAGTCGTTCGTGAGATTCCGAATACATTTGGCAAAGTAGAAGTATGAGTTTTATCCTTAGAGGATGAAGTGTGTTTTATGGGACACGAATGAGTCACCATATTTTGTTCATTGCTAGATTAGCATGTGAGACGAGTCTAGCGAGTATAACTATAAATATCATTATTCTGAGGATACTTTTCTAGTGTAGCGGGATTATCTTTAGTGCTACCGCAAGGATGAATGGGTGTATCAATAGTGCTATATACTTTATTGAGGTTATTTATGTTAGAGATGTGATATACGATTAAGATATTACCTTGGTTATAATTTTATAGAAATGGCTAGTACGATAATAGGCAGTTATTGCAAAGCTATCGGAGTGGTTACCTTAGTGCCGTATGTTTTGTCCGACGAAACCTCACCTGCGAGAGGGTCGGACTCACACTTCATATCATCTATTTTAGAGACTTCGAAGGGAATAGTGGGCTCGAGATACTCGATCCCGAAGTGTGTAGGGACTTTGTTGTTATGATTTAGTATGTATTAGATTTACTATTGGGCGGTAAGTTTTGACTCATTATTATATTTAGCGCTCAGGACTTGGTGATAGGTATAGAGCATTGGTATATCTACCCTTTTAATGATGTGAGAGTTAAGAGTCAGACTCATATGTTTGGAATCAGGATTTTGAGAGTCCTGATTGTATGTGTACGAGATTTACGAATTGTGATTTCCACCAATACTGAACGATCATGGATTGGCAAAATGTTCTTTGTGTAGGTGTAATTACGGGAGGTGATGTAACTTTTCTGTTAAGAGATGGAATACAGGGGTACATGTTATGGACGGAGGGCCTAACAGATTTTGATAATCGACAATTCTAGGAAGTAGTGTATCGGGGGGGTTCCTTATTTGGATTTCGCTTTGCAAGACATCCCACGCATGAAACTTAGCGTAAGGTTGAAAGTAGGAAGATGTTTGGTCCTTAGTCTATCGGTTGGTGCCTCAGTCATAGTAGGTGAGGGTAATTATATCTATAAGTTGGAAGTTGAATTATGAGTTAAGGCCAGTGAAGCTGGTTGTGTGGTAAGAAAGCATGGAAAGTTTAATTTTATCACCACGAATTGAGGGGTGGAACGGTGATAAGGGGGAATTGAAATTTTGATCTCTAGGGTGATTGAGAGTACCCAAGTGTTGTAACCGCATTCGGAACACAAGGGAAATAAAGAGTTGGGATGATTTTTAGTGAGGATTATCTAGGAAAGAAATTTTAATACAAGAACGAAGACTTGTATTTATTTTGAGGTATAGAGCATTAGTGAGTTATATTAGTTGTGGTATCCATTCGAAAGAATTATTGTACTTATCTGAAGAGATGAGATAATAGTAGTCCCTCTTTTGTTGATATGGGATTTAGATACTCTATAACTTGTTGCATTGGGGGGATTTGGTTAGTTTTATCGATGAGTAGTTCTCCGCTCGCTCTCCCCGGGCGGTCGGGGTGTTACGAAATATGGGCATCCTGGTTAGTTGATGTTATAATCGTTCGAGTTGGTGGAAGTGGAAGTGTGGAATATATGTTTGTGGGACTAGCATAACGAGGTGGAAGTGATAGAGTGTATTAAGCGTCGCATGAGGGGCGATAATCCATACATACATGTGCGATCAGAATAGCACACCCGAATTTGATCGGAAGGCTGTGGGAAGCCATTTAAAAGGGGTATTCCTTGAGAAGGGTAGAATTTAATTATTATGGAGAACACTTAGAGCGAAGTTGTTATTAGTCAAGTGTAAGAGCGACTTGCGCATACAAAGAGTAATGATGTTAGTATGGTATAAACGGTCCAGAAGTGCACATTAAGTGTCACTAAATGTGAGACATTTCAAGTAAAAGTCGATGTTTAGTGGGACATAACGAGGGGTCTCTTCATGCACCACTCATAGATAGAGATCGGTTGGAATAAGAGGATCAACCAGAAAAATTTGAGGCTATCGATAATTCCTATAATGGAAGAGACCGGTAAAGTCGGTAAAGTTTTGTGGATGGGTTGCCATCTTCAAGACAAGATCAAGGGTTCATCCGAACATGTGGGACAAGTCGCCCAAGAAGGAAGTGATTGATATTAGTTTGGGGTGATTAACAATATTTACTAGTGTACCCCAGCCTTCCTTTGAAAAGAAGGATGCTTACAGGATTGTGACTAGATGATATCTCTCATTCAGATCTAGTACAGGATCTCACACTTCTCTATGTATGGACTTGTAGTCCGGTATCAGTCTGAGATGTCAGTTTCAGACTAGTAGTTGTTCTATTGTTGTTTGGGATTTTTAGCCGATGGTCTATGATAGAAATGACTTTTGCGTGTATATTTGTCGTTGCTTGAAAAGTCCTTATAATCAAAACCTTGTGTACCTACAAAATTTAACAATCTAAAGTATAGAGGTAAGTAAGGGTATCAATCCACTTCCTAGGGAGTAAGCTAGAGACAAATTCAATTGTAATTCACTTTTTATTTTCTTTTTGTGCTTTTTCACTTTTCTAATTTTTTTAGTTTTTTCAAATATTAAAACAATAGGGTGAGGTGAGATTTTAAACTAAACCAAACTAAAATGAAAATAACTATCTAGAAATTTACTAAAATGAAAAATAAAGTCTAACACTAAAATAAAAGATAAAGTGAGGTAAATAATTGTGAGAACAATCAAGGAGTGGGATTACACCACAAATTTTAGTTATTCTAATTAATTAATTTAATTATATGAATTCTCCCAAATTAGTATTAAAATTACAGATCAACTCTCGTTGCAAATGTAATTTTAATAGTAATCTTTTAGAAAGTTAAGTTTAACACCTCACAACTCTAGAAAAATAGATCCACACTCCTTTTAATTAATCACCCGCTAGGATCGATCGATTAAAATTCATGTAAATCTTAGAAATTAAATTTAGAGTTGAAATTCAAGTTATAATACCCCACTTAAGAAACCCCTATCTCTAGTTCGAATCTAAAATGGGTATTATAATTAGAATTTCGATTTTCTCTCGAAAATCATTTACCTTCTCTCGAGGCGTAAATCTAAGGGTGAGGGATCAAATTTAACATTCAAAGGGAAATTTCAAGTAATCAAACTAATTAAACTAAAATAATATCAAATAAGGGTTTCACCCCACCCCTTGAAAGGGGATTTAGTCTAACATGATATTAAACATGACAAATTAATAATCAAGGCTACTAAAATAATAAAAGAGTAGAGAAAGATAACAAATCTTCACAAGTCTCCTTGAAATTGGCAATTTGAACTCTATCCTTGAAATTGAAGAATACAACCCTCCAAGTGAGTGATCAAAGTATATGAAATTAAAATCAACACTCAATTAAATCTCAATCAATATTTAATCTCACAAATATCTAACTAAAATAAAAAGAATAAAATAAAACTATATACAAATGGTGTTTATCTCTCTACAATTCTCTCTCTAAAATTCCTATCTAAAAGCTCCTTTTTTTTTATGTCTTCATCCTCAATATATAGTAGATGCATGGAGCATGAGGGGTGTGCACAGGGGGTAGGGGTGTGCATCAAACCAAATGGACCGAATGGACCGAAATAACCGAACCGAACCGAACCCACTTTTACGGGTTTTTTAAAATTCGATCCAAAATAAGGTTTTAAAAATGAAGGACCAAATGTATCCGGGTCGGTCTTGGGTTTGGTTTTAAAAAGTGGGTCTAAGACCGGACCGGACCGGTTTAAATATATACACATTAAATAATAAAAATATATATGTTAATATACAAAAGTTATTAATATATATGTTAATATACAAAAAAGTGAGTTTTAAGGAGAAAGTTATTGTAAAAAAGTGCAGAATTTTACCATTAAAAAAACAGCAAAAAAAAAAAGAAAAAAAAATAATTTTAACATATGTTAATATACAAAAGTTATTAATATATATGTTAATATACAAAAGTTATTAATATATGTTAATATACAAAAAAGTGAGTTTTAAGGAGAAAGTTATTGTAAAAAAGTGCAGAATTTTAACCTGAAAAAAACAGTTAAAAAAAAAGCAAAAAAAATATTTTTTTTAATCAAACCGTGTCAAACCGAATTGGACCGAACCCGAACATTATTTGGACCGAGACACACTTGGACCGAACCCGATTAATCATGTCCGGTTTCGGGTCTTAATAAACATGGACCGATTAATTCGGTCCGGTCCATAATAATGTATAAACCCGGACCGGACCGGACCGTGAACACCCCTACATGGGGGTAAATTGGGTAATGGAAGTGCACAAGTGAAAATGGTGTGAGGAGCATGTGGGTTGAGAGGTGTGAGGGTATTTTTGAAATTAGGTAAAAGTAGGTGGTTTGAGGGTATTTTGGGTAAATAGGTAAAAAGGGTTTAAGAGGGTTAAGTGGCATGTGGCTTAATTGGTATTTGGCTTTGTTGGCTTATGCAGGAGAAAATAATCGTGGAAGAGAAAATGGGTGAAAAAGGAGAAATGGGTCTTGGATTGGAATTTGGTTTCAGATTTGGGACCGGAGGTTGGGTCGGGTAGGAAGTGGCCACGGTTTGGATTTGCCGGAGTTGCTGGAGAAGGTGGTCGGAATGGTGGCTCGCCGACGGAAGGGTGAGGGGGTAGATATCCGGCTAGAGGCAGGGGACGGTGCCGGCGGAATTCCGACGTGGGAGCTGCGAAGAGAGAGAGAGAGGCCGGTAAAGGTTGGATGTCCGCCGGAGTGGGGTGCGGGCGAGTGTCGCCGGACGGCGTAAGCAGTAGGCTCTGGAGGTCTCCGTTGGGGGTTTTTGGTATACTCGGATCAGCCTCAAATTTTTTGCAATATAGGAACACCATCACCTCATTAGTTGCTCGCCCAACTATAGCTATACCCTCTACTTTAATCAACCTTGACCAAGACCCCATCTCCACATCCTCTGCCACTGCATCTGGCAGTGGTGAACCTGTTGTTATATCCCCCTCTTTTTTAGATTCAAATTTACCTCTTACTGCTGCCATGGGGAAGAGGAAGTTTCTCAATATTTTAGGTGACATAGCTGCTACTATTGGCTCCTCCAAATAAGCTACTGATGGAGCTAAAAATAAAATGGATGCTGGGAAGAAGCCCCCATCTAATAAAGAGGATGCTGGGAAAAAGCTCCCAACTGAGAAAGCTGATGAAAGCCACCTCAAGAGGCTGAAAAGAGGATTCCCTTCTATGCTGGTAGAAGGGTCTTCAGTCAACACCGACCAACAAGAGTTTGTTGATTTATCTGCTTTTGGCTCACCAATGGCTTTTGGCCCTGGTTTGTCCAGACAATTGATAAAGTCTGGTACATTACCAGACCATAGGGGTGCTGTAGTTACACTACCCCGATCAAAGAGTTCTGAAAGGGCTGCTCAAAGCCTAGCTCTGGTAATTTTCTTTGCCCTATTTATTTATGTGTTTGATGTTTCTGATATTAACTCGCCTTATTTTCTTTTTGCAGTTTCTTATTGACTTCAATAACATATTGGAGAAGGATGATCGCTTGCATTCTTCTTCTTCTTCTTCTTCTTCTTCTTCTTCTTCTTCTTCTTCTTCTTCTTCTTCTTCTTCTTATTATGAGGTTGAAGAAGATTTTGATGAGCTTAAGAAGTCAGTGCTTGACTCCCAACAGGCACTGGCCAATGAGCAGAAAAAATAGGAGGAGTAAATAAAACTTGCAGAAGAAGATACAGTGGTTACTCAGGGTCTAGTTACTGATCGAAAAAAACATTAGGATGCTAAAAAATCCTTGGTCGCTGCAGAAAGGGCTAAGATTACTAAGCTGTAGAAGGATTTGGATGCCGAGAAAGCCCTGGTCGTTGCAGAGAAGGTCAAAGAGCTAAGACCAGGGAGGTTGGCTTCAACAAGGACTGGGACAAAGCCATTGGGCTCCTTCTTCACAAATTGAATTTAGGAAGAATAAACGCTTTAAGGACGGTTGGTCGACAACCATGGTGAAGGTCGTCACTCTTTAGGATTCTGAACTCTTCCTCAGATATGACCCAAGAGCTCCTCCTAACATGGATGAGGAGATTGAAGATGCTGAGGGTTCACGTGAATCCCATATGGTGTTAGATTCTATTGACCAACACCAAGCTGTGGACTACTCTGCTCCTCCATCTGACAGCCATTCGTCTCTGACTACTCCAGCCACTACTTCTACTGAGCTTACTCCAGACATGAAGAAGGTGTAAATCTGTTTGAGAAACCTTTGTTTTTCTTTTCCTTTATAGTTATAAATTTTCTTTTCTTTTTGGTGATGTATTTATACTTGATAATTTATCAATGAAAAGAAATATTCTTCCTCTTTTGCTTATCTTTTCTCTGTGCTTTGCACACTGTTGTTGATTGTATATTCTTCTTGATCATAATAGTTCATGGATAAAGTGGGATATTTCTCCTCTACTGACTCCGAGCTACTCAAGAGACACGACAAACTTTTTAAAGTAGGTCATCTATCTCTGACCGAGGAAGAGCTACTGAAGTTGCTCGGGGAGGGTGTGCCTGAGCAAGCCAAGGAAGCCTACCTTCATATGAAATGCCTTCTTGATCGGGCAGTGGCCAATAATTTTGCCTACTATAAATGATTGAAGTACTGCAAGAGGACTATAAAGAGGCCAAGTCTCTTTTACATGCCGACGATGAGAACAAGTACAAGGCTTTGAGTAAAGGTTGGGGCTTTGAACATAAGTTGGAAAAATTTTCTTCCACTTTCGAAGACATGGATTTTTACTTAACCATGAAGTGTAGGAAGCCAGAGCCATTGCCAAATTTATTGAAGGAGGAGAACAATAATTTAAGAGATGAGCTAAATTCCTTTAAGTCTTCTTTTACTACTGTTGCTACTACCGATGAAGGTCATTATTTCTTAGAGGCTAAAAATGCCAGGTTAAGGGAAGAATTGGAAGCACTGAAAAAGACCAAGCCTGCATCTTCTTACCGAGCAAGAATTAAACCTGGCCGAGGTACTACAGATGAGGCTAGGACTCAAAAAATCATTGCTAAGTAAGCTGCCTAACTGAAGGCTAAAAGCTAAGCCCTTACTGAGATGTCCCAAAAGCTTGAAACTCAATCCGAGCAACTTGCCACTCAGTCTTCTCAATTGCAAGCTAAGGATGGAGTACTAAAGAAATTGCATTATCAAGTTGAGAGGTTGAACTTCCAGTTTCAAAAGCAACCTACAAAGATCTGGATGGAAGGGTATAATGAAGCTTTGGGGTATTTTGATGCTAGGTTTAAACAGACCCAAATTAAGCTACAAATGGGGTTGGACCAATTGCCTAAAAGTGCTGAAGGTGGACTAAGATAACAAACTGTGGAAGTGGTATGATCATGGGTTACTCGACCTTGAAGCCCCCCCTTCATACTGGATGTTAGCTGGATTCTTGTCAACACAATTCCCAGTTCCTGATTTTTAAATATCTGGGAGACTATGGGTTGCACGACGAGCTGAAAATCATCCGACCTCCTCATTTGCTAGATACCACCTGTAACACCCCGCCTAATTAAATACCGGGTGGCCAGTCCCATACCAAATTAAAACAGAATATACAGTTGGCTCATTCTTAGCATCACTGTCGAAAACATTTACAACTCACCCAATACTCAAATAAGCTGGTGTTAAAAACTTTCCAATTTTAAATTCCAACAAAACCATTTTCATTTTTAAGAATAACACAACACATTTTATTCTACAAAACTGGTAACACAATAAATAACACAAAAGAATTTAAATGCAACTGGAATGAACATTCCCATATAATATAAATCCTTTACAATAATCCCAACAATGTTAAATGTATTAAAAGTCCCGAATACAATAGAATTTGACCTCAATAGAAAAGATAACTGAATCCTTTGGGCGACATGCCCTAACTAAGAATACTGTGAATCAAAAAGATGATAAGCGTCTAAGCAAAACTCCCATAGCTCCATAGCTCGTCACAATCAACTATGGTTGGCGTCCCTGTTGCTGGACACCTGATATAGAGATACAATAGAAGAGAAAATATGCAAGGAAACGGGTCAGAGCCCGAATGTGTAGAGTATTTTAAAAACAGCAAGTATTTAACAAGTGCAATAAAGCATTTATTATGTACATGTTAGATCCAACTCTCACTTGCAATTCTCACCTCTCAACTAGAGTGCACACTTAACGTTTCCTATTAACCTCCTAGTTAATGGTTCCTCTTTTCTAGTCTCCACATTATAATTCCATTCCCATATCATAATCCCCGTATGTCCCATACCATACGTCACATTATTATTCATATACATTTCTCCATTATGATTAGTCCCTCATTAACATGAATCATTATTCATTAATCTGAATCATTTCTCATTAACATGAATCATTACTCATTAATATGAATCGTTACTCATTATCATGAGTTAAGCTTTTCAATTCGATAAGCATAAACATTTATTAACTAAATTCCATTAACATATTATATTCACCGTTTTCTACAATTATCACCGTAGATAGATCTAACCACAATATATCCATTTAATCATTTAATTCATTATATATATATTCATATATAATACGGCACCTCGAGTCACAGCTGTGGTGCAATGCATTACTCTGCTATCATGTCCCATCATCGCAGGTCGCCGAATAGGGGACTACAGGTTCGGTAAGATTCCACGAACCACAAACAACAACAAACAAATTGGAGGCGAACATAGTTCTCGTATCCATGGGTCACGTACATACCTACGCACCCACAGTCAGCGGACTTATCAACTCCCCGATAAGTCTTTCATAAACCTATGTTCTCGAGCGACAAATCAAAGATCCCATGGATTCATCAGGATATGACTGCCCTCACGCGCAAACCTCCCACCGATAGCAAGTAAGCTAGGTATGTCATACACATAAATAATCAATCAATCAAATAGGTATTATCATACCTATAATATAATATCAACAAGGTAATTATCACTACCCTAAGATTTTTCCCATACGTAGCATTATATCTCTTTTAAATTTCACGTATTAATATATAACATATTTAATTATCCTCGCATCCTATGACATCTTTCCACTCCCGACGTTGTTAAGGTTCATGCGCGGAGCGTCTCGCAAAGCGAAATCCAAACAAGGAACCCCTCCATTACACTACTACTTAACTTTGTCGATCGAGGAGGTCCGACAACTACAACTATGCGATCGGGATAACCTCATATCTTCTTTCAACCAAATGTGTTCCAAACTCCCATTTCTATCTAGGAGCCTATACCACTACGCTCTTATAATTTAATCATTCTCGTATCCTAACATCACTCCACTCCCGACGTCGTTAAGGTTCATGCGCGGAGCGTCTCGCAAAGCGAAATCCAAACAAGGAACCCCTCCATTACACTACTACTTAACTTTGTCGAGCGAGGAGGTTCGTTAACTTTAAATACGTGATTGGGATAACCTCTTACTCTAAGACTACCCTCTCTCAATGTACAAGATTCAAATAAGATTTTCCTCAACATATATTCAGTAAGAAGTCACTAATATCCTACTGGTCCATAACATTATTTCTCCCGAACTACTACGAGTTTAGTTCTCCTTTTTAATTACGGTCAAAACCGATAGTTTCAAATCTCTTACAAACACATATACTTTCACTTAGGATTAAACCCTCTTGTAAACTTAAGGATACCCAGGTGTTATATCAAATCACCCCTACTGGTCCTATCATAATTCCTCATACATCCCTATTTGGAATATAACAAATAAATATAGCAACCCAAATTCATTTTCGGGATTTCTAAACTACCCCAAAAATTATCCCGAACATCTACGACATTAATTGTAGCCGTAATTTTTCCAATTCCCGATTTGATTTCCGAGTTGATGATTTCAACTCGGAGCTGTCATCTTGTAAAAATCATATCAAATCGTAGAAAAATCAGAAAAATACGCGGTCGGCGCCCACGCGACCGCATCGAAAAGATCTACAACTTTCGTGTTTTGGCCGAAAGCTAAATCATTGATCTTCTTGGCCGAAAATGACCCCAAAGGCTACGGGTTACTATTCATTATCTCTCCCAAAATCCCAAACTCCATTTTTCTCCATTTTTACACATTCAAACCTTCATATTAACCTCCAAAATGAGTTATGATTATTTCTACATGATATATCAACATATATGAACGATTTCCAATACTCTAAACATCCTAAAATCATCAAAGGATTGAATTAAAAGGCATGTTTATCTCCTCATTTTCAGAAATTATCAACATAACAACCTCAAGAACACATCAATGGTTTTTCAGATTTTCTTCAACATAGTCATGATTATTTCGAGATTATTATCATCCTAACACATGAGTTAAATTCCTATATCATTTCAGTTTTCCATAAATCCATTTAGTGATCCATTATTTCTTCCAAACATGAATAATCTTTTCTTTTCATACAATTCTAACATGGACAATATACAAACTTAAATTGCCATTATCAAACACTTGCCTTTAGTGTAGGTCTGATCCTTTGGTGTAGTTTATCTCAGTTGGTTGTCCCTTCTCCGGTCAAACTCCGGTGGTGGTTGGTGATGGTGAACCTTGGTTCTTGTTCTTCACCTTCCCAAGTGACTTTTCCCTTCCCAAGCACTCTTATTTTCTCTCTAGGAAGATGGCTGCTCTTATTTGTGAAGAGGAGATGAATAACTCCCATTCACTTAATCTACAAACACTTATAATGGTACCAAATCCGTAATCACTATTCATCCCCCCTAGAAAAGTGACCAAAATGCCCTTTCGGGTTGTCTATTCATTTCCAAATGACCCGAGACTCAAAATTAACATCCAAATAGACTTTTCTGACTATTTCTAACCTTCCGGACGCAACTACACAGTCGAAATGACTATAAGGTCGATAGAAAATAAATTTCCTTTATAATTTAATAAACTAGTCCCGACACGTCCCATACCGCGTCTGACTAAAAAATATAAATTACCGAATTTATATCATACGGTCATCTCAATGACATCACATTCATATATTACCTAAATATATTTAAGTAATATTCAGAACCATCCATATTCATATCCATAGTCCGGATAAAACCCAAATGAATTAATTAATAAAAATCCAATTAATCCATTAATTTAAAATATAACCCATTCTAAAAGTCATTTAAAATTACGGGGTATTACATACTTCCCCCCTTATAACAGAATTTCGTCCCGAAATTCAGGAATATAAGTCATACAGGTAAGGTCAACTCCGAGTATAAATCTCACATCGCAAGAAACCCAAGATGTACTGCCCATACAGTACATTAAAAAATCCCTATCGATGTTATACGCCAAGCCTCACCATATAGTCGCAACTGAATCAAATTTTGACGATTCCTAATCTTCCCTTTACCGTCCTTGTGACAAACTTTGGGAAAACTGAGCCTCACACATTGAACAAATAAATCATGAAGTTCCAACTACTTACCTTTTCACAAATTGAAAACTACTACATTCCAATCATCTAGGGCGCCCATACACCCTGTCGTACCTCTTTCAATATAAAAAGTTTCGCAAAGGTTATAAACTCGTATACTAAAGACCTAACTTATTTCGACTCCCAACGGTTATTAGTTTCGTGCGTGGGGTGTCTCGCAAGCGAAATCCAAACAAGGAACCACCCCGATACACTACTGCCTAAAGTAGTCGGTCATCGAAACTCCTAAGGTCCCTAGTCAATAATATATTTAAAAAATTTTGGTTTAAAAATAATGTCAGGTTTATCGATTTTGAAAACAAAAATTTGGTTTTTATCGATTTCAAATAGGGTCTACGCATCTACTCTCTTATAGAAGACAATATGCAGACATATGCTCTCATATACCACAAGTCAATGCACGCCGATAGTCAAATCATACTCGGACATGCTCTAGGTAAGTAATCCCATGATACAAATCAAACCCACGTGATAACATGTAATATATATAGGTGTCCCACACCCCTCAGTGAGTCTACGTAAATAACGATGCCATAGGCTAAGTTTAACAACCCTCTTTCCCTCAATATCAATCACTACAAAAATCAATACGCCTCATACTTCCTTAGATAGGAAAACATACCCTTATTTGCGGGTGATGGTTGTTGAATCCCAATATTATAACTTTGCTCCGATGAGTCAAGTAAAATTTTACCCCGAATTTCCAGTTCTAGTTAACCACACTCCACTATATGCCCAAGCCTTTGATTATATTACCTTCGTTAGGTAACACACATAATTCCCGTATTTCAAGAACTTCTACTGATGGCTCTTCCTCAATTTTTTTCATAATAGGGGTGACCTCGACTACGGTCGTCATACTCGAACATAGTTCATAAACTCCTAAGCACGATCTCTACAATCCATCCAATGGCCCTCATCTGCCATACTTCTTTGTTCGATCACTCCCGAACGTAAATAAGATCCACTGATATAAATGGAATCTTACCAAAGAGATCAACAATCCTAAACATAGGGCTCTACATCAAAGAATGCAAAGCTGAAAACATAGTAAGCCGTACAGATCCTAAAGGACACTAGAACCTGATGCTCTGATACCACCTGTAACACCCCGCCTAATTAAATACCGGGTGGCCAGTCCCATACCAAATTAAAACAGAATATACAGTTGGCTCATTCTTAGCATCACTGTCGAAAACATTTACAACTCACCCAATACTCAAATAAGCTGGTGTTAAAAACTTTCCAATTTTAAATTCCAACAAAACCATTTTCATTTTTAAGAATAACACAACACATTTTATTCTACAAAACTGGTAACACAATAAATAACACAAAAGAATTTAAATGCAACTGGAATGAACATTCCCATATAATATAAATCCTTTACAATAATCCCAACAATGTTAAATGTATTAAAAGTCCCGAATACAATAGAATTTGACCTCAATAGAAAAGATAACTGAATCCTTTGGGCGACATGCCCTAACTAAGAATACTGTGAATCAAAAAGATGATAAGCGTCTAAGCAAAACTCCCATAGCTCCATAGCTCGTCACAATCAACTATGGTTGGCGTCCCTGTTGCTGGACACCTGATATAGAGATACAATAGAAGAGAAAATATGCAAGGAAACGGGTCAGAGCCCGAATGTGTAGAGTATTTTAAAAACAGCAAGTATTTAACAAGTGCAATAAAGCATTTATTATGTACATGTTAGATCCAACTCTCACTTGCAATTCTCACCTCTCAACTAGAGTGCACACTTAACGTTTCCTATTAACCTCCTAGTTAATGGTTCCTCTTTTCTAGTCTCCACATTATAATTCCATTCCCATATCATAATCCCCGTATGTCCCATACCATACGTCACATTATTATTCATATACATTTCTCCATTATGATTAGTCCCTCATTAACATGAATCATTATTCATTAATCTGAATCATTTCTCATTAACATGAATCATTACTCATTAATATGAATCGTTACTCATTATCATGAGTTAAGCTTTTCAATTCGATAAGCATAAACATTTATTAACTAAATTCCATTAACATATTATATTCACCGTTTTCTACAATTATCACCGTAGATAGATCTAACCACAATATATCCATTTAATCATTTAATTCATTATATATATATTCATATATAATACGGCACCTCGAGTCACAGCTGTGGTGCAATGCATTACTCTGCTATCATGTCCCATCATCGCAGGTCGCCGAATAGGGGACTACAGGTTCGGTAAGATTCCACGAACCACAAACAACAACAAACAAATTGGAGGCGAACATAGTTCTCGTATCCATGGGTCACGTACATACCTACGCACCCACAGTCAGCGGACTTATCAACTCCCCGATAAGTCTTTCATAGACCTATGTTCTCGAGCGACAAATCAAAGATCCCATGGATTCATCAGGATATGACTGCCCTCACGCGCAAACCTCCCACCGATAGCAAGTAAGCTAGGTATGTCATACACATAAATAATCAATCAATCAAATAGGTATTATCATACCTATAATATAATATCAACAAGGTAATTATCACTACCCTAAGATTTTTCCCATACGTAGCATTATATCTCTTTTAAATTTCACGTATTAATATATAACATATTTAATTATCCTCGCATCCTATGACATCTTTCCACTCCCGACGTTGTTAAGGTTCATGCGCGGAGCGTCTCGCAAAGCGAAATCCAAACAAGGAACCCCTCCATTACACTACTACTTAACTTTGTCGATCGAGGAGGTCCGACAACTACAACTATGCGATCGGGATAACCTCATATCTTCTTTCAACCAAATGTGTTCCAAACTCCCATTTCTATCTAGGAGCCTATACCACTACGCTCTTATAATTTAATCATTCTCGTATCCTAACATCACTCCACTCCCGACGTCGTTAAGGTTCATGCGCGGAGCGTCTCGCAAAGCGAAATCCAAACAAGGAACCCCTCCATTACACTACTACTTAACTTTGTCGAGCGAGGAGGTTCGTTAACTTTAAATACGTGATTGGGATAACCTCTTACTCTAAGACTACCCTCTCTCAATGTACAAGATTCAAATAAGATTTTCCTCAACATATATTCAGTAAGAAGTCACTAATATCCTACTGGTCCATAACATTATTTCTCCCGAACTACTACGAGTTTAGTTCTCCTTTTTAATTACGGTCAAAACCGATAGTTTCAAATCTCTTACAAACACATATACTTTCACTTAGGATTAAACCCTCTTGTAAACTTAAGGATACCCAGGTGTTATATCAAATCACCCCTACTGGTCCTATCATAATTCCTCATACATCCCTATTTGGAATATAACAAATAAATATAGCAACCCAAATTCATTTTCGGGATTTCTAAACTACCCCAAAAATTATCCCGAACATCTACGACATTAATTGTAGCCGTAATTTTTCCAATTCCCGATTTGATTTCCGAGTTGATGATTTCAACTCGGAGCTGTCATCTTGTAAAAATCATATCAAATCGTAGAAAAATCAGAAAAATACGCGGTCGGCGCCCACGCGACCGCATCGAAAAGATCTACAACTTTCGTGTTTTGGCCGAAAGCTAAATCATTGATCTTCTTGGCCGAAAATGACCCCAAAGGCTACGGGTTACTATTCATTATCTCTCCCAAAATCCCAAACTCCATTTTTCTCCATTTTTACACATTCAAACCTTCATATTAACCTCCAAAATGAGTTATGATTATTTCTACATGATATATCAACATATATGAACGATTTCCAATACTCTAAACATCCTAAAATCATCAAAGGATTGAATTAAAAGGCATGTTTATCTCCTCATTTTCAGAAATTATCAACATAACAACCTCAAGAACACATCAATGGTTTTTCAGATTTTCTTCAACATAGTCATGATTATTTCGAGATTATTATCATCCTAACACATGAGTTAAATTCCTATATCATTTCAGTTTTCCATAAATCCATTTAGTGATCCATTATTTCTTCCAAACATGAATAATCTTTTCTTTTCATACAATTCTAACATGGACAATATACAAACTTAAATTGCCATTATCAAACACTTGCCTTTAGTGTAGGTCTGATCCTTTGGTGTAGTTTATCTCAGTTGGTTGTCCCTTCTCCGGTCAAACTCCGGTGGTGGTTGGTGATGGTGAACCTTGGTTCTTGTTCTTCACCTTCCCAAGTGACTTTTCCCTTCCCAAGCACTCTTATTTTCTCTCTAGGAAGATGGCTGCTCTTATTTGTGAAGAGGAGATGAATAACTCCCATTCACTTAATCTACAAACACTTATAATGGTACCAAATCCGTAATCACTATTCATCCCCCCTAGAAAAGTGACCAAAATGCCCTTTCGGGTTGTCTATTCATTTCCAAATGACCCGAGACTCAAAATTAACATCCAAATAGACTTTTCTGACTATTTCTAACCTTCCGGACGCAACTACACAGTCGAAATGACTATAAGGTCGATAGAAAATAAATTTCCTTTATAATTTAATAAACTAGTCCCGACACGTCCCATACCGCGTCTGACTAAAAAATATAAATTACCGAATTTATATCATACGGTCATCTCAATGACATCACATTCATATATTACCTAAATATATTTAAGTAATATTCAGAACCATCCATATTCATATCCATAGTCCGGATAAAACCCAAATGAATTAATTAATAAAAATCCAATTAATCCATTAATTTAAAATATAACCCATTCTAAAAGTCATTTAAAATTACGGGGTATTACAATCGGCCAAGAAGTAGTAATATGAGAATGCTTCAAGACTTCAATTTCATTAATTCTCCTTACACTTTAGATGATCCTCCAGCTGGCATGGATCCAGTTTCCAAAGCTGAGGGGAAACGCCCTTTAGAATAATGTCATGTATTTCTTTTGTAAACACAGTTATGTAATGAAAAATGAAATAAAATGTATTTGATCAACTTATCTTGTTAATCATTGGATGTGACTGTTTTCTCGATGTGAATGATTTCTTCTTTTTCATTAGTTCTATTGACACACTTTGAGTAAAATTTAAATTTAGTATCATTTACCAATGAATATATAGGTTCTACTAGCATACTTAGACTAATATAAATTTTACTAACACACCCAAGTGTTTAGGATTTTTGTATTAGTTACCAGTTGTGTGACCAGGCGTATGTGGATTATGTGCCTATATTCCTCTTAAGGAATCTTCGCAACATTCTTCCTGCACTTTGCCCAGTAGGATAAAGATCTTGTTTTATCCTTATACTTGTTGACCATCTTGAGGTCGAAATATCCTGTTTGGTATGCTGTCGATCATGTTTTGCGTGTGCCGAGCAACTTATTGCTTACACCGACCAACCTTAGGCCTATTTTTTTGGAGAAGACTCTTGTGTCGAGCAATATTTTGAAATTTTTCGGGCAACTTTCAAGCTTTATTCAAGATCAAGTATATAGGTAGTGCATAGCAATAGTACTCCCAAAAGAATTTTAAAAATAGAAATTGGTGGAAAGATCATTTTATTGATACTAACAATTGATATTGAACTGAGTACCATTGATTACATCACTGGTAATATTTTCTAAGATGCTCAGCATGCCACGGATTCTTGAATTCTTCTCCCTCTAAAGTCTCAATTCGGTAAGTTCCAGGTCGAGTGACTGCTGAAATACAATAGGGCCTATGCCAATTAGCCTCAAGTTTATTATTTTTTCTAGAGAGCCTTCTTCATCACACAATCTCCTTCCTTTAAGTTGGTCGGCTTCATCCGTTTATTGTAAAATCGAGTTGTTTACTGCAGGTAAGCTGCATTTCTCAGAGCAACATCTTCTCGCGCTTCTTCAAGCATATCCAAATCCAATCTTCACATTAGATCACTTATAGGAGAGTTAAAATTTAAAACTTTATGGGATGGAAGACCCAACTTAGCAGGTATGCCTGCTTCAGTCCCAAATGCTAACATGTATGGCTATTCTCTAGTTGCAATCCTCGGGGTTATTCGGTATGCCCATAAAACAAAGTGTAGCTCATTGATCCAGTTTTTCTTTGCATTATCAAGCCTTTTCCTCAACCCATTTAGCAGATTTCTATTTGTAACTTTAGTTTGCCCATTACTCTGAGTGTGACCTTGAGCAGAATGTAATTTTTAGATGTTGGACTCAACACAATAAGTTGTGAATTCATCATTGTCAAACTGTGATCCATGGTCGGTGATGAAGGCATAAGGCAACCCATATCTGTAAATGATGTTCTTCCAAATGAATTGGTAGATCTTCTCATAAGGCATGTTTATTAATGGCTCTGCCTCAACCCACTTTATAAAGTAGTCCACTGCAATAACCAAGTACTTGAATCTTCATCGGGTGGTCGACAATGGCCCAACCAAATATATACCCCACATGGAAAATGGTAAAGGTTAAGTAATTGGGGTGAGAGCAGCTTGTGGAGTCTTGCGAATGCTGGAATACCTTTGGCACTGGTCACACTTTTTAGCAAAAGCTGCACAATTCGCCCGCATCGTTGGCTATCCTTGCACACTTATTCATTGTAGAAGTGTTCTTCCTGCTATGTGAGCTCCACAAGATCCTTCATGTACTTCTTGAATTAGGTCTAGAGACTCTGATGGATGAACGTAACGCCGCAAATTAACTGTAATCCTCTCCTGTACAAAACTATTTTATCTAGCATATATCTGGAAGCTTTATATTGTAACTTTTTTACTTCGACTATATTTACTAGCAAAGTTCCTTCTTTAATATATGCTCTGAAGGGATCCATCGAGGATGGCCCCACGTCTACAGCGATAAAATTAATCATCAAATCCTCATATGTACTCCTATTGGCCAAAATCTCAATAGGAATAGTTCATCGGAGTTCAACTCTGGTAGATGATGCTAGCCGAGCAAGAGCATCGGCTCGAGCGTTTTACACGCTTGGGATTCTATTAATCCAAACATCTGGTAATTTTATTATTACCTCCATTATTTTGGACAGGTATCTGGCAGTCAATTCGCCTTTAGCTCCATACAAGCTCAATATCTGATTTACTACCAACTGGGAATCACTATATGCCACAACTTACTCGTTATTCAGTGATGGAGCTAGACTTAAGCCCACATTGAGAGCTTCGTATTCTGCATCGTTATTCAGGGCTTGGAATTAAAATCGCAGGGCAGATTCAATATCAATATTATCAGGAGTGTTAAGTATTATACCTGATCCATTGCTTGTTACACAAGATGGCCCATTAACGTACAAGTTCCATATTAGGATATCGTCGTCAAATGTTTGGTCTTTTAAAATCCCATAGTGGATTGTTTTTCTCCTTGCTTCCTCACACTTCTTAGACATCTCCTGTGTTCGGGAAGAGGAATTTGGTAGGTCAACAATGACTTCTTCTGGTAAAAGTTCCTCGGGAGCTTGATTGTCAGCAACTTCTTTTATTTTATTTTCTCCGGATCCTTGCTCGACCTTCTGATTTTGTTACTCAGGAACCTCGTAATAAGTGAATTCAGCTATGAAATCTGCTACTCCTTGGCCTTTTAGAGAAGAGCTTGGTTCATAGATAATATCATACTCCCCCAATTTCACTGCCCAATACATTAATCTGCCATACTTTTCTGACTTGTGCAAAGCTTGCGTTAGTGGCATATCGGTGTACACTACTATTGTATGGGTTTGAAAATAAGGCTTCATGCATCTAGATGCTTTAATCAATTCTAGTGCCAACTTTTCTAAGCAAGGGTACCTAATTTTTTCTCCTCAAAAAACTTTATTGGTGTAGTAAACAGGATTTTCAATTCCATTATCCTCTCTGATCAAGACAAAGCTCACGGCTGATTCTGAAACAACTATATACAGGTACAATTGTCCCCCATAATTGGTCGAGAAAGCAGTGGAGGTGACCCCAAATACTTTTTCAACTCCAAATTTTTTTCTCACATTCTTCGTTCTATTTAAAACACTTTCTGAGTACTTTGAAAAATGGTAGGCACCAGTCTATAGCTCGGGACACAAATCTGTTCAGAGTTGCTACTCGCCTGGTTAGCCTTTGCACATCCTTTTTGCAAGTCGGGGACTATATCTCATGTAAAGCCTTAATCTTGTCTGGATTTGTTTTAATTCCCCTCTGATTTACTATATACCCAAGGAACATCCCTTCCTATACTCCAAATATGCATTTGGTCGATTTTAATCTCATTTGGTGCTTCTCAAGTTAATCAAAAGTCTAGCTGAGGTCGATAATATGGTCGGATGCTTTTTTGCTCTTTGTAAGCATATCATCCACGTATACTACCATATTTTTTCCTATTTTCTCCTCAAAGACCTTGTTCACCAGCCTTTGATACGTAACACCTGCATTCTTTCAAACCAAAAGGCATAACATTATAACAGTAAGTTCCTCAGGGAGTAATGAAAGAAGTGCTCTCCCTGTCTTCATGCTTCATTTTGATTTGATTATAAACAGAATAAGCATCCACAAAACCGAGTAATATATGTCCTGAAGTAGCATCCATGAGCTGATCTATTCGGGGTAAAGGAAAGTGATCCTTTGGGCTTGCTTTGTTAAGATCTGTGAAGTCTACGCACATCCTCCACTTGTAATTTTTCTTCTTAACTTTAACTATATTGGCCAACCAATCTGGATATTTCACTTCATCAATAAAAGCTGCTTTCTGAAGCTTTTTAACTTCCTCTTATATGACTTGGTTATTCTCAAGGCTGAACACTCTTCGCTTTTGCTTTACTGGCTTGATTTCTTTATTAACGTTAAGCTAATGGCAAAGGAAGCTAGGATCAATTCCTGGCATATCTCTGTGACTCCAGGCAACACATATTTTCTCTGTCTAAGGAAGCTCACTATTTTTTGTTTAAGAACAGGATCCAACGTTGTTCCAATTTGAGTGGTGCGCTCTGGTTTGTAGTCATCTAACACAATTCTTTATATTGCCTTTATAATTTGGCCCTTTACCAGCTTTATTTCCTCCCTTGAATCTAAGTTTTCAACCTCGGATTCTTCAATAGGTTCAGAGGTATTAACTTGGTAAGTGGTGGTTTTCCTATTTATTTCTTCCAGATCTTCCTGCTCGACAGATGAGTAGTAGCATTCCCGAGCTACTTTTTGGCCCCCCTTCACAACTCCTATGCCAAAGTTGGTTAGGAATTTCAAGCATTGATGAACAGTAGAGGGCACTGCCTCAAACTTCTTTAGCCCAACTCTTCCCATAATTATATTATAAGCTCAATGAACGTTTTTATCCATTACAAATAAACGAATTTTCTCTGTTTGGCTAGTGGCCATATGCCAATTATCACTTCCACTTAATGGTTCTCAAAAGAAATACTTTCTCACCTGTAAAACCTGTTAGTGGTCGATAATAGGGCTCTAACTGGCTGAGCTTAAAGTCCAAGTTATTGAAACAAGGATAAAACGTGATATCTATCGAGCTGCCATTATCTACTAACACTCTAGAGACAATGATATCTTCCTTTTCGATATTGATTACCAGAGGGTCGTCATTAGGTTAAGTACTCCTGATAGGTCTTTTTTTTAAAAAGCCTATGACCAGCTTGTCTTTATTAACCTTCATTGGCATGTCTTGCTCGACAAGATTAATCCTCTCTACGTATGAGCAAGCTTGAGCCTCATTGAGGTAAGCTTTTCATTCTACTGTATGATCTCCTCCTCCTGCATCTCCACCTGTAATCATTTGGCAATCAAAAGAACCAAAACTGAGTGTGAATACCTCGCAATTCGGTTGTCGGGGATTTTGGGTAAGTCGGGATCATCATCCTGGTCATCTTCATGATCCCCCTCTCATTCTCCTCTCTAGGTATGCAAGGAGATTTTGATCTGTGCCGAGCTCTTTTGTTATTGAAGAGTGCCCAATATGTGTTTTTCCAATAAAACCAAATATTTCTCAGAAAAATTATCCAACTTTTAATTATGCACCAAACCAAGTTGTGAAAACCCAATTCTTACTTTAAACTAATTTTATCTTGATTAATCCTAAACATGCATCTAGTGATTAAAGCAAGTAAAATAAAGTAAAGAATACTCACAACGCTGGATGTACGAGGAAAAAACTCAAAACGGGAAAATAACCTCGGACGGCCCAAGCCAGACAATCACTATGAATATGGTTTTACAAAGACAGACAAAGTCTCACTCAACGACTCGATCCCCACGGGTCTTGACGCTCTTCTGATCTTCAACCACTCCTCTTACAGTACCCACGCAGAAAGTCCTTCTTCCACGATACCTGTCCACAATACACGCGTCCACGTATGTCTCGATGTCCACCGATTGGCTTTGATTCGTCTACGATGTCGAACAAGAAGTCCTTATCTTTTCTTCACCGCAAAACCCTTTGATGTTCAATGTGTAGAACAAACAACTTTGGTGCCGCAAGATCATTAAAACATATAAGAATGATATCTCGGATCTTTGCAAACTCTAAGGATGTTTTTAAGCTTTGTAAACCTTAGAAAACATGTGCAAACAACGTACTGGAATGTATTCTATTTTTTCCAGTTGCACACTTACGAAATTCTGATGCAAACACTGTTTAAATGGGATTAAAAACACCGCCTCGATTTCTGTGTCATTCGAACGACAATGCAAGTCATCCGCTCGACATCAGCATCTCGTTCGAACGAGACCTGATGTCGTTTGAGCGACAGAGTTAACATTTTGATTTTTTGTTCAAAACGTCTCTTCCAAGAGAGATCCAAATAAGTGAAACTCCTACTCGAACTTATCAGAATAAAAACGTAGTGTAAACCTTTTAAAACACTTTAAAACATTTTAAAATATATTTCTTTATAAAAATACATCCTTATCTTTTATAAAAATAATTTCGAGCACCATTAATTATACGCATTCATACCTGAGTGATCTCGGAATGCAATTAACTTTGAAGATGAGTAAACTTGCACTAATTAAACATCGGCATGATAAATTCTTTGAAGCTTTGCCACTATGTCTTCAATTTTCTTCAATACGTCATAGACCAAGTGGGATCGTGATAAAATAAAAATCTCCCTATGACATATTACAAACAAGTTTTGTTCACGGAATTAAGTCAAAACAATACAGCGACTCAATTGGAAATTTATGTCCTTACAAATCTCCCCTTTTGACTATTCCGGGACAAAACTAAACCAGTGAAATGCCTAACTGGGCCGTCAAGCTGTATGATGCCTAAATCCCATCCCATAAACCCAAAATTAAAAATATAGGACATGGACTAGTATATGTAGCACCGACAATCTTGAACCTTTTGAATGTGATGTAGACTTGAAATCTCGAATCGCTGAAGCATACCTATACACATGAAACAGACAAATAAATACCGAGTGAAGTATGGAGGAACAAATGATACCAAAATATATTTCCAATAAGAACAAATCATTTGAAACATGTGAGAAATTATTTGATACCAATTAGGAAGGATTATAATCAACCAATATGTAAATCCTGATATCAATAACAATGCTCAACAAAACTCCCCCTACATCACATACATCTCTCCCCCTTTTTGTCTCGAATAGACAATCTGGTGAAAAGATCAACCAAACCAAGTATTTAGCATGAGAATATGCCAATTTGAGAATCAAAACCGCTAGATAATCATGAAACAACCAACTAAATATGATCATGTAATGACAAATCAGTAGCTAGTAAACCAATGGATCACACAAAGAATACAACAATCTAATCATGTGTGATAAACGGACTATATGCAAAAAATCAGATTTGAATCAATTATAACCTGCATATAAATCAGTCAGTTCAAAAAAACTTCCAGCAGTACCAAAAATATACCAAATTAACCCAGAGGACTGCAAACCAATCAGAAGTGAAAACATCAGCATATCGTTCAAACGAGACAGGATTTCGCTCAAACGAGATGCGAAGTCGCTCGAACGAGGTACAGAGGTTGTTCGCGCAACATGGGATGTCGTTTGAACGACTTCTCGCGACTTGCCAAATTTTCACATTTTCCCAGAAATATGCTATATTTTTGCCCAGTGAAAAAATTTCCACAAAAAAATTCTAGGAAGGGGCTGACAGAAGCAAAACAGTGTTAAAATAGTAGGCTTTTAATACAAAATGCAAAAACTCATAAAAACTAAAAATGCGAGTTACATGTAAACATAGTACCGATGTGCTCAAACATGGATATGGAATGTATAGGCGTGAAACTATAACAAATGAGTTACAATTCCAACACATCAAAATGATCAAGAAGCTCTAATTGATAGCGATAAATCATCAAACTTTATTATAGCCATATGACAATAAAAGTGTGAGCCGTATGAATTAAACATACTACATGCACACAAATCCAGAATTTTGCTGATTCTATATATAATAGCGTCAAATAGCAATGTTTCAACCTTTAGGATTAGTTGTGCAAACCCGTCTAAATTTTTAATCCATCCAAACTCCCTCAATAATATCATATATTCTTTGGAATGAACTAAACTGATTTGGCCCTTTTCTTAGCATATTACATTTTCTTTTGGCTCTTTTTTACGGTGGCTTTCACGACGAGTCAATTTTGAACTCTCGTAGCCCTTTCCCGTGAATCACTCATTATTTTTACCAACTTAAATCCTCACGGTAAATAGTTTTTACATGCACACTTCTCCTTAAGTCTACTTAAACATAGATGACAAGATTGAGACAAGAACGCCTCACCAAATTCAAAGATGCAAGAGAAGTCAAACATCCATATAAACTCGTGAATGTGTGCAATGTTGGCATATATACAAAGTCGAATCAAAATGCATATCAACTTCGAAACAACCCCATATAAAAAATGGTTAAGATCATTCTAAGCATCGATATTAATGACCAAATGTCCTAGCCATATGGATAATGAAACGATGGGGGGGGGGGGGGGGGGGGGGCTCCAATCACACCAATATGCCACATCAAACATGTAAACTCAAAAACAAATAACCTAAAATCCTTTTGTCTTTTGAATTTTTTCTCAAAAACAAAATCTTTTTGTATTTTTGAAATAAGACTCAAACAAGTGAAAATTAAAATACAAAGAGATAAACATGTCATAACACTAGCAAATTATAAACATGATGCAAGGGTTAGCATATGACAAAACATGTAAGCTACTAACCATAAGAAATAACAAGAAATGAATCATGTGCATGCATGTGAGAATAAACCAACGAAGCGTTTAGCATCTCCAAAATGGTTTTCCTAACCCAAATAGGTGTATACCTAACAAAACGAGTTTTGGGAACCAATGAGACACTACGTTTAATCTTCCTAGGGTCTTTTCTAAGATCAAAACAAAAATTCCTAAAGTGACCTTTCCTACCACAATGCAAACATGTGAAAACACGAGGAGGAACGGGACCTTTAGGTTGACCTTTTCTAATACCCTCGTATGTGGTTGATGCTCTAAAACAAACTATGGTTTTGGCTTTTACAATCGAACCACTAGAATAATATAAGCCGCTACCATCACTACTCGAGTCATTTAAATCATTTTTTAACTTCAAAACTTTCGACTTAAGCAAACAATTAGACTCCTCAAACTTTTGGGACTCCTTCTTTAAATTTTCAATTACCCCTAGAAGGTTATCTCGCTCCCCCTTACTGTGAGCAAACTTATTCCTATGAGCCTTTTCTCGTTCCACAAAATCATTAATCAAATTATTTTCCTCAACGGAACAAACTCTAGAATTTTTTAAATCCTCTAACCCTTTTTCTAAAACGAGGACTCTATCATCACTCTCCTTTTTGTCCAATTTTAATATATTAAAATTTTTAAACAAGGAACTAAAGTGCTCACGACAAATATCTCTTTGAATTTGAAAATTTTGCAAGTATTCAATTCTATTTTTGAAACCGTAATTTTCTTTCTCCAAAACTTCAATACGTCTTGCAAACTTTAAATTCAAACGACGTAAATCGTCAACGCTTAGAGAATCCATCGAGAGAAAACAAACACAGGAGAGATAAAGAAACACACGGGATCACAAAACAAATAAAATATATTTTCTAGCTCTGATACCAATTTGAAGAGTGCCCAATATGTGTGTTTCAAACAAAACCAAATATTTCTCAGAAAAATTATCCTACTTTTAATTATGCACCAAGCCAAATTGTGAAAACCCAATTCTTACTTTAAACCAATTTTATCTTGATTAATCCTAAACATGCATCTAGTGATTAAAGCAAGTAAAAGAATTAAAGAATACTCACAACGCCGGATGTGCGAGGAAAAAACCCAAAACGGGAAAACAACCTCGGACGACCCAAGCCAGACAATCACTATGAATATAGTTTTACAAAGACAGACAAAGTCTCACTCAACGACTCAATCCCCACGGGTCTTGACGCTCTTCTGATCTTCAACCACTCCTCTCACAGTGCCCATGCAGAAAGTCCTTCTTCCACGATACCTGTCCACAATACACGCGTCCTCGTATGTCTCGGTGTCCACCGATTGGCTTTGATTCGTCTACGATGTCGAACAAGAAGTCCTTCTCTTTTCTTCACCGCAAAACCCTTTGATGTTCAATGTGTAGAACAAACAACTTTGGTGCCGCAAGATCACTAAAACATATAAGAATGATATCTCGGATCTTTGCAAACTCTAAGGATGTTTTTAAGCTTTGTAAACCTTAGAAAACATGTGCAAACAACGTACTGGAATGTATTCTGTTTTTTTCAGTTGCACACTTATGAAATTTTGATGCAAATACTGTTTAAATAGGATTAAAAACACCGCCTCAATTTTCGTGTCGTTCGAACGACAATGCAAGTCGTTCGCGCGACATCAGCATCTCGTTCGAACGAGACCTGATGTCGTTCGAGCGACATAGTTGATTTTTTATTTTTTGTTCAAAACATCTCTTCCAAGAGAGATCCAAATAAGTGAAACTCCAATTCGAACTTATCAGAATAAAAACGTAGTGTAAACCTTTTAGATCACTTTAAAACATTTTAAAAATATTTTAAAATATTTTTTTTATATAAAAATATATCCTTATATTTTATAAAATAATTCCGAGCACCATTAATTATACGCATTCAAACCTAAGTGATCTCGGAATGCAATTAACTTTAAAGACCAGTAAACTTGCACCAATTAAACATCGGCATGATATATTCTTTGAAGCTTTGCCGCTACGTCTTCAATTTTCTTCAATATGTCATAGACCAAGTGGGATCGTGACAAAATAATAATCTCCCTATGACATATTACAGACAAGTTTTGTTCACGGAATTAAGTCAAAACAACACAGGGACTCAATTGAAAATTTATGTCCTTACAGTTATTCTGTCGATCAACAAACTGATTCAATTTTCTTCTCCGGGTGAGAGTTTCAATCTCATTTTGAAGGGCAATGCACCGATCCGTCGTGTGACCATGGTCTCTATGGAACTCACAGTACTTAGTTTGTCCCTTTAATAGGGGAACTCCTCAACTTATCAGGCCAACACACATCTTTGTTGTGTTTGGTCTCCTATAAGACGTGACGAATGCCCATGGTTAGTGGAGTGTAGCTGTTATACTTCTTGAGCCTTTTTCTAATTACTTTCTGTTTTGATTCATTGTGCTCCTTGGAATCTTTGTGATTGTTGATACCAAATTTAGTCTGCTGACGTGGACCAATTATGTGGAGACACGTGTCAATCTACATGGCACACGCAAACATTTTTTGAACAACACCTTGACTCCGAGGAACTCAACATCCCCGACTAACTCAGGCGCTCCGAGCAACAAGTGTTCTCCAAGGAACTCATGTATACCGGACTACTTAGGCGATCCGAGCTGCATCTCGTACAAAGCATTCATATTAGGATAATCAAGAGGATGACTGCGCATTAAATGCTCATTATTATCACACAGACGTACACGCCTATTGGACAGCTATGTATTATTCTTTCATTTGTGCCACCTCAAGGCTATAAATACATTGTAACCTCCTCATTAGCAGGGGACTCAGAATTTCTTGGTAAACCCATTATTAAGAATTCTGTAAACAGTCAGCAATAACATAAACAGTGGACGTAGGCCATTCTTTCAAGACTGAACCACTTTAAAATCTTTTGTCTTGTTTATTTTTATATGTGATTAAAGAATTAGGTCAAATCTAGTTTTTTACATCAACAGATTGGCGCCGTCTGTGAGAAACGACTGTAATTATCGTTTTTCACCAAAACAATTCATCACCAATGGCTGATCATCCTAAATCCAGGAATCGAAATGCTGGAATTTCTTCGAATCCATCTACTCCTCCAAGTGTCCAAGATCTGGCTGGAATAATGTCTAATTTGGCTCAGGGCCAGACCGCCATGCAAGAAACCATGCGATAACTCATGCAAACTATCCAGGGTGGAGCACCCGCCCAGTCAGGACAACGAAGCATTCAGGGAAATACCCGATTGCCTTCTTCGCGAACTAGACGAACGTCACTCCCGGAAGAATCTCATTCTAGACGCACCGATTCATATCGTATTGAGAGATCCAATGATCCTTCTTATCATCTTGGAAGGACTTCCTCGGTACGAGCTACAGACACTCAACAAAACATCACTCTATCTCCAGAAAGGATCAGTGCTCTTGAAAGATTGAGTAGAGTCTCTCCCTTTGATCATTTGGGTCCTAGGAGGAATAAAAGTCCCCCTAGGATGGTGTCGAGGAACTCTCAACGATCCTCTGATTTAGAGGAAGGTTCTGCCCAATCCTGACCAGCTGCTCGTCGTGAAAGATCCCAAGAGGCAAATTCAACACGATTAGTTGCTCGGACCAATAGGCCCAAGGAGGGAAATGATGCATGGAAGGGATCTATTCAGAGGTTGGAAAATAGGTTAGGGGAAATGGCTAAATCCAAGAATCCTTTACAAAGGGCTTTTATCCAAGGAACACCATTCATACAAGAAATTGTAGATTTCCCCACACCGTCAAAATTCAAAGCCCCAGTAGTAACACCAAAATATGATGGAAAAACTGATCCTGTTCTCCATATAAAACAATACCAAGCAACTGCTGATATCTATGCTGTTCCAGATGAGATGCGATGCAGGGCATTTTCAGGAACTCTCACTGGATCTGCCCAAATATGGTACAACAATCTTCCTCGAGGAAGGATTGCAACTTTTTTTCAACTGGCCGAGCTCTTTATTGGAAACTTCTGTTTTGGAGCAAAACCAGTTAAACGAGTAGCACACTTGTTAAGTGTTAGACAAAAAGCAGGTGAGAACACCAGGGATTATATTACTCGTTTCAATAACGAGAAGCTCGAAGTTATTGATTACGAAGAAAAGACAACAATTACTGATCTGATGAGTGGATTGTTTCCAAATAAATTGTACTACACTCTAGCCAAAGATCGACCCACAACCATGGCAGAGCTAATGGCAAAGGCAACTAAAATTATGAACGCCGAGGAAGCTATGGCTGCGAAGAAGAATATGGACCCCAAAGAGACCAAGATTGAGGGTGATAAGGCTGAGAAGAAAGAGCAGAAGAATTATGGTGGTAACAAGCAGTCAAAAGCAAAGCAAGCATTGGAATAGTTGAGGAAGTTTGGAAACTATACTCCTTTGAAAGTAGATATAAACCACGTTTTGGAAGAGATCAAGAACAACGAGGAGTTAAACTGGCCTGAAAAAATGAAGACAGATCCTGACAAGAGGGATAAATCCAAATATTGCGAGTTCCATAAGGATCATGGCCATACGACCAAAAACTGCATAGCTCTCCAGAATGAAATTGAAGAGCTCATCAGGCGAGGAAAATTGAACAAGTATGTGGATCGCCGAAATAGTGGAAAGAGCAACGACCGAGCAAGACAGAGGTCTAGATCTCCTCGACGAACAAAAGAAGATAAGAAGAGAAATCATGAAGAAATCTAGATGAAGATCAAGATGACCCCGATCTCCCTAACAGACTAAAACAGCCAGAACGTGAGGTATTTTCTATCCATTTTGGATCATTTGATTGTAATGTTATTACTAGTGGAGATGCAGGAGGTGGAGACCTTACTGCAGAGAGGAAAGCTTACCTCAACGAGGCTCAAGCTTGTTCGTATATTCAACGGATAAATCTAGCTGAGGATGATCTCCTGAGGAAGGTGAACAAAGATAAACTGGTCATCGGTTTCTCTAAGAATGACCTCGCAGGTGTGCTATATCCTCATGATGATCCATTGGTGATCAAAATGAGGATGAAGGAAGTAGTGATTTCGCGAGTCTTGGTGGATAATGGCAGCTCGACAGATATTATATTCTACCCATGTTTTGATAGTTTAAACCTAAAGCTATCCTAGTTGGAGCCATATCATCGGCCCCTCTTCGGTTTTACTGGTGAGAAAGTTTTTCCACTTGGGACGATCAAGTTGGATATGTTCATCGGAACATGGCCTGCTTGTCGAACAGAAAGAGTGTTTTTTTTGTGATGGATAAAAATGTCCAATCAGCTTACAATATCATCATGGGAAGGGTAGGTTTGAAAAAGTTTGAGGCAGTACCATCTACAGTACATCAATGTTTAAAATTCCCAACCAACTTTGGAGTAGGAGGGTGAAGGGCGACCAAAAAGTAGCTCGGGAATGCTACTATTCATCTACCGAGCAAGAAGAACGTGAAGAATCCAGAAAGAAGACTACTACTTATCAGGTTGATGAGATAGAAGACGCAGAAATTGAGACTTTAGACCCAAGAGATGAGTCTCAGCTCGTTAAGGGTCAGGTTATGGAGGCTACTGAAAATATCATTCTGGACGACGAGCATCCAGAACGAACAACTCAAATTGGTGCTTCACTAGATGTGTCAATAAAACAAGAGCTGATAGCATTTCTAAAAAGTAGAAAACAAACTTTTGCATGGAGCCACGAAGATATGCCAGGGATAGACCCAAATTTCCTATGTCACGAGCTTAATGTGAATAAGGAGATCAAGCCAGTAAAACAAAGAAGAAGAGTGTTCAGCCCCGAAAAGAACCAAGCTATACAAGAAGAAGTCGAGAAGCTCCAAAAATCCTGTTTTATTGAGGATGTCAAATATCCTGATTGGCTAGCTAATGTGGTGATAGTGAAGAAGAAAAATAATAAATGGAGGATGTGTGTAGACTTCACCGATCTCAATAAGGCATGCCCAAAGGATCATTTTCCTCTCCCCCGAATCGATCAACTGGTGGATGCTACCTCGGGGCACGAATTGCTGAGTTTTATGGATGCTTACTCTGGTTACAATCAGATTAAGATGAAGCCTAAGGATAGTGAGAGTACCTCTTTTATTACCCCAAGGGGAACTTATTGTATAATGTTATGCCTTTTGGACTTAAAATGCAGGTGCGACATACCAGCAGCTGATGAACAAGGTTTTTACGGAGCAAATCAGTCATAACACGGAGGTTTATGTTGACGATGCTGACAAAGAGCAAGAAAGCTGCTGATCATCTAATTGCTTTAGGCCAGACCTTTGATCCACTAGAAAAATATCAAATGAAGCTGAATCCCACCAAATGCATATTCGGAGTACGAGAAGGCATGTTTCTCGGATACATTGTTAATCAACGAGGAATTAAGGCGAATCCTGACAAGATCAAAGCTCTATTGGGACTGTGATCTCCGACGACGAAGAAGGAAGTGCAGAGTCTCACAGGGCGAGTTGCAGCACTTAATAGATTTGTATCACGAACAACTGACAGATGTCTACCATTCTTTAAGACACTCCGAAAGACTTTCGAGTGGAATGATGAATGCGAGAAGGCCTTTCATGAATTGAAGAAATACCTAGGAGCACCTCAATTGTTGTCCAGGCCAGTGATGGGAGAAAGACTATACTTATATCTGGCAGTCTCAGAAAACACAGTAAGCTCGAATTTGATAAGAGTGGAGGATGGAGTGCAAAAACCAATCTATTACACAAGCAAGGCTTTCCGAGGAGAAGAGATCAGATATCCAAGGCTGGAAAAGTTAGCACTGGCATTGATCGAAGCAAGTAGAAGAATGAGGCCGTACTTCCAAGCTCATACTATAGTTGTGTATACAGACATGCCATTAAGGCAAGCTTTGCACAAACTAGAGAAATCAGTAAGATTGATGTATTAGGCTATAGAGTTGGGTGAATACGACATAATTTATGAGCCTATGTCGTCACTTAAGGGGCAAGCAGTGGCAGATTTTATTACAGAATTCACCTATCCAGATACTTCCGAAGAGCAGAAATTGGATACCGACCAACCTGTGGATGTTATAGGATCATTAAACTTAAACCCCGACCAACTTAAATCGGTAGACGAGTAAGAGAAGATGGTCGATAAGCAACAAGAAGTGCTAGAGGAGGATATAAGGAAGCATCAAATATTTCATCGAGGAACTCTATCTGACCAAGAGTTTGATAATGAGATACCTGTGTGGAATTTATATGTAGATGGTTCTTCATGCACTATAGGCAGTGGAGCAGGGATTATTTTAAACAACCCAGATGAGATCGGCGTTAAATATGCTCTACGCTTTCAATTTAAAGCTTCTAATAATGAAGCTGAATATGAAGCAATGATTGTTGGTCTTAGTTTGGCAAAAACCATGAAGGCTGAGCAGGTTATCGTATTCAGTGACTCACAATTAATTGTAAATCAAATGCTGGGGGTATATGCAGCTAAAGGAGAATTAATGATCAAGTATCATGCAAAAGTAATGGAGATTGTATCAAGCCTGATCGCAGTACAGTTAATTAGAATACCAAGATTGGAGATTGCAAGAGCAGATGCCTTAGCTCGGTTAGCCTCAGCCACGCGCACCGAGCTACGAAGAACAATCCCAATAGAAATCTTGACTAATCGGAGCATTGAGAAAGATCTAGAGATAAACTTCATTGCTCTTGATTCAGAACCATCATGGATGGATCCTATCAGGGCCTATATTGAGGAGGGGGTTTTACCAACTGATAAGCTCGCAGCCAAGAAACTGAAGTTTAAAGCTGCTCGTTATGTATTAACTAATGGCATTTTATATAGACGAGGAATTATAGCAGGACTGCAAAGATGTGTGCATCCCTCCGAGGTGAAATATTTGATTGAAGAGGTCCATGAAGGGTCCTGTGGAGCTCATGTAGCAGGTCGGACGCTTTTGCAAAGAATAATAACGCAGAGATATTATTGGCCGACGATGAGGGCTGATTGTATAGCCTATGCCAAAAAATGTGACAAATGTCAACGTTTCTCTTTTATCCGAAGAACTCCCCAGGCATTGTTGACACCCATAACATCCCCTTGGCCATTTTCCATGTGGGGGATAGACTTGGTTGGGCCACTCCCAATGACAAGAGGAAGGTTCAAATACCTCGTCGTCGCTGTGAATTATTTTACTAAATGGGTAGAAGCTGAACCTCTTATTGATATGACTTATGATAGGGTATATCAATTTATTTGGAAGAATATAATTTGCAGACATGGTCTTCCCCATGCATTCATTACTGATCATGGAACCCAATTTGACAACGAAGAGTTTGCTGCATATTGTCACCAGTTAAACATATTGAAAACCCACTCTGCGCCAGGCCATCTCCAGAGCAATGGACAAACTGAGGTGACGAACAGAATGTTATTGTATGGTTTAAAAAAATGACTGGATGATGCAAAGGAAAATTGGATTAATGAGCTACATTCTATGCTGTGGGCTTATCGTACTACGCCGCGAGTAGCAACAGGAGAATCTCCAAACATGCTGGCATTTGGAAATGAAGCTGTTATACCTGCCGAGTTGGGACTACCCACACACAGGGTGCTGAATTTCAATTCTCCTATCAGTGATTGATGAGGCGATTGGATCTAGATATGCTCGAAGAAGTTAGAGAGGAAGCAACAATCAGGAATGTTGCATACCAACAACGAACAACTCTGTTTTACAACAAGAGGGTAAAAAAGTGTGATTTGAAGGAAGGGGACTACGTGCTAAAGAAAGTAATTCAAAAGCACAATAAACTGGAAGCTAACTGGCATGGACCCTACAGAGTAACAAAAGTTGTTCGTCCAGGAACCTACAGGATTGAAACCTTGGAGGGAGAAGAGTTTAAGAATGCATGGAATGTAGAACATCTACGCAAGTATTATCAGTAGTAGGAAATTTCTATGTAATGGAGTTTTCTTCAGTATGAATAAAGTGTTAAATTTTTTACCCAGTTCTCTCTTTTTGGTGAAATTTTTTCGGAGTATTAGTGCTACACACTACGCATCAAGTTCAGAACAAAAATCCCCCAACTACGGTTGGTCGGTCCACCAACTACGGTTGGTCGGTAAAATAAAATCTCCCAACTACGGTTTGTCGGTCCACCAGCTACGGTTGGTCGGTAAATAAAATCCCCCAACTACGGTTGGTCGGTAAAATAAAATCCACCAACTACGGTTGGTCGGTCCACCAACTACGGTTGGTCGGTAAACAAAAATCCCCCAACCACGGTTGGTCGGTAAAATAAAATCCACCAACTCCGGTTGGTCGGGAATACAAATCCACCAACTACGGTTGGTCGGGAATAAAAATCCACCAACTACGGTTGGTCGGGAATACAAATCCGCCAACTCCGGTTGGTCGGAAACAATTGTTTAAGAAATATCATGGGATGGAAGTCGTTTCGTGGCTTATAAGTAAAAAGTGATAAGTCACTATAATAAAATATATATATATATATATATATATATATATAGAGGCAGACTCCTGTGCACACTAAGTTTGCACACTAAGTTTGCACATTAACTTTTAAAAGTGTGCAAACTTAGTGCTGGCGCACACCAATTTTTTTATGTGATATTTTAACATTTCAACGGACTCACATAAAAAAAATTAGCTCAAAAAAACTTTTTTTGCTATTTTTAAAAAATCGGTCAAACTTTCGCAGTTTTTAAAGGGCTTAAAAACTGCGAAAGTTTGACCGATTTTTTAAAAATAGCAAAAAAAGTTTTTTTGAGCTGATTTTTTTTATATAGGTTCCTTGAAATGTTTAAATATCACACAAAAAAAATCAACACAAAAATATTTTTTTTACTATATATAAAAAGTAATGTGCAAACTTAGTGTGCACAGGAGCCTGTCTCTCTCTCTCTCTCTCTATATATATATATATAAACGGAATTTCTTTACTTATGACATATCAAATTACCACCAACTCTAAGTCGGCCGGGAAACAAAATATCACCAACTCCGGTTGGTCGTCAAATAATTATCACAAACTCAGAATGGTCAACAATAAATTTTCACCAACTCCAGTTGGTCGCCAATTTAAAATAACACAGGACACTTTTGTTTTCTTACAAGATATTCATACACATTCATCAGAGAATAAAATAGATATTTTATAAAGTAATGACAATCAAGATTGCAGAGAAAACTAAAAATCCCTTCATTAAAATCAGAACAAATTACATATTACATGAGGAATCATTACATCAAAGACCCTATTCTATTGGCTTTTTTCCTTCTGCCTTTGAAACAGGTTCTACTCCAGCAGGAGGATCGTCTAAGGCATAAGGGGAATTTATGAAGTTCAGATCTTTAAGCATCCTGACATTCATCACAGATGGACGATCAAGAAAGTGCTCCGGGCGAGATATCTCGAAATTAGAATGAAGACTGTAGTCGCCGAGATACTTGGAGATTAAGCACTGAGGAATTGCTCGAGCAGGAATCCAACTCATATCAAGTTTAAAAGGTGGCACGGGCAAATCGAGCAATCCAGGGTCATAATAATCCCAGAGATAATGGCCCTGATCCAACTGTAACACCCCCAGTGCATTCAGCCATCCTTGCTTGTAACCCTCGTTATTTGAATTATGGATCCTATCATCGAGATGATAAAGGGATTTATTATATCCAGCCATCCAAAACTCTCTGGGCTGTTTGTGAAACTGGTAAGTTAACCTCTCCAGTTGATCGTGGAGATTTTTCACCAGATTTGTTTTATTTTCCAAAATAGAGCTTTGTGCAGAAAGTTGCTCTTCAAGGTTCAAAATCTTCTTGGACATCTCAGCTAAAGCCTGGTTCTTCACCATCAGCTGGAACGCCTGGTTTTCCAAAGCTGACTGCGTTCTAGCTTCTTCAACAGTAACCCGAGCAGCCCTTGCTCGTCCGCGAGAAGCTCTTGCTCGTCCACGAACAGAGGTAGAGGGTCCAATCCTCTTTAAGGTTTCCAATTCATCTCTCAAATTCGCATTTTTGACCTCCAAAAATGAGAAACCTTCATCGTTAACCGGGACCAAGGCTCCCGAAGAAGATGCTGCAGATTTCAATTGAGATATCTTTTCTCTCAAAACATTGTTTTCCTGCTCCAGCAGCTTTGCGATTTGCCTATGCTCCTCGACCTCAACCCTTAGAATTTTCTCTTTCTTCTCGTAAGTAGCAATGAACTTATCATACCCTTTGTCAGCATTTAGTTGCTGATATTTTTTCTCATATCCCTGATGCAAAAGGGCACAAGATTCCTTGTATTGTTGTTAGAGTTCCTCGATGGTTCCTTGAAGATTCTCAATCATCTCATAGTATGCCACATTATTGGCAATAGCTCGGTCAAACAGGCATTTCAAATACTGATATGCTTCAACTGCTTGTTCAGAAGAATTTGGACCAAAGATGTCAACAATTTGAGCCTCGTTTAGATCTACATGGCCAGCCTTGAAGTAGTCATTGCATTTTTTCATCAGTTCAGTATCGTGAGCTGATTATAGCTCCATTCTAGCCATAAACTAGTAAAGAAAAGAGATAGAAAGAATTAATAAGAATGCAGACAGAGCAAGAAGAGGAAAAAGTCAAGATGGACAATCAAAAGCTTGAATTTTCATTTCATCATAAAAGGTAAGTACAAAGTTCAAGATTACACTAGAAAGGAATAACAAAATTAAAACCCGAGCATCTTTACACCTTCTCCTTATGTTTTACAACTTCCTCGGGAAGCTGGGATGAGGAGGATGGTTGCTCGAAAGATAAGGGCAATTGCTCGGCTAAGGTACTAGTGGGCTGAAGTTGCTCGACTGAAGAGCTGGCAGGCTGAAGTTACTCGTAGATAGTTTGAACAATTGGAACAGGAGGAGCAGGATCTCCATTCATCATGGAGGATTCCTCTGAGGCAGCTCCGTCCTCTTCTTCTTCTCCAGGAGAGGGAGGAGGACCATGAACATGACGATGGAATAGGTCAGAATTCTCAGCGATCTTTAACTCCTGCAGAGCTGCAACCCATCCATCCCTGAAGTATTTAAGGCTAGCAAATTCCATCTGAGAGGACATAGCAGCTAGGCCTTTGTTCCAACCTTTGTCCCAGCCAGCGCTGAAGGACTTTTTAAGCGCAGTTTTTCTCTTTGCCTTTTCTGATGAAATCCTCTCAGTATGAAGTTCTTCGGCAGCTTTCATTTTTTCTTCTATCTCCTGCATCTGACGATCAACGTCACGGAGTCTAACAAATTCCTCTTCAGTTTTCTTGAGCTTGCTCTCAAGCTCTTCAGTGTTCTTGAGCTTTTCCTCAAGCTCTTTATTTTTCTTCTCAAATTCTCTCATTTTCCTCTCCAATTCTTGGGAGGCCTCCACAACTCGGTCCCTTTCTTGCTCGACAAACTTAACCTGCTTCTCCCAAGAAATTTTATTCTCCTCATACTTCTGATGAGATTCCTTTAAAGACTGAGTTAGTCCAATGAAAGCCTTTTCTACTCCATCCGAGGAACTGGAAGCTCGGATGGCTTCATCTCTCTTCGCAATGCTGTTAAAACACGTCACCAACTGCAAAGAGGAATAATTCTAAGTCAATGTATGAAAATATTATTAAAGATAGAAGGTTCAAATCAATAATACTTACAGAGGAAATGTGTTGAGCAGCCAAAGCAGTAACTCTCTCACGACTAAGAGTGTTTTCAATATCTGGGACCTCTAGGATAGTCCAAGACTGTAACAAGCCCACAACGGAGCTCGGAGTAATAAGGGATGGAACACTACCTTCAATATTTGAAGGTTGAAGGATAGTTTCAGTAGGTTTCTCTGACAAACTTTTCTTTAACCTCCTCGTAGGAGCATGAACATTCTCAATCAAGGATGTTATCTTGGTCGGTGATATAACGATAACCTCGCTTGGAGGAGAAACAGCAACAACCTTGCTCGGAGCCATGGGGGGCTTCTCGGTAACTTTCTTAGCAGCAACTGGAGGGGGTGCATCAATTTTTCTTGAACCTTCCTCTGGGACATCCTGCTTATTTCTCTTCGCCTCCACATTGGCAGAGTCTGATTTGTCAAAAAATGAGGGAGGTTTTCGTCCCTTCATTATAATACTGAGGGGAATATTCGATTCAGGGGAAGAACCCTCAGAAGCTGGTAATGGGTTGATGTCACCCACCACTGGACGAGCAGTAAAGGAGGAAGTATAGCTTTTGTACTGCAACAAATAAGAACCTGATCTAATGTGTTCGTCAGCAACAGTTTGGTGCAAACTCCAGATAAGTTTCAAGTGTCTCAAATTGACATCAGTTTCTTTGGGGGATTTTTTTTTGCTGTCAACTGTAAATAAACAAAAATTAAAATGTCAGTGACGCATTTTATCAAACACGAAGAAAACATAATTTCAAAAATAAAATAAAAACAACCCATCCCATTGCCATAGGGAGGGCATCTAGGACCCTGAAATACATCATTTCCATTTAATGGAGCATGTTGCCAATTTTTCATAACAACCCCATGCTCGAAGTAATCCCTGTTGGCATCTGGGAGATTAACAACTAAAGCCTTATTTAAAAACCTAGTTTTTAAGTAAAAAGTATTATCGCTGACAACCCATCTATAGCAAAACACAATTTCTGGAATTCCTAAACGGGTTCCATGAATCTGATTTAACCTATGGACTCCATTAACTATTCTCCAGGTATTGGGAGCTATTTTTGCAGGTACAACGTCAAAATATTGACAGAATTCTAAACACAGAGGATTTGGAGGGAAAAAAAAGCCACATTCGGCCACAAAGAGACTGGAGAACCAATGTCCCTCAGCCAAAGAAAAATAGTCTGAAGGTTCAGAAAGTTCTTCCAATATGACCCATGAAGGAATAGAAAAATCAGAGCAAAATTTATCAAGAGACTCGACAAGGTAAACCATGATGAACAAAGAAAATAAAAGAGAAGGAAGAAAATCTTACAGGAAAAGGGTGGATCAGTTGACAACGAACAATGGAAGAAATGAACGCACAAGATAGAGAAAAACTAAAAAAGTTCTAAGATGCAGATTTGAAAAAGTAAAAGATGATCGAATTTTCTGAAGCGTTTAAATACTTTACCTTGGGAAAAGGGAAAAACAATGATTACCAGGACGGACGATTGTGTATCCGACGGCTAAAAGGAGGAAAAGGGCACAAAAAATGAAGCAGTTGTGGAAATTCAAAATATTTAGACTCATACTATGCATTTATAAAGGAGTTGTATACAAGGAATGATTTCCTAGAAACCATACAAACCGAAAATCTAAGCAGCAGAATGTTCCATACTTTTCTTCAACATCAAACTACGAAACATTGGGGCTTCTGTTGATACCAAATTTAGTCTGCTGACGTGGACCAATTATGTGGAGACACGTGTCAATCTACATGACACACGCAAACATTTTTTGAATAACACCTTGACTCTGAGGAACTCAACCTCCCCGACTAACTCAGGCGCTCCGAGCATAAAGTGTTCTTCGAGGAACTCATGTATACCGGGCTACTTAGGCGGTCCGAGCAGCTTAGGCGGTCCGAGCTGCATCTCGTACAGAGCATTCATATCCGGATAATCAAGAGGATGACTGCGCATTAAATGCTCATTATTATCACACAGACGCACACGCCTATTGGACAGCTATGTATTATTCTTTCATTTGTGCCACCTCAAGGCTATAAATTCATTGTAACCTCCTCATTAGCAAGGGACTCAAAATTTCTTGGTAAACCCATTATTAAGAATTCTATAAACAGTCAGCAATAACACAAACAGTGGACATAGACCATTCTTTCAAGGCTGAACCACTTTAAAATCTTTTTTCTTATTATTTTTATTTGTGATTAAAGAATTAGGTCAAATCTAGTTTTTTACATCAACAGTGATCCTTCTTGTCGTTTTCGCTTTCAGCTTTTACTGTCGAGCTCTGTTTGGCTGCCATTGCTTCCTCGGCATTAATTATTTTGGTTGCTTTGGACATTAATTTTGCCATGGTCTTTGGGGGATCCTTATCAAGTGTATAATAGAGCTTCTCGGGGAGCAATCCACTCATAAGGGTTGTTATAGCAGTTTTCTCCTCGTAATCCACAACCTCCAGCTTCTCGTTCTTGAAACGAGTGATGTAGTCCCTGGTGCTTGTAATACTCCTTACATTTATGAATATTTTAATAATTTGAGGGTTTAAAATAAATTTGTTCAATTATAATTAAAAGGTCAAAAGTGTATAAAAGCGACGTGTGATGTTATTTTATTCGGGAAAACACGTGTGGAGGTGTGTTGGATTTAAGATGAGTTTTTTTATAAGTAACTCGGATGAGAATTTCGAGTGCGCGATTGGTCTCTGAAGGGCCGAGATAGTCAGAATAGAGTACCCGGGGGTAGTGTTTAGGTTCCGGGGACTTTTTGGACTTGTAGGGACTCGAAAATGTGTATACGAGTCAATTTTGGACTTAATAAGGGAAAACCCTTATTTCTCCCTTATTCATGTAGGATTTATTTATATGTCGATTATATGAGATTTAATCTGAAAGTTTGAGTAGGATAAAATAAGAATACTAGCTAGACGTGATAGGCTGTTATTCATAAATAATAAATGAAAGAACAATATCACAAGTGAGTGGATACTTATGGATTGAATATAAGTTGTGTGCATACTTATATTAGTATTATAAATTGGTATGTTTGGATTTTAGTCTAATGCCAAGGGAGATAGGCATAAATAGCCAGATTAATGATATATATATATATATATATATAACATGTTTATGAATGTATCTGTTGTGATTGATATGTTTACGTAGATCATACCCCTCTATTGATATCATGGGAAGTTGCACGATGTGGGTGAATCTTCTGGCTTGAGGAACAGGAGAGTATAGTACCCAGGTCATAGTCGTCTAGTATTAACTCTGTGTGAGGTAGGGGTAAGACGTCTTGTGTATGATTCGTTTTACTCTAGGTAAGGAACTATGGTCGCTTCCCAAACGTTGTGATTTGGTTTTTACCAAGTCGGTGCGAGAGTCCGACTGCTCGTACCCAGGATGATATGTGAGCAATCCACTGGAAGATGATAGCATTTAGAGACTGCATACATTGAGTTATAACTCTGAGGGATGGTTATTTTACTTACATAGTGTGTGATGTATAAGTATTAATATACTTGATGTGTATATATATATATATATATATATATATATATATATATATATATATGCTTGGATTAAGGTAAGTAATTAACTATAGATATACTAGATGGGTATAGTATATCCCATAAATATATTTGAGAGAAGAATATATACATGGATTATAATAAGGAAAAGAATTGTGAGTTAAATTCAAGATTATCCGGGAGTATAAAATCCGAATTAAGATGTGGATGATATATGTATATAAGTTGAGAATGGTATATATGAGATTGATAACACTAAGATGAGATTAGTGTAATAACTAGACATAGTTATTTTATATAAATCGATAATATTAATAAAGGGTAAAATTATAATGTATAAGCTCAGGATAAGCTTAGGATAGTATACTCGCGGATTGTGGAAATAGCATATGGATTTCGAAGGTTGGCGAGATACTAGTTAGGCGAGGTAGCGTAACTAGGATGGTAAAATTACTTAAGTTAGATGTGCGCTGAGTGCGATATCAATTTATATATGGAGTATAACATAGCCTAAAAGTTATTGTAATTTACGCACTTACTAAATATCTTTAAACCCGGGCTTTGACCCGTTCCTATATCTTTTCTTTCTTTTGTTTTATATATATATATATACACACACAATTTTAGGTGTCCAAACATAGGGACACCTGGATGACCACTTCTTTCGAGTCAGACGTTGATGTCGCAGCTGTGGATGTGGGCAGGATATTGCATAAACGCTTCCATCTTTGAGATCTAGATAGGAGGTATTATGATGTAAATTCGGGCATGTTGCCTAACTGATATCATTTCTTTTATTTTAAAAATCTTACATTTCGTACTTTCGATATGGTTATTGAAGCACCTTATACTCTTGACTCACTTGAGTTTACATTGTATAAGTGCTCATCTAGTTTGGAAATATGTGACAAAATTAGAGTCCCTTTCCCTAGATACCAAAGAGTCTCAGAATTTTCTTCTTAAGCCACACTTGATTCAATTGAAGGTATAAATATCAATCACACACTCTAGGGTTTCATACATTGTTCACATATTATATTAATTCATTGTGTGTGAGTTGTGTGTGTTAAATCCCATTTAAATTGATTTTAATAATTTTTTTGGAATTTTTTATAATTTTTAAAAGATTTTTTTAATTAAAACTTGGTTTATAAAACTTTTGGGATCATTCTATAATTACTGTCATTACCTTTTTATACATGGAAGTTGAGTTGGGTAAGATCCGAATGCACTTGAGACTTGAGGGTGCGTGTGTAATTATTTTTAAAACACGCGTGTGAGAGCTCATCTCAGCCCTACACCTGTCCATGTTATACCGGATAGATTTGTGTTTGTTGTAAGACTCAGAACTCGTGTGTTATCTCAGCCATTGAATCATTGTTCTCAACGTTCTGAATGCGTCCTAACTCAATCCCTGTGAACCTCTCTAGACAATTCAACACTTATTTAAATCACCGCTGATGTTAAACCCAAGACCAAATCTCAGCCTTTAGATTTGCACCAACGTTCTCGATACTTCCTAACCTACTATATAAGGACGCTTACCCTCAGCATTTGGGGACTTTTGGCAGTTCGTCTAAATAGGGAGAGAAGATATAGAAGAGAGAGAGACAAGAGAGGAAAGAGAGAAACCAGAGAGAAAACCCTAACCTGTTTCAAACCCTAATTCATTTTTCTTAAATCATTTACACCAAACATCATACCTGAGTGTTTGAGAGTTACTTGGGTAGAGGTTTGAAGGCAGATCGTGGTTTGAATCCTCTAAGTTTGAGATCTTGTGTCCAACTTAATCATTTCAGTTAGATCTGTATTTCTCTTTCATAGAAATTATAGATCTGGCTATTTTATGTTATATTACACTTAGATCTACATTATTTAGTTTCTCACCATGAGAAAACACATTTGTTGATTACTGTTCTGTAAATGTTTTTCAAAACGTTAGAATCAATAAATAAATTTTTTGTTTCTAGTTCTTATGAAACAAGACTTTTGACCTAGTTGGAATCGCAATTGGTGGTTTTTAATTTTAAAAATATTTTCAAAACCCTCTGAAATTGATTAAGACCTTGAACCATCTTTCGAGTATGGTAGCCTTGGATTCTGGGATTATTTGAAAGGTCAAATAAAGTGTTTTTATTTCTAAAGAAGAGAGAAATTGAAAACATCATCATTTAGATCTCATCTGTAATTTGTTAGGACTTGTTTGTATAAATAAGTGTGTGTGTGTGTGCACATGCATGTGTTAGAACACTTTCACAAACACTTGTCACACTACAACACAAGAAGTGTTGGCTGTAAGATCTTAAAACTTCAAGAGTCGACGTAAATACTGGAACAAAGTGGAGAAGTTAGCAATCTGAGAAAGCAACATCAACATCAGATCTGCAGAAAAGTTAGAATCAAACCAGTGGGTATATATTCTAAACATGTATAAGTTTGTTTTGTGTGCATGTGTGTTATATAGTTTGTAACTTGTATATTTTGTTTTAGTGGATTTTTGGTTTGTGACTTAGAAGTCACCGTGCATGTTTTCTCAGTTGGGTGAGGTTTTACCACGTTAAAAACACCTTGTCCTTAATCTTTCTACATCTCCTCATCTCATTCTTGTGGTTGTGCTGATTTAGTTGACTTAATCTATTTTAGTTTTGGTTTTCAAAACTAGTTATAAAATCTTGATCATATATCGTACATTTTTCATTAAACACATCTTTTGATTAACTGGTTTTGATTTAAGGAAAAGAGTTTCTTAAAAAAACAATTCGGAGTTACTTCAATGGTTTAATCTTGTATTAAACGGACTAAGTAACAGTTTTTTCAATTAGTATGAGAGCTTTGGAAATTATTTTTAAAGATCCTGTGTTTCTGAAATTGTTTTCTTAAAATCAAAGAATGGACGAGAAATGTGAAAGATTTGGTTACTTGTCCAGACCTCCTCTCTTTGATGGAAACAACTTCCCTTATTGAAAAGTAAGGATGGTTGCTTTCATACAAGGAACCTTAGGAGATGATGTCTAAGAATTTGTTGAAAATGGTTATACTAATCCTACTAAACCAGCCACTGAAGGAAGCAATGGGAGGATTAAGAAAGTATTAAGTGAATTTACTCGAGAAGAGAAGCAAGCCTCTCTGAATAATAACAAAGGAAAGAATGCCATTTTTATGTCCATAACTGAACATGAGTTCAAAAGGATCTCATCTTGTACCACTTATAAGGAAGTTTGGGATGCACCGATTACTGCACATGAAGGTGACATTATAGTTAAGGATGCTAAAACACAGATGCTTATCCAGCAGTATAACTCTTTAATCATGTGTGACTCTGAGTCATTTGATGACTTTTACATGAATTTGACTGATATTGTGACCAAACTACATGTTAATGGGATAAATTATGATAGACATAAAATTGTCTCTAAAATTCTAAGATCATTACCACAGAGATTTGATAACAAAAGATATGCTATTGAGGAAATGAGTGACCAAAATCTCACTCCTGAATTACTCAGTAGTAAACGGAGAACTGTGGAAATGGAATTAGAATTTAAGAAACAATTGACCCAGTCCCATAGGAAACAGACTAGTTCCAATTTGAGTTTTTCCTCTAAGCTGATGAAACCTGAGCTTAGTATTCCAAATAACGACTCTGATGAGGAATGTGATATACATGGTTTGGATAATCAAATTGCCTTGATGTCAAAACGGGTTAAAAAAATTGTCAAATTTAGAAATAAAATGGCAAACAGACAAGGCAAGCTAAATTATCCAACTCAGTCTAACCACAAACCTCATGAGAAAGGTCAAGACAAACATCACAAGGACATTCATATGAGACCTAACAAAAACTTTTAGAACATTGAATGCTTTAGATGTGGTAAATTGGGTCTATAGCACAAGATTGTTGAGTTAACTTGAGCACGACCGATAAGCATACTAGGGCCAACATTTGCAAGACATGGGATGATTCAAGTGATTCTAAAAATGAAGAACTTGAGTCATCTAATTTTTTTGTCCTTGCGTGTCTTTCTTTGCCAAGATAGTCTATAATGATGATATGCCCATGCCTATGTATGAGAATGATGTTAGTAGCTTTACCTCTGCTGTTATGAATCATGCTGCTACTGGTTTAGATGCTTTAATTTCTGAGAACAATGCTAGTTTTACTACAGGGTGTGTGAGTCAAAGGGAAAACGATAATGACGATGTCAATGTGTGCGTGAGTTCAAGAAATGAGTCCTTAGGGGTCACTTCACACACTACACTTAGTGATTATGACACTAAAAACCTCCCTGATATTCACATACTTTAAGCCAAGACTCTAAAAAAAGCACTAGACTAGAGAAGACCGTAAAAGATCTCACTAAGAAACTAGAAGACCTAAGTCTGCTGGTTAAACTTAACGCTGAAGAGTATACTACCCAATGTCTACCTCATGAGAATGAAGTCAAAAGTTTTGATCAAAAATTGAAGAATTTGATTGAAGTAAATGAAACTTTGGAGAAAAAATATAAAGGGACATTATTAGAATTAGAACAAGCTAAAGAAAAGACAATAACTGTTTTCGTAAAATTTGAAACTAATTCCAACTGTTTTGATGGTTTTGTTGCTCATTCAAAAACCAATTCTGATGATCGAACTGGAATAGGGTTTTGCCCAAATTCAAAGACACAAATTAAAAACTTTGAACCAATTATGTTTGTGTCAGGTGGCAAAAGACCTATAGAAACCTGTCCAGATTTTCAAGCTTTAAATGATGAGTTTGACAAAAAAATAACAAAAGTTGGATATTGGGGAATCAAGTCACTCTAAGTGTGATAGTTTTCCTAAGGCTAAATACGTTTGCCCTCCAATTAGGAAGAGTGTTTCTTCGTTCCAAAATGTACTCCCTAGGAATAAGGTTCAATGTCAAAATGTCATAAAACCTATGTTTATAGACTTTCCTAAGGAGACACCCTCTTCAAGTAATTTATATTGCTCATCCTGTGACATATACGGTCATTCTTTTGAAGGCTGCTACTCTATACATTTAGTAAAACCTGTCTGTAATACTCCTCTATACCAGAACTTTAACTACTATAGGAGAATCCGTAATAATTATGTCCTGCCTAGACAACCAGATAAAAAATTGAACTATAGAAAGAGAAAGACCAAACCTAAAAGATCATTTTAAAGAAGGATTACAAGTCACTTTCCTAAACCAAATGCTCATATCCTTCATAAAACTCATATGAATGCGCAAAATATCTTTCAACAAAAATCTAATGCTCGCAAATTTTATCAAATGAGAGCAAATATGCGCAAAATAAAAACAAGAGCTGTTTGGGTTAGAAAAGATGAGTTATTACCCCAAATGAAGTGTAATATTGTGATTACTGCTTTAAAAGCTGAACACACTCCCTCTGGTTGGTATTTAGACTCTGGGTGTTTAAAGCACATGATTGGTGATGATACAAAACTTTTAAACAAAACCAGCTTTACTGGGGGAAAAGTCATTTTTGATGATGGTGTATCATCTTAAATCATTGGTAAAGGAACACTCCAAGAAGAAGGAATGTCTGTTCTTGAAAATGTTCTTCTAGTAAAAGGTCTTAAGGCTAATCTACTTAGTATTTTGTAATTTTTTTACTCAAATCATACTGTCACCTTTTCAAAGAATAATTGCAAAATTTTAAATGAAAAATGTGAGTGCATAATTACAGGACTCAGGACTTTTGACAATCGTTATACTGTCTAGAACAGTACCGAGGTCTGTAATATTGCCAAAATGGATGACAATGAAATATGGCATAATCGAATGGGTCATATAAATTACGATAGCCTTAGTAAATTGTCTTCACAAGAAGTAGTTAGAGGAATTCCAAAGATCAAACCCATTTCTAACATTGTCTGTAGATCATGTCAAGAAGGCAAAATTGTTAAAGCTCCTCATAAGAAAGTTAAAGATATTATTTCCTCTAAACCCTTGGAGCTCATCCATATGGACCTAATGGGTCCTTCTCGTACTGTGAGTCTATGTGGACACAGTTACATTCTAGTTATGGTAAATGACTTCACTAGGTTTACTTCGGTAGCCTTCTTAAAACAAAAGTCTGAAACTTTCAGAACTTTTTTAAAAATCTTACTTTATATTGAAAATGAGAAGGACAGTCAAGTAAATAAAATTCGTAGTGATAGAGGTGGAGAATTCATAAATACATGTGTTATAGAGTACTGTGACTGTAATGGTTACAAACATGAATTTGGTGTTCCTAAGACTCCTCAACAAAATGGAATTGCTGAGCGAAAGAATCGTACCCTTCAAGAGATGGCAAGAGTTATGATTCATGCCAAGTGTTTACCTAAATATTTTTGGGTTGAATAAATTCGTACTGCTTGCCACATCATAAATAGGGTCTATCTTAGGAAGAATGAAAAACAAACTCCTTACGAACTATGGTATGGGAAGAAGCCTAATCTTAAATACCTTATAACTTTTGGTAGTACTTGTTATGTCTGCAAAGACAGAGAACACTTATCCAAATTCGAAACTTGTGGAGATAAAACTATTTTCTTAGGATATTATCCTGACAATACAGCGTACCGTGTCTATAATCTTCGCACAAAGACTTTAATGGAATCCATAAACGTTATTGTAAGTGACACTACTGTTGAGAGCAAGATCGGAGAACCAACTAATATGGAAGAGTCTGAAAATGTTTTAGAAAGAGACTCTCTAGGAATAGATGATTCTTTACCAATTGAGAAACCTGAAGTACCTAACTGGGTTTCTAATGATCATCCCATAGATAACGTTGTTGGTAAACCTTGTGAGCCTATACATACAAGATCTCAATTAAGAAACTATGCTCATTATGCATATTTTGTTTCCCTTGTGGAACCAAAGAATGTAAATGAGGCATTGAATGACCCTAAATGGATTTCTTCTATGCAGGAAGAACTTCTTCAATTTGTCATTCATGATATTTGGTATCTTGTACCTAGGCCTGGTCATAAAAAGGTTATTGGCACACGTTGGTTATTTAAAAATAAAACTGATGAAAGTGAGATAGTCATTAGAAACAAAGCCAGATTAGTGGCTCAAGGATATTCTCAAATTGAATGAATAAATTTTAACGAGACATTTGCTCCTGTTACTCGATTATAATTTGTTCTTCTTCTCTTTGCCATAGTTTGTTACTTATATTTTACGCTTTATCAAATGAATGTAAAGTCTACCTTCCTTAATGGAATCTTGACTGAAGAAACCTATGTCGAACAATCGAAAGGGTTTATTGACCCTCAGTATCCAAACCATGTTTATCGTCTTAAAAAGGCTTTGTATGGCCTAAAATAAGCTCCAAGAGCTTGGTATGAGCGCCTTTCCAATTTTCTCTTAGATAAAGATCTTAAGAGAGGTGGAAATTATCAAACCCTATTTGTCAAACATTTTGACAAACATATTATTATAGCTCAAGTCTACGTTGACGATATCATCTTTGGATCAACATCCCCCTCAAAACTTAAATCTTTTTCTGAAATTATGCATAAAGAATTTCAAATGTCTTTTATGGGGGAGTCACAATTTTTCCTAGGTCTTCAAGTCAAACAGAATTCAGAAGGTTTATTTGTTTCGCAATTAAAATATGCTTTAGAGATTGTCAAAAAGTTTGGTCTCGCAAGTGCCCAAGAAGCTAAAACTCCCATGAGTACTACTGTCAAATTATCTAAGGATGAGAATGGAAAATCCATATATCCTACTCTGTATCGTAGTATGATAGGAACCTTACTATACCTTACTACCTTGCGTCCTGATATTATATACGCAGTTTGCGTGTGTGCCCGTTATCAAAATAATCCTAAAGAGAACCACTTAGTATGCATAAAAAGAATTATAAAATACATAAAAGGCACTTTAAATTTAGGACTCTGGTACACCAATGATACTCACAGTACTATAATAGGATACACTGATGCCGACTGGGCAGGGTGTACTGATGATAGTAAGAGCATATCAGGGGCGTGTTACTATATCGGTAACAATTTGGTAGGATGGAGTAGTAAGAAACAAAACTGCACTTCCTTGTCCACAGCTGAATCTGAATATATAGCCGCTGGTAGTTGATGTTCTCACTTTGGCTTAAGAAAATGCTAAATGATTATGGTATTCAATAAGATCAACTACATCTCTATTGTGATAATCAAAGCGCGATCAATATCTCTAAAAATCTTGTTCAACACTTGCGAACTAAACAAATAAAAATCAGACCTCATTTTATACGCGAATTAGTTGAGACTAAGGAATTAGAAATCAATTATCTTCCTACTGATTTGCAACTCGTAGATATGTTTACCAAACCTTTGTATTACAATAGATTTATTGCATTGTGAAAATTGATAGGAATGGTGTGTGTTGAATAAACTCCCATGACTTAAGTATTATTCCCTTTGTCCATTTGAGACAAAATGGGGGAGAAGTTTGAGTCTTATGGGTTCATTTTTGTTTGTACATTTGATTAATAAGCTTGATCTTAGTGTTATTTGCAGGAATCTGTACAATTGTATTCAACAGATGTTACAGTTGTATTCAGCAGATGTTATTAGGGTATTGGTTTGTAATTAGTTGAGTTATGTAATTTTCTTTTTCTAGGAAATGGGTAGATAAATTTTTTGTATAGGAATAGGGTTTTCCTTATTTCTTTGTAGCCCCACGAGTCCTAGATGACTCAATGGAGATTTTGTCTCATATTTCCAAAGGGGAATATTGAAGCACCTTATACTCTTGACTCACTTAAGTATACATTGTATAAGTGCTCATATAGTTTGGAAATATGTGACAAAATTAGAGTCCATTTCCTTAAATACCAAAGAGCCTCAGAATCTTCTTCTTAAGCCACACATGATTCAATTGAAGGTATAAATCTCAATCACACACTCTAGGGTTGCATACATTGTTCATATATTATATTAATTCATTGTGTGTGAGTTGTGTGTGTTAAATCCCATTTAAATTGATTTTAATAATATTTTTGGAATTTTTAATAATTTTTAAATGATTTTTTTTAATTAAAACTTGGTTTATAAAACTTTTGGGGTCATTCTATAATTACTGTTATTACCTTTTTATACCTAGAAGTTGAGTTGGGTAGGATCCGAATACGCTTGAGACTTGAGGGTGCGTGTGTAATTATTTCAAAAACACGCATGTAAGAGCTCATCTCAGCCCTACACTTGTCCATGTTATACCAGCTAGATTTGTGTTTGTTGCAAGACTCAAAACTCGTGTGCTATCTCATTCATTGGATCATTGTTATCAACGTTGTGCATGCGTTCTAACTCAATCCTTGTGAACCTCTCTAGACCAATCATCACTTGTTTAAATCACCGTTGATGTTAAACCGTTAGATCAAAGTCAAAAGGCCAAGACCAAATCTCAACCTTTAGATTTGCACCAACCTTCTCGATCCTTCCTAGCCTACTATATAAGGAGGCTTACCCTCAGCATTTGGGGACTTTTGGCAGTTCGTCTAAATAGAGGGAGAAGAGAGAAGAGAGAGAAGAGAGGAAAGAGATAAACCAGAGAGAAAACCCTAACCTGTTTCAAACCCTAATTCATTTTTCTTAAATCGTTTACACCAAACACCATACCTGAGTGTTTGAGAGTTACTTTGGTAGAGGTTTGAATGCAGATCGTGGTTTGAATCCCCAAAGTTTGAAATCTTGCGTCCAACTTAAGCATTTCGATTAGATATGTATTTCTCTTTCATAGAACTTATAAATCTGGCTATTTTATGTTATATTACACTTAGATCTACATTATTTAGTTTCTCACCTTGAGAAAACACATTTGTTGATTACTGTTATGTAAATGTTTTTCAAAACGTTAGAGTCAACAAATATATTTTCTATTTCTAGTTCTTATGAAACAAGACTTTTGACCTAGTTGGAATCCCAATTGGTGGTTTTTAATTTTAAAAATATTTTCAAAACCCTCTGAAATTGATTAAGACCTTGAACCGTCTTTCTAGCAAGGTAGCCTTGGATTCTGGGATTATTTGAAAGGTCAAATAAGGTCTTTTTATTTATAAAGAAGAGAGAAACTGAAAACAACATCATTTAGATCTGATCTGTAATTTGCTAGGACTTGTTTGTATAAATAAGTGTGTGTGTGCGCATGCATGTGTTAGAACACTTTCACAAATATTTTTCACACTACAACACAAGAAGTGTTAGCTGTAAGATCTTAAAACTTCAAGAGTCGACGTAAAGACTGGAACAAAGTGGAGAAGTTAGCAAACTGAGAAAGCAACATCAACATCAGATCTGCAGAAAAGTTAGAATCAAACCAGTGGGTACATATTCTAAACTTGTATATGTCTGTTTTGTGTGCATGTGTGTTATATAGTTTGTAACTTGTATATTTTGTTTTAGTGGATTTTTTGTTTCTGACTTAGAAGTCACCGTGGATGTTTTCTCAGTTGGGTGAGGTTTTACCACGTTAAAAACACCTTGTCCTTAATCTTTCTACATCTCCTCATCTCATTCTTGTGGTTGTACTGATTTAGTTGACTTAATCTATTTTAGTTTTGGTTTTCAAAACTAGTTATAAAATCTTGACCATATATCGTACATTTTTCATTAAAAACATCTTGTGATTAACTGGTTTTGATTTAAAGAAAAGAGTTTCTTCAAAAAATAGTTCGGAGTTACTTCAATAGTTTAATCTTGTATTAAACGGCCTAAGTAACAGTTTTTTTCAATTGGTATGAGGGCTTTAGAAATTATTTTTAAAGATCCCGTGTTTCTGAAATTATTTTCTTAAAATCAAAGAATGAACGAGAAATGTGAAAGATTTGGTTACTTGTCCAGACCTCCTCTCTTTGATGGAAACAACTTCCCTTACTGGAAAGTAAGGATGGTTGCTTTCATACAAGGAACCATAGGAGATGATGTCTAGGATATTATTGAAAATGGTTATACTAATCCTACTAAACCAACCACTGAAGGAAGCAATGAGAGGATTAAGAAAGTATTAAGTGAATTTACTCGAGAAGATAAGCAAGCCTCTCTGAACAATAACAAAGGCAAGAATGCCATCTTTTTGTCCATAAATGAACATGAGTTCAAAAGGATCTCATCTTGTACCACTTATAAGGAAGCTTGGGATACACCGGTTACTGTACATGAAGGTGGCACTAGAGTTAAGGCTACTAAAACACAGATGCTTATCCATCAGTATAACTCTTTAATCATGTCTGACTCTGAGTCATTTGATGATTTTACATGAATTTGACTGATATTGTGACCAAACTGCATGCTAATGGGATAAATTATGATAGACATGAAATTGTCTCTAAAATTCTAAGATCATTACCACAGATATTTGATAACAAAAGATATGCTATTGAGGAAATGAGTGACCAAAATCTCACTCCTGAATTAATCAGTAGTAAACTGAGAAGTGTGGAAATTGAATTAGAATTTAAGAAACAATTGACCGAGTCCCATAGGAAATAAACTAGTTCCAATTTGAGTTTTTCCTCTAAGCTGATGAAACCTGAGCTTAGTATTCCAAATAACGACTCTGATGAGGAATGTGATATACATGGTTTGGATAATCAAATTGCCTTGATGTCAAAACAGTTTAAGAAAATTGTCAAATTTAGAAATATAATGGCAAACAGACAAGGCAAGCCAAATTATCCAACTCAGGAGTTACTTCAATAGTTTAATCCTGTATTAAACGGCCTAAGTAACAGTTTTTTCAGTTGTAACATATTTACTGAGGGTATCGATTATTATTATTATTTTTTCATTCCATTTATTGTTTATATTCCTGCATGAATGGATTTTATTTATGCGCTGTGATTGGAATTTTTAAAAAGTTTAAAATTTGATGTCAGGTCTAATAGGTTATTAGTTATTAAAATGGTTTTTCGACAGTGATGCTGAGAATGAAACCACGTGAGATTCCTGTTTAATTTGATATAGGACTTGTCACCCGGTATTTTATTCGGCGGGTTGGCATAGGTGGCATCAGAGCATCAGGTTCTATTGTCCTTAGGAATCTGTGCGGACGTACTATGCTTTAAGCATTACCTTCTATTTGATGTAGAGCCACACATTTAGGATTGTTAATTCCTATGGTGAGATTTCGTTCTCCGACTATAAGGTGTGTGTGTGTGTGTGTGTGTGCGCGCGCGTGTATTAGTGAATCTTATTTACGATCGGGTGTGTTCGCTTGTCAAACCATGAAGGGTGACAGGCGGGGGCTGTTGGGAGGACAACAGGAGGAAGGGCTGAGTTCAGGTTGTAAAAATATGGGAATTGTAAGGACTGTTAGGGTGAAGCATTTGATATCTAAGTACCACCATGGTAGAAGGTGGTTCCAAATTAGACTTACTTAGTGTGGTTGGAATATGGGGGAGAGTCAGATAGGTCGTTGGAAAAAGACCATTTGTGGAAATTTAGAATTATTGAGATTGTGTGTGCTAGCCACTGGAAGTTAGATATCCAGAGGCTCTAGCTTATAATGAAGTGTATAATACCTGGAAGTGAAGGTTTTGGGTAAAAATTTTATTGGCTCGTAAGTGCAAAATTATGATGGTGGAGAGTCGACCACTACATTTAGAAAGCAAAATGTTGTGGCAAAGGTAAGGATCTTAGTTACGGTTTGACCGTAAGTTCCTTCATCAGTTGTTAAGTAGGAGATGGGTACGCTCCATTTGCGAAAATGAATTTATTTCTATAATGGATTATGTACCAGATGAGGCAGGTACAATGGAGAATAGAACTCTAAAGTAGGTATTGACTCGTGAGAAGAGTTTCCAGCGCTTAAGGTGATTTTGCTTGGGCGATCGATGCAGCCAGGGATAATGTTATGTTATTGCCAATGGATATACTAACATTTCTTCATGAAGGGAGAAAAAAGATTTAAATGATTTAGTCAAAGAGTAAAACCTGATGAAACGGTGTTAGTAAAATGCCGTCGAGGGGGAGGCCTATTAGGGGGTCCATCAAAATGGTTCAGATATCTAAATTCTTTCTAAGTGACGGTAAATTCAGTCGGGGCTGTTAAAGCCAATAGTGGGTTCCTTAGGGCCATCAGAGAAAAAGAAACAATGGGGTTAACCATCAAAGTTGAGGCTACCAGAGTTCGAGAGAAGGACAATTCTCATATGGTCAGCATGATCGGAGATAAGTGGAAAATACATAAAGATATTTTGTGGAGGAGTAGGAGCACATTCGCTAAATTTTACCCAAAGCAGGGATAAGAGAATGGTGCCTAGTAAGGGCAGTAATTAGAGTAGTTTTTGGTTTGGTCCGGACGAGTGTGCTATGGCCGGGAACCATTTGATAAGCCATGATGAATTGGAAAGGTGGGAATATGAGTTTTATCCTTAGAAAATGGGTCGTATTTTATGTGACATGGATTAGTTACTATATTTTAAGTAACGCTAGATTCACGTGTGAGGTGAGTTTAGTGCGTATATCGATAATATTATTATTATGTGTATGTTTTCCATGTTATTACGGTTATATTGTTAGTGGTGTGTATATTTTGTTTGAGATTACTCGTTTTAGTGATGTGTTATACGAGTATGATATTATTTGGGGTATAGTTTTATGGAAATGGTTAGATCGATAGTGTGCGCATATCGCAAGTCTATCGCAGTTGCTGTCCTAGGGTAGGATGTGTTGTTTTGACGATGCCTCACCTACAAGAGGGTCGAGATTGCATTCATGTTACATATTGTAGAGACTTCGGAGAGTATGGTTGTCTCGAGATAATTGATTACAGTGTGAAGGGACTTTATTAATAAGACTTGAGGTATATTGGATTCATGGTGGGGCTGAGAGATTTAACTCGTTTTTATGTTTAGCGCTCAGGACTTGGTGATAGAAAGAGAGCATTGTTATATCTCTCCTTTAGAGATGTGGGAGTTAAGATTGATATTTATATGTCAGGGGACAAGATTTAGAAAGTCTTGGTCATGTATTTGAGGTTTGTGGAATGTGATTACCACCAATGCTGAGTGATAGTGCATTTGGAGGAAATTTGTTCTTTAATTGAGATTGCGGGATGAAATGCGCATGAATTCGGATAAACTTCGTATTTAGAGAGAGACGGGAATTTAGGGGTACATGCTATGGACTAAGGGCCTAACGGATTTTTATGACCGACAATATTAAGTAGTAGTGTATCAGAGGGTTCCTTGTTTGGATTTTGCTTGGCGAGATATCCCATGCACGAAACATAGCGCAATGTTGGTAGTGGGGAGATGCTTAGCTATTAGTCCACGAGTTTGGTGCCCCGGTCATTACAAGTATGTAGTTATAACGGTGAGTTGGAAGTTACATTTCGAGATAAGGCTAGTGAAATCGGTAGTGCTATGACAAAGCACTGAAATTGTTACCACGAATTGAAGAATGGGGCAATGATGGGCAAGATTAAATTTCGATTTAAGGGGGTAATTGAGAATACCCAAGTATCATAGTCACGTTGTAAGTGCGAAGGCCATTATTGTAATGCGAGTGCAATAGGGCACTGTGTGTTACGTGTGAGGCGCACTTGAAATATATATATATATATATATATATATATATATATATATATATATATATGTGTCGATGTAAGCGGATTACCGGGTGTGTGGATGCCTTGGTTAGCTAATTTCATAATCATCCAAGTGAGAGGGACGTGAGAATAGAGCCAATCTGTTGATGCAATAAACTGGACTGAATCCCATTTTTATGATCACAGATAAATAGATAAAAGCAATCCAATCAAGCACATGAGAGACAAAATTTTTTAAAGTGGTTCGGCTATAAGGAAAAGCCTACGTCCAAAAATGCCAACCTCGGTTGGTTAGGAAACAAAATATTCCTAAAAATGCCAACCTCGGTTGGTTAGGAAACAAAATATTCCTAAAAATGCCAACTTTGGTTGGTTAGGAAACGAAATATTCCTAAAAATGCCAACCTGTTTGGCTAGGAAACGAAATATTCCTAAAAATGCCAACTTCGGTTGGTTAGGAAACGAAATATTCCTAAAAATGCCAACCTGTTTGGCTAGGAAACGAAATATTCCTAAAAATGCCAACCTGTTTGGCTAGGAAACGAAATATTCTCGCAAATGCCAACCTACGTTGGTCAGGAGGTAAGATTATTCCAGAAAGTGCAAAAGTTGCTAACTATGGCTGGTCGGGGATAAAAACCTACCAACTGTAGTTGATCGACAAAGAAAATTTACCGACCTTGGTTGGTCGGAAACATTTAAGATAAAAATCTACCAAGTATGGCTAGTCGGCGATAAAAACCCATTAACTGTAGTTGGTCGACAAGAAGAATTTATCGACCTTGGTTGGTCGGACACATTTTATGAAAAAGATAAAAATCTACCAAGTATGGCTGGTCGGGGATAAAAACCCACTAATTGTAGTTGGTCGACAAGCATAATTTAACGACCTTGGTTGGTTGGAAAAATTTTAAACATTTTTTACACTCGTGACTTTATTATTAAGTGATCGAGCAATATTATTGAAACTTGAATTTTTTTAACTATTACTGAGTTGCTCGACGAACAACACAGTATTGTTATCTTTTTAACAGATATGCATAAATGTAAAGTGTTTGATATTTATAAGACAATAGCAATTAAGATTTGCAAACAAAAATGAAAATCTTTCATTGAATTCAAAATAAATTACATTGATAATAAAATGAAAAGTACATTGATATTGAAATGTATACTAACTATTACATCAAAATTTCCTATTCTACTGGTCTTTTCCCCTCAGCTTTTGACACAGGTTCCTCGCCAGCAAGCGGATCATTTAAAGACTGAGGAGAATTGATGAAGTTGAGGTCCTTCAACATCCTGACATTCATCACGGATGGTCGATCTAAAAGATGCTCGGGACGAGATACCTCGGTTTGAGAATGTAAATTGTAGTCACCGAGATACTTTGAAATTAAGCTCCGAGGAATGGCCCGAGTAGGAATCTAATCCATGTCCAAATTGTATGGTGGCACAGGCAAGTCGAGCAACCCGGGATCATGGTAGTCCCACAGATAATGACCTTGTTCGAGCTTCAGCACACCTAAGGCATTCAGCCAACCTTATTTGTAGCCCTCATTGTTGACATTCTGGATACGATCGTCCAAGTGGAATAGTGCTTCGTTGTATCCAGCCATCCAGAACTCCCTGGGCTGTTTGTGGAATTGATATGTTAGCCTTTCTAGCTGCTTGTGGAGATTCTTGATGAAAAGCTCCTTATTCTCCAAGACGGACTTCTGCGCGGAGAGCTGTTTTTCCAGGTCCCTAATTTTCTTTGACATATCAGACAACGCCTGATTCTTCGCCATTAGTTGGAAGGCCTGGTTCTCTAAGGCAGACTGAGTCCTCTGTTCCTCGATAAGAACCCGAGCTGCTCTTGCTCGTCCCCGAGGAGCTCTTGCTCGTCCCCGAGAAGATGTGGAAGGGCCCGACCTCTTCAAGGTGTCCAACTCGTCCCTCAACTTGGCGTTCTCAACCTCTAAGAAAGAAAATCCCTCGTCGGTCACTGGGATCAAGGCACTAGAAGTGGAAGCTGCAGACTTCAATTGTGACAGCTCCTTTTGCAGGTTGTTGTTTTCCTTTTCCAGCAACTCAGCAATCTGTCTACATTCTTCGACCTCACCTCTCAAGGTTCTCTCCCTTACATCGTACCCAGCAAAAAGTTCTCGTAGCCCTTGTCGGCAATGATTTGCTGGTACTTCTTCTCGTACCCCTCATGCAACAAAGCAGTGGATTCTTTGTATTGAAGCTGAAAGTCTTCGAGGGTGCTTTGAAGATCCTCGATCATTTCATAATAGGCAACGTTATTGGCTACAACCCGATTAAGTAGACACTTCAGATATTTATATGCTTCCACTGCCTTTTCTGCTTCCTCCTTCTGCCGACCTACTTCTTGAAGCTGGCCCAACCTTTCCTCAGCAACCCTGAGCTTATTCTAAAGCTCCCCTGCAGCTCTGAGTTTCTCCTCAAGCTCTTTATTTGCCTTCTCCAAGGCAGTCTTTTTCTTCCCCAACTCCTTGGAGGCATCAACAGCTCGAGCTTTTTCTTGCTCGGTGGAGGCAAGCTTTTTCTTCCAGACAGCCTTGTCAGTGGCATATGTCTGGCGAGAATCGTCCAAAGACTTGATAGCTTCTGCCAAAGCTCCTTCCACACTGGACGAGGAGCATGAAGCTTTAATTACTTCGTCCTTCTTCAAGATTATGTTGAAGCAGCTCGTCAACTGTGAACAGAAAAAGAAAGCAAGTTAGAAACAGAAATGACAAAGGAAATATAAAAAAATCAAAGTAAAGAGACTTACAGAAGCAAGGTGACGAGCAACTAAAGAAGTAACCATGTCTCGAGTAAGGTTATCTTCAGTACCTTGGACCTCGGGAATGATCCAGGACTTTACCGAGCTCATGGCAGAGCTCGGGGGAATAAAAGTGGGAACTCCAGTCCCAGCAGCTGGGGGCTGAGTAATGGTGTCAGCCAAATTAACCGAGGAGCTTTTCTTCAGCCTCCTCGGGGGAACAGGAACAGATTCAACCAAGGAAAAACCCTTGGTCGGTGATATCACAATCACCTCTCCAGGAGCAGCAGACCTGCTCGGAGCCATAGCGGGCTTCTCGGCAACTTTAGTAGGAGCAGCTGGAGGAGCTGCATCAGTCTTCTTTGTCCCCTCCCTTGGGACGTCAATCTTACTCCTTTTTGCCTCTCCAGAACCAGAGGCAGTTTTCTCAAACAAGGTGGGAGGTATTCTCTTCTTCATCCTTTCGCTCAAAGGAATATGGGATTCAGGCGAAGAACTTGCAGAGGCTGGTACTGGCTCTGTTTCACTGATCACTGGACGAGCAGTGAAAGAGGTTGTGTAGCTCTTATACTGTAGCAAATACGAGGCCGATCTAATGTGCTCGTCGACAACACTTTGATGCAGACTCCAGATAAGTCCCAAATGCCTTATATTGACATCTGCTTCTTTTGGGCACTTTCTCTTGCTATCAACTGCAAATAAACAAACATTGTTATCAGTGACACATTTTATCAAACACAAAAGAAACATGATTTCAAAATAAATAAAATGAAATTAAAATAACCTATCCCATTGCCATAAGGAGGGCATCTGGGACCCTGGTAAACCTCATCTCCATCTAATGGAGGGTGTTGCCAATTTTTTATGACAACCCCGTGTTCAAAATAATCCCTATTGGCATTAGGGAGATTGACTACTAAGGCTCTATTTAAAAATCTAGTTTTTAAATAAAAAATATTATCATTAACTGCCCATCTATAGCAGTACATGATTTCTGGGATTCCTATACGAGTTCCATGCACTTGATTTAATCTATGCACCCCATTAACTATTCTCCATGTGTTGGGGGCTATTCGTGCAGGAACAACGTCGAAGTACTGACAGAATTCCAGACACAAGGGATTTGGTGGAAAAGAAAATCCACATTCAGCAAAAAAGAGACTGGGGAACCAATGTCCCTCAGCCAAATTGAAATAATTCGAAGGCTCAGAAAGCTCTTCCAAAACAGCCCATGAGGGAATGGAAAAATCAGAGCGAAACTTTTCAAGAGACTCAACAGGGTAAACCATGATGATGAATAATAGAAATGAAGAAGAAAGAAGAAGATCTTACAGAAAAAGAGTAGAGCTGATGACGACGGACGATGGAAGAGATGAATACACAAGAGAGTAGAAGACAATAAAAAACTCAAAGATACAAATTTGAAAAGGTAGAAGACGATGGAAGTGTCTGTGAAGTTTAAATACCTTGCCTTGGGAAATGGTGAAGTAATGATTACAAAAAAGGATGATTACGTTACCGACGGCTAAAAAGATGAAAAGTGGCGCGGGAATCAGAGCGGGCAATAGCGGCTAAAAAGACGAAAAGTGACGCGGGAATCGAAGCACGCAGAAAAGTCCAAAAAAGCATGATTCTACGAATTGGGAAGAAGAAATAAATACAAGGGAAACGCTCCTAAAAATCAGGAAGACTACTTAAAGCTACCATACTCCGAGAAAGAATGTTCCATACTCCTCAAATTTCGAACTATGAAACATTGGGGGATTCTGTTGATACCAAATTTAATCTGCTGACATGGACCAATCATATGAAGACACGTGGCTATCTACATGGAAACAACAAGCACTTCCGAGATGATCACACGCTCCGAGGAACGAGACTACAACGAGGAAGACTAGTTCCCCGAGGAACACTGCTTCCCCAAGGAACTCACACGCTCCGAGGAACAATACCTCTCCGAGGAAATCTTGAATACCGAGAAGCTTAGGCGGTCCGAGCAACTCAGGCGATCCGAGCTGCACCTCGAACAAAACATTAATAACTGGATAACCAACAGTTCAACTGATTTATTAAATGCTTATCATTCAGACGCACACGTATAAGGGGCATTGAATGTATTACCCTTTCATATGTACCTCATTTAATGTATTAACTTTTCACATTTACAGCCTCAGGGCTATAAATACATTGCACAATCCTCATTGTAAGGGGATCCCGAATCCAAACCCTGGAATCGAGAGAGGAATTTCTTGAGAGAATTTGTAATCAAGAATTCCTAAACATTCAGCAATAACACAACAGTGGACGTAGGCCATTCTTATAAGGCTGAACCACTTTAAAAATCAACTCAGGCGGTCCGAGCTGCACCTCGAACAAAACATTAATAGCTGGATAACCAACAGTTCAACTTATTTATTAAATGCTTATCATTCAGACGCACACGTATAAGGGGCATTGAATGTATTACCCTTTCATATGTACCTCATTTAATGTATTACCTTTTCACATTTACAGCCTCAGGGCTATAAATACATTGCACAATCCTCATTGTAAGGGGATCCCAAATCCAAACCCTGGAATCGAGAGAGGAATTTCTTGAGAGAATTTGTAATCAAGAATTCCTAAACATTCAGCAATAACACAACAGTGGACGTAGGCCATTCTTATAAGGCTGAACCACTTTAAAAATCTTTTGTCTCATTTATTTATCTGTGATTGAATTATTAGAGTGATCTAATTTTTTACATCAATAGATTGGCGCCGTCTGTAGGAAACGACTGGTAATATCGTTTTTCATCAAAAACAATTCATCACAAATGGCTGATATGCCGGAATCCAACAATCGAAACGCTGAAACTCCTCCAAATCCATCTGCTCCGCCAATTATTCCAGATCTGACTGGAATAATGGCAAATCTGGCTCAGGGTCAGACCGTCATGCAAGAAACAATGCGACAACTCATCCAAACCCTTCATGGCGGTGCATCAACCCATTCCGAACCACGAAGCATTCAAAGAAATACTCGTGCGCCTTCTTCACGTACTAGGCGTACCAATTCATATCGCAATGAGGAGTCTGAAAATTTCTCTTATCAACCTGGGCGAACTTCGTCCGTGCGAGCCACAGATACTGACCAACGTGTCACCCTCTCCCCAGAAAGGACCAGCGCATTGGAAAGATTAAGTAGAGTTTCTCCTTTCGACTGATTAGGCCCTAGGAGGAATAAAAGTCCTCTTAATGCAGCGTCGAGGAGCTTTCGAAGACCATCAGATTTAAGGGAAAGATCTGCCTAGTCGCGACCAATTGCTCGTCAAGATAGATCCTATGACCGACCAGTTGCTCGTCAAGATAAATCCCAAGAAGCCACTTCAACGCGATCAGTTGCTCGAACCAACAAGCCCGAGGAAAGAAACGATGCATGAAAAGGATCTATTCAAAGGCTGGAGGATAGATTAGGGGAAATGGCTAAGGCTAAGAACCCTCTACAACGAACCTTTATTCGAGGAACACCTTTTGTCCAGGACATTGTGGATTTTCCAACACCATCAAAATTCAAAGCACCTGTTGTGACTCCCAAGTATGATAGGAAGACTGACCCTGTCCTTCATATAGAACAATACCAAGCTGCATCCGACATCTATGCTGTCCCAGATGAGATGAGATGCAGAGCATTCTCGGGAACACTTATCGGATCTGCTCAAATATGGTATAATAATCTTCCTTGGGGTAAGATTTCAACTTTTCTTCAACTGGCCGAGTTATTCATTGGGAAATTCTGCTTTGGAGTAAAGCCAGTTAAACGAGTAGCACATTTGTTAAGTGTTAGACAAAAAGCTGGTGAGAGTATCAGAGATTATATAACTCGTTTTAATAACGAGAAACTCGAAGTCATTGATTATGAGGAGAAGACAACGATTACTGCTTTGATGAGTGGACTACTGCCAAACAAGTTGTACTACACCTTGGCCAAAGATCCACCTCGAACCATGTCGGACCTGATGGGAAAAGCGTCCAAGATTATGAATGCCGAGGAGGCTATGTCTGCGAAGAAGAATATGAACGCCAAAGAAACCAAGGTGGAAGGTGATAAAGCTAAGAAGAAAGAACATAAGAACAATGGTGGTGACAAACAATCCAAAAATAGATCGTCATGGGAGGTCTTGAGGAAATTTGATAATTACACACCTTTGAAGGCAAATATCAACCACGTCCTGGAAGAAATTAAGAATAGCGAGGAGTTAAACTGGCCAAAGAAAATGAAGGCAGACCCTGACACGAGGAATAGGGAAAAATATTGCGAGTTCCACAAGGATCATGGCCATATGACCAAAAATTGCATAGCTCTTCAGAATGAGATTGAAACACTCATCCGACGAGGAAAGCTAGCAAAGTATGTTGATCGGGGAGACGAAAGAAGAAACAACGACCGAACTAGAGAGAGGTCTAGATATCCTCGTCAAGCAGAGGAGAACAAGAAGAGAAACCATGAAGTTGATCCAAATGATGACCCCGATCTTCCCAAGAAACTAAGACAGCTAGAACGAGAGGTATTTTCAATACGCTTTGGGTCATTTGATTGTAATGTTATTACAAGAGGAGATGCAGGAGGAGGAGACCTTGCTGCAGAAAGAAAAGCTTACCTCGGTGAGGCTCAAGCTTGCTCGTACATTCAGCGAATAAATCTAGCTGAGGAAGATCGCCCGAGAAAGGTGAACAAGGAGAAATTGGTCATCGGTTTTTCAAAAAATGACCTTGCAGGTGTTTTATATCCTCATGATGATCCACTGGTGATCAAGATGAGAATGAAGGAGGTAATGATTTCAAGAGTGCTGGTCGATAATGGTAGCTCGGTATACATCATGTTCTACTCGTGTTTCGATAGTTTAAATCTAAAGCTATCTCAACTGGAGCCTTACCACAGACCCCTCATCGGTTTTGCTGGCGAGAAAGTATTTCCACTTGGGATGATCAAGTTGGATATATTCATTGGTACTTGGCCTGCTTGTCGGACAGAAAGAATACGTTTCTTCGTGATGGATAAAAATGTCCAATCATCGTACAATATCATCATGGGAAGAGTAGGATTGAAGAAGTTTGAGGCTGTACCATCTACGGTGCATCAGTGCCTAAAATTTCCAACAAACTTTGGAGTAGGAGTTGTGAAAGGTGATCAGAAAGTAGCTCGAGAATGCTATTATTCATCCGCCGAGTAAGAAGAACTGGAAGAATCAAAGAAAAAGACTACTACCTATCAAGTGGATGAAGGTGCAGAAATTGAAACACTGGATCCTCGAGATGAGTCGCAACTCGTGAAGGGTCAAGTGGTGGAAGCTACTGAAAACATCATTCTGGACGACGAGCACCCTGAGTGAACTACTCAAATAGGTTCATCGTTGGAAGCCTCATTAAAACAGGAATTGATAACTTTCCTTAGAAGCAGGAGACAAACTTTTGCGTGGAGTCATGAAGATATGCCTGGGATAGACCCAAACTTCTTATGTCACGAGCTCAATGTGAATAAGGAGATCAAGCCTGTGAAGCAGAGAAGAAGGGTATTCAGTCCCGAGAAGAATCAAGCTATACAGGAGGAAGTCGAGAAGCTCCAGAAAGCTTGTTTCATTGAAGATGTTAAATATCCAGATTGGTTAGCTAATGTGGTGATGGTAAAGAAGAAAAACAACAAGTGGAGGATGTGTGTAGACTTCACCGACCTCAACAAAGCATGCCCAAAAGATCATTTTCCATTGCCCCGAATTGATCAACTGGTGGATGCTACCTCGGGACACGAGTTGCTGAGCTTCATGGATGCTTATTCTGGTTACAATTAGATCAAAATGAAACCTGAAGATAGGGAGAGTGCTTCTTTCATTACCCCTAGGGGAACTTATTGTTATAATTTTATGTCTTTTGGTTTGAAAAATGCAGGTGCGACATATCAGAGGCTGATGAACAAGGTCTTTTCTGAACAAATCAGTGACAATATGGAAGTCTATGTTGACGATATGCTGACGAAAAGCAAGAAAGCTGTCGATCATCTAGTTGACTTAAGTCAGACTTTTGATCAACTAGATAAATATCAAATGAAGCTAAACCCGACGAAGTGCATCTTTGGAGTACGAGAAGGCTACTTCTCGGGTACATTATCAATCAACGAGGCATTGAAGCAAATCCTGAAAAGATCAAAGCTCTGTTAGGGCTGCGATCTCCAACAACGAAGAAGGAAGTACAGAGTCTCACTGGACGAGTAGCGGCACTCAACAAATTTGTGTCACGAGCAACTGATAGATGTCTCCCGTTCTTCAAGACACTCAGAAAGACTTTTGAGTGGAATGATGAATGTGAGAAGGCTTTTCAAGATTTAAAGAAATACTTGGGAGTACCTCCACTGTTGTCCAGGCCGGTGATGGGAGAAAAATTGTATTTGTACCTTGCAGTGTTCGAGAATGCAGTTAGCTCGACGTTGATCAGAGTGGAGAATGGAGTACAAAAGCTAATTTACTACACAAGTAAAGCCTTACGAGGAGCAGAGATCAGATATCCAAGGCTGGAGAAATTGGCACTGGCGCTGATTGAGGCTAGTAGGAGAATGAGGCCATACTTCCAGGCTCATACTATAGTATATAATGATATGCCATTGAGGCAAGCCCTTCATAAGCCAAAAAAATTAGGAATATTGATGTACTGGGCAATAGAACTCGGGGAATATGATATAATTTATGAACCCAGATCATCGCTAAAAGGGCAGGCTGTAGCAGATTTTATAGCGGAGTTCACCTATCCTGATACCCCCGAGGAGAAAAAGTTGCTCGCTGATCAACCTGTGGATGTTACAGGATCAACAAACACAAGCTCAGACCAATTCCGATTGGTAAAAGGGCGTGTGGATGTTACAGGATGTGATGCAGAGATAGTTGTGAGGACTCCGGATGAGGAACAAGATTTGCTCGCTGATCAACCTGTGGATGTTACAGGATCAACAAAAACAAGCTCAGACCAATTCGGATTGGTAAAAGGGCGTGTGGATGTTACAGGATCAATAAAAATAAGCTCAGACCAATTCCGATTGGTAAAAGGGCGTGTGGATGTTACAGGATGTGATGCAGAGATAGTTGTGAGGACTCCGGACGAGGAACAAGAGTTTCTCGCTGATCAACTTGTGGATGTTACAGGATCGACAAACACTAGCTCAGACCAACTCCGGTTGGTAAAAGGGCAAGTGGATGTTACAGGATCATTAAATTCGAGCTCAGACCAACTCCGGTTGGTAAAAGGGCAAGAAAAGATGATCGACGAAGAGCAAGAAAAATCCGAGGAGAAAAGGAAGCAGCAAATATTTCACCGAGGAACTCTGACTGATCAAAAATTTGAAGACGAGTTACCTATATGGAGGCTATATGTAGATGGCTCATCTTGCACTGCAGGATGTGGCGCGGGGATAGTTTTGAGCACTCCGAATGAGGTCGACATGGAATACGCCCTGCGTTTCCAATTTAAAGCTTCCAACAATGAGGCTGAGTATGAGGCGATGATTGCAGGACTTAGTTTGGCAAAAATTATGGAGGCGCAGCAGGTTATTGTTTTCAGTGATTCTCAATTGATAGTAAATAAAATGTTGGGAGTATATGCAGTTAAAGGAGAATTAATGATCAGATATCATGCAAAAACAAAGGAGCTGGCGTCAGAATTACCGCTATTCAGTTGGTCAGAATACCAAGAATGGAGAATGCGAGAGCAGACGCCCTAGCTCGACTAGCATCAGCTACTCGCACCGAGCTACGACGAACAATCCCAATTGAAGTGTTAGCTGGTCGGAGTATAGATGAATATCTGACGATGAACTTTATCACCCTCGATTTAGGACCATCCTGGATGGATCCCATCAGGGCATATATCGAGGAGGTAGAATTGCTAATTGACAAGCTCGCAGCCAAAAAATTGAAGTTTAAAGCTGCTCGGTATGTATTAACAAATGGTGTTTTATATAGACGAGGAATTATGGCAGGTTTGCAGAGATGTGTACACCCCTCCGAGGTGAAAGAATTAATTGAAGAGATCCACGAAGGGTCCTGTGGAGCACATGTAGCAGGTCGGACGCTTTTACAAAGGGTGATGACGCAGGGATACTACTGGCCGACGATGAGGACAGATTGTATAGCCTATGCCAAGAAATGTGACATGTGCCAGCGTTTTTCCTCCATCCGAAGAACTCCACAAGCATTGTTGACACCCATAACTTCACCTTGGCCATTTGCCATGTGGGGAATTGATTTGGTTGGGCCACTGCCAACGACCCGAGGAAGGTTCAAATACCTCGTCGTCGTAGTGGATTATTTTACTAAGTGGGTAGAAGCTGAGCCACTCATCGACATGACGTACGAGAAGGTGTACCAATTTGTATGGAAGAATATCATTTGTCGATATGGTCTTCCTCATGATTTCATCACAGACCATGGAACACAATTTGATAACGAGGAGTTCGCTGCCTATTGTCATCAATCAAACATTTTGAAGGTCCACTTAGCACCAGGTCATCCTCAAAGCAATGGACAAACTGAAGTGACAAACAGAACGCTGCTAAATGGATTGAAGAAAAGACTGGATGATGCGAAAGCAAACTGGATCAACGAGTTACAATCAGTACTTTGGGCTTACCGAACTACTCCCCGAGTAGCAACTGGAGAATTACCATATATGCTGGCGTTTGGAAGTGAAGCTGTCATACCTGCCGAGTTGGGCCTCCCAACACACAGGGTACTTAATTTTAATTCCCCTATCAGCGACTTAATGAGAAGATTGGATTTAGATATGCTCGAGGAAGTTAGAGAAGAAGAAGCCATTAGAAATGCTGCTTACCAGCAGCGAACAGCTTTGTTCTACAACAAAAGGGTGAAGAAGTGCGACCTGAAAGAAGGAGACTATGTACTGAAGAAAGTAATTCAAAAGCACAACAAACTGGAGGCAAATTGGCATGGACCATACCGAGTTACAGAAGTTGTTCGACCAGGAACTTATCGAATAGCAACTTTAGAAGGCGAGGAGTTTAAGAATGCATGGAACGCAGAGCATCTGCGCAAGTATTATCAGTGATGTATATGTAACGCAGTTCCATCAGTATGAATAAAACGAAGATATTCTGCCAAAGTCTCTCCTTTTTATTGAGAATTTTTCGGGGAATACTAGTGCTACACACTACTCGGCAAAACTCGGCAAAGCTCAGACTGCTCAGCAAAATATTCCTAAAAATGCCAACCTCGGTTGGTTAGGAAACAAAATATTCCTAAAAATTCCAACCTCGGTTGGTTAGAAAACAAAATATTCCTAGAAATGCCAACCTCGATTGATTAGGAAATAAAATATTCCTAAAAATGCCAACCTCGGTTGGTTAGGAAACAAAATATTCCTAAAAATGCCAACTTCGGTTGGTTAGGAAACGAAATATTCCTAAAAATGCCAACCTGTTTGGCTAGGAAACGAAATATTCCTAAAAATGCCAACTTCGGTTGGTTAGGAAACAAAATATTCCTAAAAATGCCAACCTGTTTGGCTAGGAAACGAAATATTCCTAAAAATGCCAACCTGATTGGCTAGGAAACGAAATATTCCTAAAAATGTCAACCTATTTGGCTAGGAAACGAAATATTCCTAAAAATGCCAACCTGTTTGGCTAGGAAACGAAATATTCTCGCAAATGCCAACCTACGTTGGTCAGGAGGTACATATATTCTCGAAAATACCAACTTATGTTGGTCGGGAGGTAAGATTATTCCAGAAAGTGCAAAAGTTGCTAACTATGGCTGGTCGGGGATAAAAACCCACCAACTGTAGTTGATCGACAAGGAAAATTTACCGACCTTGGTTGGTCGGAAACATTTAAGATAAAAATCTACCAAGTATGGCTAGTCGGGGATAAAACCCCACTAACTGTAGTTGGTCGACAAGAAGAATTTATCGACCTTGGTTGGTCGGACACATTTTATGAAAAAGATAAAAATCTACCAAGTATGGCTGGTTGGGGATAAAAACCCACTAACTGTAGTTGGTCGACGAGCATAATTCAACGACCTTGGTTGGTTGGAAAAATTTTAAACATTTTTTACACTCGTGACTTTATTATTAAGTGATCGAGCAATATTATTGAAACTTGAATTTTTTTAACTATTACTGAGTTGCTCGACGAACAACACAGTATTGTTATCTTTTTAACAGATATGCATAAATGTAAAGTGTTTGATATTTACAAGACAATAGCAATTAAGATTTGCAAACAAAAATGAAAATCTTTCATTGAATTCAAAATAAATTACATTGATAATAAAATGAAAAGTACATTGATATTGAAATGTATACTAACTATTACATCAAAATTTCCTATTCTACTGGTCTTTTCCCCTCAGCTTTTGACACAGGTTCCTCACCAGCAGGCGGATCATTTAAAAACTGAGGAGAATTGATGAAGTTGAGGTCCTTCAACATCCTGACATTCATCACGGATGGTCGATCTAAAAGATGCTCGGGACGAGATACCTCGGTTTGAGAATGTAAATTGTAGTCACCGAGATACTTTGAAATTAAGCTCCGAGGAATGGCCCGAGCAGGAATCCAATCCATGTCCAAATTGTATGGTGGCACAGGCAAGTCGAGCAACCCGGGATCATGGTAGTCCCACAGATAATGACCTTGTTCGAGCTTCAGCACACCTAAGGCATTCATCCAACCTTATTTGTAGCCCTTATTGTTGGCATTCTGGATACGATCGTCCAAGTGGAATAGTGCTTCGTTGTATCCATCCATCCAGAACTCCCTGGGCTGTTTGTGGAATTGATATTTTAGCCTTTCTAGCTGCTCGTGGAGATTCTTGATGAAAAGCTCCTTATTCACCAAGACTGACTTCTGCGCGGAGAGCTGTTTTTCCAGGTCCCTAATTTTCTTTGACATATCAGACAACGCCTGGTTCTTCGCCATAGTTGGAAGGCCTGGTTCTCTAATACAGACCGAGTCCTCTGTTCCTCGATAAGAACCCGAGCTGCTCTTGCTCATCCCCGAGGAGCTCTTGCTCGTCCCCGAGAAGATGTGGAAGGGCCCGACCTCTTCAAGGTGTCCAACTCGTCCCTAAACTTGGCGTTCTCAACCTCTAAGAAAGAAAATCCCTCGTCGGTTACTGGGATCAAGGCACTAGAAGTGGAAGCTGCAGACTTCAATTGTGACAGCTCCTTTTGCAGGTTGTTGTTTTCCTTTTCCAGCAACTCAGCAATCTGTCTACATTCTTCGACCTCACCTCTCAAGGTTCTCTCCCTTACATCGTACCCAGCAAAAATTTCTCGTAGCCCTTGTCGGCAATGATTTGCTGGTACTTCTTCTCGTACCCCTCATGCAACAAAGCAGTGGATTCTTTGTATTGAAGCTGAAGGTCTTCGAGGGTGCTTTGAATATCCTCGATCATTTCATAATAGGCAACGTTATTGGCTATAGCCCGATTAAGTAGACACTTCAGATATTGATATGCTTCCACTGCCTGTTCTGAAGCATCCTGGCCGAGGATGTCGACAACTTGTGCTGCACTCAAGTCTGTGTGACCAGCTTTAAAGTACGCATTACATTGTCGCAGTAATTTTGTATCATGGGCAGATAGCAGTTCCATCCTGGCCAGAAACTAGCAGAGAAAGAAGAACAATCATCAATAAGAAGAATAAGCAGAGTATGAATGGAAGATAAACAACAGTATGCAAAAAGAACTCAAGTTTTATTAGATCATAATTCAGAGTTACACATTCTGGATTACATTTGATAAAATGAAACAAAATAAAGAGAAACCCGAACAACGCTACACCTTTTACTTATCTCCGTAAACCCTCTCGGGAGGCTGGGATGAAGAGGTAGGTTGCTCGGAGGGAAGCGATAGTTGCTCGGGGAGAGTAGGCAGTTGCTCGGAGGAAGAAACGACTTGCTGATTTTCCTCAGCAGCAGGCTGGATGGCTAGGGCATGATCTCCCATCACCATCGAAGACTCTTTGGAGGTAGCTTCGTCCTCTTCTAAGTCTTCTGGAGTTGGAGGGGGACCAGGATATGTCTCTGGAAGAGCTCTAAAGACTCGTTGACCTTCATTTCCTGAAGGGCAGCAACCCATCCATCCCTAAAGTATTTGAGACTGCCATAGTCCACTTAAGACACCATGGCAGCCAACCCCTTGTTCCACCCCTTGCCCCAGCCAGAGCTGAAGGACTTCTTCACGGCAGCTTTCCTCTTCAGCTTCTCCGAGGAAAGTTTCTCGGACAGCAGGTTCTCAGCGGCCTTCAATTTATTTTCTGCTTCCTCCTTCTGCCGACCTACTTCTTGAAGCTGGCCCAACCTTTCCTCAACAACCCTGAGCTTATTCTCAAGCTCCCTTGCATCTCTGAGTTTCTCCTCAAGCTCTTTATTTGCCTTCTCCAAGGCAGTCTTTTTCTTCCCCAACTCCTTGGAGGCATCAACAGCTCGAGCTTTTTCTTGCTCGGTGGAGGCAAGCTTTTTCTCCCAGACAGCCTTGTCAGTGGCATATGTTTGGCGAGAATCGTCCAAAGACTTGATAGCTTCTGCCAAAGCTCCTTCCACACTGGACGAGGAGCATGAAGCTTTAATTGCTTCGTCCTTCTTCAAGATTATGTTGAAGCAGCTCGTCAATTGTGAACAGAAAAAGAAAGCAAGTTAGAAACAGAAATGACAAAGGAAATATAAAAAATTCAAAGTAAAGAGACTTACAGAAGCAAGGTGACGAGCAGCTAAAGAAGTAACCATGTCCCGAGTAAGGTTATCTTCAGTACCTTGGACCTCGAGAATGATCCAGGACTTTACCGAGCTCATGGCAGAGCTCGGGGGAACAAAAGTGGGAACTCCAGTCCCAGCAGCTGGGGGCTGAGTAATGGTGTCAGCCAAATTGATCGAGGAGCTTTTCTTCAGCCTCCTCGGGGGAACAGGAACAGATTCAACCAAGGAAGAACCCTTGGTCGGTGATATCACAATCACCTCTCCAGGAGCAGCAGACCTGCTCGGAGCCATAGTGGGCTTCTCGGCAACTTTAGTAGGAGCAGCTGGAGAAGCTGCATCAGTCTTCTTTGTCCCCTCCCTTGGGACGTCAATCTTACTCCTTTTTGCCTCTCCAGAACCAGAGGCAGTTTTCTCAAACAAGGTGGGAGGTCTTCTCTTCTTCATCCTTTCGCTCAAAGGAATATGGGATTCAGGCGAAGAACTTGCAGAGGCTGGTACTGGCTCTGTTTCACTGATCACTGGACGAGCAGTGAAAGAGGTTGTGTAGCTCTTATACTGTAGCAAATACGAGGGCGATCTAATGTGCTCGTCGGCAACACTTTGATTCAGACTCCAGATAAGTCCCAAATGCCTTATATTGACATCTGCTTCTTTTGGGCACTTTCTCTTGCTATCAACTGCAAATAAACAAACATTGTTATCAGTGACACATTTTATCAAACACAAAAGAAGCATGATTTCAAAATAAATAAAATGAAATAAAAATAACCTATCCCATTGCCATAAGGAGGGCATCTGGGACCCTGGTAAACCTCATCTCCATCTAATGGAGGGTGTTGCCAATTTTTTATGACAACCCCGTGTTCAAAATAATCCCTATTGGCATCAGGGAGATTGACTACTAAGGATCTATTTAAAAATATAGTTTTTAAATAAAAAATATTATCATTAACTGCCCATCTATAGCAGTACATGATTTCTGGGATTCCTATACGAGTTACATGCACTTGATTTAATCTATGCACCCCATTAACTATTCTCCATGTGTTGGGGGCTATTCGTACAGGAACAACGTCGAAGTACTGACAGAATTCCAGACACAAGGGATTTGGTGGAAAAGAAAATCCACATTCAACAAAAAAGAGACTGGGGAACCAATGTCCCTCAGCCAAATTGAAATAATTAGAAGGCTCAGAAAGGTCTTCCAAAACAACCCATGAGGGAATGGAAAAATCAGAGCGAAACTTTTCAAGAGACTCAACAGGGTAAACCATGATGAAGAATAAAGAAGAAGATCTTACAGAAAAAAGTCGAGCTGATGACGACGGACGATGGAAGAGATGAATACACAAGAGAGTAGAAGACAATGAAAAACTCAAAGATACAAATTTGAAAAGGTAGAAGACGATGGAAGTGTCTTTGAAGTTTAAATACCTTGCCTTGGGAAATGGTGAAGTAATGATTACAAAAAAGGATGATTACGTTATCGGCGGCTAAAAAGATGAAAAGTGACGCGGGAATCAGAGCGGGTAACAGCGGCTAAAAAGACGAAAAGTGATGCGGGAATCGAAGCACGCAGAAAAGTCCAAAAAAGCATGATTCTACGAATTGGGAAGAAGAAATAAATACAAGGGAAACGCTCCTAAAAATCAGGAAGACTATTTAAAGCTACCATACTCCAAGAAAGAATGTTCCATACTCCTCAAATTTCGAACTATGAAACATTGGGGGATTCTGTTGATACCAAATTTAATCTGCTGACATGGACCAATCATATGAAGACACGTGGCTATCTACATGACAACAACAAGCACTTACGAGATGATCACACGCTCCGAGGAACGAGACTACAACGAGGAAGACTAGTTCCCCGAGGAACACTGCTTCTCCGAGGAACTCACACCCTCCGAGGAACTTTACCTCTCCGAGGAAATCTTGAATATCGAGAAGCTTAGGCGGTCCGAGCAACTCAGGCGGTTCGAGATGCACCTCGAACAAAACATTAATAGCTGGATAACCAACAGTTCAACTGATTTATTAAATGCTTATCATTCAGACGCACACGTATAAGGGGCATTGAATGTATTACCCTTTCATATTTACCTCATTTAATGTATTACCTTTTCACATTTACAGCCTCAGGGCTATAAATACCTTGCACAATCCTCATTGTAAGGGGATCTCGAATCCAAACCCTGGAATCGAGAGAGGAATTTCTTGAGAGAATTTGTAATCAAGAATTCCTAAACATTCAGCAATAACACAACAGTGGACGTAGGCCATTCTTATAAGGCTGAACCACTTTAAAAATCTTTTGTCTCATTTATTTATCTGTGATTGAATTATTAGAGTGATCTAATTTTTTACATCAACAGTGATATATATACATGTAGGGCAGTTATAATAAAGTTGGAATGATATAATGGTTTAAGTGTCACGAGAGAAAGATGATGATCCAAGTATATGTATACGATGAGAGTAGCACGCGTTAAATGGAATGAAAGGCTATAGAAAGCCATAAAAAGGATGTCTCTTGAGAATAGGAAAATCTAACTATTATGGTAAATTTGGGGCGGAGTCCTACTCAGTCAAATGTTGAGATTGACTTACGCGTAAGTCAAATGGTGATGTCAATAAGGTAATAAGAACCCAGAAGTGCACGTATTGGTGAAAGGTGCACGAGTCGAAACTTCTGGTATACCCTGAAAAAGAAGCATAGTATTAGTATCACTCATTATGAGACGTTATGAGTGGAAGTTGGTGTCGAGCGTGACATAGTTAATTGTCTCCAGGATTTGCACCAGTGCGAGGTACTGCCCAGTATTACTGCGAATTAGGATGAAATATTTTAACCCCACCCCGATAGGGGATTCTAGGAAGTAGTGGCGGACGATGTTTACTTTGGGTAAGTCATGTCACCTAAGATCTGATGAGTCGGCGAGAGGTGACTGACGACTTGTAAAGCGTTATCAATTCAAATTCACGGTTGTTTTCCTCCCATAACTGATATAGCTTGTAAGTTAAGTATAGCATAATACATTATGCGGGAGAAGAAGTTTCTGTTGGAAGGATTTTTGTGGACAAAGAGCTTATTGAGGTTTTGAGTGTAAAACCTTAACTTTTCTCCCTCCAGTTGTTCAGAGGTGATAGGATAATTACAATTTTGATTGGATGAGAATTAAAATCCGATGATTTATGTGGAGGATCCACAACTATTTTGGATGACTTGTGACTATCGTAAGAGTTATGTCGTCATGAATTGATGTTTGGAGGACCAATTAGGGTGGTCAAATGGTTATATGCTTTCTCTCAGGATGGGAGTTTCGCATTGGGATGAATATGGGGAGCTGGCATGTAGTGATGTGTGGCCTTCCAATATTAAGGCAATAGAGCCCGTGAAGTATAGTATCATCTTATTTGTATGTAGTTGGTGAAGCACAAGGTGTGATGTGCTATTTTGGGGTGCGACCCTATGACTGATGGAGTGTATCAGTATTAAGAGAATGTAATCAGCTTGCTTTGAAACTAGGGGAAATAGTGATAGAGCCTCACTTTGAGATTTATTTTTGAGTACTAAGAGGATGTGTTGTGGTAAAGATCCTCGATTTAAGTAGTGATTGTATCTCAATTTGGAGGACGAAATTCTTTTATAGGGTAAAGTATGTAATACCCCGTACATTTATGGATATTTAAATTACCTAAGTGAGGGTAATTTAATAATTTGAGGATTTAAAATAAATATGATGGATTATAATTAAAAGGTCAAAGGTGAATAAAAGCGGCATGTGATGTTATTTTATTCGGGAAAACACGTGTGGAGGTGTGTTGGATTTAAGATGATTTTTTATAAGTAACTCGGATGGGAATTTCGAGTGCGCGGTTGATCTCGTAAGGGACAAGATAGTGAGAAAAGAGTACTCAGGGGTAGTTTTTGTGTTCCGGGGACTTTTTAGACTTGTAGGGACTCGAAAGTGTGTATACGAGTCAATTTTGGATTTAATAAGGGAAAACCCTTATTTCTCCCTTATAAGAGCACAGAAGAGAGGGAGAAGAGAAATAAATAAAGAAGAGAAAATAAAAAGGAAGAAAAGGAGAGGAAGAAGAAGAGAAAGGGGACCGAGCTCCAGCGGGTTCGAGGCAAAATCTTTGGATTTTTTCCGCTTAGGCAAGTGTTTAAATTGCTTTAACTAGTATGTGTGTATATATCTCATATTATAGTTGATAAAAATATGAATTTTGGTTTGGGATTCTTGGATAAAATGGATTTTTGAGAATTCAACTCACAGAAATTGATGTGTTAACACCACCTATGAAATTTAGACAAAAATCCATGTAAATGGTGTAAATTATAGTGGAAAATTGGAAGAAATTGTGGTTAGGGCTTAATTAAGAAAAATAGTAGATTTTCATGGATTAAGTTGATTAAAACCCCATATTAATTGTTGTGTTGGGTACAAAAATGTTGGGATATGTGTATTTTGATGTTGGGTGTTGTTGTAAGCCATAAGAATTGGGTTGAAGGAGTGTGGGTTTAAAAATGGAGGTTGGAAAAGACGATAACCCATAGCAGATTTCGGATCAGCGCGGGCGAATCGATTAGGTCAAATGCAGAAGGAAAAGTATAACCATTTCGAATCGATTCAGTCGATTCAGTCAAGTGAATCGATTTGGACCCTACCGAATCGATTCGGACCCTACCGAATCGATTCGGACCTGACAAATTGGAAAAAATTTCCTTAGGTTTTTACGGATAAAATGGAGATAATTTCTTGGGGTTAAGTATTATGGGATCCAATTTAGAGTATAAAGACCTCTAGGAGTTTAAATGAGGGATGTGTGACCCTTAGGATTCATGTGTAAGAAATCTGGGAGATGATTTGAAAGAGTGTTTGGGTTGAGTGACACTCGGTAAATTAAATTCGACGGATATGCCTATAGAAATATATCATGCGTGTAGGATTTTTTTATATGTCGATTATATGAGATTAAATCCGAAAGTGTGAATAGGATAAAATAGGAATACTATATAGACGTGATAGGCTATTTTTATCACAAGTGAGTGAATACTTATGAATTGAATATAAGATGTGTGCATACTTATATTAGTATTATAAATTTGTATATTTGGATTTCAGGCTAATGCCAAGGGAGATAGGCATAGATAGCCAGATTATATATATATGAATGTATCTGTTGTGATTGATATGTTTATGTAGATCATACCCCTCTAGTGCTATCATGGGAAGTTGCGAGATGTGGGCGAATCTTCTGGCTTGAGGAGCAGGAGAGTATAGTCCCCATGTCATAGTCGTCCAGTATTAATCGTGTGAGGTAGGGGTAAGACATCTTGTGTATGATTCGTTTTACTCCAGGTAAGGAACTATGTTCGCTTCCCAAACGTTGTGATTTGTTTTTTACTAAGTCGGTGTGAGAGTCCAATCGCTGGTACCCAGGATGATATGTGAGCAATCTCCTGGAAGATGATAGCATTTAGAGACTGCATCCATTGAGTTATTACTCTGAGGGATGGTTATTTTACTTATACAGTGTGTGATATATAAGTATTAATATACTTGATGTGTGTGTATATATATATATATATGAGATGCAAATATATATATGCTTGGATTAAGGTAAGTAATTAGCTATAGATATAGTAGATGGGTATAATATATCCTATAAATATATTTGAGAATATAATATATACATGGATTAAAATAAGGAAAAGAATTGTGAGTTAAATTCAAGATTATCCGGGAGTATAAAATTTGAAATAAGATGTGGATAATATATGTATATAAGGTGAGAATGTTATATACGAGATTGATAACACTAAGATGATATTAGTGTAATAAATAGAGGTAGTTATTTTATATAAATCTAGAATATTAATAAAGGGTGAAATTATAATGTATAAACTCGGAATAAGCTTAGGATAGTATACTCGCGGATTGTGGGAATAGAGTATGGATTTCGAAGGTCGGCGAGATACTAGTTAGGTGATGTAGCATAACTAGGATGGGTAAAATTACTTACGTAAAGTGCACGCTGATAAATGAGGGGTCTCTCATGAGAGTGTGGTATCAATTTATATATGGAGTATGTAGGGGGCTTGAAGATAATCTGGAGATTAGGGATAATTCGCCCAGCTAATACAACAAACTCAAGGGACTAAGACGGTGAGGCATCTCAGCGAGGCACCTCAAGCGATGCAGCTCGGTAAGGCAGCGATGTGGCTCAGCGAGGCAGCAATGCAGCTCGGCGAGACAGCTCAAGCGATGCAGCTCAGGGCGGCCCAGGGGGATCTTCCAGCAAAGAAGCTGGCCGAGAGAGCTCATCCTTTAGCCTTGTTATTTTATTTGGTATTGTTGTATATTTTTTTTTTACATTGGCTATGAGCTATAACGAGTGTAATGATGTAACGATTGTAATGTCACTCGGCGTGAGGTAAAATAGTATTCGTGAGAGACCAGGGCTGGGAGAGCTTTCATGCTCTATCGAATGACCTCACCGTGGGAACTTCGAAGGGACTTGGTTCGAAGGATTGAGAAGTGAGGCACCGTTGGGGCTTGTCCTGACCATCTTAGATACACCTGGTAAAACATCAAAAGACCTTGACCGTGGAACCTCGGGCGAATCAGCCTTGACTTCCATCGGGCATTGAGTTGGGAACCAAATAACCCTCTACTTAATGTCACGTCTACTTTATGTGATGTAACTAGCTAGCTAGGCAATGTCAAATCTGCACTTGAGTAAACCACCGTGGTATTTGGGGTTGTTAGATAGTTGGTGAGCCACCTCTGTGATGATAGCCCCCTGACACACAGTGGTTAGGCAAAAGGCATATCTTGGCATTTAATGTTTATGACGTGGAGTTAACTAGTGCATCAGGAATTTAATGTTTGTGACATACAGTATGAGGGATGTCTTTCACAGTTATTAATGACTGAGCCGTCTCGGTAGTGGTGTGTATGGTTTTTTTTATTAGCCTCAACCACTTCTGAAAGGAGAGAGTTCCTTTTCTAAAGTTTTTGGGCTAAACAGAGATCCTCATCAATAAAGAAAAATAAGTTATTGCAAAAACTAGAGCTTTTACTTACCCACCATGGACATTTATTACGAAGCTTTTAATACCTGATTGGAGATCTTTGAGAGTTGGCCTGTTTGGCTGCCTACCAAGGTGTATTTAGGGTGCTTACTTCTCTCTCCCTCCAAACGAGTTACTTCAGAGTTCATCATTATCTTTTGAGTTATACATGAGAGATTTGTGAGTTTAAATTGAGTTTATCTTCGCTAGGTTGTGATTGCGTGTTTTCTAATTAATCTATAGTGTTATTGGTTAACTCATCATTACTATACTCTAAATGGGTTACGCCTCATTTTATAATCTAAAGTACCCTCTTACATTTGGCAACGCTGATGGGGATGTATTCTTCTAAGCAAAGAGTGTGGCGCAAGATAACGTTAATCGAAGACTTAACTTTGATGATATTCAAAGCAATGAAGAACAAGCGGTGAGAGAGCAGGAGGCTTCGAGAGATGGAATGCCTCGAGTGGAGGTACCTCTAGTTCAAATGGTGACAGGCGCTCCAGGGGTGACACAAGCTTCCACGAGCACCGGGTTGGGACCAACTTAAGTGGAACTCCTCATGAATAAATTTTATGAGTTTTTGCAAACTCCTATAGCTTCAACGGTGTTGGGGGGATTTGAGGCCAACTCTTTCGTAACGCCGGGGGTAGCCCCAACGGCCCCACCAAGCGCACTTCTAACAGGGACTACCCCAGCAAGCATACCCCCTATTGTGATTCCAATAATGGGAACACCAGGACTAATAAGCGTTCTAACTGTGGTGGTTACTCCATATGTAACGAGCGTCCCACCTATTGTCCCTCTGGACGTTCCTTCAACAATATAGGTTATGGAGGAAATGAGAAAAAATAAGCAGAAGGAAATGCTGAAGTTTATGCAATATTCCTCGCAATCCGTTGGTGAGGTAGCTTCGGTTTATGATGATTATCGGACGCCTTATCCTCAGGAATATAACGATGAGCCTTAACCAAAAGATTATATTCCTCATATCTCCAAAAAGTACACAGGAAAGGGGGGAACTCGAAGGAACACATCAAACGTTTCATCGAGCATCTAGGGGCTCATTGCAGCAACAAGAAGCTCAGGTTGAGGGAGTTCTCAAAATCATTAACCGATAAATCTTATACGTGGTACTCTCATTTATCCCAAAAAGTGTTTCGATCTGGGAGGAGATGCATGTTTTATTTTTCCAGAAGTTCTTTCTGGAAGAAGATGAGTTGACGTTAACACAATTGGTTAGGGAGAAACAACGGCCGGGAGAGGATGCGGTGGCTTATGTTCGAAGATTCATAGAAAGGCACCTCGATGTGATGGAAGAAGACAAAGAGTCCAAACTATTACAACTATGTGCTGAGGGTTTACTCCCAGAGTACATCTGTCACCTGATTAATGAAGCTCGCGAGGGGACTTTTACGGCATTTCTAAAAGCAGCAAGGAATATATCATTGGTAGTTCGGTTGAACCCCGTTATGGTACCAATGATGTTCAGGCAGCCCGAGCCACCAGTTGCATCACGTGGTCAATCCAAATGTGTGAGATATGTCGATGGAAGTGAGGGAGGCAAACAGCCAAAAAAAGATAATAAGAGAAAGTTTAGGAGAGATAGGAAAGACCCACCACCGTTACCCTGCATAGTAGAGGAGGCTGTTAGCTATTACAATGCCATTGTTCAAGGAGGAACGGTGTATGAACCTAAGGGCATCCCCTCTGGGGAACCAAACGCGATAACCAGAGCGGATCCCAAGTATTGCCAGATTCATCGAAAGATTCAAAATCCGACGGGAAGTTATTTTACGCTAAAGAAAATCATTGATAAACATATAAAGGCAGGAACATGGCAAATCCCTTCATAAACTATTAATGACAACCCACTCCCAGTACATGGGGCCAATCTGGTGGTGGTCGATGATAATGAGGTAGAAAGAGAAGCGGGGGCGCTAACGATGAAGTAAGGGGAGTTCGAAGAAGCCCTGGAGGATTGCACCAGAGGAATGGATAATGTGGTGTTAGTCTATGACGAAGCAAGTGCCAGAGATATGGAGGACATATACAATATTGAAGAGGAAGAAATGGACCAAAGGTTGGAGCACTACGCGGTTTCATGGTCCCCAAATTTTGCCTGGTTCTTCGACCAGGTGGGAATGCCAAAATAGAGTAGGTTGGAGATAACCCAAGCAATCTTGGATATTGCGAGGAAGAATGCAGTCCCTTCGATGAGATAGAAGGGACCCATGGACAGGTTGGTGAATAAGTTTCTGTCAGAAATAACGTTCAACGATGCAAATAGGGCCGTGAGATTTCCTCACAATCGACCGTTATATGTGATTGCCTCTTATGAATGGGTGAGCATCCATCAACATCATGCCAATTAGTTCTTTCCACGCATCTAACATCCCAGAAGAGAGATTGGTCCCCATGCCTTATGAAATTTCAAGCTATGATAACCAGTCTTCCAAATCACTTGGTTATGTGAATGTTGGGATTGTAATGGGAAATCTAAGTTCTCACATCAAGTTCCACGTAATATAGAGTGCAACTTCCTACCATTTGTTGATAAGAAGAGTGTGGATGCACAACCAAAGACTAGTTCCCTTGACTTATCACCAATGTGCCAAGGCAAATATTAAAGGAAATGAGATCATTATACGAGCTATGAAGAGGCCCTTCGCTGTCGAAGAACCTCACCTAATGGACATAGCATTTTATACAGAGTTAGAGAAGGATGTCAGAGTCCTAACGAGAAGAATGGAGGGAGCCTGGTTTCCCTCGATTAGAGAAATGATGGTACCTATGAACAACCAGAATGATGGAACTTCGAACGATGGAAGAGTAACAGAAGAAGCCCACCAAGTGGTCCCTCAACCTGAGAAAATTTTAAAGCAGCTAAAAGACAGGATGCAACCCAGAATGGATCCGCAAAAAAGTGTGCTGAGCAGATTCTCTGAAGGAAGAAGGGCAGAGGTTTCAAGGGAGAGGGAAAGAAAGGCATCTGTAATGGCCAACAGGTAGTACAAAAAGATTGTTACTAAGGAAGGGAAGATGGTTTACCGCTTATGATGGTGTGAAAGGGCAGTCAAAGGAGCTACGGCAGAGGCTGATGAGGAGGCTGACTCGATATATGAGTGTTTTCTGGTGGATCAACAGGGACAATGTATGGTAATAGATAATTCTAACATACATAAGTTCATGGACGATGTCGCAAAAGAACAAGACTACATGACGGACCAACCGAAGCCACAAGTGTAAAAATTAGAGCAATTAAACTTGGCAAATCAATGGGAGGACCCAGGGCCCATTTTTCTCTCGAAAGATCTCTGCATGGAGAAATGGGAGGCTTTGATTGAGCTAAAGATTTTTTTGCATGGAAGTATACGGAGATGGAGGGGCTACATGAAGAAGTAAGTTGCCACAAATTAAACGTAATGCCTTCAGCCATTTCGGTCAAATAGGCAACGAGGACTTATAGGCCTGAGCTGGACTTGAGGATTAAAGAAGAAATCTAATGCCTGTTGGCAGCAGGGTTCATCAAATCGATACAACACCCACTCTGGTGGTCTAGCATTGTCTCGGTGGGTAACGAAGATAAGAATTAGATAAGGATCTACGCGGATTTCAGAGACTTAAATAGGGCTTATCCTAAAGATGAGTTCCCTCTGCCCTCCATTGATAGATTGATAGATGCAACGGTTGTACATGAGATGTATAGCTTCATGGATGGATACGTAGGGTATAACCAGATCAAGATGGACCCTACAGATGTAGAGAAGATAACATTTAAAACCCCGTTGGGCAACTTCATGCATAAGGTAATGTTGTTTGGACTCAAAAATGCTGGGGCTACTTATCAAAGAACAATGATGGCCATTTTTCATGACTTCTTTCACAAATTTGTAGAGTTTTATGTGGATGATTTGGTCATTAAGTCGAAGAAGGAAGGGTCCCACCTGGGCGATTTGAGGAAAGTATTTTCCAGATATAGGAAGTATAAGCTAAAAATGAACCCGCTGAAATGCCTTTTTGAGGTAACCAGTGGAAAGTTCCTAGGCTTTGTAGTGGATCAGTAAGGGGTGCAGATGGACCAAGATAAACAACGAGCGATCTTAGAAATTCCAAGTCCAAGAACGACGAGGGATCTCAAGAGTTTCCTCAGCAAAGTTTCGTACCTTAGGAGATTCGTGTCAGGATTGGCCGAGATAACGCACCCGTTAATGCAGCATTTATGAAAGAACACAAAGTTCAAATGGGAGGAAGTACACCAGGAGTATCTCACCAGGATGAAGAAGTTGCTCGTTTCACCATGGACTATGATTCCTCTAAGGGCAGGAATACCGTTGCGGCTATACCTCACATCCACCACGAGGTCCATTGGAGCTCTATTGGCATAGGAGATTGACGGGTAGGAACGACCAGTCTACTACCTTAGTAGAATTATACATGGGCCAGAGGTCAGGTATAATAGCTTGGAAATGAATTGTTTATCCTTAGTCTTTGTAGCACAAAACCTTAGACATTATATGCTGTCTTTTACAATTCATATTGTAACGAAATGTGACCCTATTAAGTTTTTATTGGCAAGAACTATATTGATTGGTAGGGAAGCTAGGTGGTTTCTCATCCTCTCAAAGTATGACTTAAAATGCGTAGTCCCTTGTGCAATAAAAAGCCAGGCATACACAGACTTCTTGGCAATCTTTTCGTCTGGGATATTTGAGCCACCACAAGAAAGCATTCCAGGAGATGATTTACAGGCCAATAACTTAGATGCAAGTGAAGAGGAATAGATGATGAAGGGTTATTCTTTAAAAAGGAACGGAAGAAATTTGTCTTTCCTATAAGTTAGATTTCCCTTGTTCCAACAATGAAGCAGAATATGAGGCATTGGTACTAGGGTTGTTGGAGGCCCCCCTTCAAAGGGGAATTCATTCACTCTGCATCAAGGTTGATTCAAACTTAGTGATTCAACAAGTAAGTGGAGAATATGTGTTGAAACACCTCAATCTGGCACCTTATAGAATAATTATTCAGAGGCTTCTCAACCAGTTCCATCGAACCAAGATCAAGAGGCATCCTCAAACAATGAATCACTATCCAGACGCCTATGCAACCATCGCTCAAAAGATTATCATGAGATGTGATACTACCACAATCGTGATTTAATAAAAAAAGATCCCTCTGTGGTATAGTTCATTCTGTCGATGGAGAATGACTCTGACAGGAGGGGAGAGATGAGAAAGAAATTAGAGTCTGAGGAAGGAGCAATGGAGCTGAGAGGGTTAGTCCAATACTTTACAAATCAGGGAAACTTTTACTTCAAAAATGCAGGAGGATGGCTGTTAAGATGCATCGGTCCAGAAGAAGCAGAGCAGAGATTAAAGAACATACACGAAGTGCATTGCGAAACAACTCAGATCCCTCTTTATAGGAGAATTCAAAGAGAGGGATATTTTTTACCTAGAATGGAGCAAGACGCAGCAGAGCTATAACGAAAGTGTGACATGTGCCAACTGTTCTTCGAGGCAGCTGAATGCCATTTCACTGAAGCTCAATCAGATTGGAGGTAACCCTATATCGACTTCATTAAAAATGGAGTTCTCCCAATAGAGAAGATTGATGCAATAGGACTCAAGCGAAGGGCCCCAAGGTTATACGTTCAAGAAGGCAGCTTTATCGAATATGGTACTTTAATAGGCCATTGTGTTTTATCACAAAAGAGGAAACAACCAAAGTCCTCAAGCAAGCTCATGATCCAGCTCACATAGGGGGGGAAAAGTTGTATATCCAGCTGACGAAGTTAGGATATTATTGGCCAACGATGAAGAAAGACTCTACTGAATTTATTCGAAAATATAAAGCTTGCCAATTATATGGAAATATGATCCATGCCCCATCGGTGGATCTACACTCTCTAGAAACACCTTATCCCTTTCAGACTTGGGCATTTGACCTGGTGGGGGCAATACATCCTTCTTCGAGGGGGAAGATCTGGATACTAGTGGCAATGGAGTTCTTTACAAAATAGGCTGAAGTAATACCCCTAAGGAAGGTAATAACAGGAGTAGTGAGAAACTTCATCAGAGAATACATCATTTATCATTTTTGGATTTCAAAGGTTATTCTCTCTGATAACGAAACCCCATTCGTCAATTCAGAAGCAACTATGCTCACAGAAGTACTCCATTATTCATCAAACTTCAACGGTTGCATATCCAAAGGGAAACGGTCAAGCCGAATCAACTAACAAAACATTAATTAACATTTTGGCCGAACTGATGGAGGATTTCCTAGGATCATGGGATGATAAAATACCAGCTGTATTGTGGGCCTATCGGACAACTAAAAAAAATCCCACAGGATATCCCCATATGTATGGAGCTGAAGCGATTCTTCCAGTGGAGTTAGAAGTTTCCTCTACCCGATATGCCTTGTGAAGTAGCATGCTCCCTTAGAATAAACATGTACAGTTGGAAGCATTGGACGAACACAGAGATAATGCGATGCAACACTTTTAAATGTATACGAAGCAGCTCTCAAGGGCATATGATAACTTGGTGAGACCAAGGAAGTTTATTGAGGGAGACCTTATTTTGAAGGCAGCGGTGAGACACATCAGAGGGCTTCCTTTACCTAAGTTTGTAGCAAATTGGGAGGGATATTTCATTATAAAGGAGGCTCATTATTGCTTAATTTCTAAAATGGAAGAAGATAAACCATTTAAGATTAACAACAAATGGTTGAAGGTCTATCATGTGTAAAGCAAGTAACCTTAGAACATCGATGTATCTAGCCTTTTTGTTATATATATATTAGTCATTGTCTTTCTCGAAAGATGTCTTCTGTTGTAACTAGAGTGAGATGGAAGATGGCAAAGTTTGTATTTTATGTAAGCAGTTATAACACAAAGAGGTGGCATGAAAGCAAGATATAACTTCTCTTTTATTCATAAATGGGGAGGTTTTACAAAAATGGGAACTATTGCCCAGGAGTTACATAAATAGGAAAACTGCAAATTTATACAAGTATGTGGGAGGTCATTAACCTAGGAGGAACCACAAATTTGGAGCAGAGAAATAATCTCCAGGCAGACCCAAGGAAGCTACTAGGCGTGCTTGTTGAGCGTTGATAGAACCTTCTAGCCTTGTTTGAGATTGAGCATGCTCAATGAGGAGTTTCTATCATCTCAATTTTGCTGGACGTAAAGTTTCTTCGATATCATCTACCTCTTTATTAGCAACTTCAAGCAGAGATATTGGTTCGTCCAGTCTAGCTTCCTCAACTCATTGAGCATCTTGATGCTTCTGCAGTAGTTCCCTCTGACTTGCCAATTGCCGACTCTTCAAGCTCTTTAAATATCCAATCAGCCAGCTAAATTGGAAGCCATCTAAGCTCGACTCAACGTTTGCAGTAGGAGTAGAAACGATATCAGCTACAATGATCACCATACCTTGAAGCCTGTAGCTCATTATGAGAATGTTTGAACACACGCAGGCGATAGTAAAAGTCTCGGGGTGATGAGTCACAGTCTGTTCAATCAGTAATCGATGGTTGGTAGGTAGTTGGGGAGAGTGGTGAAGGACCATGGGATAAAACTCATGAGGAGCTAAAGCTGGCATAGGAAGCTCGTAACCAGATCCACTATCGGCCTGAGCACCTTTCGTGGAACCTTGGTAGTTAGGACTCGTTTCCTCAGATTCAACTAATTCCCGATTTGGCGAGGCGACAGGTGAAGGAATCGCCGGAGGTTGCTCTGCAACGCGAGGGGACTCCCCAGCAGCCTGAGGATAAATTAAGCAAATAATGAGTTTAATAAAAAAATTAACAAGTGTTTATCATTGTTAAGTCACTGTTACTAACAAGTGTTTATCATTGTTAAGTCACCGTTACTGGTGTCACCGTTATTGGTGGAGATGTTACAAAAATCTTAACAAGTGGTTTTTATTGTTAAGTCTACTAGTGGAGTTTGACGAAAAATCTTAACAAGTGGTTATCATTGTTAAGTCACCGTTATGGGTGTTGCCATTATTGGTGGAATTTTACAAAAGGAAAATCTTAACGAGTGGTTTTCATTATTAAGTCACCGTTATAGGTGGAGTTTGAATGTTTGAAAATGACAGTCTTATAGATTTTACATTGTCAAGATAAAGGATAAACAACAAGAAGCGAAGAGAAAATAAAGAACTACCTCATCAATGGTTGGAATAAGAATGGGAGTCACTAAAGAGGCTACAATGGTGGTAACTGTTGAAGGTAGGTTCGTCTCCTCATAACCCTCCATGACACCCTCAACTAGAGGAACCTCAGCCAGAGGGACCTCAATATTGGGTGAAGCTCCTACGTTTACAAAGCAAACTAAAGACAATATTGGGGTGAAGATGCCCAACGCTGATGGGGGAAGAAGAAGCACCAGGACGGGTAGAAGAGATAACGGTGGCCTTAAAAACAAGTAGAATCTCAAAGGATAATAGCGGGATAAAACTTGGAGAAAGTTGTAAAAATAAAGTTAAGTGTTAGAGGAGGGGAATAATACAGAAAGAAGAGACATACTTCACATCTAACTCACCTCAGTAATATGACTGAAAGAGGGAACGATAACAATGGGTCTTATCAATGGAGGTGGAAGAAGGATGTTGGCCAATGATGAAGCCAAAAGGGAAGCTACTTCAACCTGAAATACACCAAAAAATATTCAGAAGATACAACGAAAAGAGAAGGATAGAAAAGAAAGACATAAAAAAAGGTTTAAAACTTGTTACCTCGGGAGAACTCTGCACAATGGGAACAATGTCTAGAGGAACCACAAGCAAAGAAGGTGAACCACATAAAGCTAAGGGAGTCTCCTCTAGCTGAGAGGAAACTCCCGTGGATCAACAGGGGTAATAACCTTCTTAGCAGCCCCCACCGTGCGTTGGGAGACCAAACGGCGAGAATATGTGAGACCGGTCATGGGAGAATGGGGGAAGTTGCACCAATGGACCCACTCCCGAAGCGTCCCCCCCAAAAAAGGACTCACAAGGGGTTTGGGCCTTTCTTCTTCAGCTTCCTGCACCAAAGTTGCTAAGAGTTAGACAAATGCAGTTTGTTATAGAAAAATAAAAAAAAAAACGTGTATACCTCTGGTCCAGGAGGAGAGTGGGACGATATCACCATTGACGAGGAAGGAGGGGAAGTAGCTAGTGAAGACCTTTAGGACAATCATCCAACGCCATAACTTCAATATCAGAAGGAGCTGGGGTGAGATGTACATCAGGAGCTCGTTTCTTCTGGGACTTAGTACCCAGAATCTTTTTCCTCGCACTAGCACCAAGACTTGGAGGAACCCTTGAGCTTTTCCTTCGCTTCGACCCTCCTTCAGATGGATCTACTAAGATAGTGGGGAAGGCAACAGCAGGAGGAACGGCAGGAGCATTTCTTCGAAACTCGGAATTTATTCACTCTACCTCAGCTTGAATTTTCTTCCTCAACTCCTCACTCACTTCGACAGATATAGGAGGAGGAACGGAGGCAATGGGGAATGCCTCCAAAGGAGATTGAGACTGAGGTTGGGACTTAGACTTTGAAGAAGTCCCACTCTTTAACCTCCTACTTTTTTTGGCTGGTGGCTTAGAGGGTCCTTCGCCAGAAGCTGCTTTGGTGGGAACAACCTCGCCAGAAACATCTTCAGTAGGGGCAGGTTGTTTGGGAGTTACAGCGTTCTTGGATTTGGGCATAGAAGTAAGGATTATGGGGAAATAAGGGGGTATCTCGCTGAGAGAATCTTTGGCCGTCTTGCCCAGAGGGAACTCAACTCCAAGAATAGAGTTGGCCTTGAGTCCCAATTCTAAGGCAGAGAAAAAAAGAACTGGGGGATACTTGGGGGGACTTTGTATCAACTCACGAATCCTATCCAGTTGCATGAACTGAAATTTGGTGTCAAAAGAGGTAGACACATCCCCTTTTCTAGTAGCACTCGGGATGGTAACTCAACCATCCATAGTAGAAGTCATACTAAGTACCGCTGCAGAAAGGTAGAAGGTGCAGGCCTAAACAAAAGTAGCCATCTTATTCGTTAACTGAAACACAAGTCGAGGGACCCCTTGATCAAAATCGAACTGCCTGTTGCACCTATCGGGGTTGTAAGGTTCAGAAGTATATCCCCATTCAGTGAACGAAGGAAGGAACCCAGGGGTGAACAGAAGCATCATGGCTTGTGAAGGATCTTCTACAATCGAAACAAAAGTGACTGTTCTAGCTGTAGAAGAGAAAAAGTTCCAAGTATGGGCGAAGGTATATTCTGCATACGGTCTCATAATGAAGCAATTTAAACGGTAACAAATACCCATTATTTCCTTTCGAATCTATTTTTTATGGAACTATAAGAGGCGAGGGGGTTTAATGCCATGGCTCACGGGATAAGGGACAGGTTTGATAGGAAAACTGGTATAGAGGAAACCCGTTAAGATAACGATATTGGCAAAATTGTCCAGGTTGTAATGGCCAAGGGTCCATGCCATGTCGAGGTGAGTTTGATCCATCCAAGTATAGAGGGACCCCAAAGCAATGGCTGCCAAAGGAAGATTGAAACCCCTGGCCAAATGGATGGAAATATTTATAAGGTCCTACCTAGGCTAGTCGTTGGGTTTTCCAGTCAAGAAGAAACGAGAAAGCAACACAAGAATATAGGCTGATAATTTTAAAGATGTACCTTACTATGGCCTGTAATAGAAGTGACGTCCTTCGTAGTAGGAGCTTTGAAGAAATAGCTAATAAGGGGAGTAAAGGTAGCCTCATTCCCAATTGTTTAGCAAATTGTTAACAATGTTTGTTAGATCCATAATTCCATATATGAATTTGTTTTCTAGTAAAACCATGTCTAGTTAAATTTTCAAGGGTTGGGGTACATGAACTCATTTCGAGGTGAATTACTCAAGTAGAAAATAGAGGGTAAATTGAATATTGACCGAATCGTGTATGGAAATTATACAAACATAGCCGATCTTTTAATCTCTCTTGCCCTAGGTACTTGGGATGTTTAAGAAGACTATGCAAGTATAATTGTCTATTCATCGCTTTGTATTTACCTTTGATTTCATATGATGTGGGCTAGTTCCCTCATATATGTAGTGCTTAGGATTTATAAAGATTGGATTTAGTAAAAATTTCAATTTAAAATTCTAGTATTCTATACGGTAATTTACTAAGGTTTGAGGGATTGTACTCCACCCTATTTTCTCTCATTTTCAAATATAATTTCTTTACAATTCTTAGTGTCTTTGTGCACATTCTATTTAATCACCAATTGGAAATTTGAACTCATCAATCATCTTTTTCTATTCTTTTATTTTTACATCAACTAAGATCCGGGGGCAGCAGGGTCATATGGATTATAGTAATAGGCAGGAAGGGGGGCCTCGGGACTCGACTGGAGACGGTACAAATGAGCATGCATACGCAGTACCAAACTCATGTCTCTCTCGTATGATGTCATAAACCCATCCAAACGCGTCTCAAGAGAAACAACGCGCTCAGTCAAACCCGTACCAACCGGAACATAATCCAGATCGGCGGTTTCATCATATTCTTCCTCCTCACCTTCTTCCATCTCAACATCTTCATCAGCAACGTCCTCCTGTTCAGCAGCCTCCTCCTCACTTGAGGTATCTCGGTCCTATTACCGCGCACTAATCAGCTGGATTTGCATTTCACTTCGAGTGCGGGATTCTTATCCAAGAGGTTTGGGCAAGTTGATAAGATCTTATGGGGGAACGATACCGACATCCTTGAGAAAGGAGGTAATGAGGCGACCATAAGGAAGAGGGGCCTTACCCTTTTTGTCCAACGCCGTAAAGATGATATCATTGTAAAACGTGCGGGCCAAATTGATAACAGTTGCATGGTCAAACAAATGATACATCATAGTAGCTTGACGCGGCCGCATAGCCGAGTCATTTGAAGTTTGCAAAATGTTGGCACAAACGATGTGAAAAGTGAGGCGTGCCTTGTCGGGTAATCGCCCAACAAGAAAGGTCTCGGTATCCCAAACCGCACCCGGCGCGATGCGAGAGATGTAAACAGTTTTGGACAAAATGGGATCAGGACTAGGATAAGTAAATTGGGCTGGAGTGACCACATCTTTCGACTCGAGTTTCTGGGCCAAAATTTCAAGCGAAAACGGTATCGGTGTTGAATCCACAAAAGCTTGAGATTCGAAATCGACGGTACGGATGAGCGAACCGTAAAACTGACGAACTTCATTCTCCCATACAGCCTCGTATGGTTCATTGAAAAATCAGCACCAGCCTCGGGACATGAATATGCCTGTTACAGAATTGGGCAGCTGATCCCAAAGTACCTGACATTCAATATGGATTTTTCGCGTTGGACTGAAAAAATGACGGCACCAATTTGCTTCACGGCGGGAATGATATTCGCCATTGCCGTAGGGCAGGACTTCAATGGAATTATATTTCTGGGGAGCAGCCATGGATATGGAAGAATTAGACAGAAAGTGAGAGAGAGGAGAGGAGATGGAGGTGTGAAGAAAATGGGGTGGGGAATGCGGGTATTTATAGTTGGGATGATGGAAAAGGGGGGAATGGATGGGGGGAAATAGAGGGGACGAAATTTTTGGGGAGAGAAAGGGATTGGGGGAATGAATGAGGTTTGGATTGAAGAGGTTTTAACCTCGGGAAGGGGAGCGACTGCAGATGACTGGATCGATCCGGTTTCAGATCGAACCAGTCCGATTGTACCGGATCGGTTCTTTTTATTCAGGACCGGACCGATCCGGTCTGTTGAGTTTTAGAAATTCCCCCGCTTAGCTTCTGTGGCCACTTTTGTCCAGATTTTTCCACTCCAATGCTTCCTTCAATGAAATTGATCCTCAAAACTCTCGAAAGTCATATCGACACCTGAAATACCCCCAAGGCATGTACTGGATTCCCTTCTCCGGTTATGACACATATCTACGACTCCTAACATCCTAAGACGATTATACACAACATTCACCCCATACACGTCGGGGGTGCAACGACCTCACCTTTCTTTTTCAGTTAATCCCCATAAATGGGGTCCAATAACCAGATTGTGTCGGCTTCCATGACTTTCGCTTCCAAATATGGCTTGAGACGATGCCCGTTGACCTTGAATGTGTTTCCCCCTTTTTGATCCTCTAGTTCAACAGCTCCATGGGGAAATACTTCCTTCACAATGAATGGACCTGACCATCGTGACCGTAATTTCCCGGGAAACAAGTGTAACCTCGAGTTGTAGAGAAGTACTTTTTGTCCCGAATGAAATTCCTTCCGTCGAATGATTCTGTCGTGAGCTCGTTTCATTCGTTCTTTGGAGATTTTAGCACTTTCATACGCATCATTGCGTATTTCTTCTAACTCGTTCAACTGAAGTTTACGTGTTTCACCGGCTTTTTCCATGTTAAATTTCACCCGTTTGATAGCCCAATATGCTTTGTGTTCAATTTTAACCGGAAGATGACAAGGCTTGCCATATACAAAACGAAATAGGGACATCCCAAGGGGATTCTTGTATGTAGTTCTATACGCCCAGAGTGCATCATTCAATCTGAGAGACCAGTCTTTCCTATTAGGTTCGACTGTCTTTTCTAAGATATTTTTGATTTCCCGATTAGCGAGCTCGGCCTGACCATTCGATTGAGGGTGGTAAGTTATTCCAACTTTATGGACAACTCCATACTTTCGCATTAGCTTTTTCATGGGCCGATTGCAAAAATGAGTACCATTATCACTGATTATAGCCTTAGGAACTCCGAATCGAGAAAGTATGTTTTCTTGAATGAATTTAATCACCACCTTATTATCATTCGTCCTTGTAGCTATGGCCTCTACCCATTTTGAGACGTAGTCTACAGCGACGAGGATGTATAGAAAACCAAAAGAAGGGGGAAAGGGCCCCATGAAGTCAATACCCCAGCAATCAAACAACTCCAAGACTAGTATTGGGGTCAATGGCATTATGTCATGGCGAGTAATAGCTCCCATTCTTTGGCATCTATCGCATGTTTTGTAAAAAGTATTCATATCCCGGAAGATTATGGGCCAGTAGAGACCGCTTTGAAGGATTTTCGCAGCAGTTTTATTTTTGGAAAAATGACCTCCACATGCTTCCGTGTGACAAAATCGAATTACCCCTTGGATTTCTTCATCGGGTACACATTTCCGGATGATTTGATCAGCACAATACTTAAACAAAAATGGATCATCGTAAAAGAACATGCGTGACCATGTGATGAACTTCCTTCTCTCTTGCAGACTCCAATTGGAGGGAACAACTCCAGTGACAAGGTAATTGACTATATCCGCAAACCAGGGGAGAGAAGAAGTAGCGAATAGATTTTCATCAGGAAAATACTCATCTATGGGAATAGGATCAATAGGTACGTCGGATGAGAGGCGTGACAAATTGTCAGTAACGACGTTTTCTACTCCTTTCTTATCTTGAATCGAGAGATTAAACTCCTGTAAGAGTAGGATACACCTTACTAGACGCGGTTTGGCATCTTTCTTGATCAAAAGATATTTGAGGGCTGAGTGATCAGTGAAGCAAATGATGGGTGACCCAACAATGTAAGAGCGGAATTTGTCGAGAGCAAAAATGACTGCTAGTAATTCTTTCTCCGTGGTAGAGTAATAAAGCTGGGGGCCAAATAATGTCCTACTAGCATAGTAAATAACATGAGCTTTCTTGTCCTTTCTTTGTCCAAGAACAGTCCCAATCGCGTAATCACTTACATCACACATGAGCTCGAATGGGAGTGACCAGTCAGGAGCTTGCATGATACGAGCGGAAATTAACATGATTTTAAGTTTGTCAAAAGCTTCTTGGCATGATTTATTCCATTCAAACGGAGTGTCTTTCATGAGAAGATTACTCAAAGGTCTAGCGATGGCGCTAAAGTCTTTGATAAATCTCCTATAAAATCCCGCATGGCCTAGAAAGGACCTCACATCTTTAAGCGATTTTGGCGGGGGTAACTCAGCTATTACTTCTATTTTTGCTCGATCAACCTCGATTCCCCTAGATGAGACTATGTGGCCTAAAACTACGCCCTCGGTGACCATAAAATGGCATTTTTCCCAATTGAGGACTAAGTCTTTTTCCACACACCGGAATAGAACTCTTTCAAGATTAGCTAAACATTGGTCGAAAGATGGACCGAAAACACTGAAATCGTCCATGAACACCTCAAGACCTTTTTCTATCATGTCGCTAAAGAGACTCAACATGCACCTTTGAAAAGTTGTTGGCGCATTACATAGCCCAAACGGCATACGTTTGTAGGCAAACGTACCAAACGAACATGTAAAAGTCATCTTTTCTTAATCAAGGACATCCACTTCAATCTGATTATAGCCAGAATACCCATCTAGGAAACAGTAGTAAGGATGGCCCACCACTCGTTCAATCACTTGATCGATGAACGGCAAGGGAAAATGATCTTTTCTAGTTCTAGCATTGAGCTTTCGATAGTCAATGCAAACACGCCACCCGGTGGTGGTGCGTTGAGGTATTAATTCTCCCTTAGCATTTTCAACCACGATCATACCCGACTTTTTTGGAATGACCTGAATTGGGCTCACCCATTTACTATCAGAAATGGGATAGATAATCCCAGCATCAAGCAATTTGATGATTTTCGCTCGAACTACATCTTTCATGGTTGGGTTTAGTCGCCTTTGCATCTCACGCGAGGGCTTCACCTCCTCCTCAAGATGGATTTTATGGGTACAAATCAATGGACTTATACCTTTCAAATCTGCTATAGTCCAACCAAACGCACTTCTATGCTTCCGCAACACATTCAACAACATGCCGCCTTGCTCTTTTTTTAAACTGGAAGAAACAACAACAGGGAATGCATCATTATCTCCCAGAAAAGCATATTTGACGTGAGCGGGTATCTTCTTTAACTCAAGACTAGGAAATCTGTTTTTAGAGGGAATCATGGGTGACTCCCTCGGGGGTAATTCTTCAAATCTAGAAATCCAGTCAATATCTCTTAAATTCTCAAAACTTACTTCTTCTAGTAACCACGTTTCCAACTCTTCCACCTCACGCTCAAACTCAGCATAAGAATTCTAATTCTCATCACCTTGCACTAAGCAAACTTTCAGTGCATCACCTCCTATGATCTTCTCGATGTGTTCATCAACCACCTCTTCAATAAGATCAACCTCAAGAATTTCATCCTCATCACCCATTTGGTTAGCGACATTGAAAATATTGGTCTCGAGAGTCATGTTTCCAAAAGTGAGTTACATTTGGCCATTTCGTGTATTGATCAAAGCATTAGAAGTAGCTAAAAATGGACGGCCCAATATTATTGGAACATGATTTCTCGCATGGGGAGAAGGCTCAGTGTCCCAAATGACAAAATCAACAGGGAAGTAAAATGTGTCCACTTGAACTATCACGTCCTCTATAACCCCACGAGGCACTTTCACTATTCGATCAGCTAACTGTAGAGTGATTCGGGTAGGTTTGAGATCACCTAAATCAAGTTGCTTATAGATAGAGTATGGAAGGATGTTCACACTCGCACCTAAGTCAAGCAATGATTTTTCCACTCTATTCTCTCCTATGACACACGAAATTGTAGGTGCACCGGGATCCTTGAATTTTGGTGAAAGATCATTAATAAGGACCGAGCTCACATTTTGTGCCAAGAAAACGTTCTTCTTCACCTTGAGCCGTCGTTTGACAGTCAAAAGATCTTTGATGACCTTGGCATATGCTGGAATTTATTGGATAGCATCCAGAAACGGCAAGTTCAACTTTACTTGCTTCAAAACACCTAACACTTCCGTACGCGAAGCCCCTTTTTTGGGTGGTGCTAAGCGTTGAGGGAATGGACCAACAATGGGTAGTTATATTTCAACTTCAGGTTCAACTCCCTCATCCTTATCTTCCATGGTCAATGGAGTCTCCTCAGATTCTAAAGCTTCCTTAGCTTTAGATTCCTTGGGAAGTGCTCGCACTAAATCAATTACGCGACCACTACGGAGGGTAGTGACATCTTGACATTGCTCTGGCAAATCCGATGATGTGGAGCTAACCGTGGTTTGTCCTTGAAGAGGGGGTCTTTGGCCTTGAGCTGGGAATTTACCCTTTTCCTGAGTATTCACTGCAGATTGCAACCTAGAGATGCTAGTATGAATTTCTATGAACATTCGACCATACTTAGCATTGCTCTCCTTTTGAGATTGGATGAATTGATTCAGATTATCCTCAAGAGATCGCCTTGGTGGAGCGACATACGGACCAGGAGGTGGTACCTGCATCGGAGGAGCCAATTGCTGAAATTGAGAGGGGGGTGGTGTCATATGTGGGTTAGGAGCCATCCCCCCTTGTGGTTGTCCATAGTTGAAACCAGGATGAGTCCTCCAAGATTGATTGAATGCATTCCCTTGCGGTACATTAAAATTTCCGCGAAACCCCCTATCGCCTCAACTTGTTCAGTGTACATTGCCTTGTATGCAGGGATGGTAGGACATCCTTTAGTAGAATGACCAGCAGCACAAATGGCACACACTGTCTATTTTCCAGCTTGCACGGGTCCAGCTACTTCTTTTAATCGCACTTCAATCATGTCTCTGAAATTCTTTTCCACTTGGTCAAATTTCCGATCTAACAAAGTGTCATTGTCCAAGTGATAAATACCGGACGCAACAGGCAAATTGGACACTTGTCGATTTCTATTTTGACTATTGGGATCCGAAACATCCCATGCTTGGGTAGTCTCCGCTACATATTTCAGATGGGCCTCAGCATCGCTCGAGTCTAACTCCCAAAAAGGTCTTTCACACATAGTTTGAACAAGTTGTTTAGATGCTAAAGTAAGCCCTTGATGGAAAAATGAAATAAGATGATGTTTTTCGAATCCATGATGTGGACAAGCATTAACTAACTCCTGAAATCTCTCCCAACACTTGTCGAAAGCCTCATTCTCATTTTGTCGAAAAGCTTGTGTTTGGGCTTTGATAGAATTGGTTTTGTGTTGTGGAAAGAACTTGGAGAGAAACTTGGTTTGCATATCTCTCCAGGATAACACAGAATTCGGGGGTAGCGACCATAACCAAGTTTTGGCTTTATCCTTTAAGGAAAAAGGGAAAATCTTTAATCGGATAACGTTTTGTGGGCAAGCTTGGTCACCAAACGTCTCACATGCTTCCTCGAACTCTCTAATATGGAGATATGGTTTTTCCGAATCCATCCCGTGAAATGTGGGAAGAATTTGAATCATACCATTTCGAAAGTAGAACTGACCGGCATTATACGAGAGTAAAATGCAACCATGGGTAATAGTTTGCTCTGGAAATAAAAGATCTTTCATGGGAAGATATGGTATTTCTTCCTCTCCAGCACCAACACCAACACTACCGTGCACCGACATATTACAACCAAAAGATTCAGAATTCACACTTAGTGTCTGACTCAAGGAGCGACTTGTGGTTGAATTATTAGGCGAAGGAGGTGGAACCCAAAAATGAGGAGAATCAGTGGTGTGAGAATTTTAAGAATTTGCTTCGGCAATAGGATTTTCGTGAACTTGGGTGGGAGATGAATTCTGCATGTAAGCGCATAAGAGATGAGATGATTTTTTTTTTTTTTTAAATGGAAATCACCTTAGGATTAAAATCACTTTCCTAAATTATACCAATTGATAATCCCCGGCAACAGCGCCAAAAACTTGACGCGACAGAGAATTTTGTCTAAAAAAATGCGTTATATCTAGGCTCAAGTGCAAGCCTATCACGTTAGTAATAATCCTACAAGTCGGGATCGTATCCACAGGGATAAAAAATTGGCACTTTTATAGGAGTAGTTATTTAACCTTGAAATGATTCCTCAAGAAATGAAAAGATGATTGATGGTTATAAATTTCCAATTGGTAATGAAATAGAATGTGCACAAAAATATTAAGAATTATAAAGAAATTAGATTTGAAAATGAGAGAAAATAGGGTGGAGTACAATCCCTCAAACCTTAACAAATTACCATATAGAATTTTAGAATTGTAAATTGAAATTTTTGACTAAATCCAATCTTTATAGATCCTAAGCATTACATATATGAAGGATCTAACCTGCATCATATGAAATCAAAGGTAAATATAAAGCGGTGAAAGGACAATTACACTTGCAAAGCGTTCTTAAACATCCCAAATACCTAGGGCAAGAGAGATTAAAAGATCGTCTATGTTCATATAATTTCCATACATGATTTGATCAATATTTAATTTACCCTCTATTTTCTACATAGGTAATTTGCATCAAAATGAGTTCATGTACCCCAACCCTTGAGAATTTAGCTAGACATGGTTTGACTAGAAAACAAAATCATACATGGAATTATGAATCTAACAAACATTGGGAACAATTTGCAAAACAATTGAGAATTGAATTGCAAATAAAGTAGAGAACAAATAAGAGAATGGAAATTTTATACTTGTATTCAGCAACAGGAAAATCAAATGAGCTTGAATCCAGAAAACTTCTTCTTAATCAACCTTACAAACTAGGGTTTATGAAAACTTCTATAAAAAACTAAAAAGACTCTCTAAAATCTGACTCTCTCTCTCTAATTCGACTCCCTCGGAATGAGGTGGGGCTTGGTCTTTTATAGCACCAACTAGCATGAATTTAACAACTAGAATCGCTTGCTGCGCAAGATTCTGCCAGATATGCACCTCTCGATCTTCATAATTAATGCCAGGATTTTGCACACCCGGACCGGTTCTTTTTTCAGTCACCGGATCGGTTCTTTTTTTATTCTACCGGATCGGTTCGGATCCTATCGGATCGGTTCTGCTATCATCGGTTCAGCATCAATCCGGGGTCTACTGGAATTGTGATATTTCAGATCGGTCCGAAATCTACCGGATCGGTCCGATTTTCTTCAATGTTGACTTTTTCTTTCCATCTTTGACTGGCCATAACTTTTGATCTCGAGCTCCGATTTGAGTGTCGTTTCTTCCTATGCTCTTGTGAAATTAAGATCTTAATCTTCCCTTTAGGCGTCGAATCCGAACTCTGGGTATAAATTTACGCTTTTGCCCTTTGATTGTTCTTCCTTTGTTCTTTTCCTTTCTTTCGGTTTCTTTTTCTCTTTTCTTGCACTAAATTCCTATAAAATCCATCAGAAATACATGAAACTCGGGGAACTTGTTAGAAATAGTCAATGACAATGATATGGAATAAAAATGATTCAATTACCTTGTTTGAGATATCAAAATCACTAACTTAAGGGGTCAAATTCAGAAGAATTTATGCTTGGTCAAAGACCCAGTGCAACTGTAGCAAATTCGATCCAGCTTAGCTCGATCAGCAATTTCTTTGGCATCCAAGGCCTCATCAAGGTAAGTACACTCACCTATGGGTTCAAGCCCAAGCAGATCACCGACGTCTTTTAAGGAAATGGTGAACTCCCCCGCGCAGCGAAGAATGTGTGAGTTGTTACGTTACATCTAAAAACTAACACTTGGAGTGCAGCGTTGTGCTTAGAAAGAGAGTTTTCCCCGAACCAGTTGGCTTGGTGAAGACCAACCTTGGTAAGAGCTATAACGTGGGAGCTCGCATGTGTGCATGCCAGGCAGAAAAATGAGCTGGCGACCCCCCAGGTGCTTCGAAATCGATTTGGGAGTAAGGGAAATCACCACGATCCAACCTAAAATGCCGAGTCCCCTCTGGAGGAAGAAAACCCCACTTGGATGAATCCTCATCTTCATCACCCAGCAGCAAAGGGTCATACTTAGCTAAAAAATGGCAGGTCTTGCATGCATCAGAGAACTCATCATCTTTTCTAAAGATGGGAGATCGATGATAAAAGCGTAGTTTCTCTCGACCAGCAATATCCAAGGCGATGGCACTAATAGTGGCAACGACAACAGAAGTGGTAGCGGTGGAGCTTGGCTGAGCAACGACGGTGGTAACCTTGGGGACGCTTAAAGAATCCATAGTGAGTGATGACGAAAGACAAAACTTAGTGAGGAAGGGCTATGGATGAAAATGGAGAAGTACAGCCACAAATGGTGGTGTAAAAGACGATGAAAGAAAGGAAACTAGGGAAAAGTTTAGCAACAATGGCGCTCTGAGAATTTTCTCTCTCTATGAATGCTGGGAGTTGAAGACGACGAAGGAAAAGTAAGGAAAAAATTACTGAGTGTTTGAATAATAGCCGTTTGAATTTTTTTGGTTCGCCTTTTGAGTTTCCCACAACCACGCGTGCAAAGCTGTTGGTAATCATTTCTAATGGACACATGGCGCTTCAAGAAGTGTCTTGATTGTTGAAAAGATGACATTACGTCATTAATGAAGTGATGCATGGGGATATAAAGTGTTTCTTCCAAGATAAGTTATGGGGTTTGGTGCCAAAATTCTTCTTTTGTCAGACATATCCAATAGCTCCCAACACAGAAGTTGTCCCATTGGTTCAAAAAGCTACGATGTTCCCTCATCACAAGTCCAAACGTTGTTTAATTGTAACTCAGATACATCGAGGATAACTTTTCTACTTTTTCGAACGTGAAGAAACGATGACACAGCACAACCCAAACGAAGTAGCACCTTAAAATTGAGAGAATTTCCTAGGGCGAAGTTTGCAAAGGAGAATTCCACAAGTCTCAACGCTAGGAATGCCCAAGGGGGAGATTTCATTCCACTAGGGGCAGCCCTAATGCAAACACTCACAACTTACAACTATGCTCCACAAACAGCGCAACGGGAGAATTCCAAATAGCCAAGGAAGCAAGAATGGATAAGGCTCAACGACAGGAAAAGTTACGATGTCCCTTCGCCAATCACTGACAGGCCGCAGTGCTTTGGTTTAGGTATATCGGGGAGAATTTTACCTTTTCCTGGAATTGATAACGACAGAAGTTGTAACGAAGACAAAAATGGCAGATTTTTTTTAGAAGGTTCATCGGATTGAGAAATTTTCGTGCAGATATTTCTTGTTCCCACAACAAATCTCTCCACGAAGGGGAAAATATAGGGGGCTTGAAGATAATCTCGAGATTAGGGATGACTCCCCCAGCTAATACAACATACTTAAGGGACTAAGATGGTGATGCATCTCAGTGAGGCAATTCAAGCGATGCAGCTCTGTAAGGCAGCGATGCAGCTCAATGAGACCGCGATGCACCTCGGGCGGAGCAGCTTTGAGTTCCATCGGGCGTTGAGTTGTGAATCAAACAACCCTCTATTTAAGGTCACATCTACTTTATGTGATGTCACTATTCAGCTAGGCAATGTCAAATCTGCACTTGAGTAAACCACCATAATATTTGGGGTTGTCAGACAGTTGGTGAGCCACGTCTGTGACAATATCCCCCTGACACACAGAGGTTAGGAAAAAGGCATGTCTTGTCATTTAATGTTTGTGACATAAAGTATGAGGGGTGTCTTTCACAGTTATTAATGACTGAGCCATCTTGGGAGTGGTGTGGAGGGGGTTATTTATTGGCATCAGCCATTTCTGAAAAAAGAGAGTTCATTTTCTATAGTTTCTGGGCTAGAGAGAGATCATCATCAAGAAAGAAAAAGAACTTATTGCAAAAACCAAAGCTTTTACTTACCCACCATAGTCATTTATTACGAAGCTTTTAATATCTTATTGAATATCTTTGAGAGTTGGCGTGTTTGGTTGCCTGCCAAGGTGTATCTAGGGTGCTTACTTCTCTCTCAATCCAAGCGAGTTACTTCGAAGTTCATCATTATCTTTTGAGTTATACACGAGAGATTTCTGAGTTTAAACTAAGTTTATCTTCGCTAGGCTGTGATTGCGTATTTTCTAATTAATCTATAGTTTTATTGGGTAACTCATCATTACTATACTCTAAAGGGGTTACACCTCCTTCTATAATCTAAAGTGCCCTCTTACATAGTATAACATAGCGTAAAAGTTATTGTAATTTAGGTACTTGCTAAATATATTTAAACCCGGTCTCTGACCCGTTCCTACATCTTTTCTTTCTTTTATTATATATATATACTTTTAGGTGTCCAGACACAGGGATGCCTGGATGACCACTTCTTTCGAGTCAGACATTGTTGCCACAACTGTGGATGTGGGAAGGATATTGCATAAACGCTTCCATCTTTGAGATCTAGATAGGAGGTATTATGATGTAAATTTGGGCATGTTGCCTAACTGATATCATTTCTTTTATTTTAGCGATCTTACATCTCGTACTTTCGATATGGTTGTATCATGTTTACTGAGGGTATCGATTATTATTATTATTTATTCATTCCATTTATTGTTTATATTCCTGCATGAATGGATTTTATTTACGCACTGTGATTGGAAATATTAAAAAGTTTAAAATTTGACGTCAGGCCTAATAGGTTAATAGTAATTAAAATGGGTTATCGACAGTGATGCTGAGAATGAAACCACATGAGATTCTTATTTAATTTGATATAGGACTGATCACCCGGTATTTTATTAGGCGGGTTGTCACAGGGCTCTCTCCTTCCTTCTGTCATACACTGAGCAAATGTGCTACCCTTTTTACAGGCTTGGCTCCAAAATAAAAGTTGATAATAAATAGTTCGGCCAAATGGTTAAAGCTGGAAATATATCCCCCAAGGAAGGATATTGTACCGTACTTGGGAAGATCCAGTAACTGTTCCAGAGAATGCTCTACATCTCATTTCGTTAGGAAGTGCATAAATATTGGCGGTTGCTTAGTATTGCTCCCCATATGAATGATTGGGTCTGTTTTCCCATCGTATTTGGGTGTCACCACTAGAGCTTTGAACTTTGCTGGAGTGGGAAAATCCCCAATTATTTGTACGATGGGAGATCCTTTTACAAAGCTTCTTTCTAGTAGGTTTTTGGCCTTGGCCATCTCTTCTAGCCTGTCCTCCAATCTCTGGATAGAACATTTTTAAGCGTTGTTACCAGTATCAGACCTATGCATTGTCATTTTATTATTCGCTAAACTTTCTTCTTGGGATTGTTGCTCGGCCCGAGAAGTACGTCGAGCATCTGATCTAGAGTGGCCAGAGCATTCCCTTCGATTAAATGGTCGTCGAGTGTTTCCCGATATTTCCTTAGGAACATTTTTGTTCCCCCTGGGTCCCAAACGATCGAAGGGAGTAGCACGGCTTAGCCTTTATAGAGCACTTAGCCTCTATGGAGAGTAGGACGGGGTATTGAAGGATTCTGACCCCCTAAGTGATGAATTTGACCCAGGACGATAGGAAGTATCCCCCGTAGTTCTTGACTGACTTTTCTATCCACCTCTTGGTGGTGGTGACATATTTCCATGGGAAGATAGATCAAGTGCTCCTGCTTGAAGAGTTTGCGCAAGTTGCATGATAGTATCTTGCATAGCCTTTTGTCCTCTTGCAAGACTGGCCAAAATTCTAGTTAATTCATTCATTATTGCTGGGGCAAAAAGGACATGCAAAATTCCATCGTTCCAAAGACTTGATTTAGGAATATCAGCCATTTAAGTGTTTCAATGGATGAGAATGATTAGAAATACGTTCCCATAGACGACGCCAATCTGTTGATGCAAAAAACTAGATTGATCTATTTAATTATTCACAGATAAATATAAGAAAAATAGACAAAGGATTTTTAAAGTGGTTTGGCTGAAAAAGGAAAGCCTACGTCCACTTTTGTGTATTGCCTTGGGCTTGTTCAATTGCCTCTTATTTCATTTTTCTTGTCCCTTGGATGTAGGGTTTACAATGTATTTATATCCCCCTTGAGGTTGTACAAGAGTCGAAATATTAAAAGATGGAATGCCTTTATAATATAGGCATTTATATCCGTACAATGTTAATAATGTATACAACTATTGACGATTTACTGGCATTACTGGTCAGTCTTCCAGGTGTTGGTCGGGCTTCTTTAACCTATTGGTTGGCATTCCTTCAATTGGTTGGTGACTCGCCCTTGCTGACTTGGATTAATGCCCAGCTGGATAACACGTGTTCATATAAGAATGGTCCACGTAGCAGGATAATTTTTGGTATCAACAATCATCGAGGCGTCCCCGTGTTTGGACACCTAAAAGATTTTTAAAAAATATTTGTAAGTGGGTCAGAGCCCAAAGAGTTTTGAAAATATTTAGCAAGTGATTAAAATACTTTAACTTTTAAAATATGATATTCTCCATATTTAAACTCGTGCTGCACTCCCATGAGATACCCCTCACCTCTCATCTAACAGTGCACACCTAACGCATGTATTTGAAACACCATAGTTACGCTACCCAATATCCCATGACACTAGACTGTAAATCCCGAATATACCAATTCATATTAATTCATAAGTATATACTCACTTATTTTAATCCCGTAAGTATTCCCTCATTTATGATAGAATTCTCACATTTTAAAAATTCCCGAATATTAGCTTAACATACACAGCTAGTATTCTAATTTCATCCTACTCTAGCATTTGGATTCACTCATATACTATCGGTATATATATTCTACACGCATAAATATATATATACCCGCCGAAATAATTTTCCCGAGTGTCGTTCGCCCCAAACACTCCTAAAATTTATAATCCATATCTTATTCCCGCTAACCCGAGATTTATATATCACTCGTTAAATCTTTTAGAGGCACTCAAACTCTATTTAAGATCCCCTAACTTATCTTCCAAAAATAATTATTCTCCAATCCTTTAAGTCCAAGAAAATTTCTCAATTTGAATTGTTATATGCGAACCGAACCGATGACTCCATAAATGAACCGGTCCGGTGCCCAAGCCGAACTGCAATTTACCAATTCAACGTGATCAGTTTGGGAGTTCATCATCTTCTCCAACTCGAAAATTTATGGTTTCTAACATTACCAATCATCACTATAAACAGTTACAGACTTATTTTTAACCAACACAATCATTTATTCATGGGATTCAACAATTTAACTAAGGATCTAAACCCTAACTTAGTTAAACCTTAATTTTATTCAACTCTTCCAATTTCCCACCAAAAATTATACAATTAACATGGATTTGAGCTCAGATATCATATGGAGTTGTTATCACATCAATTTACATGAAATCATTTCCAAAAACCCCATTTTGATTCAAGAATCCCAACCCAAAATCATATATTTTACACCAACTATAATAGGAACTATAAACACACATAAATAGTTAAAGCAAGTTAAACACTTGTCTCGTTGGATAAATCCGACGACCTCGTGCCGGGATCCGTCGGAGCTTGGCCGGAGTTCTCCTTTTCTTCTCCCTTTCTCTCTTCCTCATTTTCTTCTTTTCTTTCTTTCTTTTCTCTTTCTACCGTGACCTTATAAGAGAAAATAAGGGTTCTCCACTTATTAAACCCAAAATTGACTCGTATACTCAAACGTGAGTTCCCACTAGTCCAAAAAATTCCTGAACCCAAACACTACCCTCGGGTACTCTATTTTGACTATTTCGGCCCATCTGAGACAAATATTGCACTCGAAATCCCCATTATAGTACTTTTCAAAAATTCACCTTTTTAAATCCAATACAACTCCGCACGTATTTTTCAAATAAAATATTATTACTTATCGTTTTGCCCAACTACAACCTAATATAAAAATAATCTAACTCTTTACTTATTCCCATAAGTAAATATAACACACATCGATAATAATCGATAGTGGATTAATATTTAACCCAGACTTTAAATTCTCTTTCGCTTAAAATTATCAAATTATTAAATTACACCCACTTATGTAATTTAAATATCCATATAAGTATGGGGTATTACATACTTTATGTAATTTAATATCTATATAAGTACGGGGTATTACATACTTCCCCCCTTACAAAGGAATTTCGTCACCGAAATTCAGATGCAACTGGTACTAAGACTCAGGATTCTTAACAACACAACATCCTCTAGTACTCAAAATCAATCTCAAAGTAACATAAGGTTTACTCAACTATACACCGGTTAGTGGTACCCACCTGTCTATAGGCTTAATCATTATAGCCCCAACTTCACGGCAAGCTTATTCAATTCTCTTTATACTGATACACTCCATCAGTCATAAGCTCTCACCTCAATAACGACACATCACACATTGTGCTTTTACCAACGACATCCGAATTAGAAGAGCCTATACATCACTGGCTCTATCGCCTTAATACTATTGGAAGGTCGTACATCACTAAGTGCCAGATTCATATATCCATCCCAACACAAAACTCCCATCTTGAGAGAAACCATATGAAAATCTGACCACTCCTGTCAGTCCTTCAAATCTCGGTTCATGGTGACATAACTCTTACGACGCTCAAAAGTCGCCCCAAAACAGTTTATGGTTAATATCCCTCGCGACAACGGACTCTAAATCACGTCTGATCCAAAAGTCTAGTTATTCGCTCACCTCTAAACAACTAGAGGGGGAATGACAAGGCTTTCCACACAAAACCTCAAATGGCACCATGTCCATAATAAACTAGTACGAGTTATTACTATTCTTCAATAACCTCCCGTCTACTCATCGGGCCATAGGTGACACGACTTGCCCAAAATAAAATGCCATCCCCACTACTTCCTGAAAATCTCTATCGGAGGTGGGGTTCAAGGATCTCATCCTGATTCACAACAATATTGGGCGGCACCTTGCACCGGTGCAATCCTTCTTTTCAAGGAAAGGTTTGGGAACAACCTATCAATGAAATTTACCATCCCGTCTGCCCATTCCATCACTGGTATCGTCGGCTTGATACAAAATTTCTGGTTGATCATCTCGGACCAACCTTTTTCCATCTATAAGTGGTGCACCCGAAGACAATATCACTATGCCTCACCTAACACCAATTGCCACTTCTGATATCTCACATTAAGTGGCACTTTATACTCCCCTTCTTTCCCTGAGGTATACTAAAAATCATGACCAATGTACTTTTGCCATAATGCGCACTTATGTGCCCTTTTTACCGTATTTACATTAACATTCTATTTACGCGCAAGCCACCCTCAACATTCGATTGAGTGGGACTCAGCTCTACTTTCCCACAATAGTTGGAATTTCCTTTTATCGAGGAATATTTTTTTAAATGGCTTCCCATGGCCTTTCAACCCATCTCGGGTGTGCTACTCTCATTGCACATATATACTTGGATCATCGTCTTCCTCACACGATGTTCAATCCATCATGCCATTCCATCTTGGTTTATAACGGCTCCACGGGAATATATTCCACACATTTATTCACGTGTCCTCCTATCTCGGACGATTTTTGAAATCAACTAACCGGGGCGCCCATACACCCTATAATCCGTGCATATTTGTACAACACTAGAAACGTCACACACTTAACACATTTTTCTCAAAACTGGCCTCAGATTCTCGATGTGGCTATAACACATGGGTATCCTCAACCACCCCATAAATTGAAATTTAATTCTCCTTAACATCGTTCCACACTTCAACTCGTGGTGAGAAGAAAAAATTTCAATGCTCTCTCATGGTACTACCGGATCCACTGGCCTTATACTATATAATATCTCTCAGCTCAGAATGTCTTCTCCCAACATTCATTGATTAATATTCAAAACTGATGCCCTAGCATCCATCAACGTCTCTCTACTCACGACATTTATCAAAGTCCATTTGTATCTCATCCCGTGATAACATTCAAACAAGGAACATCCCCAATGCACTATCACTCAGCATTAGCGGTAATCAAATTCCATAAACTTCAAACATATAATCGGGACTCTAAAAAATCCTACCCCAAGACATATAAATATAAACTCATCTCCCACATCTTTAAAGGAGTGATATAACAATGCCCTCTCCCTATCACCAAGTCATGAGTGTTAAACATAATAACGAGCTAAATCTCTCTGCTCGTAGTAAACCCAATATACCTCGAATCATATTAGTAAAGTCCCTACACCGCGGGATCAATATCTCTAAACAACTATACTCTCTAAAGTCTCCATCGTAATATAGTATAAATGCGAGCTCGACCCTCTTTCAGGTGAAGCATCGCCAAAACAACACATCCTACCCTAGAACAATAAATACGGTAGCCTTGCAATATCAGCCCACTATCGTTCTAACCAGTCTATACTCATGATAATATCATACTCGTATAACACATCACTAGAATGAGTAATTTCAATAAATTATATTCCCACTGTCTACACCTGCTCCCCTACGGATGAAACCAAAGATAACCTCGCTAAACAACGAAAAATATATAAACATAATAATGTTATCGATAAAACCACTAAACTCGTCTCACACGCGAATCTAGTGCTAATCAAAATATCGTGACTCGCTCGTGTCACATAAAGCATACCTCACTCACCCGATGATAAAACTTATATTTCGACCTTGCCAATCGCATTGGCTGCTCAAATGGTTCCCGGACATGACATATTTATCCGAACTAAACCAAAAACTATCTTAATCATTGCCCCTGCTAGGCACTATACTCTTGTCCCTTTACCCGCTTCGGGTAAAATAAATGCACGTGATCCTACTCTCCATATAATCCACTTATCTCCAACCACGTTGGTCGTATTAGGGTTGTCCTTCTCTTGGACCTTAGCAGCCTGGACCCTGATGGCTAACCCTGTTCTCCCCTTAGCTCCACAGGCCCTACGAAACACACTATTGTCCATACCAGTCCCGACTGAATCCATCGTCACTCGGTAGGAATTTAGTTATCTTAATCCTTTAAATGGGTCCCCTGATGGGTCTCCCCATTGCGGTGTCTCTCTAGCACCTTTTCATCCATTCTTACTCTCTGACTAAATTTTCTAATCCATTTATCTCCCTTCACAAAGAAGCGTTAATATCATAACTGTCAAAAGCACGACATTGTCGCCATCTGCATCGATCATCTAAGCAGAATTTCCATTATGTGCTGGCGACTCCTCTCGTGAGTCCTTCACCTACTTAAGGACTATTTTCTCCATTGTACTTATCTCATCGAGTACAAAGTTCGCTAGACAAGGCCTCTATCTGGCCCTCATGTGATAAGTTCAGAATTTCATCCACGTTTCTTCCTGAATAATAAATGAAGGAACTCGCGGTCAAACCGTACCTAAGATCCTTCCATTGGCATAATATCTTCACTTTTCAAATGTGGTGATTGACCCCCACCATTACAACACTGCTCCACGATCTAAAAAAAAATTACCCCAATTTTCACTTTCGAGTATGCTACACTTTGCTATATACCAAAGCTTCTGGGTATCTTACGTCCATTGGCTAACACACACAATCTCTGCATTTACTAAAATTCCAACGGGTGGTCCTCTTTAAAGATCCCTCTGACTCTCTCCCATTTTAACCACGCTGGGTGAGTCTAAGTTGGCCCCACTTTATGCTATAGTGGTACTTAAAAATATATGTTGCACCCTAGCAGTCCTTATAGCCCCAACTGCCAGAGCAATAATAGGGGTGACCTTGACTACGGTTATCGTCCCTAAAATTTGTCTACAACTTCAACTGAGCCCCGCCTCCTGCTGTTCTCCTAACGACCCTCATCTTCCATCCTTCATTGCTTGGCATACGAAACATAATCGAATGCATATAAGATTCACTATCATTATACATTATAGCAGGAGAACGAAATCTCACCATAGGAATCAACAATCTTAAGCATATGGCTCTATATCAAATAAAAAGCAACACTGAAAATGTAGTACCTCCGCACAGATTGCTAAGGACACTTGAACTTGATGTGATGATACCATCTGTGACACTTTGCCTATTTTAATCTTGGTTGATCAATCCATTATAAAAATAATACAAGATTCTCACATGGATCATTCTCAGCATCATTGTCGAAAACCAGATTAATTACTAATAACCTATTAGGCCCGGTGTCAAATTTCAAACTTCCTAATCTTGTTAACTTAAACACACAATAAATCCATCCACACAATTAATATACACAGCAACTGAAATAAATAAACAATAACCGATAACTCTCAATAAAACATTAATACAACCATATCGAATAGGCATAAATGAAAATGCGAAAAATAAAATAAATGACAACAATTGGGAAACATGACCGAATATTTTAACTGTACCACCTATCTAGATCACAAGGATATAAGCGTCTAAACAATCCCTCCTAGCATCCATAACTGTGTGACACCGTGTCTAATTAAATACCGAGTAGGTACTCCTTTATTAAATTAATACAGAATATCAAGTTGGTTTAGTCTTAGCATCACTGTAAAAAAAATAGTTAATTACTAGCCACCTAATATTTAAAAAGAGAGATGCCAAATTTTATTAATTAAATTAATAATTAACCAAGTAATTAAATCCCTAACCATCAAACGCATAAACAATCTCATATGAATAACCAACGAAATGAAATAAACTGAATCTGGAGTAAACACACCAATAATAATAATACCAGAGTAAATAAAGTCCCAATACAAGAATCTGAATAAATAAACCAATATCTAAAATAATGAAAGTCCGTAACTACAACCTCTAAATAAGAATGGGCGACACGCCCTAACTGATACAAATGACTCTGAAGGAATCAAGGATAAATATGGATGCGTTTACGATCGAGATCCTGTAGCTTCCACAGCAGCTACAACACGTCCTCGGAATGGAACTCCTATGCTTGGCGTCCCTGTGTCTGGGCACCTAAAAGGTTTTACAAAACAAAATATATTTGGAAGCAAACAGGTCAGAGCCCGAGGTAAAAATATTTTAAAACTGCAAGTGTTTAAATTACAATATTAAACAACACATATATTAAACATGTTAGACACGTGTCCTCACTTGGGATCCTCACCCCTTAACTATTGTGCACACCTAACGCATCTTTTAAATTCCACCTAGTTACACCACTACCTGACTAGTCTATTCTACCCCCATCTAGACTGTTCTTACTTTAGATGCCACCCATTTCATTTAAATAGATTACATTCACAACTCGCACATTCAATAATCAGAGTACTTAGCTCAAGTATTAGTTAAGTCTATATTGTTCTTAATTCCATTAAATTCCTTAAGTATTCACATCTATTAAGTAGCGATGAATTGCTCACAAGTATATATATAAATCACTCTCAGTACATACATATAAGTCACCCAAAGGCTGAGTTGCGGTGCACGCATACTCTGCTATCGAATCCTGGTACATCTCGTACACGTGTTTCGTATCACTCAGGAACCGTTTCAATACAAATCACACATAGTGGAGGCGAACATAGTTCACATACCCATGGGTCACGCACATACCTATGCTCCGATGGTCAGCTGACTTATCAACTCACAAATAAGTCATTCACAGTCCTATGTCCTTAAGGTACCAGTCTAGATCTCCCCCGAAGGCACACAAAGATGAGACGGTCCTTTCTCGAAAATCAACCTCCCGTGATAGCAAGTATGGTAGGTATGTCATGCATATAATCATCCATATACTAAGTATTCACACAACTTAGGTAATCATCATTTTATTATAGGTATATTCTATCCCCATATCGTATGTCTCACACATATTATAATATCATCCCATTTATTCTACATAACAGATTTTAACGCGATAATTCTCAATGTATAGCTCCGAGTGCATACCCTATCTCGAAAGGTTACTAAGTCCCCCGTTAATATCTAAGGTTATCTCAGTATTTAAAGTTTTCCCCTTTTTGACTTTAACCTCAAATTCTAATTGGAGTAAAATATGTTCAGGTTCTCACAACTTACAATCGTACCTCACTTTTCGAATATTCATGAATCTACCACTTAACATCAATTAAATCTAACAATTTTATGGGCTTAAAATACCACCCTACTGGTCTTCCCTAAGTACCAATGTGCTCAATCAATCATCACTAAAGATTTTGAAAATGTTGGAAGTTATTCAATTATTTAAAGTAAAATACTTCACTTTTTCTAGAGGGGTCGATCGATGGAAGAAATAGGTCGATCGATCGACCGATATGCTTGGATCGATCGATCGATCAAGCAGTTATCTGCCCAGAATTCCTTAACCGTTACGGAATTCTACCATATTTACACCTTCAAATCACATTACAACGTCCCAAACTCCCAAATGAGTATACTAATCATGAAACCAACATTACTACACCTATCCTAATGTTCAAGATTCATCAAAACATCACAAATTATCGATTTCTCGAATTAAAAGTCATTAATAATACTATAACCCTAGTTTTTCATCATATCTTCAAAAATCATTATAAACCTCAATTAAATTTCGCGATTTCCTAACTCTTAGTTTATAATTCATTCACTTAATGATTCCAAAAGGTCCACTACATGCAAACCTACCCAAGTTCATGATTTAATCTCTAATTTCACTTTACCACAATTATTCATAATTTGTCTTCAAATCTAATTTATCATGTAGAACATATGCCATAAATCTTCGCAAGATAAATCACTTGCCTAAAAAAATAAAGATTATGATCCTTTGAAGCAGACGGTATGGGAGTGATCCTCTCTTTTCGATCTATCCAGTGTTGGTGACGGTGGTGCAAAAGCCTCTAGGGTGGTTTCTTCTTTGGGAACTTTCTTCTCTTCCTCTCTAACTGCTGTTTATGATTTTTGGTTGTGAAACCCTAAGGGACTCAAGTGTTGGCTGATCAAATCAGTCTAAAATTCATGGGTTACTATTCCTCAAAAAGTCAAAATGACTAAAATACCCACCCGGTTTATCGGTTAGGCCTAAAATGCCCCGGGACCCAAACTAAATCCCCGGCTAGTATTTTCTGACTATCTTGACCCTTCCAGACACGTTGGTGCACTAAAAATGATCATACGGATGACATAAAAATAAATTTCTTTTAAATCTCTTAAATTGTGTCCTGACACGACTGACACGCGCGTCCCAACTCAAGTGCTGAAATTGCCATATTTTCAATTCACGATAATTTTAATAACTTAATAATCACATATTACCATAATCACTTAGTAGTATTCAACATTATCATCATAATCAAACACTAACTCTCGTCTCGCTAGTTATTTTAATCCGAATTAATTTCTAATTAATTATCCCAAATTAATTTAATTAATCCCATAATTAAAAGCAATTTCATTTAATAAATCTCATAATTAAAAGCCATAAAAAGACGGGGTATTACAAGCTGCTGAAGCATCGTCAAACTCGAAGGAATAATATCACCCAAGCGTCCCTGAGTCTGGGCACCTAAAATGTTTTAAAAATATATTTGCAAGCAGGTCAGAGCCCAAAGCGTTTTGAAAATATTTAGCAAGTGTTTAAAATACTTTAACATTTAAAATATGACATTCTCCATATTTAAACAGGTGTCGCACTCCCATGAGATACCCCTCACCTCTCATCTAACAGTGCACACCTAACGCATGTATTTTAAACATCCTAGTTACACTACCCAACCTAACTAGCATCTCTCAAAATCTCTAAGTCACCATACGCTATCTCATGCCCTGCGTATATATTATCCTAAGCTTTCGTGCGAGCTTATACATTATAATTTCTCATTTATAATTTATCCGTTCATAATAAATAACTTTCACTAGTTATAATACACTATTCACATTTTAGTGTTATTAGTCTCGTATATAATATTCTCATCTTTATATACGTACCTCAAATTTTATTCCAGATTTTATGCTAACAATTTACTTCTCACTTTATCCTTTATTTTGTCCGTATATATATATATATATATATATATATATATATATATATATATATATATATATAGAGAGAGAGAGAGAGAGAGAGAGAGAGTCACGCTCCCCAACATACTTCCTAGCAACATACCTAGCAGCATACCCATTTTTTAAAATAGTAAAAAAAATAATTTTAAGATGATATTTTTTATATGGGTTCATGATATTTTAGTGTGCCTCTGTAAAAAAATCAACTGAAAATAATGTCTTTTTGTTATTTTTAAAAAATAGGTCAAAAAAATGATTTTTTTTACCCTATAAATCTGTCAGATTTTTTTCTCTTTTTTTTTAAATAACAAAAAATATTATTTTGAGCTGAATATTTTTATAGGGGCAGATTAAACATCATGAACCCATATAAAAAATATCAACTCAAAAATTTTTTTTTTACTATTTAAAAAAAATAGGTGTGTTCATAGGTATGTTGGAGAGCCTGGTTTTATATATATATATATATATATATATATATATATATATATATATATATACTATACTCATCAAGTATATTCATACTTATATATCACACACTATATAAGTATAATAACCATCCCTCAGAGCTATAACTCAATGGATGTACTATCTAGAATGCTATCATCTTCCAGGGAACACACATCATCCTGGGTACCACTGATACGTCACAAATATTGCATTTTCCACCCGTTAATTTATGCATTTTTACCCCCCTCAGGTACCGTGATTGCAATATTTATGCTCGTTAATCAGACAACCTCCGTTCTATACCCTAACATGTTATTTGAGGTATTATTGAGCATTTATAGGTGTTATGGTGCTTAGTGTGAAGTTTCGTCGCGTTCCGATAAAGTTTCATCGCGATTCGCACGTTCAAGGGCATTTTTGTAATTTCACACGTTTTATATTTTTTATCAAAGTCTTCGCGAAAGTTGTAGCCCTCGGTCTAAGCTTTGCGTGGTCGCAAACGGTGCTCTAATCGGAGTCCGAATGAATTAAACACGGACCTTTGATTGGAAGAATAATTAATTCCTCCGTGTCTAATCTCTTTTACTAACAATTTCATAAATACCATCCATGTCCCTAACTCTTTTTTGCAGCTATTTCAAATGGCGATTTTGGTGCTATGCTAGGATTTGGCTCGAGTTTTGCTTTCATTCGAAATTGGAGTCTTTCGTCCAAAATTGTAGCTTGGGTCGTGTGTGGATATAGTTGCGAGTCAATTGGCTCGAGTTTTCGAATTTTTTGGAATACCCAGTTTGGCCATTTCCATGCTTTGGCCATTAAATGAGTTAGTGGGTTTTGGCATTTTCATGGAGCTTGGACATGGACTGCTCTCAGCTTGATTAATATGGGTATTGGTTCACATGTGCCGCAGATCTCGTGTGCTTGAATTGTGCAGTCATGGATGTTGCGATTTGTGTCATGGAGCTGCTGGTGTGCGATTTTGGCCTTGGACATTTTTCATGTTATTACAGCAAACATGGAAATTGCAAAGTCTCAGGTGTGAATCGATTCTCACCTTTGCGAATCGATTCGCAGTTAGACAGTGCTCAGGTCCTCTGTTTCCGAATCGATTCGGACACCTTCGAATCTATTCGGTGCTCTGTTTTTCCAGCTCTGTTTTGCTACTAACCCTTTTTCTATTTTCTTTTTCTTTTTCTTTTTCTTTAATTTCCTTAATGAATACTTATTCCTTTTTTATTTCTTTTTCTTTAATTTTTGCTGTTAATTGTAACTAACTATAAAAGAACCCCTTAGTGTATTTTTGTAAAGGATCTCATAATATCTCATTTTCAGGTTAGTTTAGTTTAGGGCTTGAGAGTTTTTATCTCTTAAGGTTGTTTTTCCCATTTTTTGGTTTGTTGAGCTACTATTCCTTCTCCTCCATTAATGTAAGTTGTATTTTTCTTCTTCTTCCTTGTTTGTTCACTTTGTTCCTTTAATTTCCCTGTTTAGTTAATTTTTATACCTAGATAAATTAGTTTAGTTTATTTATTTCTTGCTTTAATTAATTAATTAGTTGCTTAATTAGTTTATTCATGTTGTGTGAGTAGTTCAATAGGGTTTTGGGTCGTGTGTCCGCTATTGATGGGCGCCGAGCTCCGAAAATTAGGTTTTGTGTTAAATTGCGTTTAATTAAAATTGCGTGTATTAAAATTGGAATATTAAGCGTTTAACTTCCTTTGTCATGCAACGTTGGTGGTTAAAGCGATATTCCGAATTTAATCCTCATGTGATCATTTTCGATTAAAGGTTTTATCTCGCAACTTTGAGTTAATTTTCTTCTTGCGAGATATTTATAATTAACTAAAAAATGCTCGGTTAAATGTCTTTAAACCGAAATTCTAATTATTAGTTGTTTAGCCAATGGCGCGTACGCAATCCCAACTCTCGTTTAATTAATATTGTTTAGAGTTAACTTTTTATTTATCCATTTTCACCATAACAACCTATCACCTTTTACATTTTTATTCTTGAAATAATAAATCAATTAAAATCTATACAACACTCCCTGTGGATTCGATCCCTACTTGCCGCTACACTTCCATTAGTGTACCAAGTTGTGGTATTTCTTTTATATAGGGCGTAAACACCCAATGACGTGTTTTAAATTCAAAGTTTACGCCTCATCAACCACCGGTCGCGGTCTCACATCAACCTGATAAAAACATGTCACAAACGTAGGGGAAGCGATCATAGTTCCTCACCTAAAAGTGAGACTGAATCATACCCAAGACGTCTCACCCATGATAAAGAGCCACACTGCATAAATAACTGGACACTATGACCTGGAGACTATACTCACCCTGCTCCTCAAGACAGGGGATTCATCCACATCGCGCAACTTCCCATGATAGCACTAGAGGGGTATGTTTCACATACACACACAGTTATATTTATAATTATATCATATATGTACTTTCTCTGTACCCGTATATATATATATATATAGCTATCATGCCTATATCCCATGACAGTAGCCTGTAAATCTTGAATTTACCAATTCGTATTAATTCATAAGTATACGCGCACTTATTTCAATCCCATAAGTATTCTCTCACTTATGATAAAATTCTCACATTTTAAAAATTCCCGAATATTATCTTAACACATCCAGCTAGTATTCTAATTTCATCCTACTCACACATTCGGATTCACTCATATACTATCGGCATATATATTATATACGAATAAATATATATATACCCGTTGAAATAATTTTTTCGAGTGTCGTTCATCCCAAACACTCCTAAAATTTATAACCCGAATCTTATTCCCGCTAACCCGAGATTTATATATCAATTGTTAAATCTTTTAGAGACCCTCACACTCTATTTAGGATCCCCTAGTATTTATCTTCCAAAAATAATTCTTCTCCAATCCTTGAAGTCTAAGAAAATTTCTCAATTTGAACTGGTATATGTGAACCGAACCGATGTCTCCATAAACAAACCGATCCGATTCTCAAACAAATCAACCGAATAGATGACTCCATAAACGATCCGGTCCGATGCCCAGACTGAACCGTAATTTACCAGTTCGACATGATTAGTTTGGGACTTCATCATCTTCTCCAACTCCAAAATTTATGGTTTCTAACATCACCAATCATCACTATAAATAGTTACACACTTATTTTTAACCAACACAACCATTTATTCATGGGATTCAACAATTTAACTAAGGATTTAAACCCTAACTTAGTTAAACCTCAATTTTATTCAACTCTTCCAATTTTCCACCAGAAATTACACCATTAACATAGATTTGAGCTCATATCTCATATGTGTTGTTGTCACATCAATTTATATGGAATCATTTCCCAAAACCCCATTTCGATTCAAGAATCTCAAACCAAAATCATATAGTTTACACCAACTATAATATGAACTATAAACACACATAAATAGTTAAAGCAACTTAAACACTTGACTCGTTGGTAAAATTCGACGATCTCGTGCCGGGATCCGTCGAAGCTTGGCCGGAGTTCTCCTTTTCTTCTCCTTTTATCTCTTCCTTCTTTTCTTCTTTTCTTTCCTTATTTTCTCCTTCTCTCGTGACCTTATATGAGAAAATAAGGGTTCTCCACTTATTAAACCCAAAATTGACTCGTATACTCAAATGCGAGTCCCTACTAGTCCAAAAAGTCCCCGAAACCCAAACACTACCCCCGGGCACTTTATTTTGAATATTTCGGCCCATCCGAGCCCAACCTTGCACTCTAAATCCCCATCCGAGTCACTTATAAAAAATTCACCCTTTTAAATTCAATACAACTCCGCACGTACCCACTTATGTAATTTAAATATCCATATAAGTGCAGGGTATTACATACCTTATGTAATTTAAATATCCATATAAGTACGGGGTATTAAATTATATTTCTGTCGACCAACAGGAAATAAAGAGGAGCATAACTACTTTCCACATTGATACTTTGGATCCTTGCGAGGAAGAGGAGTTGGTGAAGGGACAGGTCGTGGAAGAAATATAAACTATTGTGCAAGAAAATGAGAAACCATAAAGAACCACCCAGATTGACTCAAGACTAACACCTTCTATTAAATAGGAATTAATTACATTCCTTAAAGATAGGAAGAATGTGTTCGCCTGCAGCTATGAGGATATGCCAAAGATTGATCCCAACTTCCTTTGCCACGAACTTAATATTTATAAAGATGTCAGGCCGATTAAACAGAAACGCAGATTTTTCAGCCCATAGAAGAATATGTCGATCAAAGAAGAGGTGGAAAAAATATAGACAGCACAGTTCATTGAGGATGTTAAATATCCGACTTGGTTGGACAATGTATTATTGATCAAGAAGAAGAAGAATAAATGGTGGATGTGTGTGGATTTTACCAGTCTTAACAAAACATGCCCAAAAGGTCATTTTCCTTTACTATGAATTGATCAACAGCTAGATGCCACATCAGGTCATGAACTTCTCGGCTTCATGGATGCCTATTCTTGCTATAACCAGATAAAGATGAAGTCGGAGGATAAGGAAAGCACATCCTTCAGAGATTAGTAAACAAAGTCTCTAAAGATCTGGAGGTGTATGTAGATGATATGCTCACCAAAAGCAAATTCACTGCCGATTACATTGCTAATCTGGTCCAAAGATTTGACCAGCTGAAAAAACATCAAATAAAGCTCAATCCGACCAAGTGCATATTCAGAGTTTAGGAAGGTATGTTCTTAGAGTATTTTGTAAATCAAAAGAGAATCGAATCCAATCCTGATAAAATCAAGGCTTTACTAGAAAGGCAATCCCCGACCACTAAGAAGGATATGCAAAAGTTAGCAGGAAGAGTAACAGCCCTAAATCGTTTCATATCTCGGGCCACAGACAAATGTCTTCCATCTTTCAAGGTCTTTAGAAAGACATTTGAATGGAATGACGAATGTGAAAAAGCTTTTTTGGACTTGAAAAAATATTGGGGGTCTCCCCCATTACTCTCCCAACCAGTTTTAGGCAACAAGTTGTACTTATATTTGGTTGTTTCAGAATTCGTTGTAAGTTCAGCCTTGATCTGATTAAATGAGTGTGTCTAAAAATTAATGTATTACACCAGTAAGGCGTTTCGAGGAGCCGAGGTTAGATATCCACACTTGAAAAAATTTGCATTGACACTCATTGAAGCCTCTAGAAGAGTGAGACCCTACTTTCAAGCCCATACAATTATAGTGTGCACTGACTTACCTTTGCGACAAGCTTTGCATAAGCCTGAAAAGTCTGGAAGGCCAATGTCTTGGGCAGATGAGCTGGGAAAGTATAAAATTATGTACGAACTAAGAACTTTATTGAAAGGGCAAGCAGTTACAGACTTCATAGCAGAATTCACTTATGCAGAGGTACCCAGCACACTAAGTTTGCCTGTCAAATAGACTTCTTTGGAAGAGAGCTCAGCTCAAAGGCCAACTGAGATGGTTGTCGACCAACCAGAATCATTAGTTGTTCAAGAACGAGCTCTCCGACTAACTGAGTAAAGACAAAAGGTTTTCAAATACAGAGTATTGATGGATGAAGACTTCAACAGTGATGTTCAAATTTGAAATTATTCGCAGATTGCTCTTCATGCACCACTAAAAGTGGTGTTGGACTTATTCTTAATACTCCAGATGATTTAGATATGGAATATGCATTGAGATTTTAGTTTCAGGCATCCAACAATGAAGAAGGATATAAATCATTGATTACTGGTTTGGAACTAGCCTCATCACTCTGTGTCGAATAGGTATTAGCGCACAGTGATTCTCAACTTATTGTTTGTCAGTTACTTAAAATATATGGAGTTAAAGGGGAAATAATGGTGAGATACTCGAATAAGGCAAAGGAAGTTATTTCCTCATTTCATGCAATCAAGTTGGTTTGTATCCCAAGAGTGGATAATACCTAAGAAGATTCTCTAGCTCGGTTAGCCTCACCAACTCTAATGGATCTCAAAAGAACCATCCCGATAGAGATTCTCACCAGTAGGAGCATTGATGAGGAGGCAGTCAACATTATTTTTATAGAGTTACGGCCTTCCTAGATGGATCCAATCAAGGATTATATTGATAAGGGACTATTACCATCCAACCAAAAGGAAGCAAGAAAATCGAGATATAAGGCATCTCATCTCACTACGTCCTGAAAAAGGTATATTATAAACAAGGGGCTATACAGTTTCTTTACTTCGTTGTGTCCACCAAACTGAGGTAAATGATTTTATTAAAGAAGTACATGAAAGCTCATATGGAGCTCACATATTTGGGAGATCTCTAAAGCAATTAATAGCAATACAAGGTTATTAATAGCCAACAATGAAGGCAGATTGTGTTGCCTTCGCCAATAAATGTGATAAGTGCCAAAAATTTGCCATCATCCACAGAGGACCAGGGGTAACTTGTAACACACCGCTAAATTAAATACCTGGTGATCAGTCCTATACCCAATTAAAACAGAATTTACAGTTGGTTCATTCTTAGCATCACTGTCGAAAAAAAAATCGTTTATTAAATCACCTAATATCCAACTAAGTAGGGGTTAATATTATTCAAATTTTAATATAAAAAAAAATTCCACTTTTTAAAACATAAACTATTTTACACAATCCATTCACACAATGAATAACAACTGAGTAATATCAAAACTGAATTAAATGCAATCGGAATAAACTCTCTAGTATAAATATCTCAATACAATAATCCCGTCAAAATTAGATGTGCCAAAACCAACATAAGAACTTAATCTATCTATGATAGAGAAGAAATAACTAGAATCCTCTTGGGCGACATGCCCTAAATGAAATATCAACTACAGATTATGAATCAATAAATATGAAAGCTTCTAAACAAAGTCCAAGACTCCATAGCATCCATAACTCCTCAAATATCTCAATCCTCTATGGTTGGCGTCCCTGTGGCTGGACACCTGATATAGGAGATACAAGAGAGAAGAGGATATGCAAGAAAACGGGTCAGAGCCCGATTGTAAAAATAGTTTAGAAAATAGCAAATGAATAAATGCTATATTCAACAATTATTATATACATGTTAGATTTATCCGACTCTCTCTTGAGATCCTCACCTATCATCTAGAGTGCACACCTAACGTCCTATAAAAACCATACTAGTTACTATTCCCATGCTAACTAGTTCATATCAGTGCCAAGTAACCATAACCCATATCTATCCCACGTATTTCCCTCGCAATACAGGTAATACATATATATCCAATTTCTCTATATCACGGATAAGCCCTTTTCAATTTAAAATAATTAAATATTCACCTACTTAATTCTTTTCAAATTCCATTATCTTCCATGTCTACTTAATTCACACAGTACATAATATCACGAGTATATATACACATTCACTCTATTATATATATATATATATATTAAACTGCACCCCGAGGCTCACCTGTGGTGCATGCGTACTCTGCTATTATGTCCCAGTACATGTCGTCACTGTATAAAGGACCATAGGTTCGGTATTTCCCACGAATCATAATTAACAAATCACAAACGGTGGAGGCGAACATAGTCCTAAGCCTTTGGCCTACGCACATATCTACACACCCAAAAGACCGTTCAATACCATTGTTCTCACTAATGGAAATCCAACCGAAGCCCTATGTTCTGGGGCAACAAGTCAAAGATCCCCTTTAAGGCTCATTAGGATATGACTGCCCTCTATGCGTAAACCTCCCATTGATAGAAAGTAAGTTAGGTATGGCATACACATAAATTAAACAGGCAATAGGTATACCCATCAACCTATATAAAATTCGATACGCACTCGACCAATATCATATTAGGATTCCATCCCACCCCAAGTACCCCTCGTATTTATAAATACCACTCGTACATGTTAATCACGATTATCATCGTATATTTATTATGTAGTTGTTACTCACATAATCCCAAGTACCCGTATATATATATATATATATATATATATATATATATATATATATATATATACAATATTAACCCGTACTTGACCATGACGATTATTTTTCTCTTAATCGTATTATTATTATGTAGATATCTCTCACATAATTTTATTCCTCAATTTTATATAATTTTCCAACATTAAACCACGCCCCTCACTCCTTGTTAATGTACCAAAATTATCCAGAACCTACAGTGGGCTAAAAATACAATTTTTTTCAAACTATTATGGGCAAAAATAGAAATTCTGGAATCTCATCAGAAACCTAAAAATATCGTTCGAACGAGATGTCACCTTGCTCAAACGATAGCATGTCTCGTACGAACGAGAACAACATCATTCCAGTTCATCTTCAATCTCAGTTTTCTGCGTTTTTCTGACTGTTCTTACACCCAAACCCTTCTGGATTATATTCTACCCAAAATCCATATTTGCTAACAGTGTTCTAACATGTTCAAGGATGATTTTCACATAAGAATAACATCAAATTCATATGTTCATAAGGGTATTATCAAACCCATTAAATCCTTAAAATTCCAATCCATTTTTATACCGCTTAAAACCCATAATTTAGAATTATCATTTCATAACTAAATCATCAAATTTCCATATTCAACGTGAGTAGAATTTATCTACGTGAAATTCCTAACATCATTTCCATATCATCAATAAACAATTAAATCCTCTACATGTAAAACCTATCCATTTTCATGTGCATAATCGCTACATGTATACCAATTTTCATGTTCATAATCTCTACATATATAAATCTCCAGCTACATGAATTTGCCTATCCATTAAACTTGATTTATCAATCATTTTAAATCCCAAATTCATAGGTTCATCAATCCAAAAGAAATCATATTCTAACATGGATAATATAAGCAAAAAAAAAAGCAAGAATTACACTTGCCTTCTGTGTAGGTCTGAACCTTTTATGACTCTTCCTTTCCAATCAACTCTTCATCTTCACAAGATAACCTTTCACTTTATCTTTAAGGTTTTTCACTCTCTCTCAAAAGATCTCACTTGTGTTTAGATGAAATGAATCTTACGTATAATCTAAACACACATATATAGTAAGTCTCCAAGGTTAGCTAAAAGATAAAAAATATAGGTACTATTTATCTCCCAAGCGAAATAATTAAAACGCCCCTTCGGGTTGTCTTTTCATCTTCTAATTGACCCGAGACCCAAAACAAATCCCCGGATAGATTTTTCTGCCTATTTCGACACTTCGGAACTCAACGGTGCAGTCAAAATGATCATCCAAATGACTTAAAAATAAATCTCATTTTATTTCCCAACTCTTGTCCCGACACGACTCATAAGCGTGTCCCGACTTAATTTCTATTATTGTTGTATTTGAAACGCCCGACAATAATTATTATTTTCACATATTACATTTATATCACTAAGTGATATTCAAAATCATATATTACTTTTATCTCTAGTAATATTAAATCCACACTAATCCCAATTAATTTTTTATGATTAATCCCTACTTATTTAGCCCATTCACTTTTAATTAATCTCTTATTAAAAGTCATTAAAATTACGGGGTATTACATACTTCCCCCCTTATAACGAAATTTGGTCCCGAAATTTAGAAAATAAAAGCATAACTAGAAAAATAACTCTGGGTATTTGTCGCGCATCACATCCTCGTGCTCCCAAGTAGACTCCTCAATGTTATGGTTCTCCCACTGGACACGCACCAACGGAACTACTTTCGATCTTTAACCATCTCTCGCTATGGTCCAAGATCGCTACCGGTCTCTCCTCGTAAGAACTTTCTGGATGCAAATCGATATCCTCTAATGTAACATGAGTGTGAGCCAACTCATTTTGGAGATATCGCCTTAGCGAAGAAATATGGAACACATCTTGTATCATATGCAAGTACTCCAGCAACCCCAGTCTATAAACAACCGGTATAACTCTCTCGATTATAGAAAATGGTCCTACATATCTGGGCACCAATTTTCCCTTCTTTTGAAATCTCATTATTCCCTTCATAGGAGATACCCGTAATAACACCCGGTCCCCCACACTGAATTATCGGAAGAATCGCTTCGCATCGACGTAGCTTTTTTATCGATCTTGGGCTACACGAATAGGATTTCGAATCATTTTAATCCTGGCAGACGTGTCCTGAATTACCTCTGGCCAAAGTAGCTTGTTGTCCCCCACCTCTAACCAACATGCGGGAGAATGACAATGTCAACCAAAAAGTTCCTCAAATGGAGCCATACCGATGGTGAACTGATAGGAGTTATTATACGCAAACTCCACTAGTGGAAGGTACTACTCCTAACCTCCCCCAAAGTCCAGGATACACATACGTAGCATATCTTCTAACATCTAATTTGTACATTCTATCTGCCCATTTGTCTACGGGTGATAGGTTATACTCAAATACACCTCGGTACCTATGGCCTCGTGAAAACTCTCCCAAAATTGGGATACAAAAATCTTGCCCCAATCGGACGCAATATCAAATGGAACCCCGTGTAACTTCACTATCTCGGATATAAAAATCTGGGCGTACTGTCCCATAGAGTGATCAGCCCGAATTGGCAAAAAGTGAGCTACCTTAGTCAATCGATCCACAATCACCCATATGGAATCATGACTACTCTGAGAAGTAGGTAACCTTATGATGTAGTCCATGAAAATGCTCTCCCATTTTCACATCGAGATCTCTAATGGCTGAAAAAACTCAGCAGGCTTCTGATGGTCCACTTTTACTAACTGACAAGTGGCATATTTAGAGACAAACTCAATAAAGTCTCTTTTTATCCCGCTCCATCAATACTGTCGACGCATATCTTGGTACATCTTATCCCCACCGGGATGTACCATAAATTTAGATCCGTGCGACTCTGTCATCCCCTCATGGCGCAAATCCACACCTTCTGGAACAATCAATCTATTTTGAAGCGCAAGCCCCCATCTGAACTCACTGAGTAAGAATCTTCTCCCCTGGCTAAAAGATATCGAATTTTCTCCTGATAAAATGGATCGGTTGCCTGAACCTGAACTACCCTTGTCACAATCTGAGGTGTAACAGTCATGACTAACATAAATAATCGATCAACTACGTCTTGATGTCCTAGTTCCTTCCATTTCGCCTTCCACACCGCAGCCAACTCACCAACCCACCTTCGGCTCAACGCGTCTGCTACCACGTTAGCCTTCCTCGGGTGGCACTGTATCTCAAACTGATAATCCTTCACGAACTAAGGCCACCTGCACTGACGTATGTTCATCTCCCGCTAAGTGAACAAATACTGAAGTGGCTTATGATCCGTGAATAGGCGTAATTTCTTCCCTAATAAATAATGTCTTTATATTCGAAGAGCAAACACAACTGCTGCAAGCTCCAAGTCGTGGGTGGGGTATTTCTTCTCATGAGGCTTAAGCTTTCTAGAGACAAAAGCTATAGCCTTCTCTTCCTGTTGTAATACTCCACCAAGCCCATGTAATGATGTGTTAATATAAACCAAGTACTCCACTCTTAGATTGGGCAATGCTAGTACGAGTGCTGAAGTCAACTTATCTTTCAGCTCGTCAAATGCCAACTGACACACATCATCCCAAACAAATGGTACACCCTTACAGGTTAGATTTATCATCGGACCCGTAATGTTTTAGAAACCCGGATAAAATGTCTGTAATAATCGGCCAATCCCAAGAGACTGCGCACCTCTGTTGGTGTCGTGGACTGTCCCTACTCTCTCACCGCTAATAACTTGCTAGGATCCATCGATATTCCCATCTCAGACACAATATGCCCCAGAAACTGAACTTACCGAAGCCAAAACCCACACTTCTCATATTTCGCATACAGTTGATGCTCACTTAGTGTCTGTAGGACCTGCCACAAATGCACAGCATGCTCCTCCTCAATCTAATAATAAATCAGGATGTCATCTATGAAAATAATGACAAACTGGTCTAAGAACTCTCTTAACACCCTATTCATCAAGTCCATGAATACTGCCGATGCATTAGTCAGCCCAAGCGGCATAACTCGAAACTTATACGATACATATTTGCTCAAGAAGGCAATTTTTGAAACGTCCTGCTCCCTGATACGCATCTGATGATAACCAGACCTTAAGTTTATCTTCGAGAAGTAGGCTCCTCCTCTCAGCTGATCAAATAAGTCATCGATTATAGCCAACATATATTTATTCCGTATCGTGACTTTTTAAGCTCCAGATAATATGTGTACAATCGTAAAGAACCATCTTGTTTCTTTAAAAATAGCACCAAGGCACATCAAGGCGACATACTCCTGCGGATAAACCCCTGTCCCAAAATATGTTCAATTTAGTCCCTGAGCTCCCTCATCTCTGCTGGAGCCATACAGTAAGGCGCACGAGCAACAGGCCGAGTCCCCAGTGCTAAATCAATCACAAATTCAATCTCCCTACTGGGAGGTAATCCTGTTATCTACTGGAATACATCTGTAAACTCACAAACTAATGGTATCGAATCAAGGGATATTACTACTCCCGTAGAGGTCTCCTCCTCTATATAATACAAATGAGTAGACGACCCTCCCTCAAAACGAGGCATCGCCACAAGGAACATCTCATGTCCCGAAATAGAAAAAAATAATACACCGACTATAATAGTCAATCATGTCCCGATATGCAACAAGATAATCCATGTCGATAATCACATTATATTCGTATATGTCCCAAACAAGTAAATCAGCTGATGAAATCAGACTCCCAATCTCTATACTCACTCTACGACATATAAAGAAAATAGGCGTCCCACAACCCATCGGTGAGTCTACATAAGTAATAATGTTGTCGGCCAAGTCTAGTAACCATGTGGCCTATGCAAATCTAGTGGCTACAAATGAATGTGAGGACCCCGTGTCAAACAAAATGCGCCCCATAGCCACATAGATAGAAGACATACCCTCAATCATGGGTGGTGGCTACTGAACTGCTGCCTGATGGACATTATATACACGCTTGTATCGTCCCTGCTATGCTAGAGCTGCTAGAATGGCAGGTAATGATGGCACCTAAACTGGTGCCGGGAGAGCGACAAGTGGAAATACTGGTCTCTGTGGCTCCTGACGAGCTCCCTGTCGAGGAAATTTGCCCTTTTTAGGACAATCTTGTCTCTTGTGTCCAGGCTTGAAACACACGAAACATCTGCCAGTAAACTTTACCCCATTTTATCCCTATTATCCCTGGCCTACTGGTCATTACCATATCTCCCTTGGCCCTACTGCTGACCCTGTTAGCCCTACTGCCCCTGCCTATTACCCCCTTGTCTAAAACAAAAACCTTCGGATCGTAAACGTTTAGCATAGTCTCCCGGCTGGGAAATCTGCTCTCCTTGGCGCTACCGACTCCTCCACCAGTCTTACCCTGCTGGCTCGACTCAATCCCCCGCTTACCACCCTTAGCATGTAAGCGGTTATCCTGGCAATGAAGCATCGCAGCATTAAGAACATCTGCGTAAGTATGTAATGAAAGATTGCCCAATAAGTGCTGGCAAATCTTCCAATTCAGGCCATCTGTGAACATCTTAATTCTCTTTTCTTCAGTAGGTACCTCTCCTGGCCCCAAATTAGTCAGCCGAGTGAATTCCACCTCATATTCTGCCACTGTCCTCCCTTCCCGGATTAGGTCGAGTAATTTTCGCCTCATCTCTGTTTGTACGGTGAATGGAAAATACTTACGGTCAAATCGCATCCAGAAGTCCTGGATAGTCATAGTATCTCTATCCTCGGTGGTGGTAATAGATTAACACCACTATAAAGATGCCCCGACTAGCTTAAATATAGAGAGTATCTGATGCTGAACCTCCGTGCATTCGAACATTCGCAAGTGCCTTTGGATGTCCTTCTTCCATTGGCTAGCAGTCACGACATCCGAACCTCTCTGAAACTCGGGTGGATACGCCTTCTTAAAAGCATTCCTAACACGTTCCCAAGCAATAGGAAACACCTGCCCTGGTGCGGGTGGCACAGCTGGTGCCTGTGCTGGATCCTGTTGAACAATGGCTAAAGCTGCGTTGACTGCCTAAGCAATAATGGCAGCAACATCTGCAGTATTCATTATTCCCTGAGCTGGGGCAGGCTGAGGTGCACTCGAGGAGGCATCTGGAATGAGAGAAAATTTTCATCAATATTCAACTTAAATCCCAAAGAATAGCTGAAGATCGTATATGCGTAAAAAAGGATACAACAGTCCTAATTATATGGCTCTATATCAAATAACGCTAAGTTGAAAGCATTATAAACCGTTCAGATCCTAAAAGACTCTAGAACTGAGGCTCTGATACCACCTGTAACACCCCGCTTAATTAAATATCGGGTGATCATCCTTATACCCAATTAAAACAGAATTTACAGTTGGTTCATTCTTAACATCACTATCGAAAAACATTTTCGTTTATTAAATCACCTAATATCCAACTAAGCAGGTGTTAAAATTATTCAAATTTTAATATAAATAAAATTTACACCATTTAAAACATAAACCATTTAACACAATCCATTCACACAATAAATAACAACTGAGTAATATCAAAACTGAATTAAATGCAACTGGAATAAACTCTCCAGTTTAAATATCCCAATACAATATCCCATCTAAATTAGATGTACCAAAACCAACATAAGAACTTATTATGTCTATGATAGAGAATAAATAACTAGAATCCTATTGGGCGACATGCCCTAAATGAAAGATCAACTATAGAGTATAAATCAATGATTATGAAAGCGTCTAAACAAGGTTCAAGACTCCATAGCATCCATAACTCATCAAAAATCTCAATCCTCTATGGTTGACATCCCTGCGGCTGGACATCTGATATAGGAGATACATAAGAGAAGAGAATATGCAAGAAAACGGGTCAGAGCCCGATTGTAAAAATAATTTCGAAAACAATAAGTGAATAAATGCTATATTCATCAATTATTATATACATGTTATATTTATCGGACTCTCTCTTGAGATCCTCACCTCTCATCTACAGTACACGCCTAACGTACCTTAAAAACCATACTAGTTACTATTCACATGCTAACTAGTTCATATCAGTGCCAAGTAACCATAGCCCATATCTATCCCACATATTTCCCTCGCAATACAAGTAATATATATATATATATATATATATATATATATATATATATATATATATATATATATCCAATTTCTCTATATCACGGATAAGCCCTTTTTCAATTTAATATAATTAAGTATTCACCTACTTAATCCTTTTCAGATTCCATTATCTTTCTTGTCTACTTAATTCACAGAGTAGATAATATCACAAGTATATATACACATTCACTCTATTATATATATACTAAACTGCACCCCCAGGCTCAGTTGCGGTACATGCGTACTCTGCTATCATGTCCCAGTACATCTCGTCACTGTATAAAGGACAATAGGTTTGATATTTTCCACGAACCATAATTAACAAATCACAAACAGTGGAGGTGAACATAGTCCTAAGCCTTTAGGCTACGCACATACCTATGCACCCAAAAGACCGTTCAATACCATCGTTCTCACTAATGGCAATCCAAATTTAACACCCCGAGTTTTAGTTAATTGACTTTAATTAATTTGGAGTAAAATCAAATTGTGGAGTTTATGGCCTCTAAGGATTTAACTTGGTATTATTCGTAAATATTTCAATGAGGAATTAATTCGGGACTTTTATAAAAGGTCATAAAGTTTTTATTTAAATTATTAAACTGGCAGGTGTGCATTTGTTCAGCTAAAATATTTTATCAGACAATTAAGTCAGATTTTAAAAGATTTGGATTTTTATACTGGGGTCGTTCAAACGACATCGTATGTCGTTCGAACGACATAAGTTCTCGTTCAAACGACATTGTACGTCGTTCGAACGACAGAGGCGGTGATTGTATGGGAGTCTCCTAATTGTGTTTTAACTCTTAAACCCTTTATATACTAAACAGAAACAGGGTTGCGACTTCGACTTCGAAAATCATTTTTCTCTCAAACTTTCTCCAGAAAGCTTTTCCAAAACATATTTCTCTCATCTTCAACCCTACCCCAACTTTTCATAAAGTTTTGAAGATTCAATTGGTGTTTACTTAGAGAAGTTCAACCTTCTACTCAAATTTTTATTCAACTAATCATAGGAATGAATACTCTATTCTTTTCCTGTAGTATTATGCGTTTTAAGTGTATCCTAAACCTAAATTTCTTGATTTTCTTAAAATCAATTAGCAATTTAATTAGAGAAAGTGGACACATAAAACTTGGGGCTATTTTTATGAAATCTTTTAATATAAATAATATTCATAACCTTTGCAATACGTAGGATTTATGAGAGAATTTTGGGTTTTGTTGGTGTAGGTTGCATATAGAAAAAACCTAGATTTGGAATCAATGGATTTGGGGGGGTTTAACTCACGTTAATTGTGTAGAGATAATTAAATTTGTAATATAATGATTTAATGTGGAATTTCAGTGTTTATTCTAAAAATAATTAATTGAGATCAATTTTGGTGAAATTAAGATTTAATGGAATTGGACTATTGCGTAGTTTTGTACGTTGATTAATTATGACCATTTGTGTGACTTGTTGATATTATTAAATTACAACTATGACGATAGGTTATTGGGTATTTTTGCTCTCCCTCTATTTTCAGGATGCCTTTTAGGTATAGGACTAGTGGGTAGACCTTTTGATAATTTAAGCCTTCTAGGTATGGGACTAGTGAGGGTAGATTATTACGACTTTATTATGTCGGGGGTGGGCTGATTTTTGACACACTATTATTGTTACGTTAGTCTAGGCATGAGACTAGGTTGAGGTTTATTTTAGAAAATCATCCTATACTTAGGGTAGGGCGTATTGATAACTTGGTGACCCTTAGGTATGGGACTGAGGGGTATTTTGAGGATCTCACACGATAAAAGGGTGGGGTGATATTATAAATTGTGAAATTGAGAATTTGTGATTAATGTATAAGATAAAAACGGGTATTGAAATTGGTGGCGACGTAATGTGTCAGTGACCGACAGTTTCAACGGGTCAGCGTGAGCGATTTATGTCATGTCGTGTGTTGGAACCTTGTCATATTGCGGGGGATCGACAGTTTAAACGGATTCGGCTGGCTATTGACAAGGGGAAGTGTAACACTTTGGTGGATTACCACCCGGGACAGGAGGACCGTCATATTAAAAAGTGAGAAAAATAATGAAAGTTGGTTAATTTATTTGAATTAACATCATGGGACTTGGGAATCTAAAATCATATTGGTGTGCCTTTTAAATGGGGATCTCTTAGGGTAGTTAGTAATTTATATTTATCACGCTTATTTATCTCGTTTAATTTAAAATACTCTATTGTGATATTTATTGCGTATAATGCTACTGTCTGAATTCAAGGATCCTAATTGAGTGGAGTAGTGTGTATTCATGCTCAGGGTTCCGACCTCGTGCGTTGACTAACCGTTTTAGGAAAACTTTTGGAGGAGTTGCATAAGATTATCGAAGTTATTATTTTGGAGGTGCAGCTGGAGTTTATTCGTTATTTGAATTATTTAGTTTAATTTCCTTTTTCAGTCATACTTAATTACGATACTTTATTTGGGTTTAGTTTGGCCATTCGGTTCCAAAGTTGTTAGGGGTTTTCGTTGGATTATTCAGATTTTATTTCATTGTTATTGGGGATTGAATTATTTCGGAGTTTTAGCATGTGAAGGACCTTTGTCGTTCATTTGTTGGGATTGATTTAATTATTTAACTTGTGGACTGACTTATTTATGTCTCATATCTGTCTCATGCTAAGAATGGTATTTATTTAGTTTACTCCCGGCATAGTTTGGCGGCGGTGGCTGGCCACCTCGTCTGTCGAATTTTGCGGGGTGTGATACCAACCTAAGTCCTATGTTCTGAGGCAACAAGTCAAAGATCCACCATAAGGCTCATCAGGATATGACTGCCCTCTACACGTAAACCTCTCGTCGATAGCAAGTAGGTTAGGTATGTCATACACATAAATTAAACAAGCAATAGGTATATGTGACACCCCCACCTAATTAAATACCGGGTGATCAGTCGTTTATAAAATTAAATCAGAATATCCGGTTGGTTAAGATTATGCATCACTGTCGAAAACTTTATTATTAAAATGAACCACCTAATATTTAAAAAGGTTGATGTCAAAATTTTATCTTATTAACAGTAATTTTCGTAAAAGGAAAATAATTAAACATCAGCATTCAACACAAATGTATAAGGAAAGAACTAACTGAAATAATATGAAGAACTGGAGTAAACACATCCAGTCAAAATTCCATACAATAATCCAAAGCCCTGAAATAAAAGTCTACTAACAGAATAAAACATTTAAATCTCTTAATATGAAATAGGAAGGGACGATATGTCCAACTGAAGTAAACAAGTGATAGATAAAGAATAATAGTCTATGAAACATCTACTAGCAACGTCATGTAGCTTCCACAGCAACTACAACTCGACAACTGAATGGAATCTCCTAAGCTTGGTGTCCCTGTGGCTGAGCACCTAAAATAAAGTAATAAGAGAAGAGATTTACAGAAGAAACGGGTCAGAGCCCGAGTAGAAAACGGTTTATATAACAAGTGCTTAAATTTCTTAATTAGCACAAATATTATTCATGATAACTTAGCGTACACACTTGAGATGCTCACCTCTCATCTAATATGCACGTTTAGCGAGGCTAACTACCCACACTAGCCATGATACTCTGCCTGACTATACGTAGTATAGCCACTATGCCGGATAAAATATCTAAATAACATGAAGACAATATATATCTATTATTTAGGAATAGTTTTTAAAGATGTTTTAACTCATTCTCATAACATTCTTAATTTGCAACTGGTGACCCAATAAGTATATACTTTAATAAAGTGGTCAATATGAAACACAGAATAGGAACTCAGTATACATATGTAAAATCTCACTATGTATACATATAAACATATAGATCGATACTACACCCATGGTTAAGAAACCCCTGGGGCTAGGCATACTCGTGTATCTAGTCCCATTACAATGCTCATGTATAAAGGACACCAAGTTCAATATCTCAAGAACAAATAAAAAATCTACACATATTGGAGGCGAACATAGTTCCAAGCCAATGGGCTACGCACATACCTACGCACCCATACGACTGTCAACATTATCTTTCTCACAGATAGCCCGTACCTAGGTTACATGCTCTAGTGGTACGACTCAAAATCCCCCGAAGGCATAGAAATATATATTCGTCCACAACGCGATAACCTCTGTTCAATAGCCAGTAGCTAGGTACGTCATATACATAATATTCCAAGTAATAAGCAAGAACACACTTATATAACTTAATAGGCGTTCACGCAACCCGATTCCCATAGTACGTAGGTAATATTATCATTTATACTCTCACCGATATTCATTCATATATTCCCTCTCTCGAAACTACACTCCCTCCTAGGTTCTATGAACCTTCGTTATTCCGAGCACAATTAAACTCTCACCCCCTAAAGATTTGGAATTCAAGTCACTCGTTACTCCCGTAGGTTATTACTCTCACTTAGATAAACCTAGGATGATTTTTAACTCGGTCGGACCCTAAAAAGCAATTCTGGAATCTCGTAAGAAGTCAAGGAAATCTCATTCGAACGAGTTCGTTCGAACGAAGTTCTCACTTCGAAAAAAATCCATCATTCATTAGAAGGGTCATTGGAATTCTCGTTGGATGTCTCGTTCGAACGACGTCATTCGAACAACCTGGGTAGGTCTTTGAACGAGAAATCCAAACAGACCCAGTTCATCCCCAAATTCGATTTTTCTAACATTTTAAAAGGTTGATAAACTCTGCCTCATACTCCGCCATGGTCTTTTGCTCCTGCTTTAAGTTCATCAACTTTCATCTCATCTCTATCTGGACCGCTGAGGGGAAATATTTTTTGTCGTACGGCACCCAAAAGTCTCGAATCGTGAGTGTGTCTCTATCCTCAGCGGTGGTAATAGACTCCCACCACTACAGTCTGCTCCCACTAACTTGGACGTGGCCAGTATCTGACTCAGCACCTCCATGCACTCATGCATCCTAAAATGCCACTGAATATCCTTCTTCCATAAGCTTGCTACCACCACATCGGAGCACCCTGTAAACTTCAGAGGATGCGGATTTTGGAAGGCGTCCCTAACATGATCCCAAGCAGACCAGAAGGCCTGGGCCTGAACTGGAGCCACCACCGGCGCCTGAGGTGGTGCCTACTGCACAACTATCAATGTCGTATTTACCGCCTGAGCTACAATGGAGATAACTTCAGTGGCATTCACCATACCCTAAGCTAGTGCAAGCTGAGGCTCGGACTGAACATCCCTGGGAACTCTCTGTGCATGTCGAGGATGCATCTGAAAGGAGAGAAAAGATTCACGAGTCTACAGTTATCATCTCAAAATGAGTGAAGAACGTAAGATACATAAAGAGTACAACGACCCTAAAATATAGGGCTCTATATCAAAGGACGCTACGCGGAAACATAATAAGCCATACAGATCCTAACGACACTAGAACCTGATGCTCTGATACCACCTGTGACACCCCGCCTAATTAAATACCGAGTGATCAGTCCTTTATAAAATTAAATCAGAATATCCGGTTGGTTCATATTATGCATCACTGTCGAAAACTTTATTACTAAAACTAACCACCTAATACTTAAAAAGGTTGATGTTAAAATTTTATCTTATTAACAGTAATTGCCATAAAAGGAAAATAATTAAACATCACCATTCAACACAAATGTATAAGGAAAGAACTAACTGAAATAATATGAAGAACTGGAGTAAACACATCCAGTCAAAATTCCATACAATAATCCAAAGGCCTGAAATAAAAGTCTATAAACAGAATAAAACATCTAAATCTCTGAATATAAAATAGGAAGGGATGACATGTCCAACTGAAGTAAACAACTAATAGATAAAGAAAAATAGACTATGAAGCGTTTACTAGCAATGTCTTGTAGCTTCCACAGCAGTTACAGCTCGACAACTGAATGGAATCTCCTAAGCTTGGTGTCCTTGTGGCTGAGCACCTAAAATACAGTAACAAGAGAAGAGATTTGCAAAAGAAACGGGTAAGAGCTCGAGTAAAAAATAGTTTAAATATCAAGTGCTTAAATTGGTTAATTAGCACAAATATTATTCATGTTAACTTAGCGTACTCACTTGAGATTCTCACCGCTCATCTAATGTGCACATCTAGCGAGCCTAACTACCCACACTAGCCTTGATACTCAGCTTGACTATAACCACTATGTTGGATAAAATATCTAAATAACCCGAAGATAATATATTTATATTATTTAGGAATATTTTTTAAAGATGTTTGAACTCATTCTCATAACATTCTTAATTCGCAACTGGTGACCCAATAAGTATATACTTTAATAAAGTGGCCAATATGAAACACAGAATAGGAACTCAGTATACATATGTAGAATTCCACTATGTATACATATAAACATATATATCGATGTTGCACCCATGGTTAAGAAACCCCTGGTGCTAGGCATACTCGGCTATCTAGTCCCATTGCAACGCTCACGTATGAAGGACAACAGGTTCAATCTCTCAGGAACCAATAAAACATATATATATATATATATATATATATATATATATATATATATATATATATTGAAGGCGAACACAGTTCCAAGTCGATGGGCTACACATATACCTACGCACCCATACGACTGTACCCATATGACTGTCAACACTATTGTTCTCACAGATAGCCCGTACCTAGGTTCCATGCTCTAGTGGTACGACTCAAAATCCTCCGAAGGCACACAAAATATGATTGTCCACAACGCGATAATATCCGTTCGATATCCAGTAGCTAGGTATGTCATACACATAATATTCCAAGTAATAAGCAAGCACACACTTATATAACTTAATAGGCGTTCACGCAACCCGATTCCCATAGTACGTAGGTAATATTATCATTTCTACTCTCATCGATATTCATTCATATATTCCCTCTCTCAAACCTACACTCCCTCCTAGGTTCTATAAACCTTCCGTATTCCGAGCTCAATTACACTCTTAATGCCCTAAAGATTTAGAATTCAAGTCTCCCGTTACTCCCGTAGGTTATTAGTCTCACTTAAATAAACCTAGGATGATTTTTAACTCGATCGGACCCTAAAAAGGCATTCTCGAATCTCGTTAGAAGTCAAGGAAATCTCATTCGAACGAGTTCGTCCGAATGAAGTTCTCACTTCAAACTAACTTTATCATTCTCTAGAAGGGTCGTTGGAAGTCTCGTTCGAACGAGGTCGTTCGAACGGCCTGGGCAGGCCTTCGAACGAGAAATCCGAACAGACCCAGTTTTTCCCCAAATTCGATTTTTCTAACATTTTAAACCTCAAATCCAACCCTAATCTCGTCCAACCTCAAATAAGATAGTATTAAACTAATTTTAATTATTGTGGCGCATTATCTAACACAATTTAGGACTTAAATCCTTATACTTTCAAACGAAAAATCAACAATTACTCAAATCTCTAAAATTTCCTTAATAATGAACCTAAAATTTTAATTGTCCAAAACTCTCATTATAATTCGTGATTAAGACATAAAATTCCCAAATTTTTATAGTCTAACAAAGGAAAAAACCTCTACATGCATAACCATATCCTATTCATGAGGTTTCTTTACACATCCAGTCTAATTAAACCTAAGTTTTCAATGCACCAAATTATATCATCAAACCTAAATTAACAGGAACAATATATGCTAAAAGAGGAGCAAGATAAACACTTGCCTTTGTATGGATTTCTGATTCTCTGATTGAATTTGGTATGTGGTTGATCCTATCATCGCGATCTACACTTTGGTGTAACTATTTGTGAAAAATATCTAGTGTTTGGCCTTCTTCTCCAAGGGTTCTCCTTCCTCATTGGTTCTCCATCTCTTTCTCTCTCTTTATCACGTTGGTTGCAACTGACAGACCACTAACCCTCAATGTTCCTATTTTAATCTTATATTCGTCCATTTCATTACTCAAAAATCCCAAAAGACTAAAATACCCCTCAGGAGTGCCATTTTGGGCTAAAATGCTCCAGACTCCAAATATAACACCCGAGTAGTGTTTCCTGACTATTCCGACCCTTACGGACACACTGGTGCACTCAAAATAGTAATTCGGGTTATATAAAAATAATTTACCTTTTTAACCCCCAAATATATAATAGTGACGCGACTCATACGCGCATCCCAAATAATTATATCTTAACTGTTGTGTATCTCGTCCCCAACCATATTATTATTTCCGAAATAATATTACGTTACTCACTACGTAATGTTCAACATAATTATAATTTGACATAATCATTTTCGATGACTACTAACTCTCGTCACGCTAGTAATTATTACCCTTAAAATCGAATTAATTATAAATTAAAATTTTCTCCCTTTAAATTAATTAATCCCAATTCCCATAAATTCATAATAAAATAACTATACGTAAAAACACGGGTATTACAGTATACCCATCAACCTATATAAAATTCGGTACGCATTCGACCAATATCATATTATGATTTAATCTCACCCCAAGTACCCTTCGTATTTATCAATACCACCCGTACTTGTCAATCATGATTATCATCGTATATTTATTATATAGTTGTTACCCACATAATCCCAAGTACCCGTATATATATATATTAACTCGTACTTGACCATGATGATTGTTTTTGTCTAAATCGTATTATTATTATGTAGTTATCTCTCACATAATATTATTCCTCAATTTCATATAATTTTCCAACTTTAAACCAAGTCCCTCACTCCTTGTTAATGTACCAAAATTATCCAGAACCTATTGTGGTCTAAAAATAAAATTTTTCCAAACTGGTATGGGCTAAAACAGAAATTCTGGAATCTCGTCAGAAATACAGAAATTTCGTTCGAACGAGATGGCACCTCGTTCGAACGACAGCATGTCTCGTTCGATCGAGAACAACGTCATTTCAGTTCGTCTTCAACCTCAGTTTTCTGCGTTTTTCTAACTATTCTTACACCCAAACCCTTCTCGATTATATTCTACCCAAAACCCAGATTTGTTAAAAGTGTTCTAACATGTTCTAGGGTGATTTTCACATAAGAATAACATCAAATTAATATGTTCATAAGGGTACTATCAAACCCATTAAATCCTTAAAATTCCAATCCATTTTTTAACCTCCTAAAATCCAAAATTTAGAATTATCATTTCATAACTAAATCATCAAATTTCCATATTCAACATGAGTAGAATTTATCTACATGAAATTCCTAACATCATTTTCATATCATCAATAAACAATTAAATCCTCTACATGTAAAACATATCCATTTTCATGTTCATAATCTCTACATGTATTACCCATTTTCATGTTCGTAATCTCTACATATATAAATCTCCAACTACATGAATTTGCCTATCCATTAAACTTGATTTATCAATCATTTTAAATCCCAAATTCATAAGTTCATCAATCCAAAAGAAATCCTATTCTAACATGGATAATATAAGCACCAAATAAAGCAAGAATTACACTTGCCTGATGTGTAGGTCTAAACCTTTGATGAAGACAAGTGTTTGGCACTTCTTCTTCCGCTTTTCGGCGACAATTCGATGGTTATGCAGGATGTAGAGATGGTGGTTGTCCCCTTACTTTGCCCTACATGACTCTCACTTCCCAAGCAACTCTTCCTCTCCACAAGATGACCTTTCAGTTTCTCTTTAAGGCTTTTCACTCTCTCTCAAAAGACCTCACTTGTGTTTAGATGAAATGAATCTTACGTATAATCTAAACCCATATATATAATAAGTCTCCAAGGTTAGCTAAAAGACAAAAAAATGTAGGTATTATTCATCTCCCAAGCAAAATGACTAAAATACCCCTTTGGGGTGTCTTTTCATATTCCAATTGACCCGAGACCCAAAATGAATTCTCGGGTAGACTTTTTTGCCTATTTAGACACTTCGGGACTCAACGGAGCAGTCAAAATAATCATCCGAATGACTTAAAAATAAATCATTTCATTTCCCAATTTTAGTCCCGACACGACTCATAAGCGAATCCCGACTCAATTTCCCTCATTGGCATATTTGTAACGCCCGACAATAATTATTATTTTCACATATTACTTTTATATTTCTAAGTAATATTCAAAATCATATATTACTTTTATCTCTAGTAATATTGAATCCGGATTGATCCCAATTAATTTTTCATAATTAATCCAATTAATACCTACTTATTTAGCCCATTAAATTTTAATTAATCTCATTTTAAAAGTCATTAAAATTATGGGGTATTACACAACTCTAACGCCCATCCCTTATATGTGGCCTTTTGCTATTTGTAAAATTGATCTGGTCGGACCATTACCGACCACCAAGGGAAAGTTCAAATATCTAGTTGTAGCAGTCGATTTCTTCACCAAGTAGGTGGAGGCTGAGCCTTTTATTGATATGCCCTATCAAATGATTTTTCAGTTTATATGGAAGCAAATCATTTGTTAGTATGGCATGCCTTATGCCTTCATCACCGACCATGGCACTCAGTTTGATAATGAAGAATTTCAAGAGTACTGTATCAGGCCCAGCATCCAGAAACTTCATTCAACTCCTGTACACCCACAGTTCAATGGACAAATAAAAATCACCAATAAAACCTTGGTAGATGGATTAAAGAAAAGGTTGGGCAATGCTAAAGGCAACTGGATTACTGAACTCCATAACATTCTTTGGGCATATAGGCCCACTCCCATAACAAATACAGGGGAAAACTCGTATATTCTTGCTTTTGGCATTGAGGCAGTGGTACCAATTGATATAGGTCTACCGACTCATAGAGTGTTGAATTTTAATTCACCCAAAAGTGATCTCATGAGGCGACTAGATATGGATATGATAGAAGAGATCAAAGAAGGTGTTGTTGTTCGGATGGTTGCTTACCAACAAAGGACTATTGGGTATTATAATCGAAGCATTAAACTGACCAACTTAAAGCAGGGAGACCTTGTACTGAAGAAAGTGATCCAGAAAAATAACAAGTTGGAACCCAACTGGCATGGTCCCTATCGTATCTCGACAGAAATTAGAAAAGGAACATATCGCTTAGAGACATTGCAGGGGGAGAAATTTAAGAACCCTTGGAATGTCGATCATCTTCGCAAATACTAATAGTAAATTTTGTTTTTGATGTAATAAATTATTCAATTTAATGAAATTGCATGTTTTTACTTATTATACTTCCTTTTTATGTTTTGTTTTTCGGAGTATGGTGTGGCACCACTAACCTTAAATTAAACAGTGAATTTTAATATTAAATTCAAACTTTTCCAACTTAAGTTTTTTGTTAAACTTTTCCAACTTCAGAAAAGTTCTTCGCCAAACTTTTCCAACTTCAGAAAAGCTTTTCGTCAAACTTTTACAACTTTAGAAAAGTTCTTCATCAAACTTTTCCAACTTCATAAAAGTTCTTCATTAAACTTTTCCAACCTCAGACAAGTTCTTTGTCAAACTTTTCCAACTTCAGAAAAGTTCTTTATCTTTGTTAAAATTTTCCAATATCAGAAAAGTTCTTCGCCAAAGTTTTCCAACTTCAGAAAAGTTTATCACAAACAACTTCGTGTATGATTTCATCTTCAACAAATGACGAACTAGAAGTTAGTAAAATCTCCTGTAAAACTCAAAGGTAAATACAAGAGGTTTTAACCGACAAAGTTAAAACACGTGGATAATTATACATTCCTAATACACTTGGTCGCCACTGATAACTAATGCTACAACTTAGTTCAATAAAAATATTCATAGTTTTATCTAAGCACGAAATAAGTAGAATATAACGCATTGTAATTAGATTCAATCATGACTCAAACATATAACATTTAAGCATGACATTTAATCAAAAGGCCAACTAACTAGTCAGCGTACTGATTGTCCAGTCGGCAATAAGATTAATAACAATAAAAAGCTTAAATATGAAGGATAAAAGTGTTTCAAAGAACTTCATTTCATTCCAATGAACTTAAATTACAAAACAAAGATAAACCAATACAAGATACAAGTTATTCCATTGGACATTTTTCGTCAGCCTTGCTCATCAAGGGTGCTCGGATGATTGATGGAAATAAAGGTCTTCTTTTAGTACTCTTACTGTCGCTCGACCGATCAAGAAGATGTTGAGGACGAACGTATTCCACTTCTCCTTCATGGCCGAAGTCCACAACATATTTCCTAATCAAGTTCTGAGGAATGGCATCAGGAGGGATCTAATAAAGTCGATTGAGAAAGGAGGATAAGGATAGTCTAATATCCTCGGGGGTATGTCAGTGCCACAATTCATCATTTTTGGGTATCTTTAACAAGGCGAGTAAGTTTAACCAACCCCATTTACTACCCGCAATCATGACTTGCTCCGTATACACATCTAAATAAGTCAGAGCTTCATCACACCCATCCATCCAAACATATTTGGGTTACTTGTGGAAATGGAAGGTAAGTCGCTCCACATTATCTTGAAGCTTTTTAATGGCCTTATATTTCTCCTTGAGCTGAGAAGCTTGGTCGGCCATAGTTTTCTTGGTCCTGCCCTCATCAACAGTTGGCCGAACAACTATACTTTGCTTTGGGGCTTGGCTAGTTTTGGTCTTCTTTTTCTTCAGCAAAGTTTCCAGCTTCTCCAATAGCCTAGCGTCATTATCAGTTTTCAAGAATGAAACCCCTTTATCCGGACCATTGGACATTGATTTTTTTAAACTGCTAAGTTCGTTCCTCAATGCATTATTTTCTATCTCCAGCATGGCAGCAATTGATCAGCCATTATTTAGTTCTTGGTTCAAGGGAAATTCCTTATTATTCAAGACAGAAGTAATGTCATTTAACTTCTTGTCAAAGCCACATATTACCTTATACTTGGATTCATAGTCAGAATGGAGCAGTGCCATGGAAAGTTTGTGATCCTTCTGCATCTGCTCAATCAACTCATAATAACCAGTATTATTTGTTGTAGCTCTGTCCAATAGGCAATGAAGATGGATGTAAGACTCCTTCACTTTATTAGAAGCATCTGGGTCGAGTAACCCTGATAAATCTTCCTCGAATAAAGGAATATGGCCAACCTTAAATAGATTTTTACACTACCTAAGTAGTTTGGATTCAACAGAAATAATAGCTTTTTTTCAGGCATAAAACTTGAAATTTACAAGTATGAGTGTATGGGGTTAAATTGAGAAAGATAAACAACATAAAAGATACCAATTAACAATAAATCAATATCATTTAAAGATTGTAAATAATTGAGCAGAAAATGTCATTCATTAATCAAATCAAAGATTACAACGGTGGGTACATCAAAGAATGAAGAAAAAGAAATTGGAAAATATATAAAAGAAGGGACAAAAAGAAACTAGCTAAAAATAGAGCTAGACGTTCTCCTTGTCTTTGGTCTGGTCCTAGTTAATAGTAGGCGGGTCGATAATAGTAGATAGACCCACTAAAATATCAGTTGCACCATTGAGGATTCTCCAGACCCTTCCTCAGCATCAAATTCTTCATTCAAATTAAGAGGAGTGCTTAGGTTATGTCTTTAAAAAAGATCAGAATTTGCCTCTGTTACAACTACCTTCAGTGCCTCCGACCAACCTTCCTTAAAGGATAGCTTCTTAACATATTTGATTTGGGTAGAAGCTGCAAAAAGAGCATTCTCCCAACCCTTGTCAAAAGTAGCACCCATGTCTTTCTCGCCTTTAGACTTCAAAGAATCAACTTTAGCAGTCAAACCATCCACTTTATCCCCGACAGTCTTGGGCTGGTCTTTTATCTTCGTTAGCTTATCCTTTGCAGCCTTGAGCCAATAATCAGCCTCCTTTACTTTATTCTCGACAACTTGGGCTTTTTCTTTAGTAACTTTTATTTTACCTTCTACGGTAACTTCCCTATTCTCGACTTCTTTCAGTTTCTTATCTTAGAATTTTTGCTTCAATTCTAAAGCCTTATGGTTCAAATGCCTCTTTCACCTCGCCCGGGGAAAATCTCAGCAGGTCGTCCTTCTCCATTATTTCGTTAAAATCAACCAAAAATTGAAAAAGAGCAAACATAAGATAACAGAAGAAGTTTAGTAAAATAAAGACATACAAAAGATAGATAAGTACCCAAAGCTAAACTCTGTCAAGCTCTTTTGATCAATTTGGTTTTGGGCAGGGGAACTAATGCTGCTCTGTCAGTTGGAAGGGTTCCAGCCTTAATTAAATCCCTGGCCAATACAAAATTTATAGCCATAGAAACTGACTCAATGTCACCCAGGCCAGCTTGAATCTTTTCAACCAACTCTTGTTGATCGGCTTGGACTTTCTTTTCTTACTTCTAAGGCTCAAACAAGCTTTTCTTTAACCTCTTATACTGAGGTTTAGTTGTTTGGGCCTCTTCAGCTCTAAGAACTTAGGTCCTCTTTTCACTGGCCTGAGACTTCTTTTTAACTAGTTTTTGTAAGTATCAACTTTTTTTTGGGAAGGGGAGATAATGGTCCACTCAGTAAATTAGGCATCTTTCCTTTACCCATGTCAGCTGGAGGGGAAATAAGGATATCGGATATATCGAAATATTCCAAAGAAAAAGAAGTTCCTCCTTGGATAAACTCAGCCCCAACTGATTCTGCAGCCGAAGAGGTAGACACGTGTTCTTCTTCTAAATTGATGGCAACCTGTGGCAGGGTAAATCTTAGTCGAGCAACAAAGGAAGTGATAAAGCTATTGTATTCTAACAACACTTAAGCAGCTCAGGGATGTTATTCTCTAACTCTTTGATTCAGATCATACAGGAATTTAATCTCATCGATATTGATTTCACCTTATTTAGTAAAACTCTTCTTACTTTTCTCTGTAAAATAATATAAGGCAGCAAAGTTAATCAACAAGTCTGCAAATAACTAACAAATACAAAAAAGTTAAAGGAAAAGGTTTGAACCTATGCCACGACCTTCTTAGGGGCATCTGGGCCCAGTGTAAGACTCCCCCTCAAGAAGGGGAGTGTGTTGGTAATTGTTAATAACTACACTGTAATTCCTAATAGTCCTTATTAGAATCCGGTAGGTTCACTAATAAAGCCCTATTGGCTTACCTAGTCTTCAAATAATATGTGCTCTCTCCAATAGTGCTCTATTTATAACTAAATATCAACTCATAGACCCCAATATGAGTCCCATAAATCTCATTTAGCCTATTAACACCATTTACAACCCTCCAAGTGTTTGGTGCAACCCTATCAGTAATTACATCAAAGTGTTGACAAAATTGAAGAAAAAAGGGGGTTTGGTGGAAAAGTGATGCGACACTCATCAATAAATAATGAAGGATTCCACTGACCCCCGGGGAGAGAATATACGTATACTGGACCTTGGAATATCTGTAAACCAACCAAGCAGTAATCTTTCTTTTTTTTCTAAAATCCTCTAACGAACCCTCATCCACAAAGTAAACCATGGTGGAATCAGAGAAAATGATGAAAAAACATAAAAATAGGGGGAAAATGTTTACAGAGATCTAAAGGTATTTGCAATAATTGAAGAAAAATATGGCGAACAAACGATCGTACAAATAAAGCTTTAGAATGAAGGAACACTCTAATTGTAGAAAAATTGAGGTGAAAAGAAATAAAGGGAATCTTCTACCTGTTTATAGGTTGCCTCAATAACTGGGAACGAAATGATTAACTGAACGAACGGTTAAACTATCGTCGGCTACAAGCTTCTTAAAATGCAAAAAGATTTGTGTACCCTTTATCTGTTCAATTTTTTTTGAAATATTTGCAAAAATGGCATTATCCGCACTGCCTATATAAATTTTTACAAGTTCAGAAGGTCGGTTGTCGACCAGCTCTCCAGTAACATGCCGAATAATATTTTGAACAAATACTCCATACTTTTGATCAATCATCAAGCATGGAGCATTGTAGGATTTTATTATATGTAAAAATTATCTTTTCACGTGGATAAATGAAATACGGACACCTGTCATCCTAGGTGGCCATATAGCTATCTTAATCGGCATCAGAAGAACTTAGTCAGATGGAAGGCCGACCAATTCTAGAATTTGAACCATCAAAAATATCAAAAGTTACTTGACCCTTATTAGTAGACAATCGCTCCTAGCTCAAGGGGACAATCCAATCATTTTCAAGCACACCACACTGAGCTATTGTGATCTGCATTGACAGGATCATCACCTCCATCTAAAGGGAACCAAGAGAGGGAGTGAGCCTAACCACACGGGCAAGGCAGGTGGGAATAGTGCTAATTGATCACCACTGAAGAAGACAGGCAAACAGCAGGGACATGACTCCCGATAAGGGGATTCTACCAAGAGATTTAGATTTAGGGGTTATCGACCCGAGGGAGGTTTCAGGCAGGACCAGCAGGGCCCTTGATAGCACCATGTTCCTCTGGGTCGCCAGGGTCAAGGGAATAATGGGGAGACCTACAACGTCGAGGCCACCGGGGCCAGCAGTTGGGGCAGCCTTGACAGGGCCATCAAGTCCAGAGGTAGAGAGACTTACCGGGACGTTGTTTTACTTATGGACAGATGGGCCACAATAGGAGAGACTGCCCACAGCAGGACAGAACGCCACAACAGCGGGGTGCCCTGTAGGGGTAACAAGCGCAGTTACCTAGCAACACCAGCACTACCAGTTCCACCACTACAGGGGCAGCTACAGTACGGACGTGTATATAACATCCAATATGAAATTATATAGAAGGCCCCATAGGTTCCACCAAGAGTAGAGGGTATATTTCCAATTAATGGGCTTGAGGGTAGCATTTTATATGACACGGGGAATTACACTCTTTCATAACGACCAGATTTACACGAGCTGCTGATCTATTAGAGATAATTGATAGTTTCATTATGTGTAGCGGATTGCTTATACACTCGATCTGTAAGGGTGTCGATATCAATGTGGGGAGTTTATGCTTAGCCGTCGACCTTCTAGTGTTAGATATAGAGGGGTATGATGTAATTTTGGGTATGGATTGGTTATCTAAAAACCGAGCGATGATGGATTGTTTCGAGAGAACCATTGTATTCTCCATGGCAGGAGATATTCCTAGTGGTGATGTCTCTTCATAAGGGTGGGTCGACCACACATCTGTATTATATTGAGGATGAGACCTCACAGGAGGTGGTTGTCTATTTAGACTCGATTCCAGTGGTGAGGGATTTTGAGGACATATTCTAGAAGATACCCGAGTTGCCACCTAGTAGGGAAATTAAGTTCGTTATTAACCCAGCACCAGGTACGAGGCCTATCGCCCGAGTGCCTTATCGCACGGCCCCATAAGAGATGCGAAAGTTAAGGGAGCAAATTCAATAATTTTTGGAGCAGGGTTTGATTAGACGGAGTACATTTACATGGAGTGCATCAGTGTTGTTAATTAAAAAGAGGGACGGACCACTTCGATTATGTATCGATTATAGGAAGTTGAACAAGGTCACGATCCGAAATAAATACTCGCTACCTCGGATCGATGATTTGTTCGACCTGCTGAGGGGAAAAATTTACTTTTCCATGATATATTTGAGGTCGAGTTATCATCAGTTGTACTTGAGGGAGGATGATGTTCCTAACACAACTTTTCTGACACGATATGGGTCATACAAGTTTAAGGTGATGCCATTTGGGCTCACCAATGCGCCAGCAGTGGTCATGGACCTAATAAATTGGTTTTCAAAGAGTTCCTTAACCAGTTCATGATCGTTTTCATCGACGATATTCTGGTCTACTCTCGTTCTGAGGATGAGCATACCGAGCATCTCTGGATGGTTTTATAGACACTACGGAATCACCAGTTGTATGCTAAATTCGATAAGCGTGAGTTTTGGCTTCGGGAGGTACAATTTTTGGGGTACATTATGTCTGATAGGGGTATTGTTGTCGATTTGAGTAAGGTATCGACGGTGAAGGAGTGGGGATAATCCATGACACCGATCGAGGTTCATAATTTTTTGGGGCTGGTCGGATACTATTTATGATTCATTCAGGGTTTCTCGAAGATTGCGGGTCTATTGACAAATCTGACTTGCAAGGAGGTGTCGTTTAGTTGGGATGACTAATGTCAGTTAGCTTTAGATAAGCTAAAGGGCAAATTGATCACAGCACCTGTACTTGCATCGTCTACGGGATGAGTGCATTAACCTGTTTACACAAATTTATCCTAACAAGGACTTGGGGTGTACTATAGCAGGAGGAGATGGATATAGCTTATGCATCTCGCAAGCTTAAGCCCCACGAGAAGAATTACCCTGTAACACTTCGTAATTTTGAGGATTTAATAATTAATTATTTTGGGAGTTATAAAAAAAATATATTTAAATTGGAGAAACTTAAATTTATGATTTGGAGAATTTGTTTAAGTGGGCCGAATTAATTATAATTGGCGACTTTTAAGTTTAATTGTTCGAATTAAAGTGTGTCGCATTTTGAGGTCAAAATTGGAGAGCATTATAAAGTATTTCGGTTGACAATTTTGAGTGCGCGATTGAGTCCGGATGGGTCGAGATAGTCAGAAAAGAATGCTCGGGGGTAGTAATTAGGTCTCGAGGTGTTTTTGGGCATAGCCGGGCCCACACGGGGTGATTCGGGCCATTTTAATTAGGCCCATATGGCCAAAAACGGGATTAAGTGTTTTTAACCTAATGGAGGGACTAGGAACGACAGATAGAAAAATTCTAAACCTAGGGTTTGAGAGAGGATTAGAGGAAGCTAATCAAGAAGCCGATTGGGGATCTTTTGGAGCCAAATTAAGGGACTAATTGGGGGTGTTCTTCATCAACCATTATCTACACCAACGGATCAAACCCTACGAATAATTCTAGGCAAGTGGTTAACTTGCTGTGATTTCAATTATGTGATATCCGATTCATATTATGGTGATGTGTAAAACCGAATCTATTCTCGGGTCGGTTTTCGGGGAGAAAATGGGTTTTTGAATTGTTAATCGTAATGTGCGAATTGATGTTATAGTGTTATTATAGGTTGTTAGATTTCAAACTATAGCAGGAATCCATGTTTGATATGAACTATGTGGACTGTGGAACCAATCTTGAATGAACGATTGAAACTTAACCGGAGAAACCCATTTTAGAAATAGTGAGATTTCGTATGAATTGCGGATGTTAAAACAATTATAGATGATTGGTACTTGTTTGGAGAGTAATTGATTGGTTAAAAGAATTAGTTAAGGTTGGAAATTAGAGATTTAAAACCTTGGAATTCAGTTATGGCAGAAACAGATCGTTGGGGAAGATGAACAACTCGATCGATCGATCGACCCAGGGAGTCGATCGATCGACTAAGCAGGATTTTTGGGAGTGACGCTTATTTCAATTGTTTAACCTTAATTCTTTTGGGGGACGTTTAAGGTGGATTGATTAGTTTAAATTAAGCACAACTTAATACCTAGGACATTGGGAAGATGGTGTTAAAGGAATTTAAAAGTTAAGTAAAGGTGTGAATCTTACGGGAAGAGTTTGGTGAGAGAAAACACATAGGTATTAAATTACGGGTCGTGTGAAAGTGTCCGGGTATAGTAGTTGAGTGACACTACGTTATTAAATTAATTGAGGTATAACTAATTAATTTGGAGTCAGAACATAGACTCGGAAAATATTAAGTTATGGGCCAAGTGAGCGAGTCCGGGTATAATGGTTGGGTAATACCAAGTATTAAATTAATTGATGTGTTAATTAATTAAATTAGAGTCGGACTGTAGACTGGGGAAGGTAATAAAATTAATTGACGTGCTAATTGATTAAATTAGAGTCGGACCACAGAATCGGCTTGGTATTAATTAATTAAATGAGAGTCGAATCATAGACTCGGGTAAATATCATATAAATTAATGTGTAAAGTATTTATATTAGAGTCGGACCATAGACTCGGGGAAAATATTATATTGATTAATGTGTGAATTAGTTAAATTAGAGTCGGACCATAGACTCGGGATAATAATAATTTAATAAGTGAGAAAATTAATTAAGTGGAGTCAGGCCAGAGACTCAGTAAATTACAGGCTAGTGTTACGAGTTTTGAGTACACGGTGAAGCCGGGGTTTATTTTATATATATATACGGTGTAGTGATAGTATATGTATGTGTATATATTGTGTGTGCTATTAAATATCAGTGACTAGATATTTATTTAATTCTATACTCTAGTGCTATCAAGGAAGGTTGCGCGATGTGGGTGAATTCCCTAGCTTGACGAGTAGGGTGAGTATATCCCCAGGTCATAGCGGCCGGTATATGGGTGAGGAATTTATCTCACTTTCAGGGAAGGAATATGACCACCTCCACTATGTTTATATTTTGGACCAAGTTGGTGAGCGATTCCAACTTGGGTATCTAGATTATGTGAGCACACCTAGTAAGATAGCACTTTAGAGGGAATCATCTGTTAAGGGTATACTCGGAGGAATGGATGTACATAGATATATGTGTGGTTGTTCTTAGTAGAGGTACGTATATAATGGTAGTAAATATTATATGCGGAGAATAATACAGTGTGTGATGTATATACTTTATATAACTCGTGTCACGGTTATATGCTATTATTTAAGAAGGAATTAATTAAGTTAATTGGTGAGATAACTTGTAACTCATGAATAATTATACTCAGGTTAGAGTAGTATGGCAAGGGAAGCTTATACCAGGACTAGTTGGATGGGGTAGTACAACTAGGTGGGGTTAAGGTGACCGTTAGGTGTGCACATTAGTAGAGGAGTGAGAATGTCTTCAAGAGAGTGCGACACTAACTTAAATATGAAGCGCATTCATGCATTTTAAATTACTGTAGTTAATTCACTTGCTAAATATTTTCAAAATATTTTGGGTTCTAACCCTTGCTATAAAACTATTTTCAAAACCTTTTAGATGTCCAGCCACAGGGACGCCAGGATTGATATTCGATTCTAGGGGTTTTGAACTCGTGCATATAATGCTACTGTCTAGATTCAAGGATCCTATTTGATGGGAGTAATGTGTATTCATGCTCGGGGTTCTGAACTCGTGCATTGACTAACTTTTCAGGAAATAGTATTTGGAGAAGCTGCATAGAATTATTTGAAGATTTGATTGGAGGTGCAGTTGGAGTTGCTATACCTTATGCGTATTGATTTAGTTTAGTTTTCCATTCCTTCGTATATACTTTGAGACACAGTTTATGGTTTTGATTGGGCCATTAAGTTCCAAAGTTGTTATGGGTTTTATTCAGCTATTTCATTGGATTCAGTTGGAGATTATTCAGTTTCATATTATTAGAGATTGGATTTACTTTGAGTTTAGCATGGAGATGGATCTTTTATCGCTTAGTTGAATGGTTTATCTTTGGGGATTTGTTATCATTTATCTTGTGGATTAATTTTATATGTCTCATATCTCTCTCATGCTAAGAATGGTATTTTATTTCCTCATATCCGGCTTAGTTTTGGAGACGGACGATGCCAGAATTTAGCGGGGTGTGACAATGGTGGGAAGAATTGAAAGAGATACAAAATCTTGGGGCCAAGGCATAAAAAAGGAATTTTGAAAAATACAGTGGTATATAAATTATTGAAGTAGTTATATTAATAAGAAGGCTTGCTAGCCTAGGGTCGCGCGTGTGCGGTAAAATGTAGGAGGTCAGGGATTCGATTCCCCCAGCCTCTACTTATATTTATAATAGATGTTAGCACCATATGAGTGACACATGTCGCCGATCCAGTGCTGCCATATCATTAATCCAGCAGGTGCCACTTGGCAGTCAACAGCCACGTCATCAGTGACTAGTCAATAGCCTTGTCATCGATCCAGTCATTCAAATCTAAACCATTCAAAGTTATCAACTTTTGATTCGATCAAAATCTTTCAAGATGAAGATGGTTTCAAATTCCGACAAAAAATAGAGGAGACTCCACTAGATTTCGTGTAAAACACTTAATTAAATTGCTTATGAAATATATAATTCATTTTTACCAATTAAAATATGTGTTTTACACCCACTCAAACACCTCATCCCTAAGCCTATAAATAGGACCCTTTGGGCACATAATTTTGGGGGAATTTTAGAGAGCCACTTTAGAACAATTTTTTGTAGTTTTGTTTGAGAGTTTTATTTATATTTGAGGGCCAAGAATTGTATCTCTGTGGGAGGAATTTCGTCAAGATTATTTGTGAAGCGCGACATTTGTAAGTTTTCTTTATTAATGAAAATTAGTATTCATTCTTATAATTTTATTATGTCTTTAATTATGCTAGCTTAATTTCTTTACAAGGAGTAGGTGAAAATTATTATGTTTAATTAATATCGTGTGTAGTTTAAATTCGTTTTTATTTCCCGAGATGTTCTAAAACATTTTAAAAATTCGATATTCATTTAAGACGACACGAGAGTGTGTTTTAAACATTCGGATTTGTTTGAAAAAAATCATATTTTTATTTTTAAGTGTGAGTACTTTTTGATGTATTATGCTTGCACTCAATTGTTTTGATATTCCATGCTTAAAGAGCATACTTTGAAATTTAAAAGTGAACTTTTAAGGGAATAGGGATTTTAGCCATATAAATTTGGAGACATTAAATTTTAGTGTGAACATAATTGTGTTGTTTTTCGAATTAAATGTGACGAGAGTCGGTGTAATTTGACTTATAAAATTGGAAATGATGACTTTAAATTATTGCATAGTCTTAGTTAAACGTGATTAATGGATCCAATGTCCTAGTTTCTCACGCACTAGTTTATATCTTTCATAGTCGCACTCTTTATTTGTGTTAGCTCAGTAACCTTAGTTTAATACTATATCTTATCTCTAAATCCATCTAGTCTAGTTGGACAGTCACAATCATTTTGAATGAAGAAATTAACAAATCTTTATGGGTTTGACCCGTACTTACACTCGTTATTCTATAATAGCCCGTGCAGTAACGGTATTTTATAAATTGACAACAAGTTTTTGGACGTCGTTGCCGGGAATTTGTTCTTTTTTTTAAAGAAGTTGTAACTTACGGACTAGTTTTTTTTTTACTTTTCGCATTTCTGTTAGTAAAAATTTCATAAAAGACAAAAAAAAAGAAAAAAAATCAACAACTAATATTTATGTTTTTTTTAGTTAGTAAAAAAATAAGATTTAAGTTATTTTTTTTAGTAAATAGCACTTTTAACGCTACTATAACACAAAAATTTGAAAAAAAAACTTGAATTTTTTCTGGAAATTTCTAGAATTGTTTTATAGTAAGTAGTCCCTAATTTTTTTCGTAGTCGTGCGACTATTTCCAAAATATATATATATATATATAAAAGCTTCATAAGTGTGCTTAGTTTGTTTTGTTTTGTTTTGTATTAAACACACCACTAGGACGTGTTTCGTGTTAATTTTTTTCTTTTCTTTATTGTTTTTTTTTGTGTCACATTTTACGTTTGGTGTAGTTTTTTTTTTCCAGAAGCAGATTAAAAAAAGGAAAAAAATGGCAAAAGTGATGTAAAATTCGAAAAAAGTGTGCAACGGGGATCGAACAAGAAGAAAACTTGTGCAATTTTGCCACGAGCACGAGGAACTCTTGGGGACGAGTGAAACGTAAGCGACGTTTCCCTCCGATCTACGTCAACTTAAACTTTGGCCCGGTATAAACAAGTGACCGTAAAAATTTCACGCCGGAGGTATATTTTTTTGTGTCCTACGTGGCTTAATTTCGCACATTGCATAAATTGACTTAAGGGCAAAACCCATGTGAAAGATAAGATGAGAATTTCATCACCCTACCTTGGCCCGAAAATCACGTATTAACCAAGAATTTGCATATCCCGAGCCATCACATTTAATTTAAAATCAGGTAGACATTGGTCTTAGGATATCACATAGCTCATTGGAAAGATCTTAACGAGGCTATAATTAAAATCTACTCCAACGTGAGCTTATCGAATCGATCTCGTTTCACCTTGTCTAGGATTGGTGGTTTTAATGAGTTTTCTTATCGAACACCTACATGGAGGAAAAGGCAGGATTTGAGGCGATAACCGTAGTTGGTCGTCTTTTAAATTCTCCCTTGTCAAAGAGTAGGAGCTGTCTAATTAGGGAGATCAATTCGGATACCCCTGCTGTCGTCAATTAATCTCGAGAAAACTGGATTTTAAGATTATAATTCCCCTCACCTAAATTAGATAATTCAATTTGCTTTGTGTTAGCTAGGAGTTACTTGGTTTGAGTCAAATATTTTTTTTTTCACATAAAAAAAGTAAAAATGAAAAAATCAAGTGAGCTCAGTGTATGCGAAGTTGGTTTCGAGAGCATATTAGTCGTTAGTCGAGTGTGGGTTTTACCATTCCCAATTCTTATATATGTCGATTTTCAATATTCACCGAGATGGGAGACGAGTTAGCACCACGAGCCCTTAAAGATTACCTTTATTCGATTAGATCTAGTCAACCTTTGTGTATACGTCTACCCGAGCACAGTGCGAACAATTTTCTATTCCATCCGGGAACAATCCAATTGTTACCCGTGTTTTGAGGTACCTAAAAAAAGGATCCCTACCTTCATGTGCATGAATTCGAGGAGATGTGTGGGAGCATTAAGTACCAACAACTCACTAACGATGTTGTTAAACTTAAATTTTTCCCGTTCACGTTGAAAGGCAAAGCTAAAAGTTGATTTAACTCGTTAAAACCCGAATCCATCACCAGTCGAAACCAAATGACTGTCACCTTCCTGTAAAAATTCTTCCCCAGCCAAAAGACGACGTAGATTCGTCATGCCATCAACACATTTAGCCAAAAGGAGGGAGAAACCTTGTGGATGTATTTAGAGCGATTCAAGGAGTTGCTTTTGCAATATCAGCACCATGGGATTGAGATGGGACGCCAAGTCCAAATTTTGTATGAGGGGTTCAATTGTAATACTCGAACCATGCTCGAGTCACTATGTAATGGTGATTTTACCGAGAAAAATGAGATTGATGCGTGGATGTTCCTAGAATCCACAGCGGAAAATTCTTAGCGATGGTCCCCCAATAGACAATCTATTTCTACCACATCCAATGAGGGTTTCGCTCACCAATTTGAATAAATTTTTGATTTAAATGCCAAAGTGGCAACATTTACCTGATGTTTATAAGCTTTAGAGATGAGCAAAGAGGGCAATCAAACCACACATGCGATCGTGCAATATGTAGATTATCCTATGTGTATACTTTGTGATGCATTCGACCACTTAGTCGAGAATTACCTCTCCCTTTCGGCCCACAAAGGCACTCACCAAGCAAGACAATTCCCTCACCCAAAATAGGCCAAAGTATTACCCATATTCCAATGCGTACAATTCGAGGAGGCGAGACCATCCCAATCTTTCGTGGTCCAAGGTTTAATACCAAGGAAGTGGAGGTCAGTCTTCTGGTAAACCACCCCCCAGTTTTCAAAAGAACACCCCCGCGCCATTGTATCCCTCGCCCCAAAAGATACAATCTTTAGAGGATACGATGAACCTTCTTGCCCAAAGTATCCTTCAATTCCAGCAAACCACTCGAAATGTCCTCCAATCCACCCAGCAAAGCATGCACTCGAATACTCAAGCCATTACCAAACTCGAGGTTCAAATGAGTCAACTAGCTAACGTGTTGAATGATAGAAATAAGGGAACATTCCCAATTCAGTCTGAACCATATCCAAGGGATAACATGCCTAGGGGTTAATTTTTTATTCAAGACGACACGAGTTCATCACCCACCCAAGAGCATGCGAAAGCCATCATCACTCTTAGGTCCCGCAAGGAATTAGAGAAAAACATTTCACCACCCACCGAGAGTAAATCCAAGAAACGTACGGAGAAAGAAGATCCACCTGTGGATCTAACTTCTGCCTCACCCTCATCTTCTGAGCCATCTATAGAGACCTATGTCCCAAAAGCGTCGTTTCCTCAATGTTTGGTGCCCCAAAAGAAAAAAGAGCAAGTTGATAAGATGTTGGAAGTATTCAAATAAGTACAAATCAATATTCCACTGCTTAATGCTATTCAACAAGTCCCATCCTACGCCTAATTTTTGAAGGACCAATGTACCTTCAAGAGAATTACTTACATACCCAAGAAAGCTTTTCTCACCAAGCAAGCAATCTCGATCATTTCTTATCTAACTCCCATCAAGTATAAGGATCCCGGTACTCCGATGATCTCTATAAAGATAGGGTAGCACATAATTGAGAAATCCCTTCTATATTTAGGATCTAGTGTTAACATTCTATCGTACACCATGTACGAGAAACTAGGTTTGGGGAAGTTGAAGCCAATTAGGATTACCTTATCCTTAGCCGATTGTTCTGTAAAAATTCTAAGAGGTGTCAATGAGGACGTACTAATTAAAGTGGGTGACTTTGTATTTCCCATCGATTTCGTTGTCTTTGACACCCACCAAGTACAAAATCCTTTTGCACAAATCCCTGTTATTTTGGGTTGTCCTTTCATCGCCACGTCTGATGCCGTCATTAGGTGTCGAAGCGGCCAATTAAACCTATCCTTTGGGAACATGATTGTGGACCTCAATGTGTTTAATTTGTCCAAACAACCACCCTATGATGATGAACCTATTGATGTGGTCATGATTGATAGTATCGTCTAAGAGACTTTCGAGCAAACTTATAATGATGACCCTTTAACGGCATGTCTCTCATTTTCGAGTCCAAATTTGATGTCGAACAATCAATTGGGGAAGTTAATTCCCTTCTTGGGGAAGTCAAAAGTCAAAACCCGAGCTACTCTCGCTGTCCACATCACCTATTTCACCCTCGATTGAGAAAGCTCCCAAGTTTGAATTGAAGCCACTACCTGATATGCTCGAGTATAGGTTCTTAGGACCTTCTGACACTTTGCTTGTTATCACCGTGCCTGACTTGGACAAAGAACATGAAGCTAAACTATTACGTGTTCCCAAATAATACAAGGAATCCCTAGGATGGACCATATATCAAATTAAGGGGATAAGTCCCTCGGTGTGCATGCATAGGATACACTTAGAAAATAATGCTAAACATTCCCATGAAGCACAACGTAGATTTAATCCTAATACGAAAGAGGTCGTTCGAGCCGAGGTGCTAAAATTTCTCGATGCGGGTATCATTTACCACATCTCTAATAGTCAATGGGTCAGTCCCGTTCAAGTTGTCCCACAAAAATTCGATGTTACGATGGTGAAAAATAATAATGATGAGTTAGTACCTACTAGGCTTTAAAATCGGTTGGCGAGTGTGTATTGATTATAGGAAGTTGAACGTTGTTATAGGGAAGGATCACTTTCCTTTTCCTTTCATATACCAAATACTAGAGAGATTTGTCGGCCATCCATATTACTGTTTTCTCGACGGTTATTCTTACTACATTCAAATCCCATCGCTCCCGAGGATCAAGAGAAAACCACCTTCACCTGTTCATTTGGTACTTTTTCTTACCTATGCATACCCTTTGGGTTATGCAATGCACCTTCTACCTTTCAACGGTGCATGATGAGTATCTTTTCGGATATGGTGGAGCATTTTCTTGAAGTCTTTATGGATGATTTTTATGTATGTAGGTCTAGTTTTGATGAGTGCATCCATCACCTCACTCACACTCTGAAGAGGTGTAAATAAAAGAACCTTGTGCTTAATTGGGAGAAGTGTCACTTTATTGTTAAACAAGGCATAGTGCTAGGTCACATCATTTCTGAAAAGGGTATTGAGGTAGATAAAGGTAAAATAAATCTCACTGTTAATCTCCCACCCCCTAAAATCGTGTGTGAAGTTCGGTCATTCTTAGGACACGCCTATTTCAATTGGATATTTATTAAGGATTTTTGCAAAATCTCTCGACCCTTGTGCAATATTCTTGCTAAGGACACACCCTTTGATTTCACTAATGAATGCCTTCAAGCATTCGAAAGGCTAAAGAATTAATTGACCTCTACACCTATTATGAGACCCCCCGACTGGACTCAGACGTTTAAGATCATGTGTGACGCTTTCGACTATACTATAGGTGCGGTTCTAGGTCAGCGTAATGAGAAACTTCCTCATGTCATCTACTACTTACTAGGGCTCTTAACGATGCCCAATTGAACTATTCAACGACTGAAAAAGAGTTCCTCCCTGTTGTTTTTGCTCTTGAGAAATTTAGGTCTAACTTGATAGGGTCCAAAATTGTCATTTTCACCGATCACTCGGCCCTGTGATACCTTTTATTTAAAAATGATGCTAAGGCCCATATCATTAGGTGGATCCTATTACTACGAGAGTTTGACCTTAAAATTTGCGATAGGAAATAATGTGAGAATGTAGTGGCTGATCACACGTCTAGGTTAATCGTTGAATCATCTGATAACCAATTATCGATAAATGAGTCCTTTCCTAACGGGCAACAGATACTTGTCTCTCAGATTCCATGGTTCACCAATATTGTGAATTATCTCATAACGGGTGAAATGCCTCTGCATTGGCTTAAGCAAGATCGTTCTAACTTTTTAAAGGAAGCCAAGTATTTCTTTTGGGATGACCCGTATCTCTTCAAGTATTGTCCTGATCAAATCATTCTGAAGTGTGTCCCCGATCACGAAATTCAAAGTGTAATCTCTTTTTGTCATGACCAAGCCTGTGGAGGCCATTTCAGTGCTAAGAAGACCACTGCAAAGATTTTGTAGTGTGGATTCTATTGGCCTACCATTTTTCGTAACTCAAACAATTAAAGTAGGTATTGTGACCATTTCTAGCGGTTATGAAAAATCACACGTAGAAACATGATGTCCGTGAACTCCATTCTGATTATCGAGGTTTTTTACTATTAGGGCATTAACTTTATAGGTCCATTCCCATATTCCTACGACAATCTTTACATTCTTTTAGCAGTTGATTATGTGTCTAAGTGGGTAGAAGCCATACCCTGTAAGACGAATGACCGCCATATGGTGGTCAAATTCATTCGAGAAAATATTTTCTCCCATTTCGATACGCCACGAGCCATCGTTAGCGATTAGGGAACCCATTTTCATAATCGATCCTTCGAATGTCTCATGAAAAAGTACTTAGTCACGCACAAAGTAGGATGTTCTTATCACCCTCAAACCAGTGGTCAAGTAAAAGTTTCCAATAGGCAAATTAAGCAAATCATTGAGAAGACGGTGAATCTGAGCCGAAAGGATTGGTCCTTAAGGTTATTGGATGCACTGTGGGCTTATCACACTGCCTACAAAATGCTGCTTGGTATGTCCCCATATAGGCTTATTTACGAAAAAGTTTGTCACCTTCCGGTAGAACACAAAGCTTATTGGGCCATTAAGACTTTTAATTTCGATTTACCAGCTGTGGGTGAGGTCTGAAAACTCCAACTCAATAGGTTGGAAGAGATTAGGAATGATGCATACCAAAATGAATAATTGAAAAAAGAGTAAATGAAAGTGTCCCATGAAAAATCCATTATACGGAAGTCATTCAAACTTGGACAAAAAGTTCTCTTGTACAATTCTAGATTACATCTCTTTCCCGATAAATTGAGGTCTGGATGGTTCGGTCCCTTGGTTGTTAAAACAGTCTACCCACATGGGGCGGTTGAGATCGAGAATCCTAAAAATGGTGAAATTTTTAAAGTTAATGGTCAAAGGTTGAAGCCATATCTGGAATTGCAAGATGGGGAAGTGGAGGACATTCTCCTCCAAGACGCTGTGTACTACGAGTGAACATGAAATTGGGTCATTGTTGTTGTATTATAGTTTTTGTTTTGCAAGAATTGTGAGTTGAACAAAGTCCCTCGTTACGGTAATATCTTTCATATTTTTCCCGCCTTTTCAATTTTTGTCTTGTACATTGAGGACAATGTAGAAATTAGATTTGGGGGTAGTGAGGTCATTTTTCTCCATTTCGAGAAAAAAAATCATAAAAATTTCAAAAAGTCAAAAAGATTTTCAATATAATTGAGTTTTGAAACGATTTCTGAATATAGAATTAATTCATGGATCTCTCGACTTATGAATTTTTTTACACATTAGCCGTATAATATGATCGAAAATGGATATTGAGGCGAAAGTTAATACACTTAAATGTGCAGATTTTAACCCGATGAGATATCGTACCATTCATCGTTTTTGAGAGATTTAAATCAATCCAAGTTAAAATAAATCAAATTTTCCTTTAGTGATAAAATCGTTGATGATCTAAAATTATTTATTTTGTTTGATTACTAAAAACAAAAAGTCAAAATGTGAATCTTAAGCACTATAAGTCTTAGTAATTCATCTTGAGACACAAATCAACTTAACGAAACTTAACAAATGATATTAGGCCAACGTTTGAAAGCCCAACATTAAGTCTAACTCCACCCTTTTTACATTATTCCATTGCAATCCCATTTGAGCCAAGAAGAAAATAAGCCTTTTTGTTGAAAACCCATTTTCCTACCAAATTTCATATGGAAGTTTAAAGCCCATAAAAAGAAGCCATACCCATTTTCGGAGAATACTAGGGTAAAATTACGGTTGGAAAAGGCCAAAAATGAAAATATAAAGTTTACAAAAGAACGATGTGTGAAAAGAAAAAAAGAATGAAAAATTGGAAGGAAGGAAAGAAAGAAGAAGAAGAAAAGAAAATTGGAGGTTAGAAGAAAAATTCAAAATACCGAAAAACCTTTATATTCTCAAAAGTTTTGAACTCCAAACGCCATTCTTTCTAGCCATAATTCGAGCCTACAATACAACCAAAGAAAGTTCTAATCGATCTCAAGTTAAGTTAGTTATAGTGTGGAGAGAATATGAATAGGATCTATGGGTTGATTCAATGTTTTCAACAAGTAATCGATTTTCAGTTAATGAGATCATATTCATCCATTATAAAAAGTTCATTTTTCATCACGGACATGTGAACTTTGTCCATTTAAATTTACTCTTTTATTCACATATACCGAGAGAAAATAACCGATTTTTGAGTGTTCGATTGTGAGTCCAACCCGTGAGATTTTAAAATTAAAACGAACTTTCGGATAAGAAATGTAACGATCAATTTTTTTGAAATGGACAGTTATATTGGCTATACACGCACCCACGATAACTTGAGGTTGAGAAATGAATTTCCACTATATTTACGAAGTTTGCATTCAAACCTGATTATATTACTTTTGCGTCTTTTGTATCGAGTCGAGTTTTTAAATTTTGTGGGTATATTCATTGCAAAACCTCACGAGACAAAATGCGTCCACTAAGGTAACCTAAAGGTTTAACGACTTGTTGCACATGTTAAGTGCAATCATGATTCCTACGAAAGTGAGTTAGATTTTAAGAATTTTAATTTTGCTCGAGGACTAGCAAAGTTTAGGTTTGGGAGTATTTGATGAATTCATTCTTTTGTACGAATTATGCCCAAATCTAGGCCTTGTTAGGTTCGTTGTTTTATAAATAATGAGTTTTTAGAGTCATTTTCGTAAAATAAAAGAAGAATACAAATTTGAATAAAATTCGAATTAAAATGCAATTTTAGTAACCCCATGGGTGAAATCATAATTTTATAAAATTTATGGGTCTGCAAATATGTTTTAAATGCTTATCTTGGTAGACTAAATTTCTTCTTGAAATTTGGTTGAATTCGGAGTTAGAAAGGAAAAGTTATGAATGTCAGGGTTTAAAATACAATTAAGGGTAAATTGGTAATTTTTTAAATTTTCTGGGACTGAATTTGAATTAATATAAGTCATTTTATTTTTTTACAGGTACCTCTAAATTTTGGTGAAGATCCGAGGTCATTTGGTGAAGATATGGAGATGGTGAGAAGAATTGAAAGAGATACAAAATCTTGGGGCCAAGGCTTAAGAAGGAATTTTGGAAAATACAGTGGTATATAAATTATTAAAGTAGTTATATTAATAAGAAGGCTTACTAGCCTAGTGGTCGTGCGCGTGCTATAAAATGTAGGAGGTTTGGGGTTCGATTCCCCTAGCCTCTACTTATATATTCAATCAATGTTAGCACCAATGAGCGATACATGTCGTCGATCTAGTGCTGCCACATCATCAAGCCAGCAGGTGCCACTTGGCAGTCAACAGCCACATTATCAGCGACCAGTTAACAACTATGTAATCGATCGAGTCATTCAAAGCTAAACCATTCAAAGTTATCAGCTATTAATTCAGTCAAAATCTTTCAAGATGAAGATGGATTTCAAATTCCCAAAAAAAAAAAATAGGAGGCGCCACTAGATTTCGTGTAAAACACATAATTAAATTGATTATGAATTTTATAATTCATTTTTACTAATTAAAATAGGTGTTTTATTCCCACTCAACACACGTCATCCCAAAGCCTATAAATGAGACCATTTGGGCTCATACTTTTGGGGGGGATTTTAGAGAGCCACTTTAGAATAATTTTTGGTAGTTTTATTTTGAGAGTTTTATTTATATTTGAGGGCCAAGAATTGTATCTTTGTGGGAGGAATTTTGTCAAGATTATTCGTGAGACACAACATTTGTAAGTTTGTTTTATTAATAAAAAGTAGTATTCATTGTTAAAATTTTATTATGTCTTCAATTATGCTAGCTTAATTACTTTGGGTGAAAATTATTATATTTGATTAATATCGTGTGTAGATTAAATTCGTCTTTATTTTGCTAAACATTCTAAAACTTTTTAAAAAATTTATATTCATTTAAGACGACACGAGAGTGTGTTTTGAACCTTCAGCTTTGTTTGAAAAAAAATCATAATTTTATTTTTAAGTGTGAGTACTTTTTGATGGATTATGGTTGCACTCGATTGTTTTGATAGTCCATGCCTAAAGAGTATACTTTAAAATTTAAAAGTGAACTTTTAAGGGAATAGGGATTTTATCCGTCTAAATTTGGAGACGTTAATGTTGCCCAGATTATACTCAAGACGGGGGGGGGGGGGGGAATTGAGTTTAGAAAACTTTTAAGTTAAATTAATATTTCAGAAAAATATTTAATTTACAACACCTTATCAATTTTCAATTATGATAAACAAATAGATATATATGGATAGATATGTGCAGGAATAGAATAACAAAGTCTTTGGACAAATATAAATAGGCATAACAATTACATAAGAATATATTAACCAAATAAGTATGTATAATATATTAGAACAAATGTTTATATATATATAACAAAGTATATAACAAAATTGCATAAGTAATAATAATATACAACTACAATATTATATATAACTATATAACTATATAACTTACTAAATATATGTAACTAATAACATATGAGTGTATATATATATCAGAATAATAATAACATATAAGAATTATTTACATAGTCACTTAATAAAAATATGTTTGGAATCATTAAAATCAATATATTACATTAAATTAAAATGTATATTAATTACAATTAAACTAACTAAATATTTATTAAGTTGTTAATTATATTTTCGTTTAACAGTTAAATTTTAGTGTGAACGTAAGCGTGTTATTTTTCGAATTAAATGCGACGAGAGTCGGTTTAATTTGAGTTATAAAATCGGGAATGCCGATTTTAAATTATTGCATAATATTAGTTAAACGTGACAAATGGATCCAATGTCATAGTTTCTCACACACTAGTTTATATCTTTCGTAGTCACACTTTTTATTTGTGTTAGCTTTGTTTAATACTACATCTTATCTCTAAACCCATTTACTCTAGTTAGACAGTCACAATCATTTTGAACGAAGAAATTAACAAATCCCTATGGGTTCGACCCGTACTTACACTCAGTATTCTATAATAGCTCGTGCACTTGCGGTATTTTATAAATGGACAACAACCAAATATATCTTGTGAGGAGAGACCAATGGCGATACTTGATCGTAGTGAGAGGAAGTTGTGGTCTAAGGTGGTACCCTTGGTTCGAGTTCAGTGGACGGCACCACAATGTTGACAAGTCGACGTGGGAGCAGGAAGATGACATGCGTGAGCAGTATCCAGAGTTATTCACCGCAGGTATGTCCCAATTTCAAGGGCAAAATTCATTTGTAAGCGGGGAGTATGTAACACACCGTGTTTCTGAGTATTTAAAATTTAATTAATTCGGTTATTTTAAATTACACATGTGACATCATTTAATTGAATAAAATATTTTATATTTGTTAAAATATTAATCGGGATAGATATAATATTAATAGTTTTGGAATAAAATTACTAAGTGAGTAGTAAATGATTATTTTATATCATAGCGAGTGATAGTGACGCGATAGCATTATATCTCAACTGGGAGTCGGGCGTAGACTATATGAGGTTGAGATAGAAAATTTGTGTGGGGTGACTCGAATGGTGATTTCGAGGTCACAGTTGATTCCAAATGGGACGAAACAGTCAGAATAGTGTATTCGAGTGTGCTGATTGGGTTCTAGGATGATTTTAGACCAACTCGACATCACATAAGGGCATTTATGTCATTTAAGAGTATAGGGTAGAGGGAACTCCGAAAATTAGAGTGTTATATCAACCCATTTGAGTGTGAGGCTCGGGTTATAACACTTTGGAGAGATAGGAGGCCATATGAGAGGAAGAGGAGAAGAAACCTAGGCCATTCCATACCGTTTCTTACCCTGAATGTCATCGGAATCGAGATTAGAGGAAGGAAGGGACATCCTTACTAGACCTGGAAAATCACGCGTGACACGATATCCCGACACGAAATTATAAGTTAATGGGTTTAGTCTTATCGGGTTTGGGTCATTAACGAGTCAACATGATAAATCCGTTATCATAACGAATCAGGTTTGGGTTTGTACTCTTACACGATTAAACCCGTTTAAACCCATTAGTACCCGTTAGTGGTACCGGGTTTTACTGGGTCGTATGACATGAACGAATATTACACCCATTATAACCCGCCAATAGGTACACAAAAAAATGTATTTATTGTTCCTAAATTAGTCTCAATCGTTAGATTAAAAGATTGGATCCCATATATAAAGTGTTGTAAGTTGTAACCCTACATCTCATGTCACTTTCACCAGTCGCATATGATCATTTCGTAGAGAGAGGGAGAGAGAGTGAGAGAGGAGAGAAAACCAAGTTCCAAATGATTGTGTGTGTGTGATCATTTCACCAGCTATTCAAAAGATCAGGGGTACTTTCTTTCTTATGTTCTTTCTTCTAATCTCTAATCTTATATACATGGTTTTCTTTTCTTAGATCCGTGTGTGGATTCAAGCGATTTAAACCATATGTTCCTCTTTATATGTTTTAAGCCCCTGTTTACCCCCCCCCTGTGTGGATTCAAACATATGTTCCTCTTGATATGTTCTAATCTCTAATCTTTTCTTCTCTTTTCTTAGATCCGTGTAATTTAACCCCCCATGTTTCAGTTTGTTCCTCATCATATGTTTGTTATATAGAAAACCCCCTTGTTTTTTTCCTTCATATGTTTGTTTGTGGGATAAGTTTTCGGATTTATTGTTCATAAACTCATTTTATTTATTTATTGTTCTTTTAACCCCCCCCCCCCATATCGTTTTTTTCTGATATGTTTGTTCATAAATGATTTAACCCAGTTATTTTTTTTATATATCTAATATGTTTTCTGATTTATTGTTCTTTTAACCCCCCTGATTTATCGTTCTTTTAAACACCTGATATGTTTTCTGATATGTCTATTCCTCTTATTTGTTATATTTTTCAGGTTTTATGGAAATGGATACTGGGAATTCCTTGGATGTGGATCTCTCAGAAGATGATGTTGGTGAAGCTGTTGAATTGGAGATAAATGAACAAGAGTCAACTCAACAAGATGCTGGAAAGGTGAAGAAAAAATCTGGTATTCCCTTGACTCGTAAAAAAATCCCATTGCTGGACTTTATTTCAAGAATTACCGATAGGTGAGGATAACAAAATGAGAGTTAAATGTCGTAAATGTGGCATAATTTATTTGTGTGACAGTCAGTATGGCACTGGGAATATGTTAGCTCATATGAATAATTGTATTAAAAATGAAGGCACGGACAGTGGCCAACTTATTCTCTCCCAAACTAAAGTATGTCATTAAAATCTTCCACATTTGACATATAGGTGTTTTATGACTTGCTATTTGACGCAATTATCGAGCATAACCTGCCCTTTAATTTTGTCGAGATGGGTCTTAGTGCTGTATTTAAATATATTTCTGAGGAAATCAAGTTGCCCTCTAGAAATACAGCTAAGGCAAAAGTGCTGAAGATGTTTAAAAGAGAAAAAATTAAACTTCAATCTCAACTAAATTATGTTTATGGGAGAATTTATTTGACCTTTGATCTATGGACATCTGTAGCCACTGATGAGCCCTTATGGCTCACTTTGTTGATAGCAATTGGAAGTTAAACAAATGAGTACTGAATTTTTTTCTCATGCCTCCTCCACACACAGGTGTTGCTTTGTTAGAAATTTTGTATTCACTATTGAGTAAGTGGGAGATTGAAAAGAAATTGTTCTCCATCACATTAGATAATGCTTCAAGTAACACTATTTTTATCGATATTTTAAGAAGTCAGTTGAATCTAAAATGGTGCCCTTGTAATGAATGGTGAGTTCTTTCACATTCGTTGTTGTGCACACATTTTGACCATTATAGTCCAAGACGAACTCAAAGAAATTGATGAGGATGCGATTAAAGTTAGGGAGAGTGTGAAATACATTAAATGTTCACCCCAAAGAAAATATAAATTCTATGATTGTGTTTATCAACTGTCGTTACAGTGTAGTAGGGGGTGCGACAAGATGTTCCAACCAAATGGAACTCAACCTATCTAATACTTGAAAGCGCGATTTTTTTATCGTTGTGCTTCCATCCATTTACAGTTGAGTGATTCCAACTATAAACATTGTCCTTCTCTAGAAGAATGGGATATAATCGAAAAAATTTCCAACGTTTTGAGTTTGTTTTATGAAGTGACATGTTTGTTTTCTGGAACCAAATATCCAACTGCCAACTTATTCTTCCCTCAAGTTTTTATCATTCAACTTAAGCTTAAAGAAGCAATGGAAGGGACGGGTAGTTTTTTACGTAGAATGGGAGTGCAAATGAACTTAAAATTTGAGAAATATTGGGTTGAATATAATGTTATTCTTGCTATTGCTGTCACATTGGACCCGCGGTTCAAAATTCACTTTTGTGGAGTTCGCATAAACGAGGTTACATGGAACCGATTCTCATTAGTTTAGTCGTGTACGCGACACTTTATTTAATCATTTTTATGTCTACAGTCTGAATTACTCTCATCTTGTAAGTTCAAGTAACTATGATTTTGATACTCCTCATCCTTCCAATAATGCCTCCGGGGATTATATATTTCGGTACATATTTCCATTTGATTCATTTTCATACTTCATATGTTGTTTTGTATGCTACATATGGTGTTTTTTATACTTCACGGGTTGTTTGTTTTGATCTAAATCATAAAATAAATAATATAGGACTTTGACAATTACTATAAAGAGGGTGCTTTTGATAAAAAAAAAATAAGTTGCACAAATATTTTGATGAGGAAAAGTTGGGAAGGAAGCAAGATCTAGATATTCGTACTTGGTGGAAGGGGGAACAATTTCGCTACCCCATACTTTCTTGTATGGCTCGGGATATATTATCGATACCAATCTCAATCGTTGTTGCATTTAGTATTGGAGGTAGAGTTCTTGACCAATATTGTAGTTCTCTTCTGCCTAAAACTATCTAAGCAATGCTTCGCACTAGGGATTGGCTTTTTGATAAATTTTCCATATTCAACTATTAATTTTCATTTTTCTACCTCGCCTTCTATAATATATTAAATCTTGTATATCCTCAGCTACAGGTAAAGAAGAAGCTGCCGATGTGAATGAGTTAACGGATGATATATTTAATTTGCACATAAGTCAAAAATTGTAATACCCCGTATTTTTATGGCCTTTGATTATGGAATTAATTAAATTTAATTGGGATAAATTAATTTTATATTAATTCGAATTTTAAAATTGAATATTTACTAGCGTGACGAGAGTTAGTAATTATTGATAAGAATTATGTTGAATATTACTTATTGAGTAAATTAGTATATGAGATTGAATTTATTAAAATTGTCGCGAGTGAATAATACAACAATTACAGAAATTAAGTCGGGAAGCGCATGAGTCGTGCCGGGACTAAATTGATGGAATAAAAAGTGAATTAATTATAAGTCGCTCGTATGGTCATTTCGAGTGCGTCAATGTGTTCGGAAGGGTCGAGATAGTAAAAAAAGTGCACCCGGGGGTTTAGTTTGAGTCTCGGAACTTTTTTAGGCCTAATCGGTAATCCGTGAGGGCATTTTGATAATTTCCAATTTTAGGCCTTAATTATGGACGAAAATTGAAGGCTTATATCAGATGGAAGTAGGAGTCCTCGAGGGTTAGAAACATTGGAGTTGCAGAGTGGCTAAGGAAGAGAGAAGAGAGAAGGCTTTCAAGTAGGAGAGCCACTAACCCTACACCACTCTCACCAAGTCCACTCCCAACGCGTAGATCGAAAGAAGGGGATAGTTCCTATACCACTCGAATTAGTCGGATCAGACCTCCTATTTCAAGGCAAGTATCTAACTTGTTATTCTTTAGTTGATAACACATCAATGCTAGTGTAGAAGATAATAATTCTATGTTTTCATGAAAGATAAATGATAATTGGGAGATTTATATTGAAATTCTGAGTAGAAACCATGTTAGGAAAACCCTATTGTTATATGTAGATGATTAACTACGAAATTAATGTCCAGTAGAGGTTAAATTCTGGAAGAATTAGGAAGATATTGATCATGAAGATGAAAATAGGGTTCTCGATGAATTAGCTTGAATCCACCCTTTAATTGATGCCCCTGGATGAAATTGTATATGTTTTACGTTAGAAATCATGTAAGTAGGACAATACAACTGTTGGTTTGATTGTTTGGGAGTTTGGGACGAATTAATAGAGGTTTTGAGGATTTATGTTAATGAAACTCGTAGGTAAAGAATTGCAAAATCTGGGCCAAGAACTACTCGATCGATCGATCGACTCAAGAATGTCGATCGATCGACTGGATCGATCGATCGACCCCCTTCCATCAATCGATAGACTCCTCCTAAAAATGAAAACTTTTCTCCTTTTAAATGTTCATCCAATCCCAATGTGTAAGGACCTTTGGACATAATTTAAATATCATAATGGGACTTGAGAATGAACAGTAAGGTATAAGTAGGGTCCGGATAAGACGATTTTATATGAGATTTAACCGTGGGATTTCAGGGGTATAAATTGAGTGGAAAATCGTGCGTATATTAAATTAGGTCTTGTGAGAATGAAGAAGGACTTAAACCGGAAGGGTAGTGAGGGTAAACCTACTGATTTTATACTCATCAAGAGGATACATTTCGAGAGTCGAGAAGTACTTATGGATTTGCGGTAATTGAGAAAATAAAAAGAATGGTTTACGTATACGTAGAACTGGGGCATTATGTACCACGCATGGTTAAATTATATTATGGGTCGTGGGCGTACCTAGCTGAATAATGTGAATATATAAATATATATATATATATATATATATATATATATATATAATATTGTATTTCTGTGTGTAATCATACCCGTGCTACTTGCTATCTCGGAGGTTTTCACGTCGGGAGAGTCTTATCTCGATGGGACCTTATGGGGGATATTGACTTGTACCCTAGAATATAGGATCCCTGTATACAGGCTATCTGAAAATGATAGTCTAACGGTCCTAAGAGATGTGAGGGTATGTGCTGACCTTTTAGTGTCTGTGAACTATGCTTCGCCTCAAATATGTGTGTTTTGTGTTAATACAGTTCGAGAGTGATTTCGGACTAGTATTTCCCTTTGTACGAGAGATACGGGGACTTGATAGCAGAGTATGCTGGCACCATAGATTTATGTGGGTTACCCTATTTGTATATATATTATATGAGTGATAAATATATATACTTATACATGTGATTCCTCTACTGCCCTTGTAAGTAGATAAAATTGAGTAATTAATATTAAATGAGTTAAGTGGTTGAGAATTTAAGTTTGTATTGAGATGAACATCACTGGCTTAAAATATTCATAAGAAAAGGTTATCAAATATAAACTGTGGTTAGGCGATTACTTGAAACAGGATTTGGTGAAAGGAAATTGGGTTAGACTAGTGAATTGGGTTAAACTAGTGAATTGGGTTATCTTTATCTAGATTAGTTTAGTAGTACATTAGGCGTGCACACTAGTTAAGAGGTGAGAATTCCCAAGTGAGTGTCAAAGTACTAACATGTATGTAATATCAACTAGTAAGCATATTAAATACTTGCTAAACTATTTTTAAAGTTTTTTTACACTCGAACTCTGACCCGTTTCCTATTATCTCTTCTTTCTCTTGTATATATATATGTATTACAGGTGCCCAACCACAGGGGCGTTAGGCTTAGATCTTTGGATTGTTGACGTGTTGCAGCTAGTGTGGGAGTTGCAGGTCCTTGCAGTAGACGAATTCATCCTTGTCTTCTCAGTCTTCTATTTAGTCATCATTAGATAGGGCACACGTCGCCCATTTCTAGTTTTATCTAGTTCAGAGAGATTTGTACTCTTTATTTATTTCAGTATTATATTTTAGTTGGGATTGTTTTATTTATTGCCTTGTTCTGCGATTTGGGATATTTTATTTGGATGTTTAATCTAGCATGTTTATTTCATTTGGATGGTTTGGTTTTAATATTATTATTGGTGTTCATAAAAATGGTTTCGTATATTAAATTATGACAATAGGACTTAATGTATAAAATTAAATGTTTTAACACTTAGCTTAATTATTTATTAGATGATTAATAAAGAAAAATTATGTTCGATAGTGATGCTAAGAATGAACCAACTAGACACTTTGATTTAATTTAATAAAGGACTGATCACCCGGTATTTAATTAGGCGGGGTGTCACAGGTGGTATCAGAGCGTCAGGTTCTAGTGTCCTTAGGATCCATGCGTCTTATTATGCTTATAGCGTTGCTTTGTTTGATATAGAGCCCTATGTTTAGGATTGTTGATTTCTATGGTCAGATTTCGTACTCCTGCTATACCGTATATATATTGATGAATCTTATTTGCTTTTGGGCGTGTTCGAATAATAAAGTATGACAGATGAGGGCCGTTGGGCGGACAACAGGAGACGGGGCTTACTTGAGGTTGTAGAGTGTATTCGAGAATGATGATCGTAATCGAGGTCACCCCTATTGTGACATGAGAAGCCAGGACGGTAAAGACGGATAGGGCACAACATATGACTTTCAAGTACCATTATAGTAGAAAGTGGTACCAAATTAGACTCACCCAACCTGGTTGGATTGGGAGAGAGTCAGACGAAACATTAAAGAGAACCGTCGGTGGAAATTCTAGAAATGCGGAGATTGTGTATGCTAGGCAACGGAAGTAAAAGATCTAAAGGCTTGGGTATATGGCAGAGTGTGGCTAACCGAAAGTGAAAATTTGGAGTAGAATTTTTCTTGGCTCGTCAGAATAAAGTTATAATGGTGGGAGTCAACCACCGCATTTAGAAGTGGAATATTATGTCAATGGAGGAATCTTAGGCACAGTTTGACCGCAAATTCCTTCATTAGAGGTTCAGGATAAGATGTGAATGTTGTTCTGAACTCATCACAGGAGGTCCGGACAGCGGGCCATTTATTAAAATGAATTTAAACTTTTAGTGAATCTTATATCGAAAGAAGTAGATACAAATGAAAGAGAGGATTTCAAGGGGGAAATCAACTCGTAATAAAAGTTAACAACACTTGGAGGGAGTTCTGTTGGACGATCGATCCAGAGGGTCACAATGTCGTGCTCTCTTGATGGAGATGTTAAGGATTCCTTGTGTGGGAAGCTAAACGAATCGAAGAATTTAGTCAGAGAAAAAGACTAGATGAAACGGTGGTAGTGAAGCACCACAAGGGGGAGACCCATCAGGAGACCCATTTAAATGATTTGGATAGCGGAATTCTTACCAAGTAATGGTGAATTCAGTAAGGATTATTGAAGCCAGTAGCATGTCCCTTAGGGCCAACAAAGCTAAGGTAATAATGGGGGTAGCCATCAGGATTGAGACTACCAAAGTCTGAGAGAAGTACAACCCTAATATAGTCAGTATGACAGGAGATAAGTGGATTATGTGTAGAGGTATTTTGTGGAGAGTGAAACCACTTGCGTTAATTTTGTTCTGAAGCAAGTAAGGGGACAATAATATGGTGCCTAGTAAGGGGCAGTGATTAAAGTTATTTTTGTTTTGGTTCGGATAGGTGTGTTATGTCCGAAAACCATTTGAGCAGCCACGGCGATTGGCAAGATAGAAGTATGTAGGGGTGTGCACGAACCCGAACGAATCGAATGGACCTAAAAAACCGAACCGGATCGAACCTACTTTTGTGGGTTTTTTAAAATTCGATTTTAATTCGGTCTAAAATGTGAAGGACTGCTTTTATTCTGGTCGGTCTCGGTCTTGGGTATAAAAAATTGGGTTTGGACCGGATCGGACTGCATTTATTAAATATTTAAAAAATATATTTTATAATTTACTATAGAGATATTATGCACAAATATAATACACTGCCCTAAAAAAGGTACCCGCTTACTCTCTCTTATTTTATCCACCGCCCACCCCGCCTCTGTTCTTCATCTCTCTTCAATCGAAGCATCACCCCCAACCAGCAGTTCTTCATCTCTTAAGCAAACCCCTAACCAGCAGTTCTTCATCTCTTAAGCAGTGTATGTTCTTTCATGTCTTCTCTCTCACTCTCCTTCTTCAGGTGTTTCGATTAGCTGTTCCTCGGCTGTCTCAGCCTCTGTTCTTAAATGGTTCCTCGGCTCTCTCAAATTTAGAGAAAATGGTATGTATATTGCCATCAATTTTTTTAGATATTATAGTACCTCATTTGCAATTCCTCTCTCAGATTCGTCCCCAGGTTTGTAAACCATTTGTAGCTAGAAATGTGACATTATTTGCCAATGGAACGAAAATAATTTGAGGAATGTATGTTGTTGTTGGGAGCTACAGCAGGTATGGCTTATTTTTTGTGATTTGTATACATCAAGAGTAATATGCCATTCTTTGGAATACTTTGATATATATATATATATATATATATATATATATATATATATATATTGTTCTTTTTGTTACTTAATATATTTAGTTTCTTTTTGTTTGTTATGCCCACCAAATGTAATGCTAAGTAATCATTAAGTTGTTGTTTGTTATATTATGCACACTAACTCTTCTTAAACCCAAATGGATGTCTCTAAAATGATCAATTTATATTTTGTTGGTCAATCCAAGGACTGGATGATAATCAACAGCTCCATTATGTTATTTTAGCTCTCTTGTGAAGAGAACTTGTGTGAGAATAAACTAAGATGATGTATCTTTTAGTTGGGGGGCTACATCTTAGTTGTTGGGAGATATAGCATCTTAGTTTTTTAGTGGGCATGAGACCGAACCCAGTCTCCATTATGTTGTATCTTTTGGGAGCTACAACAGGTATGGCTTATTTTTTTCCGATCTGTATACATCAAGAGTAATATGCATTATCGTAAGATGCTGTACATTTATAAAAAAATGCGTGGTTTTTTAGAACCGAATAGAACCGAGACCGAAATCGGACCGTCTGAAAACCAAATAGGACGGAGACCGATTATTCCGGTCCAGTCTCGGTCCATAATTTTTTAGAACCGATTAATGCGGTTCGGTCCCAAAAATACCTCAAAACAGAACCGGACCGGACCGCGAACACCCCTAGAAGTATGAGTTCTACCCTCGGAGGATGAGGCGTGTTTTATGTGACACGAACGAGTCACTATATTTTGATTTTTACTAGATTCGCACGTGAGACGAGCTTAATGCGTATATCAATAATATTATTATTATGTGAATGTTTTCCCTGGTGTAGCGGGATTATCTTTAGTGTTATTCGTAGAGGATGAACGGGAGTACTGATAGTGGTATATATACCTCATTGAGATTACTCGTTTGAGTGATGTGTTATACGAGCATGATATTATCCTGATTATAGTTTTATAGTAATGGTTAGACCGATTGTGGGCGGATATCGCAAGTCTATCGGGGTTACTTCTCTAGTGTAGGATGTTTTGTTCTGGTGAAGCCTCACCTGTGAGTAGGTCGGGCTCGCATTTATATCATATATTATAGAGAATTCGAAGGGTATAGTGGTATCAAAATGTTTAATCCCGTGGTTTTTAGGGACTTTATAGTCATGATTCGGTGTGTATTGGGTTTACTATTGAGCGAAAAAATTTAACTCATTATTATGTTTAACGCTCACGACTTAGCGATAGGAAGAGCGCATTGTTATATCTATCCTTTAGAGACGTGGGAGTTAAGACTTATAATCACATGTCTGGGGATAGGATTTCAAGAGTCCCGATTGTATGTGTACGAGGGTTATGGAATGTGATTACCACCAAGGCTGAGCAATAGTGAAAATGGACGAAAAGTTATTTATTTAAGTGTAATTACGGGAGGAGATGTAGTTTTTATGTCAAGAGACGGGAATATAGGGGTACATGTCATGGACGACGGGCCTAACGGATTTCGATAACCGACAATGCTAGGTAGTAGTGTATCGGGGGGTTCCTTATTTGGATTTCACTTTGCGAGACATCCCACGCATGAAACTTAGCATAAGGTTGGAAGTAGGGAGATGTTTGGTCATTAGTCCATGAGTCCGGTACCTAGACCGTTATAGGAGAAGGTAGTTATAACTGTAAGTTGGAAGTTAAATTAGGATTTAAGGCCAGTGGATCCGGTTGTGTGGTAAGGGAGCATTGAAAATTTTGTTTTATCACCACGAGTTGAAGGGTGCAACGATATTAAGGAGGATTTAAAATTTCGATTTATGGGGTGATTGGGAATACCCAAGTGTTATAACCACATCGTGAATACATGGGCAATAAAGAATTGAGTGTTTTGTGTGAAGCGTATGTGATGTTGATTCCAGTATGCACAGTTTATAGGGTGTGTGGGCATCATGGTTAGTTGATGTCAAAATCGTCTGGGTTAAAAGAACGTGGGAATATATGTGTGAATATGTGCCTGAGGGACTAATATAACAAAGTAGAAATAGTAAAGTGGATTAAGCATCGTGTGAGAAAGACGATAATCAATATATACGTGTGCAATCAGAATAACACACCCGAATTTGGTTGAAAGGTTGTGGGTAGCCATTTAAATAAGGGTATTCCTCGAGAAGGGTAAAATTTAACTAGTATGGAAAACAATTGGAGCGGGCGACTTGCGCGTAGATAGAATGATGATGTTAGTAAGGTATAAAAAGTCCAGAAGTGCACATCGTGGCAAAAAGTGCACCGGTCGAAACTTTCGGTATACGCCGAGGAAAGAAGGGGAGTATTAAGTATCATTTAATGTGAGACATTGTAAGTGGAAATCGATGTTGAGAGGGACATAGTGAGTAGTCTCTGCGTGCACCAGACATAGATAAAAATCGATTGGAGTAAAGAGGATTTGTCAGGAAATTTTGTAGCAAGCCGATGATTCCCGTAATAGAAGAGGGAAGTCAATTCGGTAAATTTCTTTGACGGGTTGCCAACCTTAAGATAAGGTCACGAGTTTCTTCAGATGTGTGGAACAAGTTGACCTAAAAGAAAGCAATTGTTATTCTTTTGGGTGATTTACACTATTAGACACTATGCCCCCAGTCAATATTTGAAAAGAAGGATTGCATCGTTCTACCCAGTATTATTCTGAAATAGGATGAGATCCTTGAACCCCACCTTCAATACAAGATTTCAGGAAGCAGTGGGCATGAAATTTCATTTTGAGCAGGTTGTACCACCTATAGCCCGAGGAGTAGGCAGAAGGTGACTAACATCTAGTGGAGTTGTATGAAAGTAATTTTGGACTCATTCTGACGATTTCACTTCCATAACAGATATAGTTAGTAAGTTAAGTATATTACGGTAATTAGGAGAAGATATTACAAAATGGTAGATTTGTGTGTAAGCACTCGTACATGTTTATTATGAATAAGGTGCTTAATGAGGTTGTGGTGTGGAAAAACCTTAACTATTCTCCCTCTGGATGTTTAGAGGTGGGCGGATAATCAAAATTTTGGATTGGTCGAGAGTTAGAATCCGATGACTAAAGTGCAATAACCACATACTGTCTTCGGTAACCTTTTAACTATCGTAAGAGTTACGTCGCTAGGAAGTGAGATTTGAATAACTGACAAGAGTAGTCAGATGTTCATACGGTTTCTCCCAAGACGGGGGTTTTCTGTTTAGATAAATACGGGAGTTGAAATGAGGTGAGGTGAGGCCTCCCAATAATATTGAGATAATGGGGCCAATGATGTATAGGCTAGTCTTATTCAAATGTTATGTGGTAGGAGCACAATTGAGGTGCCGTTATTGAGGTGTGACCCTATACTGATAAGGTGTTGAGAGTGTTAAACAAACTTGTTATGAAGCGGGGGCTATAGTGATTGAGCCTTACTTTGAAGTTAGTTTTGAGTACTAGAGGAAACCTGTTTTTATCAAGTATGCCTTACTTTTCCACATTTCGGGACGAAATATTGTTATTATGGGGGAAGTATGTAATACCCCGTATTTTTATGGCCTTTAATTATGGGATTAGTTCAATTTAATTGGGATAAATTAATTTTAAATTAATCCAGATTTAAAAATTAAATATTTACTAGCGTGACGAGAGTTGGTAATTATTGATAAGAATTATGCTGAATATTACTCATTGAGTAAAGTAATATATAGGATTGAATTTATTAAAATTGTCGTCAGTGAATAATACGACAATTATAGAAATTAAGTCGGGACGCGCGCGTGTCGTGTCGGGACTAAATTGATGGAAAAAAGTGAATTAATTATAAGTCGCTCGTATGGTCATTTTGAGTGCGTCAATGTGTCCGGAAGGATAGATATATTCAGAAAAGTGTACTCAGAAGTTTATGAAGCCCTTATACTTTTGACTCATTTGAGTCTAGACTGTATAAGAGCTCATCTAGTTTGGAAATTGTGACAAAATTGTGTCCATCCTAGAAACCAAAGAGCCTCAGAGATTGTTTTGCTTCTTCTCATATTCATCGTGTAATGATCCTGAGACTATAGCCATCACTCACATACTTAGAACTTAATTTTTGCATATCATATTGCACCTTTATGTGTATTAATGTGGTGAGTGTGTTTAAATCCCTCAATTTGATTTTTATTAATTTTTTGGGAATTTTAAACATCTTTTAATTAAGATTTTATTAAATTAAAACTTGATTTAAAAAGTTTTGGGGTTAATATCTAAATATGTATTGTTGTGGTTTTTGGCCTTAAGTTACTCTGGGTAGAAACCAAAAGCGTCAGAGACTCCAGGGTTGGCTTTGTAATTAGTTTTGGACGCGCGTTTGTATTCATTCTATGGCCAACACTTGCTGCTCTCTGATTGGCCAGAGTTGTGTTTCTTTACAGAGACAAAACTTCGCATGTTTACAGCCCTTGGATCAACCCTTATCAATGGCCTGCATGCCGCCTGAGTGAATCCCCGTGTAAACCTTTAAGCCAATCACAGCCTGTTTAATCCACCGCCTGTTGTGAGCCCTTGGATTGAAGTCAAAGAAGCTTGACTCAATCTCAGCCGTTGTTTTTGAACGATAGTCTGGAACCTTCTCCTCTTGCTATTTAAAGGACTCTCATCTCAGCCTTCGAAAGCTTTTGCCACTTTGAAAATTCTCAGAGAAAGAATAGAGAGAGAGAGAGAGAGAGAGAGAGAGAAACCAGAGAGTCAAGTTTGAAACCCTAACTTCGTTTAAACCTTCTACAACCTAAACCACTTACCTCTCCGAAAAACACCATAACCAAACAAACACCATCTTTAGTGTTTCTTGAGTTTATGAGAGTTCGAGTTGAGTGATCTTGGGTTGCTGTAACCTTGTGTTCATAAAATCTTATTTCCAACTTAGACACTTACTCAGATCTTGTTTCTGATTCAATAGAAATCATAGATCTGAAGTTTTTCATGTCATAATACACTTAGTTGCATTTTATTTCTCATCTTGAGAAGTACGTTGTTGATTGTTTTCTGTTAAAACATTTTATTACTTCAGAATCAACAATAAATGTTTTATAGTTTCTGTTTTTACAAAACTTAACCTGACCTAGTTGGATTCGCACTTGGAGGGTTTTCAATCTCCTAAATATTTTCAAAAGAGATTGAGAAAGGTCTTGACCGATTTCTTAAGCAAGATCTCCGTGGAATCTGGGTTATTTTGAAAGGTCAAAAGGTTTTTGGTTTTGTAAGAAAGAAAAATAACAAACTCACTGCATATAGACTTTATATGTAATTTGTATAGGACTGTTTGTAAATCTAAGTGTGTGTGAGTTCATGCATGTGTTATAGAACACTTTACACAAACACTTAACACACTACATACACTGAAAGTGTTGGCTATAAGATTTGGTGAACATAAGTCGACGTATACTGCTGAAATAAAGGAAGAGTTGACAAACTGAGAAGACTACATCAACAATCAAGATCTGCAGAAAAGTTTAAGGACGCCAGAGGGTACAATCCTGAACTTGTATAGATTTGTTATTGTGTGCATGTTAGTTAAATAGATTGTAACTCACATATTTGTTTTAGTGAATTTTTTTGTGTTACTCCGTAGAGGGAGTCGTGGATGTTTCCTCAAGGGTGAGGTTTTACCACGTTAAAAATCCTGAGTATTGATATTTCTACATCTTCTCATCCCATTCTGTTGTGTGCTGAGTTTAATATATTTTAAACTGTTTACTAAAATCTGTTATCAAATCTTGTCCTAATCTCGTACATAATTTTGTTAACACATCTTGTGTTCAAAATCAGTTTGATTTAAGTAAAGAGTTTCTTCAAAAAACTTTTCGGAGTTGCTTAAATAGTTTATTTTCAATAAACGGCTTTAGCAACGCTATTTCAATTGGTATCAGAGCTATTGGTGAACTTATTTCAAAAAGATCCTGAGTTTCTGAAACTGTTTTCTCAAAATCAATCATGGACGAGAAAAATGAAAGATATGGTAACTTGACCAGACCTCCAGTCTTTGATGGAACCAATTTTTCTTACTGGAAAGTAAGGATGATTGCTTTTATTCAAGGAACTTTGGGAGATGATGTCTGGGACATTATTGAAAATGGATACTCTTATCCTACTAAACCAGCCACTGAAGGAAGTAATGAGAGGGTTAAGAAAATATTAAGTGAGTTTACTCAAGAAGAGAAACAAGTTTCTCGCAATAATAATAAAGGAAATAATGCCATATTTATGTCCATAAATGAACATGAGTTCAAGAGAATCTCATCTTGTACCGCTTCTAAGGAAGCATGGGATACCTTGATTACTGCCCATGAAGGAGACTCTAGGGTTAAGGCTGCTAAAACTCAGATGTTAATTCAACAGTATAATTCTTTAATCATGTCTGAATCTGAGTCTTTTGATGACTTCTATATGAACCTGACTGATATTGTCACTAAACTGCATGCTATTGGTATAACTTATGATAGACAAGAAATTGTGTCTAAAATTCTGAGATCATTACCACAGAAATTTGACAATAAAAGATATGCTATTGAGGAAATGTGTGATATAAATCTCACTCCTGAATTACTCAGTAGTAAATTAAGAACTGTGGAAATGGAATTAGAGTTTAAGAAACAATTGACCCACACTCATAGGAAACATACCAATTCCAATCTTAGCTTTACTTCTAAGATGATTAAGCCTGAGTTAAACACTCCTACTAATGATTCTGATGAGGACTGTGACTTAGAAAGTCTAGATAATCAGATTGCCCTAATGTCAAAACAATTTAAGAAAATTATTAAATTTAGAAACAGTATTGCAAATAGACAGGGCAAGTCTAATTATTCAACTCCTTCAAATCACAAGTCCCATGAGAAACCTCATGACAAACAGAACAAGGACAACACAAGACCTCACAGAGACCTCAAGAAGACTGAATGCTATAGATGTGGTAAACTAGGACACATTGCTCAAGACTGTAGAGTTAATTTAAATACCCAAAACAAACACTCTAGAGCCAACATCTGCAAAACATGGGATGACTCAAGTGACTCTGAAAATGAGGAACCTGAGACATCTGATGGTTTTGATCCCTGTTTATCCTTCTTTGCCAAAATCATATATAATGATGATATGCCTGTGCTTGATAGTGAGGATGAGTCTAGTAATTCTAGCTCTGTTGCCTTGAATCATACTTTAACTGGTTTAGATGCTTTACTTACTGAGAACATTAATACTTCTTCCTCGGGGTGTGTGAGTCAAAGGGGAATCGATACTGCGGATGTCAATGGGTGCGTGAGTTTAAGAAATGAAACCTTAGGGGTCACTTCACACACCTCACTTAGTGACTCAGACAATGAAGATCTCCCAGATATACACACTCTATATTCTAAAACTCTAAAGAAAAGCACTAGACTAGAAAAGATTGTGAAAGATCTTACCAAAAAGCTAGAGGATCTAAGCCTGATGGTAAAACTGAATGCTGAAGAGTATACTACTCAATGCATGTCTCATGAAAGTGATATCAAAGTGTTTGATGAAAAACTGAAAACTTTGACTGAAGCTAATGAAATTCTGGAGAAAAAATACAAAGGGACATTATTAGAATTGGAACAAACCAAAGAAAAGACAGCAACTGTGTTCAAAAAATTTACGAAATTTGAAAACAATTCTAAATATTTTGAGGAATTCGTTGTTGATTCTAAAACCAATTATGATGATCGAACTGGTATAGGGTTTTGCCCCAATTTAAAGACACAAACAAAACATGTTGAACCTATCAAATTTGTGTCAGGAGGCAAAAGACCTATTGAAACATGTCCAGACTTTCATTCACTAAAAACTGAGTTTGATCATCAAAACACTAACACTAGAGATGCAAGTTGCTCTAAGCATGAAAGTTTACCAAAAGAAAAATATGTCTGCCCCCCAATTAGGAAAAGTGAACCTGCTTTCAAACCTGTGCTACCTAGGAATAAAATTAAGCCTCAAAATTTCTCAAAACCTTTGTTTAGAGACTTTCCTAAGGTAAACCCCATTCTGAGCAATCTTTATTGCTCCTATTGTGATATATACGGACATTCTTTCGATGATTGCTATGCTAGGAGACTGATTAAGCCTACCTACAACACTCTTGTGTACCATAACTTTAACTATTCTAGGAGGAGTCGTAACAATTATGTCCTTCCCAGGCCACCAGACAAAAACTCCAACTATAGGAATAGAAAGACTAAACCTAAAAGGACATTTACTAGAAGGAATCCCAGAAACTTTTCTAAATCAAATGCTCGGGTGTTTAAATTTACTCAAAATCATGCGCAAAATGTTTTTCAACAAAAATCTAATGCTCGCAAATTTTATCAAATGAGAGCAAACAAGCGCAAACAGAAAACCAGAGCAATTTGGGTTAGAAAAGATGATCTAGTACCCCAGATGAAGTGTAATATTGTTATTTCTGCCTTAAAAGCTGAACTTACATCTTCTGGTTGGTATTTGGATTCTGGATGTTCCAAGCATATGACAGGTGATGATACAAAACTTTTAAATAAAACCCACTTTGATGGTGGAAAAGTTGTTTTTGGTGATGGAGTATCATCCCAGATCATAGGCAAAGGAACTCTTAAAGAAAAAGGACTTCCTGTTCTTGAAAATGTTCTCTTAGTTAAAGGTCTTAAGGCTAATTTACTCAGCATTTCGCAATTTTGTGACTTAAACCATACTGTTACCTTTTCAAAGAACAATTGCAAGATTTTAAATGAAAAGGGAAAATGCGTAATTACAGGATTCCGGACTCCTGACAATTGTTATACTGTCATGACTAGTTCTGAAATCTGTAATGTTGCCAGAATGGATGACAATGTGATATGGCATAACAGAATGGGTCACATTAATTACGAAAATTTGAGTAAATTGTCCTCTCAACAAATAGTTAGAGGAATACCAAAAATTAAACCTATTCATAACATTGTCTGTGGTCCCTGTCAAGAAGGAAAAATTGTTAAAGCACCTCATAAAAGGGATAAAGATATCCTTACCTCTAATCCCTTAGAACTCATCCATATGGACCTAATGGGTCCTTCTCAAACTGTTAGTCTCTGTGGACACAGTTATATTCTAGTTATGGTTGATGACTTCACCAGATTCACTTGGGTAGCTTTCTTAAAACAGAAATCCGATACTTTCCAAACTTTTTTAAATATTCTTTTACGGATTGAGAATGAGAAAGACACTCAAGTGAATAGAATTCGAAGCGATAGAGGTGGTGAATTCAAAGATACTGGTATTATAGAATACTGTGACTATAATGGTTACAAACATGAGTTCAGTGCTCCTAAGACCCCTCAACAAAATGGTATAGCTGAGAGAAAGAATCGTACCCTTCAAGAGATGGCACGTGTCATGCTCCATGCCAAGAACTTACCTAAGTATTTTTGGGTAGAATCTATTCGTACAACATGCCATCTTATTAATAGGGTCTATCTTAGAAAGAATTCCAAACAAACCCCTTATGAACTTTGGTACAATAAAAAGCCTAATCTTAAGTACCTTAGAACCTTTGGTAGTACCTGCTATGTTTGCAAAGATAGGGAACACTTATCTAAATTTGAGAGCAGGGGAGATAAAGCCATATTCTTAGGATATTCACCTAATAGTAGAGCTTATCGGGTGTATAATCTTCGCACTAAAACCTTAATGGAATCCATAAATGTAATTGTTAGTGACACTACTATAGAAAGCAAGACTAGTGAATTAACTATAGAAGAAGAATCGTCGAATATTTTAGAAAATGACTCTTCTGAAATAGATAATTCATTACCTATTGAGTCACCTGAAGTACCTAACTGGGTTTCTAAAGATCATCCCATAAATAACATAGTTGGTAACCCTAGTGAGCCAGTACGTACAAGATCCCAACTTAGAAATTATGCACTTTATGCATGCTTTGTTTCTCTTGTGGAACCAAAGAATGTAAATGAGGCATTGAATGACTCTCACTGGATTTCTGCAATGCAGGATGAACTTTTACAATTTGTCATTCATGATGTATGGTATCTAGTTCCACGTCCTGATCACAAAAAGGTTATTGGTACTCGTTGGATTTTCAAAAATAAAACTGATGAAAATGGGATAGTAATTAGAAATAAAGCTAGACTAGTTGCTCAAGGTTATTCCCAAATAGAAGGAATTGATTTTAACGAGACTTTTGCTCCTGTTACTCGTTTAGAATCAGTTCGTCTGCTTCTTGCTATAGCTTGTCACATGTATTTTACATTATATCAAATGGATGTTAAATCTGCGTTCCTTAATGGAATACTTGCCGAGGAAACCTATGTAGAACAACCTAAAGGGTTCATTGACCCTAATTATCCTAATCATGTATTTCGGTTGAAAAAGGCTTTATATGGTCTTAAGCAAGCTCCTAGAGCTTGGTATGAGCGCCTGTCCAGTTTTCTACTGGATAAAGGTTTCAAAAGAGGTGGAAATGACCAAACCTTATTTGTCAAACATTTTGGCAAACACATTACTATCGCTCAAGTCTATGTAGACGATATCATATTTGGATCCACTTCTACCTCAGAAGTAAAATCTTTTGCTGAAATTATGAGTAAGGAATTTCAGATGTCCCTTATGGGGGAGTTACAGTTCTTCCTAGGTCTCCAAGTCAAACAACAACCAGATGGATTGTTTCTTTCGCAGACTAAGTACGCATTAGAGATAGTTAAGAAATTTGGCCTCGAGAGTGCTAAAAGTGCTAAAACGCCTATGAGTACTACAGAAAAATTGTCAAAAGATGAAAATGGAAAATCTGTAGATCCTACTTTATATCGTAGTATGATTGGCACATTACTCTATCTGACTGCCTCGCGTCCTGATATCATGTATGCTGTGTGTGTTTGTGCGCGCTATCAAAATAACCCCAAAGAGAGCCATTTAAACTCTGTTAAACGGATAATTAAATATGTTAAAGGCACTCTAAATTTAGGAATTTGGTACACGAATGACACACCGAGCACTATTATTGGGTACACTGATGCTGATTGGGCTGGTTGTACTGATGATAGTAAAAGCACTTCAGGCGCATGTTGTTATATTGGTAATAACTTGGTAGGATGGAGTAGTAAAAAACAGATCTGTACATCTCTCTCGACTGCTGAATCTGAATACATAGCCGCTGGTAGCTGTTGTGCCCAATTATTGTGGCTTAAACAAATGCTAAGTGATTATGGTATTCTAGAACCCACACTTCATCTCTATTGTGATAATCAAAGCGCGATTAATATTTCTAAGAACCCGGTTCAACACTCGCGAACTAAGCACATTAAAATAAGACATCACTTTATTCGTGAATTAGTTGAAACCAAGGAATTAGAAATCAATTATCTTCCTACTGATCTACAACTTGCAGATTTGTTTACCAAACCTCTTGATTATAATAGATTCATTTCTTTACGTAAATCTATTGGTATGGTTTGTATCGAGTAAATACGTGTTATATTTTCCAAGTTCCTTCCCTTTGTCCATTTGAGACAAAATGGGGGAGAAATTTGAGTCTATCTCTGCATATACTAAACAGCTTGATCTTAGTAATTCTTTGCAGTTATTCTTCTTGTACAGTCATTCTCTATTGTAATAATAGGATGTTAAACTGTATATAGTTGAGTTATGTAATTTTTGTTTTCTAGGATTTGGGTAGATAGAACTTTTATAGGAATAGGTTTTTCTTATTTGTTGTCGCCCTACGAGTTCTAGATGACTCAAAGGAGATTTTGTCTCATATTTCCAAAGGGGGAGATTGAAGCCCTTATACTTTTGACTCATTTGAGTCTAGACTGTATAAGAGCTCATCTAGTTTGGAAATTGTGACAAAATTGTGTCCATCCTAGAAACCAAAGAGCCTCAGAGATTGTTTTGCTTCTTCTCCTATTCATCTTGTAATGATCCTGAGACTATAGCCATCACTCACACACTTAGAACTTAATTTTTGCATATCATATTGCACCTTAATGTGTATTAATGTGGTGAGTGTGTTTAAATCCCTCAATTTGATTTTTATTAATTTTTTGGGAATTTTAAACATCTTTTAATTAAGATTTTATTAAATTAAAACTTGATTTAAAAAGTTTTGGGGTTAATATCTAAATATGTATTGTTGTGGTTTTTGGCCTTAAGTTACTCTGGGTAGAAACCAAAAGCGCCAGAGACTCCAGGGTTGGCTTTGTAATTAGTTTTGGATGCGCGTTTGTATTCATTCTATGGCCAACACTTGCTGCTCTCTGATTGGCCAGAGTTGTGTTTCTTTATAGAGACAAAACTTCGCATGTTTACAGCCCTTGGATCAACCCTTATCAATGGCCTGCATGCCGCCTGAGTGAATCCCCGTGTAAACCTTTAAGCCAATCACAGCCTGTTTAATCCACCGCCTGTTGTGAGCCCTTGGATTGAAGTCAAAGAAGCTTGACTCAATCTCAGCCGTTGTTTTTGAACGATAGTCTGGAACCTTCTCCTCTTGCTATTTAAAGGACTCTAATCTCAGCCTTCGAAAGCTTTTGCCACTTTAAAAATTCTCAGAGAAAGAATAGAGAGAGAGAGAGAGAGAGAAACTAGAGAGTCAAGTTTGAAACCCTAACTTCGTCTAAACCTTCTACAACCTAAACAACTTACCTCTCCAAAAAACACCATAACCAAATAAACACCATCTTTAGTGTTTCTTGAGTTTATGAGAGTTCGAGTTGAGTGATCTTGGGTTGCTGTAACCTTGTGTTCATAAAATCTTATTTCCAACTTAGACACTTACTCAAATCTTGTTTCTGATTCAATAGAAATCATAGATCTGAAGTTTTTCATGTCATAATACACTTAGTTGCATTTTATTTCTCATCTTGAGAAGTACGTTGTTGATTGTTTTCTGTTAAAACATTTTATTACTTCAGAATCAACAATAAATGTTTTATAGTTTCTGTTTTTACAAAACTTAACCTGACCTAGTTGGATTCGCACTTGGAGGGTTTTCAATCTCCTAAATATTTTCAAAAGAGATTGAGAAAGGTCTTGACCGATTTCTTAAGCAAGATCTCCGTGGAATCTGGGTTATTTTGAAAGGTCAAAAGGTTTTTGGTTTTGTAAGAAAGAAAAATAACAAACTCACTGCATATAGACTTTATATGTAATTTGTATAGGACTGTTTGTAAATCTAAGTGTGTGTGAGTTCATGCATGTGTTATAGAACACTTTACACAAACACTTAACACACTACATACACTGAAAGTGTTGGCTATAAGATTTGGTGAACATAAGTCGACGTATACTGCTGAAATAAAGGAAGAGTTGACAAACTGAGAAGACTACATCAACAATCAAGATCTGCAGAAAAGTTTAAGGACGCCAGAGGGTACAATCCTGAACTTGTATAGATTTGTTATTGTGTGCATGTTAGTTAAATAGATTGTAACTCACATATTTGTTTTAGTGAATTTTTTTGTGTTACTCCGTAGAGGGAGTCGTGGATGTTTCCTCAAGGGTGAGGTTTTACCACGTTAAAAATCCTGAGTATTGATATTTCTACATCTTCTCATCCCATTCTGTTGTGTGCTGAGTTTAATATATTTTAAACTGTTTACTAAAACCTGTTATCAAATCTTGTCCTAATCTCGTACATAATTTTGTTAACACATCTTGTGTTCAAAATCAGTTTGATTTAAGTAAAGAGTTTCTTCAAAAAACTTTTCGGAGTTGCTTAAATAGTTTATTTTCAATAAACGGCTTTAGCAACGCTATTTCAGTTTAGTTTGAGTTTTGGGACGTTTTTAAGCCTAACCAGTAACCCGGGAGGGCATTTTGGTAATTTCTAATTTTAGGCCTTAATTATGGACAAAAATTGAAGGCTTATATCAGATGAAAGTAGGAGTCCTCGAGGGTTAGAAACATTAGAGTTGCAGAGAGGCTAAGGAAGAGAAAAGAGAGAAGGCTTCCAAGGAGGAGAGCCACCAACCCTACATCACTCTCACTAATTCCACCACCGACGCGTAGATCGGAAGAAGGAGATCGTTCCTATACCACTCTAATTAGTTGGATCGGACCTTCAATTTAAAGGCAAGTATCTAACTTGCTGTTCTTTAGTTGATAACACATCCATGCTAGTGTAGGAGATAATAATTTTATGTTTTCATGAAAGATAAATTATAATTGGGAGATTCATATTGAAATTCTGAGTAGATACCGTGTTAGGAAAACCCCATTGTTATATATAGATGATTGACTACGAAATTGATGTCCAGTAGAGGTTAAATTCTGAAAGAATTAGGAAGATATTGATCATGAAGATGAAAATAGGGTTTTTGATGAATTAACTTGAATTTACCCTTTAATTGATGCCCCTTGCTGAAATTATATATGTTTTACGTTAGAAATCATGTATGTAGGACAATACATCTGTTGGTTTGATTGTTTGGGACGAATTAATAGAGGTTTTGAGGATTTATGTTAATGAAACCCGTAGATAAAAAATTACAGAATCTGGGCCAGGAACTGCTCGATCGATCGATCGACTCAAGAATGTCGATCGATCGACCCCATCCATCGATCGATAGACTCCTCCTAGAAACGAAAACTTTTCTCCTTTTAAATGTTAATCCAATCCTGATGTGTAAGGACCTTTGGAAATAATCTAAATATCATAATGGGACTTGATAAGGACAAGTAGGGTAAAAGTAGGGTCCGGATAAGACGATTTTATATGAGATTTAACCATGGGATTTCGGGGGTATAAATTGAGTGGGAAATTGTGCGTACGTTAAATTAGGTCTTGTGATAATGAAGAAGGACTTAGACCAGAAGGGTAGTGAGGGTACACCTACTGATTTTATATTCATCAAGAGGATACACTTCGAGAGTCGAGAAGTACTTACGGATTTGCGGTAATTGAGAAAATAAAATTAATGGCTTACTTATACGTAGAACTCGGGTATTATGTGCCACTCATGGTTAAAATATTATGGGTCGTAGGCGTACCTAGCTGAATAATGTGAATATATATATATATATGGGTGCATGTATATATATAATATTATATTTATGTGTGTAATCATACCCATACTACTTGCTATCGCGGAGGTTTTCGCGTCGGGACCGTCTTATCTCGACTGGACCTTTATAGGGGATATAGACTTGTACCCTAGAATATAGAATCGCTAGACACAGGCTATCTGAGAATGATAGACAGACAGTTCTAAGAGACGTGAGGGTAGATGTTGACCTCTTAGTGAGTGGGAACTATGTTTCGCCTCCAATATGTGTGTTTTGTGTTAATACAGTTCGAGAGTGATTCCGGACTAGTATTTCCATTTGTACGAGATATACGGGGACTTGATAGCAGAGTATGCCGACACCATAGATTCATGTGGGGTGCCCTATTTGTATATAAATTATATGGATGATAAATATATATATACCTATATATGTGATTCCTCTACTACGCTTGAAAGTAGATAAAATTGAAAAATGAATATTAAATGAGTTAAGGGGGTGATAATTTAAGTCTGTATTGAGATGAACATAACTGGCTTAAAATATTCATAAGAAAGGGTTATAAAATATAAACTATGGTTAGGCGTGTAACACCCTGTCTAATTAAAAACCGGATAGCTACTCCTTTATTAAATTAATACAGAATATCAAGTTGGTTCAGTTGTAGCATCATTGTCGAACGATATTTAATTTATTACAAGCCACCTAAAATTTAAAAAGAGAGATGCCAAATTTTACTAATTAAATTAACATAATCCAAGTAATTAAGTCCACAACCATTATTCGCATAACCAATCTCAAATGAATAATCAACGAAATGAAATAAACTAAGTCCGGAGTAAACCCTCCAATATAATACCAGAGTAAAAATAAAGTCCCGATACATGAGTCTTAATAAATAAACCAACATCTGAAATAAAACTAAAAGTCTGAGAATGCTATCTCTAAATGGAAATTGGCGACATGTCCTAACAAATAAGTAACCCTGAGTAGAATCAAGTACAAAATGTGAAGGCGTCTAATACCGAGAACCTGTAACTTCCACAACAGCTACAGCACGTCAATAATATAATGGAACTCCTATGCTTGGCGTCCATGTGGTTGGGCACCTAAAAGGTTTTACAAGAAAAATAGATTTGAAAGAAAACGGGTCAGGGTCCGAGGTGAAAACAGTTTAAAAATATAGCAAGTGTTTAAATTACAATATTAAACAACACATATAATAAACATGTTAGTTGCGTACTCTCACATGAGTTTTCTCGCCTCTCAACTATTGTGCACGCCTACATAGACCCTTAACCCATCCTAGTTATGCCGCTAGCTAACTAGTCTGCACCACTCCTGCGTTGTCATTCTAACACATGGTATCTACTCGTAACACCCAAACAAAACATATTCATAGCCCATATTCAGGTTCATTAAATTACTTATCTCAAGTGTTAATTAAATTCTCACATTCTTAGTCCATTACGATATCTTAGTTATTCACATCTACTAAGCAACACAACAGAACTATCACAAGTATATGTATATGCACCAGTATAATATCTCATATACAAATTAGGCACCCCACAAGGATAGAACCTATGACGCCCTCATACTCCGCTATCGAATCCCGATACATCACATATGTGAGGATCACAAGTTTCGAATCACTCAGGAATCGTTTAAATAAAAATCACACATAGTGGAGGCGAACATAGTTCACATACCCATGGGTCATGCACATACATACGCTCCCAAGGTCAGCAGACTTATCCATTCAACGATAAGCCCATCTAAGTCCTATGTTCTTAGGTATCAATCTAAAGTCCCCCCGAAGGTCACATCGAGACCAGACTATCTTTTTACGAATGACCTCCCGTGATAGCAAGTATGGTAAGTATGTTATACACACAACAATCCATATACTAGAAAATCACACAACCAGTATATATATATACAATTTCAATATAGGTATACTCCTCCCCTATATATTAAGTCTCACCCATAATATTTACGTTTCGGATATTTTACATAATATTTATTTAACGTGACAAGTCTCGTCTTACGAATTCCGGTACCTATACCTATCCCAAGGGAATACTAGGTCTCCCATTTGTTCCTAAGGTTATCTTATCAAATATAAAATCTCCCTGCTAGTGTTCATACCCTTACATTATCTATCATTCCGCTTTCAGTCCCAAATCGAAAGATTTCAAACCGTCCTCACTCAGTAACCGCTCATAATTATAACGTTCAATCCCATAAGTTATAACATTTTTCGGGCAATAACTAAGACCCTAGTGAATTTAACAAAGTCCCACAATATTATATTAATCACCCTAAGAATAAATATCGGCTTTGGAATTCTCATTAAAACTAAAAGGGACACAATTGCCAAAAATCAGGAGAGGTCGATCGATCGAAGAAAATGATCGATCATCGATCGATCGACATTCTTGGATCGATCGATCGATCAAGTAGGTTTCTGCCCAGATTTCTCTTAAACAGTTACAGGTTTTACCATTTTTACACCCCAAATCCTCCATTACAACGTCCCAATCTCCCAAGAAAGTTTACTAATCTTTAAGCCAACATATATACACAAGTTGTAACGTTCAAGAATCATTAAATTATAGTATAACATCGTGTTCTTGGATAAAAAGTTATCAATTTCACTACAACCCTTATTCTTCACTACTTCTTCCATAATCATCATAATCCTCGATTAAATTTCGTGATTCTTAACTCTTAATTTATAATTTCGTTCATCAAACATTTCTAGAATCACCACTACATGCAAACTTACCCCAAATCAATAATTAAGTCTCCAATTTCATGTTTTTGCCATTATTCATAACTTGACATCAAACCTAAACTATAATGTAAAGTATATACCATAAATTATTGCAAGATAAATCACTTGTCTGAAATAGAGATTATGATCCAATGAAGTAGACAATATGGGTATAATCCTTGCTTTTCGATCTACCCGATGGTGGTGACGGTGGTGCAAAAGCCTCCAAGTGGTGGTTATGGCCATGGAAAACCCTTGGAACTTCTCCTCTCTTCTTCTCTAACTGCCATGATGATTTTTGGTTGTGAAAACCCTAAGGGACTCAAGTGTTGGCTGATATTATCAGTCTAAAATTCGTAGGTCCATATTCACCAAAAATAGGAATGACTAAAATACCCTCCCGGGTTGCCGATTAGGCCTAAAAATGCCCCGGGACCCAAACTAAACCCCCCGCTAGTGTTTTCTGACTATCTCGACCCTTCCGGATACGTTGGCGCACTCAAAATGATCATACGGGTGACATAAAAATAAAATATTTTTAAATCCACTAAATTGGGTCCTAACACGACTGACACGCGCGTCCCAACCAAATTACCGAAACTGCCGTATTTTCAACTTACGACAATTTTAATAAATTCAATAATCATATATTACCATAATCACTCAGTAATATTCAACATTATCATCATAGTAAAATACTAACTCTCGTCTCGCTAGTTATTTAAATCCGAACTGATTTCCAATTAATTATCCCAAATTAATTTAGTTAATCCCATAATTTAAAGCAATTTTATTCAATTAATCTCATAATTAAAAGCCATAAAAATACGGGTATTACATACTTCCTCCCTAATAACGGAATTTCGTCCCAAAATTCAGAAAAATAGGCATACCTGGAAAAATTAGGTATCCTCCAGTACTCAAAACAAAATACAAAGAAAGGCTCAGTCACTACACTCCTCACTTCACAACAAGCTCGTTGAACAATCTTGACACTTTATCAGTTATAGGATTACACCTCAATAATTTAACCTCACGTTGTGCTCTTACTAAACAACATTCGAATAAGAATATTCTACACATAATTAGCCGTATTATCTCAATATTATTGTGAGTTCGCACATCACTTCGTATCAACTCCCGCGTTTATTTAAACACAAAACTCCCCTCCTGGGAGCAACCATAAAACCTCAGACTACTCTTGTCCGTTCTTTGAATCTCTGTTACAAGTGTTGTGACTTTTACACGAGGGAAAGTCATTTCAGATGGTCGATGGTTAATCCATTATTGTCATCGGACTCCAACTGCTGACTAATCGAAAACTCGGATAATCCGCTCACCTCTAAGCATCCAGAAGTTTATCCACACAAACCTCAATAAGCACCTTATCCACTATAAATATGTACGGGTGCTTTCTCACAACTTTCTTATTAGGTAATATCCTCTCCCCATTACCATATTATACTTCACTTACTAGAAATGAAATGATCGCAATGAATCCAAAATTACTTTCATACAGTTCCGCCAGTCGTCAGTCGCCTTGTGCCTATTCCTCGGGCAATAGGTGATCCAACTTTCTCAAAATGAAAATATTCCCACTACTTCCTTATACCCCATATCGAAGGTGGGTTTCGGGTATTTCATCCTCGCTCGGATTAATACTGGGTAAGACCTCATACCGGCGCAGTCATTATCTAATAGTGTAAATCACCCCCGAATATAACAATTTCTTTCCTTCTTGACAATCCGTTACATACATTCTAAGGAACTCATTACTCATCTTTATAATTGCAACGCATCAAAGAAATTTACCATCTTGACTCTTCAGCTACTGGAATCGTCGGCTCGACACCAAGTTTCTAGTTGATACCTTTACTCTAACCGATTTCTATATATAAGTGGTGCTCGTGGGGACTACTAATTATGTCCCGCTCAACACCGACTTCCACTTATTACTCCTCCCATTAAGTGGTACTTAATAACTCCCTTCTTCCTTCGGCGTATACCAAAAGTTTCGGCCCGTGCACTATTCACCACATTGTGCACATCTGAACTCTTTATACCTTATTGACATCCTCACTCTATTTACGTGTAAGCCACCCTTAACATTCGATTGGGTGGAACTCCACTCTAAATTGTTCATAATAGTTAAATATTTGTCTTCTCAAGGGATACCCTCTTTTTAAATGGCTTCCCACTACCCTTCACCCAATCCTGGACATGTTACTCTGATTGCACATGAATCTTATAGATTATCGTCCTTCTCACGACGCTTAATCCACTCTACCACTTCCATTTCGTTATTTCCACAAGTAAGAATTTCACCTATCTATGTCTCTTCTTTTGGCGATCCTGACACTAGCAAATCGAGGTGTCCATGCACCCTATACATCATGCAAACAGGTTTTGAACATCATATACGCTTCATAAGTACTCCGAACTCTTTATTGTCTCTGTATTTGCAACGTGGCTACACCAATTTGGGTATTCTCAATCACCCCTCAATTCGAAATTCTAAATCATCCTAAACATCATTTCATCCTTCAACCCGCTAAAATAAAACAAAATTATCAATACTTCCTCACCACACAAATGGCTCTACTGGCCTTATATCGTAATTTCTTCTTTAACTTCCCGTTATAACTATATACTTCCATAACGATCGAGATACCCGAATCAAGGACGAATATCCAAACATCTCCTCACTACCACCCTTACGCTAAGTTTCATGCGTGGGATGTCTCACAAAACAAAATCCAAACAAGGAACCCTCCCGATACACTAGTTCTTAGCATTGTCGGTCATCGGAATTCATTAGGCCCTCAGTCCATAATATGTACCCCGATATACCCGTCTCTTGACAACAAAGTTATATCTCTTCTCACAATTACACTTAAACAAGGAACTTCTTTAGAAAGACATTGTCTCTTAACATTGATGGTAATCACATTCCATAAACATTATGCGAATATAACCGGGGCTCTCAAAATCCCGTCCTGAGGCATAAAAATATGAGTATTAACGTCCACGTCTCTAAAGGGTGATATAGCAATGCACTATTCTTATTACCACATCCTGAACGTTAATTATAATAACCCGCTAAATCTTTCCGCTGAACAGTAAACCAAATACACTCCGATTAATATCAATAAAGTCCCTTTACATACCGGGAACAAATATCTGAGACCATTATACTTTTCAAAGTCTCAACAATACATATACATATATATAAATATATAAACGCGAGTCCGACCCTCTCGCAGATGGGGCCTCGCCATAATAAAAACATTATACACCAAAGTAACTCTGATGGACTAGCAATGATCCGCACACAATCAGTTTAATCATTATCATAAAACCATAATTAGGATAATATCATGCTTGTATAACACATCACTAAAATGAGTAATCTCAATAAAGTATATACCACTATCAATACACCCATTCATCCTCCGCGGATAACACTGAAGGTAATCCCACTATACCAGGGAAAATATTCACATAAATAATAACATTGGCGATATACGCACTAAACTCGACTCCCATGTGAACATAGCAATAATAAAAATATAGTAACTCGTTCCTGATACACACAACACACATCATCATCTGAGGATATAACTCATACTTATATCTTGCCAATCGCCCTAGTTGCTCAAATGTTTCCTGGACTTAACACACCTGTCCGTACCAGATCAAAAATTTCAATAACTATTGCCTTTGCTAGGCACCATACCCTTTATTCCTCTATTCGCTTTGAAAAAATTTTAACGCACAAGTTTTATTCCCCACAAAACACCTTTACACATACTCCACTTATCTCTGATCACACTGATCATGTTAAGGGTGTCCTTCTCTTGGACATTAGTAGTCTCGACTCTGATGACTACCTCTGTTGTTCCCTCAGCTTTAACCGCCCTAAGGAACATACTACTCGCTTCAACCACTCTTACTAAAATTACCATCACTCAGTAAAAATTCAACTATCTGAATCATTTAAGTGGGTCCCAAATGGGTCTCCCCCTTGTGGTGCTTCACCAACACCGTTTCCCCCAAGTGTTACTCTCTAACTAAATTCTTCAATTCTTGTAACTCCCCACACAAGGAAGCGTTCACCTCCATATTAACCAAACGCGACATAGTTACCATCTGCATTGACCGTCCAAGCATAATTCCTCAGAAGTGCTAGCAATTCTTCTTGTAAGTTAATTTTCCCCCTTTAATGTCTTCTTCTCCATTGTACCTAATTCATCTGGTGTAAGGTTCGCTAATTAATTAAATTTCTCTTCACAAAGTGACTTCTGTCGACCCTCTTGTGTGAGTTCAGAACAACGTTCTCATCTTATCCTGAACATCTGATGAAGGAACTTATGGTTAAACCATACCTACGCGCCTTCTCTTGACAAAACATTCCACTTCTAAGTGTGGTGGTTGCCTCTCACCATTCAAACTTCGCTCTAACGAGCCAAGAAACATCTTACCCTAAATTTTCACTCCCGACTTGCCATACTCCCACATATACCCAAGCATTTAGATATTTTACCTTCATTGGCCAACACACGCCATTTCCGCATTCTAAAATTTCCACTGCTGGTTCTCTTCAATATTTTGTGAGACTCTCTCCCAATCCAACCTTGCTGGGTGAGTCTAATACGACCCCACTTTCTACTACGGTGATACCTGAAGTCATATGTTGTGCCTTAACCGTCTTTACCATCCTGGCCCTCCGTGCCATAATAGGGGTGACCTAAACTACGGTTATCTTTCTTGAATATACCTTATAACCTCAACTGAGCTTTGCCTCCTGCTATCCGCCCAACTCGCACGACATACTGCATTGTTCGGCACACGAATACACTCGAATTCAAATAAGATTCACTATCATATACATTATAGCAGGAAAACGAAACCTCACCAAAGAAATCAACAATCCTAAACAAAGGGCTCTATATCAAAGAAAGCAACACTGGAACCATAATAAGCCACACAGATCCTAAAGGACACTAGAACCTGATGCTCTGATACCACCTGTAACACCCCGTCTAATTAAATACCGGGTAGTTACTCCTTTATTAAATTAATACAGAATATCAAGTTGGTTCAGTTGTAGCATCATTGTCGAAAGACATTTAATTTATTACTACCCACCTAATATTTAAAAAGAGAGATGCCAAATTTTACTAATTAAAATAACATAATCCAAGTAATTAAGTACACAACCGTTATTCGCATAAACAATCTCAAACGAATAATCAACGAAATGAAATAAACTGAATCTGGTGTAAACACTCCAATATAATACCAGAGTAAAAATAAAGTCTCGATACATGAGTCTTAATAAATAAACCAACATCTGAAATAAAACTAAAAGTCTGAGAATGCTATCTCTAAATGAAAATGGGCGACATGCCCTAACAGATGAGTAACCCTGAGTAGAATCAAGTACAAAATGTCAAGGCGTCTAATAACGAGAACCTGTAACTTCCACAACAGCTACAACACGTCAATAATATAATGGAACTCCTATGCTTGGTGTCCCTATGGCTGGGCACCTAAAAGGTTTTACAAGAAAAATATATTTGAAAGCAAACGGGTCAGGGCCCGAGGTGAAAACAGTTTAAAAATATAACAAGTGTTTAGATTACAATATTAAATAACACATATAATAAACATGTTAGTTGCGTACTCTCACATGAGTTTTCTCGCCTCTCAACTAATGTGCACGCCTACATAGACCCTTAACCCATCCTACTTATGCCGTTAGCTAACTAGTCTGCACCACTCCTGCGTTCTCATTCTAACATAGGGTATCTACTCGTAACACCTAAACAAAACATATTCATAACCCATATTCGCGTTCATTAAATTACTAATCTCAAATGTTAATTAAATTCTCACATTCTTAGTCCATTACGATATCTTAGTTATTCACATCTACTAAGCAACACAACAGAACTATCACAAGTATATGTATATGCACCAGTATAATATCTCATATACAAATCAGACACCCCACAAGGATAGAACCTACGATGCCCTCATACTCTGCTATCGAATCCCGGTATATCACGTACGTGAGGATCACAAGTTTCGAATCACTCAGGAACCGTTTCAATAAAAATCACACATAGTGGAGGCGAACGTAGTTCACATACCCATGCGTCAGGCACATACCTACGCTCCCAAGGTCAACAGACTTATCCATTCAGCGATAAGCCCTTCCAAGTCCTATGTTCTGAGGTATCAATCTAAAGTCCCCCCGAAGGTCACATAGATAGAGACCAGACTATCCTCTTACGAACGACCTCCCGTGATAGCAAGTATGGTAGGCATGTTATACACACAATAATCCATATACTAGAAAATCACACAACCAGTATATATATATATACAATTTCAATATGGGTATACTCCTCCCCTATAAATTAGGTCTCACCCACAATATTTACGGTCCGGATATTCTACGTAGTATTTATTTAACGCGACAAGTCCCGTCATACGGATTCGGGTACCTATACCTATCCCAAGTGAATACTAGGTCACCCATTTGTTCCTAAGGTTATCTCAGCAAATATAAAATCTCTCTGCTAGTGTTCACACCCTTACATTGTCTTTCATTCCGCTTTCAGTCCCAAATCGAAAGATTTCAAACCGTCCTCACTCAGTAACTGCTCATAATTATAACGTTCAATCCCATAAGTTATAACATTTTTCGGGCAATAACTAAGACCCTACTGACCTTTACTAAGTCCCACAATATTATATTAATCACCCTAAGGATCAATATCGGCTTTGGAATTTTCATTAAACCGAAAAAGGGAAACAATTACCAAAAATCAGGAGAGGTCGATCGATCGATCGACATTCTTGGATCGATCGATCGATCAAGCAGGTTTCTGCCCAGATTTCTCTTAAACAGTTACGGGTTTTACCATTTTTACACCCCAGATCCTCCATTACAACGTCCCAATCTCCCAAGAAAGTTTACTAATCTTTAAGCCAACATATATACACAAGTTCTAACGTTCAAGAATCATTAAACTATAGTATAACATCGTGTTCTTGGATCAAAAGTTATCAATTTCACTACAACCCTAATTCTTCACTACTTCTTCCATAATTATCATAATCCTCAATTAAATTTTGTGATTCTTAACCCTTAATTTATAATTTCATTCATCAAACATTTCCAGAATCACCACTACATGCAAACTTACCCCAAATCAATTATTAAGTCTCCAATTTTATGTTTTTGCCATTATTCATAAATTGACATCAAACCTAAACTATCATGTAAGGTATATGCCATAAATTATTGAATGATAAATCATTTGACTGAAATAGAGATTATGATCCAATGAAGTAGATAGTATGGGTATAATCCTTGCTTTTCGATCTACCCGATGGTGGTGACGGTGGTGCAAAAGCCTCTAAGTGGTGGTTATGGCCATGGAAAACCCTTGGAACTTCTCCTCTCTTCTTCTCTAACTGCCATGATGATTTTTGGTTGTGAAAACCCTAAGGGACTCAAGTGTTGGCTGATAATATCACTCTAAAATTCGTAGGTCCTTATTCACCAAAAATAGGAATGACTAAACTACCCTCCCGAGTTGCCGATTAGGCTTAAAAGTGCCCCGGGACCCAAACTAAACCTCCGGCTAGTGTTTTCTGACTATCTCATCCCTTCCGGATACGTTTGTGCACTCAAAATGATCATACGGATGACAAAAAAATAAAATATTTTTAAATTCATTAAATTGGGTCCTGACACGACTGACGCGCGCGTCCCAACTAAATTATTGAAACTGCCGTATTTTCAACTTACGACAATTTTAATAAATTCAATAATCACATATTACCATAATCACTCAGTAATATTCAACATTATCATCATAGTTAAATACTAACTCTCGTCTCGCTAGTTATTTAAATCCGAATTAATTTCCAATTAATTATCCCAAATTAATTTAATTAATTCCATAATTAAAAGCAATTTTATTCAATTAATCTCATAATTAAAAGCCATAAAAATACGGGGTATTACATACTTCCCCCCTAATAACGGAATTTCGTCCCGAAATTCGAAAAAATAGGCATACCTGGAAAAATTAAGTATCCTCCAGTACTCAAAACAAAATACAAAGAAAGGCTCAATCACTACAGTCCTCACTCCACAACAAGCTCGTTGAACAATCTTGACACTTTATCAGTTATAGGGTTACACCTCAATAATTGCACCTCACGTTGTGCTCTTACTAAACAACATTCGAATAAGAATATTCTACACATCATTGGCCGTATTATCTCAATGTTATTGTGAGTTCGCACCTCACTTCATATCAACTCCCATGTTTATTTAAACACAAAACTCCCCTCCTGGGAGAAACCATAAAACATCAGACTACTCTTGTCCATTATTTGAATCTCTATTCCCAGCATTATGACTTTTACACAAGGGAAAGCCACGTCAGACGGTTGATGGTTAACCCAATATAGTCATCGGACTCCAACTTCTGACTGATCGAAAACTCGGATAATTCGCTCACCTTTAAGCATCCAGAGGGAGGATAGTAAGGTTTATCCACACAAACCTCAATAAGCACCTTGTCCACTATAAGTAGGTATGGGTACTTTCTCACAACTTTCCTATTAGGTAATATCCTCTCCCCATTACCATATTATACTTCACTTACTATAAATGAAATTATCGCAATGAAGCCAAAATTACTTTCATACAGTTCCACCAGTCGTCAGTCGCCTTGCGCCTATTACTCGGGCTATAGGTGATCCAACTTTCTCAAAACGAAAATATCCCCACTACTTCCTTATACCCCATATCGAAGGTGGGTTTCGGATATTTCATCCTCGCTCGGATTAATACTGGGTAAGACCTCATACCGGCGCGGTCATTATCTAATAGTTTAAATCACCCCCGAATATAACAATTTCTTTCCTTCTTGACAATCCGTTACATACATTCTAAGGAACTCATTACTCATCTTTATGATTGCAACCCATTAAAGAAATTTACCATCTTGACTCTTCCGCTACTGGAATCGTCGGCTCGACACCAAGTTTCTGGTTGATACCCTTACTCCAACCGATTTATATCTATAGGTGGTGCTCGTAGGGACTACTAATTATGTCCCGCTCAACACCGGCTTCCACTTATAACTCCTCCCATTAAGTGGTACTTAATAACCCTCTTCTTCCTTCGTATACCAAAAGTTCCGGCCCGTGCACTATTCACCACGTTGTGCACATCTGGACTCTTTATACCTTATTGACATCCTCACTCTATTTACGCGTAAGCCACCCTCAACATTCGATTGGGTGGAACTCCGCTCTAAATTGTTCATAATAGTTAAATATTTGTCTTCTCAAGGGATACCCTCTTTTTAAATGGCTTCCCACTGCCCTTCACGTAATCCTAGACGTGTTACTCTGTTTGCACATGAATCTTATAGATTGTCGTCCTTCTCACGATGCTTAATCCACTATACCACTTCCATTTCGTTATTTCCACAAGCAAGAATTTCACCTATCTATGTCTCTTCTTCCGGCGATCCGGACACCAGCAAACCGAGGTGTCCATACACCCTATACATTATGCAAATGGGTTTTAAACATCACATACGCTCCATAAGTACTCCAAACTCTTTATTGTCCCTGCATTTGCAACGTGGCTACACCAATCTGGGTATTCTCAATCACCCCTGAATTCAAAATTCTAAATCCTCCTAAACATCATTTCATCCTTCAACCCGCTAAAATAAAACAAAATTATCAATACTTCCTCACCACACAAATGGCTCTACTGGCCTTATATCGTAATTTCTTCTTTAACTTCCCGTTATAACTATATACTTCCCTAACGATCGAGGTACCTGAATCAAGGACAAATGGCCAAACATCTCCTTACTACCAACCTTACGCTAAGTTTCATGCGTGGGATGTCTCGCAAAGCAAAATCCAAAAAAGGAACCCTCCCGATAAACTACTTCCTAGCATTGTCGATCATCGGAATCCATTAGGCCCTCAGTCCATAACATGTACCCCTATATTCCCGTCTCTTGACAACACAGTTACATCTCTTCTCACAATTACACTTAAATAGGGAACTTCTTCCGAAAGACACTATCTCTTAACATTAATGGTAATCACATTCCATAAACATCATGCGAATATAATCGGGGCTCTCAAAATCCCGTCCCCAGGCTTAAAACTATGAGTGTTAACTTCCACGTCTTTAAAGGGTGATATAGCAATGCACTATTCTTATTACCACATCCTGAACATTAATTATAATAACCCGCTAAATCTTTTCGCTGAACAGTAAACCAAATACACTCCGATTAATATCAATGAAGTCCCTTCACATACCTAGAACAAATATTCGAGACCATTATACTTTTTGAAGTCTCAATAATATATATACCTATATATAAATATATAAACGCGAGTCCGACCCTCTCGCGGATGGGGCCTCGCCATAACAAGAACATTTTACACCAAGGTAGTAACTCTGATGGACTAGCAATAATCCGCACACAATCGGTTTAATCATTATCATAAAACCATAATTAGGATAATATCATGCTTGTATAACACAACATTAAAACGAGTAATCTCAGTAAACTATATACCACTATCAATACACCCATTCATCCTCCGCGGATAACACTGAAGGTTATCCCACTATATTGGGGAAAATATTCACATAAATAATAACATTACCGATATACGCACTAAACTCAACTCCCATGTGAGCATAGCAATAATAAAAATGTAGTAACTCGTTCCTCACACACACAACACACATCATCATCTGAGGATATAACTCATACTTGTACCTTGGCAATCGCCATAGTTGCTCAAATGTTTCCTGGACTTAACACACCTGTCCGTACCAAACAGAAAATTTTAATAACTATTGCCCTTGCTAGGCACTATACCCTTTACTCCTCTACTCGCTTCAGAAAAAATTTAATGCATAGGTTTTATTCCCCATAAATACCTTTACACATACTCCACTTATCTCTGATCACACTGATCATGTTAAGGGTGTCCTTCTTTCGGACGTTGGTAATCTCATGATTAAAAGCCATAAAAATACGAGGTATTACACGATGATTACTTGAAACGGGATTTGGTGAAAGGAAATTGGGTTAGACTAGTGAATTGGGTTAAATTAGTGAATTGGGTTAGCTTGATCTAGATTAGTTTAGTGGTACGTTAGGCGTCCACACTAGTTGAGGGGTGAGAATTCCCAAGTGAGTGTCGAAGTACTAACATGTATGTAATATCAACTCGTAAACATTTGAAATACTTGCTAAAATATTTTTAAAGTTGTTTTACACTCGGGCTCTTAGCCGTTTCCTGTCATCTCTTCTTTCTCTTGTATATATATATATATTACAAGTGCCCAGCCTGTAAGGACATTTTTATCATGTCCGTTATCTTACTGTTTTGTATGTCGTACGTCGTTACATTTGGCACGTCTCTACACGATCACATATGACGGCCCCAATCCGAATTCCGGGAATCAAGCATCCAATATCCCCATCATATGTCCCACATCAAGTTCAAGGGAAATTTGGTAATTGTACATCCATCGTCCGGAGGATAGGTCAACTGGAAAGTTGAAGAACTTGTCGCAACAAAGATACTGGAAGAAACGGCATCTCATTCCGAACTACGGTGAAGAAGATATGGCCCTTTGAAGATGGAGAGAATTCCTCGAAAGAATCTGGTTTCTGAGGACCGGACCGGTCCGGCCCAAATAAAAGAACTGATCCGGTCATCCGGATCGATGGCAAATCGATGAAGCTGAAAGCCGAACCAATCCGATGTCATCCGGACCGATCCGCCTTCAATAAAAGAACCGATCCGATGTCAACCGGACCGATCCGCCTCAGACCCGGACCGGTCCGCCTGGGATAACTTCAAACAGATCGTGTTCCGATTTTTATGGCTCAAGTCCTCTTATTTATACCAACTTCGGGAGAGTTATTTTTTAAGACTTCTATACGATTTTCTGATTTCCAAAACTCTAAAGTCTTCATGGTATTTGAGTCTATTGATTCATACCTTTGATTCACACAAATTCCATACCTTTGTGAATCACTTTGCAACCCAAGAACGCACTTTTGCTGTTTAACCCTTGTGGAGGAGACCGTTCTTCTTCTTCATTGCAGCCCTACTGGAAAGGGAAACTTCCAGCCGCCAGCCCTACTGAAAAGGGATATTTTCAGCCGTGACTACAGAATCCGATACCTGAGGGTAATTCTTAGTCACTTGTATTTTCATTGTAATCCGATTGTAAGCCGTTCTCTTACAAATTATAGTGAAAATAAATGGTTTTGCCCCTTTGGGGGATTTTCCCTCAATTATGTGTGTTTGAATAACTCTTGCATGATTTCATATTGTTTCTATCACACATAGTTGCATGTTTAGGGTTTGTTTGGGTTAAAAGGTGTTTAATATATAATTTGATCATTTGAACGCGAGCACACACGTTCTCAAATTGGTATCAGAGCATGTTACACTAATCTATCGCGTATTCCTATTTTCCGCAAAAAATTTCTAAGATATTAATTTTCTGATAAAATTGATTTTTTGAAAAAGTGCGTGTTCAAATGGAGAAATTATATAATAAAATGCCTGTTTTTGACGGGACAAATTATGCTTATTGGAAAGCCCGAATGAGGTCGGCTTTAAAAGCCATTGATGAACGTGTCTGGATTTTGGTTGAACGAGGGTGGACTCCTCCCTCCGTGACTGTTGATAATGCGATTAACTTGAAACCTGTCACTTCTTGGACTGAAGAAGAATTTAAATGGTCATCTTTTAATTCTAAGGGTCTAAGTGCTATTTCTGGGTCTGTCACACCTGATGAGTTCAAACGCATAATGATGTGCACCACGTCAAAGGAGGCATGGGATATTTTGCAACTTACCCATGAGGGTACGAACGATGTTAAAGAGTCTAAATTACAAAATTTGGCCACCCAATTTGAGACTATCACCATGTCTGAGTCCGAATGCTTTGATGAGTTTTTTGCACGCTTGTCGGACATTGTTAACACTAGTTTTAATTTGGGTGAGGTAATTGATAACACGCGTGTCGTTAAAAAGATTTTGAGATCTCTCCCAAAACGCTTTATTCCTAAAGTCACTGTTTTGAACTCTTTGGAAAATTTGAAATCACTTAAGTTGGAAGAACTTATAGGAGATCTTCAAACCTATGAGATTGACATGTTTCCCAAAACCATTAAGGCTAAGGATAATGGGATTGCTTTAAAGACTCATTTTCAGAAAAAGAAAGAAAAAGTTTTTGAGTCCAAGTCTGAATGTGATTTTGACTTAGATGACTTGGCCCTGTTTGCAAAAAATTTCAAAATAATTCTCAAATTCAAGAAAAGTGGAAATTTCAATGATAAAAGGAATGTTGAGAAAAATATTTTTGAAAAGGAAAATGAGAAAGATTTCAAAGACCCTCCTAAGAAAGACAGTGAGCGATGTTTTGAATGCGATGGTAAGGGTCATAGAGCGTTTGAGTGTGCCACCCATCTGAATAAAGAAAAGGGTAAAACTGTCCTGAATACTACCCTTAGTGACGACAGTGAGGTCGAGTCGGTGGACTCGGGAGATGAGTCACCGCATGAGCGTAACTTCACCGCGTTCATGGCAAGTCATGTGAGTACCTCCAATGCTTCTCACGACGATGAGGATGCTACGTCACAAGGACACCTCGACAGTAAGAGCGATGAGAGTGAAGGGGAGGATGAGGCAAGTGAGAGCGAGTGTGATCTCCCACACGCTTACGCTGAGTTATATTCTGAGTTTTTTTAAACTAGGAAGCGTAATAATGCTTTAGTCCTTAGGATCACCGCTTTAGAGAAGGATTTAAGATTGTTTGGAGAGAGAGAGAGAGTTGTGGTGAGAATGAGAGAAATAAAAAACTTGAGAAGATAAGATGTTTTGAGTGCGATGGGACAGGGCACAAGAAATTTGAGTGTCCCACTAGACTTAAGAGAGAGGGCAAGAAAGTTGATATGCCCACTTCTCTAAGTGATAGTGAGGATGATAATGGTGATGATAGTTTGTTCCAAAAAGCCTTTAGAAAGTTGTTTATCGAGACCATGGAAACAAAAAGGTCTTATAGGATCCTAGGTCTTCGGATTGGTGAGTTGAAGGGAGAGAATGATGAGCTTAAAAGGGAAAAAGGTGACTTGACCAACACGGTGTCTAGTTTGAAGACACGTGTATCCCATCTTGAGGATGACCTCAAACAAGCACGGGAGGTTCAAGTCACATTAGAGAATTCACCCGAGCCTATATCCACCATTGTGAGTGAGTTCCATGGGCGTCCGTCTAGGAATGTTCATCCCAAAATTGTTGATAAATTACTTCTTAGACCGGTTTATGTTTGCTCCCACTGCAAGAAGCGAGGACATCTTAGGGAATTTTGTTCTAAGTTGGGTTTTGTGCCATATCATGCCACTTCACACATTCATGCACATGCACCCACTCATTATACTTTGCCTGCTCATTTTGATAGAGAGTTTGCACATATTCGCGAGCAAGTGAAGTTTTTGATCAAGACTACACATGATCTAGTGGAGTTGGTTCAAAAGATGTCACTATCTTTAGAAAACTCCACCGTTACTCCCGGTTGAGATCTAGTCTTGATTGCTAGCATAGGTTGTTTATCATGTCTTTTTTTTACCTATTGCTAGCATGTATCATTAGTTAGTTTTTCATTTATTTAAAAAAAAAAAAAAAAGATTTTCCTTTAAGAAAATTTTTGAGAAAAGCACAAAAAGATTTTATTTTGATAATTTTTTTTTGAAAAAGACCAAAAAGATTTTTCTGTTTTTGCTTCTTTTATGGATGAGCATTTAAGATAGCCAAGTCACAACTTCATTCCATTTATCCATGTGACTGTTTGATAGAGATTTGAGAGGCTACATCATTTCATCCATGTGCTTTACATTGGTTGGAGTCTTTGAGATGTAATTAGTGATATCTTCCTACATGTTTGACTCCTATATCCTTTATTGCACACATGCACGGCTATATTTGATTATTGCACTTGTCAATCTCATATTGGCTTGAGTGTTTTCATCTCAATTCTGTCTATACAATGTACAATATGCGATAAAACTTGATAAGATTGGAATGCATGTAAAAACCGTTTTGGTGAGACTGTGTGTTTTCGTATAACGGGGAGGGGCTGCGAAAGGTAATCATCTATCCTTTGCGCAAAAGCCACCGTTAAAAAGGACCTAAAAAATGGAAGAATTTTAATATCCGAGGTCCAAAGAGGTTAAAAGAGCCCGAAAAAAATTTAAAGGCAATAAAAAGAAATTCATGCCAAATATGGGCCTCTTAGGTTTCACCATCAATTCTCCAAAGTTTGAGAATTTAGAATGCCTCTATTCAAAATAATATCTGAGGGAGTTTGGTTGGAGAATATAAACGGGTTTGCACTTCCTTGAAAGTCCTGAAAAAGCATAAAAACATTTTGGACGTTATTGGTGTGAAAATCATTTTGAGCTTTAATTTGTTGATTGAGTCAATATCTTATACTGTCATTCTTTTACACCAAAGGAAGCATTTGAGTTCATTCGCTAGGAATATCCAATATTCATCGTGCACATATGTCATGTTTGTATGCATTGATTTTCCTATCGAATTTGATCACACCTCTTCATTTACGCTATCATCGACTTGGTTGCTTTGTGTTCATTCATGGTGTGATTTATCCTAGTGACACCCCGCACTTGCTTATTTGATTTATTTCTCTCATTTGTCTATTTTGGGGACATCATAAAAATGGGGAGAATGAATTATCTTATCATGGGGGAGTTTTGAAAATTGAGTTTACTCTATATGTATATATGTTTATCTCACTTCAAACTCGATATGTCACTTGGTATTTGCTTTGTCTTATGTGTGTAGGTACTACATGGCTTATCATTGGATTGCACACCCTGATGAGAAAAGTGTTGAGATTCCCGAAGATTTGAAGATCAAACGATGCAGTCTTATTCTCTTGTACTCTTTCAGTTTTGGGTTCATGGAAGGGTAGATTTGTATAGGCAATTTTTTATGATTGATAATTCGGATTTTTTATGTATGTACCGGCATAGACATAGGGGGAGATTTGTAAGGACATTTTTATCATGTCCGTTATCTTACTGTTTTGTATGTCGTACGCCGTTACATTTGGCACGTCTCTACACGATCACATATGACGGCCCCAATCCGAATTCCGGGAATCAAGCATCCAATATATCCATCATGTGTCCCACATCAAGTTCAAGGGCAATTTGGTAATTGTACATCCACCGTCCGGAGGATAGGTCAACTGGAAAGTTAAAGAGCTTGCCGCAACAAAGATACTGGAAGAAACGGTATCTCATTCCGAGCTACGGTGAAGAAGATATGGCCCTTTGAAGATGGAGAGAATTCCTCGAAGGAATCTGGTTTCTGAGGACCGGACCGGTCCGGCCCAAATAAAAGAACTGATCCGGTCATCCGGACCGATCTGGTCACAACCGGACCGATCCGTTATGCTGAAGGCCAGTATACCCCGGACCGATGGCAAACCGATGAAGCTGAAAGCCGAACCGATCCGATGTCATCCGGACCGATCCGCCTTCAATAAAAGAACCGATCCGATGTCAACCGGACCGATCCGCCTCAGACCCGGACCGGTCCGCCTGGGATAACTTCAAACAGATCGTGTTCCGATTTTTATGGCTCAAGTCCTCTTATTTATACCAACTTCGGGAGAGTTATTTTTTAAGGCTTCTACACGATTTTCTAAGTTCCAAAACTCTAAAGTCTTCATGGGATTTGAGTCTATTGATTCATACCTTTGATTCACACAAATTCCATACCTTTGTGAATCACTTTGCAACCCAATAACGCACTTTTGCTGTTCAACCCTTGTGGAGGAGACCGTTCTTCTTCTTCATTGCAGCCCTACTGGAAAGGGGAACTTCCAGCCGCCAGCCCTACTGGAAAGGGATATTTCCAGCCGCGACTACAGAATCCTATACCTGAGGGTAATTCTTAGTCACTTGTATTTTCATTGTAATCCGATTGTAAGTCGTTCTCTTACAAATTATAGTGAAAATAAATGGTTTTGCCCCTTTGGGGGATTTTTCCTCAATTATGTGTGTTTGAATAACTCTTGCATGATTTCATATTGTTTCTATCACACCTAGTTGCATTTTAGGGTTTGTTTGGGTTAAAAGGTGTTTAATATATAATTTGATCATTTGAACACGAGCACACACGTTCTCACAGCCACAGGGACGTCAGGCTTAGATCTTTGGACTGTTGACGTACTGAAGCTAATGTGGGAGTTGTAGGTCCTTGCAGTAGACGACTTCGTCCTTATCTTCTCAGTCTTCTATTTGGTCATCATTAGATAGGGCAGGTGTCGCCCATTTCCAGTTTTATCTAGTTCAGAGAGATTTGTACTCTTTATTTATTTCAGTATTCTGTTTTAGTTGGGATTGTTTTATTTATTTCCTTATTCTGCGATTTATGATATTTTATTTGGATTTTTAATCTAGCATGTTTATTTTATTTGGATGGTTTGGTTTTAATATTATTACTGGTGTTCATAAAAATGGTTTCGTATATTAAATTATGACAATAGAACTTAATTTATAAAATTAAATATTTTGACACTTAGCTTAATTATTTATTAGATGATTAATAAAGAAAAAATATTTTCGACAGTGATGCTAAGAATGAACCAACAGGACACTTTAATTTAATTTAATAAAGGGTTGATCACCCGGTATTTAATTAGGCGGGGTGTCACAAAAATCTGGTTCAACCCAATGTTCTAACACTATTTCTATCGATGAGTAACAAGGTTTGTATTTAATTTTGACATAAATTTGTTTTTTCTTCTTTAAATTTCTGGTGTATATTAATTTTTGAATTTTCTACTTTTTTAGGTTTCATTCAAGATATGCAGTTATGGCATTTTTGAATTGCAAGCGTTCTTCCAAGTAATCAACTTTTTTGGTGAGTAAGCTCCATATATTTTACCATTTCATTTTATCACCTAGTGTATTATATATATTTGAATTAAATGATCCATTGTTGTCCACTTTTAAACAGTTTCACATGCTGAAAAATGTTGCTGTTACTATAAGGATATGTGCGTATTTTGGTCATTTCATGACATCCGTCGTTTCCTATATTTTGATTATTGGTGAAATTTTCATTAATATTTATTTATTAATTTCATATAGTATTTAATATGTTAAATCACTGAGTGTAATTTTTCTATTTGTAGGAGGAATATGTTGAAAAAGGAAGGAGGTGCAAATACTGTTTACATAAGGACACATGCACCTTAATTTTGTTAATCTTGTAATATTTAATATCCAAATTTTGTTGTATTTATTTTATATTGGATATTGGGTTATGATTATGTACGAAACTTTAAGTTGCTGATACTGTTATGTTACTTTGAAGTTTAAAAGTGAAACTGTAATTTGAGAAATACTCGACGTACTAATTATTCACACATATTATTATTTTTGTATTTTTCGAGTATAACTCACTACCCGAATGGTCCCAATTATCCCCTAAGTAAATTTCAGTAGTAAAACATCTCTATCCTACTGGTATTGGTCTTAGGTTATCGTTGACATAATGCAACACAATCGATTAACTATCGTCGGTCCTAATCCCAATTTTACACTCATTAAGATTGAATTGGGCCTTAACTATGTATACTGATTTTCTTTAAATCTTTATACTACGTACGAGATATTTGAGAGATATAAATACTACGTACGGAATATATATATATATACACACACACACACACATACACACACACACACACACACACACACACACACACACACACACACAATACTGCTCTTGTGCGGACCAGTCCGCATTTTAAGAGTGCGGATTGGACACGTGTTACCTGTCGGTGAGCCTAAAAATTATCTGCTAAATTATAGGCACACTCTATCTCTTTTTTGGCTCACCGCTAGGTGACACATGTCCGGTCCGCACTTTTAAAATGCCGACTAGTACCCACAAGAGCAATACTGTATATATATATATATATATATATATATATATATATATATATAAGTTGTGTATAGATTTATTATGTGTGTAAACATACTTACACTGCCTGCTAACACAGGAGGTTCCGCGCAGAGGACGATCACACCTTGGCGATTCCAGTGAGGTCTGGATGTGTGCCCTAGAACATAGTACTTAGGGAGGCTCACTATGTGTTGTGTATTAGTGGGACTGGCTGTGTTGTGTATTAGTGGGACTAGCATGTCATTTGGGTACATTAGGTATGTGCATATACCAAAGGCTTAGAACTATGTTTGCCTCCATTGTATGTTGTTTGATTTATGGTTTGAGGAGACATTACGAACCGATAGTCCCTGATTTGGTATGAGAGGTACATGGACTTGATATCAGAGTATGCATGCATCGCGATAGCCATTCCGGGGGATGCTGTATTTTATATATATATATATATATATATATATATATATATATATATATATATATATATATATATATATATATATATATATATATATATATATATATACGCGCGCGCACATACACATGTGTGTTATTATTCTACTTATATGTGATAGTAGAAAAGATAGATAACGTATATCTAAAGTAACTTAAGTGTGAGAAACTTAATTTACAAGGCAATAATAATATTCGGTTAATATAAATTATTGATGTTACGTTAACGTATCGTATGGGCGGTATGGGGAGCTCTACCGAGTGTGGTTAGTTAGATACTTAGGCCTAGTTAAGATGGGTAACATGGTTAGGCGAGTAAAATAGGAGATGCTAAATGTGTACTATAGATGAGAGGTGAGAAACTCAAGGGAGTGTACACTGGACTAACGTGTGTATCTAATAACTGCTTTTATAACTATAATTTAAATACTTGCTAAATATTTTTTTCAAATGGTTTTTGGCTCTGACCAGTGTCAAAATATTTTAGGTGTCCAGACACAGGGACGCCAAGCTTGATGAATCATTCTAGGTATGCATAGCTGGAGCATTGTGGAGGCTTGTACGACTTTGTGTAGACGCTCCAGTTATTCATTCCTTAAATAGGTTTTCATTCAACAGTTCATTTGGGCATGTTGCCCCTTTCAGTTGATACACTTTTACTTTGTGTATCACACGATGTGCTTGGATTCAGATTTATTTTTGTAGACTCATGGTTTGGATATTACTTTGGAACTGATGGTTTATTTGGTATTTTTTTATATCAACTTATCATGTGATGATTTAGACTCTTATAATTGGTGGAAAAGTGATGCCACACTCAACAATACAAAAACTAGGAATCTAGTGATCCTCAGGAAGAGAATATACGTCTACTGGACCCCCGACTATTTCTAAACCTACCCAAGAAGGAATCTTTATCTTTTCTCTAAAATCCTCTAACGAACCCTCATCCACGAAGTAAACCATGGTGGAAACAAATAAAAGGATGAAAAAACAGAGAAATAGGGAAAAAAGGCTTACATGTATCTGCAAGAATTAAAGAAAAAGATGGCGAACGAACGATCGCACAAAGAAAGCTTGAGAACGAAGGAAAGCTTTAAGTGCAAAAAAGTTGAGGTGAAAATAAATCGAGGGAAACTTTTACCTATTTATAGGTTGCCTCGATAAATAGGAACGAAATGATTAACTGAACGAATGATTGAACTACCGCTGGTTACATGCTTCCCAAAATGCAAAAAGACCAGCGTTCCCTTTGGCGGTTAAAAAAAGTTTGAAGTATTTGAAAAAATGCCATTATCCACAGTGCCTATAGAAATTTTTATAAGTCCGAAAGATCAGCTACCAACCAGCTCTCCAGTAACATGCTGAATAATATTTTGAACAAATACTCCATACTTTCGATCAATCATCAAGCATGGAACATTAGGGACTTTGTTGTATGTAAAAATTACCTCTCCACGTGAATCAATGAATTACGAACACCTGTCATCCTAAGTGGTTATATAGCTATCTTGATTGGCATTAGAAGAACCTAGTCGGCTGGAAGTTTGACCAACTCCAGAATTTGAACCATTAAGAATATCAAACGTTACTCAGATGGAAGGGCGATCAACACTAAAAACCAAGAGCCACATTTATTGTATGTAGATCTCTAGGGGTTCGAACCCCTGTTAATAGAAAGTCTCCCCTAGCTCGAGGGGACAATCCAATCATTCTCAAGCACACCATACTGAGCTATTGTAATCAACATAAATAAAAATAGCAGTGGGCGTAGGCTTTTTTCATATCCGAACCACTTTAAAAATTTGTGTCTCTTGTGCATTTGATTAAGATTGATCTTATTATTTATCTGTGATTATAAAATAGGATCACTCCATTTTTAGACATCAACACATGGGGAAAAAGGAGAGGGCTGCATTTATGATTTGGAAAACAATATTACAACATACAATTGTTCAACATACCTTTCCTCTTGTATACCACGGCTTTATATATCAAACATACACCATTAAGCCCTATATTTTCGAAACCACCAACAATGGAAGTAGTTATTTCAGCTATGTATGTGGCTTACCCCCAAAGGGGGGGGGGGGGGGGGGGCGTTTCCCAAGTTTCCTATTCTTCAGGTAAGTGGGTTTCCACGTTGACAAATGTGTCTCTTTAGTGCAACAACCTTTCGACTTTGTGGGTATATTAAGTCATGTGAGTGTCTTGGTATTTGAGTCGAACACCCATATCCACTGTTTGTCCATTCGACAAATGAGGACTCTAGAATTGCTTTTCGATTCATCCGACTATCATAAGTTCGAGAGCTAACGAGCATACATCCAACACACTTGTAATTTCCGTCACTAGATAATAATATGCTAACATGACACGACACGTTAAGGTAATGTGTCGGGTTCGAATATGATTTTTCAATCCTTTAAATACGAGCCTGATACGATTTAAACACGATAAAAACAGACACGAACAAAATTCGACATGAACTAGTGTCAAGTTGGGGAGAGAAAATAAATGGAAAGTGGATTTGTTATGAAAAAATGCGTTTTGGTATAGTCTAAGAGATTTTAAACTCCCCATTAAACAAGTTTTTGAGTTGGGTTAGATTTTGCACGAGTTTAATCTGATGGGATCTCTAAAGAGATAAACTAACCTCGTGATCACTTTCTCTTCGAATCACCGACACACATTTTTTTAAAAATATAAATAATTTTGTAAACAAGAGGGCTTGGTGGGACGAGCCGTAAACTTGCACGTTCGAAGTTCAAAACTTCACATTTTCATATGCTTAGGCTAGAGAATAATTTAGTGGGTCTTTTGAATCCTCAATTCATTTTTTAAATATTATTTTACGATTAATCCTACGTCGACTTTATTTTGCGATACACTGACGCGTGAAATAAAAATCAATGGCCCAGAAACACCAACCGATACAAACACTACATGCCTCTATTTTTATTCATATAATTCATTAAACTTAAAAGACTATTTAGTACTTAAATATCTAGAAACAAACTTTGTCACTCGTGTACTAACATGTAAATAGAGGTAACAAGTATGGATAAAATGGTAAATAAATTAGGGTTCTTATTTCTCATTTCTCAATCTCTACCTATTCGAGGCCTTTCTTCTTTTGTGTTGAAAAACCCTAGTGCGTTTCTCCCTTCTCTCTCTCATCGCCTCCACTAGCCTCTTAGTGGACGCGCCAAAACTTTCATCACCTCCATATCTAGATCCTAAGGTACTCTCTCCCTCTCTCTCTCTCTCTCACACACGCAAACACACACACACACACACACACACAAACACACACACAAGTAGAAAAATGATGAATTTAGATTTGGGTATGTTTTAGATTTTGGTTTACTTGTTATTTTGGTATTGTTCTAACAAGTTTATGAGAAATGGGTGGTTGTTAGTTTCTCTCTCCCACACAAAACACACACACACACACACACAGGAGTAATAAATTTGGATTTTGGTTTATTTGTTATTTGGGTATCGTCATAAGAAGTTTATGAGAACTGGGTTGTTGTTTGTTTTGCTCTCTATATATCTCTCCCTGGTACACACACACACAAATATACACGCACAAGAAAAAATGATGAATTTAGATTTTGTTTTTGTTTTAGATTTTGGTTTATTTCTTATTTGGGTATTGTTCTTACAAGTTTTTGAGAACTGGGTTGTTGTTAGTCTCTCTCTCTCTCTCTCTCTCTAAATATATATCTCTCACACAACACACACGCACAAATATAATAAATTTGGATTTTGGTTTATTTTTTACTTGGGTATTGTTATAAGATTTTTGTGAGAACTGGGTAATTGTTTGTTTTGCTGGCCATATATCTCTTTCTCCCTCCCTCACACACACACACACACGCAAGAAAAAAAAAGGTGAATTAAGATTTGGGTTTGTTTTGGATTTTGGTTTATTTGTTATTTGGGTATTGTTCTAACAAGTTTATGAGAACTGGGTAATTGCTTGTTTTGCTTTCCGTCTCTCTCTCTCTCTCTCTCTCTCTCTCTCACACACACACACACACACACACACACACAAGAGTGATACATTTGGAATTTGGTTTATTTGTTATTTGGGTATTGTTCTAAGAAGTTTATGGGTAATTGTTTGTTTATCTCTCCCTCTCTCTCTCTCTCACGCAGAAAAACAGACAAGAAAAAATGATGAATTTAGATTTGGGTTTGTTTTGGATTTTGGTTTATTTGTTATTTGGGTATTGTTCTAACAAGTTTATGAGAACTGGGTAATTGCTTGTTTTGCTTCCCATCTCTCTCTCTCTCTCTCACACACACACACACACACACACACACACACACACACACACAAGAGTGATACATTTGGAATTTGGTTTATTTATTATTTGGGTATTGTTCTAAGAAGTTTATGGGTAATTGTTTGTTTAGATATCTCTCTCTCGCACAAAAACACACGAAAAAATGATGAATTTAGATTCGGGTTTGTTTTGGATTTTGGTTTATTTGTTATTTGGGTATTGTTGTAACAAGTTTATGAGAAATGGGTTGTTGTTAGTTTATCTCTCTATATATCTCTCTCACACAAAACACACACATACAGGAATGATAAATTTGGATTTTGGTTTATTTGTTATTTGGGTATTGTTATAAGAAGTTTGTGAGTACTGGCTAATTGTTTGATTTGCTCTCTTTATATATCTCTCCCATATACACTCACATACACAAGAAAAAATGATGAATTTAGATTTGGGTATGTTTTAGATTTTGGTTTATCTCTTATTTGGGTACTGTTCTAACAAATTGAGAACTGGGTAATTGTTTGTTTTCCTTTTCATTTATCACCCCCCCCACCCACACACACAAGAGTGATAAATTTGGATTTTGGTTTATTTGTTATTTGGGTATTGTTGTAAGAAGTTTATGAGAACTGGGTTGTTGTTTGTTTAGATCTCTCTCTCTCTCGCACAAACACACACAAAAACACACAAAAAAATGATGAATTTAGATTTGGGTTTGTTTTGGATTTTGGTTTATTTCTTATTTGGGTATTGTTGTACCAAGTGTATGAGAACTGGATGGTTGTTAGTTCCTCTCTCTCTCTCTCTCTATATATATATATATACACCCCTATATCTCTCTCTCACACAAAGCACACACGCACATAAACAAGAATGATACATTTGGATTTTGGTTTATTTGTTATTTGGGTATTGTTCTAAGAAGTTCATGAGTTGTGGGTAATTGTTTGTTCAGATTTTCTCTCTCACACAAGTAAAAATGATTAGATTTGGGTTTATTTTGGATTTTGGGTATTGTAACAAGTTTATGAAAACTGGGTTGTTGTTGGTTTATCTCTCTTTATGCATATCTCTCACACAACACACACACACACAAGAATGATAAATTTGGGTTTTGGTTTATTTGTTATTTGTTATAAGAAGTTTGTGAGAATTGTGTAGTTATTTGTTTTGCTCGCTATATCTTTCTCCTTCCCTCACACCCAAACACACACTAAAAAAATGATGATTTTAGATTTGGGTTTGTTTTAGATTTTGGTTTATTTCTTATTTGGTTATTGTTCTAACAAGTTTATGAGAACTGGGTTATCGCTTGATTAGCTCTCTCTCTCGCATACTCACACACAAGAATGATTAATTTGGATTTGGATTTATTTCTTATACGTGTATTGTTCTAAGTACTGGGTTATTGTTTGTTTTTCTCTCTATCACTATCTTTCTCTCTCACACACACACAAGAATGATAAATTTCGATTTTGGGTTTGTATTAGATTTTCTTTTTTATTTGGGTATTGTTCCAAGAAGTTTGTGAGTATTGGGTCATTGTTTGTTTAACTCTCTCTCTCTCTCTCTCACTCACTCACTCTCACACACACACACAAAAGAATGATAAATTTGGATTTTGGGTTTGTTTCTTATATGGGTATTGTTTAAAAAAGTTCATGAGAACTGGATTGCTCTCTCTCTCTCTCTCTCTCTCACACACACACACACACACACACACAAACACACACACAGAAGGAAAAACGGTGATGAATTTAGATATGGGTTTGTTTCATATTTTAATTTATTTCTTATTTTGGGTATTGTTCTAAGAAGTTTGTGAGTACTGGTACGGCTGATTGTTCCCCCCCCTCTCTCTCTCTCTCTCTCTCTCTCTCTCTCTCTCTCTCTGTGTGTGTGTGTGTGTGTGTCACACACGCACAAGAATGATAAATTTGGATTTTGGATTTGTTTTAGATTTCGGGTTTGTTTCTTATCTGGGTGTTGTTTAAAAGAGTTTATGAGAACTGGGGGGATGTTTGTTTAGCTGGATCTTTGAAATCAATATGTGCGCGCGTCTACTGATTGGTTGATGATGAATGTATTGAAATTTTGAACTATTTCTTTAGCTCGTGTGCATGTATTGAAAAATCTTGAAATCAGTGTTAGTTTTTGAAATTAGGTGTGCAACTGTTTAGACTAGATTGAAGAATGACTTGTTCAACGATTCTTAGTGCTTGATAAATTTGTTTGGGTTTCTTTGAGATTTTGGTTTATTTTAATTTGGGTACTGTTCTAAGAAGTTTATGAGAAGTGGGTAATTGTTTATTCCTCTCTCTCTCTCTCCCCCCCCCCCCCCCCCCCCCCACCACCACCACCACCACCACCACACACACACACACACAATTCCACTCACACAAGAAAGATAAATTTGGAATTTGGGGTTCTTTTAGATTTTGTTCTAATTTTTTATTTGGGTATTGTTCTAAGAAATTTATCAGAACTGTTTTTTTGTTTGTTTAGCTGGATCTTTGATATCAAATACACACATATATATTGAAATTTTTTTGAACTTTTTGACTTGTGTGTATGTATTGAAACATTTTTGAAATCAGTGCAAAATATTTGAAATTAGGCGTGCAAGTGTTGCCCTAGAATAAAATATGATATGTTCAACGATTCTTAGTGCTTAGTAAATTTGGATTTGGGTTTCTTTTAGATTTTGTTTTATTTGTTATATAGGTATTGTTTTAAGAAGTTTACGAGAACTGGGTAATTGTTTGTTTTTCTCGCTCTCCCTCTCTCTCTCTCTCTCTCTCTCTCTCTCTCTCTCTCTCACACACACACACACACACACACGGAATTTTTTTTAGATTTGGGTTTGTTTCAGATTTTGGTATATTTCTTATTTGGGTTTTGTTCTAAGAAGATTATGATAACGGGGTTATTCTTTGTTTCTCTCTCTCTCTCTCTCTCTCTCTCTCTCTCTCTCCCTCTCTCTCACACACACACACACACACACATACACACGCACACACACATACACACGCACACCCACCAACACAAGAATGATAAATTTGGATTTTGGGTTTCTTTCAGATTTTGGTTTATTTTTTATTTGGTATTGTTCTAAGAAGTTTATGAGAACTGGTTTGTTGTTTGTATAACTGGATCTTTGAAATCAATATATATATATATAGTTCTGATTGGTTGATGATGGATGAATTGAAACATTTTTCAAATACAAATTTTTAAAATTAGGTGTGCAAATTTTGGACTAGATTGTAAAATGATTGTTCAACAATTCCAAATGCATGATAAATTTGGATTTGGGTTTAGACTTTGGTTGATGTCTTATTTGGGTATTTTTCTTAGAAGTTTATGAGTACTGGGTAATTGTTTGTTTAGCCCACCACTCTCTCTCACGCGCGCGCGCGCGCACACGCACACGCACAAAAGAATGATAAATTTGGATTTGGGTTTGTTTATGTTCTTGGTATACTTTTTTTTTCTGGGTATTGTTTAGAAAAGTTAATGAGAACTGGATTGTTGTTTGTTTAGCTGGATCTTTGAAATCAACATATATACGTACTTGTACTGATTGATTGATGATCAATGTATTGGAATTTTGAACATTTTATTTAGCTTTTGTTGGAGCAATTTTGATTGGTGATGTGTGTATTTGAACATTTTTTGAGTTAGGTGCAACTGTTGGAGTAGATTGAGAAATGATATGTTCGACAATTTGTAGTGCATGATGAACATGGATTTGGGTTTCTTTCAGACTTCGGTATATTTCTTATTTGGGTATTGTTGTAAGAAGTTTATGGGAAACTGGGTAATTGTTTGTTTAGCTGGATCCCTGAAATTAATACCCACACATATATATACACACTGATTGGTTGATGATGACTGTATTGCACTTTTTTTTAGCCTGTGTTTAAACAATTTTGATTGATGATTCAGGTATTTTGAATTCAGTTTATCATTTTTTGAATTAGGGGCAACTGTTGCACTTGATTAAGAAGTGATAATATTGACAGTTCTTAGTCATGTACAAATTGATAATCATTTGTTACTTCGTTGATGTGTTAGTTTGTGAAATTATCATTTTTGATACAAATATTATTTGCTTCCACTAGCTGATTATCGTTTCATTTCTTTGTTTTTAAGTTGATTTATTGGGTGAAAAGGAAAAAAAAGGCAAATTCAACTAAACAAAGCCTTTCCCCAATTATTTGGGGTCTTGTCCCCAACATACTCAACTCAACTCAACAAAGCCTTTTTCCAATTATTTGGGGTCGGCTACATGAATTCTATTTTTCTATTCCATTCTGTCCAGTACAATATCTTCGGTTAAACCACATGCTATCATGTCCTTTTTTATAATATCCCACCAAGTTAATTTAGGCCTACCTCTACCCCTTGGGTTACCATCAATACTAACTTAATCACTCTTCCTTACAGGAGCATCCATTGGTCATTTTTTTATAAGTTATTAAGTGTTCAAGCCTCTTTTTAAAACATGTATTTACTAGTACAAAATCATAAGCCATCGCAAAATCTAAGATAGACTCTCCCCCGTCGTTTCTATCTCCAAAACCATGTCCTCCATGTACTATCTCATATCCTACACGATCTTCTCCTACATGGCCATTAAAATCTCCACCTATGTAGATTTTCTCACGTAGGGGTATTTCTTGAATTAGTTCATCCATTTGTTCCCAAAATTGTACTTTAGTGTGCTCATCTAATCCTACTTGAGGTGCATAAGCACTAACAATATTAATTATGTTTTCACCTAATACCAATTTTACAAGTATAAGTCTATCACCTTTCCTAATAACGGTTACGATATCGTCCTTAAAGTTCTTATCTACTATTATTCCAACTCTGTTCTTATTTCTATGTTTTTCTGTATAATATAATTTAAATCCTGTATTTTCTATTTCTCTAGCTTTCTCACCGACCCATTTAGTTTCTTGTAAACAAGTTATGTTAACTTTTCTTCTTATCATGGTATCTACTAACTCCATCCCTTTTCCTGTCATAGTCCCTATGTTCCAAGTCGCTAACCTAAGTCTAGTATCCTGGACTAGCTTCTTTACCCGCACACGTCCAGCTTGTTGCAGGAACCCTTGCGTATTTATCGTCGCATCCGGGCGCCGATGCGACACCCCTTGCCTATTTTTCGAGACACCGGTGGCAGGCGCAACACCCCTTGCCTATTTTTCGAGACACCCGGTGGCAGGCGCAACACATCGCTTAAGGGGAATGCCCTAGCATTAGCACGTGTATTCATAGGATTCATGTTCATAAGGATCTGACAAAGTTTTACGCTGGCTGTCAGCTACCTAACGCAACCCTCCTCCTTTTTCCGAAATTATATGATAATACACACACACACACAGAAGAATGGTTAGAATTTTGCATTTGGGTTCATGAAATTGGTTTGAGTTTATTTCTTATCTAGGTATTGTTCTAAGAAGTTTATGAGAACTGTGTAATTGTTTGTTCAGCTGGATCTTTGAAATCAGTGTGTATATATTGATTGATGATGAATGAATTGGAAATTTTGAACTTTTCTTTCGCTAGTTTTGTTTGAACTCTTCTTAAGCTAGTGCTGAAACAATTTTGATTGAAAATTGATGTATTTGAACATTTTTGAAATCAGTGGAACTTGTTGATTCGGTTGACTGCTGCACTAGATTAGAAAATTATATGTTCAACAATTAGTAGTGCATTTACAAATTGATTATCATTTGTTGCTTGGTTTGCTTGCTATTTTGAGTGTTTCTTTTGCTACAAATAATATTTGCTGCCACAATTAATTTGAGTTTATTACTTATTTGGGAATTGTTCTACGAAGTTTATGAGAAATGGGTATTTGTTTGTTTATCTGGATCTTTGGAATCAATGTGCATTATATATATTGATTGATGATGAATGTATTGAAATATTGAACTTTTCTTCAGCTACCTTCTGTTTGAACTCTTCTTAAGCTAGTGGTTACGCAATTTTGATTGAGGATAGATATATATGAACATTTTTGAAATTAATGAAACATTTCTTTATTTGTGTGCAACTGTTTCACTTGATTAAGCAATTACATGTTCACCGGGTCTTAGTGCATGTCAATTGATTATCATATGCTAATTTTTGATGTTTTCGTTTGCTACAAATATTATGTGTGGTTCACGAGTTGATTATTATTCGTTGGTTTGTTTTTTAATTTGATTCATTGGATCAATGGGAAATATGAAGATTTATTTTTGACAAATATGAGTCTGGGGAACTGATCCTCATCGTCATTCCAACTAAAGAGCCAAATTAGTGGCAGTAATTTTTCCCATTACGTATAGCATTGACATTTCGCCTATCAAAATGGTTCTGGGAGCAAGCGTTTTTATTTGGTGCGTCGTGGGAAGGAAACCCCAAAACTTATAACCAACGCGGAGAGACTCTCTTCTAGATCAATAGATCAATGTGCATAGCTTTGTTTCTTTTTGATGCTCAAAACCCTTGATCCAACCCCTAGCAAACTCAAAATTTATACCAATCCAAACGACACATTTTCATTGTTTGTAGTTTTCATGTTCCAATTATCAATTATGGCCATTGACCTCATATGGTTATAAGGTTAATATATATTTAGCTGTTCAAGTTTTTATTTTCTGGCCATTTGGATGATGAGTTTTTTTATTGAAATTTAACTGAAGCAAATTGAATTTTTATTGCAGTAAGTAACACATGATGATTATATGAGCGCTCTTATAATCATAATTTGAAAGTCAAATTTTTTGGCTGGCTGCTAGTGCCGGCCTAATAACGTTTTTTTGGGCATTTGAATGAGTTGTTTCAACGTTTAATTCTCTTTGTGCCCTTTTCATGGATTGTTTGTATACGTAACTATTAATTACCGTGGACGATCTATTATGAACAGTTCTTGCGTTGGTATTTCTCTGCCTGACTAGATCTAGACAAATTGTTTGCTGGAATAGGTATTCTTTTTGTGCTGCCTTATCTGCTTTTTTATTTTTTTTTCCAGAATTAGATCATAAATTAATAAAGAGTTGAATACATCTTTTAATCTTCCTTTTGTTGGACTCACGTGCAGCCGTCTATTTGTTTATTTTCCCCTACTTCAGATCACTAAATTTCTGAAGTAGGTAAATCCAGAAAATGTGAAACTACTTTCCTAACCTGAAGATGTTGGAAATTTGTTGCTCGCTTTGAAACCCATTAATATGTCATGGCAAAATAGTACGTTATTAATAGTAAATACAATGTATGTCCTACGTTTTGTATAACAAATATCTATTAACTGTTTTTTTATATCCAGGAAAATAAGCAATGGTATACAGCCGTTGTTGTTAGACTGACATTTACTCTTCTTCAAGTTTATTTTGTTTTCTTTAGAGAGGTGCTAGTGCATGAACTTGTTTTTTGGATAAAATAGACCAGATAAGGGCGAGACTGACTATGAATCACAGCTAGGTTGGAATGTTCCAAAAAATCTGAAACCGTAGCCTTCAATTTAGAAGATATATAACGTGGGTTAGAATGTTGCATATAGAAGAGAGCCAATGCAGTGATCATGCCAAAAACCATTTGAGGTTCAATTACCAATCCACCATAGAGAATAGGCCTCATTGATGCAAATGGATTTTTCAATGACGTGGCCCTTTCGGGCTAACAACTAAAAAGGGCAAATCCAGTGCATCAGGTTCCCGTTACTACGGGGTACTGGGGGGGGGGGGTTAGATGTACGCAATTAGGTCTATTATTTATTAATTTTGGGAACTAATTGTTAGGTAGTTATCCAATTAGGTCTATTATTGTATTGTTATCTTTTTAGAGTTACTTGGTGCCTAAGGTTATCCGTTGGCTATATATATATCTATTAAAGGCTTCTTGTTGGTATTATTGGCTAATGAATATGACCGAAGAATATTAGGAAAATTGTTTTTGGCTTGGCTATTGAATTTTTGGCTTAGCTTAACCGTAGTTCTATGGTTCCTCTAAATTAGATTTTAGAGGACACTAAATTAGCTTTTGAGGCAACAACCTTATTGAGCCTTAGATTAGATTAGCCTTTTCATCTAGCACCCTAAACCATCTGTTGGTTTTCATCCATTTTGCATACCCCAAATTCATAAAATGCACATTGTATAACCAAATTTTGGGTGTTGCTTTAGCAAACAAGTTATCTTACAAAGTCCCATGACATTAGATTTTTTCCCCTTCTTTTTCGTACGTCATTTCACATGATGGTGGGTTGATTGTCTTGGTGGGATTAGATTCCCGTTGATGAATGGATATCTGTATTGGGTTTTAAATGTAAAGCTGAAAATGTCGTGGAGAGTTGCATGGGGTGTCCCCTTTTACCTTTTCCTTGGCCAACTCATTTAATTTCCCTACGTATTTTGCCATATGGCACCCCCCACTCATGCCTTTGTAAATCTAACCCCCTTAATTTCTACCTATAGATCAAAATGAAAGTAAAAATTACTGCTCAACCTCACAGTTTTTCTTCTAGGTGTTTAGCTTGATTTACTTTCATTTAAGTAAAAGTTGACTTTCTTGTTGAAACTGTTTTGTATGTTGTTGGTATTCCCATTATTTTGCCAGCTTATAGCTGTAACTTGCAATGAAGGCCACTTAATTACATGTGCACCTGAGAAGAGAGGATGTAGAAAATCTGTTAAGGTGGGAAAAAATTAGGGATAATAGTTATCAAGTTCCATTCACTTTAGTCAATGAGGCAATAGATCCTTTGACTGAATCAATGGTGTCAAAGGTCCTACTTTGCCAACTTAGCACATTAAATTGACATACACTCTCAAAATACACCCTCACAACTGTTACATCGTTTTAACCCCCCACCCCGGCGCCAAATCTTTAAAAGTCCGTAACATCGAATATACAAATCCAAAATTTACAAAATTTATATATTTGGAACCTACTCGTCAAGATCTATCAAACAACACTCATTTGATATCTTTTGATGAAAAAATCGAAACATATAAATTTACTGTTTCTGTAAAACCTCCATTTTTCCCGGCGAAAACAGCATTTCTCCAACTTGGGCTATGGTGCCGTTACGTGGACCAAAAAAAACAAAGAAATAGACGAAGAGAGAGATAGAAAAGAGGAGAGAGAAACACTACGGCGGTCTACGTTGAGATTTTACTGTGGGCTGTTTCCGGTGAGTCCGATGGAGTGGGCGGGCTGGGGGTGAGATGGGGCTGTTAGAGAGAGAGAGTAAATGGATTTAAAATGGGTACATGTGAGGGTATATTTGTCGAAATATATGTAGTTTATAATAATGAAAAAGGACTTGGTACATTAAAAAAAAGTTAATGGGATTTAATGCATCCTTGACTCAATAAATGGGACTAGCATTGAATTATCCCGAGAAAATATAAATATAATACGTATTAAAGCCTTACATTAAAGATAATATTAAAATCATATTCAATTTTCATTATAAAAGCATCACAAGAAGGGAAGCACTCGTGTACATATAAAGTACAGTCAAAGAGCAATCATATGCACAACTTATTTTAAGAACATAGTGAAACGCATTCACAATCTAATGATTATGCAATTGCAATTCACAATCTAAAATTGACAGTTTAATCTAATCTGAATATACTTGGGCACTTAGTTCTCTCTCTTTATTCTTAGACAGAAACTTTGGTCACTTATTTATAGGTTCTTTTTTGATATTTAAAGTTTGGTATTTATACTTTTTACCCTTATTGAAGTAGTCAAAAGTTATATAAATTATATTATCACCCTAAAATCTACTATTTAATCTTTTTTTTTTCTTTTTCTCCACTGCTTGTGAATTGACTATTAACTACTACTATAATTTTATGCACTTTTTCAATTTTTCTCCACTGCTTGCACTCTACTGATTGAATTTTTGCTGACAAATTGTGGGTTTGAAATTGTGCAGGTAGAACAATAGAGTGCCAGACTAAAGCTGTTGGTGGACATCGTTAGTCTTAGTCCTTTTTCTCTCTTCAAAATGATGGCTGCCCAGACAAGTGTTCTGCTTATTACCTACTCACCTGAGATTGTAGACGGGGAGCCAATATATTTTTCCTCAAATTCCTTTCCAATCAAGGCATTAAAGTACGAGCCAGCTGGGCATTCCTTTCACTCAGCTGCTCTTAGGCTCGTGGGCTATTGCGAGGAAAAAGACTCAAATGACGACAGTGACGAAAAATCCCCTAGCGATAAGGAAAGTTCATATACGCAATCATCGGAGTCATACAGCACAAAAGGCAAGAAAAAATCCGGTGCTGGAGAGCAAGATCATTATGCCTTATTAGGTTTGGGGCATTTAAGGTATTTGGCTACCGAGGAACAGATCAGAAAGAGTTACCGAGAAACCGCGTTAAAATATCACCCGGACAAACAGGCCGCCCTTCTTCTTCTGGAGGAAACTGAATCTGCTAAAGAAGCTAAGAAAGATGAAATAGAGAACCATTTCAAGGCTGTTCAAGAAGCGTATGAGGTGTTAATGGACCCCGTGAGGAGAAGAATTTACGACTCAACCGATGAGTTTGATGATGAAATACCCACTGAATGTGCCCCACAGGATTTTTTCAAGGTATTTGGGCCGGCTTTTATGAGAAACGGGCGATGGTCGGTTGCTCAACCCATCCCTTCTTTCGGAGACGATACGACCCCACTAAAAGAAGTGGATATTTTTTACAACTTTTGGTACAGTTTCAAAAGTTGGAGAGAATTCCCACATGCTGATGAGTTTGATCTAGAGCAAGCTGAGTCTCGTGACCATAAACGGTGGATGGAAAGGCAGAACGCAAAGTTGTCAGAGAAGGCGAGGAAAGAGGAATATGTGCGTATACGGTCTCTTGTCGATAACGCGTATAAACGGGACCCTAGGATTCTGAGAAGAAAGGAAGTGGAGAAAGCTGAGAAACAGAAGAAGAAAGAGGCAAAATATCTTGTGAAGAAATTACAAGAGGAAGAAGCGGCTAGGGCTGCCGAGGAGGAAAAACGTAATAAAGAGGAAGAGGATAAACGGGCTGCTGAAGCTGCTTTACAGCAAAAGAAAGTGAAGGAAAAAGAAAAAAAGCTATTGCGTAAAGAGAGAACTCGGCTTCGAACGCTCTCTGCACCGGTTTTATCTCTCCGTTTGCTCGATCTTTCGGAGGATGACGTTGAAACCATTTGTCTCTCACTTGACATTGATCAACTGAAGAGTTTATGCGATAATATCGAGGGAGAAAAAGAAGGGCTTGTCCAAACCGAGCTTCTCAAAGAGGCACTTGGTAAATCCGAGGGTAGGAAACTGGAGGATATGAATATGAAAACAACCCCCGTAAGAAACGGCTCGATGACAGCACCGAAAATCAATCATCATGTGAAGAAAGAGAAACCATGGGGAAGAGAGGAAATCGAGCTTTTACGGAAAGGGATACAAAAGTACCCAAAAGGAACATCTCGGAGATGGGAGGTTATTTCGGAGTACATTGGTACAGGACGATCGGTTGAGGAGATTCTGAAGGCAACAAAAACGGTTCTTCTCCAAAAACCAGATTCGGCTAAAGCGTTTGATTCTTTCCTTGAAAAAAGAAAGCCAACACCGTCTATCGCGTCTCCTCTTACAACTCGAGAAGAAATTGAGGGAACTAGCGTCAACAATGACTCTAATAATAATACTAATAGTACGAATGCTGCCAATGATGATAGTAATGCTAAGGGAAGTTCGAGCAGCCAAAGCGAGAACGTTGAAAATTCTTCAGATGGGGTTTCGGATCAAGATGTGTGGTCAGCTGTTCAAGAAAGAGCACTTGTTCAAGCTCTAAAAACGTTCCCGAAAGAAACTAACCAGCGATGGGAACGCGTTGCAGCTGCAGTTCCCGGGAAAAGTGTGAACAATTGCAAGAAGAAGTTTGCTTTGCTCAAGGAGAGTTTCAGAAACAAGAAAACTGCGGCCTAGTTTTTCAGTCAGATTGACGCGCTTTGAGAATTTCTACATATTACACCACATTTGGGAGTTTTTTCTGTTTTAAAATTTTATTTTAAATACGTATTTGTCGAAATATTGCTTTTTTAAATATATTTGTCAATATATCGCACTCCAAAAAAACTCGCACTTCTCAAGTGGGATTTTTTGTAGTGCAATATATTTACAAATAAGTTTTGAAGTGCAATATTTTGACAATACTGATTTAAAATATTGTTTTTGAAACAAAAAACTCTCTTTACGGGATTATTTTACATTGTATTTCCTATTATTAGGATATCCGATTTATTTTGGAGGAACAAACGCTGGAGATGGATACGTAGGAAGAGATTCGTCTCGGGAGGTATCGTACCGGTGATTGAAATTTTTGTTTGGGATTTAAAAAAATATTTTTCAGATGATGCTACACATTAGAAGAGTAATGGGTTGAGGTTTATGGGGCATTTCTGGAGAAGGGAAAGCTTGTATTTTCCTTGCCCCCATTTTCTTTCCTTTTAGATAGGTATATTTATTGAATGCTATTTGCAATTGGTATGTTCTATTTTCTGTTTACTACATTGTAAGGGTTTTGCTGAGGACAAACAAATGAAATGCTTATATTCACCTCTTAGTCATTTAAAAAAAAATAAACTACCCTCACTTCCCACCCACAACACCACCTCCACCAAATTATGACTTTTTGGAACTTAAAAAAGTAAGAACTAAATGAAAAGTAAGAACTAAACTAATTGTCGTTTTGAAAAGAGAAAAGGTGGTTTCTTCTCTTTTGTGAACTATGTTTCATTTAGAGACTTAGTAATATGATGATCTCATAAGATCATCAAATTTAGGAACTAAGTTTCATTGAGAGACTTAGTAAGACAAATATTTAAGTTAATTATTAATATGATGATCTCAAAAGATTTTTTTTTTGGGTAGCATATGATGATCTCATAAGATCATATCCAAGGCATTACCTATTTTTTCCACATTGCTCCCAAGGAGTTCTGGACATCGTTTATTTTTTATTTTTACGTTAATTTATTGACTTGTATAGTCATTTAATAGTTAATTGGCAGTTTGTTGAATTAATTAAGCCAAGCTAGTTCAATGAAGTTTATACTCGTTAAATTTACTGAAAATTGTTATTTGGTCTAGTAATAAATTATTTTTTAGAAGTTACGTAATCAATGAATGTAAGCTTTGCTGTGGACGAGATCAGTTTGTGGACACATTTTTTTCAGTTGATTCGGGACAACATTTTTGGTTACGATATTACCTGGCCCATACATGGACTGAGGTCTTATTTTCACACTAATTGAGAGGTGGTGAAACATGACCCACGCGTTTCATGTTTCCACTTCGAGAATAGGCTTGTTGCTTTGGGTGAAGATGTATTCCAACGCAATTTCCGAGGGGTAATGGAGAATAGTCTTCTTTTTGAGGGTGAGTATTGCGACCCGATTTTTGGACAATTAATAATTAATTCTGAACAATATCCCAACTAATATTCCGTTATCCAAGATCCAGGTGTGAAACAAAAACTTTTTAAACGTCCAAATAAATATTAAAAGAATGATCATTATCACATAAAATATCTTTCACTCGTCTTAAAATCATTTGGCCAATTTATTTTTATTAGTGCATAACACAAATAGATAACTCAATAACACCACAAACATTTATTTCTTCAAAACTTTATACAATTTAATATTTAAATAAATGTCAAAATTTCCAAAGTTTGCTTCACAATAAATTAAAACCACCCCACTTTACAAGAATAGTCTACCACCACTCTATCATATCCCCGATTAAATCATCCTAAAGAAATAAGAAAATAAAACCTCTCAACGTCCCAAGCTCGACCCGTCGCTAATCGAACACCCCTACACTTGAAACAGATTCCTAGCTGCGTTCATTGAATTGAATAGACACACCTGAGAATGAAAAGTCGAGTCAGTACTGTGAGGTACTAGTGTGAGTCAAGTTATATTTACCAATATTTCTATTTTATAACCACCATTATAATTATCTTCATTAATACTTTCTATTTTGATTGTTAAAGGGATGAGACAAGTAGTTCTCTACCACACTACAAGTTAGCATAAACGACATAGACAAATAATGAGTGTAAATAAAATTGTGTTATTTCATGTTCAAAACTTTTGAATTAGTTAGAAAAAAAAGCTAGGTGCCAATGAGAAAGCGTCGCAAAAAACTACTATTGACTTGGTTAAAAATTACGAGTCACTAAATTGTGTTGCCTGAAACTGTATAAATTATAAAAAGTGTTCTAATAATACATAGTTCAAGTATACAAAAATTCGAATGTCTCCTTTTATCCTAAGCAGGTTAAATTAATACTTTTTTATTATTTTAACGAGTGCTGTCACACAGGACCAAAGGCATAATTTTTATTTTTCAACTTTTAAATGATTTTTCGCAATAACACAAATAAGAAAGTTGTATATAATGAAATTTCCCACAAGAATGCAGTTTTCATATATATATATATATATATTTCTTTTTTTTAACTCAATTAACTATTTTTGAAAAATCTCGAACAAGACTGAAGCCCACTAGAATTTTATCCCGAAATCCTCATGTTAGTGAGTTAGCATGTGTACCCTAGGTTCACCACCTTGACCACCCCCCTCCCGGTCTAACGTAGACATATGTTTCCAATGTGTCTCCCCATACGAACAAAGATCACCATGAATCCAAACTTCCATCCAAGGCATCAAACTCGGATTTGGATTGGTAATCAGAAGTATGCCTGATGACAGATTGGATTCGAACCGGATCAAGTGAAATCCATATTCTTTTATTAAAAAAATTATTGGATTGGATCGGATTTGGATCATATAGTCGACCTTCAAAACTTTAATCCATATCTGTATCCTAACATATTTAAACTGGATCCCTATTAAGAAATACAAATCCCTAATCGAATTGTCAAGTTATCGGATTGCATAACGTCATTCCATATCCGAATATATACACCAAATTCGGATCAAAATCTAATCCGTTGACAGAACTAACGGGAAGGTTATTCTACATGGAAATGCGTATAATAGTGCAATGCCTTTCAATTCGGGTGGGACAAAGATCACTCGACATGTGCGATGATAAAAATCATTACCTGAGCATAAGGTTAAAAATGACATCTAAAAAAAATTAATCGGTCTGGTCCAGGTTTATTTTTTGGCGAACTGACCTAGTCGGTCCGGTCCACGGTTTAAGTTTCAAAAACACCGCTAGGACTGACCCGGATCGACTCTCCATCTCTCTCTCTCTCTCTCTCTCTCTCTATATATATATATATATAAAAGATACATAAATAGTAAACGTATATATTTTAATATTTTATTAGTATAGTTTAATCCAATAATAGGTTTGTTTAATTGCAAATTTTGATATTTGTTAGATTTTAATGTTTGGAAAAAATAGATTGAGGATATTTTTATGTTTATAAATGATGTAATTCATTAATGTGAGGACCGACGAGTTAGACCGAATCGACCCTATATAAAAAAATCGTAACGACTACGGTCGGTTAACCGACGTTGGGTCTCGGTCAACTTTTTTGAAGGACAGGCCAAGTTTGTCCGATTAAAAAAAAAATATCAAAATCGGACCGGATTGGACCGCGAACATCCCTAGCATCCATTCACCAAAACTTTTCTTTTCATAAATAAAGCAAAATGGGCCTATTTTGTCAATGTTTTAAATCAAGCCCTTAAATAACAATCAGGGTAGTGGTGAATTGCTAAGGAATTTTCCCAGGGTTTATATACTTTCTTTTACCCTTTAAAATCCCCGACACGTTCGAGGAAAAAATAATAGTAAATCAAGCACAACAACAATTTCCCCACACAAAATATTTTAACGACGTTTATTATAATTTATGCACTTCTTAATGTATATAATCAAGGAAACTAATTTTTATCACTAATAAGTTATATAATATGTCTTTCATAAACACACTTACCAAACATCAATTTATCCACCAACGATTAAGTCGTTCTTACGTTACATGATAGGATCGTTTTCATTTGTAACCGAAAATTCTTGGGTGTAATTTTATCCTTCCAGCCTCATAATCATTTTTTATAAAAATTCCAACGATAAAAATTTATTGAATTTAACATGTTTTGAGTTAATTTTCACATTACATCCACATACGATTCAAGAACAATTTATACTTAACATTTCGACACATTCTTCTTACGAGAGTTAGAACATTAATAGAAAACACATGTTAATATAAAATTTTCAACAATCCATACATATCAATAATGTATCTAATTACATGAAAAATGATTTAAAATGTGTAGGAACAAATCTAGTGAGGATTTTAGAATTTCTAGACACCAAGAATGTGATTTTTAACACACTTTCTCTCATTCACATGCATGATCATAAATTCATGCACATATACAATCAAATATGAATAAAATCCCTAGAGATTATGAGAAAAGAACTTAAAGAGCAATCATCTAATTTCTAAGAGAGTTCTTATTTGTTTTTAGAGAAATATTAGTATTTTGACCCACCTTTTTGAAGCTTAAAGGTTCTTTAATGGAATTAGGGTTTTTCTTAGAGCTTTCTTCCTATTTTTTTCTTTCTTTTCTTCTCTTTTTTCGCTTTTTCTTTTTCCCCCCACATTTTTTTTATCTTTGTTTTTGAGAGAGCACCCAATCTATCCACTTTCTTTGAATAGTTTCTCTCCCTCTTCTTAAATCTCTTTCCATAGTCCTATGTGACACTCCGCCTATTCTAATACCGGATGACCAATCCTTCATTAAAATAAAATAGGAATCCAATATGATTTTATTCTCAGAGTCACCATCGCAACAAGCAATATAAATATAAAACAAATAAAACCATGCGTATAATAAAATGATAGAATAATTCATATGTATAAATAAATAATGTGAACCGAATAATCCATCAGTTAGTACAAATAACCATCCAATATAAATGAAACTGATAAATACTGAATATCTCTTACATAAATAAAAGCCTATCAAACCATGGGTAACACACCCAAAAGAAAAATACTGAAAATGAAATAGAATCCCATCTAGGTAGAAAGTAGATGAGACGGCTAAATCAATCTCATAGCATCCACAACTACTGCTAACAACGGCATGAAAGATCTAACTCTGCTGTCCCTACTGCTGTTGCTGCTTCACACCTAGTTTTTGAAAAACAAAACAAAAAAATAGATTTTCCAATGGTTCAAAGCTCGAAAATATTTGAAAATATTTTGCATGTATTTAAATATTTTAAATAAAAACCCGCAGTGTATTACTTTCATAATTAATTTACTGATCGAACCACATAAGGCTTATCCTCATCTCACACTACACCAAGATTGCCAACTTTTCACGGTCTTTGACCATGACAAGTTTAGGGATGCCAATTTAAACCGAATTGTAGGAGCCCCGTCCTTCCCTGACCTTAATGGGGCGGGTTTTAAAACTCGATTAATGAATTATGAGCGGGTATGGGTTTTGAAAAAAATACATTTATTAAATGGTACGGGTTAGGAGTTCATTTAAATAAAATCACCCCGCTTCTCCCCGTTTAACTTATGCCTACATAAATATCTTTTATATGTATGTTAATGATAATTAAACCACACACACACATACACACACACACACACACACATACACACACACACACACACACACACACACACATATATATATATATATATATATATATATATATATATATATATATATATATACACACACACACACACAATAAAAAACCCTTTATATGTATGTTAATTTTGTAAAAGATCTATGTGGAAACATGGAATGACAATTGAGAGACTGTCTCACATATTGGAATACAAACAATTATAGACGTCAAAGACTATAATGTAATATTTTTAATTTTACCATTTTTAAAATTAACCTGTCCCGTAGGATCCCCACCCCACCCCGTTTATTAAATGGGGTAGGTTAGGAGTTACTTTAAATAAAAATCGCCCCGTCCCGTCCTGCCCCGTTTATTAAATGAGGTGGGTTATGATTTTTGAAAACCCGCCCTCTTGCCATCCCTAGAAAAATTTGGAGGTGATAAAGGAATTTGTCACGGACTTGTCACGTTCCTTGACCTTGACAAATTTGTCACGGTCTTAAACCGTGATAAGTCCGTGATAAATAAAAAATTATCACGAACTTTGATCGTGATACGTTCGTGACAAGTTTTCTTTGTCACAAACTTGTCACGATCAAAGGTCGTGATAAATCTGAGCAAATTTTTTAAAAAAGCTGCTCGGCAGTATGACCACTGCCACTGTCCAGCAGTATATTTGTACTTGTTATAGCAAAATTTAACCTATCCAAACAGCTTATATATCAACCAACATTAAATATTCAATAAATAACACAAATAAATACAAATTACATAACCAAAACCAAAGCAACATGTAAATATCCATAACAAAAACCAAACCAACATTTGAATATCCATAACCAGATAAAAAAAATAATATCCAATATTCAAATAAAATAAATACAAATACTATCATAGAGTAGGGTATATAATAAATTGGAGGAGGAAGGAAGGCCACACGACATATGCATTGACACACCCATCAATTCGCTGAACGCCGCATTGTATCTACAATCACAAATGTGAGTTCTCCTTTCCAACCAAAACATGCGTGACGAGCACCTTTGCCTCAATGTCTTGCAGGGTACGTCCATAAACCACCATATCCGGGTGGGTGCCGGGATCCCTCAACCCCCTCGCTATCGGCTCCCCACCAAATATGTCGATTAAAAACACGTTAGGCCAATCGATTGTTGACATAGGCCGTTCGACAGGGGTAAAGATGGGAAATGGATCATATAAAGGCGGTGAGTCCGTGCGTATTGGCAATGAAGCGATGACATTATCGTCTACCTCCTCCCCATTCCCATTCCCTTTGCCCTTGCCATTGCCATCATCGGAGGTGGACTCCACTGACGTTTCATGAAGGCGTACATATCTAGGATCGTTGCCTCCAACCTTGATGGCATGGGTGTCCACCTTATAAGCCTACCCGGTGTTGCTCATCTCTATTATGATGATCCTTGACTTCACCACCTGAGAGTTCACTCCCTAGTCCTCCCCTTGTGATCCATCCCGAGCACTTGGCCGAGTGCATCCGTAGCCAAATATACTTTTTCGAAATCAGACTGCGACTCATTGACTTCCTTAAGCTTTGCCTGAAATGACAAAAAGTACACGATTAGTTAATTAAGTTAATAAAAAATTTATAACGGAATTAAAAAAATTAAATAATTATAACTTACAATCGTAGTTGCGACACTCGGGGACACCTCCTTATCTTTGCCATTCTTCGTCCGAATTACCACATAGGCATCGAGCCTATATGGCCTACCCCCAAGGCCACGCCCAGTCTCCTGAAATAAAATAACGCAGAATTAGTAAGTAACACAAAGAAATGCTAAATTAGAATAATATAAAACTAAAATTAAAGAAAAATAAAAACTTACCATTCCGTGCTCCACCTCGGCGTAAGACGTCCGATCGGAGTAGTGCACATCCACCTTTTTGGCCCGTTTTCCTTTACCGATTGACGAGATACCAATTGCCGCTCATCAATCTGATTGTTAACAAACTGCTGCCACCATGCCAATGAGATCGGCTCCTTCGAGGGGACGGTATCACGCACTCTCAGAATGGAATCCCAAATCTTTTCAAAGTATCATACCCGCATGTTTTTCTTCTACGTCTTATATTGATTTCTCAATTGTTCCAATGTGGAGTCATGGAGAAGTGGGGGCAAGCCGGATTGATCCTGTCAAACAAATACAAATAAAAAAGAAAGTAAGTATTAGTTGTATTTAAATATAATATAAATATTGAGAACACACTATATAATTGAATTACTTGAGTCTACATTATATAGGAGTTTCAACTAGTTTGGATATCGAGACAAAGTATGTTAGTTTTTACGAGTTGCTCTATCTCTTAAAGGTTCAAAGCAAGAATGAAGAAATCCAGTCCAAGAAATCCTCAAGATCAACATAAAGGGAAGTTAAATCTGCCTTATAACCACTATAAGACACCTACACAGCATATTATTGAGTTCCTATGTGCATATGTTGTTTTAAACACTTTAACTACTTTTTCAAATTCAGTTAATTCCTTTATAACATTTTTAAAAGATTGTAAATAGTTTTTGGAATTATTAAAAGTTGGTTTTAAAAAGTGTTGGGGTTAAAAGTGGGAATTTGTAAAATGTTTTTATTCATAAAAAGTTGTGTTGGGCAGGATCTCAAAGCACTAGAGAATTCAGGGACGAAATTTAGAATATGTTTAACACGCATTTTTAAGCTTGTAACAACCAAACACACGTTGGCACCTAAACGAATGATTTTGTGTTTTCTCTAAGACACATAATTTACATGCAATCTCATCCCTTGGATAAACCTTATCGACGATCTTCATGCTATTAGAATCAATCTATGTGCAACCAGTGTTAACCAACCAACATTGATTATTCCCACCGCTTATATTGAACTGTTAGATTGGCAGTCAACTGGTCAAGATTGATCCCAGTCGTAGGATTGCCACTAAGGTTCGAGATCCTTCCTTAACAACTATATAAACCCATAAAGTCTCAGTCATTTGAGACTTTTGGCCTTCGTTTAAATAGAGAGAGTATAGAGAAGAGAGAGAAGGGAGAAGAGAGAGGAAAAGAAAAGAGAAGAAGAGAGATAGAAGAAACCCTAATATTCGAAACTCAACCTCTGAGTGTTTTCCCTTAATCCAAACACTAAAAACTTTATATTTTCGTACACCAGAAAACCTATACCTTGAGAGTTAGATGCATTTAGGGTTTATGTGAGTTTGTTGTTGGATTTGTTCGACGATTGAAGACCTCATCAAGTTTTAGTTTCTCTTAGAACTCATCTATAAGAGAATCTTGAGTTTCACTGTTGAAACTCGAGTTTTTCTAAAAGAGAAAATCACACTTTTATATTTTTTTTTCGTTTTTTTCTCTTTTGTTTTAGATCCTTTATGTTTCAAGAGATTTTGAAAAAGAAACTTCTGTTTTTCAAGGTTATATCAGATCTCTAGAACGTTTGTGTTTCTTGCTTTATATATCACGATTTGTGAAATAAATATGTACAAAAATAAATCGAAACACATATGACCTTGACTAGTTTTAAAAGCAAGGTTGTTTTTTAGATCTGATCTTGAGAAGAAGTTATTTGTCAAAATAATTTGAATCAGTATCTGCATATCATATAGAACCTCTTGATTTATAGGAATTTGCCTGTATAAATAATTTGAGAGGGTGAGTTGCATAAATTTGCATTTAGTTCACATCGCAAACATATTCTCACACACGAACACTTAGTCACAGTGGTTCTGTTTGAGAAACTTAGAAATTGAAAGAGTTGCTGGAATCAGAAATCAAGGAAAAGGAGATTAAGGAAAAGGTAAAGAAGCAACAAGAGAAGATCAGTTTTAGTCAGAAAACCGTTGGAGTGGAGTAGCTCATATAGGTATATCTCTGAACTTAGATTTAGGATCTTTGTGTGTTTCCTTAAGTGTTGTAACTTGAATCTTTATTTTAGTGGATTTTTGGTTTGTGCCGTAGAGGGCACCGTGGATGTTTCTCTTGATTAAGTTTTTTATCACGTTAAATACCTGTGTACATTACTTTGAATGTTCTTAATTTCTGTTGTGATTGGTAATGCATGTTAGAATCAATAGATGGTTTTTAATTTCTAAAACCTAAGGTAATAAACTACCAAATCTAGACTACATATTCAAAAAATAATTTTAAACACATCTTGTGTTATAAATCGAAAAGAGTTTTATCCAAAAAGTTTATTTGGAGTTTACTCAATTTATAATATTTTGTTATTAATCTAGTAAATAGTTTTCTTCAAGTGGTATCAGAGGAGGACCATCTTTTGTGATCCTGAAACTTTAGAAATTGTTTTCGAAATTTCTTTCAAAGCTCTGAATATGGAAGAAAGATTTGAGGGGTTAGGTAATTTTTCCAGACCACCACTCTTTGCTAGAAAGTATGAATGGTTGCTTTCATTCAAGGAACCCTTGGTGATGATGTGTGGGATATGATTGAAAGTGGTTATGAAAATCCTACTAAGGCTACATCTGACACTGATCCAATAAGGATTAAGAAACTTCTTAGTCAATTTACCACGGTTGAGAAAAAGAATTCCCTGAATAATAACAAAGCAAGAATGCCATCTTTATGTCCATCAATGAACACGAATTTAAAAGAATATCCATATGTTCTATTTCTAAAATGGCATGAGACACTCTTATCATTGCTTACGAAGGTGATGAAAGAGTTAAGGCAGGAAAAACTCAAATGCTTGTCCAGCAGTACAACAACCTGATGATGGATGAAAATAAATCCTTTGACGATTTCTACATTAGGTTAACTGATATTTTCACAAAACTTTAGGAAAATGGTATAACCTACAACAGAAAGGAATTTTTTTTAAAGATTCTTAGGTCATTGCCTTCTAAATTTGACAATAAGAGATATGCCATTGAAGAAATTAAGGACCCTAATATGACTCCTGAATTGCTTAGTAATAAAATAAGAACTATAGAATTGAAGTTAGATTTCAAGAAGCAACTGACCAGACAAAACAATAAACCCTATAGTTCTAATGTTGTGTTTTCATATAAAATGCAAGTCCCTAAAATAAGTTTTTTGAACTTTGACACTGAATATATTGATAACTGTGATTTAGATGACCTTGATAATCAAATAGCTCTTATGAGCAAGCATTTTAAAAAGATTCTCAAATTCAGAAATGCTCTAGCCTCTAAACAAGGCAAGTTAAATTATCAATGTAATCAAACTCACAGACCTCATGACACAGATAATGCCAAACACTCACATAACAATAAAAGGACCTATGTCAATAACCGACCTAAGATAGACTGGAAAGATATGAAATGTCATAGATGTGGAAAAATGGGACATTATGCTTGAAAATGCCCAACTAAATTTAGCAACAATAACAAGGCTAACGTGTGCAAAACGTGGGACGACTCTAATGATTATGATAAAGATGAAACAGAGTCAACCCAGAATGATGAGTACTGCATGTATTTTTTTGCCAAGATTATATATAATGATGATGATGCATGCATGCTTACCTACTTATGAATCTGTGATGCCTATTGATGTTGATGTTAGTACTGATCCTATTATTGTTGGAAGTAATCTAAGCGTGAGCCAAAGCATTAAAATTACCGATGAATTGGACGTGTGCGCGAGTCCAAAAGAATTAAGTAATGCTTTAGGGGACACATCACACGACACACTTAGCGAGTCTGATGATGATTTGCCTGATTTACATGAGTTATACATGAAAACAGTTAAGAAGAGTGCTCGCCTTGAAAAAATGATAAAATCATTAACTGAGCGAATCGATTTACTTAATCAGACCATTAGGAGAAATACTGAAGATTATACTGCCCAATATATTGCCTATGAGATTGAGATTTAAAAATTGCCTTAAAAATAAAAGATTTGTCTAAGAAAAATCATGAGTTTGAATAAAAGTATAAGGCAACCCTTATTGAACTAAAAGAGTCTAAGCAAAATGTCTCAAATGTGTTTAAAAAATGTAAACAATTGGAAACCTAAGCTAAATCTTATGAGGAAATTATTGTTGGAAGCAAATTTGACTCTGAAGATAAGTCTGGCCTAGGTTTTGGAGAAATAGTGCACACCAGTAAGACTGAAGTTTCTCCTGAAAATGTTACATTTATCAAACAAGGCCAAACTTATCATACTGTTCAAAAAGGGGAATCCAATCCTAAAATATTTCAAGCAATACATGATCAGTGTAATCAATAACCTAACTCAAATGGTAAAGCCAAATATGTTTGTCTACTCGTTAGAGACCAAAGAAGGAAACTTAAGACCGATGAGAATAGGAAAACTATACCCAATAGAGCCAAACCAATCTTCAAAGACTTTAGCAATAAAGTCAACTCCTGCACCCATTAGTACTGTTCTTACTGCGACGTTTTTGGCCACTGTCTTGAAGAATGTTTTCAGAAAAGGATATATACACCAACCTACCTTAACTTTAACTATTCTAAAAAAGGAAGAAATACTTATGTTCTCCCAAAACAGGCCATATACAACTCTAGCTATAAAAAGAAAAAGGGAGGGTCCAAGATTGAGAAAGAAATATTTAGAAAGACCCAACAAACCTTTTCTAAATCAAAAGGCCAAAAAATGATCAAAACTCGATCTATTTGGATTATAAAAGATGATCTATTACCCCAACTCAAGTGCAATATTGTCATTTCAGCTTTAAAGGCACAACACACTTAAACTGGATGGTATTTAAACTCCGGATGTTCTAAACATATTATTGGGGATGAAACCAAATTGAATAACAAGATGGACTTCCTCGGAGGTAGTGTCATGTTTGAAGATGGTGTTTTATCTCAGATCATAGGTAAGGGAACATTAAGTGAGAATGGGCTTCCTGATCTAAATGATGTTCTTTTAGTTAAAGGCCTGAAAGATAATCTCTTAAGTATATCTCAATTCTATGATTCCAATCACACTGTTACTTTTTCTAAAACTGATTGCAAAATTATTGATGAAAAAGGAAACTTTATATTGACAGGAAACATAACTCAGGAAAACTGTTACACAGTAATTCCTAAGTTTGAATCTTTCCAGGTTGCCAGATTAGAAGATTCTGACCTTTGGCACAATAGATTGGGACATACGAATTTTGATAATATTAGAAGATTAAGCTCCTAAGAAATATATAGAGGTTTACCTAAAATAAAAAATTCTTTCAATCCGGTATGTGAACCATGTCAGGAAGGGAAAATAAGTAAATCCCCTCATAAGAAAATTAAGGACATCTTGACTACAAAACCTTTAGAACTTATCCATATGGACCGCATGGGTTCCTCAAGGACTGTTAGTTTCTATGGAAATAGTTATATCCTAGTTATAGTAGACGATTATATGCGATATACTTGGGTTGCATTTATGAAACAAAAATTAGATACCTTCGGTGAATTCTTCGACAAGAAGGATGCCCAAGTGTGTCGTATTAGGAGTGACAGAGGTGGAGAGTTCAAAGACTCTGGTGTTACTGAATATTGCGTAGCCAATGGCTATAAACACGAGTTTAGTGCTCCCAAAACACCCCAGTAAAATGGCATCACTGAACGTAAGAATAGAACTTTACTAGAGATGGCTAGGGTTATGCTACATGGTAAAAGTCTTCCTAGATATTTTTGGAAAGAAGCCGTTCAAACTACGTGTAATATCATTAATCGTGTATACCTTAGGAAAAATTCCAAACAAACCCCTTATGAACTTTGGTTCAACAAAAAGCCAAACTTAAAACATTTTAAAACCTTCAGGAGTATTTATTATGTTTGCAAAGACAGAGAACAACTTTTAAAATTTGATACCCGAGGAGAGAAGGGGATATTTCTTGGTTATTCCCAAAATAGTAGGGATTTTCGTGTTTTCAACTATCGAACCAAAGCCATTATGGAATCATTTAATGTGAATGTAGATGATACTAGTGTTGGGAGTAGTATCTATCAATCAATGCCACCTGTTGATGCTGAACCAAATTTCACAATTGAACCCTCACAAAACACTGATTTACTTCCACCCGAGAATCCTCTTGTAGCCACTTGGGTTTCTAAAGACCACCCAATTGAAACTGTAGTTGGTAATCCTTCTGATCCTGTTAGAACATGATCCCAACTCCGAAATGTGGCACAATTTGCATGTTTTGTTTCCCTTGAGGAACCAAAAAATGTAAATGATGCTCTATCTTACTCATTCTGGATTAATGCTATGCAAGAAGAGCTTGTCCGGTTTCAGAGTCATAATGTGTGGTATCTTATTCCCAGGCCAAAAGACTCGAAGGTTATCGGCACTCGATGGATTTTCAAAAACAAAACAGATGAAAATGGGGAGGTCATTAGAAATAAAACTAGGTTGGTAGCGCAAGGTTACTCACAGATAGAGGGAATTGACTTCGATGAAAGTTTTGCACCCGTTCCTCGTCTTGAGTCAGTTTGTTTCCTCCTTGCCATATCATGTCACCTGCAATTCAAATTATTCCAAATGGATGTTAAGTCCACATTTTTAAGTAAAATTTTGACTTAGGAGGTATACGTAGAACAACCCAAAGGATTTATAGATCCGTCACACCCACACTACGTCTTTAGGCTTAAAAAAGCCTTATATGGTTTGAAACAAGCTCTTAGAGCTTGATACGAGCGATTGTCTACGTTTTTGGTTTCAAAAGGATTTGTCCATGGAGGAAACGATCAAAGCTTATTCGTTAGGAAAGAGGACACCTATTTTGATAGCACAAGTGTACGTTGATGATATAATACTTGGATCCACTTGTTCTAAATAAATTTAGAATTTTTTTGATATCATGCATGCTGAATTTCAGGTATCTCTTATGGGCGAATTTTAATATTTTTTAGGCCTACAAGTAAAACAATATAATGATTGTCTATTTATCACCCAGTCCAAATATGCTGCAAAACTTATTAAAAAATTCGGATTAGAAAATGCTAAACCTTCTAGAACCCCCATGGGTACTTCATCAAAACTATCTAAGGATGATAATGGGAAAAATGTTGATCCTACTCTATATTGAAGTATGATAGGGAGTCTCTTATATTTTACTGCCTCTAGACCCGACATTTCCTTCGCACTCTGTGTTTATGCTCGATATCAAAGTAGACCTAAGGAAACTCACTTATTGAGTCTGAAGAGAATTTTTAAATATGTGAAGGGTAATTTAAAATTTAGTATTTAGTACACAAAGGACAAAACTAGTTCTATTGTAGGGTACAGTGATGCCGGTTGGGCAGGGTATTCTGACGATAAAAAAAGCATGTCTGGTTCTTGTTACTACGTAGGAAATAACCTAGTAGGTTGGTCATGTAAGAAACAAAATTGTATTTCCTAATCTAGCGGATAATCAGAATACATAGCAGCAGGTAGTTGTTGTTCACAACTATTATGGATTAGACAGATGCTTAGAGATTATGGTATCACGGAAAATCAATTAACCATGTATTGTGATAACCAGAGTGCCATAAATATTTCAAAAAATCTGGTACGACACTCCCGAACTAAGCACATTAAGATTATACATCACTTCATTCGTGATCTTGTAGAATCTAAAGAACTCATTATTGAAAATCTAAACACTCAAAAATAGCTAGCGAATATAATTTCCAAACCATTGGAAAACATACGGTTTGAGTATATGCAAACGACTATAGGTATGATAGTTCTCAAATAATTTCTATCATATTTATCATAACCTCGGTAGTTTCACGCTAATAATTGGTTTATGAGGTTTTAGGGCATGAACGTCTCTCAAATGACAAAAGACACCTCCTAACACTAGTTTATGTAGGAGACCCTTGATACTTCCCTTGCTTATGATATTCTATGTGATTAAAACCTTTTTACATATTCCTGTTTTTGTCTATTATGTTTATCCCATTGTATATTTAAGAAAAATCGGGGGAGAAGAACTTGAGTATCTTTGTTGCGATTTATATCTATTCCTATTCTAACTCAACTAATATGCCATTTAAGTGTTTAATTTTTTACAGGCATTTCTTCAGACCCGTTGTATAGATTGTTCTATTTATTAGGATATTGGTCTGTATTATAGTTGAGTGATGTATTTTTTTCACCTTATTTACGGTTCTAGGATGGGAGTGGGTAGTTAGATCTTTTTGTATAGGACAACAAGGATTTTTTATTTTTCACCCACGAGTTCAGAATACTCAAGGGAATTTTGTCTCTAATATACAAAGGGGGAGATTGAGAACACACTAAATAATTGACTTACTTGAGTCTACATTATATAGGAGTTCCAACTAGTTTGAATATCGAGACAAAGTATGTTAGTTTTTATGAGCTGCTCTATCTCTTAAAGGTTCAAAGCAAGAATGAAGAAATCCAGTCCAAGAAATCCTCAAGATCAACCTAAAGGGAAGTTAAATCTACCTTATAACCACTACAGGACACCTACACAACATATTATTGAGTTCCTATGTGCATATGTTGTTTTAAACACTTTAACTATTTTTTTAAATTAAGTTAATTCCTTTATAATATTTTTAAAAAATTGTAAATAATTTTTGGAATTATTAAAAGTTGGTTTTAAAAAGTGTTGGGGTTAAAAGTGGGAATTTGCAAAATGTTTTTATTCATAAAAAGTTGTGTTGGGCAGGATCTCAAAGAGCTAGAGAATTCAGGGACGAAATTTAGAATATGTTTAACACGCATTTTTCAGCTTGTAACAACAGAACACGTGTTGGCACAACGAATGATTTAGTGTTTTCTCTAAGACACATACTTTATATGCAATCTGAGCCCTTGGATAAACCTTATCGACGATCTGCATGTTATTAGAATCAATCCATGTGCAACCAGTGTTAACCAATTAGCATTAGTTATTCCCACTGCTTATATTGAACCGTTAGATTGGCAGTCAACTGGTCAAGATTGATCCCAGCCGTAGGATTTCCTCTAAGGTTCGAGATCCTTCCTCAACAACTATATAAACCCATCAAGTCTCAACCATTTGATACTTTTGGCCTTCATCCAAATAGAGAGAAATAGAGAGAGTAGATAGAAGAGAGAGGAAAAGAAAAGAGAAGAAGAGAGAGAGAAGAAACCCCAATCTTCGAAACTCAACCTTTGAGTGTTTTCCCTTAATCCAAACACTAAAAACTTTATATTTTCATACACCAGAAAACCTATACCTTGAGTGTTATATCCATTTAGGGTTTCTGTGAGTTTGTTGTTGGATTTGTTCGACGATTGAAGACCTCTTTAAGTCTTAGTTTCTCTCAGAACTCATCTTTAAGAGAATCATGAGTTTCACTGTTGAAACTCGAGTTTTTCCAAAAGAGAAAATCACACGTTTATATTTTTTTTTCACTTTTTCATCTTTTTTTTAGATCCTTTCTGTTTCAAGATATTTTGAAAAAGAAACTTCTATTTTTTAAAGTTATATCAGATCTCTAGAATGCTTGTGTTTCTTGCTTTGTATTTCACGATTTGTGAAATAAATGTGTACAAAAATAAATAGAAACACATATGACCGTGACTAGTTTTAAAAGCAAGGTTTTTTGATCTGATCTTGAGAAGAAGTTATTTGTCAAAATAATTTGAATCAGTATCTGCATGTCATATAGAACCTCTTAATTTATAGGAATTTGTCTGTATAAATAATTTGAGAGGGTGAGTTGCATAAATTTGCATTTAGTTCACATCACAAACACATGCTCACACACGAACACTTAGTCACAGTGGTTCTGTTTGAGAAACTTAGAAATTGAAAGAGTTGCTGGAATCAGAAATCAAGGAAAAGGAGATTAAGGAAAAGGCAAAGAAGCAACAAGAGAAGATCAGTTCTAGTTAGAAAACCTTTGGAGTGGAGTAGCTCATGTAGGTATATCTCTGAACTTAGATTTAGGATCTTTGTGTGTTTGCTAAAGTGTTGTTACTTGAATCTTTATTTTAGTGAATTTTTGGTTTGTGCCGTAGAGGGCACCGTGGATGACTCCCCCAAGACATGTTCCCACAATATGTTCAGTGATGTTCTTCTCTGCGTGCATCACATTCAATAGATGGCGCACTGGGTTATTCTTCCAATAAAGCAAGTAAAATAAAATTGACCACCTAGATCATGCCTTTCTTATCTCAATTTCATTCCAAGTTGGGGTCTTCTTATGCTTGACATTCTTAAATTTAGGATTCTTACCTGGCATATTAGGGCCATAATTAAAAGATTTACTTTTAAGTTTTGAACCTGAAAATTTTCTCGGAGGTATCCTATGTTCAACCCCGCCTGGTAAAAAATTATACCCTTTCTCAAATTTAAAACTAAGGAGGGGGGACCTCCTATGGCAATGATATACATTTTTTGAGCTAGCGGGGCGACGAAGAGATTCAATTTCCTCTCCACAAATAGGAAACCCCAAATAACCATGTACTACACAATCGGATAACGTCCCATAAGATGGAAAATCATGAATTGCCCACATCAACATAGCTCTCAGCATAAACTCTTCTTTGTTAAAAGAGTCAAACGGTTGCACACCCTCTTCCCATAACTCATTTAATTCTTCTACCAAAGGATCCAGATAGACATCGATGTCCTCACTTGATGCCTTTGGCCCATATATCAACAAAGACAATATTGAAAATTCAGGTCTCATGCATTATGAAGGAGGGAGATTGAGTGGTGCTAGGATCACTGTCCATACACTCTAATTGGCGCTTAGATTTGCAAATGGATTAAAACCATCTGTTGAAGGTTGTTGTGAAGGTTTCTAGGGGACAAAAGGAACTTTCGATTTCTCGTGAAAAATCCAAAATTTATAACTATGTTGCATACCTCATCTTAATAAATGTAGTTCAATTGTTTTGCACTCAAACACCTTAGAATTCTTACACTTAGCACACAGACACGAAAACTCTTCATCACTAAGACATCTCTTTGGGCATTCAAATATTCATTAGCAACTCTGAGAAACACATCCCCTAATCTATTTGTCTCACCCATCCACTCTTTGTATTTAGGATATCCCATCACAGCTACTACAAAGAATCTCTTATTATGGGTAAGAATCGTATATTCGTGGATTCATATGAACAAAAGTGTGAACATTTAATTCCCATTAAATAATTTACTACAAGATTGACATTTCATCTTTCAGTGTTATATTATAAAAACAATATAATTCCTATTTCCTCCATCTCCTCTAAATGGTGAGTGGTCCTATCCCATTCAAGACCGCATATTTATGTAATATACTTAACAAATCATGCACAATGTTCCAAATTAAGTAAAATTTGGCAGCTTATCCCCATAGTTTTCCAAGTACACTACAAAGATTCGCAAGTGTAAGTATTATTTTAATATATCAATTGAAATAACACTTAACATCACATCATCTAGTAAGTACCCAAAGAACATTAAGATACGGTAGTAGAATTTCCCCCAAAGTAACAAGTTTAAGACAACATATGAATATTTGAAACTATGTAGTCCCAAACTGTCCAAACGAAACAATATTAGAGATCTCATTATAGGGGTAATGACTCTCGAACGGGTCTAAGGGCTATTGAATGCGTACGCATAATAACTAGAGGGCTAGTATCTATGCGCACTATATGTAATTTAAATTAGTTATAAATATCACAAAACCATTATGTCTTGCGTTCACATGTAGGCATGCACCCCCCGAAGAAAGTGTTATAAAAAAAGTTAACTTATTGTAAATTTACCTATGCATGCCTAGATTATAGTAACTAGAACCACAATAGATAACCAATGGCTATCTATTATGGTGCCTGTTATTACCTTTTACCCTTGTTACTTGTTATATAGCACTTGCTTTGCAGGCTACACGCATGCATATATTCTCATGTGAATGCAAGATTACTTATTACTTGTTCTATAAAATTTACAATATGTTTCATTTAATTATGTCTTATTTATATTTGATTTTTACATAGTTATGTTTCATTTCATATCACAACCCTAAATGCTAGAGAATGCCTAGGGCCAACCAACTTAATAGCCATATAAGTGTTTAAATCCACCAACAATTCAAGAATTTAAAACAACAATGCAAATAATAATGCCTTTTATTAGAAATTCCTAGGGCCAACCAACTCAATGGCCATCTAAATGTTCAAATCCACCAGTCAACAACAATTGAAGAATCCCAAACAATTCAACAATTCAACAATCTCTCTAAGTGTGTGTGTGCGCGCGCGCATGTGTGTGTGTGTATATATATATATATATATATATATATATATATATATATATATAGAGAGAGAGAGAGAGAGAGATGTACAAAAATGTGTGTAGAAAGAGAGAGAGATGGCGACCGCTGCTGCAATTAAAGAGAAAAACAAAATTTCAATTTCAAAATTGAATACCAAAAATCAAATTGACACTATACCAAATTTTAATTTCAATTACAATTTCAATTTCTCATACTAATTTCAATTTCATTTTATAATACCAATTTCAATTTCAATTTCAATTTCAATTTCAATTTCAATTTCAATTTCAATTTCAATTTCAATTTCAATTTCAATTTCAATTTCAATTTCAATTTCAATTTCAATTTCAATTTCAATTTTAATTTGAAATACCAATTTTAATTTATAATACCAATTTCAATTACATTACATTGCAGTATTGGATCGGGTCTTCGAGAGGTGTCGAGCGAATAAGATGAAGATGAATCCACTGAAATGTGTCTTTGGTGTCTCAGCTAGTACATTTTTGGGGTGGTGAAATATCGATTCCAATTTATAATACCCAAAATACACACATAATTTCAATTTCAATTCACACAATTTCAATACATAAAAACTTCAATACACACAATTTAAAACAAATCAATACCCCATACACACACAGAGTGACCCACCCACACATTGACCCACATACACCCACCCACCCACCCACTGACCCATACACACACACAGAGACCCATATACATATACATACACACACACACATACACAAACACACAGAGCCCCCCCACAACTCACACACACACACACACACACACACATACACATATACACACCTCTCATATACACACACTGACCAACACACACACAAACTCACACTCACACACCCACCCAGGAAATATATATATATATATATATATATATATATATATATATATATATAGAGAGAGAGAGAGAGAGAGAGAGAGAGAGAGAGAGAGAGAGATGGAGGGCAAGGGAAACGTGGGAAAGAAAAGGAGAAGCAGCGAGGGTTTTTTATTTTGACTTTGTCACGGATGTATCACAGTCTTTGACCGTGACAAATCCGTGACAACCGCTTGTCACGGTGAAAGACATTGATAAAAAATGTGTATTTTTTTATCACGGTCTTTAACCGTGACAAGGATAGCCGGGTGAAGGGTGCTATTTTGGCCTTCTTGATGTAGTGTCAAATCTATACTGCGCATTTAACGCATTTATTTTGATGTGTTTCCAAATATAACTTTGTCTTTAACTGATATGCACCTTTGTAAGTGTTTGAGTCTTAGGGTTCAAACCAAAGGTTATAATTTTCTTCCGGGATCGGAAACTGTTGGGATTATTTATAGAATTTATTACAAGGTAATGAATACTATGGCTCCCAATATTAAGCAATTAAGTCCTTTTGGTAAAACTGTGTTAATTGACACACATCTTATAGATTTTAATGTTCACACACCTAGAACTATAAGTTGGGACGAAATTGACTTCCCAGAGACTTGGGCTATAAAAAATGTTGTTCCTCCTCAACCGCGTCAGAACCATGATGTAGAAGACATCATTGAGGAAAAAGATGGAGATGTTTTTCTAAATTTTAGAAAATATAATAGGTATCAATCCTCTAGGAGTTACCCTTCTAGAACCCCTTTTGTTACCTACCCTCCATCCTCTTCAAGACACTCTGTCTGTGAAGAAAACCCTAGAAATCCTTCATATCAAGATGATATGAATGTCCATGGTACGTTCATCCATGACCAAATACCACATGGTATTTATGAGAAGAAGGATTCTTCTCAGCGCAGGGAACCTTCCCCTACGCCGTCTGAAATGAATGTCAGACTTTAACCTTTCTTTCTTTTAATGGTTGTTACAATTAACAGGAAAGAAATAAGTGCTGAGTTTAACTTACCAGAATGGGATAGTTTTAGGGCTTGGTACTTTAAAAAGTATGATAAAACTATGTTAGAATTTTATAAAAAAGAATTTTATAAATGGGTGGAAGATAACGAAATAGTTACTTCTTTCGCTGTTTGGTTTCTCATGTTTACAAAGGATAGGCAACTTTTTGTTCTAGAAACAGAAAATCAGCCTAAAACTGATGTTAAACATGAAGCTAAATGGACCACTGTGAATAAACAGATTATATCTGCTGTTCACCCTCCGACTGAACCCCTATCCATAGAAACTGGTAGTACTAGTAAGAGCAGTACCGCTCCTACTATAGAAGCTAGTGACTTTCTTAGAATAGAAACTGACACTAGAATCCTTGGGCACACTAAGGATTTGAACCCCTTGATCAAACAAGGAAATTACACCAACCTTATCCTTAACACGATAGGTAAACAACTCAATAGAATTGAGATAGCCCAGGCACGTAACTCTGTTAAGATCCCTCCAGACTCTGCTAAGAGTCTTGTCAAACCTCTAATTCAACCTCCTATTGAAGTTAAAGGTTTTAAAATGGGAACTAAGACAGAATTTATGTCCCATCTTAAAGAGATCGAGAAAGATCTCAAAGGATTAAAGCTGAATACTTTATCCCATGATGATTCTTATTCTGAATCAGATATCTCTTTTAAAGATGTTCAAGGTTTTGAACTTCCTTTTGGTCGTCCCCCTGAGGTTAATAAAATTACTTATAGTAATAATATTGGCCCAGCTAGGAATTACTACCATAGGCCAACCCCTCAAGATTTGCTCTTTGAAGAGGGCGCCGTGATGCAGAATACTTTTCACGGTAAATCAATCTATGATTGGAATCTGGATGGAAAAACTGAGTCCCAGATTTATGAGATGATTCATCAAATGACTATGTATGCCACCATATGTAAGCATAATGATGCTCCTGATCATAGCATTGCGCAGATGATAACTGCTGGATTTACTGGTACCATCAGAGGATGGTGGGGAAATATTCTGACTGAACATCAGAGAAATGAGATTTTGACTGCCATAAAAATTGTCAAGAATGAGCACCAGCAAGACATTGGGGTACCGGATGCCGTTTATACCCTTATGCTCGCCATTGTTCATCCCTTTATTGGAAGCACTGAGTCCCATGACGAACGTAATAGAGAATTATTACAAAACCTTAGATGTCCCACTCTTAGCCAGTTTAGGTGGTACAAGGACGTGTTACTTGCTAGGGTTACTCAGAGAGGCGATGGCAACTCTGAGCACTGGAAAGCCAAATTCATTGATGGCCTTCCTAATTTCTTCGCTGAGAAAGTGCGTAAGAAGATGAGACACGCCAATGGTGGTATCTCTATCCCTTACTCAAATTATACTTATGGTCAGCTCGTAAGTATTGTCATTCAGGATGGTCTCTCCCTCTGTAATGACCTTAAGTTGCAGAGACAACTTAAGAAGCAGAATCTTTCAGGAAAGAAAGAACTTGGTGAGTTTTGTGAGCAATTTGCTTTTGACACAGGAACTTCTACCCGTAAAGTCTCCAAAAAGACTAAAAAGGTTCCTAAAAAACCCACTTATAAACGTAAGAAGAAAAGGGCTTATATTCCTAAAGAAAAAGAATATAAACATAAAAAGAAATTTGTTAAGAAGAAAACTAACAAATCTGGCCCTAAATGCTTTAAATTTGGTAAATTTGGCCACTATGCTAATAAGTGTAAAATGGAAGCTAAGATTAGCAACCTTCAGATTGATGAACATCTGAAGTTTCAGTTAAGCAAGCTTTTGCTTAACTCTAGTTCCTCTGAAGAACAAGAGGACTCCTCCTCTGAGAGAGATGATGACCTTTGCTATATTCAAAGCTCTAGTGACTCAGATGTCTCCAAGAATGGAGACTGTCAGTGTAATGAATTAACTAAGAGATGCGATCATCTCCAATCCATAATTCAATTAAATGGATTAAGTCTTAATGTCCTTACCAGTCATCAGCAGAACATGATTGATGTTATCAATCAAGTCACTGACCCTGACATTAAGCTCAAACTTATTAAGTCTTGTTATGCTCAGGAAGAGAGTTCCATTCTTAATTCTTCTAAAGAGTACAGCCTTAAGGAAGTACTTAATCGTTTAGAAAAATCTGGAACTGATAGCAAGCTTGCTAGTCTTAATGATCTAAGACATGAAGTTAATACACTTAAAACTGAGTTAGGACAACTTAAGTTACAGTATGACAAAATGCAGACTGAGATTGATAGTCTCAAGAATGCTCAGAAGCATTCTGATCCAGGAACTTCAAACACTACTCCTCAAATGTGGTAGAGGCAGAACAACATTTTTTATAGCCCAAGTCTCTGGAAGTCAATTTCGTCCCAACTTATAGTTCTAGGTGTGTGAACATTAGAATCTATAAGATGTGTGTCAATTAACACAGTTTTACCAAAAGGACTCAATTGCTTAATATTGGGAGCCATAGTATTCATTACCTTGTAATAAATTCTATAAATAATCCCAACAGTTTCCGATCCCGGAAGAAAATTATAACCTTTGGTTTGAACCCTAAGACTCAAACACTTACAAAGGTGCATATCAGTTAAAGACAAAGTTATATTTGGAAACACATCAAAATAAACTGGTCCATTACATAAACTAGTTTCGATTGCTCCCATCAAAGATTGTCTAAAATTAGTACATCTTCCATCACGAAGTGTAGCTTGGAGACAGGCGTTCATGCCAGAAAGGGTCAAGGGTTTAAAAGCAATTTGAATTAAACCTACATGAATAAAGTGATAATTTTTATCCTTTATATGATTTATCAAATCATCCCGTTTAAAGAGCTCGATACTCTTATCTTGCTCGTCCAGACTAAGGGTTTGTTCCATAGTCTTAATAGCATATTTGCTACGAAAGTTATACCAGTTAGTGTTGTATATAACTTTAGGGTGGACGTTAGGTATAGTCCATCTGTTCAGATCCTTCTGAACATCAAATTCAATTAAAGAAGAGTTCTTCGTGAACTCTTGTGTTGTGTGTGTATCTATGGTTTGTTTTTCCATAATACAGATGTTAATGTTTAGAATAGTAATGCAATCATGGTCTGGAATAGAAAGACATTAATCAAATCAAAATATTTATTTAAATAAAACAATATGCAAATCAAAATTCTGAATCTAAATGAATTAATATTTAAATCGAAATTTGCCAGTTAAATGAATATAATAAGCCAAATTAGAAATCACTTTTGATACCCTGTGGTCAACGATTTACTTTGGGAATAAGCCTAACGCCTCCCCGGCTAAACGGCAACCCGGTTACGCGACAAGTTACCAGTATATCACAACCAGACTTCTATTTCTCCTTATTATTATCATTTAAATTAGGTTTTCAATATGAATAGTAATCATTTAAATTAGGATTTTAATGTGAATAGTGATTATTTAAATGAATATTCTGATGTGAATAGTAAAATACTATTCACGCCGATGAAAAGTGATTTACTGTTCAAACGTGCATTATACCTGACAATAGTAACTGTTATTACTTCCGTACATCAGAAACATCATATTTTTTACTGTTCCGATGCCTGGAAGATCATAAAGTTACTGTTCCGTGATAATACATCAGACCAGAATATTACATTCTAAACACTAACACACAAATTAGCCAATCATGGCTCTGATACCAACAATTAGAGGATCGTTATGCGAAAATATAATAACTGGAAATTATTACAAACTTATTATTACAGACTGGAATTAAAGACAGAAATTAAAACTTACAAGAAGGAAGTCCACCGGAATGTAGCCGGGAAGTTCTTATTACAAATATATATATATATATATATATATATATATAGAGAGAGAGAGAGAGAGAGAGAGCTAAGTAAATGAAAGCGTAAGGAATGAAGAGGGGAAGCCCTCTATTTATACACGGAGAGAGGAATAAATAATTCCTCAGATGGGGCCCTTCATAATGAAAGGCTTGACAAAGTCTCTTGTCGTCTAACGTCGGCTGATGGGCCAGGTGGGCCAGGTGGGACCAGACAAGTCACGGGCGTCTGCCTGTGGGTTGAAAAGTCACAGAAAGCCTTGTTGTTTTGCGTCGGCGAGCATCTTCTGTGGGACCGACTGGGGCCAGGTGGGCCAGTCACCTCAAATCATCTAGGCCATCTGCGCCAGTGTCGGGTGCTGAGTCATCCAATCGTCTTGTTAGGAGCTCCGTCCTCAGTGAGTCGAAGAAAGCTTGTCTTAGCTAGATATTGGTCATATCACCAACTCTTGGATGAATGTCTCCTGAATCTGGAAAGGGGTCTTCATCAGGATTCTGGGATTCTCCGGCCAGACAAAAGAAAGGATTGTCCTTTTGAGCAGAAGCCATTGATGCATCATCATCATCATCATCAGAAGGGAGAGGAATGGGATTCCGACCAGGTTTCACTGGAACACTAGAAGAAATACCATCTCCAAAAGCAGTTTTAAACTGGTTCTGGGTAAACTCCATAGCTTTTTGCAATATCTCTTGCTCCGTTGCTCTGGGGAACTGCTTCTTCAGGGCAGCTTTCAAATCCAAAATTGGATTAGGTGCAGGCATCATCTGATCTGCAGGGGGCGGCGAATCATCGACGAAGTTCATGTAGTTGCTCAGACTACTCCTCATTTGCCCAATAGTGGAACCAATATCTACACCACTCCACCACCGGTAAAAGAAGATGCGTTCAAGTAGAGGAATATTGTGATCATTGACTCTACAACGCAGATCCCAGCTGAAGATCCAAGGAATATCCATCTCTGTGAAAAAGAGTAGGGTGTTTAATCCTACCGGAACTTTGTTTTTCCCCTTTAAAAGAGGATGAAATTGATTCCAGGGAAGAAAAAGTTTTGCCTGGGTAATTTCATCGGGGAAGAAGTCAATTCCTGGGCCAAATTTGTCCCACCAATTGAACACCCATCCTGGGTAAGATTTTCGCAAAGAGTTTGGGCACAAAACAAAAAACCAAGTGTGTTTGTGCTCTGCATTTTGGTAATAAAATGCTTTAGTCCAAGCCTGGACATAATCCCAATAATTATAGGATCCACCAGCATGCGAACTTAATTTTTGCGCTTTTAAAGGATGGATTCCCCATTCTCGGGGAGATATGAATTTCTTCAAAACAGCCTTGCTATAAGCAATGGGGGAATGAGAATTTCCCTGGTGTCTGTTAGTATGATTGAACACCACTGATTCAGTTTCTACGAGAATCGCCTCGTATACCGTCCGGTATTTGCCTTCTTGCACTTGATAATTATGAGTATCAAGATACTGGGACTTAATTTCCCAGGGCGCAGACATCTGCTGCTTGTCCTCTTCATTTAGGATCAGTACTAATTCAGAAATCCTGTTATTAGGAATGAATTTGTACTTGATCGTTTCTAAGACCTCTTTAGCAGACTTCTTCTTGCTAAAAGGGTTAAGAGGGGGAGCATTCTTCTCCCTGTTCTTCGCGCTCTGGCGAAGGAATTCAACATAATCCTGTATCGGAGGATATTGATCATCATTCACGATGATCTTTTCTTTTCCAGGCCGGCGAGAATACCCGCTGCTGTTGCCTCTACCACGCCCACGAGAGGGGCCACTCATCGGTCCTGCAGAAACTCTCTAATTAGAAAATCGGGAAGAGAGTTGTTTTCCCCTTTGATATGTTCTATATCAAAATCAAAAGCCGATAAGTTTGCTTGCCATCTGGCAAAAATCTGTTTTGAAACAATATTTTCAACATCTTTTTGTAAAACCTGTTTAACAGCACTGCAATCAATTCGCAGTAAAAATTTCTGATTTAATAAATCATCTTGAAATTTTGAAATGCATTTTACAACAGAAAAGATTTCGTTCTTAATGGTGGAGTAATTTTTTGAGGCATCTTTCCAAGATCCTGAAGTAAAACGAACAAGTTCTTCTTTTTTGGTTAAAGAATTTATTTGTTTTAAAATACCACCAAAACCTAAATCAGAGGCGTCAGTCTCGACTATTTTGAAAAAAGAAGGGTTTGCTAAAGTTATACAAGGCAATTGCTTGACTTTCAGTTTAATTTTCTGAACAGCTTTAGTGTGCTCATCAGTCCATGGAGCAGGATTCTTTTTTAATCTTGAATAAAGGATTGCACTGTCTTGTGCAAGATTTTTGTAATAGTCACCAATATAATTGAGACTACCCAGAAATCTTTGAAGTTGCGTCTTTTCCTTGAGCTCATCAGGGAATTTAGAAGCAAATTCAATACTTCTGTCAATGGGGAGTATCTTCCCTTCTCCAATATTATGTCCTAAAAATCTAACATTAGTTTGAAAAATTTTCATTTTAGGAGCGGAGACAACTAATCCATTAGTTTTAACAACATCTTTAAATTTTTTTAAATGTTTAAAGTGTTGGTCAATTGAAGCAGAGAAGATAAGGATATCATCAATGTAAACAATTGAAAAATCTGAAAAAGGATTAAAAATATCGTTCATGATATTTTGGAATTCAGAAGGGGCGTCCTTGAGGCCAAAAGGTAAAACATTCCATTGGTAATGTCCAAATGGAACCACAAAGGCAGTTTTATATCTATCTTGTGGTGCTATTTGGATCTGCCAATAGCCAGATTTTAAATCAAATTTTGAGAAAATCTTGGCAGAATGCAACCTATCTAACAAATCCTTTTTGTTAGGAATTGGATATCTTATCCATTGCAAAACTTTGTTAAGGGGCTTATAATTGATCACAAGCCTGGGAACACCATGCTCTTGTTCAGCAGCCTTGTTAACATAAAAAGCTGTACAACTCCAAGGAGAATAACTTTTAGTTATAAGCTTTTTGTTTAACAAGCTCTGGATCTCATCCTTGCAAAGGTCGAGGAGCTCAGTCTTCATCTGACTGGGTCTAGCTTTGGTCGGAATGGATCTTTCATGAAAATCTTTTTCATAAGGAAGAGAAACAATATGTTTCTTTCTGTCCCAAAAAGCATTTGGGATATCACTGTAAATTTCTGCTGTTAATTGATTCTTAACAACCTGAATTTTGCTCATGATATTAGGGGACATTAAATTCTTTTTAATGTTGAGATTAGAGATTTCTTTCTGAAGAAAATTAAGGTGATTTTCTTTGAAAATAATGTTATTAGTCAAAGAGTTAATTTTCTTAATCTCTGGACGAGTGATAAATTCAAAAACAATTCTTTGGTTTTGAATAGTGGTGTATATACCATTAGAATCAATTTTATCAATGGGCATAAGCATAGATAAAAAAGGAGTACCTAGAATTATCTGTTGAGATAAATTGCCAATTAGCAGAAAGGTGCTGTCTAAACAAATTCCATTGTTACAGATGGCAACATTGGTTAATTTAAACCTAATGCCCATGCTATCTCCGCTAGCATTAAACAAAGATTGAGTAGTCTTCTCAAAGTATTCAGTAGGAACAATTCCTTCATGAATACAATTCATATCAGCACCGCTATCAACAAGGGCAATGATGTTACAAAGAGAAAATTCTTTGTTAATCACAAGGTTGATAGTAGTATACCACTTTTGACTTGGTACACGGCTGATAATACCTAAATAATCCATAGAATCTTCAGTACTAGGAGTAGTGTTTGAAGTTCCTGGATCAGAATGCTTCTGAGCATTCTTGAGACTATCAATCTCAGTCTGCAATTTGTCATGCTGTAACTTAAGTTGTCTTAACTCAGTTTTAAGTGTATTAACTTCATGTCTTAGATCATTAAGACTAGCAGGCTTGCTATCAGTTCCAGATTTTTCTAAACGATTAAGTACTTCCTTAAGGCTGTACTCTTTAGAAGAATCGGGAATGGAACTCTCTTCCTGAGCATAACAAGACTTAATAAGTTTGAGCTTAATGTCAGGGTCAGTGACTTGATTGATAACATCAATCATGTTCTGCTGCTGACTGGTAAGGACATTAAGACTTAATTCATTTAATTGAATTATGGATTGGAGATAAACGCATCTCTTAGTTAATTCATTACACTGACAGTCTCCATTCTTGGAGACATCTGAGTCACTAGAGCTTTGAATATAGCAAAGCTCATCATCGCTCTCAGAGGAGGAGTCCTCTTGTTCTTCAGAGGAACTGAAGTTAAGCAAAAGCTTGCTTAACTGAGACTTCAGATGTTCATCAATCTGAAGGTTGCTAATCTTAGCTTCCATTTTACACTTATTAGCATAGTGGCCAAATTTACCACATTTAAAGCATTTAGGGCCAGATTTGTTAGTTTTCTTCTTAACAAATTTCTTTTTATGTTTATATTCTTTTTCTTTAGGAATATAAGCCCTTTTCTTCTTACGTTTATAGGTGGGTTTTTTAGGAACCTTTTTAGTCTTTTTGGAGACTTTACGGGTAGAAGTTCCTGTGTCAAAAGCAAAGTGCTCACAAAACTCACCAAGTTCTTTCTTTCCTGAAAGATTCTGCTTCTTAAGTTGTCTCTGCAACTTAAGGTCATTACAGAGGGAGAGACCCTCCTGAATGACAATACTTATGAGCTGACCATAAGTATAATTTGAGTAAGGGATAGAGATACCACCATTGGCGTCTCTCATCTTCTTACGCACTTTCTCAGCGAAGAAAGTAGGAAGGCCATCAATGAATTTGGCTTTCCAGTGCTCAGAGTTGCCATCGCCTCTCTGAGTAACCCTAGCAAGGAACACGTCCTTGTACCACCTAAACTGGCTAAGAGTGGGACATCTAAGGTTTTGTAATAATTCTCTATTACGTTCGTCATGGGACTCAGTGCTGCCAATAAAGTGATGAACAATGGCGAGCATAAGGGTATAAACGGCATCCGGTACCCCAATGTCTTGCTGGTGCTCATTCTTGACAATTTTTATGGCAGTCAAAATCTCATTTCTCTGATGTTCAGTCAGAATATTTCCCCACCATCCTCTGATGGTACCAGTAAATCCAGCAGTTATCATCTGCGCAATGCTATGATCAGGAGCATCATTATGCTTACATATGGTGTCATACATAGTCATTTGATGAATCATCTCATAAATCTGGGACTCAGTTTTTCCATCCAGATTCCAATCATAGATTGATTTACCGTGAAAAGTATTCTGCATCACGGCGCCCTCTTCAAAGAGCAAATCTTGGGGGGTTGGCCTATGGTAGTAATTCCTAGCTGGGCCAATATTATTACTATAAGTAATTTTATTAACCTCAGGGGGACGACCAAACGAAAGTTCAAAACCTTGAACATCTTTAAAAGAGATATCTGATTCAGAATCAGAATCATCATGGGATAAAGTATTTAGCTTTAATCCTTTGAGATCTTTCTCGATCTCTTTAAGATGGGACATAAATTCTGTCTTAGTTCCCATTTTAAAACCTTTAACTTCAATAGGAGGTTGAATTAGAGGTTTGACAAGACTCTTAGCAGAGTCTGGAGGGATCTTAACAGAGTTATGTGCCTGGGCTATCTCAATTCTATTGAGTTGTTTACCTATCGTGTTAAGGATAAGGTTGGTGTAATTTCCTTGTTTGATCAAGGGGTTCAAATCCTTATTGAGCCGAAGGATTCTAGTGTCAGTTTCTATTCAAAGAAAGGCACTAGCTTCTATAGTAGGAGCGGTACTGCTCTTACTAGTACTACCAGTTTCTATGGATAGGGGTTCAGTCGGAGGGTGAACAGCAGATATAATCTGTTTATTCACAGTGGTCCATTTAGCTTCATGTTTAACATCAGTTTTAGGCTGATTTTCTGTTTCTAGAACAAAAAGTTGCCTATCCTTTGTAAACATGAGAAACCAAACAGCGAAAGAAGTAACTATTTCGTTATCTTCCACCCATTTATAAAATTCTTTTTTATAAAATTCTAACATAGTTTTATCATACTTTTTAAAGTACTAAGCCCTAAAACTATCCCATTCTGGTAAGTTAAACTCAGCACTTATTTCTTTCCTGTTAATTGTAAAAACAATTAAAAGAAAGAAAGGTTAAAGTCTGACATTCATTTCAGACGGCGTAGGGGAAGGTTCCCTGCGCTGAGAAGAATCCTTCTTCTCATAAATACCATGTGGTATTTGGTCATGGATGAACGTACCATGGACATTCATTTTACACTTATTAGCATAGTGGCCAAATTTACCCCATTTAAAGCATTTAGGGCCAGATTTGTTATTTTTCTTCTTAAAAAATTTCTTTTTATGTTTATATTCTTTTTCTTTAGGAATATAAGCCCTTTTATTCTTACGTTTAAAGGTGGGTTTTTTAGGAACCTTTTTAGTCTTTTTGGAGACTTTACGGGTAGAAGTTCCTGTGTCAAAAGCAAACTGCTCACAAAACTCACCAAGTTCTTTCTTTCCTGAAAGATTATGCTTCTTAAGTTGTCTCTGCAACTTAAGGTCATTAGAGAGGGAGAGACCCTCCTGAATGACAATACTTATGAGCTGACCATAAGTATAATTTGAGTAAGGGATAGAGATACCACCATTGGCATCTCTCATATTCTTACGCACTTTCTCAGCGAAGAAAGTAGGAAGGCCATCAATGAATTTGGCTTTCTAGTGCTCAGAGTTGCCATCGCCTCTCTGAGTAACCCTAGCAAGGAACACGTCCTTGTACCACCTAAACTGGCTAAGAGTGGGACATCTAAGGTTTTGTAATAATTCTCTATTACGTTCGTCATGGGACTCAGTACTGCCAATAAAGTGATGAACAATGGCGAGCATAAGGGTATAAACGGCATCCGGTACCCCAATGTCTTGCTGGTGCTCATTATTGACAATTTTTATGGCAGTCAAAATCTCATTTCTCTGATGTTCAGTCAGAATATTTCCCCACCATCCTCTGATGGTACCAGTAAATCCAGCAGTTATCATCTGCGCAATGCTATGATCAGGAGCATCATTATGCTTACATATGGTGGCATACATAGTCATTTGATGAATCATCTCATAAATCTGGGACTCAGTTTTTCCATCCAGATTCCAATCATAGATTGATTTATCGTGAAAAGTATTCTGCATCACGGCGCCCTCTTCAAAGAGCAAATCTTGGGGGGTTGGCCTATGGTAGTAATTCCTAGCTGGGCCAATATTATTACTATAAGTAATTTTATTAACCTCAGGGGGACGACCAAAAGAAAGTTCAAAACCTTGAACATCTTTAAAAGAGATATCTGATTCAGAATCAGAATCATCATGGGATAAAGTATTTAGCTTTAATCCTTTGAGATCTTTCTCGATCTCTTTAAGATGGGACATAAATTCTGTCTTAGTTTCCATTTTAAAACCTTTAACTTCAATAGGAGGTTGAATTAGAGGTTTGACAAGACTCTTAGCAGAGTCTGGAGGGATCTTAACAGAGTTATGTGCCTGGGCTATCTCAATTCTATTGAGTTGTTTACCTATCGTGTTAAGGATAAGGTTGGTGTAATTTCCTTGTTTGATCAAGGGGTTCAAATCCTTAGTGTGCCCAAGGATTCTAGTGTCAGTTTCTATTCTAAGAAAGGCACTAGCTTATATAGTAGGAGCGGTACTGCTCTTACTAGTACTACCAGTTTCTATGGATAGGGGTTCAGTCGGAGGGTGAACAGCAGATATAATCTGTTTATTCACAGTGGTCCATTTAGCTTCATGTTTAACATCAGTTTTAGGCTGATTTTCTGTTTCTAGAACAAAAAGTTGCCTATCCTTTGTAAACATGAGAAACCAAACAGCGAAAGAAGTAACTATTTCGTTATCTTCCACCCATTTATAAAATTCTTTTTTATAAAATTCTAACATAGTTTTATCATACTTTTTAAAGTACCAAGCCCTAAAACTATCCCATTCTGGTAAGTTAAACTCAGCACTTATTTCTTTCCTGTTAATTGTAAAAACAATTAAAAGAAAGAAAGGTTAAAGTCTGACATTCATTTCAGATGGCGTAGGGGAAGGTTCCCTGCGCTGAGAAGAATCCTTCTTCTCATAAATACCATGTGGTATTTGGTCATGGATGAACGTACCATGGACATTCATATCATCTTGATATGAAAGGTTTCTAGGGTTTTCTTCACAGACAGAGTGTCTTGAAGAGGATGGAGGGTAGGTTACAAAAGGGGTTCTTGAAGAGTAACTCTTAGAGGATTGACACCTATTATATTTTCTAAAATTTAGAAAAACATTTCCATCTTTTTCCTCAATGTTGTCTTCTACATCATGGTTCTGACGCGGTTGAGGAGGAACAACATTTTTTATAGCCCAAGTCTCTGGGAAGTCAATTTCGTCCCAACTTATAGTTCTAGGTATGTGAACATTAGAATCTATAAGATGTGTGTCAATTAACACAGTTTTACCAAAAGGACTTAATTGCTTAATATTGGGAGCCATAGTATTCATTACCTTGTAATAAATTCTATAAATAATCCCAACAGTTTCCGATCCCGGAAGAAAATTATAACCTTTGGTTTGAACCCTAAGACTCAAACACTTACAAAGGTGCATATCAGTTAAAGACAAAGTTATATTTGGAAACACATCAAAATAAACTGGTCCATTACATAAACTAGTTTCGATTGCTCCCATCAAAGATTGTCTAAAATTAGTACATCTTCCATCACGAAGTGTAGCTTGGAGACAGGCGTTCATGCCAGAAAGGGTCAAGGGTTTAAAAGAAATTTGAATTAAACCTACATGAATAAAGTGATAATTTTTATCCTTTATATGATTTAGAAAATCATCCCGTTTAAAGAGCTCGATACTCTTATCTTGTTCGTCCAGACTAAGGGTTTGTTCCTTAGTCTTAATAGCATATTTGCTACGAAAGTTATACCAGTTAGTGTTGTATATAACTTTAGGATGAACCTTAGGAATAGTCCATCTGTTCAGATCCTTCTGAACATCAAATTCAATTAAAGAAGAGTTCTTCGTGAACTCTTGTGTTGTGTGTGTATCAATGGTTTGTTCTTCCATAATACAGATGTTAATGTTTAGAATAGTAATACAATCATGGTCTGGAATAGAAAGACATTAATCAAATCAAAATATTTATTTAAATAAAACAATATGCAAATTGGTGGAATCAATTATCAGGTGATATCCCAAGCTCCATTGGTGATGTTGTAATGGTAACTTCTCTCTCCTTGGCACATAATAAGTTTGAAGGATCAATCCCTGAATCATTAGGCAAGTTGGTGAGCTTGGAATATTTGGATTTATCTTATAATGAGTTATCAGGAGTCATTCCTAAGTCATTGGAGGAACTTCGGTATCTAAACTATTTCAATACGTCTTGTAATAGACTAGAAGGGGAAATTCCGAACGAAGGGAGGTTTGCAAACTTCACAGCCCAGTCATATATGGAAAATGACGCATTATGTGGTGCTCCTCGACTACATGTTCAGCTGTGCAAAACAAAAACACATCGAAATTTAGAATCAAAAGTTTTACCACTATTGAAATATATTTTACCCTCTGTAGCAGCAACAGTCCTTGTAGTGTCCCTTATAATTGTGTGGATAATGCGCCAGGAGAGGAATCTAAAATTAGTGTCCCAAGAAGATTCAATACCTCTTTCTTGGAGAAAGATTTCTTGCCATGAGATTTTTCAAGCAACGGATGCATTTAGTGAAAGTAACCTACTTGGTATGGGGAATGTTGGTTCAGTATATAAAGGCACACTTCTAGATGGGATGAATGTTGCAGTGAAGGTTTTCAATTTGACATTGGAAAGAGACTTCAAGAGTTTTGATGTTGAATGCGATGTAATGAGTAATGTTCGTCATCGAAACCTGATAAAAATCATCAGCAGTTGCACCAATTTGGATTTCAAAGCTTTGGTACTAGAGTACATGCCTAAAGGGAGCCTCGAGATGTGGTTGTATTCTCACAACTATTGTTTGGATATCCTACAAAGATTAAATATATCAATAGATGTTGCATCATCCATGGAATATCTGCATCATGGTCATACGACACCCATTGTTCACTGTGATTTGAAGCCCAACAATGTCATACTTGATGAAGATATGGTTGCACATGTCTGTGATTTTGGTATTTCTAAACTTCTGGGTGAAAAGGAGTTTATGGCACAAACCAAGACCTTTGCAACAATTGGGTATATGGCACCAGGTGAGTTTCATGTTCATAACTACCAACAAGTAGAGGATCGTTATGCGGAAATATAATAACTGGAAATTATTACAAACTTATTATTACAGACTGGAATTAAATACAGAAATTAAAACTTACAAGAAGGAAGTCTACCGGAATGTAGCCGGGAAGTTCTTATTACAAATATATATATATATAAATATATATAGAGAGAGAGAGCTAAGTAAATGAAAGCGTAAGGAATGAAGAGGGGAAGCACTCTATTTATACACGGAGAGAGGAATAAATAATTCCTCAGATGGGGCCCTTCATAATGAAAGGCTTGACAAAGTCTCTTGTCGTCTAACGTCGGCTGATGGGCCAGGTGGGACCAGACAAGTCACGGGCGTCTGCCTGTGGGTTGAAAAGTCACAGAAAGCCTTGTTGTTTTGCGTCGGTGAGCATCTTCTGTGGGACCGACTGGGGCCAGGTGGGCCAGTCACCTCAAATCATCTAGGCCATCTGCGCCAGTGTCGGGTGCTGAGTCATCCAATCGTCTTGTTGGGAGCTCCGTCCTCAGTGAGTCGAAGAAAGCTTGTCTTAGCTGGATATTGGTCATATCACCAACTCTTGGATGGATGTCTCCTAAATCTGGAAAGGGGTCTTCATCAGGATTCTGGGATTCTCCGGCCAGACAAAAGAAAGGATTGTCCTTTTGAGCAGAAGCCATTGATGCATCATCATCATCATCATCATCAGAAGGGAGAGGAATGGGATTCCGACCAGGTGTCACTGGAACACTAGAAGCAATACCATCTCCAAAAGCAGTTTTAAACTGGTTCTGGGTAAACTCCATAGCTTTTTGCAATATCTCTTGCTCCGTTGCTCTGGGGAACTGCTTCTTCAGGGCAGCTTTCAAATCCAAAATTGGATTAGGTGCAGGCATCATCTGATCTGCAGGGGGCGGCGAATCATCGACGAAGTTCATGTAGTTGCTCAGACTACTCCTCATTTGCCCAATAGTGGAACCAATATCTACACCACTCCACCACCGGTAAAAGAAGATGCGTTCAAGTAGAGGAATATTGTGATCATTGACTCTACAACGCAGATCCCAGCTGAAGATCCAAGGAATATCCATCTCTGTGAAAAAGAGTAGGGTGTTTAATCCTACCGGAGCTTTGTTTTTCCCCTTTAAAAGAGGATGAAATTGATTCCAGGGAAGAAAAAGTTTTGCCTGGGTAATTTCATCGGGGAAGAAGTCAATTCCTGGGCCAAATTTGTCCCACCAATTGAACACCCATCCTGGGTAAGATTTTCGCAAAGAGTTTGGGCACAAAACAAAAAACCAAGTGTGTTTGTGCTCTGCATTTTGGTAATAAAATGCTTTAGTCCAAGCCTGGACATAATCCCAATAATTATAGGATCCACCAGCATGCGAACTTAATTTTTGCGCTTTTAAAGGATGGATTCCCCATTCTCGGGGAGATATGAATTTCTTCAAAACAGCCTTGCTATAAGCAATGGGGGAATGAGAATTTCCCTGGTGTCTGTTAGTATGATTGAACACCACTGATTCAGTTTCTACGAGAATCGCCTCGTATACCGTCCGGTATTTGCCTTCTTGCACTTGATAATTATGAGTATCAAGATACTGGGACTTAATTTCCCAGGGCGCAGACATCTGCTGCTTGTCCTCTTCATTTAGGATCAGTACTAATTCAGAAGTCCTGTTATTAGGAATGAATTTGTACTTGATCGTTTCTAAGACCTCTTTAGCAGACTTCTTCTTGCTAAAAGGGTTAAGAGGGAGAGCATTCTTCTCCCTGTTCTTCGCGCTCTGGCGAAGGAATTCAACATAATCCTGTATCGGAGGATATTGATCATCATTCACGATGATCTTTTCTTTTCCAGGCCGGCGAGCATACCCGCTGCTGTTGCCTCTACCACGCCCACGAGAGGGGCCACTCATCGGTCCTGCAGAAACTCTCTAGTTAGAAAATCGGGAAGAGAGTTGTTTTCCCCTTTGATATGTTCTATATCAAAATCAAAAGACGATAAGTTTGCTTGCCATCTGGCAAAAATCTGTTATAAAACAATATTTTCAACATCTTTTTGCAAAACCTGTTTAACAGCACTGCAATCAATTCGCAGTAAAAATTTCTGATTTAATAAATCATCTTGAAATTTTGAAATGCATTTTACAACAGAAAAGATTTATTTCTTAATGGTGGAGTAATTTTTTGAGGCATCTTTCCAAGATCCTGAAGTAAAACGAACAAGTTCTTCTTTTTTGGTTAAAGAATTTATTTGTTTTAAAATACCACTAAAACCTAAATCAGAGGCGTCAGTCTCGACTATTTTGAAAAAAGAAGGGTTTGCTAAAGCTAGACAAGGCAATTGCTTGACTTTCAGTTTTATTTTCTGAACAGCTTTAGTGTGCTCATCAGTCCATGGAGCAGGATTCTTTTTTAATCTTGAATAAAGGATTGCACTGTCTTGTGCAAGATTTTTGTAATAGTCACCAATATAATTGAGACTACCCAGAAATCTTTGAAGTTGCGTCTTTTCCTTGAGCTCATCAGGGAATTTAGAAGCAAATTCAATACTTCTGTCAATGGGGAGTATCTTCCCTTCCCCAATATTATGTCCTAAAAATCTAACATTAGTTTGAAAAATTTTCATTCTAGGAGCGGAGACAACTAATCCATTAGTTTTAACAACATCTTTAAAAAAATTTAAATGTTTAAAGTGTTGGTCAATTGAAGCAGAGAAGATAAGGATATCATCAATGTAAACAATTGAAAAATCTGAAAAAGGATTAAAAATATCGTTCATGATATTTTGGAATTCAGAAGGGGCGTTCTTGAGCCCAAAAGGTAAAACATTCCATTGGTAATGTGCAAATGGAACCACAAAGGCAGTTTTATATCTATCTTGTGGTGCTATTTGGATCTGCTAATAGCCAGATTTTAAATCAAATTTTGAGAAAATCTTGGCAGAATGCAACCTATCTAACAAATCCTTTTTGTTAGGAATTGGATATCTTATCCATTGCAAAACTTTGTTAAGGGGATTATAATTAATCACAAGCCTGGGAACACCACGCTCTTGTTCAGCAGCCTTGTTAACATAAAAAGCTGTACAACTCCAAGGAGAATAACTTTTAGTTATAAGCTTTTTGTTTAACAAGCTCTGGATCTCATCCTTGCAAAGGTCGAGGAGCTCAGTCTTCATCTGACTGGGTCTAGATTTGGTCGGAATGGATCTTTCATGAAAATCTTTTTCATAAGGAAGAGAAACTATATGTTTCTTTCTGTCCCAAAAAGCATTTGGGATATCACTGCAAATTTCTGCTGTTAATTGATTCTTAACAACCTGAATTTTGCTCATGATATTAGGGGACATTAAATTCTTTTTAATGTTGAGATTAGAGATTTCTTTCTGAAGAAAATTAAGGTGATTTTCTTTGAAAATAATGTTATTAGTCAAAGAGTTAATTTTCTTAATCTCTGGACGAGTGATAAATTCAAAAACAATTCTTTGGTTTTGAATAGTGGTGTATATACCACTAGAATCAATTTTATCAATGGGCATAAGCATAGATAAAAAAGGAGTACCTAGAATTATCTGTTGAGATAATTCGCCAATTAGCAGAAAGGTACTGTCTAAACAAATTCCATTGTTACAGATGGCAACATTGGTTAATTTAAACCTAATGCCCATGCTATCTCCGCTAGCATTAAACAAAGATTGATTAGTCTTCTCAAAGTATTCAGTAGGAACAATTCCTTCATGAATACAATTCATATCAGCACCACTATCAACAAGGGCAATGATGTTACAAAGAGAAAATTCTTTGTTAATCACAAGGTTGATAGTAGTATACCACTTTTGACTTGGTACACGGCTGATAATACCTAAATAATCCATAGAATCTTCAGTACTAGGATTAGTGTTTGAAGTTCCTGGATCAGAATGCTTCTGAGCATTCTTGAGACTATCAATCTCAGTCTGCAATTTGTCATGCTGTAACTTAAGTTGTCTTAACTCAGTTTTAAGTGTATTAACTTCATGTCTTAGATCATTAAGACTAGCAGGCTTGCTATCAGTTCCAGATTTTTCTAAACGATTAAGTACTTCCTTAAGGCTGTACTCTTTAGAAGAATCGGGAATGGAACTCTCTTCCTGAGCATAACAAGACTTAATAAGTTTGAGCTTAACGTCAGGGTCAGTGACTTGATTGATAACATCAATCATGTTCTGCTGCTGACTGGTAAGGACATTAAGACTTAATTCATTTAATTGAATTATGGATTGGAGATGATCGCATCTCTTAGTTAATTCATTACACTGACAGTCTCCATTCTTGGAGACATCTGAGTCACTAGAGCTTTGAATATAGCAAAGCTCATCATCGCTCTCAGAGGAGGAGTCCTCTTGTTCTTCAGAGGAACTGAAGTTAAGCAAAAGCTTGCTTAACTGAGACTTCAGATGTTCATCAATCTGAAGGTTGCTAATCTTAGCTTCCATTTTACACTTATTAGCATAGTGGCCAAATTTACCACATTTAAAGCATTTAGGGCCAGATTTGTTAGTTTTCTTCTTAACAAATTTCTTTTTATGTTTATATTCTTTTTCTTTAGGAATATAAGCCCTTTTCTTCTTACGTTTATAGGTGGGTTTTTTAGGAACCTTTTTAGTCTTTTTGGAGACTTTACGGGTAGAAGTTCCTGTGTCAAAAGCAAAGTGCTCACAAAACTCACCAAGTTCTTTCTTTCCTGAAAGATTCTGCTTCTTAAGTTGTCTCTGCAACTTAAGGTCATTACAGAGGGAGAGACCCTCCTGAATGACAATACTTATGAGCTGACCATAAGTATAATTTGAGTAAGGGATAGAGATACCACCATTGGCGTCTCTCATCTTCTTACGCACTTTCTCAGCGAAGAAAGTATGAAGGCCATCAATGAATTTGGCTTTCCAGTGCTCAGAGTTGCCATCGCCTCTCTGAGTAACCCTAGCAAGGAACACGTCCTTGTACCACCTAAACTGGCTAAGAGTGGGATATCTAAGGTTTTGTAATAATTCTCTATTACGTTCGTCATGGGACTCAGTGCTGCCAATAAAGTGATGAACAATGGCGAGCATAAGGGTATAAACGGCATCCGGTACCCCAATGTCTTGCTGGTGCTCATTCTTGACAATTTTTATGGCAGTCAAAATCTCATTTCTCTGATGTTCAGTCAGAATATTTCCCCACCATCCTCCGATGGTACCAGTAAATCCAGCAGTTATCATCTGCGCAATGCTATGATCAGGAGCATCATTATGCTTACATATGGTGGCATACATAGTCATTTGATGAATCATCTCATAAATCTGGGACTCAGTTTTTCCATCCAGATTCCAATCATAGATTGATTTACCGTGAAAAGTATTCTGCATCACGGCGCCCTCTTCAAAGAGCAAATCTTGGGGGGTTGGCCTATGGTAGTAATTCCTAGCTGGGCCAATATTATTACTATAAGTAATTTTATTAACCTCAGGGGGACGACCAAAAGAAAGTTCAAAACCTTGAACATCTTTAATAGAGATATCTGATTCAGAATCAGAATCATCATGGGATAAAGTATTTAGCTTTAATCCTTTGAGATCTTTCTCGATCTCTTTAAGATGGGACATAAATTCTGTCTTAGTTCCCATTTTAAAACCTTTAACTTCAATAGGAGGTTGAATTAGAGGTTTGACAAGACTCTTAGCAGAGTCTGGAGGGATCTTAACAGAGTTATGTGCCTGGGCTATCTCAATTCTATTGAGTTGTTTACCTATCGTGTTAAGGATAAGGTTGGTGTAATTTCCTTGTTTGACCAAGGGGTTCAAATCCTTATTGTGCCCAAGGATTCTAGTGTCAGTTTCTATTCTAAGAAAGGCACTAGCTTCTATAGTAGGAGCGGTACTGCTCTTACTAGTACTAACAGTTTCTATGGATAGGGGTTCAGTCGGAGGGTGAATGGCAGATATAATCTGTTTATTCACTGTGGTCCATTTAGCTTCATGTTTAACATCAGTTTTAGGCTGATTTTCTTTTTCTAGAACAAAAAGTTGCCTATCTTTTGTAAACATGAGAAACCAAACAGCCAAAGAAGTAACAATTTCGTTATCTTCCACCCATTTATAAAATTCTTTTTTATAAAATTCTAACATAGTTTTATCATACTTTTCAAAGTACCAAGCCCTAAAACTATCCCATTCTGGTAAGTTAAACTCGGCACTTATTTCTTTCCTGTTAATTGTAAAAACCATTAAAAGAAAGAAAGGTTAAAGTCTGACATTCATTTCAGACGGCGTAGGGGAAGGTTCCCTGCGCTGAGAAGAATCCTTCTTCTCATAAATACCATGTGGTATTTGGTCATGGATGAACGTACCATGGGCATTCATATCATCTTGATATGAAGGGTTTCTAGGGTTTTCTTCACAGACAGAGTGTCTTGAAGAGGATGGAGGGTAGGTTACAAAAGGGGTTCTAGAAGAGTAACTCCTAGAGGATTGATACCTATTATATTTTCTAAAATTTAGAAAAACATCTCCATCTTTCTCCTCAATGATGTCTTCTACATCATGGTTCTGACGCGGTTGAGGAGGAACATCATTTTTTATAGCCCAAGTCTCTGGGAAGTCAATTTCGTCCCAACTTATAGTTCTACGTGTGTGAACATTAGAATCTATAAGATGTGTGTCAATTAACACAGTTTTACCAAAAGGACTCAATTGCTTAATATTGGGAGCCATAGTATTCATTACCTTGTAATAAATTCTATAAATAATCCCAACAGTTTCCGATCCCGGAAGAAAATTATAACCTTTGGTTTGAACCCTAAGACTCAAACACTTACAAAGGTGCATAACAGTTAAAGACAAAGTTATATTTGGAAACACATCAAAATAAACTGGTCCATTACATAAACTAGTTTCGATTGCTCCCATCAAAGATTGTCTAAAATTAGTACATCTTTCATCACGAAGTGTAGCTTGGAGACAGGCGTTCATGACAGAAAGGGTCAAGGGTTTAAAAGCAATTTGAATTAAACCTACATGAATAAAGTGATAATTTTTATCCTTTATATGATTTATCAAATCATCCCGTTTAAAGAGCTCGATACTCTTATCTTGCTCGTCCAGACTAAGGGTTTGTTCCTTAGTCTTAATAGCATATTTGCTACGAAAGTTATACCAGTTAGTGTTGTATATAACTTTAGGATGGACCTTAGGTATAGTCCATCTGTTCAGATCTTTCTGAACATCAAATTCAATTAAAGAAGAGTTCTTCGTGAACTCTTGTGTTGTGTGTGTATCTATGGTTTGTTTTTCCATAATACAGATGTTAATGTTTAGAATAGTAATACAATCATGGTCTGGAATAGAAAGACATTAATCAAATCAAAATATTTATTTAAATAAAATAATATGCAAATCAAAATTCTGAATCTAAATGAATTAATATTTAAATCGAAATTCGCCAGTTAAATGAATATAATAAGCCGAATTAGAAATCACTTTTGATACCCAGTGGTCAACGATTTACTTTGGGAATAAGCCTAACGCCTCCCCGACTAAACGGCAACCCGGTTACGCGACAAGTTACCAGTATATCACAACCCGACTTCTATTTCTCCTTATTATTATCATTTAAATTAGGTTTTCAATATGAATAGTGATCATTTAAATTAGGATTTTAATGTGAATAGTGATTATTTAAATGAATATTCTGATGTGAATAGTAAAATACTATTCACGTCGGTGAACAGTGACTTACTGTTCAAACGTGCCTTATACCGGACAATAGTAACTGTTATTACTTCCGTACATCAGAAACATCATATTTTTTACTGTTCCGATGCCTGGAAGATCATAAAGTTACTGTTCCGTGATAATACATCAGACCAGAATATTACATTCTAAACACTAACACACAAATTAGCCAATCATGGCTCTGATACCAACAAGTAAAATTAGGATTTTAATGTGAATAGTGATTATTTAAATGAATATTCTGATGTGAATAGTAAAATACTATTCACGCCGGTGAACAGTGATTTACTGTTCAAACGTGCATTATACCGGACAATAGTAACTGTTATTACTTCCGTACATCAGAAACATCATATTTTTTATTGTTCCGATGCCTGGAAGATCATAAAGTTACTGTTCCGTGATAATACATCAGACCAGAATATTACATTCTAAACACTAACACACAAATTAGCCAATCATGGCTCTGATACCAACAAGTAGAGGATCGTTATGCGAAAATATAATAACTGGAAATTATTACAAACTTATTATTACAGACTGGAAGTAAAGACAAAAATTAAAACTTACAAGAAGGAAGTCCACCGGAATGTAGCCGGGAAGTTCTTATTACAAATATATATATATATAGAGAGAGAGAGCTAAGTAAATGAAAGCGTAAGGAATGAAGAGGGGAAGCCCTCTATTTATACACGGAGAGAGGAATAAATAATTCCTCAGATGGGGCCCTTCATAATGAAAGGCTTGACAAAGTCTCTTGTTGTCTAACGTCGACTGATGGGCCAGGTGGGGCCAGACAAGTCACGGGCGTCTGCCTGTGGGTTGAAAAGTCACAGAAAGCCTTGTTGTTTTACGTCGGCGAGCATCTTCTGTGGGACCGACTGGGGCCAGGTGGGCCAGTCACCTCAAATCATCTAGGCCATCTGCGCCAGTGTCGGGTGCTGAGTCATCCAATCGTCTTGTTGGGAGCTCCGTCCTCAGTGAGTCAAAGAAAGCTTGTCTTAGCTGGATATTGGTCATATCACCAACTCTTGGATGAATGTCTCCTAAATCTGGAAAGGGGTCTTCATCAGGATTCTGGGATTCTCCGGCCAGACAAAAGAAAGGATTGTCCTTTTGAGCAGAAGCCATTGATGCATCATCATCATCATCATCAGGAGGGAGAGGAATGGGATTCCGACCAGGTGTCACTGGAACACTAGAAGCAATACCATCTCCAAAAGCAGTTTTAAACTGGTTCTGGGTAAACTCCATAGCTTTTTGCAATATCTCTTGCTCCATTGCTCTGGGGAACTGCTTCTTCAGGGCAGCTTTCAAATCCAAAATTGGATTAGGTGCAGGCATCATCTGATCTGCAGGGGGCGGCGAATCATCGACGAAGTTCATGTAGTTGCTCAGACTACTCCTCATTTGCCCAATAGTGGAACCAATATCTACACCACTCCACCACCGGTAAAAGAAGATGCGTTCAAGTAGAGGAATATTGTGATCATTGACTCTACAACGCAGATCCCAGCTGAAGATCCAAGGAATATCCATCTCTGTGAAAAAGAGTAGGGTGTTTAATCCTACCGGAGCTTTGTTTTTCCCCTTTAAAAGAGGATGAAATTGATTCCAGGGAAGAAAAAGTTTTGCCTGGGTAATTTCATCGGGGAAGAAGTCAATTCCTGGGCCAAATTTGTCCCACCAATTGAACACCCATCCTGGTTAAGATTTTCGCAAAGAGTTTGGGCACAAAACAAAAAATCAAGTGTGTTTGTGCTCTGCATTTTGGTAATAAAATGCTTTATTCCAAGCCTGGACATAATCCCAATAATTATAGGATCCACCAGCATGCGAACTTAATTTTTGCGCTTTTAAAGGATGGATTCCCCATTCTCGGGGAGATATGAATTTCTTCAAAACAGCCTTGCTATAAGCAATGGGGGGATGAGAATTTCCCTGGTGTCTGTTAGTATGATTGAACACCACTGATTCAGTTTCTACGAGAATCGCCTCGTATACCGTCCGGTATTTGCCTTCTTGCACTTGATAATTATGAGTATCAAGATACTAGGACTTAATTTCCCAGGGCGCAGACATCTGTTGCTTGTCCTCTTCATTTAGGATCAGTACTAATTCAGAATTCCTGTTATTAGGAATGAATTTGTACTTGATCATTTCTAAGACCTCTTTAGCAGACTTCTTCTTGCTAAAAGGGTTAAGAGGGGGAGCATTCTTCTCCCCGTTCTTCGCGATCTGGCGAAGGAATTCAACATTATCCTGTATCGGAGGATATTGATCATCATTCACGATGATCTTTTCTTTTCCAGGCCGGTGAGAATACCCGCTGCTGTTGCCTCTACCACGCCCACGAGAGGGGCCACTCATCGGTCCTGCAGAAACTCTCTAGTTAGAAAATCGGGAAGAGAGTTATTTTCCCCTTTGATATGTTCTATATCAAAATCAAAAGCCGATAAGTTTGCTTTCCATCTGGCAAAAATCTGTTTTGAAACAATATTTTCAACATCTTTTTGCAAAACCTGTTTAACAGCACTGCAATCAATTCGCAGTAAAAATTTCTGATTTAATAAATCATCTTGAAATTTTGAAATGCATTTTACAACAGAAAATATTTCTTTCTTAATGGTGGAGTAATTTTTTGAGGCATCTTTCCAAGATCCTGAAGTAAAACGAACAAGTTCTTCTTTTTTGGTTAAAGAATTTATTTGTTTTTAAATACCACCAAAACCTAAATCAGAGGCGTCAGTCTCGACTATTTTGAAAAAAGAAGGGTTTGCTAAAGCTAGACAAGGCAATTGCTTGACTTTCAGTTTAATTTTCTGAACAGCTTTAGTGTGCTCATCAGTCCATGGAGCAGGATTCTTTTTTAATCTTGAATAAAGGATTGCACTGTCTTGTGCAAGATTTTTGTAATAGTCACCAATATAATTGAGACTACCCAGAAATCTTTGAAGTTGCGTCTTTTCCTTGAGCTCATCAGGGAATTTAAAAGCAAATTCAATACTTCTGTCAATGGGGAGTATCTTCCCTTCTACAATATTATGTCCTAAAAATCTAACATTAGTTTGAAAAATTTTCATTTTAGGAGCGGAGACAACTAATCCATTAGTTTTAACAACATCTTTAAAAAATTTTAAATGTTTAAAGTGTTGGTCAATTGAAGCAGAGAAGATAAGGATATCATCAATGTAAACAATTGAAAAATCTGAAAAAGGATTAAAAATATCGTTCATGATATTTTGGAATTCAGAAGGGGCGTTCTTGAGCCCAAAAGGTAAAACATTCCATTGGTAATGTCCAAATGGAACCACAAAGGCAGTTTTATATGTATCTTGTGGTGCTATTTGGATCTGCCAATAGCCAGATTTTAAATCAAATTTTGAGAAAATCTTGGCAGAATGCAACCTATCTAACAAATCCTTTTTGTTAGGAATTGGATATCTTATCCATTGCAAAACTTTGTTAAGGGGCTTATAATTAATCACAAGCCTGGGAACACCACGTTCTTGTTCAGCAGCCTTGTTAACATAAAAAGCTGTACAACTCCAAGGAGAATAACTTTTAGTTATAAGCTTTTTGTTTAACAAGCTCTGGATCTCATCCTTGCAAAGGTCGAGGAGCTCAGTCTTCATCTGACTGGGTCTAGCTTTGGTCGGAATGGATATTTCATGAAAATATTTTTCATAAGGAAGAGAAACAATATGTTTCTTTCTGTCCCAAAAAGCATTTGGGATATCACTGCAAATTTCTGCTGTTAATTGATTCTTAACAACCTGAATTTTGCTCATGATATTAGGGGACATTAAATTCTTTTTAATGTTGAGATTAGAGATTTCTTTCTGAAGAAAATTAAGGTGATTTTCTTTGAAAATAATGTTATTAGTCAAAGAGTTAATTTTCTTAATCTCTGGACGAGTGATAAATTCAAAAATAATTCTTTGGTTTTGAATAGTGGTGTATATACCACTAGAATCAATTTTATCAATGGGCATAAGCATAGATAAAAAAGGAGTACCTAGAATTATCTGTTGAGATAAATCGCCAATTAGCAGAAAGGTACTGTCTAAACAAATTCCATTGTTACAGATGGCAACATTGGTTAATTTAAACCTAATGCCCATGCTATCTCCGCTAGCATTAAACAAAGATTGAGTAGTCTTCTCAAAGTATTCAGTAGGAACAATTCCTTCATGAATACAATTCATATCAGCACCGCTATCAACAAGGGCAATGATGTTACAAAGAGAAAATTCTTTGTTAATCACAAGGTTGATAGTAGTATACCACTTTTGACTTGGTACACGACTAATAATACCTAAATAATCCATAGAATCTTCAGTACTAGGAGTAGTGTTTGAAGTTCCTGGATCAGAATGCTTCTGAGCATTCTTGAGACAATCAATCTCAGTCTGCATTTTGTCATGCTGTAACTTAAGTTGTCTTAACTCAGTTTTAAGTGTATTAACTTCATGTCTTAGATCATTAAGACTAGCAGGCTTGCTATCAGTTCCAGATTTTTCTAAACGATTAAGTACTTCCTTAAGGCTGTACTCTTTAGAAGAATCAGGAATGGAACTCTCTTCCTGAGCATAACAAGACTTAATAAGTTTGAGCTTAATGTCAGGGTCAGTGACTTGATTGATTGGGCTATAAAGAATGTTGTTCCTCCTCAACCGCGTCAGAACCATGATGTAGAAGACATCATTGAGGAAAAAGATGGAAATGTTTTTCTATATTTTAGAAAATATAATAAGTGTCAATCCTCTAGGAGTTACTCTTCTAGAACCCCTTTTGTAACCTACCCTCCATCCTCTTCAAGACACTCTGTCTGTAAAGAAAACCCTAGAAACCCTTCATATCAAGATGATATGAATGTCCATGGTACGTTCATCCATGACCAAATACCACATGGTATTTATGAGAAGAAGGATTCTTCTCAGCGCAGGGAACCTTCCCCTACGCCGTCTGAAATGAATGTCAGACTTTAACCTTTCTTTCTTTTAATGGTTTTTACAATTAACAGGAAAGAAATAAGTGCTGAGTTTAACTTACCAGAATGGGATAGTTTTAGGGCTTGGTACTTTAAAAAGTATGATAAAACTATGTTAGAATTTTATAAAAAAGAATTTTATAAATGGGTGGAAGATAACGAAATAGTTACTTTTTTCGCTGTTTGGTTTCTCATGTTTACAAAGGATAGGCAACTTTTTGTTCTAGAAACAGAAAATCAGCCTAAAACTGATGTTAAACATGAAGCTAAATGGACCACTGTGAATAAACAGATTATATTTGCTGTTCACCCTCCGACTGAACCCCTATCCATAGAAACTGGTAGTACTAGTAAGAGCAGTACCGCTCCTACTATAGAAGCTAGTGCCTTTCTTAGAATAGAAACTGACACTAGAATCCTTGGGCACACTAAGGATTTGAACCCCTTGATCAAACAAGGAAATTAAACCAACCTTATCCTTAACACGATAGGTAAACAACTCAATAGAATTGAGATAGCCCAGGCACATAACTCTGTTAAGATCCCTCCAGACTCTGCTAAGAGTCTTGTCAAACCTCTAATTCAACCTCCTATTGAAGTTAAAGGTTTTAAAATGGGAACTAAGACAGAATTTATGTCCCATCTTAAAGAGATCGAGAAAGATCTCAAAGGATTAAAGCTAAATACTTTATCCCATGATGATTCTGATTCTGAATCAGATATCTCTTTTAAAGATGTTCAAGGTTTTGAACTTTCTTTTGGTCGTCACCCTGAGGTTAATAAAATTACTTATAGTAATAATATTGGCCCAGCTAGGAATTACTACCATAGGCCAACCCCCCAAGATTTGCTCTTTGAAGAGGGCGCCGTGATGCAGAATACTTTTCACGGTAAATCAATCTATGATTGGAATCTGGATGGAAAAACTGAGTCCCAGATTTATGAGATGATTCATCAAATGACTATGTATGCCACCATATGTAAGCATAATGATGCTCCTGATCATAGCATTGCGCAGATGATAACTGCTGGATTTACTGGTACCATCAGAGGATGGTGGGGAAATATTCTGACTGAACATCAGAGAAATGAGATTTTGACTGCCATAAAAATTGTCAAGAATGAGCACCAGCAAGACATTGGGGTACCGGATGCCGTTTATACCCTTATGCTCGCCATTGTTCATCACTTTATTGGCAGCACTGAGTCCCATGACGAACGTAATAGAGAATTATTACAAAACCTTAGATGTCCCACTCTTAGCCAGTTTAGGTGGTACAAGGACGTGTTCCTTGCTAGGGTTACTCAGAGAGGCGATGGCAACTCTGAGCACTGGAAAGCCAAATTCATTGATGGACTTCCTACTTTCTTCGCTGAGAAAGTGCGTAAGAAGATGAGAGACGCCAATGGTGGTATCTCTATCCCTTACTCAAATTATACTTATGGTCAGCTCATAAGTATTGTCATTCAGGAGGGTCTCTCCCTCTGTAATGACCTTAAGTTGCAGAGACAACTTAAGAAGCAGAATCTTTCAGGAAAGAAAGAACTTGGTGAGTTTTGTGAGCAGTTTGCTTTTGACACAGGAACTTCTACCCGTAAAGTCTCAAAAAAGACTAAAAAGGTTCCTAAAAAACCCACCTATAAACGTAAGAAGAAAAGGGCTTATATTCCTAAAGAAAAAGAATATAAACATAAAAAGAAATTTGTTAAGAAGAAAACTAACAAATCTGGCCCTAAATGCTTTAAATGTGGTAAATTTGGCCACTATGCTAATAAGTGTAAATTTGGCCACTATGCTAATAAGTGTAAAATTTGTCCATTATGCATAAGCAAAGGTGTCTTTAGACTTGAACCTTTACATAGTAAAGATGATTCAGAATATACTAGAGTAACCATAGTTCTGGACTCTATCTCTGACAACACGTTATGACCGCGTGCTTCTGTCCCATTGTAGTGAACGCCCTAGAGAATTTGCCTAAAATTACTATAGGTGAGTTTATTAAGGATACTCCCATAGCTAGGTACTCCACTAAAAATAGAGATATAGATCTTCATTAAGATTTATAATTAAATCAACCTTAACTTGGTTCATGATATCATGCTCCAAAGGGATGGACTCAAAGTGAAACCATGTAAACAATAATTAGCATTATTCAACCCGTATCACTTGTGACTTATTATTACCCTTTGGACCAATTTCTTGAGATCTCCGGTCTATAGGTTAGGTTATCACCTCAAGTGATTTAACTCTTAGCGGGATTTAGTCTCATCCCTCCCTAGGTGTTAAACACCTTCTACTGCATGTAACACCCTGTAATTTTATTGATTTTTGTATTGGAAATTATGGGGACCAATTTTATTCTCAGCCCATGAGGGTAGCCGATATGGACCAAAAAATCTAGAAGGTTGATCGACCTATATCATGGAAATAAGATACGAGTATGCGCTATCTAAACCTCCCCAAGAACAAGTTAATCCTCTACAATCTCGTGGAGATATTCAAGGGATTCATGGTTCATCATGGACGTCGTGGAGTTACTTGGACAACTGAAATTCAACATCTATAAATTGTAACCCCTGGCCCGGGGCATAGGGGCATGTAACCAAGCATATTGAGAAATACTTAGGCCTCGTTTGATCCGCCGTATAAGAAGTTCGTATTGGATAAAATTATCCTATCCAATGTTTGGTGTAATTTAGGATGGGATATAAGATGGAATAAGTTATCCAAAGTGAGTTCCTTATCCCACAAGGAGTGGGATAAAAAAATCCCACCTCCAAGGCCGTATAAAATTATACGGTGTCAAAAGTTGATTAAAAATTACTACTATACCCTTATTAAGTTATAAAAAAAACTCACGCAACTTGTACTATCTCAAGTATTAGATAGCAGTCGGCGATCCCTTTGATACATATAACTCTCCTTTCATATTTTTCATTTTTTTATCTATTTTTTTCTATTTGTTGCTTTATCATGAACTACTATTTTTGTTTAAATCGATGCAAATATTATGTTAACTCACCTACTTGACAAGTTGAAAGTTATGTGTTGTTAATTCATCGCTAATATTTTGTTACACATATTTTTTTTAATGTATTATTAACCTATATGCTAGACAAGTTAAAAGTTGTGTACAATTCAATTTATTTGTTTCTATATGTTTTCGACGACTATTTTGGGTAAAATCGATGTTATTCAGTTGTGACTTCAAGCAATTTTCTGCAACTGATTTGTTTTGAATTGAAAGAGAAGATAGTAAGCAACCATTTTACTATCTCATTATTTATGGCGGCTAGTTTGTGTACACATGGTTTTTGTATGCGTGTAAGTGATTACTAGTGGTTGAGTGTTTACAAATTATAGATACAAATACAAATACATATTTTCATCTCATAATATTATTTTTTTAACATCCCACGTGGAATTAAATATTATGTTATTGAGTTAAAATATGTGATAACAATATATTTTTTTATTATTAAATACAAAAGGGTATTTTTGGAAAACTGGAGATAAATTAATTATATCCGGAGCATTTCAAACACACGACTGTATTATTATATCCTATCCCGTCTTCTTATTCAGAACTATTCCAAACGCAGTATTGGAATAAGCCTTATCCTATCCAATCCGACTCTTATCCTATCCTATCCGGACCCCTTATACGACGTATCAAACGAGGCCTTAATGAAATAGTAAACCTCTCCGTGGATGAGTCAAGTTATCGAACCACGTACATAGTTGTATTGTGTGTGCGATTGTATGCTTTCTTGCTTGATTGTGATTGTTCTTTGTAAATCCTTTATTGTGATATTTTTTGATACTAAAATTGGCACCATTTGTGGGAATCGATTATTATTCCTAAGAGAACACTCATTAACTTAAATCCTTCAATGTCTCACCACAACAACAATATCCCTAAAGTCAGTGACGTTCAGGAAGAATCTGCCCTTCCTAAGGTGAGGTCTGAAATTGGCCAAACAAATCTAAGGCTTTGCCAGCAGAGGCAGCCTTCTGAAGAAAGTCATGGACCACCAAGGTCCACATAGATTTCCAGGTTGGTCGATGCCTATGAGGCCAAACTTTGAGAGCAAGAAGAAGCCACACGTTGTAAAGAAGAGGAGAATGCTAGCTTAAAAAGGCATCTGGAAAGAATGGAGAGAGATCTCCATAGAAATACAAGGTGACACTACGACTAGACTCTTAGTCCTTAGGTGAGTGAATCTCACAGCCGAGGAAGGAGGCCTAGGTGTGACCAAGGAAGATTTGAGAGGAACATGTCAGAAGATTGTCAAACATAACGATTACAACAAGCTCGATGCCATGGGAGTCCTGGTCAACAGAATAATGGAATCAGGAGCTTGGTTTGTAGGGAGATGGATCAGCATCCAGTCCACCGAGGATTCCCCAAGAAATTCGTAATCTTTATATTCAAGATATATAATGGGAAAACTGAACCTATTGTTCATGTCCGATAGTACAGGCAGGCTATGACCTTGTGGAGCCACAACAACGCATTGATGTGTCGCATCTTCCCTCCCAGTTTGCACGAAGTGGCAGATAGGTGGTTCAAGTGGCTGCCATATAGGTCTATCAGGAGCTTTAAGGCTCTAACCAAATTATTTATAGCTCACTTCATAACCAACATCTACCACCCTAAGCGAATGAATGCGCTCTCATAATGAAGAAAAAGCCACAGGAGAACCTCAGGGAGTATGCCAAGAGGTACTGGGATATTTTTAACGAAATTGAGGACTGCTCGAAGCAGGTTGCCACAGCGTCCTTTAAGATGGGTCTGGCAAGCACTTCTTTATTGCACAAATCACTAACTAAGAAGGAAGCTAATTCCATCGACGACCTGATGGCCCATATTAAAAAATACGCTAAAGTCGAAGATATAATCCATCTTAATGCAGGGGACATTGGTCACACGAATATGAATATAGGGACAAAGAAGAATGATTCCCAGAAGAAAGGAAACAAGAATGGGAGTATGAATGGCTCCAAAAATAGTAATAAGAATGACCCCTCAAAAGCATTCTAGTCTGTTAACACATTATTCAAGGAACTAATATACAAAATCCTCGCCAAGATTAAGGAAGAGACATTTGTCAAATGGCCCATGAAGATGGGAAGAGATCCAACGAAGCGGAATAACGCACTGAGGTGTGCATTCTGCAAAGAAGGCGGTCACATGAATGAACACTGCAAATCACTCAAGTCTTATCTAGATAAGTTGGCCCAGACTGTCATCTTAACGAGTTCATAGATAATAAGGCAAACAAGGTTGCATTCAATGGTGAACAAAAGATAGATAACATCCTCAAGGACGAGATGGGCCACGAGTTTGCAGTAATTCACAGGGCATCGGACCTCAAGAAAGTACAATAAAACACTGTTCGAATGGAAGTTAAAAAGCTTATTGCCATTATGCAAGCTTTTCAAATAGACCCCATTAAGACTCAGACCGGGAAGCATCGATGACTAGAAGACGTCGACTATAGCAAACACGTTGTGTTTAACGAAGATGACTTAGTTGGGGTAAGAACCACACATTATGATATGCATTGGTTATCACACCTAGGATAGCTAATTGGGACATTGAAAGGTTGCTCATCGATCAAGGTAGCTCTTTTGAAGTGATGTACCTAGATTGGTTCCAGAAATTAAAGTTGAATATCACCAACCTCAAAGAGGCCACAATTCCATTGGTTGACTTTATAGGAAAGATAACCATGCCGCTAGGAAAGATAGTCCTTCCAGTCAGGGCGGGAAATATTTCAATGATGATCGAGTTTCTCGTGGTAGATATCGAATACCCCTATCACGCCATCCCGGGCGGAGGCTGGCTCCATGATATGAAGGCTGTATCATCCTCATATCATTATAAACTCAAGTGCATTATAGATCAGGGGGTGGTCGATATTTGTAATGACCAATCTATGGCTAGAAAATGCTTTATTACAGCCATCCGCTCCAAGCACGAGAAGAAAAAATATAAGAGGAACGTCCAGGAGGAAGCCCAAGAAGGGGTATTGCCTTAAAAATAATTACGGTACGGTGGACCAGGGGAGGAGGAAACTAGGGTCCACCCCGCAATTAGGGTGGTCAAAGACCTGGAAGAAGTTACAGCTGAAAGCAACTCACCTGAAAGGAGATTTTTGATCGGTGCCTCTCTCACTGACCGAGAAAAGAAGGAGATAACCACATTCCTCTGGAATAATCTTGATATTTTCTCTTGGGAATTATATGACCTTCCTGGGGTAGATGCCACTATTTCATGCCATCAACTTCACGTTTATCCAACTTTCAAACCAGTCACTCAAAAAGCTCATCGAACATCCCCAGAAAAAGCAAAGGCAATGGAGAAAGAGGTCGAAAAATTACTGGATGCAGGTTCCTTTCGAGAAGTTTAGTTCCCCAAATGGCTATCTAACACACTCATTGTATCCAAAAGTAACGGGAGTTGGAGAGTATGTATTGACTTTACTGACCTCAACATGGCTTATTCGAAACACAATTTTTCCCTATCTAAAATAAATCAACTGGTCGACGCCACTGCAACGCATGAAAGAATGAGCTTTCTGGATGCTTACTTAGGATACCACCAGATCCCACTTTATGAGACAGACCAAGATAATACCTCCTTCATAACCACTATTAGGTTATATTATTACAAAGTCATGCCGTTCATCCTTGAGAATGCAGGAGCGACTTATCAACGACTGGTCCCCAGAATGTTTAACAAGCAAATGGGAGAAACAATTGAGTTATACATCGATGATATGCTCATCAAGAGAAAACACAAGGATGAGAACATTTCAGACCTAACAAGAACCTTTGAGATCCTCAGGAAATACCAGATGAAACTTAACGCTAGTAAGTGTTCATTCGCTGTACAGTCAGGAAAGTTCCTAGGATATCTGGTCAGCAAGAGAGGGATTGAAGCAAACCCCGATCAGATTGATGCCATCAAAAAATTCCAGACCCCTCAGATAATAAGAGATGTCCAGAAGCTTACCAGCATGCTCATAACACTCAACCTCTTCATCTCTAAGTCTTCAGAGAGGTATCGACCGTTGTTCCAACTATTAAAGAAATATATGGGCCTAGTAATGAACAAAAACTGCTCCAAAGTCCTGAAAGAACTCAAATCCTACCTCAGTAAACTTCCCTTGCTAGTGATTCCAAGCGAAGGTGATCCCTTGTACCTTTACCTTGTCGTGTCTCATCATACCATGAGCTCCACTTTAATATGCGAGAAGGAAGAAGGCCAACACCCGATCTACTACGAAAGTAAGACATTTATTAATGCCGAGCAACGTTATCTACCCCTAGAGAAGCTTACATATGCCTTAGTGGTAGCCTCGAGGAAGCTGAAGCATTACTTGGAGGCTCATTCTATTATCATGATTACCTCACATCCCCTCAAAGCTGTTCTAAGGAAAGTTAACCTCTCCGTCCGACTGTTAAAATGGTCGGTCGAGCTTGGAAGATTTCATACCTACCTTCAACCAAGAACAAAAATTAAGGGGAAAGTTCTAGTTAATTTTATCGCTGAATTCACGGGAAACCAACCTACTACCCAATTAGAAAATGAGCAGTTGGCAGAAGAGGAAGCAAAATCCTTCGATTGGACCCTCTACGTTAACAGAGCCTCCAACTCCAAGGGGGCAGAAGTAGGCATTGTATTAGTTACCCCAGAGTAGACTGTGCTCGAATAATGGATCAGGCTAAGATTTGACGCCTTCAACAACAAAGTAGAATATGAAGCGCTGATCGTCGACCGCCTGTGTAAAGCACAACTGCTAGGGGAAAAATACCTTTGGGTATTTGGCGATTCAAAGTTAGTGTCCAAGCAGTTATGTGAAGACTTCAATGCCAATAATGAGAGGATGGCATCTTACCTCTCTATTGTAAGGGGACTTATGGAAAAGTTTGATAAGTTGACGTTCAGCAGTTCCCCAGGGGGAAGAATAGTCACGCCGATGCCTTAGCAGCTCTAAGCTCCGCCATTGACTCCGATTTAAGGAGAACCATTCTGATAGAATTCCTCGCGCACCCGAGCATCAACCAGTCAGTCGTAACTGAAAAAGTCCTCCATATAGAAAAGGCACCTAGTTAGATGGATCCCATCGTGACTTATCTACGGAGCAACACACTGCCAGGCGACAAACGATCGGCACACCAGATAAGAGTCAAGGCTTATCGCTTTCACTTATATCCTTAGAGAAAACTCTACAAGAAGTCTTTCAATGGCCCCTACCTCCAGTGCATTCACCCAGAAGATGTCGAGCAGGTTAATAGTGAACTTCATGATGAAATTTGTAGGAGTCATACACTACACCAAAAATAGGAATCTGGCATGGTTTAAAACTGTGCCAGATCAAATTTGGCATGGTTTAAAATTGTGCCAGATCAAATCTGGCACGATTTTGAACTGTGCCAGAATTAGGTGTTCCAAAATGGCCATTTTTTTCTGGCACGGCTCAAAAGTGGGTCAGATTTGGCAAACAGGCACACTTCTGGCACACTTTTAAATCGTGCTAGAATTTGATATTTCTGGCACACTTTTGGCACAGTTTTGAATTGTGCCAGATTGAGCACAGTTTAAAAAACTTGTGGCACATTTCAAAACCGTGCCAAAATTCGATACACTTTTGGCACGATTTTAAACTGTGCCAAATTTTTGATAAAAAGAAAAAAATAATTATTTGAAAACAAGAAAATTCACAAATTGCAAATCTTGCACGTTGTTGATAAACTAATGTACATACAAACTTCAAAATATTACAAGTCTTTAGTAGTTCACAGACCAAAAACTAATTGGGCAGTGTTTCCTCTATTTTCTGGATATTCTAAAACCTGCTAATATAAAACCTGCGTAACATAAAGCCCGCAAGACCACAAAATATAACAATAAACTTACAAAAGCCCGCACGGCCAATAAAGTTAATAATAAAACTACAAAAGCTCGCACATCCATAAAACAAAAAAATATAATCATGAATAAACCCCTTTTTGTAAACCATTGAGTTCTCTGTGTGTTCCACGTGAATAAATGCTAACGATAAAATGTTATCCTTAAAAAAAAATAGGATAAAAAAAGAGACGATATTAGTAACTAAGTAATTTATAAAAAAAAGCTTACTCAAGCTAAAAAGCTAAAAAATTACATAAAGGAGTTGCAGTTATTGTTATATTCTAAAATTGAAAATCTTACGCAAGTTATGACTAACTGATCAGTTCTTACGAGTTACATTGGTCCCGTGCGAGGTGTTAGTGCCTCTTATGGGGCTGGTTTGGGGCTGGTTTGGGTTTTCACCCTCAAACGGCTTATTTTCAAGCCTAATCAACGTATTTTGAAATTATCGTCATATTCTCAAACCGGGAGACCCGGGACTACGCGGTCAGTTTGTACAAGTTACATTGGTCCCGTGCGAGGTGTTCGTGCCTCTTACGGGGTCGTTTGGGGACTGGTTTGGATTTTCATCCTCAAACGGCTTATTTTCAAGCCTAATCTATGTATTGTAAAATTATCATCATATTCTCAAACTGAGAGACCCAGGACTACGTGGTCAGTTCGTACAAGTTATATTAGTCCCGTGCGAGGTGTTCGTGCATCTTACGTGGCCGTTTGGGGGGGGGGGGGGTTGGGTTTTCACTCTTAAACGACTTGTTTTCAAACCTAATCAACGTATTTTGAAATTATCATCATAGTCTCAAACTGAGAGATTCGGGACTACGCGATCAGTTCGTATGAGTTACATTGGTCCCGTGCGAGGTGTTCGTGCCTCTTACGGGACCGTTTGGGGGCTGGTTTTTCACCCTCAAACGGCTTGTTTTCAAACCTAATCTACGTATTTTAAAATTATCATCATATTCTCAAATCAGGAGACTCGGGACTACGCGGTCAGTTCGTACAAATTATATTGGTCTCGTGCGAGGTGTTCGTACCTCTTATGGGGCCGTTTGGGGGTTGGTTTGGGTTTTCACCCTCAAACGGCTTATTTTCAAGCCTAATCATTGTATTTTGAAATTATCATCATATTCTCAAACTGGGACTACGTGGTCAGTTCATACGAGTTACATTGGTCCCGTGCGAGGTGTTCGTGCCTCTTACGGGGCCGTTTGGGGGTTGGTTTGGGTTTTCACCCTCAAATGACTTGTTTTCAAGCCTAATCAATGTATTTTGAAATTATCATCATATTTTCAAGCCGGGAGACCCGAGACTACGTGGTCAGTTCGTACAAGTTATATTGATCCCGTGCGAGGTGTTCGTGCCTCTTACAGGGCTGTTTGGGGGTTGGTTTGGATTTTCACCCTCAAACGGCTTGTTTTCAAGCCTAATCTACGTATTTTAAAATTATAAACATATTCTCAAACTGGGAGATCCAGGACTGCGCAATCAGTTCGTACAAGTTACATTAGTCCCGTGTGAGGTGTTCGTGCCTCTTGTGGGGCCGTTTGGAGGCTCGTTTGGGTTTTCACCCTCAAACGGCTTGTTTTTAAGCCTAATCAAAGCATTTTGAAATTATCATCGTATTCTCAAACTGGGACTACGCGGTCAGTTCGTACGAGTTACGTTGATCCCGTGCGAAGTATTTGTGCCTCTTAATGGGCCATTTGGGGGTTTGTTTGGGTTTTCACCCTCAAACGACTTATTTTCAAGTCTAATCAATGTATTTTGAAATTATCGTCATATTCTCAAACCGAGAGACCTAGGACTATGCGGTCACTTCGTACAAGTTACATTGGTCCCGCGTAGGGGTGTGTAAAAAAACCGACCGAACCGAACCGGCCCGAACCGAACCGAAACCGGCGGTTTTTTTTAGCCCGGTTCGGTTTGCGGTTTAAGGATTTAAAAAACCGACAATATCGGTTCGGTTGTCGGTTTAGGCAAAGAAAAAACCGATTCGAATCGAACCGAACCGACATCAATATTATATATTAAAAAACCCTTAAATATCTTTTATTTTTATATCCAAACACCATTAACCAACCTCCAAAACCGACCAAAATCGAAAACCGACCTACAAAAAACCGACCAAAACTGAAAAGCGGTTAAAACCGAACCGAAACCGAACCAAACCAAAACCGATGTGAACCGAAACCGGCGGTTTTTTTCATCGTCGGTTCGGTTTCGGTCTGATTTTTTCCAAAACCGAACCGATCGGTTCGGTCTGAATTGCGGTCCAAAACCGAACCGAACCGACCCGTGCACACCCCTAGTCCCGTGTGAGGTGTTTGTGCCTCTTACGGGGCCGTTTGGGGGTTGGTTTGGATTTTCACCCTCAAATGTCTTATTTTCAAGCCTAATCTACGTATTTTAAAATTATCATCATATTCTCAAACCGAGAGACCCGGGACTACCCAGTCAGTTCGTACAAGTTACAATGGTCCCGTGCGAGGTGTTTGTGCCTCTTACGGGGCCTTTGGGTCTGGTTTGGATTTTCACCCTCAAATGGCTTATTTTCAAGCCTAATCTATGTATTTTAAAATTATCATCATATTCTCAAATCGGGAGACTCGGGACTACGCGGTCACTTCGTACAAGTTACATTAGTCCCGTACGAGGTGTTCGTGCCTCTTATAGGGCCGTTTGGGGTCTGGTTTGGGTTTTCACTCTCAAATGGCTTGTTTTCAAGCCTAATCTACATATTTTGAAATTATCATCATATTCTCAAACCGAGAGACTCAGGACTACGCGGTTAGTTCGTATGAGTTACATTGGTCCCTTGCGAGGTGTTTGTGCCTCTTATGGGGCCGTTTGGTGGCTGGTTTGGGTTTTCACCCTCAAACGGCTTGTTTTCAAGCATAATCTACGTATTTTAAAATTATCGTGATATTCTCAAACCGGGAGATCCGGGACTATGCGATTAGTTTGTACAAGTTACATTGATCCCATGCGAGGTGTTCGTGCCTCTTACAGGGCCGTTTGAGGGCTAATTTGGGTTTTCACCCTCAAACGGCTTGTTTTCAAGTCTAGTCAATATATTTTGAAATTATCGTCATATTCTCAAACGGCTTGAGTATCTCCGATACAATCTACATAAGGAAAACATAGATCAACAAACTAAGCTTTACACATAAGAGTTCGAATATTGATTAATTTTTTACATTCACCCTCACTGTTATTTGAACTTTCGTATTACACACCCACTTATATAATAATTTGGAGTACACTCACAAAAGTGACGCTAAATCTCACATAATGTAATACAGTGCCCTCAAAATGACACTTGGATAGATTTACCAATACTTTAGGGAATATATCTCAAACTTACAAAATGGGTTATAATAAATAAAAGCAAAGGAGGTTGTGAGAATAAACTCAAATACCAGTAATTAATTTCAAATGTTTTTTACCTTCTCAAGTGAGCAACATATTCTTGGCGGCTCACGTTCTTCATATACTCCAGGTCTTGTTGATAGTTTTCCAACTGCCAAAATATCACCGAAATTTGTATTTACATTTCAATAACCTGAAATACAGGCACCATAGGATTTGAATAGCATATCCCCAATAAGCATGAGCATGACAAGGAATTAATAAAATAATAAGTCTTCAGATCATGAACACACAGTTTCAACAACTAAAATACATTTTCGGTTCTATTTTGTTTTTATTTCCTATTTTTGTCTTCCTTTTCTATCCTTCCCTTCTTTCTTGCAACTGTTGTCCCATAAAGGAGCTTCATATCTACCTATCCACCTATGCCTCTAGATCATAAATGAAACCAAACTGTTATATAAACAATTATATAAATGTTTATATGATAGTTATATAACTATTATATAAACAATTATATAACTGTTTATATGACAGTTATATAACTGTTTATATAACTGTTATATAACAGTTACGTAACTGTTATATAAACAGTTATATAACTGTTCAAGAGCATTATTAGAGTTGCGCTTCGTAGGAAAGTAAAGTATTAATATACTTAATTCATCCATCTGTGGTGATGTAATGCAGTGAGATTTTCAGGTGGAAGTGCCTACTACAATGTAGTGAGGGCTCCCCCAAACCCAGCACCCCACCCACAATGATCTAATGGGAATTTTTGGGGGTATAGTACAACCACACCAAGTATAAGTTAGATGGTTTGTTCAAAACCCCACCCACCCCAAAAAAGACAACATATATTTTTGTAAATGCGGTAAGCATACTAGTATGAACTTTTCTGAACAATAACAACAACTCAACAAAATTGGGATTTTCTCTCCTTCCCAGTTAGTAGGAACATGTACGTGAAAGAACCCCACATTTTTGAAAAACACGAATTCAGATGCACACCTTATTTCGATAATTAGTAATGGAGTAGAAATAATGAAAATGTATGCAGGCCTTAAGATTTATGCTAAGATACCTCAAAACAGAAGTTAGCATTATCGAAAACTCTCTTAAACAACTGATTTTCATCCCCTAATTTTTGAATTTCAGGCTCCCTTGTTACAGAGTTTTCCCGCATGCCAGGTATAGTAATAACTTGCACCTCTATAGAAATTTGGATCTAAGTTTTCCATTATAGTGGATAAAAATCGAAGCCAATATCATATAGCGATACTAGAAATTTGATGTATAAATCATCAATCATTTTCAATAAACATCAATCATCAATCATTTTCAATACACTGATCACATAGTAGGTATGGTATGGTTATTCATTCATTTGAGTAAATGACATTATTGATTAAATATATATAAGGGGTATTACAGAAACTTAATCTATTGTTGAATTGAAGGCTATGCAGATTTAAAAGTAAGCACCATCTAATTTTATTTATGTTAATAAGAAGTTCATTTTCACAAGATATTACAAAGATATGGGGATTTTAAAGGCAACAAATGATCTAGTATACAATAATAACACTGAAGTTATGGAGGAGGCATCACATGTAAGAGTGTCTCTCACAGATGATGCTAGTAGGCCTTACTTCCTTAGGCAATAATAATAGTATAGTAATATACTGTGATGGTGTAGTATTACGGAAATGGGAATGATTGTAATAACAAGACGGTAAAATAATATCAGATAATTGTAGAGTAAAGATAGATTCATAGAGTACGAACATTTATTTCCCTCATCAATTCAAAATAAAAGAATTGGCTTGGCTATGTATTAAATTTTTGTTTTAACATAGTTATCTTCCTCCAATTTTCCACCGGCTAATAAAAACTCTAGTCTTTTCATGTCTTTTCAAAAGCATATCTATTCTGAGAATGATTAATGGTCCTCAGAAATTTGCTACAAATAGCAGAAAAAATTATCATCTCATTTATGAACAGGTGAGAAAGCACCCCACCCTCAAACATGGGGCCACACAAAGGGAAGAAACATATTTCAAGGTACTTGTGAATTATGACAATAAAACTTGCAAAGACATATCTACAATAACATTAAGGTTGGGCACTATACTAACCTTTGAACTTTCTCCCTTAAATGGCATTGAAGATGACGCATTTCTTTCCATGACATGGCATAGTCGAAGTTCATTAAGTGCCTCCAAAATAACTTGAATTGATTTTATCAACTTGTTGGACTTGGTAGGTATATTCTCCCGTACCTAAGTACAAACAAACGACAATAAATGTTCTGTTTTCAAGTATCACTAGTCGCTGGTTCACCAAAAGGTTGCCTAACTACAGTGTTCCTTCCTTTTTGATATTGGCCAAATATTTTTCGTCACCACCCTTTTTCATTCAAGAAAGTCTCATCCACAAGTCCGAGTTGAAATAGCTGAACAGTTGAACCACTTCTATGAAAAAAGGCCCTATGATGCTACATATTGACTCTCTATGGGAAAAAAGTAAGTGCAACTTCCCCCCTTCAATCCATGAATGTCACTACACTTTTACAAGTTCGACGAAAATTTTATAAAAAAAAAGTATTCTTAACGTTTTGACAGAATGTACAGTATTATCGTGAATCTTTGAGGAGGTTTCTGGTTAAAGAATAAACATGGAGAAGATTGGCATAGTAGGTATTGGTAGAAGAATCCCACATAAGGCCAAAGGGTCATAGTTTTATTCAATTAACAATCCAAGTCTACCGTATATAAGAATTATATTAGATTCAGGCAAAAAAATTAAACTAAATTCCTCATAACATAAACTCCCTAAATTAAGAAATCCATAAGATAAGACTTATCGAGAATTTAATCAATAGATCCTAAACTGAAATAATAAAGATAATAATACACAGTTTAATTCACAATAATAAATAAATATAAACATTAATTGGTGCGGGCTGCGTTATACTCCCCAACATTTAAAATACTTGACCTCAAATTTAGTGATCTTAAAAAATGAGAATCTGTAGTCATGCATGGGGATAAAAAATGAAAATCTACAGTTTAATTCACAATGTTATTTGGGACCTTCATTGCATGGGGATTGGGACTAGAGGAACTAGAACATTTCTCTTGTGAGAAAATGGTCATGACAAAGAGGCCCGTCCGAACCAACCTGAATTTCATCACTGGATGATTTCATCTTCATCGCACCTTGGGGTGGCCATTTTAGGCATTGCACGGTTACACGACACGATATATCATGTTCATGTTGGTTTTTCCTAACACATCACGATCCATCACGATCGTTGATAGTATATCTAACCATTTTTGCCAGTAGATGGACATCACACACCACCACTCTAGCTCGTGTACCTTATGTGCTTCACCTCTAGCGTGCCTCGACTCGATTCATCAAATCAGTTCTTACCATTTTGATTTTGCTGGGGTTTTGAGTTCTGATTCCTGTTTTGGATCTACTCTGGATCGTGTACCTTGTGCAATTCAATAGTCATTATTCTTGAGATGCGAAAGAAGTTCAAATCAAGGTAGCAATTCAGTTATTCGAGTTCAATTACAATTGGGTAATAGATGCATTTGTTAGGCATTCCAAATCATCTATTGCCATTTGATTGAGAATTGGAATTTAGTTAAGTATATGCAATCTGTTGCATTGGATCTCAGTTTTTTCCTATCTCTGTAAATTTGATTCAATTCAGCAGTTGTTTCTAGCTGTGCAATTGCATAATTGCTGCATTCAACACTGATGCACACTAAGTGTTAACCAGCATGGTGCAGGATGTATTAAAGATGTAGGAATACAAGAATATAACTATAATGGAATGACACAAACTTCTTACAATTACCAATGACTAATCCAACACTGACCACAAAATTATACACACATACAAATAAATATAATCTGGAGTACACACACACACACACACACACACATTTTTTGGAATTTGAAAACTGATTTTGTTTCAGCATTCATAATTGTATGTGTGTATTATCATAACTACGATACACTATACACTTTTAAATTAAATGCTATTAACCCCTACTTACGTCTCTACCTAAACCTCTCCACAACAAACATTTCCATTAAAAAAAAACTTTCTCCAACAACACAGATCACAAAATCTCAATCTTACCTCAACAAAAAAAATGTACATTTTTAGCTAATAACTTATATCCCCACTAAGCAATTGAAACCAAAATATCCCAAATTAGGTGTTCCTAAAATGCCCAGATAAAAAAATCTCAATATAAAATCGAAAACCCATCTCATTTGCTCATCAATATAACAAAAAATGGTAATTAAGATTTCACAATCATCAGAATAAAGATAAAGTAAACTTGTTACATATATTTGTTTAAAATATCAAAACTACATTTCAAAGCTTTGGTTAGAGTTTACATTGATTCAAAGTTTTTCTCAGTGGCCAAACACGATGGACTTGCTACCTTTGGTCGATTGAAGTCTCAGTGGACAAAATCGATCGGAGGTTTTTTTACTGGTTGAGGTTTTTGACCGGCGAGAGAGTGTCGTCCTGGACAAATGAATAAAGAGATATTCAGAGAGAGAGAGAGAGAGAGAGAGAGAGAGAGAGAGGCGAGAGTGCCAATGAGATGAAAGAGAGAGGGGCTTGAGCGAGAACGAAAGAAATGTTATCTAATGTATTTTTTTAGGTATTTTATATTTTAATAAGTGTGCCAAATTGTCATTAAACCGTGTCAAAATTTGGCACAGTTTAAAACTGTGCCAGATTTTTAATATCAGGGTGTGCTAAATTATTGTTTTTGGTGTAGTGATATAGAAGGAAGATGATTAGCTTTTTGAGCAATCAAGGAGGGATATTGGTGGTCATATATGAAATAGGATGCTGTAATTCACATTCGCAAATATGAAAAGTTACATAAGTACTCCCCTATGGTCCACCAATCGGCTAGCGACCTCAAGTCATAGACCATCCCATGGCCTTTTGCCCAGTGGGGCTTGAATATTGTAGGGACACTGCTTACCACATTTGGAAACCACAAGTATCTATTGGTTGACACTAATTACTTCACCAAATGGGTAGAGGCAGATTCGCTAGCAAACATTCGGGACTCTAATATGACGAGTTTCATATGGAAATACATCATCACCTGCTTTGGGACACTAAGAATGATCATTACTGACAATGGCACGCAGTTCGAAATTGACTTCTTTCAAGGCTTTTCTAATGAGCATGGCATCAAGCACAACTTTAGTTCTATAGCATATCCCCAGAGAAACGGGCAAGCTGAAGCTTCCAACAAGATGATGATCGACAGACTAAAAAGACGATTGGAAATATCCAAAGGTGCTTATGTAGACGAGCTACCCCATGTTTTATGGGCTTATCATACAACTCCTAGGAGATCAACATGAGAAACCCCCTTCGCTCTCACCTATGGAATGGAGACAATCATCCCATTTGAAGAAGGACTCCCTACAATGAGGACCACCTTGGTCGACTAAGGCCTCAACGATGAAGCATTACTCACTGCACTTGACTTAGCTGATGATCGATGTGATCTGTCACTAGTTAAGTTGGCATCCTACCAACATCAAGTAGCCAAATAATACAATCAAAAAGTCAATTCGAGGAAATTTCTAATAGGGGATTACATCCTGAGGAAAGTCCTCGGCAGTGCTATAAGACCATCAGATGGCAAACTCGGACTAAATTGGGAGGGACCTTTCAAGATAATAAGGAAGACCTACAGGGAGCATATCACACGGAAACACTGGAGGGAAGGGAGAAACCAAGGGCCTGGAATGCATCTAACTTTAAGAAGTTCTACTTTTAGACTTTTATATCTTTTATTTTCCAACATCATTAGTTTAAGCGAATTTTTATTTACAAACTGATGATTCCTTTTATTTATCATTTTAATCAATAAAGGTCGATTGGCTAGCGCATTATGAACATCTTGGTTATTTAATGTCTCTTGATTGAACCTTAATACGCATCTTTTCTAAGCAATATATTCCCCTCAAAGCATAATAAATTTTTGGGATTACAATAAGATGATCAACTTACTCCAGTCAAGGAATAAAGCTCCTATGGCTACAATAGTGTGCTAGACTTATTCCATTCAAAACTAAAATATATTAAGCAAGGTTTACAATTAGTCTTCCTTAGGTCTTTGCTAAAAACACAATTGGCCTCTTGAGTTGCTCCGGTAATAATAAAATACCTACAGAGGATCCTTAGGCAATAAAGCCAAGTCAAGGTTGGTCACCAACTTAGGTTGGCTGAAAAATCCTGTTCGGGTGGATGTCCCATTAGCCATGTACATTCTCGACATCATCCTACTTAGGCCTAAGGAAGTGTGATGACATAACCTAAAAGTTAAAGTGGACGAAATGATATGGCTAAGGCATATTGGACTGCGAGAATGTTCAAACACGAGATATCGAAAACTCAACATCATTTTGTCGGTTAAAAATCCCAAAATGATTAAAAGTTTTTGTACTAATCATTCATATTATGTTCAGATCTATCAAGTAATTTTTTGTTCAAACACTGATGTCAATCAATCAACAAATAATGTTAACACATGTTTATCCAGCAAATGCTTAAGACATAAATAACCACTTGTATCTTTTATTAAGAATCATATGATTACATTTACATCAAAAGACCAAGAAATACTTAAAAGACCTAGGATGGCCCAGGATGATGAGCAAGGCAGTTTGCTACTCGAGCTCTCCGAACATTATTAGGATAAGGATCTAAGTCTTCTTCAGTTCCTTCGGGGCGTGGATCCAGAAGCTGAACAAGAATATCATCTATTGAGATCCAACGATCATCCCTCGAAAAGGGATTTCACCCACTGGATGAGTGAATGGTCTGATATTTATACCACAGGGCATATTCCTTAGTAAGTTTCAATTCCTTAAGAGTTCTCAGTCATCCCCTAGCAAAAGCAAGGTCTTTGACCTCTTTCAGTCTTGCCGGGGCATCTGTCCAAACTTGGTCATAACCATCAGCCCAAACCTACCGAGGACCCCTTCGAAATAAATGTTTAAATCGAGTGACATACCTCTGGAGAGTAGCAACGATCACATAAGCTCACCTAATATCTCCTTTTAGCTCGACAATCTCCCTCTTGGAAGCTTGATTATCAGTTGGGCAACTATAGCCGATGATGAAGAGGATCCTCGCAACACCAAAGGGGGACCAGATGGAGTATTTTCCTAAAGACGAGCAATTTCTCTTTTCAAAACATCATTCTCCCTCTGTAATAACTTCCCCACTAGGTTAATTTTGAATGCATCCAGATGTTTTGCTTTCAAGGCATCCATCTCCTCCTGCACAGAGGCACCAATTCCCTCCATCTCCTCGAGCCTATCCTTAAGCTTAGAATAAAACCTCAAATTAATCTTTATAATCCTGGTTTCTCACCTTGAGGGATTTACAGTTCTTTACAAAAGCTTGGTGCACTTGAGCGCTTATGTTAGGACCAAGAATCTGGCATAGATGGGAGTTAGTAGTAATATAATCATATAAATCAATGTGCTACAACCAACAAAATAAGCAAAAAGGCAGCAAGAATCAGTAAGGGAACGTAAAATTTGCTTTTTATTTAATCAAAAGGCATAGGCCAGTACAAATGAAGGGAAGAAGCAAAAGTAAAACATACGAATAAAATAAAAACCGAGCCCATGTTTCTGGCAGGACTCTAGGAGGCCTCAACCTGATCAGACGACGAGGACCCCTTCCCCTTGTCAGGAGCTTGATCGGCGATGACTTCACCTCCACCAGAGGCAGCTTCTCTAACTGGGACAATGATCCCCATTGGATTGTTCGATGCATCTCCTATAGTAGGAGTAATGGGCTCCATATCATTCTGACCAGGTTGAGCAGACGGGGATACCTCAACAGGATTAAGGCTAAACAATGATGGGCGGACCAATGGGAGTCAACAACAACCTCAACATCAGTCAAGGCTTGATCCTAGCCTTTTTTGAATCATGCTAGTCAAAGATAGGTAATTTGGCACTCTACGTCGTGATACATCGCCTCCTAACCTTCATTATACCCGCTTTCCCAAACGGTAGCTGCTTCCCCCTCCAGCTTGTCCACCTTGGTGACCAACTTCTTATTCACCTCATCCACAACCATCTTATCAGCAATCATAGCGCTATACGCAGCTAAAAGGTCGGTAAGCTCCTTTGCTGACTGCTCTTTCTACGATCAAAGGACGCCTTTGCATTTACTAGAGCCTTCTCGAAAGATTTTAGAGCATCGCCTAGCTCTACGTTTCTCCTCAACAAATCAGCTCGATCACGGAGAATAGTATAATCAGAGACAAACTGCAAAATAGAAGAAATACAGGCTAAGCACAAGATATTAGAACAAAATGGATAACAAAGAAGTATAAAGAGGAGAGGACTCACCAAGGCAAGACCTTAAGCAGATTAAAGGGCTAAATGGTTTGCCCCCATGCTCGATGAATGCTCGCGATCGACTACGAGCACTGCTTTCTCCAGCATCAATGGGGAAAGTTGAGGAGTAGCAACCACCGAGGTCCCCTCAATATCAACAATAGAAGGCACCATTGAGGCATGTGCCCTTCTTTTCTCTCCCTATCTCTTTTTCACTTCCTGTCTTTCTTTCTCTCTCTCTTTTTCATCTTCTATCTTCTTTTTCTCCACCTCCTTCTCCTGAACTACCACCTTAGAACCACCAATAGAGTCTCCAGCCTTCTGCTTAAAAAACTTCATCCTGTTGGACAACAGATCATCATCATCATCCTGGATCAAGTTTCTTCTCCTCGGAGGGACCATTTCTTCCTCGCTGGACTCCGCTTTGCCGAACTCTTCCTTGCTTCTCTCACTTTCACCATTTTCTTCATCCACGCCTTCTACCATATCCTCTTCTGAGATACTTTCTTCCTCGTCCTCTACCTCAATGGGTTCAAAAGTATCACCAACTCCTTCTTATAGAACGTCTAGAGGAGGGATAGTGTCTATTGGGCGAGCAATAAAGTTTGAAGTAGTATTCATGTACTCCAGCAAAAATGCAGTAGATCGAGGATGATCCCCCTCAGTAATAATGTCTCTTATCCTCCAAGCTTTTAAAAGTTCAGCAGCTCGAATCTCACAAGGTGCAAGCTCTTGATTCTTGGCTTTTACTGTAAAAGAAAGAGAATGAAGTATCAGAAGAAAGGTACATAGAGGCAGATAAACAAATAGAAAAAAAAAATATGGTGATAAAAACCTATGTATTCCTCCCCAAAGGTAGGGACCTAAGCCCTCGTGTACCTTACGCCCCCTAATTGGGGAGGATATTGCCAATTTATGGCAATAAAACCTTCAGACCAATAGTCTTTATTGGAATCAGGTAGATTTACTACCAACACCCTATTAGGACTTCTTACTTTCAAGTACATAAGAGCCTCACTAATGCGAGAGAAAGTATAATAATAGTACATCTCAGCTAATCCTAAGTTGGTACCATAGAGCTGGTTTATCCTATGAACTCCATTAATAATCTTCCACGCATTTGGAGAACATTATGCAGGAACTATGTTAAAGTATTGGAAAAAAATGTAAGAACAAGGGGTTAGGGGAAACATTAAACCCCCTTGGGAAACCAACATAACATGAATCCAGTGACCATCTTCTAGATCGCAGACATTTCTGGGGACTAAAATGTAACACCCTGTAGTTTTAATGATTTTTAAATGTGGGATTAATTAAAATTAAATATGGGAAAATTAATTGATAACTAGTCTAGATTAAAATAAATATTAACTAGCGAGATAAGGGTTAGTATTTATTAATGCAAATTATTTGAATATTAATTAGTGAATAAAAGTAATATGTGATTATGAATTTATTAAAATTTACGCGAGTGAAAAATACAACAGTTATAATAATTAAGTCGGGATGCGCATGTTAGTCGTGTCGGGACCTAATTTAATGGGATAAAAAGTAATTTATTTTGAAGTCATCCGTATGATCATTTTGAGTGCGCCAAAGTGTCCGGAAGGGTCGAGATATCAAAAAAGTCTACCCGAGGGTTTAGTTTGGATCCCGGGGCAATTTTAGGCCAAATCGGCATCCCAGAGGGGTATTTTGGTGATTTAGATTTTTGGAAGAATTAAACCTATGAATTTTCTTAGTGTTAAATGTATGATAAGAGAAGGGAACTGGGGTTATAAAGGTGAGAAATTAAGAGAAGCCACATAGAGGCCATATGAGGAAGATGAGAGGAATCCCAAGGCTAGAATCATCATCTTGCACTACCACTACCACCGGATTGTAGATCGAAAAGAGAGGAACACAACCATAACTATATTCTTCAACGGATCAAACCTAATATATCAGGCAAGGGTTTAAACTTGCGAATCTATAGAATATAATGTATCCTTGTTAGTGTAGGAACACTGTTCATAGGATTGTAATGATTTTGGGTTAAATTAAGACGAGAAATTGATGATCTTTAATCGAAACCATGTTAAGTTTGATTATATATTTTATATAGAACGAAATTCATGTCTTGAGGAGATTTAAAATGATTAGAAATCTGAGTTATTCTATGTTCTTGAAGAAAAAAAATTAAGAAACTAAAGTTTTGTGTAAATTAAAGTTTTGATAGGTTCTGGAATGAATTTTTATGGGATTTAATGTCTTATTTACCTTCAAAGTTGTCCCTATACCTTTGATGAATGATGGGTTAAGTTGGTTGGGAGTTTGGAGAAGTTTAATGGAGTTTTGGAGAGAAACTTTTATGGAAAATCGCAAAAACGTAAGGATGATCATGAACAGTACCATTTCAAATCGATTCGGCCCAAGGTGAATCGATTAGGATGTTTGTCAAAAAATGAAATTTCTAGATTTTTTCGTTACGATTGCTAGGGCGCTGACCTCGTATATTTCTGATTTATTTTGAATTAGTTATGATTTTTCTATGGAAGGGAATCGATTCGGCTGCCCAGTTTTGGCGAATTTTCTCCTTGTGCTTAAAATCTTTGAGAAATCATTTAGGATTAAATTGTGGGAACTATTTTAATATATTTGGAATTATATTATAATAAGAGTAGGCCTTGGTTGGATGTTTGTCTTAGTCTTATAATGGAGAATTTAAGACTAAACGTAATTAGGCTAAAGTGAGAGAATTATCTAATTTGGAGAATAATTATGGTCAAGGGGATTCAAGAGGAATGATGAGTTAGACCCGTAGGTTATAGTGAGCTACCTACTGATATTTTGTGTAGCATAAAGTATACCCTTTTGAGTGGTGAGATGTACTTGGGTACGTACATTGCAAAAGTAAAGTTGTAATTCCTTAATATGTTTGATATTTGGGAGATAGATATACTACGTATAAAATTTATGATGTGGGACGTGTGTATAGCTATATATATATATATATAGGTGGTGTCAATACCTATTGCTTGATTTATTATGTATATTGACATACGTACACTGCTTGCTATAGCGAGAGGTAGTGAAGGAGAGAGTCTTATCTTGAGGAGCCTTAGGGGGGATATTTGACTTGTACTTCAGAACATAGGACTTAGGTTGGATTGCTATTTTTGTGAACAATGGTATTGAACAGTTGTTTGGGTGCGTAGGTATGTGCGTGAGCCAAAGGATTAGGACTATGTTCGCCTCCAATATGAATGATTGTTAATTATGGTTCGAGAGAGATAAAGAACCAATGGTCCTTGTTTAGTACGTGACGTACCGGGCCTTAATAGCAGAGTATGAATGCACCACAGCTTAATCTTTGGGTGCCGTATTCGTATATATAGAGTGATATATATATATATATATATACGCACACACACACACATACACACACACACACACACATACACACACACACACACATACTTGTGAAATGTCCTATCGTGTGAATGTAGTAGATAAAATGGATAGTGAAATCTAAAATCACTTAAGTGTGTGAATACTTAACGTTGAATGTGAAGACTCTCTCTCACTCGAGGTAAAAGGTGTCAAAATATTTATTAACGTATTTTGTGGGGAATATGGGTAGCTATTATGAGACAATATAATTGAAGGTTAACGAGTTGAAATTATTTAGGTGTGGCAACAGTAACTAGAATAGTTTAGCGGTACATTAGGCATGCACATTAGTTGAGGGGTGAGAATTCTCAAACGTGAGCCTCTTAACTAACATGAATATATTTTTTGCTTTTAAGCATTTTAAATACTTGCTAAACTATTTTAAAATATTTTCACTCGCCCTCTGACCCGTTTCTTGTAAATCTATTTTCTCTTATGCTATCTATTTTAGGTGTTCAGCCACAGGGACGGTAGGCGTAGACTATCCGTTGACTTGACGTGCTGCAGCTACTAAGGGAGTTGTAGGTCCTCGTTATTAGATGCCTCCACTATTATCCATCTAGTTCCTGATCTAGCTATGTTAGTTAGGGCATATTGCCCATTCTCAGTTATCATTTATTTCAGAGGGATATTGTACTCCTTTAGTTCAGTTTGATTGGATTCAATTGTATTATGGATTATTGTATTTGAGACTTTTGAACTGGGACGTATATCCTAGTCTTATTTATTCAGTCAGATGGTTTCTCATTTATTATTTTTATTCTTTAGAATGGTGAATATGATTAATGGTTTAAATAACTGGATAATAATTGGATGATTAAAAGTTTTTGACACTAGCTCGATTAATTATTAGGTGATTAATAAATAAATGTTCTTCAACAATAATGCTAAGTATGAACCAACTGGATATTCTAATTTAATTTAATAAAGGACTGATCACTCGATATATAATTAGGCAGGGCGTCACTGGTGGTATTATAGCATCATGTTCTAGAGTCCTTAGGACCTATGCGGCTTTTCACGATTCAGCTTAGCGTTATTTGATATAGATCCTTATTATAGGATTGTTGTATTCCTTTACGTATGTGACCTACGTTCTTCAGCCATTAAATTTAGTGACATGATTCATATACGAGTTCGATTGGGCTTCGTATATCGAACAATTTAGGACAACCAACGAAGGTCGTTAGATGACTACAGTAGGAAAGGTTCAATAGAAGCCATGGAATATTTTTGGAACAGTGATCATGATGGAAGTCACCATAATTATTATTCCGGCGGATGACAATGATATAATCACTCGGGGGGCAGTAGATTTCCCAAACATTGTCATAGATAACGGTGGTATAAACTCAAACTCACCCCACGTAGTAAGTAGGGGGAAGGCATATGGACTCTTTCGAAGAGTCATATGTAAGAATTTTGGGAAAAGAGGAAGTGTGATGGGCCAATGGAAGTATTGATACAAAAAATATCCTCTTATATGGACCAATTAGAAATAAGCTTGTGTCATCCAATGTGGTATCAGTCCTAGTTAGCAATGCATAAATCCCCGACCAAGTCCAGGAATGCCGACCAACTGCAGGAAGATCGACCAACATGGTCAGTAAAGAGCTAACATTCATATACATTAATAGAACTGTGTAATGATGTAAATGCCTAATTTATAAGGGAATTCCATCCTTAAACATTTCGACTCTTTACCACCCTAGTGGGATATAAATACGTTGTAATTCCTATAATAAAAAAAGGACCGGGACACAATCCAATAAGCAATACAAGACAGTGGATGTAGGCTATTCATTTCAACCGAACCACTTTAAAAATCTTACTTGTCTCTTATATCTTACTTATTTATCCGTGATCAAATAATTAGATATATTCTAGTTTTTTGCATCAACAAATTGGCGCCGTATGTGGAAACGTATTTCTAAACGTACGTTTTTACTCATTCATTTATCAAGCATGGCTGATATTCCCTAGTCGAGTGCCAGGAATAATGGTATTCCACATGTTCCCTCTACTCCACCAACTAACAATGATTTGATTAGAATCTTGGCTAGACTCTCCAGAGGACAAGAGGCTACACAAGATACCATAAGGCAATTAGCACAAACCCTGCAAGCCGGGTCACCTGCTTTGTCTGCTTGTGGAAACATGCCACCACTGCCACTAAGAAGCAGTAGACATAGTCAATCCAGGGCGACTAGAGATCCTTCCTATCATCCAGGAGTATGTTCTTCACTCAAAACATCAGAGCCCTATGACGAGTAGTCTTTTACTCTTGAAAGATTGAGTGCCTTAGAAAGGCTAAGTCGAGCATATCCCTTTGATCGTTTAGGACCTAGGGGGAATAGAAATTTTCCCAGGGCATTGTCGAGAATACTCGAAGACCAACCGATCAACGTGAGGGATCAACTCAATCTAAATCAGACACCCAACGAACTGCCCGTGCCGAGCAATATTCACAGGAAGTAGATTCAACTCAATTAGTTGGTCGAAATGGAAAAGCTGTAACACATGGATCTGACGCTGGTAATAATGCATGGAAGGCTTCCATCCAACGATTGGAGGACAGATTGGGAGAAATGGCTAAGGCCAAGAACCCTCTGCAGAGAAGCTTTGTGAAGGGATCTACTTTCGTACAAGCTATTATGGATTTCTCCACACCTTCAAAGTTTAATTATCTTGTAGGTACACCCAAATATGATGGGAAAACTGATCCCATCCTTCATATAGAGAAATATCAGGCAACAACTGACATCTATACCCTCCTCAGTGAAATGAGATGCAGGACTTTCTCAGGGACAATTACAGGACTTGCTCCGATCTAGTATAATAGTCTTCCTCGGGGTGGATTTATAGCTTCCATTTTTTTGACGAGCTATTCATTGGTAACTTTTGCTTTGGACCTAAACCAGTGAAACGAGTTGCTCATTTACAGTCTAAGGCAAAAGGTGGGGGAAAGCACTATAGATTATATCACCCGGTTCAATAAAAAAAAGTTGAAGGTTATTGACTACAAGGAAAAGATAACCATTACAACCCTCATGAATGGACTGCTCCACGAGAAACTCTACTACATGCTTGCTAAAGATCCTTTAAACACAATGACAGAATTAATGGCAAAGTCAACCAAGATCATGAACGCTGAGGAGGTAATAGCAGCCAAGCGGAGCTCGAAGGAAAAAGTTAAAGGTAAAGCTGATAAAAAGAAGCATAAAGATTCCAAGGAGCATAGGGAATCAAAGAAAAAAGGGATTATTAATTGGTTCAAAAGTACAATAATTACACTCCATTAACAATGGGCATCCACCATAATTTGGAGGAAATTAAGCATAACAAGGATGTACATTGGCTTGAGAAGCTAAGGAGTTCCCTCACCAAGATGGATAGATCCAAATATTATGAATTTCATAGAGACCATGGCCATAGAAAAAATCGTTGTATTGACCTTTAAAAAGAAATTGAAACTCTCATCCGAAGAAGAAAGCTAAATAGGCTTGTTGATCGGCAGAACAAAGATAGAACTCGGTGAAGGTCAAAGTCTCCTTGCAAGCAATGAGACGAGAAAAAGAGGACTCATGAAAATGATCCAGAGGATGATCCTGTCCTACCTAAGAAACCGAGGCAACTAGAATGTGAAGTATTCATGCTCAGTTTTGGTTCTTTTGATTGTCAAATAATTACAGGTGGTGACGTGGGAGGAGGAGACCATACTACTGAAAGGAAGGCCTACCTCAATGAGGCACAAGCTTTTCCTATATACAGAGGATTACCCTAGTTGAATAACATCAACCAATGAAGGTTAAAAAAGATAAGCTAGTGATTGGTTTTTCCAAAAATTACCTCTCAGGGGTGCTATACCCCATGATGATCCTTTAGTAATCAAATTCAGAAGGGAAGATATTATCATTTCCAGAGTGTTAGTTGATAACAAAAGATCGATGGATATCATATTTACCCCCTGCTTCGACAGACTAAATTTGAAGCTCAGTCAATTTGAACCTTATCATAGGCCTATAGTAGGATTTTCTGGTAAAATTTCCTCTAGGGATAATTAAATTGGAAGTGTTGATCGGTACATGGACAATAAATTGGACAAAGAAGATACGTTTCTTTATAATGGACAAGAATGTTCATTATACCTATAATATGATCATGGGAAGAGTGGGCTTGAAGAAATTTGAAGCTGTGTCGTCTACAGTCCATCAATGTTTAAAGTTTCTGACTAACTTTGGGTTAGGCATGGTAAAAGGTGACCAAAAAGTAGCTCGAGAATACTACTACTTATCTGGTAAGCAATAAGATGAGCTAGAGATGAAGAGAAAGACCACCACTTATCAAGTGGACACCCCTGAACCTAATGATGAATCTGAGGTTGAAACTTGAGATCCAAGAGAAGAAACAGAGTTGGTGAAAGGCCAGATAGTTAAAACAACGGAGAGCATTGTGCTGGACGATGACAAGAAAGAGCGTACCACTCAAATAGGAACAACACTGGATCCTGTTCTTAAACAAAAGATAGTGACATTCCTAAGATAGTGAAAGCATGTGTTCGCATAGAGTCACAAAGATCTTCCTGGGATTGACCCTAACTTTCTTTGTCATGGGATTAATGTTAGCAAAGACGCCAAGATTATGAAGCAAAAGCGTAGGGTGTTCAGCCCTGAGAAAAACCAACCCATTTGGGAGGAAGTTGAGAAGATTCACAAAGCTTCATTCATTGACGATGTGATATACCCAGACTAGTTGGCCAATGTTGTTGCGGTAAAGAAGAAAAATAATAAGTGGAGAATGTGTGTAGACTTCATGGATTTAAACAAAGCCTGCCTAAAGAATCCTTTTTCTTTACCATGAATTGATCAGCTTGTTGATAACACTTCCGGACATGAATTGCTCAGTTTCATGAATGCATACTTTGGTTATAACTAGATCAAGATGAAGCCTGAAGATAAGGAAAACACTTCTTTCATTAATCCCGAAAGGGACTTATTGCTATAATGTTATGCCATTTCGTTTGAAAAATGCAGGTGCTACTTATCAGAGACTGGTGAAAAAAGTTATTGAGGAGAAAGTAAAAAAAAATATGGAAGTTTATATGAATGATATGCTGACGAAGAGAACGAAAGAGTACGATCACATTGCAGACCTCAACCAGACTTTTAACCAGCTGAAAAAGAACCAGATGAGATTAAACCTGACCAAGTGCATGTTTGGAGTACATGAAATAATGTTCCTCGAGTATATAGTAAATCAAAGGGGAATCAAAGAAAATCCAGATAAAATCAAGGCATTGATTCAAATGCAGTCCCGTACTGAGCAAGAAAGAGGTACAAAGGCAAATTGGGCGAGTAGTAGCCTTGAACAGATTTGTGTCCCGAACTACAGACAAGTGCCTTCCATTCTTTAAAGTGCTAAGAAAGAGTTTCGAATGGAACAACGAATGTAAAAAGGATTTTATGGAATTGAAAAAGTATTTGGGGTCACCCCCATTGATCTCCCGCCCAATTTTAGGAGAAAATTTGTACCTGTACTTAGTTGTCTCTGAGTCAGATATATGTCTTGACTTTATCTGAGAAGAAAATGGAGTTCAAAATAAAGTTTACTACACGAGCAAAGCCTTTTGAGGAGAAAAAATCAGATATCCATGCCTGGAGAAGTTAGCGTTGGTGATAATACGCAAATATTGCGTATTTCATCCGTCGAACCTACGTATTTTAGCCCCCTCGAGTGCCTTAATATCTATATTTAAGCCCGTTAACCAGATAACCTCGGTTTATATTGTTAACATGCTATATGAGGTATAATTGGGCTTTTGTAGGTATTTAGGTACTAAGTATGGAATTCAGACGCATTCCGGTGAAGTTCCGTACGTAATCACACGTTCAAGGGCATTTTAGTTATTTCACATCTTGGGCACCTGGCCCGACATCTCACAAAAGTTGTAGCCTTCCTCGCTAACTTCGCGTGGCCATGAACGGTGAACGATTTCGATTCATAACGAAGAAGTTACGGCATTTCTAGCGGAAGGAAAAATAATGAAATCAAAAGAGGAGGAGAAAAGAAAAGAAAATAATGCAGAGGCTGTGACCTGCTTGATTGATTGATCGACCAAAGGGGTCGATCGATCGATCCCTTATTTTTCTGCAGATATTTTGTTTTGTTTTCTTTCTTCTTTTCTTTTCTACCAACTTACTATATAAGCCAATTTTGTTGTAATAAAATAGATACTTAGTTTTAGAAGACATTTTAGGTTAGGGTTTGATTTTGAGAGCTCATCTTCTTCTCTTCTTGGGTTGGCAACCATTTGGTTTTGTAAGATTGAACTATTTACTATCATCTCCTTTAATATAACTTTGTTCTTCATTTTTTCTTGCTTTGTAAATTAGTTTCCATGCTTTGAAATTAGTTTAATTGCTTTATTTCTTGCTTTCCTAGTTTATTTGTTTGAATTTAGTTTAATTCATTATGTTCCCTTAGATAAATCGGGCCGGGATGTCGTTCCTCCATTTTCGGGTCCCGAGCTCCGAATAGATTTTGTGAAAAATTGCATTTAATTGAACCCACGTGAATTAAAGTCGGATTATTATGCGTTTAACTTTTTTTGTCATGCAACTTTAGTGTTTAAAGCGATAATCCGAGTTTAATCCGCGTATGACCAATTTTCGGTTAAATGTTTAATCTCGCAACTTTGGCTTAAATTCCTTATTGTGGGATGTGTATGTTTAATTGATAGTGCTCGATTAAATTGCTTTCGAGATGAAATCTTGATTAGTAGTTGTTTCGGTTCGTATGGTTGGATGATATCCCGATCCTCGCTTTACTTTTATTTAGACTTAACTTATTATTTTCTTTTATTTCCATTCACACATCACCATTTTACACTTTTATTCCTGGATTAATATTCCGTTACGATCTATCAAACATTCTCTGTGGATTCGATACCCGACTTACCGCTATACTCATCAGTTGAATGTAGTCGTAATTTAGGTTTCTTTTGTATTGAGGTGGTGAAACTAAAACAATGATTAGCGTCTTTACAAGCGCTACTTTTTTCACCCTCAATCAAAATGGTGCCGCTGCCGGGGAATGTTTTGTTATAGATAGTAATTGTTTTATTAGTTCATAGTATTCTTTCTTTTGTATTTGTATTCTTTCTTTTAACCTTTTTTGCAGGACTTCTACATTTGAGCGCCTAGAAACGCTTGAATTATCTATCACGCACATCTTCTTTGTAGAATTCGCCTTCTCGAGCCTTTGTTGGGGTAAGCATGTCTTATTCTAACTTTTCTGGAAATCCTAATGATAACTCTCAAAATTCCAGTAAACCTATGACTTTTGGTCAATACTTTCAATCCCAAAAAGTTGTAACATCTAAAATGACATTAGGTGAGTATTACAAAAGTCAAAGTTTGGATTACCTCAATTTTGAGCGCGATCATTTTGATTCTGGGTCGCAAGATCCTTATGATAAGAATTTTGAAACCAATTGCAATCATTTTCAAAATTCTTATGTTAATGATTTGTAGAGTAGTCCCCGAGAATAATTTCCAAACTTCTTATTTCCAAGAATTCGCTCCTCGCCCGATGACTTTCGGTGAGGGATTGCGCATGCTTGAAAATGAGAGTGTTGAAAATCGATATCGGGAAGAAAATCGTTATTGGGAACATGAGTTGGATTTACTATCTGAATCCGACGACGACTTTTCTTCGGAGACTGCCGAAGTCGAGGACCGTTTTGAACCAAATGAGGATTTCGTTCCTAATTTGGAACAAATCATCCTTGACTTGACCCATGGTGTAGTAGAGAATGAAAATGAGGATGAAAAGGTCATAGTATTCATTTGCAATGAACTCGTTTCTTCTTTGATTTTCAAAGAAGAAAGTTTCATTGTAAGCGATCCTATTTCTTCCGAAATTCAATTTTCAAGCGGTGATAACGCATCGCCTGAGATTGAATTTCTTTCATCCCCATCGTTATTCTATACTGTCACACCAATTCTAGTACCCGATGAATCGGTTCAAAACTTTACAGTTCCAAACCTTTTCATCGACGAGGAGTACTCGCTCGAGCCGCTTTCCATAACGGCATCTTTGCCCTCATGTGCGCTGCTTCCTATTCCAACTTTAAAATACTTGGGAGTTGATTCAATTTTTCTCGTCCCACACGTGTATTTGTATCCCCTCCTATCCAAATCCCCCATCCTCCCTCCCAAAGTTTCAGTTGGGGATGGTTCACTTTTATAGCCTTACACATGCCTTCTGTCGTTTGAACGGAATTCCTATTTTTCGGGAGGCATGCATGTTCGGGAGGGTCCGCCGTTGATCCGCCAAATTCAAATTGTGTTTTGAATGTACCCTCAAAAGTTTCAACTTTTAGTATATAGCTAATTAGAGTTCTAAATGTAGTTGTATATAGTTAACTTCTTAATTTTCATCTTTTCTTAATTTAGTCTAGTGTAATTAGTTAATCTCTTTTTATGTTTTTCGTGTATGCTTGGTTCCAACTCCTTTGTAGGTTCAACGGACTTGAATTCAGGGAGACTATGCGCCCCGACACACATTTGTTAAGAAAACAATAAAAAAAAATCACAAAAACATTTTTTCTTTATTTTTCACACACTCATTCTCACGCATTTGCATTTGCATTTGTTTTTCTTTTTTATTTTATTTTATTATTCATTTTGTTGTGAACATGCGTGTGTGTTGCCCGTTGTACATATTTTTTATTTTTTGGTTAGCATAGGCCTATGTATGTGCATATTTTAGCCTAAGTCTATGTAATTTTGTTTTATTTTTATTTTTACATTTTTTATTTCATATATTTATATAATTATACTTATATATACGATATATATACTTATATATATTTATCTTACTTATTTCCCCCCCTTATGCCCCCATATTTGCAACCCCACCCCCCCAATTTAAAAGTGGAGGCAGTAGGCAATTAACTGCTTGGTCGATCAATCGACTAAAAGGGTCGATCGATCGATCGACCAGTTAATTGCCGAGATCAGCTTATGTTTTTCCCCTTTCTCTTATTTTCTCATTCATCCCTTCTCCCAAAATTTGTGCCCTAACTATTTCCCCCACCACATTTCCTTAATTTCAACCCATTTTCTACACTTGCAAGGTATAATTCTTCCTACTTTATTATATATTTGTAGATTTAGGTTGATTTTTGTCATAATTTCCATGTTTTATCCATTATTTGACATATATTCAATGTGTTGGTGTTATCCCTGATTTGTGTTGTTCCAACCGATTTATCTTGTGATTATTGATGTATATCCACTCATGAACACATATGTATTGTTGCATTGTTGTTTTGTTCATGAGTGGGGCTCTTTTGCTAGTTCAAATGGCATTTCCGCACCCTCATTTCACATTGCGCACGCCAAGTGTTCGCTGAAATGACCCAAACAGTTTTCAAACCAATTTTTGGCGCACACTTGGGTGATTTTTACTCGTTGTCGTATACCGACACATTTTATCGCAATGTTGAATTTTTTCACTCGATTTTGCGCACTTGCACTCCCATTTCAACTTGTACACCAACTAACCATTAATTGCGCTTATAGTTTTTCATATTGCTTAATTCTTGTTTTGTAGGTTGAAATGGCACAATTGAATAAATATGATTCCACTCTGTGCGTGCCCAACCGAGGTTTCGAGGGGTTCCGTTGTAAGAAAGAACGAGAGTGGTTCCAGGCATATTTTGAGACTGCTCAGAGGAATTTGGCCTATAATTTAGCCTGGAATCTTGTTGATTTGCCGGAGGAGGCGCGTGTTCTTTTGCGGCACCAGGGATGGGAACCTTTTCTCGCCATTTATGGCCACATCAGTGAAGAGCTGGTCAGGATTTTTATGCGACACTAGTGGTGGTAAAAGGGAACGGGCCGACTACATATGAGGCCATGGTCCGAGGGGGGAGGGAACCTTTTTGTCGTTCTGATTTGGCTGTCTTTATGAATGTACCGAACCCGAGGAATCAGTCAGGTTTATCGATGGGGATGTTTTTGGACTCCAGACATTGATTGGACCCTTGCACAGGGGGAAGAATGGATAAGAATGGCCTTCCGTTTGGCTGCAATGGAAGATTTACCGAGACTACTTCACTATATCAATGTCCACTCATTCATGGTGACGAGCAACCGGTCATAGGTGCGTCACAAGCACGCCGCATTTATCTACGAAATGATAAATATGATGTGTGCGACGGCTAAGGAGAGAGCCAGGACATTCTCCCTTCCTTTTCCTGCCCTCATCACGAGGATCGATTTATCGCATAATTGCCCAGAATTCGACGCTGACCGCAAGCAGGACCCACTAGAACTTCTCACAAAGAGCAATATTTTGAAGATGCTGAAACATGAGTGGGGGTAACTGGTGAACAAAAGGCAGATGGAAGAGGTAGATGATGAGCCCTACGACGAGGAGGCTGAGATTAGGATGGCAAAGTAGGGGCAGAGTTCGCAGGTGCCACCCACAGATTTTAATTCCCGATTTGAGGCATACAAGGCACTGTAGGACCACCACAGGGAGGAGACCTAGCTTAGGTGGGATACATGGGAGTTCCACCTAGACCAGGAGGAGCCCGATCTACGACAGGATAGAGCCAAGCAGAGGCAGGCGAGGGCACTTCAGAGACGAGAGTTCCGGATGACGCAGGAGATGTTGCGAGATTTATATTTGCAGCGTCATGATTCGGATGTCGTTCTACCTCCTCATTTCAGGATCCATCTGATCCTAGTGGTTCCGGCCACTAGGCTACTGCTTGTACTGGGTCATTTTTGGCATTTATGGTTCGAATATTATGTTGTACTTTTTATTTTATTTTTATTTCTTTCCTTTTATTAGTTGTAAGGTATTAAGTGATTTTGTATTGAACTTATGAAATGGGAAATGAAAATGTAGTTTGTGGTTGTTTATTGGATTTTGATGTGCGTGACCTTGCATTTGATAAAATCAAAAAGTTCACCATCAATTTATCTAGTATTTGTACTTCAACCCCTATATATTATTGTGACTTGTGACATAGATTCTTTTAACTTAATACATCGGTACATATTCTTCCTTTGCTTTGTACTAACTTATTTTGCAGATTCATTTGGACTTGTACTTATGGAGATCGCTCCAAATGTAGGTAATATCATTCTTTTCCTATCTTTGTGTTGTGTTATTTAATGGACACATTGGGGACAATGCAACATTTAAGTTAGGGGGTGTGGGATATTTTATCCATTTCATGTTTAGTCCTTGATTTAACCACAATTTAGTTACAAAGCATGTTTTTGTTAAAAATTTGAAAATTTTCAAAAAGATTTTCTTTCTTTTTTATCCTTTATTGGGCATTTTGCCTTTGTTTCCGATGATAAATTTCAATAATTGCTCGATCTAATAGACAACCCAATGATGCATGTTCTCGATTTTAGAAGTTATTAGACTTTAGTCGTTAAATCATTAATATTATGAATAGCTTCATGAATTAAACTTTAATCCCGTGAGATCATATGTTGTTCTTGTTATATTGATTTGGTTTAAGATTTTTATAACTCAGTAAGCTTTTGTTGCCATGTATATACTTACACCGAGTGAGATTAGGGAATTATCTTTATTTGTGAGTGTATACACTATTCTTTCCTCTGTGAAAACGTTACAGTCATTGGTAATCTCTTTATTCTTTCATTGACCGTTCATTAATTGAGTTCATACTTGAAATGTGTTACTTGATCATGATTTTCATATATTATTTTGACTCGAGAATTGCGTAAACGTTTTGAAATGATCATAGTCCATCTTTGTATATCACCCATATGACCTTGACCTCACCTTTTATATGTTCCCTAGTCAACCCACTTGAGCCTAAATACTAGCCTTTCATTTCATCACCCAAAATCCCATAACCAACTCCAAATTGGAGTTTTATACCATACATATTACTTTACATGCCCTTGTTTGGATTGTTATTTGGGATTTAATGGTATTGTTGTGTATGGTGGTTGCGATTTGAGCATGAAAAGAGTGAGAAAAGAAGAAAGTGTAGTGAAAAAGAGAAGAAAAAGAGAAAGTTGAAAACAAAAGAAAACAAAAGAAAACAAAAAGAAAAAAAAGTGAGAAAAAAGAAGAAAAGAAAAAGAAAGAGAAAGTTGTATATATTGTTTTTAGTGATTCAATAATCCTTGTTACTCTCTCGATTGTTATATCTAATGCTCGCTTGGAAATCATTTGTCCAATTTTGAAATTGCCCACTTTTCCCATTTTCCCGAGTTTCATCCCCAAACACTTTTAATCCATATATACATCCCTTTCATTTTATACCACAGCCTAGCCTACATTACAACCCTATTGCAAGTCCTATGTGATCTTATGGTGAATTTAATTTAAAAGTTGAAAGAGTTTTGATAATTTGTGAAAATGCATTTAGCCTTCTTTAATGAGCGGTATCCTTCACTGAGATTATGTGACACCCCGACTAATTAAATACCGGGTAGCTACTCCTTTATTAAATTAATTCAAAATGCCAAGTTGGCTCAGTTAATAGCATCACTGTCGAAATCATTTTAACGATTACTAACCACCTAGTATTTAAAAAGTAAGTGCCAAATTTTAATTAAAGTCTGATTAACATGCAACAAGTGTAATAAAGAATAATAACACCATTCACCATTAAGTAGAAAATAGAATAACCATCACATAAAGTAAATAAAGTCTGGAGGAAAACTCCTCACTACAAATCCCACAACTGATAAGTAAACTGAATACTAAATCAATACATGCCAAGGTCTGAAAACTGCAATGGAAATGTAACTCTAATAGAAATGGGCAACATGCCCTACAACTGATAGATAATGAATCTGGAATCCAAGTGATAGAAGCGTCTACAAGCAAATCCTTGTAGCTTCCACAAACAGCTACAGCTCGTCACCTGAATGAGTATCCTATGCATGGTGTCCTTGTGACTGGGCACCTAAAAATGGTTTTACAAGAAAAGTAGATTTGAAAAACAAACGGGTCAGAGCCCGAATGTGGAGTTATATTTTAAAAACCTGCAAGTGCTTTAAAAACATTTAAAACATTAAATGCAAAGTACATGTTAGGACGTGCACTCACATGATATTCTCACCTCTCGTCTAACTGTGCACTCCTAACGTAAGTACCCATCTATAACGACACAAACCACTAGCTAAGTGCCATCATAACTAGCTAGACTGTCATAGGTCCTACCCTTATTACTCGGTTCTATTAACATTATAACGCTCGTAATTAAGTAGGGGTTTAACGTAAACTCAGATGCTCAATATGCAATATATATCACTATCAGTTAACTCGTTATATTTCTCGAATCAATACCGCAATTATATTCACAACATTAACATGAAGGTTCCCATTAATATTAAGTGTATATAATTCACATCATAAATATACAATACAAGCACCCCGAGAACTAAGCTGTGGTGCACACATACTCTGCTATCCATCTCGGTACATCACGTACATAAGGATTACATATTCCGAATCTCTCAGGAATAGTTCACAGATAACAACATCACAAATAATGGAGGCGAACACAGTCACATCACATGGGTCACGTACATACCTACGCTCCCACGATCAGCGGACTTATTAATATCCCAATAAGTCTTTCTATGACCTATGTTCATCAAGGTAACCAGTCTAAATCCGGGCAACACAAGGATTAGAGGGCCCTAAGCGAACGCAAACCTCCCGTGATAGCAAGTATGGTAGGTATGTCATACACACAATTCATATACCAATACTAAGTAAACACACGTCTTAGTAATCCCGTAGTTTAATCGTAGTACATATCGCATTCTCGTACCAACTTATAATTATCACAATTTATACTATTCCGGTTTATAATCATACGTGCCATAATTTATTCTCTCGTCGTAGTAGACACTCACGTCTCAACCCAAACCGTCCATTTAATTTAACTCTCGTATATAATTTACTCCTCATAATAACCCAAAAGTCCCAAATCCATCAATACATCATCAAAGGAATGTTAACTCTACCCTCGAACAAGTTTACGGGACTCCAAAAATCAAAACAGTCCAAAAAGGCCCAGACCGTCAACTCGTTAGAAGTCTCGTTCGAACGAGACTGTTCGAACGAGATTCCACTGTCAACTCGTTAGAAGTCTCGTTCGAACGAGACTGTTCGAACGAGATTCCAGTTCGTTCGAACGAACTGTACCTTCTAACGATATCTCGTTCGAACGAGATTATCGAACGAAGTTCCCTTTCGTTAGAAGTGACTGGTCAACTCGTTAGAAGCTCGTTCGAACGAGTTCGTTCGAACGACCTGGGGAGGGGCTTCTAACGACCTGCCAGTTTCGTCCCAGATTTTTCTAAATCTCGTTTTTCACCATTTTTACTCCTCTAATCTCTTCTAAAATTTGTCCCAACAATACTTTAAGGTCTCTAATCAATCCTAAACATATCAAGGTTATAAACTAGTGTAATTTACGGAGTTAATTCTTCCCAATCATCATTAAACCATCAAATCTCATCACTATCCCCCAATATTTCAAGAACACAAACCCTAAAATTTTAAATCATGAATTTACCCAATTTAAATCCATTTTAAATTTCATCCAATCATAAATATCATCAGTATGAACATCTACCTATCATTCTACATGCAAATCCTCCTCAAGACTTCAAGTTCTAAGTTTCAAAATACATGGGTTTTCATTATCTTTCAAGAACAATTGATATTCTTCAATTTTCTAACATGGAAGGAACATTCTACGAATTTAAATATAATTAAAACACTTACCTTAATTGTCTCTGAGTTTGGTGTAGGTTTGATGAAGCTTTTCTGCAGAATTTCTTCTCTCTCCAAGCTTCTTCTCCAATGGTGGCTATGGTGGCTAGGGTTTGCTTTGGGGAAATTTGGAAACCTAAATGATAACCTCCGTAGCTTAATGGGTTAATATGGGTTGGTTAATGGGTTTAGTGGGTTAAATCCACATCAGATTAAGACTCCTAATTTTCGTCACTTTTAATTCCTCAAAATATAAAATTACCAAAATACCCTTTATGATGCCGGTATGGCCTAAAAATACCCCGGAATCCAAACTACACCCCCGGCTAGTGTTTTCTGACTATCTCGACCCTTCCGGACGCGTTGGCGCACTCAAAATGACCATACGGTTTATAGATTTTAAATTCACTTTTATAATCAAAATAATATAAAATGACGCGGCGGTCACACGCGTCTCAACAAAATTTCTAAAATGTCGTATATCAATCTCACGACAAATTTCATAATCCAATATTCATATAAAACATGTATGCACATAATCAAATACCAACTCGCATCTCGTTAGTATTTTAACCCGGATTAATTTCCAATTAATACGCATTTAATTAATTAATCCCAAAAATATATATAGCCAAAAGTACGGGGTATTACAGATTACAGTTTTTATTTCCTATATAGCGTTCTTCACTTGTGACATGTGCGCGGACTAGTTTCCATTTATATTTACTCCTTATGCCCCCATGTCCCGTGTGTGACCTCCCTATTTCAAGTGAATTCATTTGATGAGTGTAATGTCCATGAGGATTGACTTTTATGCATGCATTGATATTTAGTATCCGAGTTATTTAAGTTTTTGCCAAATCATATTTTGCATGTGCTCACTCCCCTCCCACATGTTAAAGTTTCAATTCATTGAGGTGCATTTTATAATGTTAATAACTACGGACTTTTCACGTGAATTCGTATGCGTTGCTAATAACATGTTGAAATCTTGTTCGTATTTGTTGAGTTTGTCACATGTGATTGGGCATATTTTGAGGAAACTTTATGATGTTTGTGGGTATCATCCCTGAAAACCCTCACGAGACGACACTCGTCCACTGGGGGTAACCTAGGGGTTTAATGGCTTATTGCATATGCTAAATGCAATCGTTCACCCGCGAAAGGGGGCTTATCTTTCGCGAAAGAGGTAACCTAGGGGTTTAATGGCTTATTGCATATGCTAAATGCAATCGTTCACCCGCGAAAGGGGGCTTATCTTTCTATTGCTTTCATATCCTACTTTTGTACTTATCTTGCTTTTGATTTACTTGTTCTTCTTGTTGCATCCTATTTCATTGCTAGGGACTAGCAATGTGTAAGTTAGAGGGTGTGATAATACGCAAATATTGCGTATTTCGTCCGACGAACCTACGCATTTTAGCCCCCTCGGGTGCCTTAATCTCTATATTTAAGACCGTTAGCCAGAAAACCTCGGTTTATATTATTAACAGGCTATATGAGGTATAATTTGGCTTTTGTAGGTATTTAGGTACTAAGAATGGAGTTCAGACGCATTCCGGTGAAGTTCCATACATAATCACACGTTCAAGAGAATTTTAGTCATTTCACAGCTTAGGCACCTAGCCCGACATCTCACGGAAGTTGTAGCCTTCCTCACTAGCTTCGCGTGGCCATGAACGGTAAGCGATTCCAATTCATAACGAAGAAGTTACGGCATTTCTAGCGGAAGGAAAAATAATAAAATCAAATGAGGATGTTTAATCTCGCAACTTTGGCTTAAATTCCTTATTGTGGGATGTTTATGTTTAATTGATAATGCTCGATTAAATTGATTTCGAGCCGAAATCTTGATTAGTAGTTGTTTCGGTCCGTATGGTTGGATGATATCCCGATCCTCGCTTTACTTTTATTTAGACTTAACTTATTATTTTCTTTTATTTCCATTCACACATCACAATTTTACACTTTTATTCTTGGATTAATAATCCGTTACGATCTATCAAATATTCTCTGTTGATTCGATGCCCGACTTATCGTTGTACTCACCAGTTGAGTGTAATCGTAATTTAGGTTTCTTTTGTATTGAGACGGTGAAACTAAAACAACGATTAGCGTCTTTACATGTGCTACTTTTTTCACCCTCAATCAGTTGGCATTGATTGAGCCATCCAGACGGATGAAACCTATTTCTAAGCCCATATAATTATTGTGTACACTGATATGCCTATTAGGCAAACCTTGTTCAGACTAGAGAAATATGGGAGATTGATGTACTGGGTAGTCAAGTTGGGGGAGTATGATATTGGTATTTACCAAGGTATTCTTTAAAAGGACAGGCTGTGGCAAATTTCATTGCCAAATTCACTTATCCAAATGTCCCCGAGCAATAAGGAACTCAGCCAGAGCAAGACTTAGGAGGGGATATTTTAGCCAAGGCTATTGCCGATCAACTCCCAGCAAAGGAAAGCTCAGAAGAAATCATTATCGACCTACCATAATCTTCAACCAGAGCACAAGAGATGACCAGGAAATATGAGGAAGCAAGGAGCAAAATATTCCATTATGGGATTTTAAGACCAAGCGTTTGATGATAAACTCCCCATGTGGAAATTGTATGTTGATGTATCCTCTTGTGCAACTGGAAGCAGAGAAGGTATAATACTCAACACTTCTGATGGGATAGATATTGAATATGATCTCCGATTCCAGTTCTATGCTTCAAATAATGAAGAAGAATAAGAAGATCTCATTATGGGTTTAAGATTGGCTCAATCACTGAACGTCGATAAAGTTGTGGCCCACAGTGATTCTCAATTGGTGGTGAATCAAATACTGAGTTTGTATGGATCCAAAGGATATTTAATGGAGAGGTACTTATCCAAACCATTGTAGTTTATATCCAAATTACCGACTTTTCAGATGAGAAGAATACCAAGATTGGAGAATGCCCAAGTAGATGCACTTGCTCGGCTAACTTCAACAACTAGAATTGAGTTTCGAAGAACTATTACCATTGAAATTATAGTAAAAGGAGTACTGATGAAGACCCGATGATTAATTTTATTCCAGTAGACATGGGGCCTTCTTGGAAGGATCCCATCAGAGCTTATATTGGAGAAGGAAACTTTCCAGCAGATCCAATCAAAGCCAAAAAATTAAAGTACAAAGCAACAAGATATGTGTTGGAAATAGGGGTACTATATAGAGGAGGATTAACAACTACATTCCAGTGCTATGTTCATCCAACAGAGGTTAAGGAGTTCATAGAAGAAGTCCATGTAGGGTCTTGTGGAGGTCACGTAGCAGGCAGACCATTATTATAGCGAATTAATATATAGGGATACTATTAGGACACTATGCGAGCAGATTACAAAGCTTATACCAAAAGATGTGACAAGTGCCAAAAGTATTCCAGTGCTCGCAGAACTCCACAAGCTACTTTGACCCCAATTAATTCACCTTGGCCATTTGCCATTTGGGAGATAGATTTGGTCGGGCCTCCGTCGACCACCTGAGGAAGATTTAAGTACTTGGTTGTAGCTGTTGATTACTTCACCAAGTGGGTTAAAGCAAAACCATTGGTGGATATACCGTAGGAGAGGGTATACCAATTCATCTGGAAAAACATTATTTGTAGATATGGATTGCCATATGCCTTCATCATTGAACATAGTACATTATTCGACATCGATGAGTTCGCAGCCTATTATGCCCAATCCAAGATATAAAAGTTGCACTCATCTCCAGGTCATCCTCAAAGCAATGGGAAAACTGAAGTAATAAACATAACTTTGCTCGATGGGCTGAATAAAAGACTCGACGATACTAAAGAGAACTGGATTAATGAATTACACTCCATTCTGTGGGCGTACCGAACAACTCTAAGGGCTGCTACATGAGAATCCCCCTACATGTTGGCTTTTGGAACTAAAGTAGTGGTAGCAGCTAAATTGGGCTTGCCCACTCATAGAGTGTTGAACTTTAATTCTCTTGTTTGTGACTTGATGTGAAGGTTGGATTTGGATATACTGGAAGAAGTGCGCGAGGATGCAACCTTAAGAAATGATGGTTATCAACAGAGGACTACACATTTCTACAAAAAAAAAATGAAGCCGACCAACTTGAAAGAATGATATTATATGATGAAGAAGGTAATCCAGAAGAACAACAAACTTGAGTCTAATTGGCATGGGCCATATCATATTTCGGTAGTTATCCGACCTGGAATGTACATAATTGAGACATTGGATGGAGACGAGTTCAAGAATACCTGACTTGCTGAGCATCTTGGGAAGTATTACCAGTGAAGTAATGAAATATATTATACTCATGTCATTTCAGTATTAAAAAACATGATGATTTCCTCCATTTATTTTGTTTAAATTTTTTTGGAGTACTAGTGCTATGCATTACTATACTACTATATACTTGATCGACGATAGTTGAAAGTTGCTCAAAAAATATCAAAGTTACTTGGATAACAACCATACCGTTGATCTTGAATAATAACATATCGTTGATCAACGTCCAGAATAGCTCCTTCATAAAAACCACTTAGTTGATTGCTTGGTATAAGCAGGAGTTGATCAGCAGCAGGCAAAAAACTTAAGTAAGACAGGATCATAAGTCCTCAAGAAACTTGGTTACTGAAGACAAGGATAAAATAAGATTTTATCCCACTAGAATTAAGGATAAATAAGATTTTATCCAGCGGGGCAAAGTGAAGGAAGAACGATGTGAAGATTCCTAACAAGGAATGTAGATACATATTCCACATAGGCCTGGTCACCACTGGTAATGGATACAAAATCTAAAAATTTAGGTTCATTAGTAGAACCCACGAAAATACATGGGTAACTAGTACTAAACTTGGATTTTAATCTAAATGTACTAGTATAACCTATGAGCTCATTGGTAATTGATATTAAACTTGGGCAAAAGCTTAAGTTTATCAAGAGAACTAATGAAACAAAGAAATTATTTACACTAAGAGATTGACAAGATAAGTTAATCACATATTTCATTCATTTAAATAGTCATTACATGATATTTCTTACAACTGAATTATAGGAATACAATTTATTCTAAGGGATGCTTCCCCTCAGCTTTAGAAGAACTAAAAACTGGTTCCATGCCCACTGGAGGATCATCTAATGTATAAGGGTAATTGATAAAGTTGAAGTCCTAGAGCATTCTTCTATTACTGATGCTCGGTCTATCTAACAGATGAGGAGGAAGAACAATCTCTAGCTCATCATGAAGGCAATAATCCCCTAAATACTTTAAAATCAGGCACTAGGGAATTGTGTTAACAAGAATCCAATCAACATCTAATTTGAAAGGAGGATTCTAACAATATAGCAAACCAAGATCATACCAGTACCAAAGATTGCTATTCTACTCCACCTTCATAACTGTCAAACAGTTGGTCCAGCCCCATTTATAGCCTTCATTCTGAACTTGCTTGAATCGCTCATCATAATGACCAAAGGCTTTATTGTACCCCTCCATCCAGATGTCCCTAGGCTGTTTATGAAATTAGGAAGTTAGCCTTTCAACCTGATAATGAAATTTCTTCAGTACTCCATCTTTAGCTTGTAACTGGGAAGACTGGGTTGAAAGTTACTCGACTTGGGTTTGGAGTTAATGGGACATTTCAGCAAGTTCTTTGCTTTCAATTATGCAGCTTGGTTAACAAGTGTTTGCTGGGTCCTAACCTCATCTGTAGTAGCTCAGCCAGGTTTATTTTTAGTTTGGGAAGATGAAGAAGCCTTAGTTTTCTTCAGTGCCTCCACTTCTTCCCTTATTCTGGCATTTTCAGGCTCTAATAAGGAAACCCCATCATCATCAGCAACAACGGTAGAATAAGAAGCCTTCAATGAGTTCAATTCATCTCTCAAACTGTTATTCTCTTCTTCTCGTATCTTGGCAATGGCTCTAACCTCCTCTATTTAAAAATTAAGAAGAAATTCCTTCTTCCTGAAAATAGAAGATTACTTTTTCGATTTCTCCTCAAAGCCCCGAAATCCACTCAAAGACTTGTACTTTGCGTCATAATCAGCATGCAAGAGAGCTTTAGATTCTTTGTGGTCTTCTTGTAGTTATTCAATTATTTCATAATAAGGCACATTGTTGGCCACTACTCAATAAAGAAGACACTCTTTGAAGTATCCTTTTCTAGCAATGTAGATAATTCTTCCTCGATTATAGTCAATTGAAGAGAGAATTACATATTTGAAGAAGCTCAGAATCAGTTGAAGAGAGTTGTTTGAGTTTATCCATGAACTATAAAGAGCAAAAAAAATTTCCAATCAATAACAGAAGAAGAAGACAAGTGGAAAGAAATGTTCCTTTTTATTGATAAAATGTTGATTACAAGTACATCAACATGAAAATATAAATTAAAGAGTGCAATTAAAGAAAAAAATAAAAGATGCTCGCCACGTAAATATACACCTTTTTTTTTGTTAGAAGTTGCCCCAGTTTGGGAAGGGGCAGATGTAGATGGAGTGATTTGTGGAATGACGTGCTCTGAAGATGGGGGTAGTGAAAACCCAACTACTACTGCTTGTGGTTGGTGAGCAGATGCCAAAATAAAGGTTGATTCATCTGACCCATCATCATCATCATCATCATCATCCTCAATATACTCATCCATGTTAGGAGGAGACCCAGGATCATGCTTGGGAAACAACTCAGAATCTTGAGGAGTATCGACCTCTGCAAGAGCTGTCGACCAACCATCCTTAAAACATTTTTTCTTGGTAAACTCAATTTGTGCAGATGCAGTGCCAATAGCTTTATATCAACCCCTATTGAATGCAAATTCCTTGGCCCTCAACCTTCTGGTCTTCTCTGCACCCAGCTTCTTCTGCAGCTCGACAACCTGCTCCCGAGCAACTATAACATCACCCTCTGTAATCTTTATTTTGTTCCCCCACTTCTTTTACTCAGTAGCAAATGTTTGTTAGGATTCAAGCAAGGATTTCTTAAGCTCTTCAAATGCCTCCACTACCTCATTCGAAAAAGAACGGAGGACATAATCCTTTTCCAGCATATTGTTAAAATCGACAAAAAATTTCAAAAAGAAATCAAAGCAAGTAAGTAGAAGAAATGTAAAAAATATGAATAAAAAGGAAACAAAATAGAAATTTTTACCAAAGCAAGGCTCTGAGCAGTCCTTTTAGAGATTTTTGAGCGAGGCATTGAAGAAACAACACCCCTATGGTCTGGAAGAGTACCAGAGTTTATTAATTTTCCGGCCAAACCATGGACAATATCCAGTGGAGAGCCGGCATTAGACGAACCGACCAAATCTTGATGGTCGGTACCAGAAGTAGTACCTTTAGACATCCTAGAAGGAAGACCTTTACTTATACGCTTGAGGGTAGTCTCCTTATCCTTCTTAGCTTGGGGTTTGTTCTTAGCATCTTCTTTACTGATGGCCCCACCACCAACAAATTTAGTGGAGCATGTGGCAGCAATATCTCCCATAATGTTGGGAAATTTTCTAATCACCATGGTGGCAGCAAGAGATAAGTCTGAATCAAGTGAAGATGAGGGGCCTGTAGCAGCTTCACCTCTGCCAGATACAGTGGCAAAAGAGGTGGAGATTGGGTCTTGATCAAAATTAATCACTAAGGATGGAGAAATAACAATTGGGCAAGAAATAAAAGAAGTAATGGTATTTTTGTACTCGAATAGGTATGATGCAGACCTAATGTGCTCCTCCCATATTTTTTGATGAATGACCCAAATAAACTTTAAATTCCTGAGGTTGATATCACCCTTATTGGGACACTTCCTCTCTCGATCAACTGCAACCAAAGTCACCAGATAAAAGTTAGTATCAACAATTAGTAAAATATCCCAAAAGAGTTAAACAAAATGTTATAACCTATCCCATGGCCATTCTGAGGGCATCTAGGCCCCTAGTATACTGCATTCCCTATCATGGGTGCATATTGCCAATTCTTGGCAATCACTCCATGATCAAAATAATCTCTGTTGGATTCTGGGAGATTAACTACTAAAGCCCTAGTTTTAAAATAGTAAGTGTTGTCACTTGTGACCCACTTATAGTAAAACATGATCTCTAGGATTCCTATATGGGTCCCGTGAAGCTGATTTAACCTATAAATCCCATTAATTACTCTCCAAGTGTTGGGGGCTATTCTAAGAGGGACCACATCAAAATACTGGTAAAACTCAAGACAAAATGGGTTTAGGGGAAAAGTGAACCCACGCTCAACAATAAAAATAGAAGGGAGCCAATGGCCTTCAGATAAAGAAAAAAGATCTACAGGAAGACTAGGAAGCTATAAATCTACCCACAAAGGAATATTCCATTCATTCCTAAACTCGTTTAGAGAAACTACTGAATAAACCATGATTGAAGAAGAAGAAAACGAGAAAGGGAAAGAATTCTTATAAAGACTTAAGGATTTAGCAAGAACTGATGGATAGAAAGAACGATCGCACGGAAAACTCAAAAGATTGGAGCAAAAACCCAAAAAGTTTAAGGTAGAAGACAACCGAGATTTTATCGTCTTTTATAAGCTACCTCAAAAATCGATGAAAGTAATGATTAAAGCAAAACGACCATTGAAATTATGGTGGTGATACGAAAAAGACTCATTTTCCCTAAAACGGTTCATTATAGTTCAAGATAATTGCAAAAATACCATTATCAACACATGCTATCAGCCAAATAATTTTTTTTACAAGTGTGAGAAGTCGACAGCTGACCAAGAATCTGAAAGGTTGCCCGAGTAACTATTAAAACTAAATGTTCTATACTTTCGCAAAAGCATCAAGCATGAAACATTGGGGGCTTCTGTTGATACCAAAAATTATCCTCTTACGTGGACCAATAAAAAATAAGCATGTGTCATCCAATGTGGTATCAGTCCTAGTCAAGAATGCATAAATTCCTGACCAAGTCCAGGAATGTTGACTAATAGCAGAAAGATCGACCAACATGGTCAGTAAAGCGCCAACATTCATATACATTATGAGCACTATGTACTGATGTAAATGCCTAATTTATAAGTGCATTCCATCCTTTAACATTCCGACTCTTTACCACCCTAGTGATATATAAATACATTGTAATCCCTACAGCAAAAAAGTATCAGAACACAATCCAACAAGCAATACAGTACAGTGGACGTAGGCTATTCCTTTCAGCCGAACCACTTCAAAAATCTTACTTGTCTCTTATATCTTACTTATTAATTTGTGATCAAATAATAAGATATATTCAAGTTTTTTGTATCAACAGGAAGGATAATCCAAAGGTAATTGTATAGGGTGGAGTGAAGCGATGCCCAAGATTAAATTTTAAGTGAAATTATTTTTGCCCATAGGAGCAGCGTAGAAAATGATGGGATTCAGCCACCAGAACCATGGAGAGATAAATTAATAACAAGAGATTTGGGTGTGATTTGATTGTAAGATCTTCCATCTGTTGTTCGAAGAGAGATGCGAATTAAGTTTTGAAACTATTCACAAGTGGGCATGACAGAGACCAATCGTGAGGGAGTTACCCTGTTTAGCAAACATAGTACCCGACGTAGGGGGTACAGAGAATAATAAAGGGTCCATAAGTTGATAATGAACGCGTGATGAGATTTTACAATCATAGATGAGAAATCTGATTAGGATAACTAGTGCCGATGTCATCAAGGTCGTACATTTATAAGTTTATATCAACACTCCCGTTAGATAGGAGCCAAGAGGGTTGGAGAATCTAGTTGAAGAGCAAGACTAGATTTGATGGTGATAGTGAAGCACCACGGGAGGGTGTACCCAGTAGGGAACCCATTTAAATGATTTGGATCAATTAAACTCCTACCAAATGACGGTGGATTTAGTCAGGGTCTCTAAGACCAACAATGAGTTCCCTAGGGTCAGTGGAACCCAAGGAACAACGGGGCTAGAAATTGAGGTCAAAACTACCCGGTTTGAGGGAAGGATACCCCGACATGGCTAGTGGGGCCATAAATATAGGAATGACACTGAAAAGTGTCATGTGTGTGGAGATTAGGAACACATGTATTGAACTTGTTTACAGTGAAAGAGTGAGACCAATCAAATTAGGAAAGTAAATGTAACGGTGTCAGTGAGGCACACCAACAACGGGAATAAGATTTCCTGTTAGGAAATTAAACTAAGAGCATGGTGGGTGCAGGCAGAACCAGCAGAATGGTGGGTGCTGACAAGACCAACATGGTTCCCAGTAGCAATAACATCCCATTCCTTAGGGTCATTAGGGTCAAGGGAGCAATGGGAGAGGCCAGCAGGCCAGGGCAAGAGGCGGGAGAGACTCTCTAGAAGTTTTTATAGTCATGGAGAGAGGGTCCACATCAAGAAAAATTGCCCAAAGTGAGGTAGGGGAAAACTACAGGATAAGATCCCGAATATACAACCATTGCAGTAAGTCATGGGTCAGTTATGGTCCGAGAGTGACACTCAGGGACACGTTGACTAGATAAGATAGATTACAAATGGAGATAAAATCTTTATTTTATCCCTATGAGAATGGGATTAGGATGGGGTTACATGGGTGCATCACAATATATGATTGTTAACACAAAAACTCGAGTGTTAGTCAGGTTTAATGGGTGCTCTGGGGGTATTAGCCTTATCATGTATACAATTACCGTTGGGTAGCAGGACTTTTTGTATCACCTGCAGGGAGGAGTAGGAGTGGACACTAAGAGAAAATTTTATATTATGTAGCGATTTTTGCTCCTTTGAGTGTTATGAGAGGAGAACATATATTATTTTTGCAAAATCGTTATTTCGGAGAAAATTATATTATTTTTGCGAGGTATCACCTGAAAGAGGGTTGAGCCTATCTACATCTGTGTATTTATTATGAACTAGTGTGTAGTATACTTCAGTGTGTATGTTATCTAGTTATATTTGATCCCAGTGAGTAGGGTCATTTACTGATGTGATTCAGGGTATATTAGCTTTTATTGAGTGGAGAGATATAGCTCGTGATTTATTTGTGCTAAAAAACTAGTGATAGTAAGAGCGACGTGATACATGTAGGATTTTGTAACATAAAAGTGGGAAAATATAATATTATGCCAAGAGTCAGGGATTTGAGGGTACATGCTATGGACTGAGTACTTAACGGATCTCAACGACCGACAATATTATATAGTAGTGTATCAGGGGGTTCATTTTTTGGATTTCGCTTTGCGAGGCATCCCACACATGTAACTAGCAAACGTTGGGAGTTGAGGGAAGTTTAGTATTTAGTATATGAGTTTAGTATCCTAGTTATTGTACGCATATGTGATTATAACTAGGAGATGATAGTTATATTACCATTTAAATCCAGTAGAGCCGAATAATGTTGGTCTACAAACTAGTGTAGAATGTCTACACCATGAATATATCGGTGAGGCAACTTAGAGAATAATTACATTGCGAATAGTAGGGTAATCGAGTATAACCTTGTTGTATGGTCATGATAAGTACGCAAAAATTCATTTAACATCAGTCTATTACGTTTAGTGATATTGTGAAGCAATGCACGGGAGATGGGGTGTATGGGCGCCCTAGTTAGTTAAGATTTTTAATATCACTCGTGAGGGGGAAACGTGGAAATTTATCAAATAAACGTAGACGCATGAGAAAAAAAATTAAAAACTGAGATAAAATTAGATAAAGAGAATGTAGTAGCATTGAGAGCGAGGCGGGTCACTAGGAGCCGAAGAATGGATGAAAAGGAGTGATTGTAATATTGAAAAGTACACGGAATGTATATTTTAGATTTTGGGGATAAATTGGAGCTACTCTGTGCGGAAGGGTAATATGACGGGAGTTACATTAGAACCAACTGAAGGCGTAAAAGTTTTGACGTGAATAGTCAGGCATGATTACAGATATCTTCCATGAACGAAATGATCACTAGTTTGAATGGTGGGGTATAGACATTCGTTCTAAAGAGTACCATTAGCAAAAGGGTATTGAGAACAGTAAAATGTTTCAAACTTTAGAAAGATGTCAAACTATATGTGCAATAAGAGAAAATGATTAAGGGAGTGACACATGTGGATGTTGGAGTTTTCCCTGGTTGCAAAAATACTTTAGCCATGCGTAGAGAGGCTCATAATAGTGACAAATAGGGGACAAAATCACAAAGTGTTATGTAGGCACCAAGGGGAACTGGTATATTTAATGATGAAATATTTTGATATGTGATGACTAAAGTGAATTAGTCACTAGATGGGACGGTTGGGAAAAACCGTTGGACTGAAGGATACCGTGAGTAGAGATATAACGAGAACAACATGACGACATAACTGAGATTGTGAGATTACATGGGGTGCCACCTGATGTCGTGTCCGAGTGGGATGAAATCTTCGTGTCTCACTTTTAATAGTGTTCCCAGGCGATCATGGGTACGTAGTTGCGACAACGTACGGTTTATCACCCGCAGATGGATGGGCAACCGAGAGGACTAATCGGATGTTAGGGGATATGTTAAGTATGTGTGTCCTTGATTTTAGGGTAGGTTGGGAGTAGTACCTTCCACTGGTGGAATTTTTGTACAATAACTCCTAACAGTTTACTATTGGCATGGTTCCATTTGAGGCGTTATACGGTAGGCCTTGCCATTGTCCTGCTTGTTAGCTAGAGGTGGGGGACAACAAACTAATCGGGACAGAGTCGATTTAGGACACTACGGCCAGGATTGAGATGATTCGTGGTCATATACGGGTAACCCAGGACATATGGAAAAGCTACGCCGATGTTAAGTGGTTCTTTTGAGAGTTTGATATGGGGGATCAGATGCTACTGCATGTGTCTCCTATGAAGGGGATAATAAGATTCGGTAAAGAGGGGAAATTGGCACTAAGGTACATTGGGCCATTCCCTATTATTGAGCGGCTTGGGTGAGTGGCGTATAGACTCGGGTTGCATAACACTTGCATCGTATTCATGATGTGTTCCATATTTCTTCGCTGAGACGATATCTTCGGGATGAGTTGTCTCACACTTAATTTGCGCTGGAGGAGATTGACTTACAAGTTAATAGTTTGTATGAGGAGAGATTGGTGGCTATCGTAGATCATAGTGAGAGGATATTGAGATTGAGGGTAGTTTCACTTGTGCGTGTCCAATAGGAACATCATAATGACTAGAAGCCTACTTGGAAGCATGAGGATGAGATCGCGAGAAATATCCAGGGTTGTTCTTACCAGGTATACTGTTATTTTTCCGAATTTATGGATGAAATTCCATTATAAGGGGAGAAGTATGTAACACCTGTCACACCCCGCAAAATTCGACAAACGGGGTGGCCAGCCACCGCCGCCGAACTATGCCGGGCGTGAACTAAATAAAATACCATTCTTAGCATGAGACAGATATGAGACATAAATAATCAGTCCATAAGATAAATAATTGAATCAATCTCAAATAATCACAAATAACTAAGCGATAAAAGATCCATCACATGCTAACTCCAAAAAAAATCCAATCTCCAATAATGATTGAATAAAACCTGAATAATAAAGATCTGAATAATCCAATATAAATCCTTTAAACAACTTTGGAACCGAATGGCCCAATAAAACTCCGATGAAGTCTCATAATAAAATACGACTGGAAAAGAAAGTCTAAACTAAAACAAAACGATAAAGTAAATCAGCTCCAGCTGCACCTTCAAATGATAACTCCGATAAACTTATGTAGCTTCTCCAATTCTAATCCTGAAAAATATTAGTCAACGCATGGGTCAGAGCCAAATCCCCGAGCAAGAATACACACTACTCTCCTCAAATAGGATCCTTGAATACAGACAGTAGCATTATACGCAATAAATATCACAATAGAATATTTTAAATTAAACGAGATAATTAAACGCGATAATTATAATCTACTATCTACCCGCAAAAATCCCCATTTATAAAGGCACACCAATATGATTTTAAATTCCCAAGTCCCACGATGTTAATTTAATTAAATTAACCAACTTTTATTATCGTTCTCACTTTTTATTAAAGTGTCACACTTCCCCTTTGTCAATCGTCCTCTGACACGTTTACTGTCGGCCCCGACACATGATAAGGTTCCCCCTTATCAATCGTCCTCTGACCCGTTTACTGTCGGCCCCGACACATGACAAGGTTCCACACACGACACGACATAAATCGTCCTCTGACCCGTTTAAACTGTCGGCCCCGACACATTATGTCGCCACAAATTTTAATACCCATTTTTATCTTAGGCATTAATTCTCAAGTTCTCAATTTATAATCACCCCACCCTTTTTTATCGATGTGAGATCCTCAAAATACCCCTTAGTCCCATAACTAAGGGTCCCCAAGTTATCAATACGTCCTATCCTATGTATAGGAGGATTTTCTAACATAAATCTTAACTTAGTCTCATGCTTAGGCTAGCGTAACGACGATAAAGTACCAAAAATCAGCCCACCCCCAAGATGATAAAAAAAATGCGATAATCTACCCTCACTAGTCCCATACCTAGAAGGCGTAAATCATCAAAAGGCATACCCACTAATCCCATACCTAGAGGCATTCTAAAATATAGGGAGAGCAATAATACCCAACAACCCGTCGTCACAAAGGCAACATCATAATACCAACAAGTCACACAAAACAAGCATAATTAATCAATATATAAACTACGCATGATAGTCCAATTCAATTAAATCTTTAATTTAATTATCACAATGTCAACAATATCCAAATAATCTCATTTAATTATTTTAAATTAAATATACCAAGTTTTCATCATATATATATCAAAACCCAAATTTTATTATCTCTACATGTATTACATGAGTTGTACGCACCCAAAAATCATTTATTTAAAAGCTAGGGCTTTTCTACATGCAACCTACACCAATAAAATCCAAAATCACTCATGAATTCTACGTACCCAAAGGTTATGAATATTATTCAGATTAAAAGATTATATAAAAACAGCCCCATAATTAGTATTCAATTTTTCTAATTAAGTTACTAATTATTTTTAAGAAAACATGTAATTAAGTGTTTAGGCGACACTTAAAACGCATAATACTAAAGGAAAAGAATAGAGTATTCATGCCTGTGAAGATAATGTTGAAAATCTGATTAGAAATCTGGATTCCTCTCGAAAAATTAGCAAAAGAGTGTTCTTGAACGATCTTGATTAAACCCCAATTAAGCCTTCAAAAATTTGTGCCAAAACTTGTGACAAAAACTTGATTTTGTTGAAGGTTGATGATTATGAGGGAGAGGGAAAATATTTGGAAGTGTTCTCTGGTGAAAAACTGGAGAAAAAGTGATTATGAGAAGTCCCCCTATGGATTAACAAGGTTATATAGTGATTAGGAGTCCTAAGCCTACACAAACTCTTAAAAAAAATAGCTTACAGCGCACGTTTTCTGGGAGGGTCGATCGATCTACCCCCCCGTCGATCAATAAATCACCCCGAAAAACTGACAGTTTGCCCAAAAAATGCCATAAGGCAAAAATATTGTAAAATCAATATAAAATCCGTTTTAACTCCGATTTTAATTCTGCTTGAAGTTTTGTTCTTCTAAAATCATAACCAACATACTTAGCCAATAAAATTTTAAAAATTCAAAAATTTATTTCTCTCAAAAATTCCAATTAATTAATTAAATAATAAATAAAAACACGGGGTGTTACAACACCCCATTGTTTTAATGATTTTTAAATGTGGGATTAATTAAAATTAAATGTGGGAAAATTAATTGATAAATAGTCCGGATTAAAATAAATATTAACTACCTAGATAAGGGCTAGTATTTATTGATGCTAATTATATTGAATATTACTTAATGCATAAAAGTAATATGTGATTATGAATTTATTAAAATTGTCACAAGTGAAAAATACGACAATTATAATAATTAAGTCGGGACGCGCGTCTCAGTTGTGTTGGGACCTAATTTAGTGGGATAAAAAGTAATTTATTTTTAAGTCACCCGTGTGGTCATTTCGAGTGCGCCAAAGTTTCTGGAAGGGTCGAGATAGTAAATTTTTTTTACCCGGGGTTTAGCTTGGATCCCGGGGCAATTTTAGGTCAATCGGCATCCCAGAGGGGTATTTTGGTAATTTATATTTTTAGGAGAATTAAACCTACGAATTTTCTAAGTGTTAAATATTTGATAAGAGAAGGGAACTAGGGTTATAAAGGTGAGAAATTAAGAGAAGTGACTGCCGCGTGAAATGCGTGCTCGCATAAGGGCACGGTCGTTGTTTTCGTTTCACCGTGGTAATGCAAAAACCTAAGTTACGACTACACTTGTGAGGTAAGCACAGCGGTAAGTCGGGTATCGAAAGATCCACTGAGACGAGTTGTTAGAATTTAATTGATTTAATACTTCTAAATAAAAGTGTAAAAGATAATTTTAACAAAAAGGAAAAGATAATAAAGAGAAAAGATTAAACTAGGCAAGTGTATTTAAACTACGTTAACAAAGCGAATAAAAACTATAGGTTGCGTCGAATATGCCTCACCCCGAGCTAATTAGTATAAAATGGATACATGGGTCGATGAGTTATTATAAATGCATCTCGTTTTGACAGTTAATTGAATCAAGGGTTGTCACGCCCCTAAATCCGAATAAAAGCCTAATAAGATTTTGGCGTCAACCAAGACCCCGGAAATTATGCACGAAAGGTCGTAAGCACGGGACATACATGATATGCCTCGTCAAATCTCTTAAGCGTAAAATAGACCCGTAAACACCATCACTAAAGCCAAGCAACGCGTCAACCCGAGTGAGTTCAATTCAAACACAACCTAGACTAAATTAGATAGAAAGTGTATTAAAAACGCGATAAAGTTACACTAGAAATCAAGTAAAGAAAGCGAGTAAATCTAAATTAGAAAGAATGAATTAAGTAAATACAACTATATTATTGGAGAGGGTGAATGAATAGTCAACTTATAAGCCCAAAAGGGTGTCAAACCAAGAAGAAATGAAGAAGAACTCTCCAAAAACCCTCAAACCCTAAGTTAAACTAAACTAAAACGAATTATATCTATTTTTACATCAAAATTCTTTTAAATAGTAAAAGGAATTAAATTAGAAAAGAAAAGAGAAAAGAAAAGAAAAGGCCAAAATATTTGCAGAAAACAGGGTATCGATCGATTGATCCCATGTGATCGATCGATGGATGCTTAGAAAATGAACCCACTATCTCCCACGATTTGGCAAAATATGAAGGATCGATCGATCGATCGATCAAGCAGGTATGCAGCTCCTTTCCTCCTGTTTTGGCTTGAATGCAATTCCCTTCCGCTAAAATCGCCGTAACTTCTTCATTTTGAATCGGAATCGTGCACCATTTACGGCCACGCGAAGCTTGCGAGGGGGATACAACTTTTGTGTAGATATTGGGCTAGGTGCCCAAGCTATGAAAATACCAAATTGCCCTTGAACGTGCGATCACGTACGAAAATCGAACGAAAAGCGTTCGAACTTCACACTTAGCATCCAAATACCTATAAAGCTCAATTAACCCCTGCAAAGCACGTTAACATAGAAATCCGAGGTTGTCTGGTTAACGAGCATAAATATAGGGAATAAGATACCCGAGGGGGCTAAAATGCATCGGTTTGAAGGATGAAATACGTAATATTTGCGTATTATCACACCCCCTAACTTACACATTGCTAGTCCCCAGCAATAAAATAGGATGAAACGAGAACTACAAGCAAACCAAAAGCAGGAGATAGTACAAAAGTATGGTATAAACGCATAAGGCCACTTTCACGGGCGATTCGATTGCATTTAACGTATGCAATAAGCCGTTAAACCCCTAGGTTACCCTAGTGGAGGAGTGTAGTCTCGTGAGGGTTTTCAGGAATGCTACCCACAAACATCACATGGTTTCCTCAAAATATGCCCAAATCAACATGCGATAAGCCCAGCTAAGCGAAAAAGATTTCATATGCATTATTAGCAAAGTGAATGAATTCGCACAAAAGTCCTAATTATTAACATTATAGAATGCACCTCAAAGAATTGAAACCTTAAAATGTGGGAGGGGAGCGAGCACATGCAAAATGTGATTTGGCAAAAACTTATATAAATCGGATACTAAATTAACACAAGCATATATTCAATCCTCACGGGCATTACACTCATCAAGTGAATTCACTCAAAACAGGGAGGTAACACACGGAACATGCGGGCATAAAGAGTAAATGTAAATGGAAACTAGACTACACACATGTCACAAATGAAGAACGCTATATAGGAAATAAAAACTTGTAATCTCAATGAAAGATACCGCACATTAAAGGAGGCGAAATGCATTTTCATAGATGATCAAAGCTATTATGACTTTTGAATTACATTAACCTAAGATCACATAGGACTTTATAGGGTTTTAATATAGGCTAGGCTAGGGTATGAAACGAAGGATATGTATGTACGGATTCAAAGTGTTTGGGATGAAAACTCGAGATAATAGAAAAATGCAGGCAATATCAAAATTGAAAAACAAGTTCCAAAAAGGCATTAGATATAACATCAGGGAGAGTATTCAAAGATTATTGAACACTATACACAACATATACAACTTTCTCTTTATTTTCTTTTCTTCTTTTTCTCATGTTTTCTTTTGTTTTCTTTTGCTTTTTGCTTTATCTTTTTCATCTCTTTTTTCACAACTTTCTTTTCTTTACTTTTCTCACAACTTTCTTTTCTTTACTTTTCATACTCTCATATGTCTAGATTACAACCGATATCACAACAACATCATTCAATCCCAAGTAACATTCCAAACAAAGGTATGGAAAGTGTATATATGGGCTAAAACTCCAATTTAGAGTTGGTATGGGCTTTGGGTTATGAAACAAAAGGCTAATATTTAGGCTCAAAGGGGTTAACGAGGTCAAACATATAAGGGTGAGGTCAAGGATGATATGGGTGATATAACAAAGAATGAAATATATGAAAATTATGCTCAAGTAACACATTTCAAGTATGAACTCAATTAATGAACGATCAAATGAAAGAATAGAGAGATTACCGATGCATTCAACGTTTTCAAAGAGGAAAGAATAGTGTATACACTCACAAACGGCGAAAGGTACAAAGCTTACTCGGTGTAAGTATATACAATGCAACAAAAGATTAATGAGTTATAAAAATCTAAAACCAAATGAATAGGGTATTAAAAGTGCATGTGCTCATAGGATTAAAGTTTAATTCATGAAGTTATTCATAATATCAATAATGGAGACTAAAGTCTAATAACTTCTAAAATCGAGAACATGGATCATTGGGCTGTCTATTGGATCGGGCAATTATTGAAATTTATCATCGAAAACAAGAGCAAAAAGCCCAAAAAAGGAGAAAAAAAAAGAAATTATTTTTGAAAATTTTGAATTTTTCTAAGAAAAGCATACTAAGTAACTAACATGTGAGCAAAAGCATGAACTAAATAAAGAAATGGATAGAATATCCCACACCCCTAACTTAAAACTTGACATTGTCCTCAATGTGAATTAAGAACCAAGTTTAAGAAGGAAAAGACCGATATTACCCAAAATGGAGCGATCTCCATAAGAACGAGTCCAAAGAATCTACAAAACAAGTTATTATCGAGCATAACAGAAACAAATAACAAAAAGTTAACTAATTACAATAGACTAAATTAAAAAGGAAAGAAAAAATAAAGAGAAAGAATAAAAAGCTAACTATATACAACCTACTATTTAGGCTTCACACTAACTATACATTAGAAGTCTAAACAGCTGAGGGTCCACCATGAGAACGATTTGACTTTGGAGGATAACCAGTGTACCCTCACTCTCAAGCATGCCCTCCGAAAAATATGAATTCTGTTTTAACAAAGGAAGGCATGTGTAAGGCGTAAGAAATGAACCATGGCCAATTAAAATTTTTGGAGGGACGATGGGGGGTTTGGATTGAACGGGTGATAAAAATATGTGGGGATCGAGAAAAGCTGAATATCCTCCTAATGATTTTGAAATTGGAATGAGAGGTGGCGCACACAAAGGCAAAGATGCGATTGTGGAAAGCGACTCGAGCAAGTACTCCTCATCGGAGAAAAGGTTTAAAACATTAAAGTTTGAAACCGAATCATCGGGTACTTGTGACGGTGTGATAATAGAGAATGAAAATGGGGATGAAAGAAATTCAAACTCATGAGATGAATCATCATCACATGAAGATTGAGTTTCGAAGGAAATAATATCATCTTCAATGAAATGTTCTTCTTTGGGGGCCAAAGAAGAAATCAATTCATTGCAAATAGATATTACTTCTTTTTCATCCTCACTTTCAATATCTATTATGCAATGGGCAAAGTCTAGAATGGTTTGTTCCAAAGTAGGCACGAAAACCTCATTTGGTTCAAAACATTCCTCGACTTCAAAAGTCTCGAAAGCAAAATCGTCGTCGAACTCAAATAATAAATTCAACTCATGTTCCCACAAACGATTTTCTTTCCGATAACGATTTTCAATTTTCTCATTCTCATACATACGCAAGCCGTCATCGAATGTCATAGGTTGAGGTACGGATCCATGAGAATGGGAACTTTGAAAATTACCATCGGACTTAAACGAAAACTCATTATTATAGGAATTTTGAAAACTATTACAATTCGTTTCAAAATTCCTATTATAAGGAGGTAAAGGCCCAAAATCATTATCATCATCATCATCAAAATTCCAATAACCCAAATTTTGACTTTCGTTATATTCGCCCAAAGTCATACGAGAATTTGAAATTCTTTGGGATTCTAAGTATTCACCGAAAGTCATAGGATTACGGGCATTTTGAGAATTATAACAATGATTACCAAAAGAATTGGAATAAGACATGATTACCCGCAAAATGGCTCGAAATGGCGAATTCCACAAAGTAGGTGCGCGGGGGAAAAATTCGAGTGTTTCTAAGTGCTCAAATGTGGAAGTCCTGCAAAAAGATTAGAAAATAATACAAATAGAAAGAAAATAGTATGAAATACTAAATCAAATAAAGTCTAAAACAAACAAGTCCCCGACAACGGTGCCATTGTGACTGCCGCATGAAATACGTGCTCGCGTAAGGGCACGATCGTTGTTTTTGTTTCATCGCGGTAATGCAAAAATCTAAGTTATGACTACACTTGCGAGGCAACCACAGCGGTAAGTTGGGTATCAAAAGATCCACTGAGACGAGTTGCTAGAATTTAATTGATTTAATACTTCTAAATAAAAGTGTAAAAGATCATTTTAACAAAAAGGAAAAGATAATAAAGAGAAAAGATTAAACTAGGCGAGTGTATTTAAACTACGTTAACAAAGCGAATAAAAACTATAGGTTGCGTCGAATATCCCTAACCCCGAGTTAATTAGTATAAAATGGATACATGGGTCGATGAGTTATTACAAATGCGTCTCGTTTCGACAGTTAATTGAATCAAGGGTTGTCACGCCCCTAAATCTGCATAAATGACTAATAAGATTTTGGTGTCAACCAAGACCCCGGAAATTACGCACGAAAGGTCGTAAGCACGGGACATACATGATATGTCCCGTCAAATCTCTTAGGCGTAATAACTAGGACAACGCACCCGAAATAGACCCGTAAACACCATCACTAAAGCCAAGCAATGCGTCAACCCGAGTGAGTTCAATTCAAACACAACCTAGACTAAATTAGCTAGAAAGCGTATTAAAAATGCGATAAATAAATGCGATAAATCAAGTAAAGAAAGCAAGTAAATCTAAATTAGAAAGCATGAATTAAGTAAATAAAACTATATTAATGGAGAGGGTGAATGAATAGTCAACTTATAAGCCCAAAAGGGTGTTAAACCAAGAAGAAATGAAGAAGAACTCTCCAAAAACCCTCAAACCCAAAGCTAAACTAACTAAAACGAATTATATCTATTTTTACATCAAAATTCCTTTATATCGTAAAAGTAATTAAATTAGAAAAGAAAAGAAAAGGCCAAAATATCTGCAGAAAACAGGGGATCGATAGATCGATCCCATGTGATCAATCGATTGATGCTTAGAAAATGAGCCCACTATCTCCCACGATTTGGCAAAATATAAAGGATCGATTGATCGATGCCTTTGATCAATCGATCGATCAAGCAGATATGCAACTCCTTTCCTCCTGTTTTGGCTTGAATGCAATTCCCTTTCGCTAAAATCGCCGTAACTTCTTCGTTCTGAATCAGAATCGTGCTCCGTTCACGACCACGCGAAGTTTACGATGAGGTCTACATTTTCCGTGTAGATGTTGGGCTAGGTGCCCAAGCTGTGAATTAACTGAATTGCCCTTGAACGTGCGATCGCGTACAGAAATCGAGCGAAAAGCGTCTGAACTTCACACTTAGCATCCAAATACCTATAAAAGCTCAATTAACCTCTGCAAAGCATGTTAACATAGAAATCCGAGGTTGTCTGGTTAACAAGCATAAATATAGGGAATAAGATACCCGAGGGGGCTAAAATGCGTCGGTTCGAGGGATGAAATACGCAATATTTTCATATTATCAGGAATCCATATAGAGGCCATAGGATGAAGATGAAAGGAATCCCAAGTCTAGAACCATCATTTTGAACCACCACCACCATCGGATTGTAGATCGAAAAGAGAGGAACACAACCATAACCATATTCTTCAATGGATAAGACCTACTATATCAGGTAAGTGTTTAAACTTGCGAATCTATAGCACATAATCTAGCCATATTAGTGTAGGAACATTGTTCATAAGATTGTAATGATTTTGGGTTAAATTAAGACGATAAATTAATGATCTTAAATTAAAACCATGTTAGGTTTGATTATATATTTCATGTAGAACGAAATTCATGTTTTGAGGAGATTTAAAATGATGAGAAATCTGAGTTATTCGATGTTCTTGAAGAAAAAATTAAGAAACTAGGGTTTTTGTGTGAATTAAAGTTGCAATCGATTTTTGAATGAATTTATATGGGATTTAATGTGTTATTTACCTCCAAAGTTGTCCCTATACCTAGGGGTGAGCAGAATCCAAACCAAACCGATTAAACCGACCGATCCAATCCAATCCAATTGCAAAACTGACCTTAATTGGATTGGATTTTGATTTTTTAAAACCGATGTAATTGGATCAATTTTGGTTCTTGTCCAAGAAAATCGATTAAAAACCGAACCGATCCAATTCTAATTAAAGTAGTTAAAAAAATACCCAATACCCACCCATACCTAATACCCAATACCTACCCATTACCCTAATATATATATACCCTTACTAAAAACCCTACCCGATTTTTTTTTCATTTGTAAACACTAACACACACACACAAACAAAAAAAACAACAACAATAAGAACATTACGGCTAATCTCTCTCCATACAAGAAAGAAAGACGAAAGAGAGCTGTTGGAAGAGAACGACTGATCTCTCTCCATACCCCGCCGCTGTCCCCTTTCACTGTTGCCCCCGTCACTGAGTCCCCGTTGTCCCCACTGCAGTCACCGCAGCTGTCACCGCCACTGGCCTTTTTTCGGTAATATCATCCTTTCACCACCCCTCTCTCTAAATATATGTGACATATATACACAACACACACACACACACAAACACACATCTCCCTTATCATCCCCCTTTCACCGCCCATGTCTGTCACCTGTGATTTCATCCGTTTGGTGGGGTTTCCATTTTCATCCGTTTAAGTTTGGGGTTTCCATTTTTAAGCTTGGGGTTTACTCCATTTTTAATATTGAGTAAACTGTTAATGATATTAAGGGGTTGTTTTTATGGTTTATTCGTTTAAAACCATGTTTAAGCTTGGGGTTTCCATTTTTAATAGTTGTAGGGATTTTTAAGAGTTGTAGTGATTAAAATCATATAGCGTTTAATTATTTTGGCTCAATCATTAGGTTTCTCACACACTGTCATTGTGCATTAAAGAGTAATCACGGATAAATCTTCAAGTGCATCGTGTCAGGTAAATTTGAATGTAACTTCAGTTTCATTTTTATTTATATTTTCAAATTATATTATAATTAATTAGATGTGTTGTTAATTAGTTCATTTTACTTTTTTAGATGGATGATGATCCTAACAAAGAAATTAATGGAATACCTTTAGATGATAATCCGCCCGATCTCAATGGTTCAAATAATGATCAAGTGGATCAAGAAGATGCATCTCAACAACCTAGTTGACTACCGAATCAACAAGAATCAACTATTAAAGGTAAAAGAAAACCAACTCGGCCTCCCTCAATCGCATAGGATCATTTTACAAAATCAATTGATGGATTCCATGAAACTTGTAATTATTGTGGCAAACAATATGCTTGTGATAGTAAAAAGAATGGAACATCTAATTTGTTGAGTCATTTAACTCATGCATGCCCCACTTATCCTAATAGGGAACCAAAAAAACAAAAGACCTTATCATTCCAACCAAAAAAAAGTGGAGAGGGGGGTGGATCAACTCTTATGGCAACATCTTATAATGTTGATCGATGTAGGGATGCAATTTCTAGAATGTTTATTATAGATGAATTGGCTTTTAAATTTATTGAGAATGAATGGTTTAGAAATGTACTTAATGTATTTGAGCCTAGATTTCCAATCCCGTGTCACACCACCATAAATAGATATTCTTTGAAAATTTACCTAAATGAGAGGGATATGTTGAGGAATTATTTGAAGAAATCGGGGCAGTGAGTTTATCTTACCACAGACATGTGGGTGTCTTTGCAAAATCTTAATTACATGTGTTTAACAGCTCACTATATAGATAGCAATTGGAACTACAACAAAAAAATTCTAAATTTTTGCTAAGTGCCAAATCTGAAAGGTGAAACAATTGGAAAACATTTGGAGAAGTGTCTGTTGGGGTGGGACATTAAGAAGGTTTTTACGGTAACGGTTGACAATGCTAGTTCCAATGATATGGTTGTTACGTACTTGTCTGACAAAGTTAACAATTGGGGTGGGGCAATTTTTTTTTTTTTTTTTTGGGGGGGGGGGGGGGGAGTTTATGCACATGAGGTGTTGTGCACATATTTTTAATCTTGTTGTCACCGATGGTTTGAAGGAATATCATGTCTCAATTAGTAGAATTCGTAATGTAGTGAGATATGTTAGGGCTTCCCAGCGAGGTTAGATAAGTTTAAGGCTTGTTGTGAAAGGGAAAGGCTACCATCGAAAAAACTTGTTTGCTTAGACGTTCCCACAAGATGGAAATCGACTTATTTGATGTTAGAGGCGGTGGAAAAATTTTAAAAAGCATTTAAACGGTTAGAGGTAAACGATTCACAATACCGCCGTGAGTTTTTCTTGTCTAGTGAGAGAGGTGCTCCAGATTTTGAAGATTGGGAACGCGCCCGCTCTTTCATTAAATTTTTGAAAACGTTTTATGATGCAACATTTAAGTTTTTTCGATCATCGTATTCTACTTCTAATTCTTTCTTAACACAATTGAGTTTGATTCGCACTTAAATAAGGTTCTGGGCTAATAGTAGAGATCCTTTTTTGAAGAAAATGGGCGAGAATATGGGCAAAAAATATGACAAATATTGGGGTTCTTTGTCAGTGATTAACCCGGTGTTGTTTATTGTTGCCTTACTTGATCCACGACATAAGGAAAGATTTTTGGGTTATTATTTGAGTGCCTTATTTGGGGAAGATAAGGTTAGTGAGTTGACAATTAAGGTGAGAAACAGTTTGGATAATTTATACAATCACTACATACTGCTCTACTCTAATAAACTCGTACAAAATCCCAATTCTCAACAAATAGCAAATGAAATTGAGGTTGATAGTGATGAAGTTGATGTTGATGCATTATTTAATGCGGGTTTTATGAGGTTGTTAAAAGAGACAAATGAGAAAGAATGTAAAACAGAGGTAGACCGATACTTAATGGAGTCATACGAGGACCACACTGATTTGGAGTTTGATATATTAGTTTGGTGGAAGATTAACTCATCCAAGTATAAGATTTTATCTTTAATTGCACGAGATGTGTTAGCTATTCCCGTCTCTATGGTAGCTTCTGAATCTTCATTTAGTACCGGTGGTAGAATTCTTGATCCCTTTCGGAGTTCTTTGTCTCCAAAGACCGTGGAGGCCCTCATTTGCGCACAAAATTGGATGCGTACAAAGCCTCAAATTGATCTTCGTGCATCAATGGATGAAATTGAGGACGTTGAATCAGGTTATATTTTGATTAATACTTATTAAGTTTTTTGTTTAAGTTCATTTTATCCTACTTCTATTTGTTAACAAGTCATTTATTAATTTGTTACAGAGATTTTGGGTTCATCCATCTCGACAGTTACGGGGGTCGGCTTTTCTTTTTAGTACTAATTGGAATCAGGTAATATTTTGATTTTGTAAAGTTTTTATTTAGATGTATTTGTTTGAGTTATTGATGTTTAGATAGAAACATTTTTTGTAAAGTTTAATTTGATTTTGTAGCAGGTTTTGGGCAGTAAGTTTGGGACATGTTTTGAATCATATAGCAGTAGGTTCTTTGAAGGCTTCAAGGCTTGTAGCAGGTTTTGGGCAGCTCTAAATGATTTTGTAATTGGGAGGGTTTTGTGAAGGCTTGTAGCATATTTTGGGCAGCTCTTAATGTGATGGGTTTTGGAGCACTATCTTGAAAGTTTTGGACAATTGATTTTATATTTGTTGGAAGTATTGGACACCTAAATGTAATGGTTGTGTAATGTATTTGTATTGAGACTTTATATTTAGTAGGTTTAATGTATGTGTATTGAAATTTTTTTATTTGTACTTTGTTGTTTCATTTAACGTATTGTCAATCTCAATTATTTAAAATTTTGTTTAAAAAAAATTGGATAATTAGAATTATAATTTATCAAATATACTGGAAATAAACAAAAATATGGATTGGATTGGATTATTAGATCCAATTGGATCAATTTAATGGATTGGATTGGATTGGATTATTAGATCCAATTGGATCAATTTAATGGATTAGATTGGATTAGTTCGGATCCAAATCCAATCCAAATCAGATGCTCGAAACCGATTAAGCAAAACCGATCCAATCCAATTACAATTGGATTGGATTGGATTGGATTTTAACTCAATATTAGTTTGGATTGGATTGCGAAATTCAAAAACCAATTTCAATTGGATTGGATTCGGTTTGACCCAAATAGGTCGATTTTGAACCGATCCACACCCCTTCCTATACCTTTGATGTATGATGGGTTAAGTTGGTTGGGAGTTTGAAGAAGTGTAATGCAATTTTGGAGAAATTTTTTTATGGAAAAATAGCAAAAATGTAAGGAAGATGATGAACAATTCCATTTAAAATCGATTTGTCCCAAGGCGAATCGATTCGGCTGTTGGTCAAAAAAAATCTTGATTTTTTTGTTACGATCGCGCGAGCACTGACCTCATATTTTTCTGAATTTTTTTGAATTAGTTATGATTTTCTACGGAAGGGAATCGATTCGGCTGCCCAATTTTGGCCAATTTTCTCCTTGTGTTTAAAATCTTTGGGAAATCATTTGGGATTAAATTGTGGGAATTGTTTTACTATATTTGGTATTATATTAGAATACCAGTAGGCCTAGGATGGGTGTTGGTCTTAGTCTTATAATGGAGAATTTATGACTAAACGTAATTAGGCTAAGGTGAGAGAATTACCTAATTTGGAGAATAATTCGGGTTATAGTGAGCTACCTACTGATATTTTGTGTAACATAAAGGACACCCTTTTGAGTGATGAGATATACTCGGGAACGTACATTGCAAAAGTATTGTTATAATTCGTTAATACGTAGGATATTCGAGAGATAAATATGCTACGTATCAAAATTTGTGATGTGTTACGTGTGTATACCTATATCGATAATATATATGTATATAGATGGCGTGAAAACCTATTGCTTGATTTATTATATGTATTGACATACCTACGCCGCTTGATATCGCAAGAGGTTGTGAAGGAAATCGTCTTATCTTGAGGAGTCTTCGGAGGGATATTTGACTTGTACCTAAGAACATAGGACTCAGGTTGGATTACCATTTGTGTGAACAATGATATTGAACTAACATGAATATAATAACTAGAATAGTTCAGCGGTATGTTAGGTGTGCATATTAGTTAAGAGGTGAGAATTCTCAATCGAGAGCCGCTTAACTAACATGAATAAAATATTTGCTTTTAAGCATTTTAAATACTTGTTAAAATATTTTAAAATATTTTCACTCGGGCTATGACCCGATTCTTGTAAATCTATTTTATCTTGTGCGATATATTTTAGGTGTCCAGCCACAGGGACGCTATGCGTAGACTATCAAATGATTTGACGTGCTGCAACAATTATGGGAGTTGTAGGTCCTCGTTATTAGACGCCTCCACTATTATTCGTTCAGTTCCCGATCTAGTTATCTCAGTTAGGGAATGTTTCCCATTCTCATTATCATTTATTTAAGAGGGATATTGTACTCCCTTATTTCATTTTGATGGGATTTAGTTTTATTATGGATTGTTGTTCGGACAGAGATGCGAATTGAGTTTTGAAACTATTCACAAGTGGGAATGATAGAGAATAATCATGAGGAAGTTACCCTGTTTAGCAAACCTAGTACTCGACGAAGGGGGTACGGAGAATAATAAAGGGCCCATAAGTTGATAATGGACCCGTGATGATATTTTACAATCGTAGATGAGAAAACTGATTAGGATAACTAGTGCCGATGTCATCAAGGTCGTAGGTTTATAAGTGTATATCAACGCTCCCATTAGATTGGAGCCCAGATGGTTGGAGGATCTAGTTGAAGAGAAAGACTAGATGTTATGGTGATAGTGAAGCCCCACGGGAGGGTGTACCCAGTAGGGAACCCATTTAATTGATTTGGATCAATTTAACTCCTACCAAATGATGGTGGATTTAGTCAGGGTCGCCAAGACTAACAATGAGTTCCATAGGTTCAGTGGAGCCCAAGGAACAATGGGACTAGCAATCGAGGCCAAAATTACCCAGTCAGAGGGAAGGATACCCCGACATGGCCAATGGGGCCATAAATGAAGGAATGACACTAAAAGGTGTCCTATGTGTGGAGATTAGGAACCCCTGTATTGAACTTGTTTACTAGGAACCGAAGAATGGATGAAAAGGAGTGATTATAAGTTGAAAAGTACACGGAATGTGCATTTCATATTTGCGGGGATAAACTGGAGCTAATCTCTATAGAAGGGCAATATAACGGGAGTTACGTCAGAACCAACTGAAGGTGTAAAAGGTTTGACGTGAATAGTCGGGCATGATTGAAGATATCTTCCATGAACGGAATGATCAATAGTTTGAATGGTAGGTTATTCAAGGGATTCATGGTTCGTCATTGACATCGTGGAGTTACGTAGACAATTGAAATTCCACATCTATAAATTGTAATCCTTGGCACGGGGCATAGGGGCATGAAACTAAGCTTATTAAGGGATACTTAATAAAATAGTAGACCTCTCCGTGGATGTAGGCAAGTTATCGAATCGCGTACATAGTTGTGTTGTGTGTGCGATTGTCGGCTTTCTTTCTTGATTGCGATTGTTCTTCATAAATCCTTTATTGTGATATTTTTTGATACTACAGAAATTAATTGGGATTAATTAAATTATATTTGGCAATTAATCTGGCAAAATAAATATTAATTAGCGAGGTAAGGGTTAATATTTATTTATATTGAATATTATTTAGTTAATGAGTAATACTAACGATAAAGAAATATTATAATTGTCGTGAATGAAAAATATGGCAATTACGATAAATATAGTCGGGACGCGCGTGTCCGTCGTGTTGGGACTTAAATTAAGAAATAAAATATAATTTCACTTTTATATTCCATATGGTCATTTTGAGTGCACCAGAGTGTCCGGAAGGGTCGAGATAGTCAAAAAAGTTTGCCTGGAGGTTTAGTTTGGATCCCGGGGAACTTTTAGGCCAAATCGGCACCCCAAGAGGGTATGTTGGTCGTTTGCATTTTTGGAGAAAATAGACCTACGAATTTTATAGGTTTATATCATCATTTAGTATGAGGGAGTTAGGGTTAGTATCTGAAAAACCATAGAGAGGCCATAGGAGGAAGTTGAGAGGAGGTCCCAAAGACAAATTGCACCACTCTTGCACCACAAACACCACCATCGCATAGACCGGAAGGAGAGGATCAAAATGATACCATTCTTCTATAAGAAATCATACCTGCAAGTATAGGCAAGTGTTTAATTTTCCTAAACTATGATTTGATATATCATCCATGTTAGAATAGGGAGATAATCTTGTGAAATTCATGAAATTTGGCTTTATAATTTGAGATATAAATCATGTTCTTGGGTAGGATTGGTGTTATATTTAATTCCTCACACATGTAGACTGAAATTGATGAGAAACATCATGAAATTTGGGAAGAAATCTTGAAAAACATTGAAGTTCTTGAACATGAATGATAAACTAGGGTTTTGAAGGTTTAATCTATAATTAATTGAATTAAAGGGTGTTCGTTGATGATTTAAGGACTCCAATACGTTAGAAATCATGTGTAGAATCGCTACAGCGGAAATATTGCGACTTCTCAAATAAAATCCAATTTTAATTAATTCCAAATTTTAGTTAAACCTTAAAACATGCATCTAGATGATTTATCCAATAAAATAAAGCATGCAGGATAAAACAAACAATTTCAGGAAAAATCCTCTAAAGGGGCAAAACCTTTTATTTCACTATAATTTGTAAGAAAACGGCTTACACAGATTACAATGAAATAGAGTGACATACGAAATACCCGTAGGTGTCGGTTCCGATGTCTCAGCTGGAACTTTCCCTTTTCAGGAGGGCAGCAGTGAAGAAGAAGACGGCTCCTCCACAAGTTACAGCTGGAATATCCCGCAGGAACTCCAGGTGGTCAGCAATGAAGAAGAAAATGGCTTCTCCACAAGAGTGAACTTTATAAGGACTCCCTCCACAATAGTATGCAACTGTCGATTGTAGAGATCTCCCCACAAAGTATAAACAAGAGAAAAGTATGTTCTTGAAAACCAAACCAATTCACTAAAGCATATGGGAGTTTTGTGAATTGAAAACAAAAAGGGATTAAAACCCTAAAGGAAGAAGTCAAAAAGGATTCTGCTTTTGCAGTATTTCTGTTCGTCAAAACGCCGTGACTTCTTAATGAAAACGTTACCAAGTAATGAGTATTTATAGAAAAATGCGTCGCCTCGAAAACAGAGCTCGTTCGAACGAGATCAGCAAGTCGCTCGAACGAAGGACAACTGTCATTCGAACGAGATCGCGCGACATACTATCTCGCGCGAACGACATGCTATGTCACTCGAACAACTGTTGCGAAAAACATTATTTTAATGTCCGCTTCAACACTTAGAAAAAATACTCATTCTCAAATTTTGACGAAAAAGTCCGCTCCAACACTTCGAAAATATTTAGTAAAAATATCCTAAAAGCTCTAAGTGAAAAGTTAAGGTATTTAAAACATAACCTTACCAAAGTAAACTTCGTGGAGTCTTGAATGATGAAGAACTTGAGTAATTCGGATCCGTATTTGATGTAGATGTCTCTTGAATGCTCTTCGACGGTGTAGCGATATATGACATAATAAATTGAAAGCAGACCTATGAAAATATGTCCTTACATCATGGATATGTGATAGTATAATGTTTAGTATGCTTGTTTTGGAGATTGGGAATGAATCATGGAGGTTTTAAGGTTAAAATTTGTGAAACCCGTAATTGTTATTAGTGAAGATGACGAGACTTATTACAGGCTAATCGATTCGGCTAAGGAGCCGAATCGATTTGATTTTCTAGAATTGCATAGTTCTTCCCCTTTTTACTTAGAGCTCGTGGATAATGTTTGGATTGACCCTTGAATTAATTGTAAGATCCTATTAAGAGATATTCTAATTACCAGTATGCTAATTTGGGTTTGAGGTTTGTCACATGAGGAGGGTTTAAGACTAATAATTGATTTAGCTTTATGGGTAATAAAATCTTATTTGGATGCTAATTTCTTATCATGGAAATTAGGGGAATGTAAGGCCAAGACTAGTAGGCCTTGACTAGGATTTCCTACTGAATTTACTTGAGGATCACTTGGCAATCATTTGGTTATTGGGAAACACTCGGGATTTTCCTATGAGAAGTAATATGTTACGTAGAATATTCGAGAGATATTATACTACGTACGGGGCATATGATATAGGTTACGTGTATAACTATGATGATATTATACATATATGAGTGGTGTTATACCTATTATTTTATTTATATGTGTAATCTTACCTAGGTGACTTGCTATTACGGGAGATTTTGCATCGTGGACAATCTTATTCTGATTAGCCCATTTGGGGAGATATTGACTTGTACCTCAGGACATAGAACTTAGAGATTAAGCACCACTTGTGTGAATGAGGGTGTGACTGGTCATTTGGGTGCGTTAGGTATGAGGATATCCCAAAGGCTTAGAACTATGTTTACCTCCAATAATGTGTGATTTGATTTATGGTTCGAGGGAGATTATCCGAGCTAGTGTCCTTATATAGTATGTATACATACTATGGTTCGAGGGTGATTTGATAGCAGAGTATGCCCGCACTACAGGTTTACACTTAAGGGTGTTGTATACATATATATGATAAGAGTGATGTATATATGTACGCGTAATTGATTCTTATATGAGTATATTAAAAGATAAGATAGATTGTGATATCTAAATTACTCAAGTGTATGAGAGCAAAATCAGTAACTGATAGATAGTGATATCTAAATTAATCAAAATATACGAGCATTGAATCATTTATTTGAGATTCCTAATGAGTATAAAGAATTGAGAAAATGCAGTAACATATTATATGGACAATACGGATGGGAACTATAATTGATTAGATGCGAAGAGTTCTAAGCAAAACTAGTTAAGCAGGTAGCATAACTATGTGGGTTAGAGAAGTACGTTAGACGTGCACAATAGTTGAGGGGTGAGGATCTCAAGTGAGCGCACGTAATACTAACATGTATTTAATATCTTATCTTGTTGCATTTTAATCACTTGATAAAATTTTTGAAACTATTTTACTTGGTCTCTGACTCGTTTCAAATCCTTTTTATGAAAACCATTTTAGGTGCCCAACCATAAGGACTCCAGGCATAGGAGTTCCTTCATTTTACGTGCTGCAGCTGTTGTGGAAGTTGCAGGGCCCTGATAGTAGATGCCTCGACACTTATTCAATTCTTATTTATCTCTATCTATGTCAATCGGGCATGTCGACTATTCCCAGTTTGATAGTATTTACAGAGACATAGCATTTCCAGTTATTTCCAATATTTGATGTAGACTTTACTTATGGATGACGGTATTGGGATTTTATCTGGAGTGTTATTCCAGATTTATTTATTTATTTATTTATTTATTTATTTATTTATTTATTTATTTATTCCGTTATCTTATCATCCATTATATTGTGCTTGGAATGGTGAATGTTATTTATTCAGTTTATATTAGATTGCATGTTAGTAATAAAGATTAAAATTTTGACACCGTGCCATTAGGGTATTAGTAATTAATTTGACTTCGACAGTGATGCTAAGAATGAGATCATTAATGATTCCAGTTTAATGTAATAATGGACTCATCACCCCAGATTAGAATAGGCGGGGTGTCACAGATGGTATCAGAGCATCAGGTTCTAGTGTCCTTAGGATCTGTGCGGCTTTACTACGTTTCAGCGTAGCGTTCTACGATATGCATCTCTATTATAAGATTATTTTATTCATTTTCGTATGCACGTTTACATTCTCCTACTACTAAGTATAATAGATACGAATCATATGCGAGTTCATTTGGGTTTCGTACACCGAATAATATAAAGCGACAGTGAGGGACATTAGAAGGACTGCAAGAGGAGAGGCTCAGCAGAAGCCATAGGTATTTTTTGAACGGTAAATGCGATAGAAGTAACCATGATTATGGTTCAGGAAGATGATGATAAGATAATCACTAGGGTACGGTAGTTTCCCAAAGCACAATCATAGAGAACGGCAGTACAAATTCAGTCTCACGCAGCATAATCGGTAAAAGGGGGAAGTCAACGGGACCTTTTTTGAAGGATCCACCTGTAAGAATTCGAGTAAAATATGAGATATGATGGGCCAACGAAGGAAATAATCTAAAGGCAATGACATATGGTGGAGTGCAGTGGCACTCAGGATCTAAATTTTGGTTGGAATTGTTGCTCATAGGACCAACATTGTAGTAATGGAAGTCAGTCACTAGAACCATGGAGAGATACACTAATCAAGGAATTTTGGGTGCGATTTAACCACCAGTTCTTTCATCTATTGTACAGACGGAGATGCGAAGGAAGTATCTGGACTTTTCACATGAGGGACTAAGAGAGGTTGATTGTGATGAATAATTTATTTGTTTAAGTGAACTTCGTACCCAGGGAGGTAGGAGCAGAGATGAAGATTTGTAAATATGATGATGGAATCTGGAATAGGAGTCACCAGTAATTATGGGAAATTAGTCTGGGATGACTTATGCACATGGCGTCAATGATGTACTTCTACAATGTTTAAACCAATGCTTCGATGGGAATGGATTCAAGAGAGCTGGAGAGCATAACCAGAAGGGAAAGACAAAAAGTAATTGGTGATAGTGATGCACTATAGAGGGATACCCAATAGGGAACCCATTTAAATGATGTAAATTAATGAAATTACTTCCTAGTGATGATGGATTCAATTAGGGTCGCTAAGGACAATAGGTTGTTCCACAGGGCCAACTAAGATTACCAGGTCCGAGTGAAAGACAATCCCGATATGGCCAGTGGGGATAGAGATATAGGAGTGATACTAAGAGATGTCCTATGTGCATAGAGTAGGGACGCATGCATCGAACTTGTCCGCAACGAGTTAGGGGACAACAAAGAGAAGCCCAGTAGGGGAAATAGTTGTAAAAGTTTTTGGATTGGTTTGGACGAAAGTGATACGTCCAGGAAGCATTTGGACCTCCAGTGCTATTGGTAATTAAAAGTGTAAGTTTATCCTAGGGTAAATGGGGTATGTTTTGTGTGACACATCGAGTCAAAGTATTTTGTTAGCTCTAGGTTCGCACGTGAGTTGGGTTTAGTGCATGTATCGTTGGCGTTGCTATTGTTTGTACATAATTATCGTTGCATTACGGGGATCTTTTTTGGTTCCATCTGTAGGGGAGTGAGAGGGGGCACTGAGAGAATATATTTTAGTGGTTCACTCATTTTGATATGTGATATTCGAGTATAACATTTTCTTGGGTAGAGGCTGGTTAGCGACGAGTTAAGCAATGTAGGTTGTTACAACAAGGCTATCGTGTTCGCTATTCCAGGGCAGGATATGTTGTTTAGCGATGTGTCACCTGGAAAAAGTTTGTGCTCGCGTTTATATTATATCGTGGATGAGATTCCAGAGGTTATAGTTGTATCGTTATATTTAATCCCAGTGAATAAGGATTGTACTGATATGATTCGGAGTATACTAAATATACTGTCGAGCGGAGAAATTTAGCTCGTTATCGACTTAGCGGGGGAAAACTAGTGATAGTGAAAGCACCGTATTGTATAACTCCTTTAGTGATGTGGGGGTGAACGATTAAACTTGTACTTCTGGGGATAGGATTTTGAATATTCTGGTTATGTGCATAGGACCTGTGGATCTCGATGATCGATAATCCTAAGTATTAGTGTATCGGGAGGGTTCTTTGTTTGGATTTCGCTTGCGAGACATCCCATGCCTGAATCCTAACGAATGTCAAGAGTTGGGTGATGTATTGGTAACTAGGGCATGAGTTTATCAATTTAATTATTACACATGTATGTGGATGAAAGCATGAGTTGAGAGCTATTATATGATATAAGAACTGTAGAGTTGAGTAGTGCTGTGTGGGAGCCCTGGGAAGAACTTTTTGCACCACTAGTTGATGGGTAGGGAAGTTTCAAGGGGAATTAAATCATTTTAGTGAGGTGATTGAGGTTATGTGTGGATGGTTAGGTATGATTATGCAGTTGATCGCAGAACATGAGGTGTATGGGCACCCTGATTAATTGAAATTTTGGTATCATGTCACGAGAAAAATTTCACAATCAAGGTGAGTTGAAATACTTTGGGAACAAATGGAGTCTCACCTAGTCAACTACATATAGTGGTTCACACATTTGTAGGTTGTTAAAAAAATTCCAATAGGGGAAAAAGACCCTAGGAATGGCGCAATTTTAGAGCAAACGCAGGGGCCATAATTTTTTAAATCTCAGAATAAGGGGAGTAAGACGTTCCACGTGATGTGAGATGTTGAGTGTGTTGATATCGTGTTGAGTGAGGCACATTGAAGTTGTTTCCAAGTTCTCCACTCCTAAAAGGAAGGCATTGGTCCGATACTATCGACTCGAATGTTGTGATAGATGGATGATTCTAGGGACGGAATGGACACGTAAATTGATAAAGTTCATAATTGGATTATCAAAATCGCGGAGTGGGAAGGATTTTCTTTGGGTTGTGAAGCAAATTTTTTCGAACAAAATAATCGTTATTATTTTGGGGTGTGTTATATAACCGGGCAATGTATCCAGCATGTTATTAGAGAGAAGAAATGAACCGGCACAAGGCGCCTCCCAATACTATTGTAAATCAGGACGAGACCCTTAGTCCCACCTTGAATAGGAAGTATCAGGAGGCAGTGGGGGAAGAGTTGAGCCCTGAGCTAGGTGTGGAAACTGTAAGTCGATTGATAGCCGGATGGGGTGATATAGAATGTGGAAGATTGCAAGGATGCATGTCTTGGACTTTTGGAGTAACTAGAAATATTAACTACAACTGGTAGGGCTGCATGTGATTACCCGTAATAGGATATTAACTGCTAAGTGAATTCTAAGGCTTAATAGGGAGAATTATTTTTTTCCCACCCTTTGGATAGTTGAAAAAAGGGAAATAACAAGTATCTCGGACCCAAAGTGATTCATGGTCCGCCGACTTGGATTAAATCAATCCACATACTTTTTCTATAGTTCAGAAACATAATGAGAGTACTTTGATGGGGACGAAAGTTTTAAGGCCTGACATGAGTAGTCAGGTATTGTTGAGGGTGTACCCCATGAGGAGAGATGTCTTGGTACAACAATAGGGGAAATTGGTACCTATAGAAGTAAGATGTTTTCCAACATAGAGATGATAGAGCCAGTGGAGTATAGGCTCGTCTTTTGAGACATTATTATCCAATTTATGATAGTTTTGCGTGTCATTCTATAAGTGAAACCTTAAGCATAAAGGAATATATTGGTATGTAAGGGCTTGAATGAACTTTTTGCTAATCGTGGGTCACAGTGAGAAGACCTTCGGTTGAAATTATACTATTGGTGTATGTATAGTTGAAATAATAAAAGATTATTGCGAGTAAACTTTGAACAAGTTTGAACGCAATTGTGTGTAAGAATCTGAGGTGAAATTATGGGGCAGCATAATGATGACGAGTCTATTTGGGAGCGCGAAGACGAGATGCACGACAAAAATCTAGAGTTATTCATGCCAGGTATTTCCTTTTTTTGGGATTTCAGGATGAAATTTTGTTATTGGTGGAGAAGTATGTAACACCTTGTAATTTTATTGATTTTATATTGGGATTAATTAAATTATATTTGGCAATTAATTCGGTTAAATAAATTTTAATTAGCGAGATAAGGATTAATATTTATTTATATTGAATATTACTTAGTGAATGAGTAATAATAATGATAAGGAAATATTATAATTATCATGAGTGAAAAATACGGCAGTTACGATAAATTTAGTCGTGACGCACGTGTCAATCATGTCGGATCTTAAATAGAGAAATAAAATTTAATTTTACTTTTGATATTCCATATGGTCATTTTTAGTGCGCCAGTGTGTTCACAAGGGTCGAGATAGTCAGAAAAGTCTACCTGGGGGTTTAGTTTGGATCCCGGGGCACTTTTAGGCCAAACTAGCACCCCAGGAGGTTATTTTGGGTCATTTGCATTTTTGGAGAAAAGAGGCCTACGAATTTTATAGGTTTATATCATCAGTTAGGATGAGGGAGTTAGGCTTAGTATCTGTAAAACCACAAAGAGGCCATAAGAGGAAGAAGGGAGGAGGTCCCATGGCCAAATTGCACCATTCCTGCACCATAAATACCACCATCGCATTCATCGGGAGGAGAGGATCACAATATATCATTCTTCTATAAGAAATCAGACCTTCAAACAGAGGCAAGTGTTTAATCTTGCTCAACTATGATTTGATATATCATCCATGTTAGAATAGGGTGACAATCTTGTGAAATTCATGAAATTTGGCTTTATAATTATTTGAGGTATAAATCATGTTCTTGGGTAGAATTTGTGTTATATTTAATCCCTTACACATATAGACTGAAATTGATGAGAAACATCACAAAATTTGGGAAGAAATCTGGAAAACAGTGAAGCTCTTGGACATGAATGATAAACTAGGGTTTTGAATGTTTTATCTTGAATTAATTGAATTCAAGGGTGCTCGTTGATGATTTAAGAATTCCAATACGTTAGAAATCATGGATATGTGATAGTATAATGTTTAGTATGCTTGGTTTGGAGACTGGGAATGAATCATGGAGGTTTGGAGGTTAAAACTTGTGAAAACCGTAACTATTATTAGTGAAGATGACGAGACCTGTCACAGGCGAATCGATTCGATTTTTTGGAATTTCATAGTTCTTCCTTTTTTTACCTAGAACTCATGGGAAATGTTTGGGTTGACCCTTGAATTAATTGTAAGATCCTATTAAGAGAAATTCTAATTACCAGTAGGCTAATTTGGGTTTGAGGTTAGTCACACGAGGAGGGTTTAAGACTAATAATTGATTTAACTTAATGAGTAGTAAAAGCTTATTTGGATACTGAATTCTTATCATGGAAAATTAGGGGAATTTAGGGCCAAGATCAACAGGCCTTTCTGGGATTGCCTACTGGATTTACTTGAGGGACACTTGGCAACCATTTGGTTATTGGGAAACACTCGGATTTTACTATGAGAAGTAATACGTTATGTAGAATATTCTATGGATACTATACTTTATGTTGGGCATATGATAAGGTTACGTGTAGACCTATGATGACATTATACATATAAGGGTGGCGTGTATACCTATTGTTTGATTTGTATGTGTAATCATACCTATGCAACTTGTTATCACGAGAGGTTTTGCATCGTGGAAAATCTTATTATGATGAGCCCATTTAGGGGGGATATTGACTTGTACCTTAAGACATAGAACTTAGGTATTGAGCACCACTTGTGAATAAGGGCGTTATCGATCATTTGGGTGCGTTAGGTGTGAGTGTATCCCAAAGGCTTAGAACTATGTTCGGCTCCAATAATGTGTGATTTGATTTACGGTTCGAGGGACATTATCCTATTCAGTGTCCTTATATAGTACGTGATGTACCGAGACTTGATAGCAGAGTATGCCCACACCGCAGGTTTCCACCTAGGGGTGTTGTATACATATATATGATAAGAGTGATGTATATATGTATGTGTAATTGATTGTTCTTTGAGTATATTAGAAGATAAGATAGATCATGATATCTAAATTACTCAAGTGTATGAGAACTAAATTAGTAACTGATAGATAGTTGTATTTAAATTAATCGAAGTATACGAGTACGGAATCATTTATGAAATATTCCTAATGAGTATAAATAATTGAGAAAATTTAGTAACGTATTATATGGGCAATACCGGTGGGCACTATAATTTATTAGATGTGAAGAGCTATAAACCAGACTAGTTAGGCGGGTTGAATAACTAGGTGGGTTAGAGTAGTACGTTAGGCATGTATATTAGTTAAGGGGTGAGATCTCAAGTGAGGGCACGAGGTGCTAACATGTATTTAATATCTTATCTTGTCGTATTTTGATCACTTGCTAAAAAAATTTAAACTGTTTTACTTTGGCTCTGACCCGTTACAAATCTTTTTTATAAAAAAAAAATTTGGTGCCCTGCCTCATGGACACCAATAGCAATGTTTATATTTTTTAGATAATTTGACTGCTATCAATCTCTCCCACAAATGGGTATCTTATAATATATCTTTCCACCTTTCATATTGTCACTATCCATAGCTAATGGTACCACTATAAACTCCATCATTAATTGTACCAATAATTAATATTTCTTGGAGTTTTAAAAAACAACATCATAATATGTGTTAAACATATACCCATTAATCGATTCAGAATCAATTCCAGGTTCATGATTTTTATCAAAACACATAATCATTCTCAATAGCACAAGAATGTACTTTTCAATTATAAACCTTCATAGTACTCCCACAAAATAATCAATTCCAAACTAAATGTATTTAGTAGCTTAGAGGAGACTACTTAAGATGTTCGCATATTCATCTTTCTTAACATTATATATAGTGTTCTTATACTTTGATCTTGGGGAGTAGAAGATGGTTCATAATAAACACATATATAATAAATACATATTCTTGTATTTCAAGGTTCCAGATCTATTAATGATCTGTATTTGACCTTGTAATATTAACAAGTAATAGTCTTATTTCATCGAAATTTGTTATGCCAATACTATGACATAACTTAAATTTAGTTTCTTGGTAGTAAAATATCATAACCAAATATTAGTTAATTATAGTTGCATAAACAAATAATAGTTCATTCATATTTCAACATACTTAAGGATAAACACCATTTATATCATTATCAACATAATCTCATTCGGTGATTTGAAATTATCAAAATTTCATGCCATGCATTCGTGCCTTCCATTTAATAAGATCTCCAACTTCAAGTTGGTCCAAGTAAGTTGGTTTCGAGGTCACCATTCTAAAAGTGATTATATATATATATATATATATAATTTTAACTCAACATCATGTATAATATGAATGAAAATCAAATTAAATGAATCAACCCCATTTTCATGAGAATAATTTAACTTGCATTATTTATAACAAATTTATCTTACTATCGATAAATCTTGGCTATTAAACAAAGCTTATAGTTATACGTGATAATGGTCTCATTATTCTTTCAAATGATAAGTATAGTCTTTATTATCTTATGGTTATAAGATGAGTCAATCATAAACTAATTTATAGTTTATTCCAGGGAATTTAATCAATCATTTCTGACATGACTTCTATAAGATATTTTGGAGTCCTTTTTAAAAGAATAAGCAAGCTTATATTTCTTAGTCACAACGCTTAAAATTAAGAGTTCTCTTGAACATCAAAGCTTTAGATTCTATTAAACTGTTCCTCAATTATAGTTGAGAGGTACTCGCTTGAGTGTCCCCACTATTCTTTAGGTATAATAATTAGAAGTTACATGTAATGTGCTCCGACTATATCTTCAATTCATAAAATGAAATCTAAACTCATAGAGTTTCAGTATTAAATAAAAATTAATCTTATTTCTTAAATTAATACAAGCTTTTCTCTCTGGACAGCCAGATCAAAAAATAATGTCCATTCGTTCTAGAAATAAGTTCAAATTTTCAAGGGCTTGGAAGTCACATATAGGTTACACAATATATTTCTTAAAAAAATAAAACATACAATTTTTCATATATTATTTTTCACAACGTATAAGAAAATATTTTGTATTATAGTTTAAACCTAGACTATCTTTGTCAAAGTAAAGATTGTATTTGCATCAAGCTTTATTATGATAAAATCTTCCAATTATTGTCATTTCAATATATGAATGCTATTTACCCAAAATAAAATCCGACATATGAGTTATTTACTCGCAATATTAGACCTCTGTAGTTCTAAATCCATTAATAGATCAAACAACTTATTAAAAGTATAACCTATTTGATTTTATATGCAAATACACAAGGTGAAATATTTGTCTTAGAGTTTAAAACTCTATCCAACACATACCATACGATCAAAATAATTTTAACCAACTAAACTATTTTTACATCGATATGAAGCATACCAATGATTTCAATGTAGTAGAATACAATTTTATTAATTACCCTTTCTAACTCATGCTAAGTGAATAATATGAAAAATTATTCATATAAAATTGTAGAGACTGTGCTTGCAAACTAAATATTACATAATTCCTTGTACAATTTCAAGAAATTCATCTTCCATAAATTTGAGCCGAAAATTTCTAAGTAGGTCAGAAATCCTTTAATAAGAAATTTATAATGGTTATAAAATATTTTGAGTCCGTTGGGGACACTACATGGTACATTTTTCTAAGAAAAAATTATTGTCCAAAATATTTGTTCAAAAGGAAAAGCTTCAGGCTTGAAATTTCACCACAAATAAATTTCTTATTAAAACTTTACGAAAATTTTCATAATTTATCATTTATGAGTCTAGTTTTATACAAAATTTAAATCACTCAAAAACATTAATTATAAGTTACGATAAACTCAAATTACTAGAAGCTGTCCAAATCTTTCAACATTGCGCATAAGATTTGTAAAAATCATAATAAAAGATATAAAACTATTTTTTTGAATCCCAATATTCGTAATCTCAACATACTAAATGCATACCAAATCATGAAATTTCAGTGTGTATATCATCAAAAAAATTAGATTCGTAATAAATATTTTAGATATCTTCTTTCCATCACCAGTCTCTTTAGTGTGGTTGAAAATTACCAACTACCCCTTCATATAAACACTTCAAAAAAAATTTAAATAATTTATTTTGTAGTAAACATAGCACAAGGAGCAAATATTTATTATTTACCCGTTGGATCCTTATATCAACGTTTAATTTGATTCCATATAAAAAAATTCAATTGCTTTCCAATATCAAATTTTAATTTGATTATATATTGTAGACACCACACTCTTGGACCCCCTAAGTCTCTCCTTAGACTCCCAGCACTTCCCCTTTCTGCCGCAAACCTAGGTCGCACTCCGAGTACCAATCTAGAGGCCATCAGGCGCCCCGGGACCCATTTGACTCCGATCAACTCTTTCATCAGAGATAAATCTCTTCAAATCTTTGAAGGGCTTTGAATACCCTTTCCAACGGTCCACCCCGAGCATAAATTGGCATAAGGTTCGGACGAACGAACCATTTCACTTTTAAAAATTGATTCAGAAGCCATAGGGCGCTCCCGGGTCCCGAATTGACCCCAATCAACTCCACCGTCAGAGCAAAAGATTTTTGAATCTTCGAAGGGCACTGAAACCCCTTTCTAACGGTCCACCCCGTGCGCAAAACAGCATAACCGTTCAGATGAACGATTAATTTTCCCCCAAAAATTGATCTAGAGGCCACCGGGCACTCCTGAACTCCATTTGACCAAAGTAAACTCTTCATATCGAATGAGACTGAGTGAATCTGTGAAGATCATTGAATGCCCTTTCTAAAGATCTACCCCGTGCGCGATTCTAACCTATTGTACGGACTAACGATCCGTTTTACTCTAAGAGGTCACCGAGCGCTTTCGGACCCCGGTTGACCAAGGTTAAATTTTTAAACCGAGCAAAAATCTTTGAAATTTCAAAGTACATCTCCTAAAATTTCCAACGGTCCGCCCCGTGCGCGATTCTGACTTACCATGCGGACAAACGATCCATTGTGATAAAAAGATGAGTATATACATGAGGTATAGAGAGATATCAAAGGTAAATATAATATGAGTGCGGAATATGAAATATGTAAGCATATACAAGAGAAAATGAGAGAAATAAATGTATAAGTGAGAAAATATGTCCACATATGTAAAAATAATGATGCTGGAGAAGAAAAAACAAAACCCATGTATATCGAGTCTAGTTCTTGGAACAATACCAATGGATCTCCAGAGTGGCCATTTCGGCCCATCTCAATGGCAATCGCGCTTGCGGCGGTGCTCTCGTATGGAGGCAAAGGACATAAGCGACCGTCATCGGCGATTTGACGCGCCTATATGTGTCGAGAGACTCCAACCTATTTTTATTCAAAATAGGAAAAATAAGGATCAAGCTCAAAAAATATATCTACAAGATAGCTAGTGTACAGAATAATTAAGAAATATAGGCCCGATAATGATGTTACAAAGTGGGAAGGTGTTAGTCACCAAATCCACCCTTTTCGCCGCTCATGGGATTTACAAAATGTTCTCCTTCTCTTAAATCCATGAATATATATGTGTGTAAATGTGTCATGTGTACGAATCGAGCAAAGTGGAATGAAAATGAATATATAAATGGATGTACAAGTGTGTGTGTGTGTGTGTGTGTGTGTGTGTATGAGTGAGGAGTGGATTCATCATATCCACATCATTGTAAAGATAAGTATGAATTTTCCTAAGAACAAAAAATATGAGTGAAACCCCGAAATCATGACCTCACTATAGGGGGAGTGAGTATGATAAACAATATCACTAGAAAAAAGAACGAATGAACTATACATGAATGATAAGATAGGAGAATATGCAAAAAAGACTATAAATGTGAGTGACACCCCAAAATCGTAATGTCGCTATGGAAAAGTGAGTATGCGTACATGGAACCACTAAAAGAAAATGAAAAATAAGAAAACTAAATACATGAGTAGAATACACTAACTATATGGGTGAGATGATAAATTATGAAAATGGGCCGAATAAGAAAGGTAAAAATGGACTAGAATCCCCAAATAGCTTCGGGATGCCTGTGTAGTAAAAAAGGAACAAAAGTCCACATGGTTCATAAAATGAACAAGGTTAGGGTCTAACTCATAATCCAAACTAGGGTGTCTTTTTTATTTGTGAAAATAAGGTAAAATATGGTGAAAGTGTGAAAATATTTAGAACACTCTAAATTGAGAATTATAATTTAAACCCCCTTTTTAGGGTTTATGAAAATAAACTTGAGGATATATATGATAGTAAAACTTTGGATTAGACCTAGAAGTCAAACACAACAACTATAAATGGAAAAAGAACACTAAAATATGTAAAATGTCATTTATGAGAATAGTAAAATGCAAAAGGATTTGGACCTTCAAGCAATAAAATTGTTTGGGCATTTTATTTGTTGATTTTTGGTCTATAGATAATGGTATTCATTAAAGGTGAGGTAGGGTGATGTAAGGTAATGTATGAGATAATGTTGAAAAAATGACGTAAGATAAATTCGAAATGGTTGTCTCACGAAAATCGAGGTCTTGTGCAAATGATGTCAGGGTTTTCTTTGTAACACTCTGCATATTTTGACATTGGAGGTGGCCAGTCCCCGTTGCCAATCTGTATTTTACTTTATAATTAAAATATCATTGTTAGCATGTAACAGATATATGAGACATTAAAAAGTTTTTCCATAAGATAGGGTTTGAAATAATTTAATGAATATAAACAAACCCCACAATAAAAATATATCACCATGCTAACACCAATAGATAAATCTCAAGTCCAAATGATAATAATACTCAAATGAAGTATCCAACTACAAATCTCCAATTGAAAACCGTAAACAACTGTGAAATCGAATAGCCCACCAAATCCATAAACAATTGTCTCATATATAAAACGAAGGGAATAAAAAACTAAACTGAGAAAGCAGTAAAAAGTAACTCCACGAATCTCCAATAAATCCTATGCAGCTACTACAGCAACTTAACCCGAGATGTTACTCAAGGTAATGGGTTAGATCCCACCGTATTAATACCAGCTACTACTCCCAAATAGAATCCATGTGTTGAGTCATAAGCATCATACGAGATAAATACCACAATAGAATATTTTAAATTAAGAATCAATATAATAACATGCGAGTAAAGTAAAACAATACGAAACTAAGCCACCCTTCTACAAAAGTCCAATTATTTCTATTCAACATTTAATTAGATCCTAATCCTTTAGCTTATCTTAATGCAATTAATTAATTATTTTTATTAACGAAATGCCACTATCGCTATCCAACCTTTCTAATGATCCTGGACATATTTGGGCGCGCCTAAAATATCAACACATTCCGCCCACACCCATCATTATAGCCATACAACCTAATTTCGTTAGCCCTGTACATATCTGTGATGTTTTACACATGACTCATCACTATAGTCAGAGAATCAAATTTCGTTAACCCCGAACACAATGGTTACGCCAACCCAAATCATTATAGCCATCCAACCCAATTTTCATTAGTCCTTCACATATTTGTGACGCCAAACTATTTTAATATCCGTTTATTATCTTAGTCAATAATTATTTTTTTAGCTAAGTCTCTTTATTTACAACTAGCACTATCCATAATTCGGGCATTACAACTAAAACAATCCATAGTCCCATTCTAAGAGGTCACCAAACCATAAGTATTACCTAGTCTTTTACCATGGAAGAATACCTAAACTAAATTCGTAACCTAGTATTGCACCTATGCTGATGGAATAGTGTAACAGTGTACTATTTATTCCTACCTAGAAAAATGCCAAACTGTATAAGCACACACTCACTAGTCGAATTGACACGCCCTAACCCAGTTACTTATAATTAAGTTTGTAAGTCAAAGTGAGTCAAACCATAATTCAATTAAATAAACCATAAACAGGAGTATTGAATATTCTAAACATATATTTGGCAGTGAAATCACAATACTTGAATATTCTAAGCATAGGAACCGTGACAATTCTCCCCCATTCTTGTTCGTGGAGTAACATCTTATTTGTAATAGAAATCCTCCCCCATTTGGGATCGGGGAGTAACCTCCAATTTTGTTATCCTAAATGAAACAATTTTATATTCATTATATCAAGATCAAATCCATAATAATGTACATATTCATCTTCCCAGTGAGTACACTCACCTCGGGTTCACAGCTATATTTTTGCATTTATCTCTGGTGGAGCTTAACTAAATGGATTAAACTTTAAACTTATCAATACAACTAAGTTAATATTGAATTAAAATAATAAATATCATATTAGTATATTTGTATAACTTTCAATGATTATACAACTAAAATATTATCCCACTTAATTAGAATTCTATGAAACTCGAGTAAAGATGATACGATGGTATTTTTTTTGGTAAAGTTATAAACATTCAATCCTAGAAAATACTTCATAAGGAATTTATAAATAAAACTAAATACACATATAAGTATACTTCCCAATATATAATCATCTAACATGTACTCAAAATTCCCTTTGGAAGGACGATATAAGAATATTCTTTCATGTGGTATCTAGTATAGCACCAAATTATTGTCCTCTATTCATAACCATTATAAATGCATAAATAGTACAAATACAAGTGTACAACCTTATCAATATGAAAACATATCTGAATATACTTCCACTACAAGTGACGGTATAATTTTTCAAGCTTCTTAGAGAAATATATGACCATTTCTTGACGACATATTAAATTTGTCCTACAAACTTCTTTATTGTGTAGTCAACTTCTAATAATTATCATAATTTTTTTACACCATAAATTTCATGATTTTGAACCCATTTTCAATACACATAATTAATAATAATACCAAATTAAAGCTTTCGAATTTTTAGAGTTCATGTTCTATTTTAAAAGGTTTATCAAACTCAGGGTATATCTAAATAACTTATGCAAACAACAACTATGTACTAATTACAACTATCACCAAAGTCTAAACTACAAGGAGTTTAACTCTAATTTTTGGATATGTTTTATATATACGAGTCTAGTTTCATCTCCAACTAGAATTACTTAATTCCAGTAAATATACAAAAATATATATAAGTTTGAATATAGGGGAGTTCTATACAAAGCAATATGGCTTACACATGCCACTTGTCTTAAGTATAAACATATTTATACATATACAAAGGAGGATAAATTTTTAATCAATAATTGATGATTTATACAATTTCACTAAAAATAATCCATGAATAAAATAATATTAACACATAAATATACCTTGGGAACACTTTATGATTTTATTTGAATTTTCCTATTTTGTTTTTTATTACATTTTCTTCATTAAGCTCTTACTTTCTCTCTCATCAAGCTAAAACTTCTCCAAACTGAACCAATGGTTCAAAATGATGAAGAAAGAGGTGATATTAAGGATTTGAGGTCTGCCAAAGATGCCTCCCTCTCCAACCAATCAAATTAAAAAAAAAATGTACTAAAAGACAAAATACCCCTTAAAAGGATGGATAACTTTGCCCTCAGTTCATAAATTTAATATAACTTCTTAGTCAGACATTCATTTTACACACCATTTATTGAGTTACAAACTTAACTTAGATATCTAAAACTATATGGTTTTTACCTTGACCAAATTGTCACATACTATGGTTCAAAACTAGTCTCTAACATGGAAATTCCTATCGAAATCTTAAATTTTATTATTTGTAACCAACTTGATATTTCATGATTCTTGAAAGTAAAAATATACTAAAATATGATGACCTGACATCATATATGTGGGGACCCATTTAACATGGCCAGTGAGCGTATCCGACTAGTCCAGATTAATCAAAGCGCCGCCCGAACCAAATCATGATTTGATTCACACCAGAGTATTTCAAATACACTAGAACACTTACGGATATAGTCAAATCAGTTACCAATAATCTTAAAATAAATATTCACGTACTCCTTGATATATTCATGTGTCATTTGAGTTCCTTGTACAACTCAATCTCTATTTTGATTCATCTATAAATTGTGCGCCCTGACCCGGGGCAAGGGGATGTAACCTGGAATATTGGGAGACACTATAATAAAATAGAAACCTCTTTGTAGACATAGGCTAGTTGCCGAATCATGTATATCGTTGTTGTGTGTGATCTTTACTTTTTATTCTTTGTGATTGATTTCGTGGATCTTACTATTGTGATATTTTTTGTACTAACAATATATATATATATATATATATATATATATAATAAAAGAGAAGAGACTTTTGGTCTTGGGTAACTCGCGGCTGAGATCGAAAGTTGATCAATATGGTCTTGTGGGTTTTGGGATCAAGTCTTAAGGGGTTGAATCTAATGATTCAATGGTATGCCACGTTAAAAATGATTTGGGACATCATACCATATCAGAGCACAAGGCTCGATAATTTTTTTCCCAGTACTGACATACCAGTCCCACCTAATCCTACCTACTCTACCCATTTTCCCATTCACTTCTTTCTCTCCCATTTTCCCATGCCCAAACCCAACACGGAGGAGTCATCATAATCGACCCTTTGGGTTGCAGATCCCTCATTTTCCCACGCCCAAACCCAACACAGAGTCATCAGTTCTCTCTCCCCATCAAGAACAATAACTCTTTGTACTTTTTTTTAAAATCTCACGCATATCTTTGTCTACCTCCGACCCTATTTGAGACTCGCAACTCTGTAATCTGCTCCATATCTCCACGGGCCATTACTTCTGGGTTTGGTATGTTTCTTGATGGTTCATCTTCACATATGGGTTTGGTATGTTTCTTATTTCTAACTTTTCATGGCCCTGTGCGTAGTTCTTATTTCTAACTACGTGTGTATATGCTTCAAACCCAAAAGCTGGCATCAACACTATCAGATCTACTTCATTTTGTTGCCTTCATTGTAATTATTGGTTTCACCTATTTGGTTGTTTTGGGTTTACAGTTTGAAATTGTTGATTTCTTTTTTTTCCTCTCAGAAAAAATGATGAAGATAGTGAAAGAAGTGGAAACAAATTTGGGTTTTTTCTATGCTCATATGCTTACCAGTAGGTGATTTCGACCGAATTTGTCTGATTTGATGATTATATCCTTAGATCTGAACCCAGTTTGTTTAAATCATTTAGGTTTTGTGGTGTTTTGGTTTTGGTTTGTGGGGACATAAAAAAAAGCTAGCTATAGGTAGTATTCACACAGGTAACTATTCACGTTGTGGTGTTTTTCTTTGGTGTTAACAAAGCATAACTGTGTTGGAGAAAATAAGGGTTTCCCCCTTTATTTGGGTTATGTGTTGTGAGTATTTTTTTTTATCTGGGTTCCTAATAACTGATCTGTTAACGGTTTTGTTGTCTTGAAATTTTTGTTGCCTTGAATCTCTGTAGGTTAAAGGGAAGAGTGAGCCCATGAAGACACAATTAAAAATGATTTTGTATTTTTATTTGGAGCTCCAACATGTGTGGTTTTATAAATATGTTGTAAATGTTATGCTTAGTGACGAGGGCTTTCGCAAGAAGGATGTGGTTTTGAGTTTGTATTTTACCTTTCCTAATAAACTATTTTTTCAATGGTATGTGGTTTTCAATGGTATGTATTTTACATTTTATTTCTCAGTTGTTCTAGCTTCACTCTCTCATAACGGGGTTTGTCATTGGGTTTCGTGTCATGTTCTAAAAGGCCCATCTAGGCTCCGCCTAGGCTTGAGAGAAATGCATCGCTTACGCCTTATTATGCCTTATTCTTGGTAAAAGGCTTAAGGCACACTTTTTTTTTTAAAACAAAGGATTAGTTGACAAATATTAGTTATGTAGCATGAATATGAGAAAGACGGCTACTAAACATATGATATATTTTCAAATTTCAAGGTATGTATTATTTTATTATATTACTAGCCTTAGAATAATTAAAATAATAGAAAAAAGAAAAACGCATTTTTACGCCTAGGCTCCTAAGGCTTGAGGCTTGACCTTTACGTCTCGACCACGCCTCGCGTCTTTTAGAACCTTATTTTTTGTTGTACATTAGGATGCATTTTTTAAAAATATAATTGAATTGTTGATATTTAATTAATTATTTAAAAAGTATTAAATTTGTTGTGTAATTATATAAACACCACTTTTATGTTAACAGCATCATTACTTAAGTAATGTTCTTTTTGTATCTTTGTTGCTGTTTTTCATTAGACAAAGACGTCATTGGATAAATAGTTGCCTTTGCTAAGCAAATTTTGAGATTTTAGACACGATAACATGATAACACGACATGAACACGGCGTATTGGGTCAATTTCGTGTCGTTTCTAAAATTGTCACCCCTAATCAAAATAGCTTTGAGATTTTAAAATATCTTTTATCTTTATGATTTGACCAAAGATTATTTTGTCCAAATTTATTTTACACGTGTGGATGGAATGACAGTACCCGGGGGGATAATTTTTTTTAGAAAATATGTTCAATATTTTTTAGGTCTTCGTGTGGTACACATCAAAATGTATTTTAAAAAGTGATAAATAGTGTAAAAATATGTTCCAAAAATAAAAAAAAATAGTATTAGTTACGTGTCGTTTCGTACCATTTTTCAAACTGTTACATTTAATAACTATAATTAATAATAAATCAAAGAAAAATTTAAAATTATCTTAAGATTTAGAAAATTAATTTCCTGCTTTTTGTTCTTTACCCTTTTTTGTCACTCCCGTTCGGTGGGGATTATTTTGTCCCAAATTAACATTTTAATCGCAAAACTTTTTTTTTTTGGATATGATACATCAATGTTAATAAATTGGGAAGTTCATTTATCGACAACTTCATCATAAACAACTTATAATATGAATTTAAATCAATTAAGAACTTTGTAAACTTGATATGTTGGAGTTCTCAAATATGTTAATTAAAAACTTTGTAAACTTGATAAATTAATGATCTTTGATTTTTGAATTTTCTAGATATAAGAAAATTAATGAACTTTGTAAACTTGCCCAAGTTAAACTTTGATTTTGCGCAAGGTTAATTCCATTGTTAAATATGCTACTTACAAGTATGGAATGTGTTGGATGCAATAGAAGGAATTTGTTAATCGTGAAATTGAATTTATGTGACGTACAGTATTTGTTGGGACATGTAGGTATGGTAAATGATTTTTTTAGCATCACGTACTATGCCCACTTTCATATCGCGTCGTGTCTAAATTTTATTAGAAATGTTTATTTTAAAATTTCCTTTTTTGGTCTCAACTTTCAAATTTAATATTTACTTGGACAGGTAATCAAATGTATAATAAAATATTGACTGAATCAAAATTATGTGGAACGCAACATGTCTTCACATCACAAAAGTTCAATATAAACAAAATTTTGTTACTATTCGTATAAGTTGTGTCTAAAATATTCAATAACTAAAAAAAATCAATAATTATTTTGTTATTTGGAAAATTAATTACAATTTTATAATTTACTATTTAACTTTTCATTACTATATTTATTAGTTGAGTTTGATTTTGTTAGTTATATTGTAACACCCCGCCTAAAATAATAACGGGTGGCCAACCCTATACTATATTAAATCAAGAGTCTCAGATGGTCTAGTCTCAACATCAACTGTCGGTACTATATAATATAGGACTAACTACCCGATATCATATAGGCGAGATGTTAAAATTAAATAAAATGTGCAACAGATAACCAACTAACACTACTAATAATAGAAAGAAAGATGCATGAAAGAACTAGATAAATGAAATGCTAAAAGAAAAATGAAATAAATAAATACAACTGTATGTACCACAAAAAGTAGACCCGAATAAGCTGTCGGGTCACAACCAATACAATGACTGAAATGGAATAAATATAAACCTGTATATAAATATCCCTTGGGTACAAACCCGATATAACATGAATCCTACCTAGAATTTTAAAGAAGTAGGAAGCGGCTACAAGATACATCCCGCAACAGTCCGCACCTGTCACGGCTCCCAAGACTCTGGATAGAAGGTCATCCGGCATCCATGCGGTAGGATACCTGTAATAATATATATATATACAGGCAGGAGAGAAAAGTAAACGGGTCAGAGCCCCGATTGTGAAAAATATTTAGTAAGTGTGTTAACCGTGCATAATAAATACTGGTGCACTTATCTCATAATTAAAGTGGAATTGCACTCTCGTGGAACCCCAACTCACCTCTCATCTAAAGGCGCGCACCTATTCGCGTCCTCAATTTTTAGTTAAATTACCCCCATTGTTATAAGGACAACCTAACTTATCATAGGCCTAGCCTATACCCACGAGATCTACCTTCCTATCATACCCCAAGAATCCACCCCCTTTAAACACAATTAAGCATTTATTTTCCATCATATGTGCCTTATTTGGCTTAGTGGATTCCGGTTTATACTTTAAACAATTATAATTTAATAGATTACCCAATATGCAATTGGGTTGAAACATATAATTTAAATTTCTAATTAATAACCATGAAAAATCATTATTGACACAACTTCCCTCCAATTTCAACGCTACGCTGCGTTTCGTGCGTGAGGTATCTCGCAAAGCAAAATCCAAACAAGGAACCACCCCGTTACACTACTCCATGTCAACATCGATCCTGGAGATCCATCATGTCACACATAAATATCGACAGAACTTCTCTCTACTCTCAACAATGTACTACATTTCGTGCGTGGGGAGTCTCGCAAAGCGAAATCCAAACAAGGAACCGTCCCGTTACACTACTCTTTGACAATGTCGATCATAGAGATCCATAATGCCGTGCATACCATAACTGGCAGAACTTTTCTCCAATTTCAACACTGCACTGCGTTTCATGCGTGGGGTGTCTCGCAAAGCGAAATCCAAACAAGGAACCACCCCGTTACACTACTCCTTGACAATGTCGATCCTGGAGATCCATAATTCCATTTATACAATATAATACTACTACTACAACTAACATCTCCAATCATATCCTTGGGATGATGTAACCAAAATATTCCTTAAATGCGATACATCAACCCCCATCAATCTAGTACACCATAATCATCCAAGATGTACTCTACCAAAATTCTATATCCTTTCATCATATATATATATATATATATATATAGGTATTTTATGCTCACCATATATATACATATACCAATCATCCATACCCATGACCAAATGTACGTATCATATTTGATGTACAATGGACATGCACATAATCCACCCGACTATATATATCGCCGATAAAACTACATCAATGCTATCATCTTCCCAATGTCCGTCTCACGTAGCAACTGGGGACCACCTGGTGGGGATCAACGACACCCACCTCGTGATAACTCACACACACGACGTCCCGGGAAGCGGTCATAGCTCCACTGGCAATGAGACGAAACATACCCACCACGCCTCATCCCAAAAATATATCTATTGTATAATAACACACCGGACGACTATGACCTGGGGAATATCCACACCCTGCTCTATATGCCAGGATGCTCACCCTCTGCGCGGAAACCTCCCAATGATAGCATGAGCGGGGTATGCTTAACCACATAAGTATATATATCGCTCACATGCGCAATATACATACATCCATATGATCCCATCATATGATCAAATAGTAAACCATCATATACGGCTTAAACATCCATACCATGTATGTCCACAACATAAATATATCCATATATTTATATGCATACACACATATATATATATATACACATATTCACATATCCATATATCTATATATATAAACTAGTTCTCGTTCATATGTATAAGATATACAAACCCGGCTATAAGTATACATAAATCCTCAATATACAAGCCGTCACCACAAACTCATATCATTTACCTTGATATGTGAATACTATCCCTCACTTGAAACATATTCAATCATTTTTCCTATGATGAATAGTCTCCCAAAACCATATGTATATATCTATACATATATATTCAACATTAGGGTTATCACCCAAGAGTTTGTGTAGGAATCCATCACTACACATTTCATCCATCTTTAAAGTACATATTTTCCTTTAGTACTATTTAACCATAGGCACATCAATGACTTAATAGTCTAAAACCTCAAATTATTCCAACCTCGTTACAAGTATTGGAATCTCAATGGTCATATCCCCACAATTACGTGTAAACTATCCTAACTAGAATTTATGCCACCGCTTATTCTAGTCGATAGTACGATCCCAATCGTTCCCAATTTCACCTATGGTTCAATTTATCTTATGAACCCTTACTCCCATTGAGTTATCAATTTTTCCTTAGTCTAAATATGTCTAAGGATATGAGACCCCTCACTCTCTAAGAGCTCTCAACTTCACATCATATTTATACCTTTATATCTAAAATTGGTATTTCCAACCTCTATGAGGTTTCCCCACAATCACCATATGTAACTCCAACACATACATGGATACATTTCTCCCAAGTTACCCTAAGGAGTCCCCAAAATCCTAATATGTGGGAAACTCCTTATATATCTCCAAGAACATATCCTTTACATCATAAGAGAAGGCCCCAAATCAATAAACCCAACCAAAAAGGGGTTTGGAATCACTATGGAGAAAATACCTCCAAATGCCCTGTTTCCGAATCGATTCGGCCCTAATCCGAATCGATTTGGCCTAGCGAATCGATTCGACCTCCAAGGCGAATCGATTCGGTTCCAAAGACCTGGGCTTCTGCCACAGGCCGAATCGATTCGGCTTGGGTCCGAATCGATTCGGTCAATGCAGACCTGTCAATTTCCTTAAACCGAATCGATTCGCTTAAGGGGGCATATTCGATTCGGACCTGCAATTTTTGAAGGGTTCTTCTTCTTCATCAAAACCCACGAATTTTAAACCCTAAATTTTCATTTCTAACCCTTAAACCTTCATCGATTTGTGATTTTAAGCCCATAAGTCAACCCAAAGTTGATCCCAACCATTTCTATGCCACTAAATCCATATATAAACATTGATTTCAAGATTTAACCTAAAAATCTAGGTTTTGATATTAATGCCCAAAAATCCATTTCTTTAACCCACAAATCATGAAATGAAATACACAAATATCTATTTAGCAAGATTAAGCACTTGCCTCAGATTTGTAGAGGTTGGTTCGTCCTCGATATCGCAATTGGGCCGAAATCTCCAAGCTTTTCTTCCTCTCTCTCTCTTTTCTTCTTCTTTCTCTCTTCTTTCTCCCTCTAGGGCTTTTTCTCTCTTTCTCTAAATGAGAAAGGCTTGATCCGTAAGCCTTAAATCCTTTAAAACAATAAACCCAGTTTTAAATGTTAATACACACTTTAAATGACTCGTTTACTCTAATTCGAGTCAAACTGACTTAAAAATATTCCGGAGTCGAAATAAAATCCAATGACAGTCATTTTGACTATCTCGACCCTTCCGGGATCAATGGTACCCTCAAAATCATCATCCGAAATACTTTAAAATGTCCTCTATTTTTGGACTTAAATTCCCAAATTTTAGAATTCTCCAATTTAAATTAAATTTTATTTTCCCAAAATTTAATTTCTCAGTCTCAAAATCGTGGGGTGTTACAATCTTCCCCCCTTACAAAAATTTCATCCTCGAAATTTAAAATACACATAGGACCTCAATATCATCTAGTCCTAACATCAACTCTTAGGATCACTACATCGATCCTTCCTGGTTCTCATGTCAAACCATATAGATTTAAAAATCACTAACTACCCAGGGCGCCCATATACCCTGTATCCGAGTTTCCACTCGTAAAATTAAAATCAGGCCCATTAGCCTCCAATTGTAACATAACCCTCGGAATTATAATCTATAATAACATACTAAATATATAAGTTCAAAAATTCCCAATGGTTGAACTCTCCTTAATTCGTGACACTAGCTACCTTCGTGCGGGGGAGGTCTCGCAAGCGAAATCCAAACAAGGAACCCTCCCAATACACTACTGTGTAGCTAGGTCGGGGATTGAGATTAGTTGAACCAGGGTTAAGGTTTTATAAAAAGAGGGATTTCCATATTTTAGTTATCGCCCGAGGGCCTATACAATAATACGATATAAATATATTCCGCGTCTTTCGGCACGCCAGACAAACACCTTATGTTTAAAACACAAGGCCTCAATAAATACAAGATTGCTAACCAATATCTAGTTCTCAAAACTAGCACAACTATGAGCCAACTATCCGCTCAACATAAATCTACTAAACTCTGAACCAATAACCTTAGCAATTTACATTCCCAAAATCAATAGAGCCACTCTCTACTAGCACATCCTAAGACGTTTTACTATTCCCAAAAGATGTCGCACAAAGACCACACTTGCTCCCTCCTTCTCAAGGCCTAATTCTCCTCAAAGAATTTTCTTCCTCATAAATCCTTCCTAACCATTTTGAAGTACAAAACGCGATGGTGACTACCGAAATTCCCTCAGTCCTACACAACGAAACTGAGTCTCCATATTTTCTCCCTCTTCCCAGAAGGCAATACTCCTGACATTGGGACATCTACACTTTCCTCACATCGGTAAGAGTCACCAAAACCAGATTTCCTAACGAAGGCTGACTGGTTTCTTAACCTAAACCTCCCAAAGACTACACTAACCTCTCCTCAGACTTTCCTTACTAAGTCCAAGGTTCACTATTCGAGTAATTTTCCTTTCTTACTCAACTGCCGATAAATCACCTCACACCAATGCTAGAAATCTCCTCAATATCTCCTCCAGAATCGGGGAAAACAGAATACCCCCGATCAAAGCATACCCAAAATATGCTATGGGTATTGTACTTTTAATCCTATCCTTTCCTAGACGACAAAATCTAGGCGACGTCTGAAACGAAACGAGAGCAACCGTTCTCAGAACGTCAATCAAGTGAATATGCTTCACTGAAGAAAACAACGCAGTGAACACAACAGTCCTATTTATAGGGCTTTATGTCAAGAACGTTAACGGAAGAATCCATAAAACTCGCACAGATCCTAAGGACTCTAGAACCTGATGCTCTGATACCATCTGTAACACCCCGCCTAAAATAATAACGGGTGGCTAGCCCTATACTATATTAAATCAAGAGTTTCAGATGGTCCAGTCTCAACATCAACTGTCGGTACTATATAATATAGGACTAACTACCCGATATCATATAGGCGAGATGTTAAAATTAAATAAAATGTGCAACAGATAACCAACTAGCACTACTAATAATAGAAAGAAAGATGCATGAAAGAACTAGATAAATGAAATGCTAAAAGAAAAATGAAATAAATAAATACAACCGTATGTACCACAAAAAGTAGACCCGAATAAGTTGTCGGGTCACAGCCAATACAATGACTGAAATGGAATAAATATAAACCTGTATATAAATATCCCTTGGGTACAAACCCGATATAGAACATAAATCCTACCTAAAATTTTAAAGAAGTAGGAAGCGGCTACAAGATACATCCCGCAACAGTCCGCACCTGTCACGGCTCCCAAGACTCTGGATAGAAGGTCATCCGACATCCATGCGGTAGGATACCTATAATAATATATATATATATATATATATATATATATATATATATATATATATATATATATATATATATACAGGTAGGAGAGAAAAGTAAACGGGTCAGAGCCCCGATTGTGAAAAATATTTAGCAAGTGTGTTAACCATGCATAATAAATACTGGTGCACTTATCTCATAATTAAAGTGGAATCGCACTCTCGTGGAACCCCAACTCACCTCTCATCTAAAGGTGCGCACCTATTCCCGTCCTCAAGTTTTAGTTAAATTACCCCCATTGTTATAAGGACAACCTAACTTATCATAGGCCTAGCCTATACCCACGAGATCTACCTTCCTATCATACCCCAAGAATCCACCCCCTTTAAACACAATCAAGCATTTATTTTCAATCATATGTGCCTTATTAGGCTTAGTGGATTCCGGTTTATACTTTAAACAATTATAATTTAATAGATTACCCAATATGCAATTGGGTTGAAACATATAATTTAAATTTCTGATTAATACGCATGAAAAATCATTATTGACACAACTTCCCTCCAATTTCAACGTTGCGCTGCGTTTCGTGCGTGGGGTATCTCGCAAAGCGAAATCTAAACAAGGAACCACCCCGTTACACTACTCCATGTCAACGTCGATCCTGGAGATCCATCATGTCACACATAAATATCGACAGAACTTCTCTCTACTCTCAACAATGTACTACATTTCGTGCGTGGGGAGTCTCGCAAAGAGAAATCCAAACAAGGAACCGCCCCCTTACACTACTCTTTGACAATGTCGATCATAGATATCCATAATGCCGTGCATACCATAACTGGCAGAACTTTTCTCCAATTTCAACACTGCACTGCGTTTCATGCGTGGGGTGTCTCGCAAAGCGAAATCCAAATAAGGAACCACCCCGTTACACTACTCCTTGACAATGTCGATCCTAGAGATCCATAATGCCATATATATAATATAATACTACTACTACAACTAACATCTCCAATCATATCCTTGGGATGATGTAATCGAAATATTCCTTAAATGCGATACATCAACCCCCATCAATCTAGTACACCATAATCATCCAAGATGTACTCTACCAAAATTCTATATCCTTTCATCTATAGGATATATAAATATATATATATATATAGGTATTTTATTCTCACCATATATATACATATACCAATCATCCATACCTATGACCAAATGTACGTATCATATCTGATGTACAATGGACATGCACATAATCCACCTGGCTATATATATCGCCGATAAAACTGCATCAATTCTATCATCTTCCCAATGCCCGGCTCACGTAGTAACTGGGGACCGCCTGGTGGGGATCAACGACACCCACCTCGTGATAACTCACACACACGACGTCCCGGGAAGCGGTCATAGCTCCACTGGCAATGAGAAGAAACATACCCACCACGCCTCATCCCAAAAATATATCTATCGTATAATAACACACCGGACGACTATGACCTGGGGAATATCCACACCCTGCTCTATATGCCAGGATGCTCACCCTCTGCGCGGAAACTTCCCAATGATAGCATGAGCGGGGTATGCTTAACCACATAAGTATATATATCACTCACATGCGCAATATACATACATCCATATGACCCCATCATATGATCAAATAGTAAACCATCATATACGGTTTAAACATCCATACCATGTATGTCCACAACATAAATATATCCATATATTTATATGCATATAGACATATATATATATACACATATTCACATATCCATATATCTATATATATAAACTAGTTCTCGTTCATATGTATAAGATATACAAACCCGGCTATAAGTATACATAAATCCTCAATATACAAGCCGTCACCACAAACTCATATCATTTACCTTGATATGTGAATACAATCCCTCACTTGAAACATATTCAATCATTTTTCCTATGATGAATAGTCTCCCAAAACCATATGTATATATCTATACATATATATTCAACATTAAGGTTATCACCCAAGAGTTTGTGTAGGAATCCATCACTACACATTTCATCCATCTTTAAAGTACATATTTTCCTTTAGTACTATTTAACCATAGGCACATCAATGACTTAATAGTCTAAAACCTCAAATTATTCCAACCTCGTTACAAGTATTGGAATCTCAATGGTCATATCCCCACAATTACGTGTAAACTATCCTAACTAGAATTTATGCCACCGCTTATTCTAGTCGATAGTACGATCCCAATTGTTCCCAATTTCACCTATGGTTCAATTTATCTTATGAACCCTTGCTCCCATTGAGTTATCAATTTTTCCTTAATCTAAATATGTCTACGGATATGAGACCCCTCACTCTCTAAGAGCTCTCAACTTCACATCATATTTATACCTTTCTATATAAAATTGGTATTTCCAAACTCTATGAGGTTTCCCCACAATCACCATATGTAACTCCAACACATACATGGATACATTTCTCCCAAGTTACCCTAAGGAGTCCCCAAAATCCTAATATGTGGGAAACTCCTTATATGTCTCCAAGAACATATCTCTTACATCATAAGAGAAGGCCCCAAATCAATAAATCCAACCAAAAAGGGGTTTGGAATCACTATGCAGAAAATACCTCAAAATGCCCTGTTTTCGAATCGATTCGGCCCTAATCCGAATCGATTTGGCCTAGTGAATCGATTCGACCTCCAAGGCGAATCGATTCGGTTCCAAAGACCTGGGCTTCTGCCATCGGCCGAATCGATTCGGCTTGGGTCCGAATCGATTCGGTCAATGCAGACCTGCCAATTTCCTTAAACCGAATCGATTCGCTTAAGGGGGCGAATCGATTCGGACCTACAATTTTTGAAGGGTTCTTCTTCTTCATCAAAACCCTCGAATTTTAAACCCTAAATTTTCATTTCTAACCCTTAAACCTTCATCGATTTGTGATTTTAAGCCCATAAGTCAACCCAAAGTTGATCCCAACCATTTCTATGCCACTAAATCCATATATAAACATCGATTTCAAGATTTAACCTAAAAATCTAGGTTTTGATATTAATGCCCAAAAATCCATTTCTTTAACCCACAAATCATGAAATGAAATACACAAATAGCTATTTAGCAAGATTAAACACTTGTCTCAGATTTGTAGAGGTTGGTTCGTCCACGATATCGCAATTGGGCCGGAATCTCCAAGCTTTTCTTCCTCTCTCTCTCTCTTCTTCTTCTTTCTCTCTTCTTTCTCCCTCTAGGGATTTTTCTCTCTTTCTCTAAATGAGAAAGGCTTGATCCGTAAGCCTTAAATCCTTTAAAACAATAAACCCAGTTTTAAATGTTAATACACACTTTAAATGACTCGTTTACTCTAATTCGAGTCAAACCGACTTAAAAATATTCCGGAGTCGAAATAAAACCCAATGACAGTCATTTTGACTATCTCGACCCTTCCGGGATCAATGGTACCCTCAAAATCATCATCCGAAATACTTTAAAATGTCCTCTATTTTTGGACTTCAATTCCCAAATTTTATAATTCTCCAATTTAAATTAAATTTTATTTTCCCAAAATTTAATTTCTCAGTCTCAAAATCGTGGGGTGTTACATATATAAACTTTGTTTCTATAATATCATATATGAATGTTTCTCACAAAATAATATCGAAATGTGGAACATAGTTTTTTTTCACCTCGGTGTAGGCACACCTAAATTGCAAATCTAAACTAGAAATTCCGAATACACAAATGCACCGTATTAAAATCGTAACAATGTCGTAACTGTACCATGGGATGACCAACAATATTTATATTTGCATATTGGTGACACGGTAACAAATTTATTACGGGAATGAATTTATCGTTGTGCCATCGGCACGAGTATAAAATATCACGAAAACAAATTTATCGCCATGCCATCGGCACGGGTACACCCTAGTATATATATATAACATAAGGTATGCATGATTTAAATATAATTTATCACAGTTGTATTCGGGTTGTCACACCCATACCTAGATAGTGGCCAACAACAATAAGGTCTACCTATTAGTCGCATACCTAGAAAGCAACCTACTAAGAAATGGTGAAAATACAACTACTCATAAAAACCCAACATTCGCACAGTGTCAAAATATTAACACAAGCAATCTTCATGTAAATTATATTTTTAACTTAACGCTACGATCCTCAATTAATCCTTGTAATAACAAAAATCTACGAAATAGTTACACAAGTTGTCAATTTTCATAATTCCAATACGAGTGATATTTTATCAATTCGACATATAATATAATCCAACAAGTATTATAACAATGTTTAACAACAGATTACTTTACTCTTCATCATACACATTAATATCAACCTTATGAGTCAAAACATTCGAATTACATATTTTAATTTGTAACATGTGATTCGTCCCAATAATCCACTACAACACGATACAAATAATCTAATCATGCGATGTTCCAAGTCTTAAAACTCATTTTCAGATTTAATAAAAATATTCCCAAATTAATTATCACCTTCCCTACTTAATCTTTATAATTATCATTAATAAAACATGATTGATTAAGTTTTAGGTGACACTTAAAAAGTATAATATTTAAGAGAAACAATTGATCTATTCATGCATGTAAATAAGTCATCTCGAAAATATGAATACGCGTTTGCATTCGTCTTGTGAAAATACAAAAAAGTTGTTCTTGGAGGTTTTTGAGAAAACTAGATCTTCACCTTCAAAGCCTAGATGGAAAACTTGTTTAAATGGGTAATTGGGGTTTGTAAAATATGGGGGAGTTTTTTAGATGATACGGCCTTTGAAAAAGGGTTAAAAATGTTTAACAAGTCTAATCCCAGAGCCTTTTTAAATAAGAAAAATAGTAGATTTTAAATCCAACAAAAGCACTCACAAAAGGCCCTTCCAGTAGTCACCGCCCTAATGTGAATCGATTCGCTCCTGAGCTCGAATCGATTTGGGTTCTGGAAGAAGCCCAGTTTAGCTAATTTAAAATAAAAGTTAATAAATTCAGATTTTTCAGCTCATTTCAATTTCGATCAAAACCTTTTAAATTTTTATATCAAAACCAACATTTTTAAATTCTTAAATAATTAACTCCAAGAATTCGTTTTCCATTTTCAAGTTTTATGAATTGTTCCACGGTCCAAAAATCATAGGGTACTACATCCTTATACGAGAAAAAACTAAAATGCAAAAAGATAAGTCCTTCTTTAAGAGTTTCTGATCGGTAGGTCCCCAAACCTTCCTATCGGGAGGCAAGCAAGACTTACATGCTAAGTAACCCCTACCTATTGGCAAGTCTTGCAGAATTGGTTTTTATGCCATAACTTGTGATTCGAATGTCAGATATGTGCATAATCATGACCATAGTAAAGAGAATTTATAGATACGTGATTTTTTAATGGAAGGACTCTTGGTTTTGAGAATTTATTATACGTAATTATTCCTGGTGTTGAGGAGAGAGATATTATTCTCTGGCTATGGCTTGAAGAATGATTGAGGGTTCGGGATTGAAGGGACTTTATTCGAACCCTTTATAATAGTGTAGGGGGTGTAAATATAGAGTGTATACACCTTTATATCAACGCACTGGAAGCCATTGAGGTTCGAAATCCAGTAGTTACTTCAATCGACTAGTATCTCCTATTCGATGATTTCAATTCTCCGTGATGTCAAATTAATGTCAAAGGTGCATAGTAGTTAATACTCATTTATTTAAGATTTATCATCTCTTTACATGTATGCATCTTTTAAATTTTATTTATTAGCATTATTTTGACACTTACCATTATTATTTAATTATATTTATATCTATGTATATGCTCAGATGTATTTCTCATAACTAAAAAGACCAAAAATAAAGCTTAAATTATATTTAGCAATATAGTTGTGTTGCACACTTGATTTTCACTCTTCTTATAAATAGGGTTTTCACACCCACCTAGATACAAAACAACTCCCCATCACTCCTTAATTACAAATAGAATGTTAACTCATCTCTGAAATCTGCATTGGCATACGAGAGATTTGAGGTCTCTCTGTGAGGCAATGTAGGCATTTTATGTCGATTACTGGGATTAAAGTCTTATTTTATTAAAAAAATGTTATTTTCTCTTTTCTTCACCCTATTCGCAGTTGATCTCTTTATCATTACTTTTGATATTAATGCCTTGTCACTCACTCTAAATTATTCACATGTCTTAGAGACTAAGGAAAAATTATCGTTTCCATTCCTCTATTTAACTAAGTAAAGCAGGCAAAACTTCTTTTTTTCTCTCAACTTTCGAGAAAGAAGAAGATGGGCCTCTCTTACTAACCCGCACAACACTCTTTCACTTGATGATTCTCTGCAATCGGGATTTGTTTTAGTAGTTTTTCCCAGGTGAAATAAAATTAGTTCATATAATAGTTTAGGTGAAACTTTTTAAAGGATTCCAAGAGTGATTGGAGCATGAAATTAATTTAGGTTTATCCAAAGATTTCTTATCTAAACACTTTCAGTCCCCTAAGATGGACATTATCCTTAGAATTTAGTCGTGCATGGGAGTACCATCAGTTATTTTTGTGCGTACAAGCTGATCGTGGTGAAAACATAGCGTTGTGTAAATACGCTTGTCGTTGTCGTCGGTTTTGCTCCCCATACAAAAATCTAAACTTTAACTACACTTGTTTTATATGTATAATCGCGAGTTCAGGGATCGAATCCACATAGAATGTCGTTTGAAATTTAATTGATTTATTACTTTTAAAAGAAAGTATAAAAGATGATTTTAATTTTTTAGTGTTTTAATACTATAATTTATCTAGGCACATATTTTTACTAAATTAATATACAAATATAATAACTATAGGTTGATAATTAAATCGCTCAGCTGAAAATACGCATCATAAATTATTACATGGTTAGACAGATTTTTAAACGTGATTAATACCCGTTTAAATAGTTATTTAAACCCGAAGTCTCACTCCCCAAATTTCCAAAAAAGTCTAAATATGAGTTTGACGTCAACAATATTCCCAAAGTTACACTCTTAATGTCACAAATATGGTGCATACACGATATACCCATTAAGGTTCCTCAGTGTAATTTCAAAAATAATACCCCCACTGAAATCGACATTCCATCATACCATAGTAAAGAAACTACAAAATTGAGATGAGTTCATTAATATCAACCTAATTAAAATTATCCAAAGCATTTTTAAATAATTAAATAAAACAACGTGTGACAAGAAATGATTTTTAAAGAGAGAAAACAATTTTAAGTGAGCAACTAATTTATGAAAGCATTTAAATAATTTTAGAATGCAACCAACTAATTAAAGAAGACAAATTATATGAAAGAACAAGTTATTAATGTCTAGAATTATATATTATAAAACTAAAAATGGACTAAAATTACACTACTCTAAAAATTCGATTTAAGATGAGATGCTAAAAGATGTTACCTGAATACAGATTTATAGCTCAGTAAAGGCGTGGATGATATACCTTAATAATACAGTGGGAATAATGGACAAAAGTGAGGTGCGAATCAGTGGAAAGACAGAAGGAATAAAGGGAACTGGGTATTGGGAAATTGATCTCCTGGGAGTAAAAGGAATTGATTGATTCAATGAATCAAAACAATTCTTAATTTTATTTGAGATAACAGTTAAGAAAATAGGCAAAAGAAATCAAGAGGGAGCAACACATATAATAGTCTTTGGGCAAAGGGAAAAGGAATCACATGGATTAAAAAATTTATATAAAAAAAAGAAAAAGAATAAAAACAAAAGAAGAAGCAAACAAGACAATGAGATGGAATGTGGTGGACAATAATCTGGCAAGGGAAGAGGGGAACCTGCACATGGAATGAAAAAATGGATGGAAAGCTGGCCATGCATGCCTGACTTGTGCTGGGAATAAAATTGTACGCGCATGGCACGGGCAAAAAATGGGAAAGGGCATGGGGCGCCATGTGGTGCGCGCCTGGCCACTGATAGTATCACCACGACGCAGAGACCTGGACCTCGCAAATTAAAATAAGAATGGGGAGGGTGTGTTTCGATCCCCATACCATTCTATTAACTAAAACCACCCATTGCCACTTGGCCAACTAATATTTCAATAAAAATAACGCATCCACAAATATATAACCCCATCTTAAGACACATATTTCAATAATTACATAGTAATTCCATAACTTTCTAACTTCGTCATATGACCTCAGATTGATGCACCACAAGAATTAACAATGCCCACATTTCGAGGTCGATAATATATCAACAGTGTTTTGGGTCACGGGGACAAACTTCATATTAGCCCTGGGGTTTTGACTTTGACTACCATTTGATTTCAATTTTTTCACGATCACAATTTCTTTGTTTGAGATCGGATTGACAAGTCGTTTGAATATAGGCATTCCTTGATTTGAGGTCGATAACTTTGTGGATGGTCTAAGTCCTAAATTGGTCATTTTAATTTACCATTGTTTCCCTAAAGGTGCATATATGATTGTTTCTTGCTCCGATAGCTTCCAAACTTCATTGTCAGCATTGTAAACAATGTGAAAACTCAAATAAACCTTGCAAAATCGATTATCTAAGAATATTTAAGGTTATATAGTAAATGAGTATAAAATGTGAGTTTAACAAGCATGGAACTTTAATATTACGTAGTAAAAGGGGTAATAAAATGCAATAGTTGATAATAATCACAAGCCTTACCATAACATCAATCCTTTTAATACGATTTTGATCCTCAAACATGCCCATGAGGTTTTGAATCATGCCGTAAGGTACTTGACATTTTCTGATGTTGATGTTGCAATATATTGATCATGGAGGCGCATATATAGCAACGAGCCATCTGATTAGCTTTTTTCCACCTTTTGTAAGCCCTGGCATTCAACTCAGTTGCCTCCTCACTAGGCTTTGCTGGTTATGGTTTAGTTAAAATAAATTTATAATCCTTAGAAATGAGGATAATGTCTAGGTTCCTTTTCCAATCTATGAAATTCATTACATTTAATTGTTCTCCTTTAAGATAAATCATTGGGGTTAAATGATGAGACCAGTTTTAAATGTGAGAAACATCATTTAGAAAATATTTATTTCAAATTAAATATATGAGAATTAACTTTTGATTAACTTTTTATTTGTCTTTCCTCTATCGCAAATTTGAATTAATCCTGTTGAGCATTGTAGTTCCCTTATAAATTGAGATTTTTCGTTAGGAGTTTAAATCGCCTCACCCTAAACTAAACAATACTTTCATCCTTAAATTCTGTTATTCGAACAGTCCACGAAATATCTTTCCAAAATAGTCATATAACTGATGTCTTTTGGTCCCACAATTAAGGGCAATGACTCTATTAGGAAGGGTAATATTAATTGGGTTTAAATGTATACCATCAATTCATTACTTAAAATTGAATCTACTCATTTAGAACATCCCTGTTAGAGGGGCCGAGCTCACTTACATTCAATTAAAAGAATTATCACATAAGAGTTTTAATAATAGAGTGATTAATTCCTTCCACTAGGGATGAAATCCTACGCTAATGCAAGTAACTAATGAAGTCACATTCTTCAAACACCAATAGATACCATGAGATTTATATTGAAATGCCTCTCCGACTTAGTGTTTTAAACTTTAGGGTATATTTATTCAATTCTATACCCCATAATTAAAATACTGGTAACTTTTCTATTACTTCTACAAATTAAATTATCCAGTCTCTCATTTTTAACATTCCAAAAATAAAAACCTTTTTAGTTAAAATAACACCGGGAGTCCAAACTTTAATTTATACACTATATCAATTACATGATTAAATTCAATTTAGAAAAGAATAAATTAAATTGATTTTCTAGAAAATTCCTTATCTAGGCCTATCTCATAAATAAATACAAGTTGTCCATATAATGGGTTCATAATTAAATAAACAATTAGCTTAAAAAATTATACATAAATTAAAAATGAGATAATATAGTTATAACCAATCATAAACTCATTTAATTATATATAAAAAAGGAAACTAAGTCCCTTTTCACCGTGGACAAGAATTCTTTTTGGTGTCAAAACACCTTTTAAGAAGAACCCATCACGAATTTATTGGTTGAAGAAGATAAGTCAAAACTTAATACAAAATGCCTCTAGGCACGAATGGAACCTGCTATCGCATAGGGAAAGACCTGTGGTTGCATATCACTACCTACAATCATGCATTGTAGTTCCTCAATCGTGGTTGTACACTTTGTATCGCGCATCTTTGAGCCTTGGTCATGAATTTCTTTATTTTTACTCCTTCATCTAGTTCAAGGGTTCATGCACTTTTATCAAAACTATGTAATTTTAAATTTCCAGAAACCTTGAAAATTTCATTTAAGAGCCTTCTAATTTGATCAAAATGCTACCAAAATACATGGATCTTTCACTATAATCATAACTCCTTACAATTTAGGATTACAGAAATTAAAACTATAGAATCACCTTACAAACTCCTCCAAATATATTGGTCAATGCAGTAATTAAGAAGAACCCAATTATTGTAACCAAAACAAATCTAAGAAAAGTAACTCCATATAAACCATCTTAGGATCAATTAACATAACAGAATATTTGACCATGATGGAGGGAGTAATAAAAGTCCTATAAAACAAATTTATTACAAAATAAATACAACCATGCACATATTTTCTAAATTGCAACCGAGGGTTTTAATGATGGACAATATGGACCTTTCTAAAACATGATCAATCTAAAATCTGGGCTCTGATACCAATTATTGGGGATCAATATTAATTAAAAGCATTGTTTACGTAAGAAATTTGATTAATCGTGAATGAGAAAAAAGAACGAAATAACTAAATTAAAATAATATGTCTTGATTTTAAATCACGATACCTTTACAGATTTGTAGGTGATCCGAATGATGAGAAATATTTAATGTGGAAGATGATGTGGCAGGTTTTCTTCCACCTCCAAATTTTTTACAAAATGTCCTATTTTCTATTATATTCTAAGTAAATGATCCCCTAAAAGTAAAACTTGTGTGTGGGAACTCCCGGAGATGAAAACTTGATGGTTAGTGAGATAAATCACTTTATATTCCCTCATCTTTTACAAAAACATGAATAGTGTTTTACTCTCTCTCTCTCTCTCTCTCTCTCTCTCTCACACACACACACACACACACACATACACAGACCCTTTAGGTTGTGTGTGTGTGTATATCGAATTTTTGGTTATTCAGTTTTAGCTTGTGGAGATTGACTAGTTATGGTTGGGATTCTATTATTTATTTCAATTCAATATTAGTTTTATTTTGTCATGGTTAGTTGCTTATCTTTCTTACATGCTTGGTATTAATATGTTTGATAACCCTGGTTATTATATGATTATTATTGTTAAAGCTAGGGTCCTTGTTTTTTAAAATAGGGGATGTTGCAATTAATTAAGATGTATAGTGTGATATCATATAGAGGTTACGATTTGAGTCATGATGAGATCCTAAGTGCGTAATTAGGAGGCATTATACATGTAGCCTACTTTATGTACGTTTTAATGAGCGAGTGTGAGACGCAATTATGTTATATATTGTATGTGGATTATATTGAGCTAGCATCGCTCCTAGGTATATGTTATTTGTTCATAGAGTTAGGAGTATGTGGGCCTCGAGGTATACACACAATGGAAATGGGTGTATGGTTACCCACATATGTTACCTATGATGTTATTATGAGTTATATACATACTGTGATAGTATCAGGCTTGTGTGAGACTGGATGTATATGCATAATGGGATTGGGTGTATGGTCACCTATACATGACATACAAGGTAGTTATATTTGTGATGCATATTGTGATAATGTGGGGCATATGCAACTCCTATATGTGTGATGTATCATAACACCTAATAAATCACATATATAGGGCGATTAACCCTAAATACCCAATTTAAGATAATTAAAAAATCAATAACATTCTAAACATTTGGAATGACATAAGATTACAAACAAATATAATAAATTTCAAACCATACGAATATGGAAAAAAAATAAAAACCATATATCCGTAAATGTATGGTATGAAAATAAATATGGATATCTAATATGACCCACATATTGTTATAACTCATCTGAATGTAAACTGGTCAATTGAATCATCTATGCAATAATTTAAATGAACTAAAAATATACGACCAAATATATAAAGTAATTTAATACTATACAATAAAAATAAAAGGAGATTAACACTACACATATCCTCAGTTGTGACCCATGTTAAGGAATCACATTACTAAACGAAACCTGAAAATCTTAGTTAGTGATAATGGATTAAAACCATCTAGAGATAAGAATATAGTATACTAAAACCATGTGATCCTCAAGATACATATTATAAGAGTATTCAAATATACAATAAATTACATGTATATAATATCTCATAATTCCACAAGTATAAAGTAACACAATTTTAATATATAAAGCTTTGATACCATTAATACGATCTACCCTAAAGCATAATCACTAGGTGATCCTTAACCATGAAGGGTTATACTCTCATACGTAATCTATTTGAACTACCATGGTCTATCTCAATACTCTAACACTAACCACCCACCAACTTGAAATTAATACTAGACTCCATATGTGTTACATAAACTCCAAAAAAGAAACTCTTTGTTAACTTTTAGTTAGACTAAACTACTTAGCGAGGCCTAATAGGTAATGGATCTCAACCATAAATATATAAGAACTTCACCCCAAGATACCAAATTATCCCCATAACTAACCATCTCAATAGACACACTAACTATTCCACCTTTATACATCTTATAGATCCTAGTGATACTCCTTATCATAGCAATAACTAAAGGTCCCACACTCTCCATAAATAGGAGCACTCTTTAACCAACTCTTAAAACCACCAAACCACTATAGGGCTAAATCACTCCCATCATGATATCTTTACTTCACGGATATGTCTTATCCAAGACTAATCAAAATAAAATGCATAAACAATAGCTAATAGGGCAATGGTTTGCTTATCCTAAGTCCCAATATATCTTTCTAACAATTTACTACTCACCGTAGTTGGCTTGCACCACCCCTTCGCAATTTACCAAAGGACATCCATATCGATCCTCCATTATGAACATCCCATCTACCCCTAATCAAACAATCTAATAAGATAAGATAAAGGCTATCACTAGCCCCTCGAGCTATATAACTACCCACGGTCGTACCATAAGTATTCATTGCCTCGCATAAGACCATAAATAAAGGATAGTTTATCACAAGATACCCAAAGCACATAATTACAAAGTTTATTATTTTAGGAATACTCATTACCATGAGTGGTCTCATACTCTTAGGGAGGGATATAATTATTTACCCATGTTATAAAATAATTGATTATACTACAAGCATGCAGCTACTATCATATAAAAACACAAGTACACCCGACCTATAATCATAATAGATAGGGCACTCACATAACCCACCAATTGATAAATAACATAATATATAAGGCAGTCACAGAGTCCACCAATAAATCAATAGCACAAATTATAGGGCATTCAAATGATACCAACACCCCTAGTCCACCTATTCCATTGCTCTATTGAATCAATTATCTCACATTTAGTTACTTGAGAGATTATGGACGACATAAAAAGCTCAAAAAAATATCATATATTATGAATGTTTTGAGATGATGCAGTTAAGAAGAACCCGACTTAAGAGTACAAAAAGTCATGCCTAGGATGTGTAGGATGAGGTTTACCCAGAAAGGGCGATCAAATAACTTGTCACTTGGGCAAACCCTAGAAGTCAGTTACTTTGTAAGTCGAATTTTAATCATGATATCCCAATCAACCAAAAATATCCTCTTAGGATGAATAATGATCATCCAAACTAATGTATTACTATTAATTAATTACCTCCCCCTCTAGTTCCTAACACCTAATGGAATAACCATAATGCGAGGAAGCCAGTATAATGCTTAAGTTTAATACTTTACGTCCCTGGAGAAAAATAATCAAGCCTTCAACATAAAAGGGCTTGACCCTATAGACAAGACTAAAGTAGGATTGTCAGCTGAAGACCTCATCCTGATTTTGGAAAACAAAAGGCAACCAAAAAGGGTAGTGTATGTGGAATTAACCTTTAAGCCTAACCAGAGAGAGGAAATAGTACCATTCACGTGACACCACCAAAAGACTTTATCAATAAGACTTGAGGATATGTCACGAATTGATGCCTCAATCGTGACTCATCAGTTGAATGTAAACCCTTACTCTCTATCAGTTAAGTAAAAGAAAATAACAATTGCCTCTTAACATAATCAGGTCGCGCATGTAGAGGTGGGAAGATGATGTATGCCTAGTTTTTCAAAGAGGTCAAATATTCCGAATGGATCTTAAATTTTGTTATGGCCAAGAAGACAAACGACAAGTGGAGGTCATGCATGGATTATTTGGATCTAAAGGAAGATTTTCAACAGGACTGCTACCATCCCCCAAGGATCGATGCACAGGTGGACACAACTACGGCTCACATAATGTTATTATTTATGGATGCATATTTAGGCTATAATTAAATACGAATACACCACTTTGATGGGGAAAATTTTCATTCATCACCGATCAAGGATCATATTATTATCGAGTCAGACGATGCCCTTAGGGATGAAAAACATAGGGGCGTGTATAAAATAGTGATGAACTTTATATTTGAACACCAAATTTGCAGGATGATGGAAGTATACATGGATAATTTTTTATGAAAAGCTTTGAAAAATAAAACCGCATTGCAAATATAAGAATATCTCCACAACCCTCAACAAATAAATAAGCCATATAGGCCTTCGGTGCTTTCCTCGGGTAAATTTGTAAGTTTCATGGTCACCAACTAAGGAATCGAAGAAAAATAGAAAAATATTCAAGAAATCATATATATGATAACTCCACAAATATTAAAGGAAGTACACTCTCTGAATGGACGAATAAGATTCTCAATTGCTTCATTAGTCGAGTGACAAAAAAGTGCCTCTCATTCTTAAAAACTTTGAATAAATCATTCGTATGGACAAAAGAGTGAGAATAGGAATTTAAGTGCCTAAAAAGTACATGTTAGAACCCCTTTGATATCATATATTGTCTCTATTAAAGAGTTATGTCTATATCTTTTAGCCTCATGAGTTATGTATTAATTTACTACACGAGTTGTGCATTAAAGAGAGTAGAATCGTGATACCCTAAAATTTCTTATAAATTGAGACTGTATTTCAAAACACATATGATTATCGTTCTTACCGATCATACGTTTAGATAAATCCTTCATAAAACAAAAGTCTCGATGTGACTAATTCATTAGTTGATCACTTTGGGTGAGTTTGATCTTTACTAGAAAACAAGGGTGATGATTAAGGTAAAGGAAGTCGTCAACTTTCTATCTAAATAATGAGGTTTGATAAAATCGAAATAACTAATGAACTAAACAAGGAATGATAAGAGTATACAATCCAAATGAATGGATTGTCCAATAAATAAGAAAGCGGAGTTGTTTTCATTAAGAAAACACTTGACGACTCAAACCATGAATAATCCCCTAGATTTTGATTCAAAACATCAAACAATGATGTAGAATATAAAGTTTTAATATCCTGAGTCTGACTGGATCTATCTCTTAAATCTAACCAATTTTACTTTTTCGGTAGCTCACAAGTGGTCGTGAGGCAACCCTGGGATAATATAAAGAAAAGGGAAATAAAATGTTTACTTACCCAAAGAAATTCCAATCGCAGACTCAGCACCTGAATCCATTCACAACCAACCACATTATATGAACGAAAACACCAAAGTGAATCACCTATTCAAACCAACATCTTCAAATAAAGGGAACCCTCTCATTGAGTGCCATTAACAACCCATCATTCAATCGAGGAGAAAAGGAATTTCATGTGGCATATATTAGGACACGTGTGATGGATGATTTCATTGAATACATTAGGATTAAACTCTCTCAGAAGACAAACATGAGTAAGAAAGGTTAAGAAAAAGGCATCAGATAACATCATCTGCAATAAAACTTTGTACCTAAGGGGATACACTCGACTAATACTAAGATATGTCCATCCATCCAATTCAAAGATCATTTTGAAAATATTTTATCAAGGGTTATGAGATAATTATCCTATATTTCATAATGAACATTAAACCAAGGATATTATTTGAAAACCACGACCAAAGACCCCGAAGACCATCTTTAGTGGTTTGATAAATGCCAATGAGCATCCACTTGCATTAATTAACCAACACAAGAGTTATTCCCCACTGTATTCCCTTGGTCACTCGCCTTATAGGGAATGGATATCTTTGGAGCCGAAATGGGTAATGTAAATTCCTCGTTATTGACATTGACAAATTCACCAAGTGGGTAGAGGCTGAATCTTTTACTAAGATCACATACAAAAAAGTCCACTCATTCTTGTAGAAATTGATCATCTGTGATAATGGAAAATATTTTGAGAATGTAAGGTTAGACAAGTTCTTTAATCATCTCGAGATCAATCACTTGTTATCCTAACTAAGACATCTCAAGTTCAATGACCAGGTGGAGGTTACAAACTATTCCATCATGCACAGCCTTAAAACAAAGTTATACAAGTCCAAGGAACTCTAGGTCGGGATTATTCCAAGCGAGAGGAATGTTAACATAATACATTCCCCTCAATAAAGATGAAGCGGTGCCTCCATTTTTTATTGGAAGATAGGAGGTTAGAGACAAAGTCAAGTCTTTTTTCCAATTAGTGAAGGCGAGAGGATTTCCACCACTGAACTTGACATGAAAATGAACCATATGGAACCCATTAGGATTCTACAAAATTTTTGAATAAGTTGAGAAGGCGATAATTTAATTTAGGAAAGAACATCCCGAAAAATGTAAGAACATAATTCTTGGCATATTCATTTATTTTAATTGGCTTAATTTCGGACAAAATAAATTAAGTCTAGGCTAGTTATCTATGGAGTTTATTTAAATCCTATGACAAAGTTCAAGTCCAAAAATGTGCAATCAAAGCTTTCAAGAAGATTACAAGTCAAGACGTGTTGCATATGTTTAATATCACTCAGGTATGAATACTTGTGAGTAGTTGGGTAATTTGTATATTGATTAAATGCTGGGTGATTTAAATGTTTGGGAATTAAATCTTTTTATGTTTTAAAAATATTTCTGAGTTGCAAACAGTTTAAAGAAAATTCGAGGATTAAATTATAAAGAAAAAATATTATTTTAACTGTATCTCGCTCGAACGAGATTGTGAATCGTTCAAACGATATTGACATGTCGCACGAACGAGATCTCATCTAGCTCGAACGACCTGCCACCTCGATTTTTATGTTTTCATTTTCTTGGACTCTGTGCAGCTCAGTTATAAATAAAAACGTATCTGGAAACATTTTGGTGGGCAGAACAGTTTCGAAAAACTTATTCCCATACAAGTTTTTCATCTTTCGATGTTTATTCAAGATCGTATTACTCAATTCCAAAGTTAAGTGATCTTGAACGCATTTACTGGAAGATAATCCATTTACTACACCGTGTTGCACTTTGTGAGGAGAACTCTACAACCGAAGAGCTGCGTGCCACTGTAGAAGGAGACTTTACGAAGTATCTTATGGAGAAACCATTTCTCTTCTTCACTGCTACCCTCATGGAACGGGAAAGTTCCAGCCGAGACATCGAAACCGACACCTGCGGGTATTTCGTATGTTGCACTTATTTCATTGTAATCCGTGTTAGCCGTTTTCTTACAAATTATAGTGAAATAAAAAGGTTTTGCCCTTCGAGGATTTTTCCTGAAATTGATTTGTTTACCGCATGCTTTATTCATCGAATGAATTTAATCACTTAGATGCATGTTTAGGGTTTAAGAAGTTAAAATTGGTTTTAACTAAAATTGGAACAAAGTTGTTTTTACCTAAAGTACACTAAAGGGACATTTCAAATTGGTATCAGAGATTGTTGCACTATTTTATTGTGTTTGTGATCCCGTGTCTTTAGGTATGCCTTTCGGTGGTTTTGATGATTTTAGAATTCACCTGTTTGAATCATCTAATTGGAAATCTCACATGAAAACTGCTCTTAAAAAACTGGTTAATAAGGGTGATTATGAAAAGTGTCTTTGCTGTGAAGGTTTTGGTTACAGGATAGATGAGTGTCCCACTAAACTTAGGGATAATTTTAATAAACCGATAAATCATGTTTCTACCCTTAGTGATAGTGACCCAGACGAAGAATTTTTTTTTTGCTAGTAAGCGTGATCTTTCCACCTTTGTGGTTAGTCATGAAAGTGATAAAGACTTACCCTTGCATGATTCTCCCACAGCCACAGAAAATGATGCACTTGAGAGTGAGGAGGAGGTGAGTGAGGATGAGAGAGAAGACGAGAGAGATTTGCAAACTGCTTTCAAAGAATTGTATGGAGAAACTTTAAAAGAAAAGAAAGCAAACGTGAAACTAGGAGCTATGTTGAAAGAACGTGCCATAGAAATAAATAATTCCAATTCTTTAATTGGGGATCTTAGGGATCAAGAAAAGAAAATTCAAGAGAAGCTAGAATATGTCGAGGGTGAGTGAGATAGTCTTCGGGGATTGATGGAGACTATGAAAAAGGAAATCCTGAAGTTTAAAAATTCTACGCGTTTACTTGAGTTAAGGATAAGTGAGCTTAAAGAAAAACTGAGAGATTCGAGTAAAGTTAAGTTTGATTTGGAGGCTAGGTCTGAAAAGTTAGACAAAATCTTAGGCACCGTCGAAATCAAAGATAATCGGAGAGTATTGGCTTTAATAATCATGTCGCACCTGCTCACAAAGTCAAAACCATGCCAACAAGAGAGCTTCCTAGGAACTTTAGGAGAGTACCACCTAGGAACGTGAGGCATAATCGGCCTATAGGACATGCTCCTCACCGTATCTACACTTGCACTCATTGCGGTAGGAGAGGTCATCTTAGACGATTTTGCTACGATCTTAAGAACGCTCCAAGAAAGTCTAGAGACATTCCGGTTCCAAATGCCCCTACTCGTCGGTTCACACCTACTTGGGTTAGAAAGTCGGATTTAGAAGCGTTAGGTATAAAACTCTGGGATTCTCTCATCATTGCTCGTGGTTCTCCTCATATTTATTCTTTCGATTAAGGCTGTTCATTTGTTTGTCATACACTAGTATTAACATCTAGCTTTATATTTGGCTAGTGTTATGGCATGTTTTTTGTTTATTTATTTGAGTCTTTGCGAAAAATACAAAAAGATTTTGCTTTTTATAAAACTTTTGAAGATACAAAAAGATTTTTGATTTTTGAGTCGTGAGGTTACATGATTGATATGGGATATTAGTGTGCTTGATTCCCCCCTTTCTTTCATTATTCATGTGGCTAGGTCTTTTGGTCATTATTATTGATGCCTAGAATGATCTTAACCTTTACACTATGAGGTTGTTTCGATGTTGATATACATTTTGACTCGACTTTGCTTATATGCCATCCTTGCACACAAGCACGAGTTTATATGAATGTTTGACCTCTCTTGCATATTTGAGTTTGGTGAGACGTTCTTATCTCAATTTTGTTATCTATGCGTAAGTAAACTTAAGGAGGAAGTGTGCTTGTAAGAACCGTTTTTTGTGAGAATTGGTATTAAAAATATGTTGATTGTTCACGGGAAAGGGCTGCGAGGGTATAAAATTGACTCGTCGTGAAAGCCACCGTTTAAAAGAGCCCAAAAGAAAATCAAGGCAATAAAAAGAATTAAATGCCATAATTGGGGCCAATAGGTCTTTCTCAAAGTAGAGATTGATAGATATTTCTAAAGATCTTGAAAAATTCATATATTGAGGGAGTTTCGTTGGAAATTAATTTAAACGGGTTTACACCACGAATCCTATGTTGAAACATCGTATCATGACGCTATTGTTTGTAGAATCGTCAACAATCCGAACTTGTATGCATGTTGATTAAGTTTAGTTCATCTAACTCACACTTATTTTGACACACATGGCTTTGATGAAGTTTGATGATTCCTTGCTATCAATAAGAACTCTTTGATCGATTCGACGTATTGAAATGATGGCTCAATTGTTGTAGTTCACTCCCAATCAATCCACTTTCATAATTGGGCACATTAGTACCATGTTAATATGTAATTCCCCATTTTTTGCTTTTTACACTGTTTTCTGTTTTGTAGTCTATTTTTGTGTTCCAGGTACTATTTTGGGGTAATTTTTTCACTGGGCAAATTCTGAAAGTTTTTGGGGTATTTCTGGAAATTTTAATTTCTCGTTCGAACGACATCTCATGTCGCGCGAACACGTCGTTCAAGCGACTTCCTAAATCATTCGAGCGACATCCATAAGTCGTTCGAACTTTCTTTTAAGCCGTCGTTCTCTCTTCTCTCCTGTCGTTCTCTTTTTCCTTTTCTAACGACAACAACACTTGTGTTTTACATTTCCGCCATTTTCGGTGGTTAGAGCTGCGATCTTCACCTCTGTCAACTCTTTAAAACTCCTCTGGTCTTCGTTTCTCTCCCTTGAGCTCCTATATCAGCCATTGATACTCCCTTGAGCTCGTTTAGCAACCATCCGCTAAGGGGTTATTCAGACAGTAAGTTTCTCGTCGGTTGCACTGTTTCTCCGCGCGTGTTGTTCCTATTTTCCGGTGGTTTCAAGGTAACAATGTTAATTCTTAATTTTTTTTGAGAAAATTCTTGTTTCCATTACTGACTATGACTGTGATTGTGGCTGGTGTTCGCGGTGGTTCGATTGGACGATATTACCGAGATAGGTGCTTAGGTGTGCGTGTGTTCCTCCGCGACGGTATTTTTTTCACATCACATATTGCACATTCTGGTCATACCACCTAGACATCGTGGTGCCCCTTCCGGGTGACTCGATGAGGCACCACCCTCTGCTCGAGCTCAGAGAGCTCAGGGTAGTCGTCCCCCTTACTCTCCTGTGAGATGGGTCACTCATGTTGAGTATGATCACTGCTGCTCATTAGGTCTCTACATTCGATCAATTGTTTCAGAGAGAGTGTTTCGTTATGCTGAGTTTCCTGAGTTAGGTATTCCTCGTTGGTTATCTGCTAGAGGTTAGGATTATATGTTTAAGGTACGTGGGGTTATTTATCCGGACATTGTCCGAGAGTTTTTCTTTCGTGCTCTTCCCCATGCTGAGGGGATCTTTTCTACTGTACGTGGCATTCCTGTTCTTATCACTGCAGATCTCATAGCAGCTTTTCTGCACCTTCCTCGTGTCCCAGACGTCGTGTTCCCTCGTTATACCGACGATGGACCTACTTATGATGATATTTTGCGGCATTATTTCTGGGAGATTCCTCTGGCAGGTTCTACGATGTATCATCGCCGGCTTTACCCTGCCTTTCGTGTACTAAAGAGGTTTGTGTCAGCATCCATTTATCCTCGGATAAATCATATACAGATTGGGTCTGATATCGTCTATTTTATGTACCATGTTTCTCTGGGGTGGGATATCGATCTTCCAACCGTCATGCTTCGAGTCATATCTTCTGTCACTGTCCATGGTTCCATCCCTGTCTGTCCTTCTCTTCTATATAGGATCCGCATTTCCACCCTTTGCACTACTACTGGTGTCCCTATTTTAGAGGGTGATCTCCGTCTCCCTACGCCTGGTATTATTGATCATAATACTTCCGCTCGCTCTGAGATTCATTTTCCACAGGCAGCGAGAGCGAGAGCTCCACCCCCAGAGGGAGCCTTCCCTGATCCGTGTTAGGCCTCTGATCACACTGGTCCAAGCTCGTCTACTACTTCTCCGCCACCACCCCCACTCCTGCACCTACACATCCTATTGAGGAGGAGATTTCTTCTTTACAGGCACAGGTAGCTGCCCAGTCCAGGATGTATGATTCTATCATGGCTAGATTTGATGCTGAGGCCGAAGCACGTATTCGTGCTGAGTCCAGGATGACAGCATTTTTTGATGAGATGTGGTAGAGAGAGCAGCTGAGAGGCGCTTGTTCATCTGGACTTAGTCATATTTCTTCCACGTACACTGCTGATGATGATGATGATGATGATGATTCTGCCGATACTTAGTTGTATTTGTTTTTATTGTATCTGAGACATCCATATTCCTAATGTATTTTGTATTCCCTCTGATATGATGTACTCTTTCGATCAGTTGTATCTATCTTGGTTTTTATGACATGGATGTACAGTCTATTTTTGCAGTTTTAGTGATTCTCGCATTATTATTCTGTTTCTGCTATCTTTCGCTACACATTGTCATATTGCTATTGATTATCTAGATATGCTGATTCATTCTCATATTTTATTGCTAGATATGGTATGTTTGTCCCACCTTTTGTCTATTACAAGCAAAAAGGGGGATAGATATGTGATGTGGGGGGAGTATTTATTATGATTTTATATTAGTTTATTTTCTCTATATTTCCTCCATACTTCACTTGGGTATTTAGTTGTGTCTTGTGTGTGTAGGTATTGTTTTCAAAAATTCAGATATTCATTGATACATCACATTCAGAGACAGAATCAGATTCAGATGCTTGCCGATTATTCAGTTCAATCAGTCTTGTATTTTTTTGTCATTATGGGTTAGGACATGTATTTGTTTATGGCATATAGCTCTGTTTAGTTTTGTCCCAGAATAGCCAAAGGGGGAGATTTGTAAGAACATAATTCTTAGCATAATCATTTGTTTTAATTGGCTTAATTCCGGACAAAATAAATTAAGTCGAGGCTAGTTATCTATGGAGTTTATTTAAAGCCTACGACAAAGTTCAAGTCCAAAAATGTGCAATCAAAGCTTTCAAGAAGATTACAAGTCAAGACCTGTTGCATATGTTTAATATCACTCAGGTATGAGTACTTGTGAGTAGTTGGGTAATTTGTATATTGATTAAATGATGGGTGACTTAAATGTTTGGGAATTAAATCTTTTTATGTTTTAAAATTATTTCTAAGTTGCAAACAGTTTAAAGAAAATTCGAGGATTAAATTAAAAAGAAAAAATATTATTTTTTACTGTATCTCGCTCGAACGAGATTGTGAATCGTTCAAACGACATTGACATGTCGCGCGAACGAGATCTCATCTCGCTCGAACGACCTGCCACCTCAATTTTTGTGTTTTATTTTTCTTGGACTCTGTGCAGCTTAGTTATAAATAAAACGTATCTGCAAACATTTTGGTGGGTAGAACAGTTTCGAAAAACTTATTCCCATACAAATTTTTCATCTTTCAGTGTTTATTCAAGATCGTATTACTCAATTCCAAAGTTAAGTGATCTTGAACGCGTTTACTGGAAGATAATCCATTTACTACACCATGTATCACTTTGTGAGGAGAACTCTACAATCGAAGAGCTGCGTGCCATTGTAGAAGGAGACTTTACGAAGTATCTTGTGGAGAAGCCGTTTCTCTTCTTCACTGCTACCCTCATTGAAAGGGAGAATTCCAGCCGAGACATCGAAACCGACACCTGTGGGTATTTCGTATGTTGCACTTATTTCATTGTAAGCCGTGTAAGCCGTTTTCTTACAAATTATAGTGAAATAAAAAGGTTTTGCCCTTCGGGGATTTTTCCTGAAATTGATTCGTTTACCGCATGCTTTATTCATCGAATGAATTTAATCACTTATAAGCATGTTTAGGGTTTAAGAAGTTAAAATTGGTTTTAACTAAAATTGGAACAAAGTTGTTTTAACCTAAAGTACACTAAAGGGCCATTTCAAACAAGATTCGATAAAAAAATGTTAAGTTCTTCTTGAAAATGATGTTCTTTAAAATAAACTTCCCCATCATGGGAAGAGGGGTCTCGATCGGTCTCATTACTAGGACAAATCAAAAGGAATCAGGAAAATGGAGGTGTTCCCATCATTTAGCGAAAAACACATAAGAAAGAACACTAAATGCATCAAACAGTCCACGTGGAGTGTTTCATAATTTTGGTAGACAAATGACCGAGGGAACGATGATATGAGAAGTCTCTTGGGCAATCAATTAAGCACCTATAAAAGACATTGACAACCTCATAATCCTAGATGAAGAGGCACCCTAAGAAGATTCCCTATATTCATTATGCTCGGGACCAAAAGAATTAACAACTTCCATTATATTTGTTAAATTCTCATGCCTACAATGACTCTTCTTAATAAATATCATTATCTCAAGATGAGCATATCTCAAATTGCAACTGAAGGGATGGATCCACTCAATATACTTGAATAAAAGGGAATTACGAGAAACAAAATCTGATAAAAATAAAGCACCATCTAGAAAACAAGTGACGTGACCAATATGCCTAGTAAAATGAATAGCGGAGTCTAGTCCCTCGGTCTCAATATTTAAAAAGGAAAGGAAATAAAAGGGAAATGGGAATATTATTGAAGGATGTCAAAGACTTAAACGACAACGATGAGAAAAAATCAACAATGGGACGCTTGACAAGAAAGATTACAACATGGAAATAATGGAAATATCATAAGTCACATGTGACACCCCGCCTGATAAAATACCGGGAGATCAATACTGTACCAAATTAAAACAGGAGTCTCATATGGTTCATTCTTAGCCAAACCATTCAATTGAAAACATCCACACAGTTTAAATATAAATGAAATTGAGATGAAATAAAAAAATAACCGAACACTCGATTTAACATAATACAACCAAATCGAAATGCCGTAAATTAAAATGCGGTAAAAGAATAAATAATTATAATTGGGCTATCGGCCTGAATGGTTCTACAGTACATCCTATCTATATTACAAGAATAGAAGCGTCTATAGTAAACCTGCATGCATCCACAATTGTTGCAGCGTACGTCTGACTCGAAGGAATCATCATCTAGGCATCCCTGTGTCTGGACACCTATATATATATATGCATATTTAGCAAAAGAGAGGAAAAATAGATAAACGAGTCAGAGCCCGAGTTGTGAAAATATTTTACAACTGCATAAATGCTATATTTTTAAAACATGATTTATCCCATATTTAAATTGGTATCGCACTCCCATGAGAAACCCCTCACCCCTCTTGTAATAGTGCACATCTATCGCATCCCTTTTGACAACCTAGTTAAGCTACCCTGCCTAACTAAACTCTTTCCACCCATTCTAAAATCCCAATTAACCTGAGTAATAAGGGCTAAACTTTTCCCCAGTCCCAACACTGTGCTACGTTCGTGCGTGGGGTGTCTCGCGAAGCAAAATCCAAATAAGGAACCCCCCCGATACACTACTACCTGACAATGTCGATCGTCGAGATCCATTAGGCCCTCAGTACATAACCTATATGTATACACTCATATAAATCTATACATATAATACTTACCTTAATATACAAATCACAATTTAAGTCCGAATAAAATCTCCCGGAATGAGAATAAATCCTTATTTATTTTTCTCTTTACTCCAGTTAGAGATATATGATATCTTGTCCTCATATACAGGCAATATACTATACACAACAAGTATAATAACCATCCCACCGAGCTATAACTCAAGGATGCACTCTCTCAATGCTATCATCTTCCAGTGAATCACTCATATACCATCCTGGGTACCAGTGGTCAGACTCTCACACCGACTTAGTAAAAACCAAATCACAACGTATGGGAAGCGGTCATAGTTCCTCCCTGGAAATGAGACGAAACATACCCACCACGTCTCACCCCTAATAAAAATCACACAATATAAAATGGACGCTGTGACTTGGGACTATACGCTCCCTGCTCCTCAAGCCAGGGTCCTCACCCACATCGTGCAACTTCCCATGATATCATTAGAGGGGGTATGCTTCACATAAATATACCATTCGTACACAGATATATTTATAATTATATAATATATATACAGTAACAACTCCCGTATATATAGTATATATCACTTCTCAGTATATACATATGGTTATAATTGCCAAACTCATATAGCGATAACCAATAACCCCGAATGTTCCCATTCGTAATAATATTTAAGGATTCACGCACTTACGATACTAAACCCAAAGGTATCTTCTGACTTGATTTATAACTCGTATCTTAATCACTTTTAAGGATTTATATATAAACCCGAATATACAAATTCATACTAACTAAATAAGTATACTCTCAACTTATTTTAATTCCATAGGTATCGCATTACCTATGATAATAGTCGTCAACCGACACCGGATAACCGCTCAAAATCTCTAGCCTCTATCCTTAATTCCATACTACTCACATCCTAGGATTTACTCAAACAGATAGGCCGTATATAAATATATTCGACACGCATAATATATATATAATCGCCCATCGAAATACTACCCCGAGTGTTACTCGTCTTGATCACCCCTAAATAAGTAAGTCATGGGTTTTACTTTCCACGAACCCAAAGTATACACTTCACTCAAATAATAATTTAGAGGTCCCCGCTCTATTTTTAGGAATCCCTAATATTTATCTCCAAACAATTCTAGCCTTAATTCTCCCAATACCAGGTTTGATTTCTGACAAACGATTTTGATCTCGGACAGCCTTCCGTAGAAAAATCATTATAAATTCAAAAAAATAAAAAAAATATGTGTTCGGTGCCCACGTGACCGTATCGAAAAGATCTATAAATTTTATTTTTTGGCCAAGAACCGAATCGATTCGCTTCCTGGCCGAATCAATTCGAAGAGGACGCAAAATTACTATTCATCATCTTCTCCAACTCCAAATCAAACCAACACCCAATCAATCCAAGATTTATGGTTTTTCACTTCACCAACCAACAACATAATCATCTACACATCTATTTTTAGCCAACACAACATTAATTTCATGGGCAAACCACTCAAAATCTAACCCTAACTCCATTAAATTCATTTCTCACAAAAACTACACCATTTTCATCCATTCAAGCTTAGATTTCTTATACGGAAATTACCACATCAATTTCTATGAGTTCATTTCACCAAAATCCCATTTTTATTCAAGAATCCCAACCCAAAACCATAATTTTCATTACCAATTATGATATGAGATACACACATAAATAAATAAAGCAAGTAAACACTTGCCTCGTGGATAAAATCCGACGACCTCGAGTCATATCCTCCGGAGTTTGGCCGGAATCTCCCTTTCTTCTCTTCTTTTCTCCTCTTCCTTTATTTCTATCTTTTTCTTTCTTTCTTTCTCCCTCTCTCATGACTTTATAAGGGAGATTTAAGGGTTTGTACCTTATTAACCCAAAAATGACTCGTTTACTCAATTACGAGTCCCTACCGGTTAAAAATTCTCGAAACCCAAATACTACCTCCGGATAATCTATTCTGACTATCTCGACCATTTCGAAACCAACCGCGCACTCGAATTCTACATCCGGGTCACTTAATCGCAATTCACTAATTAAACCCAACACAACTTAATACGGGTTTTCCGATTAAAATATTATCCTTTGTCGCTTTACCCAGCTGCGACATATAATTAAAGTGCTCTGACTTATTCACTTTATCCCAAAAGTAAATATCGAACATATAAAAAATTATATAATCCTCGTAAACTCCAAAAATTACTATTCATAATAATTCCTCAAATTCCCAAATTGCACTTACTTTTGAAATTTAATTATCCATAAAAGTGCGGGGTATTACATCATAACGTGAAGTATTTGCTATTTGAATCTCTCAAGATCGTTGTGGGAATGAAATGGTAAAAAAAATGAAAGAGTTGGGACCAAATGGTATTTATATGCACTTGGCATTTACTCCCTTAAATTCTACGATAAGTATTTATTCATTCTAACTGATTAAAAGGGGATTGATTGTTACTCGTGAGTATGGGTGGTGGAGACATTAATATAACCCCACAATTGACGTAGGAATATCCACCTGTTCTAGCTTGTTAATCATTTGACATCAAAGCAAAACTTTGTCACTGGGAGGTAAATAATTTAAATTATTAAAAATCCTCTGGCTCTAATAAACACCTTCATCTTTTTACATCAAACCGAAGAGATTAAGGGAAACCGGTGAGTGTAATTATTGTCATTAAAATTTGAGTGGGCCATGCATTAACTAAGGAACCCATATTCGTTTGGGCAGCGAACTATTCGACTCTTATTCACCGGGCCTCATTCTTCGCAGTCGGACGGATAGATAAAGTAAGCCTTAGACTTTGTTAACCAAATCACTCATATATTATATTATACTGAGATCACAATGAGGACAACTATGCCCATGAAAAATGGACACTTAGGCAAAAATCCCACTAATTCACACACTCGAGATGCGTGGGAAAAGTTGCCCAGCTCCAATGACCACAACCACTACAAATTGTGTAATGATAATCTAGGGCTCGAGGGGTCTTGATTTGTATGGCCTTTATATGAGTCCATGGGGGAGATAGTTGGATAGCCAACTGGCATAACACTTCCAATTTTCTATAGTGCAATATATTACCCCCTCTCCCCTTTAACCCCACTAACGTAGGTTAAAACTCGACCAAACTACATAGTCGTTGGTGTTATTACTTTGATGTTCTTTCCAATTAGATACAAGTCTGTAAGGTGTTAAAAATCTTCTCCGATAATATTTATTCGGATAAAAAAGGGAAATTTCTGGGATATGAGTCTATATTGCTAATTTTAATTCCTTTTTGCATTTTGTGGAGACATTTGAGATTTAGAGTGCCTCGATTCCCCACCCCCACCCCTTCCCCCAGGATTTTTGTGTTAGATTTCTTTGTTATGCAATGGCAAAAAACTTTTGCATTAGCTATCTTGCAATCATAACATAACATCATATATAATAACAATATAATATTCTATTTCAAGGAATTCTTGACACGTGTCTATCATTATAATTGCATTTATTTTTTTAGAGAGTAACCTTTAATTCATAGATGTCCTTTATAAGTGTTAAAAAATCCAAAGGGTTGTGACATTATATTTCTGATGGTGTGGGAATATTTTCATGCATAGACTTTGTTGGAACTTTTGCTTACCCATTTTGTCTTTTTTTAATGGAAGAGGATTAAAACCCAATATTATTGATGAATTGGAGAAAAATAGCCTTTCTCCTATGTCTTACAATCAAGCATTAGAAATCTCAAAATCTTCAATAAAAGAATTAAAAAATCTATCTACATGGCCTTTAAAATGTCTAGCCTTGAAAACCAAAACTATGTCGTAATGAATGGCTTGAATGATAAGTTTGGGGTTTATAATTGAACTTTTAAAAGTAGCATGCTTCCTAGAGCACCAAATTCGCCAACAAATATAAGAGAGGAGAATATTTCAAATAATGATTCTAATATTCTTGCATCGGCAATTAAATCACCAATTTACGGGTCTAGATCGGAGAGAAGAATTCTGAAATTTCAACCCCATCCATTTTTCAAAATCATTCCAAACGTCCCGAGCAATGTCATTAGAAAGAAATAAATGATCATCATTTTCTTCTTGAGGCAACGAGAAACATATACATTTAGAAACCATGGGTATTAATATATCCTTGAGATTGATATCAAAGAGAAGAGATTTATGAAATATATGCCACATAAATGTAGAGACTTTAGGGAGAGTCCTAGGATCCAAAATCATGGAAAACGAGAATTGAGAACAATGTTTTTCCCGAATTAGATCCCACGCCTTAGTAATTGAGAAACCATGAATTAGCCAACTTTGGTCAGTAAACATTATCCTCAATGAACTCTCCAACCTTTTGCATACATTTCCAAGTGACACTAGCAAAAGATGGCACACCTCTCAAATTAAGAGAGGCTAGTTTTTTATATTTGCAATGCTGAAAATTTTCCCACAATGAAATATTCTGTAAAATATGAATCCATAGTTTACAAGCAAATGCATCGCAACTATATCATTAAGATCCTTGATACCAAAGGCAACCTTCATTTTTTGGACGAGAAATTACCTCCCAAGAAACCCAATGGTGTTTGAACAAATCATTAGTGTTACCCAAGAAAAAATTCGAACAAAGAGACTTGAATTCATTGAAAAAATATTTGGTCAGTTGAAGAGTTAATAGCATATGCATGCCCATAGACTGTAGAACTACATTAATAAGGAGCAGACGACCTGCTTGAGAAATAGTCGAGTGATTCCACATTTTAATTTTATCCATTTTGTCTTTGTCTGGATTTTAAAACCAATAAATGGGAGTCACTTTCCTTGGATCTCTTTATCTTACTCCCTATTTTTCTCCATGATTCCTTCCCTGATTTTCTCCCTATTTATAGCTATAATTACAAAGTTTTAGGTTTGGTTTTGTACACTTGAGAAAAAGGAACGATGGGCACTCTCTCTGAGACTACTCTTTGCACATTTTCTCACCAAAATTTTTATTCCCCCTGTTAAAAGTTATAATACTATGATATTGAGAAATTATTTTAATGAGTGTTAATATGCCATATGACTGCAATGCATGGTTATATGAGACAGAGTTGATTCTGGGCTTGCTTTATCTTAGGTACAAAGTTGATTCTGGACTTGCTTTATCTTTGGGACAACGTGATTGTATGCTACCTGCATAGAGAGTGTAGAACCGCAAAACGTCTTTAAGAGAGCGACTTAGTCCGCAACTCAATCCAATAATCGTTTACGACATAGTTTATAAATACTTGAGGTAATATTGTTTATTTTTATTGTGCAAAATTTATTTGTATTCAAAGCATGAGGTTCATATTTTTAATAATCATATGAGGTAATAATTTAATTTTGAGCAGTAAACTAAACTAAATTGTTTATTTTGAGTATTCGATTTTCTCCATAAAAATCTCTGGTGTGATTTTTAATTACAAGATATAAATTGTCCCAACAATTTTAAGATGTTCATATATCTACCATGGAAACCGAAAAATAAATTTTATGGGCATGTATGATTATTTTTATGATGCCTAAAATGAAAAAAAATCAACAAAGTTTTTGCCTCTAGAAATTATAATTTTGACCTTTTACCTCTAAAAATTAAAGTTTAGCCCCGCACTTCCTAAATATTATATTTTGTGAAGTAAAAAAATAAATTTTAGTATTTATGTCAATCCATAAGCGATCAAAATTTTTGTGAGAAATTAAAATTTGAACAGTAACGAAACCCTTTATAGATTACTGTTAAATAGATCAATAATATTCTTTCTTATAAATGTGAAATGTTATTTCACATAAGATGCTATTGTTAGAAACAAAATTGTCTACCTTTCTTGACAATTCATTTAGAGTCACTTGTGGTTAAGAAATCAAATGAAATTTGATTTTTCGAATCAAATAAAAATTTGATATTTGGAAACAAATGAAATTTGTTATATGGAATCAAATTAAAATTTAGCTAATAAAAAATCATTATAGGTGTGGCCATCCCGGTCAGCGCGGCGTTCATTCTGGAGGGGGAAGGAGGAGGATCCTCTGAGGAAGAACCGCGTCGTGGTCTCGCACCCTTCTCTTAAAAAAGGGAGCTTCGGTCATCATCGGTGTGGGGTGCATGTAAAGAGATAGAATCGCCAACCTATTTTGCTCAAAACAGGCAAAAGAATATGTTGTCACTTTGAGAGAGCAACATCAAGGACAAACTGATGCATGCGAAACCAATAGATCGGAGGTCGAGGGGCTAAGTTACGGATTGGGAAGGTGTTAGGCACCCATCCCTCCCTTTTAGTATCTCATGGGGAAATGTAAATATTTTTCTTTATTCCTGTGAAATGTGTGAATGTGTTTATATAATGGAGATTGGAATCGTTCGACCCATACCATGGAGGAGATAGGGAGAGGTCATCCACAGAAATATTCCCAAAATAGTAATAATGTAGAAGATAGAATATGAGCGTTCATCGAGATATTGATCGTTATTGAGAAACGACAATATATGTGGGATGAGACGCGAACAAGCATGTTATATGTAGATGTATGATAATTATGAAAATGAAGGATTTTGAGAAATTTGGAAAATGAAAGAAATTAGAGAATTGAAAAGTTGGACTCGAGTCTCGGATTTTAATTCGAGACACCTACGTAGCTTATAAAGTCATCAAAGTCCACGTAGTTCGAATGTACAATAGGGGTGGGATTTATCCCATAGATTTGAACGGAATTTTATTAGGTGTGTGCATGCAGAAAATATATTTTTAGTTTTGAAAAAAGTGTGGTGGATAATTTTGTTCAAAATTTACGGGTGTAACTCTCTTTTATTTGTTTTTGGTTTTTTTATGAAAAATAAAGTATGTGCAATATACTAATAAAAGCGTAGACGTTAATGTGTATGAACTAGATTATGAATCTAATGTAACTTATGGAAAAATAAGAGATTTAAAAGAGAGGGAGAAGGAATTGGACCTTATTTGGAGCTTGAGCTTGGATCTTGGATGAACTCCTTTGAATGTTGATGGATGTTGATGAGAGAGAAGAATATTTGCCAAATTGGGTGTGAAAAGGATGGGTATTTAGGCTTGAATGAGATTTCTCATATGGAACTTCGCTGATTTCGAGAGAATGTTGCTGAGATCACTGATGCTAATGAGTTTGATGTGTGTTGGGAATGAGGTCATGGCCCTTATTTATAGGGAAAAAACGGGTGCCGAACGACCTACCCTAGGGTGCCTATTGGCAGGTCATCCTTGACACTATGCCGACAGGCAGGGTTCAGGACCTGCCAATTGGCAATATTGTGCGGACATTTTTGGAAAAATGACTATAGCGCACAGACCGATGATCCAAATCATCACGGGGCATACTATTAGAAAGGTATTTCAGAGGCCTGTGAGAGTCCTTTGGACTGCTTCTATGTCCGGGAGTTGTCTTTGGGTCAAATGTGGCTCGGAAGTGCATATCGATCCTTTGAACGGGGGATCCTCGGACGCAAACGAATCGTTCGTCCGTATAGTAAGTCAGAATCGTGCACGGGGTAGACCGTTGGAAAGGTTAGGAGATCTACTTTGATATTCCAAAGAGTTTTTCTCGGTTTTGAAAGTTGAGCTTGGTCCATCGGGGCAAAAAGCGCCCGGTGACCTCTCAGAAAAATACGGATCGTTCGTCCATACCGTAGGTTAGAATTGTGAACGTGGTGGATCGTTATAAAGGTATTCAATGCCCTTCAGAGATTCATTTAGTCTCATTCGAGATGAATAGTTGACATTGGTCAAATAGAGTCCGAGAGCGCTCGGTGGCCTCTGGATCAATTTTTGAGGGAAAACTGATCGTTCGTCCGAACGGTTATGCTGTTTCATGCATGGGGCGGACCGTTGGAAAGGGGTTCCAGTGCCCCTTGAAGATTCAAAATGATTTCGCTCTGACGGTGGAGTTGATTGGGGTCAATTCGGGGCCCGGGAGCACTCGATGGATTTAGAATCAGTTTTTGATAGTGAAATGGTCCGTTCGTCCGAACCGTTATGCCGATTCGTATACGGGGTGAACTGTTGGAAAGGTTATTCAGAGCCCTTCAAAGATTCAAAGAGATTTCACTTTGATAAAATAGTTGACCGGAGTCAAATGGGACCCGAGGGCGCCTGACGACCTCTAGATCGGTACTCGGAGTGCGACCTAGGTTTGCGACAGAAAGGGGAAGTGCTTGGAGTCTAAGGAGAGACTTAGGGGGTCCTAATATATGGTGTCTACAAAGACCCTTGATGAGTGAGCTTGGAATAAGTGATGGTCATCGAATAGACACCACATGATGGAGGGAGGTTAATTTTGCGGACCTAAGGGATGTGGATGACCGATCCAGAGGGTCGAGGTCAATTCTGACCTAAAAAAGGTGATGATCAAGGACCGAGATCAATTCTGACCTAACTGAGGTGACTATCCAAGATCGAGGTCAATTCTGATCTAAGATAGGTCACGATCGAAGATCGAGGTCAATTTTGAAATAACTAAGGTGACGATCCAAGACCGAGGTCAATTATGACCTAAAAGAGGTGACAACCTAGGATCGAGGTCAATTCTGACCTAACTAAGGTAAGAATCCAAGACCGATATCAATTTTAGCCTAAGAGAGGTGAGAATCGAGGATCGAGGTCAATTATGACCTAACTAAGGTGACGATCCAAGACTGAGGTCAATTATGACCTAAAAGAGGTGGCGATCGAGGACCGAGATCAATTATGACCTAAAAGAGGTGACGATCGAGGCTCGACATCAATTCTAACCTAACTAAGGTAACGATCAAAGATCGAGGTTAATTTTTACCTAAAAGAGGTGACGATCGAGGACCGAGGTTAATTATTACCTAACTAAGGTAACGATCCAAGATCGAGGCCAATTCTGACCTAAGAGAGGTGACGATCGAGGACTGAGGTCAATTCTGACCTAACTAAGGTGAAGATCTAAGACCAAGGTCAATTCTGACCTAAGAGAGGTGACGACTGAGGACTGAGGTTAATTCTGACCTAACTAAGGTGACTATCCAAGATCGAGATCAATTCTGACCTAAAAGAGGTGATGACCAAGGACCGAGGTCAATTCTGACCTAAGAGAGGTGACGACTGAGGACAGAGGTCAATTCTGACCTAAAAAGGTGATGATCGAGGACCGAGGTCAATTCTGACCTAACTACGGTGATGATTAGGCATAAATTCTTCTAAAGTTTCCCCTTAATTTAGAGGCTTTTATTACCTCGGACAGTGTAAAACGACTTGATTTATCTCATATCATTGCTAATGGCTTCGTTTAATAAGTATCCCGAGTTTCGTGTATTTCTCATTGATTTTGCAGGTATTTCATATATGAAAGAAAGAAAGAAATCGAAAAAATCACGAGAGAATAAAAAAAGAGAAATCAAAAGGGCAAAAGTATAATTTTCACTAGGAATCCGGTCAAGGACCCAAAATAAAAGTCAAAAATCTTGAGTCTACGAGCGCGTAGGAAGAAACGACGTTCCAATCCGAGTTCCGGAGTAGAAGTTATGAAGATCCAAAGATATGAGATGATCATGATAAATTGAAGAGATAATGAAGATAAGTTGAGAAGGAAATCCGGATCTATCCGGGTAGCCTAAAAAAAGGATCGATCTGGACACTAGAAGTCACTGTATAAGGATACATTTATCGGATCAATCCAGTCCTCATAAAAAAAGGATCGATCCGGCCCCTAAAGTTCACTGCATAAGCCATATTTAACGGATCAATCCGATCGAAATAAAAAAAAGATCGATCCGGTCATCAGGCAGATCGATCCGAAATTCTTAGGCAGATCAATCCAGGGTTCGAGATTTGTGATTATATTCTTTAAGCTAGAGTCTTGTATGACTATAAGTCTTATATTTTTCGTAGTTTATATATTTCAAGGTCCTCCCAGACATTAAGGAGAGCTTCTAATTAGTTTTAGAGGATCTCTTTATTTAGTTTTGAAGAGAGAACAATAAAAAAAACTGGTTTTCATTTAAAGAGTTTTATGTCAGGATTTGATTCAAACTTTTGCAATTCAAGTAAATTCATTCCATTTTTGCTTTCATAATTGCTTTAGTTAATTGATTATTTAATAATTTCATTCTTCTTAATTCTAAGTTACTAGTTAAGATGTCTTCTTTTATTAAAATCATGCTTTCTTCCTGCTTTACTATGTCCGGCTAATTTTCTTAGGGGTGGGATGCATGAATCCAACCCAATGTTCTTGATGAATGCATAAAATTTAATTTTGAATTAAATAACTGAGTTAATCATGTTGTATGGTGATCACAACTGTTGTAAGACTTTTGATCTCGTTTGCCCTAGCTAACCGGGATGCTCAAGAGTGCAACGCGCGTGTAGCTATGACGACACTTCTTTACTCGTCTCTTAATTATGTATGATGCGGGCTACGATCCCTCATATATGTAATGCTTGGGAGTACTAAAGACTGGGTTTACTCAGATATTTTAATTTCAAATTAAGTTTTAACATTGATCAATGAACTAGGGTTGGAGGAGTGTATCCTGACTCGTTTTTCTTCACTTGCACTTTTCACGACGTTTTTTAATTTTCTTAAGTCGGTCAAAAAGCTTTCAATTTATTTCTAAATTCTATAGGAAATTTTCTTATTATTTCTGCTTATAGTTAGTCCATCTCCCATAATCACCTTTTAGTTCTTTTTAGAGTCGAGTTAGGGTTCTCAATCTTTCTAACGTCGTTACGACTTCGTTCGTCCTATTTCCCTGTGGAGACGATCCGACTTACTAAGTTTATTACTAACGCGACAGGCTTGTACTTGAGCCTATATCAGCATGAACACTAGATACACATTTGTGGTGATGATCTAAGACCGAGGTCAATTCTGACCTAAGAAAGGTGAAGATCGAGGACCGCGATCAATTGTGACCTAACTAAGGTGACGATCCAAGATCGAGGCCAATTCTGACCTAACAGAGGTGACGACCGAGGACTGAGGTCAATTCTGATCTAACTAAGGTGACGATCCAAGATCGAGGTTAATTCTGACCTAAAATAGGTGACGACCGAGGACCAAGGTCAATTCTGACCTAAGAGAGGTGACGATCGCCGATCGAGGTTAATTCTGACCTAATTAAGGTGACGATCCAAGATCGAGGTCAATTATGACCTAAAAAAGGTGACGACCGAGAACTGAGGTCAATTCTGACCTAAGAGAGGTGTACTTTCCATCGGGAAATTTGGGGATTCCACTAGGGATAAAGAGTGTATTTTAGGTTCCGTTGGGAAATAGTGAATGATCCGGGGATTTACAGTTAGGGGAAATTTAGAGTGTCCTTTGGAGAGGTTTTTGGGGAGAATGATTCTCTGGAATTCCGCTGGGGGTATAAAAAATGTTTTCCTTGGTAAACAAGGTGCTAGAATGGATTTGGCAATTTTAGGAACTTTTCGAGAATTGTTAAGGATTTTTTGAAATTTTTGTACGAAATTTTAAGGGATGTGCCAACCGACATGGATGGGGGTGTGCCAATCGGCATTGGCACGGACCTTTGGAATACCTCGAGAAGGTGAAAGACTCAGTGCCAATCGATGGGTGGAGGGGGCTACCGATCGGCATGACCCTTAGCCTCCTATAAAAAGGCGACAGGTTCTCCTCATTTTGGACAGCTTTCTGACTTCTTTTCTTCGTTTATAAACTTCTGCAAATCATCCAAAATGGTTGACTTCTCAAGCAGTGCGACCCATATGGCATGGCTTAATGCCAATGACTGGGCATAGTTAGAGTGGAGGGATAGGGTGCCCCTTGCATTGGGTAGAGAGAACTCTTTTAACTTGTTTGAATCGCTGGCAGATGATCAAACTCTTTTGCATGAGCCTTCACGTTATCGCTCTTTAAGGGTGGTGAACCCCGATGGCTATGTAAGTCTTGCATGACTCTTGGTATATGTTTCTTATTTTCTTGGCGAGATTGCATTATTTCCTGAATCTGACCAGGATTTTCTTCATTTCTTGATAGTCTGACGTCTCCATATTGACTATTCGTGTCTGCTGTACGACAGGGCCTAAGGATGTTTAGGAGCACCTTCCTGTTGTGGTGCGCTGAATGGTGTCATGTGTGGGTTTTGGGAGGCTAGTGTCGGCTTTGGATGAGACGCCCCGCTCCACTGCGGTTCCATATGCTTTGGGAGAGAGGTAGTGGGACACTACCCACACCTTCCATTTTGGCTTCGGGGAGATGACGGTGACTCCCATTGATGTTTAGCAGTTGCTGGGGCTAGATTGCGAGGGTGCCCAGATTGAGGTGGACAGGATACTGAAGGTGATGCCGGAGGCGGTGATGGCGACTCTTGGTGACGTGGAGAGCGTGGTTTTGGGAGATTCCCTTCACAGGACCGTTCGGGGGTTGTTTCGAGTTTTCACCCTTGAACGCCATATGTTACTTAAGTCTAGAAATATGCAAATTACCGTCGTATTCTCAAACCCGGAGTGTCGCGGATGCGCAGTCAGTTCCTACGAATTACATTGGTCCCGTGGGAGGTGTTGGTGCCACCCACGGGGCCGTTCAAGGGTTGTTTCGAGTTTTCACCCTCTAACACCATATTTTTAGGCCTAAGTCTAGAAATATGCAAATTATCATCGTATTCTCAAACCGGGAGTGCCGCGGCTGCGCGGTCAGTTCCTACGAGTTACATTGGTCCCGTGGGAGGTGTTGGTGACACCCACGGGGCCGTTCGGGGGCTGTTTTGGGTTTTCACCCTCTAACGCCATGTTTTTAAGCCTAAGTTTAGAAATATGCAAATTATCGTCGTATTCTCAAATCAGGAGACCCGCGACTGCGGGGTCAGTTCCTATGAGTTACATTGGTCCTGTGGGAGGTGTTGGTGCCACCCACAAGACCGTTCGGGGGTTGTTTCGAGTTTTCACCCTCTAACACCATATTTTTATGCCTAAGTCTAGAAATATGCAAATTATCGTCGTATTCTCAAATCGAGAGTGCCGCGGGTACGCGGTCAGTTCCTACGAGTTACATTGGTCCCGTGGGAGGTGTTGGTGCCACCCACGGGGCCTTTCGGGGGCTGTTTCGAGTTTTCACCCTCTAACTCCACGTTTTTAAGCCTAAGTCTAGAAATATGCAAATTGTCGTCGTATTCTCAAATCGGGAGACCCGCAATTGCGGGGTCAGTTCCTACGAGTTACTTTGGTCCCGTGGGAGGTGTTGGTGCCACCCACGGGGCCGTTCGGGGGTTGTTTTGAGTTTTCACCCTCTAACGCTATGTTTTGCTTAAGTCTAGAAATATACAAATTACCGTCGTATTCTCAAACCGGGAGTGTCGTGGCTGCGCGATCAGTTCCTACGAGTTACATTGGCCCCGTGGGAGGTGTTGGTGCCACCCATGGGGCCGTTCGGGGGATGTTTTGGGTTTTCACCCTCTAACGCCATGTTTTTAAGCCTAAGTCTAGAAATATGAAAATTATCGTCCTATTCTCAAACTGGGAGTCCCGCGGCTGCGCGGTCAATTCTTACGAGTTACATTGGTCCCGTGGGAGGTGTTGGTGCCACCCACAGGGCCTTTCGGGGGCTGTTTCAAGTTTTCACCCTCTAACTCTATGTTTTTAAGCTTAAGTCTAGAAATATGCAAATTACCATCGTATTTTCAAATCGGGAGTCCCGCGGCTGCACGGTCAATTCCTACGAGTTACATTGGTCCCGTGGGAGATGTTGGTGCCACCCATGGGGCCGTTCAGGAGCTGTTTCGAGTTTTCACCCTCTAACGCCATGTTTTTAAGCCTAAGTTTAGAAATATGCAAATTATCATTGTATTCTCAAACCAGGAGACCCACGACTGCGGGGTCAGTTCCTACGAGTTACATTGGTTCCGTGGGAGGTGTTGGTGCCACCCATGGGGCCGTTCGGGGGTTGTTTCAAGTTTTCACCCTCTAACGCCATGTTTTGCTTAAGTCTAGAAATATGCAAATTACCGTCGGGGTTGTAATAGATTATCTTAAGCGGATTATGAATTCTACATTATATTTTTTCACTAAAGGCATGATAGCGTATAATCAATCCCACATATATAATAGGAGTGTTACCTCATTAGGATATTTCACTATTTGAATAAAATATATCATAGGAGGGTACAATCTCAATCTAAACAAGGATTGGTATTATGCATTTGAAATGTCATAATTATATAATTGTTTTGGACACTAATGGATTACCTCAAGCAAGGATAATTGTTTATATATTGGTATCATGAAGCTTTCATTTTTGTCTTGAGTACATTATTGTTAACTATGAATAATTACTTCAACTAGGTACTCTTGCACAGAGTAAACAGGAATTTCTATGAGTATCGAAGCAGCTGTATTTATTTTGTCTAAGAAAGTATATTTAGAATGTGAAATGACGTTCATCTATAATCAATGCATGCCACTATAATGTCTTTTTCTGCCAACTGCTATCCTAAAAGAGAACCCCAAGTTTTATACCTACATTGCCAAAAAATACAGAGACCTCAATGGGAATTACTTGAATAGTGTGAAATGAGTCATCCACAACAATTTGATAACATCATTCCACAAATACAAAATGTAAAATTGAAAAATAAATGAAAACCAATCCAAGTAGGCAATATGTAAACCTCGATTCGTTGCTTTCAATATGTAAACTAATCCATAGAGAATGCATATATGCAGATGCATATATGTTTGCATATATGCAGATGCATATGTGCATATATGCAAGCACATATGCAGCCTACATATATGCATATATGCGCATATATGCATATATGCAGATGCATATATGCTGTATATATGCATATGCATATATGTTGTCGGGTTTTTAAAACCCTATATATAACGTGTTTTTATAAAACATGAACAAATGAATATCGATCCACATTGTCTAATTTAATAAAATAAAAGGCAAAACATTGGAAAATATACCTATTGGTTAAAGGATCGATATTCATTTGCCTTTTATTTTATTAAATTTACATCTAGAGCGGGGTCAGTTCCTACGAGTTACATTGGTCCCGTGCGAGGTGTTGGTGCCACTCACGGGGCCGTTCGGGGGCTGTTTTGAGTTTCTCCCTCTAAAGCCAAACGATAGAAATAAATAAATGAAAACATATCTATTCTAAACAAAAGAACCGATAAATCACCTACCATTTGCACAAATAGCAGGATATTACACTTAAAACTAGATGAAATTCATAAATTAAAGTAAAGTGCTAATACAATGTCAATATCATAATAGGATACAAATAAGATTGATGAGGATAAAATAATATTTTGATACTCAATCTTCCTCTAAATCAACTAAAAGATCCTTTAAATTAGGGTTGTCATCAGGAGCTGACTGGAACTCTTTTGGAGCCTTTAATGCGTCTACTTCAGTAGTCATACCCTTTGGTGCATGCACAACAATAGACCAATTTCCATCGTTTATGCACTTCGAGTAGAATACCTTCTTTACGTTCTGAAAGGCACAAATAAAAGGCTCGTCGACTATGCGGTCTTTAGTCTTCAGCTTTGATAAATCTACCATAATAAGTTTGGAGTCGGGATCAACTTTGCAAGCATTCGTTGTGTCCTCCACCTTTACCCAATCACAATAGAATACGGTTTCTGTGAAATCCAAGTAATCAAGTTCTAGGATTTGTTGAATTATCCCATAATAGGTTAGCACCGTATTTTTTGGATTTTTATCACTTTTGATAGCGATACAGGTGGTCAAGGCAGAAATTGATATTCAACTGTTTTGCGTCAAAAGCTTTTCCTCATATGGATATGAAATGAAATCAAAACCATTGGTGCGGAATTTCTTAAACTCTTTTGCACGAAAACTAGGACCTTTTGCTAGGCGTGCAAGTCTAGAAGAGACATCACCTCTTTTTAGAAGCTGCATTTATTAATGAATTTGTATTAGGGCATGTTTTTACCACACATGAATAAATAACCTCACACATAAGATGTGAAAACTATCTCTTTTGACACCCGTGCCTTAAAGTCAGTTGTCGTCCAATTTCTCCTTTGATTTTGGACAATTTCGTTCTCATACTTCCTACCGAAAAATTATAGAGTTTAGATCATAAAATAAAAAATAGATATAATCAAAGAAGAAGAATTCAGTAGATACTCACTCTCTCCAGTCTTGGACTTCATCTTGCGATTCGAAGACATGACGAGTTACTTGCTCGTAGTGTAGGTTTGTGCGTTTCACCTCTTTAGGGTTCCCAAACGATAATTCGTCCTCAAACTCGTCAGGTTCCTCTATCACTCATTCTCCACGAGGATTAAACTCCTCACCTCTTGTTCTGGCATATATTCCCTAGCGTATAGCGATGATTCCACCGTTACGTATTCTTCAGCAATCGACCCTCCAATAAATCGTGTATTCTTTACATAATCTTTGAAGGTTTTCATCATGAGCTCAAAAGGATACATCCAATGATACCTCAGGGGACCACATAATAAAGCTTCATCGCATAAATGCACAAGCAAGTGGATACTGATATCGAAGAATGACGGAGGAAAATATTTCTCTAATACACAAATTGCCTCGGCTAAAGTTGATTTTGCAGCTTTAATGTGCCTTCTGTTTACCACTTTTGCACAAAGTAGGGTAAAACACAAACTGATTTGCATAATTGCCCGACGGAGATCTTTGTGTTCCGAGAAGCAATGCCGAACTAACAGTGGGATTAATTGGATGATTACGTGCCAGTTGTGAGACTTGCACTGTTTCAAGTCATTTTCTTGGTAGCTTACTACCCTACGTAAATTACCAGAATAACCGGTTGGAGTCTTCAAGTTGAACAATGTGTCTAAGAGGATATTCTGCTCACTAGTAGTCAAAGTGAAAGCAGTCGAGGGGATATAAATTCTTCCTGTCGTTGGATCATTTTTTAACCACAATCCCTTCTTTATCAATTCGCACTATAAGTCCCAACGTTATCAATTTAAATAGACAGCTTTTCGTTAATTCTCAGACTCTCAATTATTAGCAACACAATTTACTGGAGATTATCCCCTTATTTATCTTCTCAAGGAGTTACTATAAATTATTCTCATAATTAAACATGACAAGTCTGTTCATTTAACCGTATATCATTCACATCATAAATATACAATACAAGCACCCCGAGACTAAGTTGCGGTGCACACATACTCTGCTATCCATCCCGGTACATCACGTACATAAGGATCACGCATTCCGAATCTCTCAGGAATCGTTCTCAGATAACAACAATCACAATCAATGGAGGCGAACACAGTCACATCACATGGGTCACGCACAAACCTACGCTCCCACGATCAGCAGTCTTATTAACTTCCCAATAAGTCCTTCTCTGACCCATGTCCTCGAGCTACCAATCTATATCCCCCCGTAGGCACAAAAAGATTAGATGGCCCTAAGCGAACGCAAACCTCCCGTGATAGCGAGTATGGTAGGTATGTCATACACATAAAATCATATACATATACTAAGCATGCACACATCTTAGTAATTACCATAATTTATTAGTGGTATACTTCTCATTCATATACCAACTTATAATTTTACACCTTTCATATGTTCGGTTCGTATGTATTTAAGTCATCAATTATTCTCACAACGTGATTAGTCACTCGCGTGCTAATCCACAAATATTATTTGGTTCCAATCACACTTCTATATTTTACTCTGCAATATATCCCAAATATCCGTTAATACAAATATTTAAGCTGTCACTTGTTCTCACATCGTAATAGTCAGTCACGTCCTAATCCACAATTATCATTTGATTCAAATCACACTTCAATGTTTTACTCCTCAATATATCCCAAATATCCCAACTATATCAAATAGTTAACAAGGGAAGGTTATCTCTACAATTAAATATGGTTACGGGACACTAGAAATCAAATTAGGCCAGAAAGGCCAATCTGTCAACTCGTTAGAAGTCTCGTTCGAACGAAAAGGAGCATCTAACGAACATCCAACTCGTTAGAAGGCAAACTGTCACCTCGTTATAAGCTCGTTCGAACGAGCTCGTTCGAACGACCAGGGCAGGTCTTCTAACGAGATGACAGTTTCGAGCCCAGAATTTCTAAATCGTTTTTCCTCAAACTTTCTCTTCTCAAAACTCATCCAAAAATTATCCCAACAGTGTTTTAATGTTCCTAATCATTCCTAAACATACTTAGGTCGTATCTCAACATATTTAGGGGTCAAACCTTCCTAAATAACATGAAATTATCATCAATCCCCAATTTTCCCAAAACCATATGAGTATGAACCCTAGAAATTTAAAGTCATCAATTCCCATAAATAAATCCGTTTTTGCATCATAAAAGTCATATTTCTTTTAGCATAATCACCCAATAACAATTCTAAATGCAAGCCCTATATCAAAACCTGACTTTCTAACTCAAATTTCATGGGTTTTTATAAATCTCCCAAAACAATGCGATTATATAAATTTCTAAGCATGGAAGAAACATTCGCTTGAAATAACGTAATTAAACCACTTGCCTTATATTGTTCTCTGAATTTGATGTTGGATGTTGGATGTTGCTCTCTTTTCCTCTACAATTTCTCCCAAGGTTGAAGGTTGAAGATGATGGTTATGGTTTTTTTCTCTTTTGGAAACCTCTCCTAACTTCTCCTATAACTCCCGTAGCCCTCTAATTAGTTAAGTGCTGGTAATGGGTTAGTGGGTTCCCAAATACCCTATTTTTAATTCCCAAAATTCGTTGGTCAAAATTCCTCAAATTCCAAAATTACCAAAATACCCTTTTAAGTTGCCGGTGTGGCCCAAAATGCCCCGGGACCCAAACTAAACCCCCGACTAGTGTTTTCTGACTATTGCGACCCTTCCGGACTCGTTGGCACACTCAAAATGACCATATGGTTGATAAAAATAAAATTTACTTTTTAATTTAAATAGTTACCTTCCTGACGCGACTGCCACGCGCGTCCCAACCAAATTTTCCCAAATTGCCATATTTCAGTCTCGCGACAGTTTTAATATTTTAAATATTCATATACTGCCATATATACACATTATAATCAAATACCAACTCACATCTCGTTAGTATTTTATCCGGATTAATTCACATTTAATTTAATTAATCCCGTAAATAAATATCAATAAAAGTACGGGGTATTACATACTTCCCCCCTAATAACAGAATTTCGCCCCGAAACTCGGAAAAATAAGGCATACCTGGAAAAATTTCGGCACAAAGTGTTCCGAACAAAATATAAAGAAAATCCCAATCACTAAAGCCCTTGTTCACAACAAGCTTGTTTAACAGACTTGATACCTTATTAGAATACACTTCGATAAATGTAACTCATGTTGCGCTCTTATTAAACAATATTCGAAGAAAAATGGACTACACATCGTTAGCCGCATCGTTTCAATATTATTATTAGCCCGTGCCTCTTTACGCATTAATTTCCGCGTTTAGCAACACACCAAACTCCCACCTGGAAGAAATTTATAACACAGCTGACTACTTCTTGTCCATTCCTTGAATCTCTGTTCCCTGCGTTGTGAATTACACAAGGTAAAACTTCATTCGGGTGGTGTTTCACAAAACAATTTTCGGCACCTTGTCCACAATAAAATAGATACGGGTGGTTTCACCCAGCTCTACTATTAGATAATATTTTATTTCCATTACCACAATGTACCTTGCTTACTAGTTTCTCGATTTGGAAATAAAAATATCGAAATGAATTCAACATTCTTTTATACGGCCCACCAGTCGCCATTCACCTTGCGCCTACACCTCGGGCCATAGGTGATACAGCCTAGTCTAAGTGAAACGTATTTCCTCTACTTCTTGTTACCCCACGTTAAAGGTGGATTTCGGGGATCTCCTCTTAGTTATGAATAGTACTGTATCGAACCATGTACCGGCGTGTTCACTATCTAATAATGTAAATCACCCCAAGTATATAACAATTTCTCTCCTTCTGGACAACATGTCCCACATAATCGAAGGAACTCATTACTTATCAATAATTTGGCTACCTCTCAAGAAAATTCTCTAACTTGACCCTCCCATTCTTGGAATCGTCGTCTTGATACAAAATTATTTGGTTGATCATCTAACCCCAACTGTTCTACTACTTACTATACCTCTTTCAATGTCGATATTCACATAAAATTTTCCCCGTTAAATGATACTTAATGATCTTATTCTCCCGACGAATACCAAAAGTATGGACCTTTACACTTTTCACCACTTTGTGCATATCTGGACTTTATACCTGATTGACATCCTCATTCTATTTACTCTTGAGTCACCCTCAACATTCGGTTGATCGAAACTCTACTCCAAATTGCTCATAATAATTTATTCGCCTTCTCAAGAGATATCCTTTTATTAAATGGCTTTCTACTGCCTTTTCTCCAAGTTTGAACGTGCTACGCTGACTACACATGATATTCACTTACACCTTTTCTTATGACGTTTAATACCATAAGTAATAATCTCACCCGTCTATGTTCCCTCTTCCTTTGATTTACACTTTAGCAAATCAAGATGTCTACGCCCCTTACAACCTAACTATACGGTTTTTAAACATTATATACGCTTCATACAAATCCCAAACTCTTTATTGTCGCTGTAAATATAACGGTGATATACCACTTGGGCGTTCTCAATCGCTTCTGAATTAGAAATCCTAAATCCTCCTTATCCTCAATGTGTCCTTCAACGCGCCGTGACAAAACCAACATTATTAGTACTTATATCGTAATTTACTAACAACTGGCTCTAATGGTCGTACATCATAATTTACTCCTTGTAACTTCCCGTTATAACTACGTACTCCCATAACGATAGAGGTATCCAAATCATGAACGAAGGGCCACACATTTCCTTACTACCAACCTTACGCTAAGTTTCATGCGTGGGGTGTCTCGCAAAGCGAAATCCAAACAAGGAACCCCCCCCGATACACTACTACCTAACATTGTTGGTCATCAGAATCCGTTAAGCCCTGTCCATAATATGTACCCCTACACTCTCATCTTTTAACAACAAAGTTTCATCTCAGTTCGCAATTATACATAAACAAAGAACTCCTTCTGAAAGACACTTTTCTCTTTACAGTGATGGAAATCACATTTCATATACAACATGCGAGACATTTTGAGACCCTCAAATTCCCGTCCCCAAACACACAACTATGAGTATAAACTTCCAAATCTCTAACGGGTGATAAAACAATGCACACTTTTTGTTACGACCTCTCTATCGTTAATTATAAAAACCAACTAACTCCTTGTTGACTAGTAAATCAATTACATACGACTCATAACAATGAAATCCCTACGCATACTGGGATTAGATATCCGAGACCATTATACTCTTTGAAATCACAACATATATATATATATATATATATATATATATATATATATATACATATATGCACGGAAGTACAATTGCGAGCCCGACCCTCTAACAGATGGGGCCTCGCCAGAACAAAACATGCTACCCCGATGTAGTAATCCCAATAAACTTGCAATACCAGCACACTATCGGTATAATCATATATATAAAAACACAATTTGGATAATATCATACTTGTATAATACAACACTAAAACGAGTAATTTCAATCAATCAATCATGTACTGCTATCAATATACCCATTCATCCTCCGCGGATGACAATAAAAGTAACCCCCACACTATCAGGGAAAATGTTCTTATATATAATAAACTTACTGATATACTCACTAAACTCGACTCTCAAGTGAAAATACAAATGTAACAAATGTAGTAACTCATTCATGCCACAAATAACATGCGTCCTCATCTGAGGATATAACTCATACTTCTATCCTAATAATCGTCCAGGCTGCTCAAATGGTTCCTGGACTTATCACACATGTTTGTCCCAAATCGAATATTTCAATAACTGTTGCCCTCGCCAGGCACAATACCTTGATCCCTACTCTTGTATCGGGATTTTTTTTTATAACGCACGGGTTTCACTCCCCACAGAAATACCTCTACACATACTCCACTTATCTTTTGTCTCACAAATCATGTTAAGGTGGTCCATCTCTCGGACGTTGGTAGTCTTGACACAGACGACTATCTCCGTTGTTCCCTTAGTTTTGACGGCCCTAAGGAACACGCTACTAATTTCTACATCTCTCACTGAAATCATCTTTGCCCGGTAGTAATTCAGCTATCCGAATCATTTTAACTGGTTCTCCATTGGGTCTTCCCATTGTGGTGCTTCACCAACATTATTTTCCCCAGTTTTACTTTATATAAAGCCTTCGATTCTTATATCTCCCTACCCAAGGGAACATTTACCTCCAAATTTACACCACGCGATATTATTACTATCTGTATTTATCATCCAAGAAGAATTCCCCATAAGAGCTAACAATTCTTCTTGTATGTAGATTCTCCCTTTAATATCCTCTTCTCCATACCACCTTCTCCACCCGGTGTAAGGTTCGCTACAACATTAAATTTCTCCTCACAAGTTGACCCCTGTTTGGCCCTCTTATGTGAGTTCAGAATAACATTCGCCTTTCAACCTGAACATCTGATGAAGGAACTTATGGTCAAACCATACGTGTACACCCTCTCGACATCACATTCCACTTTTAAGTGGGTTGCTTGTTTCTCACCATTGAATCTCCGCTCTTACGAGTCAAGGAAAAATTTCTCCAAATTTTTCACTCTCAATTGGTCATATCCTGACATATGTCTAAGCCTTTGGATACATTGCGTTCGTTTGGCTAGCACATGTCGTCTTCGCCTTTCGAGTATTGCCACTGCTGGTTCTCTTCAATGTTACACCTAACTCTTTCTCTCCCATTCCAACCTTGTTGGATGTGTCTAATTTGACCCCATTCCTACTATAGCTGTACCCGGAAGTCTCAAGTCGCGCCTTAGCCTTCTATATTATCCAGGACTTCCGTGCCATAATATCGGTGACTTCAACTATGGTCATCCTTCTTTAAATAATTCAATTAACCTCAATATATATTTGCCTCCTGCTGTTCACCCAACTGTCTTCGCTTGACGTACTACATTGTTCGGCACACGAATACACCCGATCGCAATACGATTCGCTATCATATACATCATATCAGGAGAACGAAATTTTACTAAAGGAATCAACAATCCTAAACATAGGGCTCTATATCAAAGAAAGTTATGCTGGAAGCATAATAGGCCGCACAGATCCTAAGGGACACTAGAACCTGATGCTCTGATACCACCTGTGACACCCCGACTAATTAAATACCGGGTAGCTACTCCTTTATTAAATTAATTCAAAATGCCAAGTTGGTTCAGTTAATAGCATTACTGTCGAAAACATTTAATGATTACTAACCACCTAGTATTTAAAAAGTAAGTTATCAAATTTTAAATTAAATATGATTAGCATGCGATAAATGAAATGTAAAAGAATAACATCACCATACACCATAAAGTCTCAATAAAGTAACCAACAACTAATAATAAGTCCGGAGGAAAACTCCTCACAACAATCCCACAAACTGGAATGAATAAAACGGTGTATCCTGAATTAATTACATGTCAAAAATCTGAATAACTGACTTATGAAATGTCTCTAATAGAAATGGGCGACATGCCCTACAAATGATGAAACTGAATATGGAGTTAAGACTAGAAAATGAGGCGTCTAATATCAAGGCCCTGTAACTTCCACAACAGCTACAGCTCGTCACCTGAATGGAAATCCTATGCATGGTGTCCTTGTGGCTGGGCACCTAAAAAGGTTTTACAAAAAAATAGATTTGAAAGCAAACGGGTCAGAGCCCGAAAGTGGAGAGTATTTTAAAAACAGCAAGTGCTTTAATAACATTAAAATAACGAATGCAAAATACATGTTAGGACGTGCTCTCACATGAAATACTCACCCCTCGACTAATTGTGCACTCCTAACGTACAGTACCCATCTAAGTGGTATTCATATCTAACTGAACCGACATAAGTTCTAACCCATCTACTCAATTCGCACTATAAGTCCCAACGTTATCAATTTAAATAGACAGCTTTTCGTTAATTCTCAGACTCTCAATTATTAGCAACACAATTTACTGGAGATTATCCCCTTATTTATCTTCTCAAGGAGTTACTATAAATTATTCTCATAATTAAACATGACGAGTCTGTTCATTTAACCGTATATCATTCACATCATAAATATACAATACAAGCACCCCGAGACTAAGCTGCGATGCACACATACTCTGCTATCCATCCCGGTACATCACGTACATAAGGATCACGCATTCCGAATCTCTCAGGAATCGTTCTCAGATAACAACAATCACAATCAATGGAGGCGAACACAGTCACATCACATGGGTCACGCACATACCTACGCTCCCACGATCAGCAGTCTTATTAACTTCCCAATAAGTCCTTCTCTGACCTATGTCCTCGAGCTACCAATCTATATCCCCCCGTAGGCACACAAAGATTAGATGGCCCTAAGCAAACGCAAACCTCCCGTGATAGCGAGTATGGTAGGTATGTCATACACATAAAATCATATACATATACTAAGCATGCACACATCTTAGTAATTACCATAATTTATTAGTGGTATACTTCTCATTCATATACCAACTTATAATTTTACACCTTTCATATGTTCGGTTCGTATGTATTTAAGTCATCAATTATTCTCACAACGTGATTAGTCACTCGCGTCCTAATCCACAAATATTATTTGGTTCTAATCACACTTCTATATTTTACTCCGCAATATATCCCAAATATCCGTTAATACAAATATTTAAGCCGTCACTTGTTCTCACATCGTAATAGTCACCCACGTCCTAATCCACAATTATCATTTGATTCAAATCACACTTCTATGTTTTATTCCTCAATATATCCCAAATATCCCAACTATATCAAATAGTTAACAAGGGAAGGTTATCTCTATAATTAAATATGGTTACGGGACACTAGAAATCAAATTAGGCCAAAACGGCCAATCTGTCAACTCGTTAGAAGTCTCGTTCGAACGAAAAGGAGCATCTAACGAACATCCAACTCGTTAGAAGGCAAACTGTCACCTCGTTAGAAGCTCGTTCGAACGAGCTCGTTCGAACGACCAGGGCAGGTCTTCTAACGAGATGACAGTTTCGAGCCCAGAATTTCTAAATCGTTTTTCCTCAAACTTTCTCTTCTCAAAACTCATCCAAAAATTATCCCAACAGTGTTTTAATGTTCATAATCATTCCTAAACATACTTAGGTCGTATCTCAACATATTTAGGGGTCAAACCTTCCTAAATAACATGAAATTATCATCAATCCCCAATTTTCCCAAAACCATATGAGTATGAACCCTAGAAATTTAAAGTCATCAATTCCCATAAATAAATCCGTTTTTGCATCATAAAAGTCATATTTCTTTTAGCATAATCACCCAATAACAATTCTACATGCAAGCCCTATATCAAAACCTGACTTTCTAACTCAAATTTCATGGGTTTTTATAAATCTCCCAAAACAATGCGATTATATAAATTTCTAAGCATGGAAGAAACATTCGCTTAAAATTAACGTAATTAAACCACTTGCCTTAGATTGTTCTCTGAATTTGATGTTGGATGTTGGATGTTGCTCTCTTTTCCTCTACAATTTCTCCCAAGGTTGAAGGTTGAAGATGATGGTTATGGTTTTTTTCTCTTTTGGAAACCTCTCCTAACTTCTCCTATAACTCCCGTAGCCCTCTAATTAGTTAAGTGCTGGTAATGGGTTAGTGGGTTCCCAAATACCCTATTTTTAATTCCCAAAATTCGTTGGTCAAAATTCCCCAAATTCCAAAATTACCAAAATACCCTTTTAAGTTGCCGGTGTGGCCCAAAATGCCCCGGGACCCAAACTAAACCCCCGACTAGTGTTTTCTGACTATTTCGACCCTTCCGGACTCGTTGGCGCACTCAAAATGACCATATGGTTGATAAAAATAAAATTCACTTTTTAATTTAAATAGTTACCTTCATGACGCGACTGTCACGCGCGTCCCAACCAAATTTTCCCAAATTGCCGTATTTCAGTCTCGCGACAATTTTAATATTTTAAATATTCATATACTGCCATATATACACATTATAATCAAATACCAACTCACATCTCGTTAGTATTTTATCCGGATTAATTCTCAATTAATCCACATTTAATTTAATTAATCCCGTAAATAAATATCAATAAAAGTACGGGGTATTACACACCCCTTTGATGTTGTGGAGCCACGATCGTCCGAGCAGCAGATTGAAATAAGCTGGGATGTTGATGACTTGGAATTCAGTAATAGCATTTATAGGGCTAGCCCCTATTTCAAGCTTAGTAGTTCCCATTTCTTCTCGGCAGGTGTTATCGTAAGCACGCACGGCAGCAGAGATTGGAACAAGGTCGCTCACTTTTAGTCCCAGACAATCGAGGGTTCTAAGTGGACACACATTCAGAGTTGATTCGTTGTCGACGAGTGAGAGGGGAACAGTTTTTCCCAAAACTTCAACAGAGATATTGAGAGCATGATTATGGTTAGGACCAGTTTTAGGGATTTGTTCTTCGGATAAGGAGAGCATTCGACTAGAGGTCAAGGATCCAACTAGATTCACTACTTCTTCTGGTGTGCTTGAGGGAGGAACTATGAGTAGCTTTATTAGGCCATTTCAATGAAGTTGGGAAGACATGAAAAGTCCCCATAGAGTGATGTTAGCTTGGGTCTTCTTTAGTTGATCAAGGACCTTATTTTCTTCAAGATTCATTTTTGGCATAGGGAGATTCTCAAAACCTTTCCCTTTATCGCTTGCAGATGGTTGTAATTTTGACTTCTGGTAATGCCTCCTCGACCTGGTCATATGGTTCACAGAAGAGGGTGAAAATAGAAACCTTGTTTCTTCTTCGATATCGGGTTGCTCAGCTACATGGTTGATCTCTCCTAGCAGGTCCTCGAATGATATCACTCTGCATAGGTTGGCTATCAGACTAGTCTTTCCTGAATCTGGTTGTTCCTATGGTTCTTCAGAATCGTCTCCCCATTCGGTGGCAACGATATTGTCTTTTCATGAAAAATCAATACACTCTAGAACTTATATGGCTTCTTTGTATAATTCCTCCCATTCGGTAGGGAAATGAAAGACTGAGGGGACCAGGTGCCCTTGTAATTTCAAAGCGTCGAGAAGCTCGGATATGCTACAAATATCACCAATCTTTCGAAACAAATCTGTCATGATCTGTAGGCCTGTCAACAGATCGGATTTTATCCGAATTCGAATCTAAATTCGATTAATTTACATGGATTTGGATCACGCCTGAAATCCGATTACCCGATTACCCGTTTATTAAATGGAGAGAATTTGGATTCGTATGATCCGATCCGTTAATAATTCGATCCGATTAATATATATCTATATATATATAATATTTTAAATTAATATATATATTGTATTTAGAAATTTATTAATATTTCAAATATATATTTTAATAGTTATTTATAATAGTCCTATATTAATATATATTGTATTTATTTATAATAGTAATTTATATTATAATAGTTATTTAAATATATTTTTTGAAATATATATTATAATAGTTATTTATAATATATATTGTATTTTGAAATTTATAATAATCATTTATAATATTATAATCGGATCGAATCGGATAAACGGATCGGATTAACAGATTCTTAACAAATTCAGAACCCTAACAGATAATTTGTCAGATAATCGGATCGGATCTGAATCCGTTTAACATAAACGGATTCGAATTTGGATTAGCCTAATTCGGTCCGAATTCGACCCGTTTACAGGCCTAATGATCTGGACAAGGCATCTAGACTGACTTTGTCGGTTGGCACTACCTAGTTGTCTGACCCTTGGGCCCATTTTTGAGCTTCTGAGAACATCCCACTGAATCTCTGTCTGTCGATGGTCATCTGGGAGGGCAATTTCAGCCCGAACTCTAGGAGTTAGTTCAGAACTTCTGACAATTCCATATCTTTACCTCCAGAACGGGTACGGACAGCTATGTAGGCTCCGGTGGGGAGTGATAAGGTTTGATCGACAATGTTGGTAGGGTGTAAGAAGAAATATGGGCTTATTTGGAGAGGTTTAGGAGAGTATATGGGTATGAATGGTGATTTACTTGGCATGATTTGGGTTGATGGGTCGAGTTCTGAGTCTTCTTCTAGGAAGATGGAGTTTGCATGATTTATGAGTGGATTATGGGTAGAGTTATGTTTAAGATTAGCTGGTGGGGTGATGATACCCCGGTCTATCAGGCTTTGTATTGTGTTTCAAAAATGGAAACATTGGTCGGTGGTATGGCCAGTAGTTTGGTGGTAGTCACAATGGGCATCAGGTTTGAAATTCTTCGAAAGTGGATTTGGTAACGGACGAGGGTCCAAGCGTTTAATTAGGTTTTGGTTTAAGAGGTCCTAGTAGACTTTGGAGAGACGAGCGTGAAGCTCGGTATATTCCTTTTGAATCGGTTTTGGGTGACTTTCTGGAGCCCACGAAGCGGCAGGCTGAGAGATGTTGTTGATAGTAGAAATTACGGTACAAGAAGGCTTTTCAAACTTTTTAGGAGCAAATTGACTAGATATTTTCTTTGGTTCAACTTCCGTCTTGGAAATACCTTCTTATATTTCTACTCCTGCTTCTCGGAAGGCTTAGAATTGAGGGTAATATTATCCTCCCATGGTTGCTCAGACACGAGGCGGGAAGTTTTTTTTCATAATGCTGACTTGTTCTTCTTTGGAGGGCCGATTGGTCATGGTAGCTGTTTTTTCTCTCCATCTTGCTATGAAGTTGTTGACTGATTCATCAGGATTCTATTTAAAAAGCTCCAACTCACGGCAGTTAACCTCTAGCTCCTCGTTATACTTGTACTGTGGCATGAATTCACGGGCAACATCTTCCCAACTGCGGATTCTAAATTCTTCAAGGGATAGGAACCAGCGAAGGGCGCTATCTTTCATATTGGAACATCTGAGCCATTATTTCTTTGAAAGCCCATAAGAGAGTCATTTGAAAGCCCTTAAGAGAGTCATGGCTCGGTGATAGCTACGAAGATGAATGATCGCGGTCCACTGCTTGCAAACTTCTCGATATTGGGCATCTTGAATTTTTCTCGTAACCTTGCTTTAGGATAAGGAGACATGTGGGTGTAGTCCATGTAGTTTACAGATAATATGACTTAGTCAAATTTCTTGGTTATCATCTTGAGGTCTTCCTTGAATTTGATCGATTCTTCCTCTTTCGGATCAACAGTTACGGGTAAATTAGCCCCGGTCTGAGTAAGGTTTGGCATAGGAAGCTGGGCTGGCAGCGGCCCATTAATAGGAGGAGCATGATGGTATTCTTCGGGAACCTAAATAGGCTCGGTTGCAGGCGGACCTATGGCGTAAGGGAAAATGACCTTAGGATCTTCGGGTACAGGGACTCGATTTCTTTGCATCTCATTAACCTCGGTTTGAAGGTTGTCGATTTTGGCAATGAGCTGAGCTAGAACTATCAACAAATCCCATTGTACATTCGGCACTTGATCCTGTTTTCCATGAAGGGCGTGTGAGTCTCAGACTCGGAGGAAGTAAGGGAACTGGAAGAACTTTGGGGTAGTTCGACTGAAGATCGAAGCCAATAGGGAGTTAGGCCAAGGGTATGTGATCGACTTGAGAGGGAGAAAAATTGGAATTTATTTTTGGTTAAAAAAAAGGGAAATTTGTTATTTTTGGAAAAGGAGGAAAATATTTTTGACATTTTTTCGAAAAGATGAGAAAGAAAATGTTTTTGGTATTTTTGATAAAAAAAGGAAAAATGTTTTTGGATGATTTTCGGAAAAAGGAGAGAGGAAAAGACTAGATACGGGTCTCAGTATGATTATTATGTTTATTCGGTTTTCACTTGTATTAAGTTCTCCTAAATGCAAAATGAAATGCCGAACGGGACCCAAGCTGGAAAAATTGGGTTTGCAACATATGTAAAGATATGGTTGGACTTGTAACTAGGCTCATGGGCAGGGTCTCATTTTAAAATTACGTAAAAATTCGGGCGGCAGGCCAACCCGGAATTTTGGCAGAGTTTAGGGTTGAAACCGACAATCTAACACGTGTGTCCTAGGCTTGACGCCTATATGTGGTTATATAGTTGGTTGGGTGAATTGAAAAGGGTTCCCCCCTTTGGCATGACTTCCACGATATACGTCTTAATGTTGAGGGCAATCAGTATGTGTGGAGAAGCCATATGATATACCCGAGTGTACGTAAATTACCTCAATATATACCTCATGGGGATGGTACGCGTGAGAGCGAATTTGATATACTCGACGTACGTGAACGAGTTTCCTGCGATATACATCTCGTCATGACTTCAGTCAAGCGGTATAATGCGAGGGAAGCATTCGATATACGTCGAAGGTACGTGGTGAATGGAAGGTGAGAGTCACATCACTTAGGCTAATTGCGCCCTGCCGAACCAACGCCCATCACGAAGTGACTCTCCAGTTATGGGACAAAATTTGGTCAATAATAATGCCCTTTGGTGATGTCGTGTGAATCATGCATGATTCTCTTATTAGTATCTTATGGAGAGAGTATCTTTTTCTTCATCATGCCAAACAGGGAGCAAAGTACAAGTACCAATAGTAAAGCTATACTAAGCATGGATAAGTGATGTGTAATTATCTACAAGTTAGTGTGTGATAAGTGAGCATGGATATATACAAGTGGAGGTGTGTGCTAGTGACACCTAAGCATGGATTTCTAAGTGATGTGTGCAACATGTGGCTATACGTGATCCTAGGTGCACGTGGTGTGAAGTGTACATGGAGAATCTTCTGCAAATGTGTGATTAGTAGTATAAGCATGAGGTACATATGAATAATAAAGGGGAACATGCAAATAGGTGAATATACAAGAAAAATAAAATACCTATGTAAATAAATTCTAGCCCTCTTAAAAATCTTTTTTACCTTTCTAACGGTATGTCTCGTGCATGATTCAGATCAAAGGTTTGTGCGCTATAGTTATTTTTCAAAAAAAGTCCGCACGAGACTGCCAGTTAACAGGTCATGAACCCTGCCGATCGGCACCCCTTTTTGCCCTATAAATAAGGGCCATGACCTCATTCCCAACATACAGCAAACCCATCAACATCAATGATCTCAACAACATTCTCTCAAAATCTGCGAAGTTCCATATGAGAAATCTCATTCAAGCCTAAATACCCATCCTTTTCACACCCAATTTGACAAATATCCTTCTCTCTCATCAACATCCATCAACATTCAAAGGAGCTCATCCAAGATCCAAGCTCAAGCTCCAAAGAAGGTCCAATTCCTTCTCCCTCTCTTTTAAATCTCTTATTTTTGCATAAGTTACGTTAGATTCATAATCTAGTTCATACATATTAACATCTACGCTTTTATTAGTATATTACACCTACTTTATTTTTCATAAAAGACCCAAAAACAAATAAAAGAGGGTTATACCCGTAAATTCTGAAGATAATTATCCACCACACTCTTTTCAAAACCAAAAATACATTTTCTACACGCACACACCTAATAAAATTCCATTCGAATATATGGGATAAACCCCACCCCTATTCCACATTCGAACTAAGTGGACTTTGATGCCTTTATAGTCTACGTAGGCGTCTCGGATTAAAATCCGAGACTCGACTCCAACTTTTCAATTTTCCAATCTCTTTCATTTTCCAAATTTCTCAAAATCCTTCATTTTCATAATTATCATACATCTACATATAACATGTTTGTTCGCGTCTCATCCCACATATATTGTCGTTTCCTAATAACGATCAATATCCCGATGAACGCTCATATTCTATCTTCTACATTATTACTATTTGGGAAATATTCATGTGGATGACCTCACAATATCTCTTCCATGGTATGGGTCGAACGATTCCAATATCCATTATATATACATATGCACACATTTCATGGGAATAAAGGAAAATATTAACATTTTCCCATGAGAGATTGAAAGGGAGGGATGGGTGCCTAACACCTTCCCATTCCATAACTTAGCCCGCGGACCTCCGATCTATTGGTTTCGCATGCATCAATTTGTCCTTGACACCTCTCTCTCAAAGTGGCAACATATTCTTTTGGCTGTTTTTAGCAAAATAGGCTGGCGACTCTATCTTTTTACATTTAGCCCACACCGACGACGACCTAAGCTCACTTTTTGAAGAGAAGGGTGGGAGACTACGACGCGATTCTTCCTTGGGGGATCCTCCTCCTTCCCCCTTCGAAACGAATGCCGCGCCGATCGGGATGGCCACAGTGTACTTTTACTTTATGATTATTAGTTTTACATATCTTTCTTAGCATACATAGCACTTTGGATAAAGATACTAATAAGACTCATTCATTTTCACACTACATTACATGGGCATTATATTTTTACCCTATATTTTTCCCGTACTAGGGAGTATTCTTTATGATGGATTGTGGATCCCGCGGGGAGCAGTTAACATAAGCAATAGGCTTTCACCTTCCATTGGACAAGTATCCTCGACGTATATCAAATAGTTTCCTAATATTGTATCTTCTGATCGAACTCACAATGGTAGGTATATATTAGTAACTCATTCATGTACATCGAGTATAACGAATTAACTCTCACACGTATATTCACCACGATGTATATGGTGAGGTAATTATACTCGAGTATATCAAATGGATTCTTCACACGCATAGATGAATGATTTCTTTAATATGATAAAGGCATATCGTGGAAGTCACTCCAAAGGATGGAACCCTTACAATAACCTCTCGTGCATAGCCCTTATACAAATTTCTGCCATAGGATACTTAAATATAGATTGTCGGTTCCAATGGTTTCTGGCGATATTGTAGGTCGCCTTACCGCCTGATTTTGTGCTCTTTATCCATTTTTAAAACCTCCTTCTGTGCGTTTGGAAACAAGTTTAAACCTTGTCTTACATTATATACCCTCTTTTCACCTAGAATCAGGCCATGTTCGGCATTTAACTTGAACCCTAGACAAAACATAATACACATGGGACCTAATAATGAAACTATACTAGAAGGGTTTTTTCCCCCTTTTTTCCGCAAAAATATTTTTTCAAAAATAATGACCTATTTTTTTCTAAAAATAAACTGATTTCCTCTCAGGATTGATCCCATTCACCTAAGATTGGCTTGACGCCCTACTAGTTACGATCTGCTATCCGACTGCCTTGAAATTATACTTCATACTCAATTTTATCCGCTTTAAAAGAGACAAAAGGTCCATATAGTATCTACCTCATGGAGAACCCTAATCGATAAGTCAACCTTCACCCATATTTTATAATTACGCTAGCTCATCTCAATGCTAAGATCGATAACCTGCAGTTGGATTTCAATGAATTATAGAGGAATAAATGCTATATGCCAAAGGTTCCTAACCCAAAAATTTTACCAAACTAGAATGTTGCTTTCCCTCCTGAGTAGACCCCTAAAGACTACCATCATGTTTTAGAAACCATGCCCAAATTATTAAAATGCTTATGAACATTCCAAAGTTAATGGGCCTCGCCTGCTCATCTTCCTATGCCTAATCTTGCTCAACCAGGGGATATCCTGTCTGCACCCATCCTGGTGGACCCTAAGGAGGCTAGAATCAGTAGGGTAGAAGAAGATCTTAGACCACTCTCTTACAAATATGATCAAGTTAAGCTCTCAGAATACTATGTGGATTATACTTATAGGTCCACTATCTTAGCTCTTTATTTAAGATGTTTAAAATTCCAGACATAAAATTTTTTGGAGGGATAAGGGCCTCTAATTTTACACTTCATAACTATAATCAAACCATGAGCTTTCAGGGCACAACTGAAGAAATCTTGGCCCAGATGTTTCAATAGAACCACTAAAAATTTCCATTTGTTGGTTCTTATCGCTGGACGGATCTTGTATTCGAAGTTAGGAGGATGTCACTCGTGAATATATGGCTCATTATAAGTATAATGAATAACTATAGGTAACTCATTGTGATATTGAATTGCTTAAGCAAGGCCTGTGGGAGTCTGTAAACAACTACATAGTCATATAGAGAGAGAAAGATTTGATTATAATGAACCATCCATCTAAAGAATAATAGGTTAACATTATGAAGAGGAAATTGTCACTGCACATCAAGAATACCATGGGTAGCCAATATTATTCCCAATTTAGAGCTCTCTAGGAAGCCGGGGTTGGATATTGAATAAAGTGTCATCAATCAAAATGTGAAAGTAGAGTTTAAGATAAAAAAGCGAATAAATCAATTCATTTTTTGAAAGTTTGAAAATCCAGATATTGCCATTAATAATATATCCTCCTACACAACCACTTCATGAGCACCAGAAGCCTCCTTACTACATTAGAAGAGATTACACCGATCTTCACACTCCCATTTCTAAAGTTTATCGAGCCTTTGGCCCCTTTTCCACTACTCGATCCACTTCCCCGATATTTTAAGCATAAAGCCCACTACAATTTCCATCGGACTATTAGTACACTACTAATCAGTGTTATAACTTTAATAATGTTTTGCTATGACTTATAAATACCGGCATCATCACCCCTACTATTGGGGAAAAACCAAACACCATACATAACCCTCTACTTCCACACCAAGGTCGTGTGAATTCCATATTGATTGATGCAGACTCAAACTTTGATCCCTCTTCAAAAATAAAGCCCATAAATAACCTTGCATCGCCCATTCCTTCAGACAATTACCTAACTCTCTTTCAAACATTCTCAGCGTATCGTCTCCATCCCAAAATATCTTATTGTCGGTCCCTTGCCCAAATGACGAGAGCTTACATAGCAGTCCACACCAAGTTTGATATATAGAGCATGAATTTATCGATCGTCCTAGATTAGCTAAAAGAATTTAGATTGAAATTTTTATCTAACTTAACCTTTTAGGAATAAGAGTATGCAAAGATAATCCATTTCTATGTGTAAGCTCACAAATGCGATCATTAATCCCAAAACTAGTTGTGTCACCGGTAAAATTCAGTCTAGACAATATAATCTATATTTTAACACCGAGAGTATTAATAAGGGGAGGATTTATGAAGCTTCTAATCTCCCCGTCGCTGTGAAACTTAGAGGAAACCTGGTCCCATCTGAGTAGCATTTTTCCTTAACGTGGGACGAGTTTTACTTTGAAGCCCACGAGGTTGTTAAATGTATGTATTTCTCTGGTAATAATAAGATAACCTCCACAGGGTGGTACAATGAATCCGACCACTCAGATGAATCAGATAATGAGCCCTATAGTGAAACTGCCAATACTCCCATCTTTTTTTTTTGTGAGATGATCTCCTTTGAATAACTCTTTTTTTTTTAAAATGAAGTTTCATATTCCTCCAAGGTGGACGAAGAGACGATATTCCTCTTTTATCTATCATCAGTTAATCATAAAACCCATTTAGGCAAGTACTACAAGGACCTATTATACTCTGCAAATAGTGTGCCCATCGATAAAGGGAAATAAATTGCCAAAAAATTTCCAATATCAGAAATAAAAGTAGAAGAAATTAAAATCCTCAAATAGTTAAAGAAAACCTATACAAATATCACACTATGGAGCAATTCGTGTCTTGACATCTCCATAAAAAATCTCTCATTAAAATCCTTAAGCAATCCTAATTTCCTCCCACGATGTCTCTGGAGGAGGCCATCCACATAGTTAATACCTTGACCACTAAGAGACTCATTACCTTTGTTGATGACAAAACCCAAAATTTAGGCTAGACCATAATTATGCCTTATATATCTTGGTTATTGTCCTTTGTAAGACTAATCCTCTTATATTAGTCGACAACGGCTTTGCCCTTAATGTTTATCCCTCTTAATTCTCCAATGTTTGGGTTAATAAATTGGTGACCTCACTCCCACATCTGCTATAATGGGTGCTTATGAAAATACTGGTCAGGAAAGTCATGGGTTCAATACTTCTCACATTAAGGGTTTTCTTAATTTTCCCTTATGATAACTTTCAAGTGATTGATATTTCGGCCTATTTTAACCTGTTGTTTGGTCTCCCATGGCGACATAGTATCTAAGGTGTTGCCTCCTCCCTACATCAAAATCTCAAGTTCTCAGCGGATAACCAAATCATCACAATCGTTACAATAATTTAGATGATCATGATACCAATAATTTGGTCTTTGAGATTCATCGCAACACCAATGACATGCTACTCTCTGACTTCAAGGTTGACCCACTCTCTCTCTCCCTATAGGGGATGAGTTCGAAGAAATAGTAAGTCCCGAGCAAAACCTAAATGGGCATGTTAATATAATATATATGTTCAAGATAATGGACTTCATGCCCTGAATGGGTTTAATCATAACACTAAAAATGGATGTTTGCATGCTTTGTAGTGAATATTAGGTATCAAACTCAACTAAGGGAATCATTTCAGCGGACAAGACTCTAGGCAACTGGTGGAGTATCTCGACTAGTCTGGCCTTGCGAACCATTAACCCTGTTATCTTCCAACTCGAGATTAAAACTATTCCTCAACTTTTTATTTATAATCTGGATGTAAATGAGACCTCTTATGAGGAGGTTCTCACTATTGTTTTTGCAAATGATGATGTCAATGAAATAAATGTTTATTTAAAGTATGTTATTATGGCTCATATTAATTGCATTAATTCTATTAATCAAATAATTATTGAAGCTGGCTTAATGAATTACCAATTCTTAATTGATCTCAATAAGATAAAAATAAACAACACTAACGTGTTCAAACTAATGATGAGGAAACTACTATCATTGATCTTAGTTCTAATACTAATTCACACGAGAATAGAATAGGATCAAATCTTATCAAGTAAGAACGGTTACAATTTGAGGATATCCAAAAATAGTTTGTGGACATCGTTCCATGGTCTTACAATGACATACCCGACATTGATCTCGAGATTATGCAGCACGATATCCCTACGTATACTAAGTGAAAAGTTATTAAGAAAAATTTTAGGAATCTTTGACCCAAATGGTCCCTCAAGGTAAAAAATCAAGTAGTCAAGCAATGAAATATATGTTTTATATTCGTGGTCAGGTATCTGACTTGGCGCTCTAATATAGTCCTTGTGCCCAAATTTAAAAGGAAAGTTCGCATGTGCGTCGACCATAGAGACTTGAGTAAAGCCTCCACAAAGGATGGCTATCCTCTGCCTAACTAATACGGTGCGAATATATCGTATTTATGCCCGTTAACTTATGAATTTTAGCCCCCTCGGGTACCTTAATTCCTATATTTATGCTCGTTAACTAGACAACCTCAGGTTTGGATATATATGTGCTTTGCAGGGGTTAATTGAGCTTTTGTAGGTATTCCAACACTTAGTGCGAAGTTTGGATGGATTCCGGTAAAGTTCCGTACACATCCGCACGCACAAGGGCAATCTGATCATTTAATAGTTTGGGCATCTTACCCAACATCTTCACAAAAGTTTTGTCCCTCTGAGCAAGCTTCGCGTGGCTGCAAACGGTACGTGAATCAGAGTTCGAACGAAGAAGTTACAAGATTTTTAGCGGAAGAGAAAGACAACATACCAAAACAGGGTAGGAAAAGCAATTCGGCAGTGGCGAATCGATTCGGCATCTGGCGAATCGATTTCTCATCAAGATAATACTCAATTTTTCCAGCACCGAATTGATTCAGTCTCTTTCGAATCGATTCGATTTACATCAGTGAAGCAGGTCTTTAATTCCGAATTGATTCGAACCCAACGAAATCGATTCTCTCCTTTGCATCTTCGAAGATCCTTCTTACCGAATTTATTCGAACACAGTTGAATCATTTCGATCCTACAGATTTTTCTTCTTCTTGTTACAAGTTTGCCACTAGGGTTTTACTATATAAACATTTCCTCTTCATTTTGAAGAGGAATCTATCTTTTCATTAGGTTTTTAGGGTTTGTAGTTGGGAACTTTGCCCTTCTCCCCCATTTTGGGTGTATACCCATTTGTTTGTAAGTATTCTATTTTACTATTCATTATCTTCTACCTTAGTTTTGTGCTTTTTTTACTTTATGTATTTACTTTTCTTGCCTAGTTAATTGTTGTAGTTAGTTTATTTACTATTTTTCCATACTTAGTTGGTGTTTAATTAGCTTTATTTATGTTGTGTGAGTAGTTTTAAGAGTTGGGATCATCTGTCCGCCATTAATGGGCGTCGAACTCCGAAAATTAGTTTTTAGGGAAAATCACATTTAATCGCAACCTCGTGTATTAAAATGGTTTTATTTTGCGTTTAACTTTCTTTGTCACTCAATGTTAGTGTTTATAGCGTTAATCTGATTTTAATCCGTGTGTGATCATTTTCGGTAAAATGTTTTATCTTGCATTTTTTGGCTAAAATAAGTTCATGTTTGATGTTTATGATTAACTTAAAATGTTCGGTTAAATATTTTCGAACCAAAATTCTAATGACGTGTGTTTAGTAAAAAATTAGTATAGTGTTAACTTCTTATTTTTCCTTTTTACCATTTTCAAACCATCACCTTTTGCACTTTTATTTAAGAAGTAATAAATCTATTAATTACAATCTGTCCAACATTCCCTATGGATTCTCGATACCCGGACTGACCGTTATACTTCCTTGTCGAGTGTAGTCATAGTTTAGGCTTTTGCATTGAGGCGGTGAACCGAAAATAATGACAGTGCTTCTACACGAGCACGTGGTTCGCGCTCGATCACTAACATCGATCAACCCATAAAAATGCATATTTGACATCACCAAAGGAAAAATCTTAGCCTTCATGGTCAATGAAAAGGGAATTAAAGCAAACCCTATCAAAATGAAAGTTATTCTGGACATGCCATCGCCCCAAACTGAGAAAGAAGTGTGCGACTTTTTAGGAAAGATTTAGTACATCAATAGATAAATTAACCAACTCACTTACTTTTGTGAAACCATCTTTAAACTCCTCCGAAGGGATTTAACCAAGGTCTTGAATGATCCATGACAAGAATCCTTCGATAAAATCAAGTAATATCTTACAAGACCACTGATGATCATGCCACTGCAACCTAGTTTGCCTTTCCTCCTACACCTAACTTTCACTGATAATGCAATTGGGTCTATACTGACTCGATATATGAAAGAGTCACGCAAAGATACATCAATCAATTATGTTAGTAAGCAGCTATCAAGATATTAAGTGAATTACACTACATTAGAAAAAGTATGTGTTGCCCTGGTTTGGGTCACCGAAAAACTTTGACATTACATGCTTGCATTTCCCATCAAGATAGTATCAGAGATGGATCCCATGAATTATCTTTTGGGAAAACCTGCCTTGTTAAGTTTCATATCCCAATGGTTATGCCTACTAACTTAATTAAACATTATCGATGTCATGCAAAAGGCTATGAACGTTAGAGTCATCTTTGACTACTTAACAAACCACCCGTGGAAGAAGCTGGTACATGGATCATGGAATTTCCCAATGAAGAGATCTATAGCACCAATCCCGAAGAGATCATGTGGAAATTGTTATTCGATTGAGAAATGGAAAGAAATAATATGGCATTAGGATACGGTTGATTGCACCCAAATATTCAGATATTCCCATCACCGTCAAGCTATATTTCCCTTGCACTGATAAAATGATGAATATAAGGCATGCATGGTTTGTCTCAAAATTTCTCTCTAGAGGGAATAAAATAGCTCGACGTCTATGAAGATTCGAATCTCATCGTAAGATAGGTTCTAGGAAATGAAAGTCAAAGATTAAAAGTTTATACAATTCCATGCTCACGCCGAGAATCTCCCATCAAAATTCAAAGTTGTCACTTTCTAATACCTCTCTCATTTAAGAAATAAATTCATCGACGTAGTGGTAACACTAGCCTCTACGGTTGACATGCCCGATGGAATAATGATTTCCCGATTGCTAGTTCACAAACAATACAATCCAACCCACTGCTACCACATTGAGCTCACCATCGAGGAAGATTCCGAAAAGGTTGCACTATTGTATTATAACATTTATTGTATCCTCAAGTATGGTTGATACCCTTAAGGGGCGAACAAAGAGGATCACATAACTCTTTGGAAACTTGCATCTTAGTATATAATTTGCAAAAAAACTCTATTCAAGGGAAATTTTAATGGTACCCACTTACAGTGTGTAATAGGTGCAAACATTGAAGAGATCATGCAGGAAATCCACAACGAGAAATGCGGACCCCATATAAACGACCCATGCTTTCCGAGAGGGATCATCCGATAAATCTACTATTGAACCACCATACACTATGACTACGCAACATACATTAATATATGTCTTAAATGTTTCCTCCTCATGAGTTAAACAACATTACTTCTCCATATCCTTTCTCAACTTAGGGAATCGACATCATTGGGCAAGTCAGTCCCAAAGTATCTAATGGGCATGAATTAACCACAGTCATTACTTATTACTTCATTGAATGAGTCTAATATGAGTCGTACACCATGTAGAAAGCGAAGGAAGTAGCCAAATTCATTCAAAAAATATATTTTGCCTCTGTAGGGTCACTCATGAGTTCGCATTTGATAGCGATCTCGATTTTGAAGTAGAAGTTACTAAATTAGTCGAAGTATAAGGATTGAGAGACATAAATCTTTACCATACAAACCATAAACAAATGAGTTTATTAAAGTTACAAATAAGAGCCTTAAATCCATCACTACAAAAATGACTAACAATTGTTGAGTTAGTTTGATAGAATTCCTTACTATAAAGGAAAATTTCACATTGAATCAGAGAATATTTTCAAAGAAAATATATTTTGTTTTGGAATTTTGTTCGAATGAACTTCACAATCGTTAAAATGAATTCATGGGTTTTATTCGAACGAGTTTGGGAAGCTCGTTCAAATGGGCTTCAAGCGATATTTGATTAAAAAGTTTCTGCTTGCCAGAATGGTCTCATTCAAACATCGTTCAAATGAAAATTGGGATGTCATTAGGACGACTTTATTTCCGTTCAAATGAGGTATCCAGTGTCTTTTTTTATTCGAACGAATTCTTTAAATATGCATGCCACCATTTTTTACTATTTCTTAATAAATTAAAGTGTTGGCATAGTAGTTTTCAAGAGAGGGTTTAGCAAAACATATTTCTAAGACAAAGCAAGAGCATCCTAAACCCTACTTTACTCCCTTTGTTTGACATCCAAGTTTTAACATAATATATTTTTTGAGATCTCAAGTTTAAGCACCAAATACCACTTTATTTTTCATCTTAGTCGGGTATGTTTCATGCGGTGGATTCCGTATTACATTGGGTGACGACTAAACTAGTCAAGAAGAAAGTAAGGTGGATACCGAGATATGGGAGGCACCTGCATTGTCATTGCCATTGGAAGGCGTCAAGGAGAAAATAGAGCATTAATTATTGAAGGCTTCGAGTATGTAAGTCTAATTTGTCCCATATATATATATATATATATATATATAAGTGGACTTGTGTGTCTAGGACATATGAGGTTTTCCCCATTATAGGTTTTCCTCATATGTGTCGAGGTGTTGTGGTTTATTTCTTTCTTTTATTCTTGAACATATCACCTAAATGCATGCCTAGGGAAATCTAAATTTGGTAATTAGTTTACACAACGCTTTGTTTAAAAGGTGCTTGATTAAAATTGGATTAATACTTTAGGAAAATTAAAATTTGGATTTTACTAATCTGTTTACCCTTTTTAGTAGTGCTAATATTTTTCATATTGGTATCAGAGCGGGTGCACCAATGTGACACCCCACCTAGTCTAATACCGATTGATTGGGAATTTATTACGTTGAACGAGAATCATATTTGATCTCATTCTTAGCATCGCTGTAAAAAACCAATTAATTAAATTAATATTCTACTAAGTACGCTGTCAATTTTAAATCTTGCTAACTTGCATAAGTAACCCATTCAACAATAGGGGAGTCTTGTTAAGGCTGGGGGTGTTACAAAAAAATCAAAGGCGTAACCCCTATATATATGAGGATAAACCACTAACCCATTTATCCTCAACAATCACAAATCAACACATAATATTTTATATAACAAATACTCAGATTGAACTCACAAATAACTCGTGTATAACTCAGACGATAATAAAAGAAACTTAGAAACAACCCAGTTAAAGGGATAGAGAAGTAAGCATTATGGATACACCTAATATCCTTCAATGTCTCTGGGTAGATAATAAAATCCTCCTAATAAATATCAACGGTCAGTGAGTAAACTTTAGTTTACAATAACTTTTTGATCTCTGGGAAGGTATTTTATCTCTCTCTAGCAATAACTTTTAGAAGAACTCTCCCTCCTCATAAGTGGTTGGTGTTGATGAATAGCCCCCCCACCTCTCCTGAGGTATCTCAATCATCATATATGTGAAAGACATTCTCCCCATACTTTAAGTCACAAATATTAAATGCCTGATGAGGCAGCCTGTATTACGTCAAAAACATTAAATGATAACCTATGCCTTTTGGCTACTAACTGTGCATCAGAGGAATGTCACAACAGTGGTAATCCACCAAACCATCTAATGCTCCAATACAATAGTGGTTTACTCAAGTTTGGATTGGACAACACGTAAGTGGTGTGTGACATTACTCAAAGCATATGTGACTTTTAGTAGAGGGCTATTTGGCTCGAGGCCCAATGTAAGATGTAACTTAAGGTTACGTTGGGTAAGACTTCTCAAAATGCGATCTCTTAGTGTATTACCAGGTGTATCTAAAATGGTTAAGACAAGATCTAACGCTGCCTTACTTCTCGATCCTACAAACCAGGTCCCTCTGAAGTTCACACGACGAGGTCATTCGGTAGAGCATGTAAGCTCCCCCAAGCCCTGCCAGGCTTGATCTCTCGTGTGTACCGTTTAACCTCACGATAAAAATTACAATCGTTACATCTTAAAATTAATATAATAAAAATATGACTTAACTAAGTAATAAAAACGAAAATAAAGATAAGCTCTCTCGGCAGACTTCCTCGCAGGTAGCCTTAAGCTTCCTCACTGAGCTTCTTCGCTACCTTCTTGCTTCTTCCTTCAATCCTTCTTTTGAGCTTTTTCTGTTAGGAGAGGGAGCTATCTCTAATCTTAAGATTACTTTCAAGCCCCCTACATTTTTCCCTTCGTGTAGATATTTGTTGTGAGCATAAGAAATGTCTGTAAACACCATCAACAAGGTAATATCGTATATTATGTGATTTCCCATTGATAATGTAGTTCAACTCGAGGCTCCTGTCGTCTACGAGTTCCTCGAAAAGGTTTGATTGGGTAACACATTTAAATACTTATTTGCACCCAACATGCTAAAACCAGAGGACATGGTTAACTACAACCTCTTGTGATGACCTCGGTGTACCCCATACCAAGCCACTTGACAATTTTCCCACTCCTAGTTTATGTAGTCTATACTGCCTAGCATGCCTCTGAAGCCAAGTTCCTCTTCTTTTGCGAGCAATCACCGTACCTCCCGAGGCATAGTTATTCTCAACTACAACGTCAAATATATAGCGCATACGTCGTCACAATATAACTTCAACGAATCTATGGAAATGCTCTTCGTAATTTTTACATACTCGTCAATTTAATCGGTAGGGCACCTGTATGCGAGCATTCAGAAAGCCACAATCATTTTTTGCTTGTTGCGCGTTGATCTCTAAAATGAGCGGAATTGCACTTTGCATTAATCGTAATATTTGTACATTTGAATTGGACGAAAACGATGACTTGCCAAGGGAATTTCCCAATGAAGAAGACATTGAAACTTGAGAAGAAAGAAACTTTAAATTGTAAGTAAATATTGAGCAAAATTGATGAAGGCGATGGTGTAAAAATTGAAATTAGGTGGTAATTTATAGCATTAAGTAAAAAACTAGCTGTTAGTCTCGCGACAAGTGGACGGCAAGGATCATTTTCCCGCGACAAATGGACTACTGCCGGGGATCCTCATTTACAAGCTGCCTTAGAGCAAAACTGGAAACATAGGAGGCAAAAATGCAATTTCCCATTTTGGGGTAACATATTTGGCCCTATGCATTGAAAATGATCTCACCTATCTCTCTCCCTTCATTTATACCTCTCTTTCATCTCCCAACCTTTATATCTCTCTCCCTTCAATTATCTCTCTTTTTTTTTATGTCAAACGACTATTTTCCCCATGTCTTATTATTTATGTTATTTGTTTTAAAGTTAATTTTTTATTCACATATTTTTTGCTCCCTTCAATTTAAATCGCCTGCACATCACGCAAGGCTAAATTCTAATATTAAACGCATTTTATTCAATAAAATTTGAGTCAACTATTCTTAGAGTTGGCCTAAACCACCCAAAAATATTCATTAAAAAACACTAGAGTATATTCTATAATTTTTCACCTTTTATTTTTCACCAAACCCATTTCAAACCCCCAGCCAAGATACCCATTTGATGATCTCAACCTCGAATCATCAGCCCATCAAATCCACTAACCCTTTTTCTTTTTCTTTATTTTCTTTTTCTTAAAAAAACAAAAATACAAAACAACAAAAACTAAACCCCCATTTCCACCCCTTCTCTTTCTTCATTTCTCTCGTATCATCATAACACCACCACTCTTGTACAGTCTCTCATACTATCACTTACCCAAAATTCCATCTGGGTTTTCTTAAAAATATTATCTTTTTCTCATTTCTTGAGGGTTTCAGCAATCACGCCTATACACACACACACACACACACACACACATACACATAGTGGGGTTTTGGTTAGATTTCACTATATTTAGTTATAGTTGTTGGTTTAATTTAATGCCTGTTAGATCTGTTCCCCTTTTTGTTGGATCCAAGGTTTCACCCAAGTTTTGAGAAACTTCATTTCACAAGGTCAGATCATCATATTTTAACTGTATTTATTGGTTTTGATAGGTTTGAGCAATACCCATTTTTCATTTTGAGCATTGGGTTTCAAATGCTTGGAAAAGTATATTTTTTTTTATAATGCAAAGTTAGTGGAAAAATGGTTGATGGGTTAGGTTCATTTGGGTGTTTGCTTAATGACATAAAGGAACATTTGATTGTTTAGGTCTCAACTGCTTAATCTTGGTGGAGAGGGTGGATAATGATAATGACAACAACATTATGTGATAGTTTTTGACTTTTTTTTGGGGGGGGCCTTTTAAGGGTTTTAATTTGGCAAATTCCCATGTAAAGTTTGGGTTTTTGAGGAATGAAGTAAATTTTTTTTTTAAAAATGGTTGGCATGAAATATATGATTTTTGAATCCCGGGAAGTGTGAAAGATTGAACCAAACGAGCGGTATAGGTAATGGGGAATGGGAGTTCGAGTGTTGTCGGGTGTTTCGCGCCTTTCAATGGGAAAGGCGGTGGCGTCGATGATATTGAGTTTTTGGAGCCACTTGAGGAAGGGTTAGGCCATTCTTTTTGTTATGTGAGACCCATGATTCTTGACTCTCCCGCCATTACCCCATCGAATTCGGAGAGGTTTACTATTGATTCGAGCACCCTTGATTCTGAAACTCTAAGTGGGTCGTTTCGGCACGATTCGATGATGGAGGATTCTTCTTTGGATGGGTTCAATAAAACGACGTTTAAAGCTATATCGGGTGCTTCGGTCAGTGCTAATGTTTCCACAGCACGAACCGGAAACCAAAGCGCATTGTTTGCAAGTGATGCCCTAGAACCTGCCGCATCATTTGAGAGCACGTCCTCTTTTGCAGCTATCCCTTTGCAGCCGGTACCTCGTGGCTCGGGACCTTTGAACGGGTTTATGTCCGGACCTCTCGAGAGAGGCTTTGCCTCGGGTCCTTTGGGATTTATGTCCGGGCCAATCGAAAAAGGGGAAATGTCGGGTCCTCTTGACGTTGCTGATAAATCCAACTTCTCTGCACCACTTGCGCGTGGCCGTAAGAGACCCGGGGGGCTCCACCGACTCATGAGGAGCGTGAGTGGGCCGATGAAAACCACCCTTTCCCGAACCTTTTCACGACACTCTACGGGGACCAGTTGGGCGCAACGTTTTCTCTCCCATCCGGTATCCCAATTCACATGGCACCCTAAGGAGCCAAAGGTCTCAAAAAACTGTCTCTTAGAGGGACCATTAGAAGGGGACTATAGAGAAACTCGAAACTTGCAATGGGCTCACGGTAAGGCTGGTGAAGATAGAGTTCATGTCGTGTTATCGGAAGAGCAAGGATGGTTGTTTATTGGGATATACGACGGTTTTAGCGGTCCAGATGCACCTGATTTTCTGATGAGCCATCTTTACCGAGCCTTAGACAAGGAACTAGAAAAGTTACTTTGGGACTACGAAGAGAAATCTGTAAATAATTTGCTTGAACCCGAACCCCTTCAAAATTGCAATTCCGAGGCTTGTAATCTAGAGTTTGTCACGTGTCAAAGTGAGATAGTTGTAGGAAGAGACGAATTGCAGGAGAGAGATAAGCTGCAATTGGCTAGTAACGATGAGCCTAGCTGCTCAGGCTCAGAATCTATTTTTACGCCGGCTGAAAAGTTAACTGGTTTAGGCAGGAGAAGTAAGAGACTATATGAGCTACTTCAAATGGAACGTGATGAGCAAGTTTCTCCATCAGTTCCAAATTCAGATATTTTTAGTTCTTGTAAATTTTTACGAGAAGAACAGTCAAGACCCAATGAAAATGATCTTAGCTATCACGGTGAAGACCCCTCTACGTCTGGGGATAATGCGGGGAGCAGGGTGGAATCAAATAGTCAAACTGATGTAGGTTCTCTTTCGGTTTCGGGGCAAAGGCAGAATACCAGAAAATCATTATTTAGTTCAAAGATTAAACAAATGTACTCGAAGCAGAAATCTTTACGTAAGAAATTGTTCCCATGGAATTATGATTGGCATAGAGAGGAAACCTGTGAAAAAGAAAGAATATCAGAATCGTTGAGACCTATTATGAGATGCAAATCGGGAACTATTGATCACAATGAAGTTTTAAGAGCAATGGCTCGAGCTCTCGAAATCACCGAGGAGGCTTACACGGAGATGGTGGAAAAGGCTCTCGACAAAAACCCGGAGCTTTCGTTGATGGGTTCGTGTGTTTTGGTGATGTTAATGAAAGATCAAGACGTGTATGTCATGAACCTAGGTGACAGCCGTGTGATCTTAGCACAAGAGAGACAAAATGATCGTCACCCTATTTCAACCCTCATGAATCGTTCCAGGGAGTCGCTTGTACGAATGGAGCTGGACAGAATATCAGAGGAATCGCCGATGCATAATCAAAATAGTCAAGTTCACAAGGTAAATAAGTACAGAGAGATATCTATGTGCAGATTAAAGATGAGGGCCGTTCAGCTCTCCACTGATCACAGCACGAGCGCGGAAGAGGTGCGTAAAAGATTTCTACTCTTTTCATGAAGGTTATTTCTAACTATTGTTTCATGATCTTCGTGTGGGTTTATGGATCTTTATTTTTAGCCTTCAACTTGGTGCCAAAATCCGTCTTGATAAATGCTTATTATGGTCCTTCCAAGTGATAATTTTTTTTTGGCTATTTTTGTTTGAAGATAGATCATTTGCCTGCATTTGAACTTTTTGCTAGTTTTCCTCTTCATATGATTGTCCTTGTTAGCCTGTTAATTAGACCATGCCCTTTTTTATTGTGTTCGTTTATTATGGGTTCGTGGCTAAACGGTGATTTTTTTATTGTGTGAAAAGTCCATATCAAGGGTCCACCAATTATCAATAACTTTGTGTCGGGTTATTTCTAACTATTGTTTCACGATCTTCTTGTGGTTTTATGAATCTTTGTTTTTAGTCTTTAACTTGGTGCCAAAATCCGTCTTGATAAATGCTTATTATGGTCCTTCCAAGTGTGATAATTTTTTTTTGCTATTTTTGTTTGAAACTAGATCATTTGCCTGCATTTGAACTTTGTACTGATTTTCCTCTTCATATGATTGTCCTTATGAGCCTTTTTTTTACTGTGTGAAAAACCCATATCAAGGGTCCACCCATTAGCAATAACTTTGTGTCGGTTTGTGTTGGGTTATTTCTAACTATTGTTTCATGATCTTCTTTTGGTTTTATGAAATTTTATTTTTAGCCTTTAACTTGGTGCCAAAATGTGTCTTGATAAATGCTTATTATGGTCCTTTTAAGTGTGTGATCATTTTTTTTTCTAGCTATTTTGGTGAAGATGGATCATTTGCCCGCATTTGAACTTTGTACAAATTTTCCTCTTCATATGATCGTGCTTTTGAGCTTGTTAATTAGACCATGCCGGTTTTTATCGTGTTCAGGTCTTTATCGGGTTCAGGTCTAAATGCGTGATTTTTTATTGTGTAAAAAACCCATATCAAGGATCCATCCATTAACTAATAACTTCATGTCGGGTCACCATTTCGGTTAACGATGTGCATGGATTGATGTGGGTCCATAGGGGCTTTATTGACATCAGGTGTGCGTGTGTGGATATTCCTTGGGATTAGCATGTCTCTTATTTATTTCCACGTTCGTCTTTTGCCCTTTTAGTATTTCATTATTAGGAGTTTTCGGGATCAAGGTTTTGAATCTTGTGAATGAGGCCTTTGCCTCCCTTTTTAAACCATTATGAATTGAGAAAATTTTGAGATTGTTCTTTACCCTGCTGCATGTGTATAGTCTATTGGAAACAAGAGATTTATTTTTGTGGTTGAGTGGTATAGAAATGATGTGGGTGTTGAATTTAACCTGAGCAAGATTATGTTTCATGGTGCTCGATAATGAAAAAACTTTCTCTTCGGCACATATATATTTATGCTGTCTTACAAATATGCAATGCCTCGATTGTTCAACATGATGGAGCTTTATCGAGGATGTATGGAGAAACTATAGCTTTTAGATTCCTAAGAAAATCATGTTTACAATCTAAGGAAATGGAAAAGATGAAAGAAAAGGAAGAGGATACCATTTGTAATGCCCATGCGATTTTTGGGTGGACAAAATATTGGTCTCCCTATGCTTTTTTTTTTGATAAATAAAGGTATTATTAGAAGACAGATCAAAAGAGGTGGCACCCAAAATACAAAGATATACATGTAAAACTCCCAAAAACGAATTCTCCCAACGGGAGAAGAAAAGGAGCGAATTCTTCCAAACGCTGTTCAGATACCGAATGAGCGTCTCTGCTCGAAAATTAAAAATAGAGTGATAAATGAAAATTAAAGACTAGAATATAGAGTAAATTACATTAACCCGTCGTGCTATTTTACTCGACAACCCACACCCCTGTAATTCAGATCCGTTTCGCCTAACCCCCGTTTGCTTGGTGTCCATCCAAATTTTAACAAATTCTGATCACGTATCATGCACAAGCTAGTTAAGTTTTATTTAATTTAATGACTAAAATCACCTTCTCTTAATTTATTTATAAATCATAATTTAAACACTAATCAGTTTCATTTAATCTAATTACTCTTAAATTAAAATACAAATTAGATCGGACCTCCTCCACCATCCACATCCATTTACTGTTTAGAAACTCAAAACCAATAAAAACCATCACTGTTTGAAACCTTTGTTTGAACCAAGATTCATAATCGAACCAAGACCTGCTTGCAACCAAAAAACCACCATCTATACATACAAACCATAGGATATCACCAGTTTGAAAGCCAGAAATCAAACTCAGTCTGCTTAATCAACAATTAAACCAACCATCTATATGAAACCATCCAACATAATCTGTTGTTATGTATCTGTATGAGATCTGTTCGTGTCAATCTAATAAAACACGATAAACGGAGCTTCCTTGGTAAGACTTAAAACTTGCTTTGTATTGCAAAAAGGGTCTACAGAAGACACTACAACGAGCGGACTACATCGAAGGTTCTGTTCAATGAGATTCTCCGTTTGGCCGACAATGATCTCAACCCAGCAGTTCTACCCCGTCTGTTATATTTCTGAGCGTGTGTAAGAAAGAGAAGAAAAAATAACTGTTGCAAAAGACAGTAATGGATACGGAAATAAATGAAGTCACTGACAAGCAGTGTTACAAACGCCAAGTTTTGGCCCAAAGTGTGTATTAAGGCGGGCAACGATGGTCAACGTTTTTTTTGGGTAAGGTGTGAAAAACGTATGTTTTTTTTGGGATAAGGCGTGAAAAACACATGTTTTTTTTTAGTATTTTAAAAAAATTGTATTTTAATTTGCAAATATTCATACTTATTTTTAAGCTATGTACCATTTTAGTATTTTTAATAGTCTTGTTATAGTTAAAAAATATTAAAAAATTCCTAAACGCCTTTTTACGCCTAAGGCCTGCTTAGGCTTCCAAGGCTTAAAGCTTGGCCTCCATGCCTCGGTCATGCCCCGTGTTTTTTAGAACCTTGCTGACAAGGTGAGATAGTGACACGTGATTCAGGGTAAGATCTAGTCTACCCATGTGTGTGTGTGTGTGTGAGAGAGAGAGAGAGAGAGTCTCCATGGCTTACGAACAAGAAATGATAAAAATGTTTTGTATTTATACAGGGATGTTATAGTGTGGGTTTGGGATTTATTGTATGTTATTTTTGGTGCTAGGTTGATTCACAATCAGGATAGTTATATTTTTGACCTTTTATTTTGACTTATTGTGTGGGTATTTCATTCTTTTTAACGCGTTATATTAACGGAATTGGTAGGCTGAATTGGGTTTAAACTAGAGAGGTATGGATTGTCGTTTGAATAGTACGAAGGTCTAGACCTGGCAAGATGAGGCCACACGACATGATAACATGACCCGAAATCATCAGTTAAAGGGTCGATGTTTAATGGGAAGGTGATAACAGGTTGACTTGTTATATACGTTGATGCAAAACACGAATCCATCCATACAGGACATGAGCATATAGAGGATATATGATTAAAACACGGCATGAACCAAATATACCACGACTCTTAACGAATTGGGCATGGGTGAAGCACTTTTTGACTTTAATATGATAATACATTACCCGACCCAACCCATTGGCACGACCCGCTGACCCAAAATAATACAGCGAGATTTAATAAAATTTACCCTAAAAAATTGCTGTACACCCTCACCACCTTCTTCATTTTCACCAAATAGGCAAAAAATGCACTAAGTAGCGACATCTCGCACTTCTATTAGTGGCCCTACAACTGTTTTATGATTTAAAATTTCTTATTAATTCGTCATCTTTACAGTCTTTTCCACCATTTAAATTCATTTGGTCAGCTGGAATTCATGTTTAAAAATGTGCGAGACGAATTTGAAGCTTTGTGCTGGGGCGAGGCGAAAGCTTTGAGGTGGATCGAGGATTAAGCTTCAACATGGAAAAAGAGACCAAATTATTATTAGAAAGTACTAATAAAACCACAAATGTATTGTAATGACTATTATGACAAAAGAACATCCATAATCAATATTACTATTACAAGAAATAGTAGCATCAATATTATTAGAAAATACTAATAAAATCACAAATATAGTGTAATGACTTTCATGACAAAATAATATCCATAATCATTATTACAAGATATAGTAGCATCACCATGTTCGTCATAAAAAAGGCAATAATCAATATCACGAAAGTAATTTATCATCATGAAACCGCTACAGCTATGCCACTGCAACCATCCTAGTTTTGTGTGTGTGTGTGTGTGGGGGGGGGGGGGGGACAGAAAACATAGACCGCTTAACAATCAAGTTAAAATCAATTCTCTCAATATTCTTTGATCATATTCATTGATCACCAATTACAGGGAGCTAAATAATATGTATAACCAAGGTCTGGGTCTAAATAACTGTAAAAGAAAAAGGAAAAAAATAGACCTAATTTGATAATTACCTAACCATAGTATTCCTAAATCAATAAAATATGCAACTAAAATAATTGTCTCGCTTAGGCACTATCCTTCCAAAAACTTAAGCCTCAAACGAGAGAGGTGTAAGCCTCTAATAAAAACCCTCAAGCGTAAGTTTCGAGGTGCAAGCTCTAAATGCCTTTTAAGCATTGGCCGAATTCTTTTTAAAGTTAAGGTATTCTCGTGGTTAGTCACCCATGTAAGGGTTGATTCATGTAATTTCCTGCAGAATTAATGTTCTAATTGGTGTCTTTCACGCAATGCATGCTATGTTGTGAAGAAGAGGTGGACATCAACCATCTCATAACACATCGTTCCTTTTCATGTTTCTCTTGGCATAAAGCTTCGAACCAGTTTGGGTTTATGGGGGCTCTCCCAAGGAAAGAGAAACACCTGTTCGGAATAGAGTTGATTAGACATGGTCACAAGGAGAAGAGAAGATGTTTGTGGGTACGGCTTATGTCGGCTCTTTTTTGGTGAGTTTTTAATGGAAAAATTTATAAATAGAAAGGAAAGGTTTAAGTAGCAATAACAATAATGGCCCTTGGTCATCCATTTACATCACGTACGTTAAAAGCCTTTGCATTTCCGTTTTCTTTGTTATTTTTGTCCTTAACAGAGTGTATAAAGGGATGAACCTGGAACAACAGTAAGGTTGCTCCATTGTGACCAGGAGGTCACAAGTTCACGTCAAGGAAACAGCCTCTCCGCATATGTAGCGGTAAGGTTGCGTACATTTAATCCCCCAGTACCCGCTTTGCCCTTTAGGAGAGTGTATAACATATAGAGATTATATACTGATTTTTTTGGGGTTATAAGGGGATACCCTTCCAAGGAAGGGGAAAAATGATATTATATATATATAACACATTTAAATATAAACAAACCAAATCTTATTTATTTATTCTAATTCATTTTAGATCCAACCGAAATAGGATTTTCGAGATAAGGCATTAACTAAACAAACCATGGATAAATCCAAGAGAACTGTTCTTAAATCCAAGCTATCTTGATTGTATATTCCTAAGGGGCCATCTAATCGCTTTTTGTACAATACTATTTTTATATCAATATAAATACTATTGTTTTCGATAAAAGTCAATGCCTCTTCTACGGTCCTTAGCATCACCAAATTTTTTCCAAAAGGAGAATTAAACACTTGCCACAACTTCCAACGCCATACAAACATAGTCAATTTCTGGACAGACTGAATCTGTCTCCACAAACTCATGTCCTTTGCTAAACCTCCAAAGCTATATATCAAACAAGGCCTTATTAAAAATTCCAAGGTCCTTCACCCCATCTCCTCTTAAAAGATGACAATCAACCTTCCATCTTACCCAATGGTACTTAAACTCCTCTTCACTGCCTTTGCATAAGAACCCCTTGCACATTTATCCAAACACTTCGTGACCGACATTAATTGCGGAAGAATAGTGGTGTGCATTCAGTTAGCTGGTCCTTTTCAACGAGTTTATTATTTGCGTAGTTATATTTATAAGGGTAAATTACACCAGGTGCTGAAAAAATGTTAAAAATTTGTTGCAAAGGGGATGGGGGAAAAAATCAATAGTTTAGGGGGTCTTGGTGTAACTTACCCTGTTTAATTACTAGCATACAACCCGTGCGATGCGCGGGCGTATTATAAAATTAATAAAAAATAGAACTTGAAAATTAAAACTAATCAATTAAAGAACCAACTTTGGATATAAACAGCAGCATACTAAGACTGTTTGTTGAGGTAAAATATAAAACCCATGGAGCACAATAATATAGTTAAATTTGTAAATAAATATAACAAATGAATCAATCCAACACTGCATAAAATAAGTTGTATAGGTGTACATATATAAAGAGAGCAAGTGGATGTATTTAGAGAACCTTGAGATTTCAAAATGTCTAAGATAGAATAATTCATATTCATAAATCATCAAAATAGAATGCAATAAAATCATTTCACTATATAGATTCATCAATATTGTAAATTGCTCCTAACATATGTTCTCTTTTCCATTTCCAAACTCCATACATCCAACGTGTCCTAAAAGAGTAAGATATAAAAAATATAGTAATAAAATGTGTTAAATTTGGAAGCAATGTCATCATTTACTACAATTGTCCCAATTTCAATATGTTTTGGGTCACATCTATATGTAGCTCACCACACATTTCTCCGCAGTCATCATCAATGCCAATTAATTTTTACAAAAAGGAAATATTCATGGGAAGCACAAGTATTTCAATCTGTACAATACTAATGAAATGGAAACTTGAAAATATATAAAAAACAATAACACTAGATTAAAAAAAAGAATGCAAAAGCCCCAATCAATTAACACTCATGAGTTGGCATCTATATGCTGTAAGTGAGCGATAATTAATCATATGAACCTTTTTACTTTATTTTACTAATGTTAGAGCAAACTTGAGTGTACCCACGTTGTAAAAATTACATCAATTTTTGGTCCTACTTAAATATCCGCAACAAATTAACTATATAGTCAAAGCCTTTCAAGTTTCAACATTCATAATCAAATGAATGGACCAAAATCTGTTTAGTCACCATTACCAAATAGATGATACATTTAGCAAAACGGAAACAACTGGCCAAGAAATTATATGCAAGATCCACTATAAGAGCAAAAAGTGAAAATTAAAAATACCAATACAATTTGAACTTTAAGAGAGAACTAACCAAAAAACGCGATTTTTTTTTTTTTGCCACAATGTTAAATATTTATGGTGGTGAAACTTAAAGTCATACCTAAGCAAATCAGAACTTGATGTCTGTCGAAATTGTACTCACTCTCAAGATACAAAAATGTGAAAACAAATAGATTAAAAAAAGGTCGTACCCAGTGCTCAAGGCTGTTTGGGAGAGGCGCATGTTGGCTGGCCTTACCCCCATATAAAGATTCTAGAGAAATATTAGAATAAATCTTTAATAATAAAATGAGTTCTACACCAAACTATCTATTATCAAATGAAGGCAGCATGTAAACCCATAACCATAAGACTTTCTATTGGAAAGAGAAATGACTTACTAAATACATTGAAGAAACCAGGACATGGCAACAATAGTAGTCCTTAAAATCAAGATAAAAAGCTTTAAATAAAAACCAATGCTAAAAAACCATAAAGTTGAAAATTAAAATTACATCAAACGACATATTGTCATGGGAACTCATACCCACATCCAATTGAGAGAAAAGAACCGGATTAGTTATGTATATAAAGAGAGAGATAGGTATCACTTACATATGAGCCGAAAATTCCATATCAGCTCAAGAAAAAAAATTGGGATCCTGGTTTTTCTTCAACCAGGGTATGTAGAGAACAAAAAAAATGAGTACATGCTTAATTTCTATGATGAATTTGGGGAGACGAATGGGTTCGGGACTAACTAAAGGACAACAATGAGTTGTGGGATTTCAAGGGTTAGATAGAAGATTAATTGACTTGTTAGTTCCCAATTGATTGAAACGAAAGGGGCTTGAGGTATGAATGTGGGGAAGACAAAAGGTGTCAAAAGAATGAACAAAAAGGAGAAAGGAATTAGGGAGTAGCAGAGAGCAATGCCACATGGATGAATATTGGGTTAGAAAAATTGCATGTAATCCTCCGTTTTATAGTATCTAATAGATTTTCTTCCCCACCCCTTAGATCAAGAAGATGCAATGAATATGATTACTTCAATGACGGGGTTAGGGGTATTTTTGTCTTTTGCCCAATTGAGATGTTTGTGGCCTTTATTCCTTTTTTGTAGTTAAACTCGTATTTTTACCATATTAGTAGTACATTTACTTTCCATTTACCTTTTAGTATCGTGTAAGCCCTATATTATAAATGGTTAGGTTTTAGAGTCTTCTTTTTGTTCAGAAGTGGCTTTTTGCCTCTTTTAGGGTGTTGCTCTAGGCACACTTCCCAAGGTTATCTAACTCTTGTACTCACTCATTTGGGATCATTACATTTGATAAAGAGAGAGTTTGTTCTATTTTGTGCTTGCCCTTGTGTCCCATTTGTCAAGTTATGTCGAATTGGTATTAGAACCACAAGCGCTCACCGCTGTCTTTAAACACAAAAATCGTAACACCTTAATAGCGCCCAAACTCTGGTCTAGACTGTTTTTGACTTGGAGCAGCTCTTAATGGCAAACCTAACTAGGTTCACAAAATGACCCCACTCCTCATCTCTCTACTGAACTCGAGCATACGCATCAGTATATCAACTGAAGTGATACTACTCTTACTAAGGACATCTTCGATAGTACTAGTGTAAAGTATGGTATGTAATAGTTTTGGTGCTCCAAAATAAGTGTACAAGCCTTTCACAACTAAGCAATGTGTAAAGTACGTCTGTAAACTACAGACCCATCTGAAACTGTTAAATACTTTAAACATCAAAGTTTTCACGTTACAAGTCCATTTTGAAAGAAATTGGTATTGTTGACATGCCCCCCACTTTACTCATATTTATTTGTTATTGGTCCACTTTTGAAATCCAATTTTAGTGAAACTGAAAGCAACTATCGGATCATAAAGCGGAGTTCTGTATAGTATTTGTGTAAAACACACTTTTCACAGGTTACCAACAAGCATTAGAGATGCTCTAATCACTTCCATAACTTAAATGAATATAAAAGGGGAAAGATGATCTGTGACAAAGAAATACACAACTGCTAAAGAAAACGTTTCGGCGTGCCATTGATGTCAACAAAAACCACATGGTGGAGATACACAACGAGACCAAATCAGCTGTAAGATCAAACAAGTTATGGCAACATTAATTGATGCTAAAAAGATTATAAGGGGCCTTATTTTACTATAGCTTATTGGCTCTACCATAACCTTTACTAATACTATTAAAAATTAAAGACGAAAACGAAAGGAGAATCAAAATTCGAAGACGTTATAATTTATCCCCCAAACTCTTGAATTCACACCTCTCACCCGTAAAAAAAGAGTTCTACCCCGAACTCAATTTGGGATCCCATCAGTGTCAAAATCGACCACCTTGGTCGACACGGTAGAAGTAGAACCCCCCGAGTAGTGTTGCCCAAATTTCGTTTGGCCAACTTTTGTGGCTCATAGATTAAAGTTCCCTGGGTAGAGCCCAAAATTTTCCAGTCCCAAGAAATGAATTAAAGGGGTTGCATCTTTAATTGTACCAAAAAATAGTACTGGCACAGTTTCCTTATGCATCACGGTCTGCTCCTGCCACCCCCTTGTGCTCATTAAGCTCAAGACCAGGCATGTGCCAACATCCAAACAAGGCCCTATCAGCCTTTAGGTCCCTAAAGAAAACCCTAGATGCCAAGACTGGACCTCGACCTCCCTATTGCTTGATGGCGGTTATGACTGTTGCCGGCTCCACTCTGCCCTGTCCCATCTCGCCGATGTGATCACCTGCATGCTCACCTTCATCTTTCTGGTGTTGATGAGATCTGACAACCTCGTCTGGTTTTTCATCGGAGGGAAAAGGCAGCAATGGCAACTTCGTCCCTCTTCTCATCTTATTCATCGCTGATCATTTTCCTCCAGATATCCTCTCGACGAATCTCGTCAACTCCACCTCTAGAAATTGTGAGCTTCTTGCTTGTCAATGTCACCTACGACAAAATCAAGAGGGGTCAACTCTGTCAGCGGTGGAAGAAGCCTCGATGGGTTGACCCACCATTGGGCTACGTTTTTCGATTCTACCAAAGTCGCTGGGGTGTTTTTTAGCCTTCGGAGTTGGAGGTCGACTTTTTCTCTCTGGTCAAAGGTAGGATTCTTTGAACTTGCGACAATGGCTAGAGTTTATTTGACGACAACTTGACTGATAGTGGTAGTTGTGTGTGTGGTGGAGGGGGGTGGGGACAAAGGTGAAGAAGTTGTTGAGATAGCCTGCTTCTGATTGGGAATCCAGCATTTTTTAAAACATTTATTGATTAACTCATTTTGTTGGCCAATCCGAGTTGTAGCCATTACTCGAAGAACTTGCAAAAGAACTACTCAAATCGAACGAGGATTAGGTACCAATTTGATGTCGACCATAGAAGACTTACTCACTTGACACACACACATAATCAATAGGGGTTTCGCTCTTTCAATCCACTCTCTCATATTCAAGTACTTAACTAATTACAAACGAGAGAATTACAACTAATTGTAGGAGACCCATGTTCTCGGGCTCAAAGTTAAACTAATATATAAATATACCTAAATATCCTTGAATGAAAATCCATTAGGATATTCTTATTCTTACTAAATGAAAGCACTAAACTAAATACAGACGTTTAAATTCGTGCCTTCAAACGATTGAAAACCAATTGAATGAGCTGCAATCAATCCAAGCATCAAACGAGGTTGGAACACAAAGATTTTGACAAATGGAACCTTGGATCGATTGACGACATGCTTCGATTGATATAATGTACTGAAAGCCGATGTCTCCATCTATCTAAGCATCGGTTGAACATGTAATGAAGAATTCTGGATGTTCTTAAAATGACACACGTTCGATCGATCAAAGCTGGCCTTAACTTGATTAAATGTTAAATATTCAGAATTCATTAATTGAGAGCAACAAACAATATAAAACATTTATCAATTTTGTTAAAGCCTAATGCTAAACTACCTTTACCTAAAAGATTGAACATTGAAAACTTGAACGCAGTTTCTCTTCGGTCTTTATCACAATGGTGTATGACCTAAGACAACTTGGATTCAATATATTTGGCAAACGGAATAAAACCAACACTAAACATAGACCTTTCACCATCAGCTGCCATAAACACTGCCTTCCTTGTATCAAACTAGTTGGTAGATTTAGAAGTTCACTACGTGACCATATTGAACTAGCGGCAGCTTAAAACCCTTGAACACATACTCAATTTTAATTAAGGATGCTTTGTCCTGTTCTCCATGATCTCATCTTGTACGTATAGGATCACAAAATAATAAATACTAAAGCACCCTTACTACTAATTAAGGGAACATCTCAAAGAATACTTCTTAGTTTGGTAGCTAAAACACTGAAATAAAATAATTTGTAGTTAAACTATTTGCGTGACACGTGCACATCATTTGGTATGGATGATATTAGTAAGAATTTTTAGGGATCTAAATAGTGAAAATTTTGGGGTTCAAATTCATTTTTCAGTTGACATTTTGGGGCCTATAGTCCAAATCATCCCCCACCCCCACAAAAAAAAAAAAAAAAGAGTCTGAAAACTCAATTATCAGAGATTCCAGTGGCCATATGACAGACAAATTTATTTGTATCTGGTTGTGGCCTGCACATTTCTGATGTTTTAAGTCTTAAAGGACTTTGCTACTTGCTCAAGCCTAGACAATCAGGGTCAGGTTCAGTTTTGACGAATGCTTGCTGCACAATGTCTGAATTGGGGTTCTCTATAATCGTGGTTTACACAGGTTTATTCCTATTTGCATGATCATTTACCAGTTTTGGGATGCATTTTTTGCAACATGGAAGTCATAAAGTGGGGTTAATGTCTTCCTTTTCAGAGACAATTTTTTTACAGTGACAACGATTTATCGGTACGAATGAAGTTAGTATTGTGTGATGGCAGTGCAAGGAGTGCCGTGCTTACATCATGCACTTGCAATAAATTCTCTTTGGGTACGTATATACTTACACTAGTGTGTGTATATATATATTGTACCGCGGCAGATCTCGTGCCCAACGAACCTTGAATTCATGTGACACATTCGTGCCACCATTGGTGGACGCCGGCAGGCATGCCTCTGATGACCGTTATGACTTTCAAAGTTACATTATATTTTTCGGTGACATTTATAAGAACTATTTCCACGGTACTATACGTACCCGCGTTTATGATATCACCTGTACATGTACTCGTGCTTGCGACATAGTCGTACTCATGTTCACCATATTGTCCGTTCCTGGCCTATCACTATCTATACCCGCCGCGTTTAAGACGTTGTCCATATTGGTGGATGGTGTCCATCAGATTACTGTAGCTTTGGCAAAGAAATGTGATGGGCACAGGCCATTCAATCTTTAGAATCAATTAATTAAACATCTTTTTGATTAGTTTATTAACTGTTGCTCTAACTTATATTGAAGTTTTTTTCACGGGCCGCTGTAGAGTAAAGAGAGGGCCGTGAGGGATGTGTGGCTTAATTTTAGGAACTGGATTTGTGTGTGTGTGTGTGTGTTGGGGAGGGGGGGGTATCCTAATTCTATAAACCTGTTAATTTGGGTTATTTGATGTATCTGGTATTTGAACGTGAAGTAGGCTAATGCCGTCCTCTAATTTATTGAGCCAGTAGTATCTACGAGAATAATTTTACACACTTGGTTAACTGATGCAGGAAGTTTTGAGGATAAAAGCCGAACATGTAGATGATAACCAAGCCATTTTAAATGATCGTGTGAAAGGGCAGTTAATAGTTACCAGAGCCTTTGGAGCTGGGTTCCTTAAGAAGGTCAGTTCAACAGTTATTTCTTAGCTTCATAATTAACTACCGGTGTTGAGTTTCATAATTTTATGTTTATTGGGCTTAACCCACTGTATTAATGCCATATTTGGACTTAACTCCTCAAAGATGAAAATTAAGATATAACCCCTCAGAAATGGACGGACCTAGTGACCGTTAAAAGAGCCCCACTAATATGTAATTTGACTTGTCCCCCCTGATATTTTATGGACAAAAGTCCCCTCTTCCCCCAAATCAAAAACCCCAATTTTAAAGAACCCTAAAATGATTGCACAAAATTAAATACAAATTATATTTATATAAACAATCATATTGATCCAGATTCATATAATCTCAAATTGTGATCCAGATCTTACTTTTAAATATTGTACAATCCAAGTATACCAAATTTATCTATATTGCACATAAATTCTTAGAAACCTTATGGAATCCCATTTTTTTTTTGTGATAACCCTGAACCTCTACACGAATGAGCCATTTGGACTCGACGCTGTGTCAGAGCCATTTGCTGGGGGGTTTTGAACTCAAGACCTTTGGCCTAAACGAGTCGCGCCTTACCACTGGACCAAACAAGGGTGGATCGATGGAATCCCAATTTGGACTGTTTGACTAGTACTAATCTTGAGTTGATTCTCAACCCTGCATATTCAATTATTCGGTGTTGTATCTTTTACTCTCATGGCCCTTTCCAATGCGTTTGTACCCATGACACAAAGAATCTACTACCCCCTTTGTCCAAAATTATGAGTCCATGTCTTTATTGTGTACAGATTAAGGATACTCTCAATCAACGGCCAAGATTAACTCTAGTTAATCATCGTGGAACTTGATTCGTTGATTATGCCCCCAAAAGGAAAATGGACTCTTAATTTGGGACAACCCAAAAAGGAATAGTGAACTCTTAATTAGGGACGGATGGATATATAAAGCGAGGCTTTTCTTCGGTGATCCCCGATTTTAAAGTCCTTCAGAACTTAATTTCCAATACAGCCGTTTCTCTAAAAATGGTCACCACTCTCTCTAAACAGTTCTCAATTCCAACCCACTCTTTTACTTGCATGCACGTAATGTGTGCCTCAACCACTACTATTATAAAATAAGACCATGATTTACTTAAATATCCTTATTAAAGCAAAACCCCCCCAAAAAATTCTTGTATATATTAAGCATTTGTTTATCTTGCTTCTTTCCCTTTCATTTTTCTTTTGGTTGGTTGTTATGCTATTATATAACAAAGGATTTTTAAATACATTGTTTCGGGCCAGTAACCCACCCCTCTCCCCTCTCTTTCTCAAAGGCTCATTAACTTTGCTTCAGCCCAATACTGATCTCTTACAGAATTTAAAGAAGCAGCAGAAGAGAGTTTGAATTGCTTTGATTTGCAAGATGAAAACATAAAAAGAGCAATAAGATACACACACACACACATATACACACACACACACACACACACACACACACATGTTGGATGCTTACAATGTGTGTGCAAACTTTAATCAAGTACTAGAAATGCGTGTTTATTGCTAAATTTACATTTTCAAGTTCTTGTGACAAATTATATCATGTTCCCTTACTCTGACAGTACAAATTATAGACACGGGTGGCTGTATTTTAGTGTCTGTCTATAAAATGTGGTTGTACACATAATCACTTTTAATTTGTAAAACATTTCATGAGGATTAGGTCGGGACTCGGGAGAACCATAAAGCTTAATTTTCTGTGAGTGTGTTTGGGGAGAAGAGCGGTGGGATGTTCTTCACGTTTATTGTTTTTTAATTATGACCCCTGAGATAATTGTCTTATTAGACATATCCCCTAGAATTTCAGAAATCAGACTTAATTACCTCCCCCTCCCCCAACCCCGCACGCATGCCCGCACATGTTTATTAGCCCACTTGCCGTTGGGTGGGGGGTGGGAGGTAAGTCTGATTTTGAAACTTTAAGGGGTGTAAGTCCAGTTATGCAATTAGCTTGGGGGGAGTAAAAAACGTATTTTTATTTATTTATTTATTTTGCAATGATGACGACTTTGACCGTGCCCCCTTAGATAATTGCATAATTTGACGCATGTGCATCAGCCAACTTGTACCTCATGCTACATCTGTTTTTTGAGTATGTGGGGTTGGGGGTGCGGGTGGGATTTTTTATATAGTTTTTTTGGGTTTAGTCCCATTTCCAAAGTTTTGTTAGGAGCCATCCCATGTAAGTTCTGTGACCACCCACAACCGCATTATAACTGCCTCTAACCACCCCTCTTCCTTTCCGTAGAGAATAACACTTGTCACATAGTAGTTACAACAGGACCAACAACTTAAAAAACAAAAAACATGGGAGTGGGTACAAATCAATCTTTAAAATTGAGACTAAATACTTGCGCTCCCTTTTTTAAATTGTGTTTGTGGAGTGGGTCTAAATATGCAATTTCTCAAGGGGAAATGTAGAAATTTCTTTTATTCTTTTATTTTATTGCAATGACGAGGATTTAGTCAAATCATCTTTAATACTGGGTGCAGCCAAGATGCAACGAAGCTCTTCTCGAGATGTTTCGGATTGATTATGTGGGATCGGCTCCTTATCTTAGTTGTATCCCTTCCGTTGTGCACCACCGGCTTTCCTCGGGTGATCGTTTCCTGGTACTCTCTTCTGACGGGCTTTACCAATATTTCAGCAATGAAGAGGTGGTTGCCCATATCACGTGGTTCATGGAAAATGTCCCGGAAGGGGATCCTGCGCAGTATCTCATTGCAGAGCTTCTTTTCCGTGCTGCCAAAAAGAACGGTCAGTATATCTTCTTCACTAGGTATTTTTAGGCCTGTTTAGTTGCGGGATATTACTTTCGGTTTTCTATTTACAATTTTCATCTCCATTTCTAATTTTCCTTTATAGAGAAATTTTAGAAATCTAGAAAACACAATGTAGTTTGGTAGAAATAAATGCTTGTTTACAGAATGGAATTTATTGAAAATTTGGGGGTTAAATGCAATTTACACAAAGTTTGACTTAAAAATGTAATTTATGTAAAGTTCAGGGGCCAAAATGTAATATAAGGGAAGTTTAATGGTCGAAATGTAATTATGGAAAGTTTAGTGGTCAAATTGTAATTTTTTGACATAGGGGGTCTAGATATAATTTCTAGAAAGTTCAGGTGTCTAAATATCATTTTGGAGTTAAAAGGTGTTTTGGAAATTTGGTGGAAACTTGTTAAAGTGTGGTTTACAGATTTTTCGGAAAATTGGAAAATTTTGAAAAATGTTTTTCTAACTTTCCTTTTGGAAAAATATTAAACTTGAACGCATATTGTAATTTTCCATTTCTGTAGAAAATAATTTTTTTTGGGGGAAACCACCTTATTTCCCCTAACCAAACAGGGCCTTAACGTTTTGGATCTCCTTAAATTTCTTAATGAAAGCTCTCAAGGAGATCGAGTAGACGAAAATCACTTCTAGCTTTAAATAAACTTAAATTTGGAAAATAACAACTTGTATTGAAGACTTCATCTAATTGCGGTACCAATGTGGCGAATACCCTCCCTCCGAGCACCACGTTTGAGACATAAGAAACAATAACGGAAAATGAGAAAGCAAACATATATGTGATAAAAGTCATCTCAATTTTCTCCTTCCCTTGGGGATCTACAAAAGCCTAGGTGCCTAATACAAAAAAATGTAGATTAAATAATTTTTTTTTTTGAGTTTAATACATTACTAATTTTTGATTTTAGACTTTAATACAACTTAATCAGTTTATTAGACTTTAGTACAATTTTCGTCATTAAATATCACCAAAGGTCACTTTTAAGTGACGGAAATTTCACATTTAGCGATGAAAAATGTACTAAAGTGAATAAATTGATTAAGTTATATCAAACTCTAAAATCGAAAATCAGTAGTGTAAAGTAAAAAAAACCCAATAAAAAATTAATAATGTGTGTGCTACACACTTTATATGGTACTCAAAACAATCTATATAATAGTTCCAAGCGAATTGTGAACCGAAACATTGTCTCTCCTAACATACTGTGTCGCGGGCGCAATAGTGAACCGCATATCACGTACCAATCTCCGTTATTTTCCTTTCGTCATGACTATTTGGAGTTGGCTACACTTAAACCTTGCAAAATTTCACACAACTAGAACTGACATGAAATGATAAGACATGATAGTTTACCGAATGGGTTTGGTGCCCACGTCACACGTTAAAAAACGTTATAACTTGATGAGATCTATTAATGTAAGTAAATAAGCAATATTGTTAATGCATAAGAAATAAGAAATATTGTTACGTAAATAAGGAAAGGGTTTTTGACTTAAATACGTTATTGGTTTTTTTATTTTGGACTTGTACAACTTAATCAATTATTAGACTTTAGTACATTTTTCGTCGCTAAATGTTCCCCCACAATCACTTTTATTCGGGTTTTGCATATGATTTTTCACCATATAATTACGTCACTTGTTTGGACTCGAACACGATAAGCCTCCAACACAAAAAAAACTCGACACGAACATGACTCAGCACGACCAGTTCTCAAGAATAAATCTAATTGATGCTCACCTTTAATGATAAATTTTCATTCAACAATGACCTCTTTTTTGATTGTTGTAGGAATGGACTTTCACGACTTGCTCGACATTCCCCAGGGAGATCGACGTAAATATCACGATGATGTTTCGGTTATGGTAGTTTCACTTGAGGGGAGGATTTGGAGATCATCGGGATAATTCTCTTCATATTTACCTAATGTCTCAATTTTATGCAACTTTTTCTTCAGTTTTTCTTTCTTTTTTTACCCGAAACGAGGAGTAATTCATCGATTGCCTTTCCTACCAGACTCAATCTCGAAAGCTATTGGAGATGCAATATTTTGGTGAAAAAAATATGGCGCCATTTAAAAAATTCATCCATGATTGGCCCCTAAATTTTAACGGGACCATCAGTTGACTATTTTGACCATTGGTTCCATATTAAGTTATAAAAATATCTCAATAATAGTAAAAAAGAATAGAAACTCCACCAGGCCCCCAATTCAATGGGGGCTTTTTAGGATTTTTTTTTTTGAGTTTTATGATTTTGTATGTTTTTTATAATTTTCTGGATTATTTTTTTAACAGCTGTTCTGGGAAGTTTTGTTTATTTTTTAGGATAATTTTTTTGGGAAAATGTATGTACCCTTGTCTGGGAAAAATAATAAAAATTCCGGAGATATTTAATATTGTTAATTTTTCAAAAAAAGTGTAAATAATATGGTTATCTAAATCATTAAAATTCCTCAATGCAGTAACAAACAAACCCAGGAAGAAATATAGCAATGTTTTTGCGGCATTCAAGTAATCATAACTAAAATATGCATACCAGACTCAAATATTTATTTTAACACATACTTATAGGGTGGGAAATGCTCAGGCAAACCAGAGTTTTATTTAGTTATATTTTTTTTAATTAAAAATTATAATAAACTTTTATTACGAGTATTTTTGTAACAATATTGTCGATAATGGTTAACCAACTGTCATGTCAAAATTGAGGGTCAATTATGAATAAATTTTCCGGAGGGTCTATCGTGAAATGAACATATTCTTCACGTACCAAACATCAAATACCTCAAAAATTAAATGACAATTAATGTTTAGTCCCTATGAGCTAAGCTAAATGAATTTCTCATTTAGTTTTCCTTATTTTTTTTATGTTAAAAAATGCCCCTTGTGTATCTATTTTTGACAATTTCTTTTCGGGGGGAAAGGCTATAGTCAATATAGTTTAGTTTTCTTTTAGTGTTTTTGTTGTTTTAAATTATTTTTTTAGGATTTATTTATTTTTGGTTCAGTTTATAGTGTTTTCATTTTTTTTTTTTTTTGGGCTTAGCTTTTAAAGGGTTTAGTTACATAGAGTAGACGCTTATAGCTATATAGTTGGACACCTTAAATCTTGAAATATTGGATATTTTCAACTCTTACCTTAATGTTTCATATGGTATGATAAATCTTGAAGTACATTTAGGACTCGTTTGGCAATCCAATTCTAAACCTTGGAATTGGGTTATCAAACGGGCCTTTAGTTTTGCAGTTGGTACTTTGAGCTTAACTTTGTCAAATAAAATTAACCGAATGCTGACTTAGCAGCTAATTTGGCAAATAATGTGGAAAAAGTGTTATTATAGCTAATCAAATTATGTCATGTGAAAAATGACATGAGAAGAATAAAAAAAAGTAAAAAACTCTTAAAAGTAGAAAAAGTTGACGATATTTGAAAAGTCATATAAACTGAAAAAATCAGAAAAATCCCTTAAAATAGAAAAAACAGGAAGGAAAAAACTGATAAAACTCATTTAAAATTAGAAAATAAAACTTTAAATATATGAAAAAGGAGAAAAAACTTAGGAACTTAATAAAAAAAGGATTAAACTAAAACAGATAAAAAAACTTAATTTAAAAAATAGAAAATTTTAAAAACTAGTGAAAACCTTTGTTTTTAAGAATTAATTAGAGAAGACCGTAAAATAGGGAAAAGAAAGAAGATTTAGAAAAAGAGAGGAAAACTAGAAACTTTAAGAATTGGATCATGTAAACAACAAAAAAATGATTTACCTTTCTCGAACTTAAAAATTGTGTTTAAAAACTAACCCGCCCAGCATCATCCCTTCCCCCACCCCACCTTCAGTCGCCGGAAACAAATGAGGGGCTAACCACCCTCCCCACCAACTGCCATCGCCATGTTGCGTTTTTGGTTTATTATCTGAGCAAAGAAGAGAACTGGAAGCATTTTTTAAAAATTCTTTTCTGATTTCTTTTGCTTTTTTAATTAATCAAAGATAGATAATTCTTTATTTGCCACACGATGCCATATAATTGGTTTGTTTCAATATTTTTGTATGTAACTTGTGTGGTCAGATGCCATGTCATCAATGTTAGACTTTTCTAACAGGGTTAGGCTCAATGTCCTAATTGCGTTACTAAATGAACTTTGCGATTTACCATTCCAATTTAAAAAATAGGATCAAATACCAAAAAGTCTCTCAAATATTTTTTAATATACATTTAGTTCAAACCTTTTATTTTATATTAAAAAGTCCCTTATTCTCTTATTTTTAAAGATCCGTGCCAGCGTCGTGGTAAAACCTTTTTGGCATGGTGAAAGACTTTTTGGTGCAAAATAAAAAGACTGGACCTAAATGTGTATTAAAAAAAGTTCGAGGGACTATTTGGTATATGTCCTTTAAAAATATTGGGAGCTGTTATTTCCATCCCGAAAATTCTCCCAAATACCAAACAAAATGTAAAATAATTTTTTACTTCAAAACGCCAAAAGTAACAGTACTTTTTTTTAGTTGAACTTATTAAAATACTCCTAATCAAAATAACAAATGACACCCTAAAATAATTTACCTCTTAAACTAAAAATAAACTTTTGGTATTCTCACTTACACCAAGACTACCACCATGTCATCCAACAACCCACGACCAAAATCGCCACACCACCACTACTCTCTAGTTTAGCCACCAACAACCTTCTTCATTGTTATATGCTATAATTTTCTTGGTTTCTTGGTTGTCATGGACTGTTTTACAAGCCAAAACCTTAGTTATCATAAATGGGACCTCAACAATCCACACGAAACAGTGATCGCTGATCTTATGATCTAATATAATAACCTCCACTATATTCTACCATCTTTACCGACGTGTGGTACACGGTCCCGATATCGAACACAAACCCCCCATTCGATAGATTCACAACAAGTATATGTGTGTTCACACACACACACAACACATCATATATGCAATTACCATATAGGAAGCCGCACCTCTCACGCGTCCATCCAATCTAACCCAATTCCCACAATGTCGGATTGTGTTATAAGCTAATATTCTCAATTATTAACTTTCTCCTATAGTTGTAATAATTTATGTATTAGGTTCATAGTATAAAAACCTCACTTATGCATTATATCAATCATCCCTCAAATGGATAACCTCTAATATACTCGAATCAAATCATCCCTCAAATGGATAATCTCTAATATACTCGAACCAACTCGAAATAACTCCGCAGTTTGTTTTCCCCAACTCAACACAAACTAACTTAAGGACTGAATCGATTAGCGACGAGTAGTAGGCCCAGATTTGCCTAAAAATGAAGATTTTCTCCCCCAACTTCTATTAATGAGTACTAAAGCTCTGTAATTTCACTTCAACGATACTAGAATTAAATTTAAATATAGGAACAAGTTTATATTGATTCCTAATCTTCGTAAACAAATTAATTCATCAATTTTAAGGGTTAATCAATAAAGGCCACCTCTTTGCCTAAAACATCAATACGTAATAATTTTATTTCAATTTCAGAATAAACATTCAAATTAATACATGGATCCAATTGAAAAACGTGAATGAATCCTAAAACATGGATTCTAACATGGTTTTCAATTATTATACTACAATGATTTTAGGTTTAATCACCAAAATATCAACTTTCAACGTGAGTTTAATTGATAACTAATCCTAATTAGTCCCAAATAATAACATAATTAAGATAATACTAATTAAATCCCCAAACATAAGTCCAAAACTTGAAATCAGCATGGGAAGATGTGGAGGTAAAAATATCTCAAGCTAAAAGATATGATTCCAATTTGTAAAAGCGAAATAATTGCAAGGGTGGTTTCAAACAAAAATTGCCATAGCAATTTTAAATGCGGAAGCTAATTTTAAACATACTTTATCGTTTTATCCTACACATGCATCTATGGTGATAAAATAGATAAATCAAACAAGCGCATATGATAAGGCGAAGTTTTAGGAAAAAATCCCAAAGGAAAAAACATTTTATTCACTTAGAATCTTACGAGAGAGTCGACTTACAGACTACTTGATATCCCCCACAAGTATAACACATTATTCTTAAAAAATCTCCAAGGAACAACAAATATGATCCTCGTAAGAATCACATGACCGTAGTCATTCGTTAGCCTTAGCTTTCGTCTTCAGTAGTGAATCCCCGCAGGTATCACTAGTTATCATGGAGATCCTCTCCACAAAAGGCGTATACAAAGATACAAAACTTTCTAGGATTCTAAACTAATTCACAAGAACAATATTACATGATATTTTGTTGTGAATTAAATAAGTGTTTTTCAACACAAAACTTGAAGAATTTTTGTATCAGATATACAAATACGTTTTTGCAAAAGTCTTAAACATTCTGAATCACGAAACATGTATTTATACAAAACTTATGGCGGCGCGTCATTCGAACGAGATCAATAGGTCGTTCTAACAACATAATCATGTTGTTCGATCGAGATGTAATCTCGCTACTAACGACCTAAACAAAATCAAACCACCAGCATGTCGTTTGATCCAAGCATCAAACAAGGATCTAACAAAGGTTTAACAAACAGTGTGCAAAACATACAAAATTTCACAGAACCCATACGTTTTCCTGCACTTGATTAACAAAGGTTTCCAAAGTTAAAAACAACCTTTGTGTTTACAAGATCCGAGTTTACATACCATATGTTATAGAGATCTTATGTTTGCACCACAACATCATTCTTTACATCATTCGAAGAATTGATTTCATGCGGTGGACTCCCTACTTGTTGATTGACGATTACTCGCTGTATCGGTGGATACCGAGGTACGCGTGGACTCGTGTGTTGTGGACCTAGCGTAGGTGGCCTCCTGCATTTCACTGTGGAGGATAGATTGAAGAGAAGAAGAGACGTCAAGGCTTGTAGGAATCGAGTCATTGTGTAAGTCTACTGTCTGTTCTTTGTAAAACCATATCATAGTGATTGTCTGGCTTGGACCGTCCGAGGTTTTTTCCCGTTATGGTTTTCTCGTACATCGACGTGTTTTGTGAGCATTCTTTACTTTATCTTACTTAATCACACTAGATGCATGTTTAGGGTTATAAGTAATTAGTTTAGTTCACAAAATTAGTGCTAAATAAAATTGGAAAAAGGGTTTTGGAAAGAAAAAATATTTTTACCTAAAGGACACAAATAAAGGGACCGCCCCCGTTTTTACAGAAGAACATGATTTTAAATTAATTATATATTATTTAACTATGTTGTAAGAAAATTCTTACTTTGGGTTTGAAGATTGAAGAACCCCTTTTTAAATCCCTTTAATTTATCCTCTCCAAGCTTTGTTTAATTCTCCCAGGTGATTATGATTGCCAGGGTTTAGTTTAGTTGGTAATATAATACTAATGAAATAGTCGTAGTCCCTTTAAAAACTCTAATTTCCGTACCTCTTAATGAGGCCTGATTTTGGGCCTTTAAAATAGCCCAAAATCCCCCTAAGGCCCAACTTAAGACGTTTAAAACACATTTTTTGGGAAGCGGGAAAGAGACCCCCACTATTTATTAAAATTAGGAGAAATAGCCTCTATTAGATGACACTCACACGCATGAAAGAGAGGTTAAAGCAAATAAACTTAGGAATTTATCACATTCCCATTACATCAAACAAAAGAAAATAAACTTGAACAATTCTAAGAATAGGAACACCTAGTCAATCTAAATTGAATAGGCCTTTAGCAAGGTGAGGGAGGTCATTAAAGTGAATACAATTGGACTGGACAGTAGAAGATGCCAAGTTTGCAAGAGCATCTGCCATAGAATTCTTCTGCCTCCATATATGAGAAATAACCACTTGTTTGTTCTCAATCATTGCCTTAATATCCTGAAAGTATTTCCTAGCACTCTAAGGTGGTTTCCAAATCCTAAGAGCCATGTTGACAACTGCCAATAAGTCTAATTCAACATAGAGCTGAGCAAAGACAAACCTAATGCGTAAATCAATGCCTTTCTTAAGAGTCATCACCTTTGCCATTAATCTAGAATGATGGATTCTGTACTCGTAAAAAGACAATTTGAAGCAACCATTTTCTCCTCTTATAATTACACATATTCCACTTTCTCCCGGATTACCTTTGCTAGATCCATTCACATTAAGTTTTACTTGCACTCTAAGATGAAATGAAGCCATTAAAGATACATGCTTTTGATTAACTGGATTAACAAACACAGTTGTAAAGGCTTTATAAGATATTAGAGTTATCACTTTTTTGATGATTTCGGCAATACATATAGGAACAATATCGAATAAGCTTTTATATCTTGTTTTTCAGACCCCCAGAAAAATTATCTGAAGATGTTATGGATCCGATTTATGATAACTTTAGGAGGATTTAGGGAGGCTAGGGTGTATATTGTAATAGAGGATATAACATGTTTGATAAGGTTAAGTCTTCCTCCTCCTGAAAGGTACCTAGTTTTCCACCCTATGAACTTGCTTCTTATTCTGTCTAATAACCGAGATAAGTAACATATTTTGTTTCCACCTTTGAAGAGAGGGCAACCAAGATACTTTATGGGAAGAGATTTGAAAGGAATCCATAACTGAGAGCATATAATATTTTTTCTCTCTATAGGCACTGAAGGATCTATTGTGAAGTTTCTTTTAACCTTGTTAATTAATTGACCAGAACTTGATTCATATTTGGATAGGAAAGACATAAGGTAATTTAGGCTCTTCTTGCTCCTATTAACAAATAGAATAATATCATTAACAAAACTTAAATGGGAAATCAATTGACTACATGTAGGGTGAGAATAGGACTTCACTCTCTTAATTTTAACCAACTCATCCAAACCTCTACTGAGCACTTCAGTAATAATGACAAATAAAGAGGGGGAAATAGGTACACCTAGTTTTAACCCTCTAGAAGTCTTAGAAAAATCTACAGGACTTCCATTGATTAAGATGAAGTACCAGTTATTGGATAAGAATCTCCAGATATAGTCTATGAATCTTTCACAAAAACTAAACTTTCTCAACAAGTTAATAAGAAATAGCAAATATACTCTATTATAGGCCTTTTCCATATCTAGCTTAACGAGAACATTGGATACATGGAAATTTCTTCCCAACTAGTAAGCCATTTCACGTGCTAGAAAATTTTCATCTTGAATTCATCTTCCCTTGATAAAGCCACTTTGGTTAGGAGAGGCCATGGAAGGGAGAATATGAGATAGTCTTGTGTTTAGAATTTTGGATAAGATTTTACGGGTGTAAAAACATGTTTTATAAATGTCCGGGGTAGAATCTAGGAATTTTTGAAGATCACATTTAAGTATATATGATACCGCTACATTTGGCTCGTCTTCCCGATCATCCACGAAGGCATTATTCTGAATTCATACATCCATCATCTTCGTACGTGCATCATGGCTAAAGCAACGTACACTTCAAATATTTCCACTACTCCACGTACTTATGGTAAAAATAATTTTAATTGGAGTGTTTAATTATTTGCATAAATAGTTGGGAATATTTTTTAAATAAATTTTTGAAGTCTAGAAGATGATAAACACGCAAGATATTTTTAAAGAGGTTTTTTGAGACAGGTCACTGATGTCATTCGAACAACATCTTATCTCGTTTGAACGAGATGTCATCTCACTCAAATGACATCGTATGTCGCTTGAACGACGAACCGCCTCAATCTGCTTATTTAAATAGTGTTCGTGCTACACGTTTTTCTCAAGTCTGCTTACCTCCATTTTTGCAAAACAGTACCGATTTCCAGACTTCATATTTTAAGGTTTTCAATACCTTTTTGATTCAAAAATAATTTCCGATCCTTTATGTGAATCCTCTAAACCCCAAGGAAGATTATACTACTCATCTGGAGTACACTTGTGGAGAAGATGAAGCTTTTCCATTGCTGACCTTCTGGAGCTCTTGCGGAAACTCTAGCCGACGACATCGAAATCGACGCCTGCGGGTATTTCGTATGTCACTGCTTGTATTTTAATTGTAATTCGTGTAAACCGAACTTAACAAATTATAGTGAAAATAAGATGGTTTTTCCCCTGTGGGGGATTTTTCCTCAACTGTGATTGTTTTGCATGCTTAGACTATTTTTTTATTCAATCACTTTTATTTTCAAGAGTTAAGACTTATTGCGACTAAAATTGGAATTTAATTAAATAAGTTTGACATTGATTGTCGGTGCACTCTCAAATTGGTATCAGATGTTGCACTAATTTACTTTGTAGATCCCGTAGTGCAATATTTTTGGTGGTTATTTGTGTTCCTCTCCTGATTTGTGTTCCTCTCCTGATTTGCACTCTCCTGATTTGTTAGTCGAGATGTGTTTGATAAAGTTCACGACCATGCGAAAAAATTAACTCTTTTGAATTTGAAACCTTGCAAAATAATGAAAATTTTGGAAGAAGAAAATTCTCTTTTTAAAAATAAGTTTGAATATTTGCAAACGTTTCAAACTCAAAGAGATATTTATCGTGAACACTTTGGTAATTTGTTTATTGACTTTGATTCTTTAAAAGTTTCCAAAAAGGAGAGTGATGATAAAGTCCTTGTTTTAGAAAAAGAATTGGAGGACTTAAAAAATTCTAGGATTCCAGTTTGTGCCGTTGAGGATAAAAAATTAATCGATGATTTTATGGTACGTGAAGAGACTCTTAGGGATAAGTTTATTTTAATTGAGGGTGAGCACGATAAACTGTTAAGTTTAATTGATAATTCGAAAAAGAAATCCCTATCTTTGGAAGAGTCTAATTTGTTGCTTGAATAAAATATTTTGAAGATGAAAAATGATTTAAACGATTCAAGTAGGTTTGATAGTGATGGTAATGGCTCGTCTTGTTCTAATTCTTCCGTTGCAAAATCCAAAACCATTATGTGTTTTAGAGGGTCAATTAATCCCAAGGATGTTAGAAAATGTTAACCCATAGGTGTCGTTCCACTCATTTACATTTGTTCATATTGTGGTAGGAAAGGGAACCTTAGGTATTTCTATTTTGATCTTCTAAGAGGTCCTAGGAATTTTATGTCTAGTGTTCCCGTGATTCCCCAAACTCCCACACGACGTTTCACAACTATTTGGGTTAGGAAAATCACGTTTAGAGGCACTAGATTTTAGACAAGTTTATTCCCGTTTACTTACACATGATTCTTCTCTTGCCATATCATATAGATGATTGTGTTTGTATGATTGTCATACACTAGTTGTGCTTCTTGATATATTCTTGCTAGTGTTATGACATGTGTACTTTTTGTATTAGTTTTTTTTTTAATTTTTGAATTTTTTTGAAAAAATACAAAAAGATTTTATTTTGATAAAATTTGAAAAATCCAAAAATATTTTTGTATTTTGTTTAGCACCATATATGAATTGACATTTAGGATAATCGAGTCACGATTTCATTCCATTTATCCATGTGACTATTTGATAGTGTTTTAAGATAATAAGTCATGTCATTCATGTGCTTTATAGTGTTTGGAGCCATTAAGATGTAATTATGTGTTATTACCTACATGATTGACTCATTATTTCCTTTGATGCACACGAGCACGAATTTGTTTGAATATTGTTCTTGTCATATCACATGTTGGTTATGTATTTTCATCTCAATTCTGTCTATTATAACAAACCAAATGCGATAAAATAAGATAGTAAAAGGTGTGCATATTTTAAACCGTTTGCCGTGAGTTTCTGTGAATTTTAAAAACGGTGAAAGCTACGAAAGGTACACATTTATCCTTTGCGATTAAGCCACCGTTTAATTGAACCTAAAAAATTGAGGTATTTTAATTATCTAGGGTCCAAAGAGGTTTAAAAGAGCTCAATTTTTTTTAAGTCAATAAAAAGAAATTTATGCCAAAAAGGGGCCATTAAGTTTCTTCACCAATTCTCCAATGTTTGAGAATTTAGATCACCTCAAAAAGAAAATATATATGAAGGAGTTTGGTTGGAGAATTAAAACGGCTTTGCATGTCCTTAAAAAGTCTTAAAAAATCGTTAAAAAGTTTTTAGACGTTATTGGTGTGAAAATCATGTATACTTTGATTTGTTAATTTTGATTTCAGACGATGTCATCTAAATTCAACACTTACCTAAGGACAATTTTGATGCTCATTCGTTAGGAATACACAATATGCATCGTGCACATATGACGTGAATGAGTTTGATTTCTTATTGAATCTGTTCACACCCATTCATACTGTTTCCAGGATTTGGTCATCTTAGTATGAATTCATGGTGTGTGTTTGTAACACTTTTGTATAAAAAATCAAAAAAATCAAAAATAGGTTGTGTAGTTTTTTAGCATATCCTGCATTGAGCACGTTTGTCATATTTGTTTGCCTTGTTTACCATGATGCCCCAATTTGATTTATTTGGTTTATTCTTTTCCTTGTCTATTTCAGACAAATAAAAAGGAGGAGAACGAATTATGATATTATGGGGGAGTTTAAGTATGGGGGAGATTTGATTATGCTTACATATTTTATGTTTATATCATTTCAAGCTTGATAGGTCACGAGGTTTTTCTTTGTCTCATGTGTGTAGGTACAATTGAAGATATTTGGATTGCACACCCTGATGATGACAAAGAAAGTTTGAAGAGTTGAAGATTTGAAGATGATCCAATTTGTGAAGACACACATTTAGTATTTCCAATTTTCGAGTTTAATGTGGATATTAGATTGTACGCCAGTTTGTTTATTTTGGGCAGCATAATTCGGATATTTTTATGTATTTACCGGCATAGACATAGGGAGAGATTTGTAAGGACATGTTTTTACAAATGTCCGGGGTAGAATCTAAGAATTTTCCAAGTGTCCTAGATCACATTTAAGAATGTCTGATACTGCTACATTCGGCTCGTCTCCACGATCATCCACGACGGAATTAATCCGAATTCATGCATCCATCATCTTCTTACGTGCATCATGGATAAAGCAATGTACACTTCAACTGTTTCCACTATTCCACGTACTTATGGTAAAAATAATTTTAATTGGAGTGTTTAATTCTTTGCATAAATAGTTAGGAATATTTTTTAAATAAATTTTCAAAGTCTGGAAGATGATAAACACGCAAGATCTTTTTAAGGAGGTTTTTTGAGACACGTCCCTGATGTCATTCAAACGACATCGTATCTCATTCGAACGAGATGCCATCTCGCTCAAACGCCATCGTATGTCGCTCGAATGATGCACCACCTCAACCTGCCTATTTTAACAGTGTTCATGCTACACATTTTTCTCAAGTCTGCTTACCTTCGTTTTTGCAAAACAGTATCTATTTCCCGACTTTATATTTTAAGGTTTTTAATACCTTTTTGATTCACAAATAATACCCAATCCTTTATGTGAATCCTCAAAACCCAAGGAAGGTTATAATGCTCATCTGGAGTACACTTGTGGAGAAGATGAAGCTTTTCCATTGCTGACCTTCTAGAGCTCTTGCAGGAACTCTAGCCGACGACATCGAAACCGACGCCTGCAGGTATTTTGTATGCCACTGCTTGTATTTTAATTGTAATCCGTGTAAGCCGAACTTGACAAATTATAGTGAAAATAAGATGGTTATGCCCCTGTGGGGAATTTTTTCTCAACTGTGATTGTCTTGCATCGTTAGAATATTTCTTTATTCAATCACTTTTGTTTGCAAGAGTTAAGACTTGTTGGGACTAAAATTGGAATTTAATTAAATAAGGTTGACATTGATTGCTGGCGCACTCTCAAGGGGCAAAGTTGCAAAGGCTGATAGGTCTAAAATGGAAACAAGCAGAGGGGTTTTGAATTTTAGGTATGAGCACTATTGAATTACTTGACTAACTTCTAGGTATTTGTCCCTCCATAAAGAAGGCCTGGATGGCTGCAGTGAGATCAGTTTGGATGACATCCAAACAGTTAACATATAAATCTCCACTAAAGCCATCTGGCCCTGGACAACTTTCTGCATTAAGATCCTTTATGGCTAATAAAACTTCTAGATCAGTAGTAATGAAAGTAAGGGTCTCATTCATATCTTCATTCACCAACAAATGAATTACATTTAAAATCTCCGAGTCAACTGGAGTAGGGTCTACGGTCCATATCTCTGTAAAGCGTGATATTAAAATTCTTTCAATGTCTTCCCTCCACTGATTATTGCCATCCTTTATTTTTGAATATACATCTTCCTCTTCCTAGCCTTGACTACCGAATGGAGAAAACTAGTACCGAGGTCACCCTCTTAGAGTCAATGAATATTAAATTTCTCTTGCCAAAAGGTCTCTTCTTAAAGCAAAGATTTATTCAACTTAGCTTTGATAGCCTGCATCTCTATTCTATTATGAACCAAGGGATTACTTTCAAAATTATTTTCCTAAAATAACACTTCGTCCTCCAAATCTTTAACATTTTGGAAAATGTCTTTACAAATGTCCTTATTCCATTATTTGGGATCTCCTTTCAATCTCCTTAACTTAAAAACAAAACCATCATAGGAGCTGTTGCTAATGGAGAAGACCAAGACTAATAAATAATAGGGGCAAAAGAGTTACGGGAGGTCCACATTTTTTAAAATTTGAAAGTCCTAGGATATAAATCATAGTTTCTTTTGATAGACAATAAAAAGGGATAATGGCCATGACAATGTTTAGAAAGATAAGAAATAGAAAAACCAGGGAAGAGATGGACTATTGAAGGTTGCATATGCCTTTATCTAGTCTTACACAAATAACCTTTTCTTCAGTTTTGAAATTTTACCAAGTGAACCTAGATCCTTGATATCCCAAGTAAAAAATCCCAAAACTATTATCAGTCAGTGAAATCCTCAACAACCTGTTGATATATGACATTACCTCCTATTTCTTCACCTTGATTAGAGACAACATTGAAATCTCTAATAAAAAGTTGGGGAAAGGCATAATTGGAATTACTGATGGTATCAAGATCTCTCCATAAAGGCAACCTTTCATCTTTGGTACATTTAGCATAGACTAATATTAAAATGATCTCCTCAGAAAGACTAAGGTGGGACATTTTGAGAGTGAGGATTTGCTCCTCATCCACCAAGACAGTTGCATCCATCCCCATTCTTCATATGAACCATATCTTATTAGACTTTTTGGATATGGGTTCATCAAAGTTCCACTTGAACAAGTATTTAGAAATTTTAGAGCAATCAATCTTGGGTTCCATTATTAGCATGGATGGTAAGCAATACTATCTAATTAACCTTTTTAACCTCCTATTTGTGGGATTATTAGCCACTCCCTTACATTCCAACATAAAAAATTAATTATTGGGAAATGGAGGAATGGGAGTTCTTGGCAACTTTGGCTTTAGCCCTAGTTAATATTCCAAACAAGAAATATACTGGGATCGTTTTAGGACTTTATTGATTATCTTCTTTGCTGATCTTAGTTTTTTCCTCTTCTACCTGGGTTTCTTGCATCCCAGCTTTCCTTTTCTTTTGGTTTCTATAATGGTGTTCCACTTTCTCTCAAAGAATTTAGAAAACATCTCAAATTCTTATTGCATAAGAGTACTAATCTCTTTTCTTTGTTCAGAGTCGGATGGTATCCTTTACACTTAGCATGATGACAATTATAATCTGGCAATTCCAATGCTCTAGGAGATAACATAATGTGGTATACTATAATGGCTTCTTCTGATGAAATATCTCAGTGCTAGATCTCAAAGATGTGGTCTTCTATAGTTTTAACTTTATCTGAAATAATTGATGGGTCGGGGTTTAATAGATGTTCATGATGGACTTGAATGGTGTCTTAGGAGGTTTGAATATCTGGGTGGATTGGACTTGGGGGAGAGTCTGGGTCTAAAATTAGAATAACTGTTACACTGCTTTGGATCTCCTTTCTAGGGGATGTTTGAGGAATAATTGAAATTAGGATTCAATAAAGGATTGGGAGGGGGATTTTTGACTTAATTTTTGTCTCTTTTTTGGTTCTTTAAGAAAATACATGACTCTTCATAGTGACCTTTCTTCATGCAATGCTTGCAAAATTTGGTAATATCTTCATAGTTCACTTCTTACCAGAAAACCGTTACCACCAATTCCTATACATACATGTCTTGGTCTTTCTTGAGTGAGACCAGTTCTACATGTACCCTGGATAAGCTTGGTCTTGACTGGTTAACTATGGAGGCATCCAATCTTAATGGTTTACCTATCAATTATGCTATTGAGAAAAATATGATTTGTCAAAGAGATGTATTGGGATATTTAGGAAGTCGATCCAGTCTGTAATAATAGAAATATTTTCATCAGCCCTGAACTGGGGTGACCATTTAAAAGTTCTTATAGGATATCTTCCTAAAAAATCATTGATCATTGGTCCACAAATGAACGAAATCTTCTTCACAACCCTATCTTATTAGAAAATGTTTGTTATCAACCCTACAGTGCCAACTTATTTAAGATTGAAGGTTAGTATGGTTTTCCTTATATCCACCATTACAGGCCTACCATGAGAAAAATTACCAACTATTGAAAACTTAAAAGGTTCTGCCAACACTTATGTATCTTATGAAGAAAAAGTGAACTGCATGTTTTCCTTTGAATAGTGTGGGTGATTTGAGGCATGGTTCTTTTGAAGATGTATTGGTAACAACACTTGCAAAAGATTTAGACCATATATTATTAGGATCGGAAGGTTTAGTGTTAATGGGAAGCACTTGCATGGATATAGCTGCCATGCAAAACCTAATTAGGGTTAGGGTAAATGGATGTCTTTGAAGAGAAAAAGTGGATGAGGGTTCCATATCATCTCGGAGTCCACTCAAAACATTTATATCTCAAATTACATGGTAACACCTCTCGGCATAAAATACAACGACACACTTAATTATTTTATGCAGTAACCGCCTATAGTCCATTTCATTAATTACACTTATTAATTATGGTAACCTACGGTACAAGCAAATCACATAACATGCACATTTAATTATCATCTATATATGAAAACAAATTAATTGCTAAATATCTCGAGTAATTGTTAATTCTCATTTATTATTTTTGCTAAAATAAATGAATTAAAAGTACGAGTATTACATTCTTCTCCCCTAATAAAGGAATTCCATCCTCAGAATTCAACACATACCCGAATAAAAGTGTTCTGGATTTTTCTCTCGAATGTCATCCTCCCTCTCTCATGTCAACTCATTCTCGTCGTGTTGCCCTCACTGGACATGCATTAAAGGAACTACATTGGATCTAAGTTTATGCTCCTTACGATCCAAAATAGTGACAAACCTCTCCTCCTAACTCACATCAGACCGAATCTCTATCTCATTAATATCTATGTGCTAATAAACTACCTCGTCTATAAGGAATCTCTGTAACATCGAGACATGGAAAACATAGTGGATCCTCTAAAAGTGATCTAACAAGGCCAAGCGATACGTTACTGGTATGACCCTATAAATAATAGGGAATGGTCCTACATACCGGGTAGTAAACCTCCCTTTTTACCCACATCACATCACTCCCTTCATTGGAGACACCCTAAGTAGCACATGATTCCCAACCTTAAAATCTAAGTGCCTCCTCTCCGTATTTGCATAAATCTTCTGTCGATCCTGGGCAATCTTAATACTATGTCTGACCATCTCCACCTTCTCTGTTGTGCCTTAGATGAATTCTAGTTCGAGAAGCTTGTTATCCCCCACCTTTAACCAATAAGAGGGTGAACGATAAGGTTTCCTATAAAATGCCTCAAATGGCACCATGCTAATAGTGAACTTGTAGTTGTTGCTTTAACCAGACTTTACCAATGGTAAGTATTTCTCCTAACTATCTTTGAAGTCTTGCATACGCATTCATAACATGCCCTCCAATATTTGATTCACCCCGCATCTGACCTTTTTCCCGAGGGTGATATGAGGTACTCAACTTTAACTCTACCCCTAATGCCTTTTGGAAATTCCTCCAAACGTTGGACACAAATGTCTTGGCCCTATATGACATAAGATTAAGTGGTATACCATATAACTTTACAATCTCTACAAGGAAGATCTTGGCATAGTGCTTTGAAGTATAATTCTTTTGAGCTGGAAAAAGTGAGTCACCTTTATCAAATGGTCCACGACCACCTAGATGGCATTGTGTCCCCGTTGTAACATAGGTAACCCCATGATGAAATATATAAAAATTATCTTTTATTTCCACGTTAGAATCTTGAGAGGCTGTAAAATACGTGTTGGTATATGATGGTCCACCTTCACCATTTGGAACTTTTCACACTTGGACATAAAATCAGTGATGTCTTTCTTCATGCCTGCCCACTAATACTGGGGCCTCATATGCTATTACATCTTAATCTCATCGGGGATTACCAAATAATGCAACCCATGCGCCTCAGTCATAACTTATCTACGCAACTCCTCGTCCTCGAGAACTACTAACCTACTGTGGAACTGTAAGCCTTCCTCAGAACTAATCGAGTCATACTCCGCTCCCTTTGTCAATAACTGTTTGGTCTTATCCTGACCAAAAGAATCCCTTATCTGTACCTTCATGACGCGAAAGATAATTTCGAGCGTGACAGTAAGAACTGACATAAATGTGTGAGATGACTCATCTTTTCTATGAAACGAACTCCCCTTCCCCTTCCACACCACTGCTAGCTAGACTGTCAATTTATGGCTCAAGGCATCTTACATTCTCCTTGCCTGGGTGATACTGAATATTAAACTGATAATCCTTCACCAAATCAAGACATATACACTGTCTCATGTTCAACGTCCCCTACGTGAACAAGTATTGTGAACTCTTATGGTCCATAAACAAGTGTAATCTCTCTCCTAAGAGATAATGTATCAAAATACATAGTGTAAACACTAAGACTGCCAACTCCAGATCATAGGTGGGGTGATTTCCTTCGCAAGATTCAAGCTTTCGGCAAGCTTTCGATAAGCATAAGATATTAGCCTCTCTTCATGCATCGGTATACCCCGAAGTTCCTGCAAGTATACATCGGTAAAAAACTAATTGTCTATCCCCCCCCACGACGTCAAGCGATCATCGGGACTGAAGTCAGCATGACCTTTAACTTGACAGAATCCTGCTGGCTCGAATCATCCCAAATAAATGGTACGTCCGTTCCTTCAAATCTGTTAGAGCCTCAGCTACCTTCGAGAACCCTGAATGAATCGACTTAAGTACCCAAAACAAACCCAAAAAATTGCTCACCTGTATAGGTGTTGTGGGCTACCCCCAATCCATTACTGCTAAAACCTTCCTTGGATCCATTGATATCCCCATCTCGAACACGATGTGCCCAATAACTAAACCTCCATTAACCAAAATATGCACTTCACGAACTTAGCATAGAGTTGATGGTCTCATAATGTCTGTAGGACAATCCTCTAGTGCAGAGCGTGATTTTTTGTGGTCCGAGAATATATCAATATGTTATATATGAACACGATGATAGACATATCCAAGAAGTCCAGGAACACCCTATTCATCAGGTCCATAAACAGTGCTAGCGCATTGGTTAAATTGAAAGGCATAACTATGAACTCATAAGACTCGTATCTCTTCAGAAGTGGTGTCTTGATTCCTCAATTAATGGTACCCAATCTCAAATCAGCCTTCAAAAAGTACAAAGCACACCCAACAGGTTGAACAAGCCATCGATACGAGTAACATATACTTGTTCTGTACGGTGACCTTATTTAACTCCCGATAATCAATACACAACCTTAATGATCCGTCCTTCTTCTTCACGAGCATAACTGGAGCACCCCAATGCGAAGTACTCCTATGATTAAATAAATAACCCAACAACAATTGAATCGTATCCCTAATCTCTCTCATTTCCAAAGGATCCATACGATATGGTGCACTGGAAATAATCTTCATACCCGGATCCAATCAATCATAAACTCGATCTCTCAACTTGATGGTAATTTCATAATATCTTAAAATTCATATGAGAAATCCCTAATAACCTGAATAGACTCTAATGAAATGATGAATACCTCAGAAGTTTCCTTCTTAATATAATACAAATATGTGCTCGACCCTCTCTTCGGGTGTGGCATCAAAACCATGTATATCTCTTACCCCAGAATGGCAAATACGATGGACCTTCTCAAATAATTCTTACAAGCTTTATAAGCGTCCAACCAATCCATCCCTAGGATAACGTCATACTCCGACAAGTCTAAAATAAGTAGGTTGGCTAAGTTTCCCAATATCTACCCCTATATCTTTACACACGTAATGCACGGGTGACCCTCTAGCCACGAGCGAGTCTATATGAAGTATATGTCAGATCCTAAGTCAACCATCCTCGATGACTGAGAAAAACTAGAACTAATGAACAAATGCGATGCTCTAATATCGAATAAAATTCATTCCATATGCCCGAAGATAAGAAATATACTCTCTACTGCCTGATCTGTCACTGGTGCCTCTCTAGGAATGACGTGATATATATGCACATACTACAACTACTGCTTCCCCTAAATGTGGTGTGGTGGTCCTGGTAGTGCCGGCACTGCTGCAACTGGCGGGGTTGGCAATTGTTGACGCTGCCTCTGATGTGCCTGATACCCACACTGAACTCGTTCTCTCGATTACCCTGAGGTAACCTCTTCTCTATGTGTCCTACCTCTCAGCATGTGTAATATCTTTCATAAAACTAGGGCTTACCCTACTGTTTTCCCTCTTGGCACTACTAGCCACGATCTTTCTACCACTAGCTCGAATGGCCTCTCGTCTGTTGTCCCTAGCCTTGATGGTCATGCTGGAATTGCTTACCTTGGACCTGATGTCCCTGTTTGTTTCGATCATCGAAACCCCTATGCTTCTTATACTGGTCTCATACCTGGGACCCCTTAAATTGGCGCCCCCTGAGTGTTTCCTCCGTTCATATTGCCCTCATGGCTCGATATGTTTTGTATTGAGCCTTTTCTCGCCCTTACTTTTTCTGAAACTAGTGATCCTGACAATTCACTAATGAGGCATTCACCATCTGTGTATAAGTGATAAAAGTCAAATTCCCCAAGAGGGACTTCCTGATGTGCCAGGCCGACCCCATCACAAAGTTCTCTATTTTCGTGTCATTGGTGTCTATCTCACTCAAGGTAGATAACTTAAGAGTATCTGAAATTGCCAACAAATTAAGGATCTTGACTTTAGGGATAAAATAGGATGGCAGGGTTCTCAAAATATTTTTCACTACTCTTATCTCAATAATTTTCTCACCCAAATTAAAATGAGAATTGACTATATCAAATAAATCTACATAAAACTCATCAAAACTCTTAGATTATTGCATAGTGATAGTTTTAACAGTGTGGTGAGATTCGTTGCTTAGAAAATTTTACAGTGTTAGTACCCTTGTGAGTGAGCCGAAGGGTATCCCGCGCATGACTTGGTACACATCATGATGTGGCGAAACTCGTTAGGGGTGATAGCTCCAGAAATTGGGCTTTGGCCGTGGGAGTTAAAATTACTCCACTTAAAATAATCATCATACGATGAATTGACAAGTTTAAGACTTACGACATCATCGTTAGTCATAGCGGGCGGTGTCCACCCTCTTTCACATATAATCCATACACTCTCATCAATTTATTTTAGTGCAGACCTCAATAGAGCTTTCTAATAAGCATAATTTGACCCATAAAAATTGGTAACCTATTATACAAATTATCCATGTAAATTTAAATTTAAAGATCACACAATAAAGTAGTGTAACTGGCTTTGATACCAATTTGAGAAGGCAGGCTTCAATGGATTCAGTTGCATCTTAAGCCAAATGAACAAATTCACTTCAATGGATTTTATCTCGATTACAATTAAAGTGAACATGCACGATAAGATATGAAGCCAAAAATAAATCAAACAGAATGGTAAGTACAAAAAGGAAAAATCCTTTTTGGGTAAAATCTATAATTCAACACTGTTTAAGAGTTAGTAGACAATGATAGACTTACAGACAACGTAGAGCTGCACTATGTTTAATGCAATAGTGTGTTAGAATCTTTAACAGAAAATTATGCAGTCTAGCACCGACCATAGCAAGCAAATGTTGCCTCGGTATCCACTAACAAGCCTAAGAAATCTCAATTCATTTCTTTTTCATCCGTAGAGCCTCGGCTCCACAAATTAGTAGTGGAGAAAATCTCTACAATGGCTTAGAACTTTTGATTGTGTTCTTCTTGATTTGATAAAGTGATCTTCGAAGATTCAAGGGGTTTGGATGAATTTTTTTTATAGTTGTATCACAAAATGAACTCTAAAAGAGTTTAGAGAAAATTCTAACCCTTCTTCTCTATTTATAGGGAAAGTTGTTGTCAAAAGATAGGGATTAAAGATATGGAAAAGATTTATTAAAAAATCCAAAACATGCGTACTCGTTTGAAAGAACTGCCACCTCGTTCAAATAACGTACCTAATCTCCTTTGAACGGTTTCCAATGGAACTTCGAATGACATTCCAGTGCTTGCTAAAAAGGTGAAGTGTCATAACTCGTTCAAATTAAGGAACCTTGTTCTAAAGACCCTTCATAACTCCTTCAAACGACTTTTCAAATATCTAGCGAGTTAGTGAGTTTTGAAAAATTCTTATAAATATTATGAAAACTTCTAAATGCAAACTCTTTTAAAATTTGCCCCTAAAACTTTAAAGCTTTACCAAACTACCTCATAACTCTTCTTGGGTAAATTTGTGATGTACGATCTTCAATCTTGCAAATTTTACCAATGTTTCTTCTCTTCGAAGACTTGAGAACGGTGATGAAGGTTTAATGGGGTGTAGCGGGATAAGCTAATAAAAATAAAATGAGAAACTATAAATTTTTCTCATATAACAAAGAATTTATACAAAACCATGTTAGTGCGAAAGCATCGAAAAAGATACACCATCCAAAAATATGTAAAACTGGGGTTTTTAAGTTTGGAAAACATGAACCTTTCTAATGGATGATTAATCTAAACACAAGGAACTGATACTAATTATTATGAAGAGGTAAAATCAAACATTAGAAAGAGGTAAAATCAAACATTAGAAAGAGGTAAAATTGAAAATAAGGTTTGAATAATAAACCTAGGGTTTAGACCACAATACCTTTGCAGATCTAGTTACAATCCATTGGGTAGAAAAGTATTTGTTAATCGTGTAAGGAAACCTTCTTTTGGATCTCCAAAAGCTTTCTTAAACCTTGTGAAATCTCAAATCTTATAGTGTATGATCCTCCTCAAAGTCATGTGTGTAGGATAAAAGTATCATACAAGTTCTCAAACCATCATACATGTTCCGGCAGTTTGAGATAAAATATTAGGATTTCATCTCAATCATTCCAATAAGATAACAACTAACAATGCATGTTGTGAGTTTTTCAATAGTGCTAGAACTGAAATTCCAATGTCCTTGTAATCAAATCAAAGTGAACTCACTTGAATTCGTACTAACATCTATTGATTGACATTTATATGAAACAATATATATAAACAAATATATGGCATTCTCACAAACTTTATTCTCATTTCAAAATGAATAAAAAAATCTTTTAGTGATAAAAAATAATAGATTTTACACATGTTTTTAAGAATAAACCCTAACACAAAGATGTTCAAACATAAATTGGGTGATTCCATTGAAGTCTACATGAAGAATATGCTGGTAAAAAGAAAGCACAAATGTGATAATTCATAAGACCCGGTGAAGATGTTTGAGGTCTGAACAAATATCCATATTCCACAAAGAGCATTTGACTTAGCATCGAAGGCATGTTCTCAGTCGCTTACCTTGAAGCAAAGGTGAAGCTCAGACATTTTTTGCAATGGTGCACCAGGTACTTGGCTTCCTTCCTCAATTTGGTCAAAATTACTCTTGCTTAGGACCATATGGATGAGGGACCTTACACTGGTATGTGCACCAGAGATACCTTCGTAGATGTCTTAGAGGATGTGGTAGGACTTAGTCATACTTAGGAATTTCTGTCGTGCTGAACATTACCCATTCTTTAATAAAATGCCATTATCGAGGTAGTATGGGGATGTTGTGTATTTCACACTTTTAGCCTGGAGCTTGTTTTTAGGAAGGGAACCATCCTTGAGGTAGTCCTTAATGGGGGTGTTCCAATCTAATCTCTAGGCAACTTCTATAGTAGTAATCTATAGTGTATAAATGATTGATTGATCCAAAGTGAAAGTCCAACCTCAATGTTTATCTTATCTAACGAGGATACTCGAGATAGATGGGCAACATCGGCATTCTTCTCCCGAGCTACCCTTTTTATGCAAAACTTGGGGATCCTCTTGATGAGTTGTTGTAAAATTACTAAGGATCCATACATTCTATTTACCTTGGCCTCATATACGTTAGTCACTTGGTTCACCACCAGTTGAGACTTGCTGATGGCCTCTACCTATTGGGACTTTAGACGGACCATCAGGCCTAGGCTTTCTACTAAGGGTTCGTACTCTACTTCATTATTAGAGGTTTGAATTTAAAGAATAGATCAAGATATATGTTACCTCCTTCAAGGGTTGCTAAATTAACACCAACACCGCCGCCTAAGTAGTTTGATGATCCACTTAAGTGGATGATCCATGTTAGAGATCTGAGGTTAATTTATTGGAACAAGAGCTGCCATAGTTCTTTTGATGATCAGCACTTGAGTCTCAAAGTTTAGGGGTTCTTTTTCCACCTCGTCCAGATTGATGAACTCTAGAATGAAATTAGCTAAAGCCTGGCTTTTGACAGCGCTAATGGGTTGGCACCTGATATCAAATTTTGCCTACTTCCATAAATGACTTGACAAGCCTCCTTAAGGTATCATGTTTATGAAGAGCTTGACTAAGAGGTCTGTTGATCATTATTACGATGGATTGAGACTGGAAGTAAAGCCTCAGGAGCTTAGCAAAGATGATGAGGCAAAATAACAACTTCTTGATCCTTAGATACTTTCCCTCAACTCCTTTGACAGATATGCAGACATAGAAAACATGATGTTTGACCTAAAATTCAGCGAGATATAGCTACAATACTTCCCCGATGATGGCCTTAGTCAATAGAGTTGGGGATTCTAGGTATTTCTTGAGTTTTTAATAGTCTTCTTCAACATCAGAGGTCCTTTCGAAAGTCTTTTTCACGTTTTCTATGTGAGTGAAGAAATAATCCCAAAAATAATCCCAAGAAAGAAAGTAAATGAAGAAAGTAAATCAATCACATGCATAACACACAATATATGTGGTTCGATAAATTGCGTATGTCCATAGAGAGGTTATTATCTTTCTTATTAGTGTATCTCTCAAGATTACAAAGTTTCATCCCCTTGACCCCGGGGTGACGGTTTACATTTATATTAATGTTCAAGAGGTTGAATTATCCACGTAACTTTTCTTGATTGAGTATAGCTCATAAGGTGTCCCTGAATATCTCTATGAGATTGTTGGTAATCGATTTGAACTTATCATAATGTATTTAAGTACATATTAAATACACGGGTGAAATTGGTTGTTTAAGTTGGGCTGGGTAGTCCTTGTCTCGTAGTGGGCTGGTCAGCCAACTTGGTCATATGCCTAATGAATTATTTTATCCCCCACAGGAAGGCATGTTTCTATGTCTTTAGGACAAACTTATTGAGGGCCATAACCTTTTTGGCTAAACTTAGGACATATTTAACAGTTATGAGAGACTTCATATCCAATAGGGAGTAAATCTTTTTTGTATAGCTTCCGTACCTCATCCGGTGACCATAAAAACAAAGAACTTGCCGCTCGAAACATTAAAAGAAAATTCTTTGGGTCAAGCCTCATTTGGCTCCTCTTTAGAATAATAAACCCCGAGGTTCTTTTCATGGTTTCGAGCCTCTAATGTTTTGACTAACATGTCATCAATGTAGACCTCCATGATATTACCAACAAGGTCCTTGAATATGGAGTTTACCTTCCTTTGATCCCCCTATGATAGGTAGCCTTTGCATTTTTTAGTTGAAAAGTAATGGCCTTATAATAGTAAATATCTTTGTATGTGTAGTTAAACTCACACGAAATTCCAACTCTCTCGGAATGCAAGCCAGTCAAACAGAAACTGTGAAAACGCTGCACCGAATGGTCACTTACTCTCGCATGGGACCAATGTAACTCGTAGGAACATACCTCGTATTCATGGGACTCCTGATTTGAGAATATGATGAAAAATTTCAAATAGTTAGTCTTGGGCCTAGAAACAAGCCGTTAGAGGGGAAAAATGCAAAACAACCATAAAATGGCCCTCTGAGAGGTACGAACACCTCGCACGGGACTAATGTAACTCGTAGAAACTGATCACGTAGTCATGAAACTCTGATTTGAAAAGTCATGAATATTTTCAAACAGTTAGACTTAGTCTTAAAACATGATGTTAAAGGGCGAAAACATAAAATTGACTTAGTCATAAAAACATTATGTTAAAGGATGAAAACATAAATCCGCCCGTAGAGACATGAAAACCTCGTACGGGACCAATGTAACTCATAGGAAATAACATCGTAGTCACGAGACTCCCAATTTGAACATATGACTATAATTTTTAAATACTTAGACTTAGGCTTAAAATACATCCTTAAAGGGGAAAAATGTAAAATAGCCAAAAAAAGTCCCGTAAGAGGGACAGACACCTTGCACGGGACTAATGTAATTCATAGGAACTGAACGCGTAGTCACATGACTCCCGATTTGAGAACATGAATATAATTTATAAATACTTAGACTTAAGCTTAAAAATATGTCGTTAACGGGGGAAAATGGAATACAACCACAAAATGGTCCCCTAAGAGGGATGATCATATCGCACGGGATTAATGCATCACTACACCAAAAATAGGATTCTGGCACGGTTTAAAACTGTGCCAGATCAAATCTGGCACGGTTTTGAACTGTGCCAGAATCAGGTGTTCCAAAATGAGATTTTTTTTCTGGCACGACTCAAAAGTGTGTCAGATTCAGCCAAACAGGAACACTTCTGGCACACTTTTAAAACGTGCCAGAATTTGATATTTTAGGCACACTTTTGGCACAGTTTTTAACTGTGCCAGATTCAGCAAAATAGGAACACTTCTGGCACACTTTTAAACCGTGCCAGAATTTGATATTTCTGGCACACTTTTGGCACAGTTTTTAACTGTGCCAGATTCAGGACAGTTTAAAAAAATTTGGCACAATTCAGAACCGTGCCAAAATATGATACACTTTTGCCACGGTTTTGAACTGTGCCAAATTTTTTATTTAAAAAAAATATATTTGAAAGCACAAAATTCATAAATTAATAAGATTGCGCGTTATTAATAAACTAATGTACATACAAACTTCAAAATATTACAAGTCTTTAACAGCTCACAGGCCCAAAAAAAATTGGGCAGAGTTTCCTCTATTTTCTGGAGATTCAAAAACCTGTTAATACAAAACCTGCCTAACATAAAGCCCGCACGACCACAAAATATAACAATTAACTTACAAAAGCCCTCATGGCCATAAAAGTCAATAATAAAACAACAAAAGACCGTACGGTCATGACACAAAAAAATGGAATCATTAATAAACCCCTTGTTGTAAACCATTGAGTTCTTTGTGTGTTCCACGTGAATAAAAGCCAACGATAAATTGTTATCCTGCAAAAAAAATAGAATACAAAAAAGATACGATATTAGTAACCCAATAATTTACAAAAAAAATACTCAAAACAAAAAATTTACATATATGAGTGGAATTTAAGTGTTGATTTTTTCAAATTATCATCCTATTCACAAACCGGGAGACCCGAAACTACGTTGTCAGTTCCTACAAGTTGCATTGGTCCCGTGCGAGGTGTTCATGCCTCCTACGGGATCGATTGGGGGCCGGTTTGGGTTTTCACCCTTTAACGGCCTATTTTTAATTCTAAGTGTGATTTTTGCAAATTATCATCATACTCTCAAACCGGGAGACCCAGGACTACGCGGTTAGTTCCTACAAGTTACATTGGTCCCGTGCGAGGTGTGCGTGCCTCCTACGGGGTCGTTTGGGGCCGGTTTGGGTTTTCACCCTTTAACGGCATGTTTGTAACTAAGTGTGATTTTTATAAATTATCGTCATACTCTCAAACCGGGAGACCCGGGACTATGCGGTCTGTTCCTACAAGTTACATTGGTCCCGTGCGAGGTGTTCGTGCCTCCTACGGGGTCGTTTGGGGGCCAGTTTGGGTTTTCACCCTTTAACAACATGTTTTTAAGTCTAAGTGTGATTTTTGCAAATTATTATCATACTCTCAAACTGGGAGACCCGGGACTACGCGTTCAGTTCCTACAAGTTACATTGGTCCTGTGCGAGGTGTTCGTGCCTCTTACGGGGTCGTTTGGGGGCCGATTATGATTTTCACCCTCTAACGGCATGTTTTTAACTAAGTGTGATTTTTGCAAATTATCGTCATACTCTCAAATCAGGAGACTCGGGACTACGCGGTCAGTTCTTAAAAATTACATTAGTCCCGTGCGAGGTGTTTGTGCCTCGTACGGGGTCGATTGGGGGCCGGTTTGGGTTTTCACCCTTCAACGGCCTGTTTTTAACTCTAAGTGTGATTTTTGCAAATTATCGTCATACTCTCAAACCGGTATACCCGGGACTACGCGGTCAGTTCCTACAAGTTACATTGGTCCCGTGCGAGGTGTTCGTGCCTCCTACGGGGTTGTTTGCGACCGATTTGGGTTTTCACCCTTTAATGGCCTATTTTTAACTCTAAGTGTGATTTTTGCAAATTATCGTCATACTCTCAAACCGGGAGACCCGGGACTTACACGGTCAGTTCCTACAAGTTACATTGGTCCCGTGCGAGGTGTTCGTTCCTCCTACGGGGTTGTTTGGGGGCTGGTTTGGGTTTTCACCCTTTAACGGCATGTTTTGAAGTTTAAGTGTTTATTTTTGCAAATTATCGTCCTATTCACAAACCGGGAGACCCGGGACTACGCGATCAGTTCCAACAAGTTACATTGGTCCCGTGCAAGGTGTTCGTGCCTCCTACGGGGTCGATTGGCGTCTGGTTTGGGTTTTCACCCTTTAACGGCTTATTTTTAACTCTAAGTGTGATTTTTACAACTTATCATCATACTCTCAAACCGGGAGACCCGGAACTACGCGGTCAGTTCCTACAAGTTACATTGGTCCCGTGCGAGGTGTTCGTGCCTCATACGGGGTCGATTGGCGACCGGTTTGGGTTTTCACCCTTTAACGGCATGTTTTTAACTGTAAGTGTAATTTTTGCAAATTATCATCATACTCTCAAATTGGAGACCCGAGACTACGCGGTCAGTTACTACAAGTTACATTGGTCCCGTGCGAGGTGTTCGTGCCTCCTACGGGTTCGTTTGGGGGCCGGTTTGGGTTTTCACCATTTAACGGCATGTTTGTAACTAAGTGTGATTTTTATAAATTATCGTCATACTCTCAAACCGGGAGACCCGGCATTACGTGATCTGTTCCTATAAGTTACATTGGTTCCGTGCGAGGTGTTCGTGCCTCCTACGGGTTCATTTGGGGGCTGGTTTGGGTTTTCACCCTTTAACGACATGTTTTTAACTAAGTGTGATTTTTGCAAATTATCGTCATACTCTCAAACCGGGAGACCCAGGACTACGCAGTTAGTTCCAACAAGTTACATTGGTCCCGTGCGAGGTGTTCGTGCCTTCTACAGGGTCGATTGGCTTTCGGTTTGGGTTTTCACCCTTTAACGACCTATTTTTAACTGTAAGTGTGATTTTTGCAAATCATCATCATACTCTCAAGCCGGGAGACCCGGGATTACGCGATCAGTTCCAACAGGTTACATTGGTCCCGTGCGAGGTGTTCGTGCCTATTACTCGGGACTACGTTTATTGATTTTAGAAAATTTTAACATAGTTTCGTTTGTTTATTCCTTAAATCCAACTTGTTTTAACATATGAAATAAACTCAACAGCAGCAGCAAATTTGAAAACCAAACCACCAACAAATCCCTTCCACCAATTTAACTAAATAAGCTCATAAAGTAAGCCATTTTACATTTGGCTACTTGTCGCTATTTCAGACCATTTTTCTATTTAATGTTACTACAACTTTTATGAGAATTTGAGACTTTGAGACTAACCTGATTTCATTTGCATTTTGATAGCCACCCGATGAACTCTTCATGCCATGACTTCTTGAAAGTATCCCATTTTGGTTCAATAATGTCTGCAAATTCTCAAATCTTCTATTCTGAGCGGCATTTAGTTGTTCATGAGATGATATATTATCTTTCAAGTTTCTCAGCTCTTCATTATGAGACCGAGACTGTGTTGTGACTGTTGAAGTGTCAGAAGACTTATATTAGACGATTTGTCTTATAAAATACAAAAAGGATAAAAGGGGGAAAGAACTGAAACATACATGTGTATCCTTGCACTTATCATTAATCAAATAACCCTTTCTCCTACTCCAATGAGATGTCTTGAAGAATTCCACGATGCTAGGTTTCACATCAGTTTCATGATCCTGAATTCAAAATCAATGAATGAAAGAATATAACCATACTAGTTGATGATGCGGGTAAAACATGTCTAATATGCACAATGTCAAGAATATTATTGTGACATATAAATTGAAATCAAGTTTAGCAAGGGTAAAATCAACCTGAACAAGGGAAGTAACATGTGAGGAAAGGAATATAAGTGATTGAGCAATATAATAGATACATTTTAGCAACAGTGAAAGAATCGAAACAATATAATAAACAGATTCTTTAACTGATACAAAAATAGACAAAGACACAAATGCAATCAAACGAGTGTATGTAATATTTGCGCAAACTTTTCACATGACTTGGATCTAACGAAGTTCCTCCAACCTCAAACAAATAAACGCAAGAACCGTGTAGGTCCGTGTGTGATTTGGGTTCCTAAACACAAAAACTAAAAAAGGAAACCATTTTTGCCATCAATCTAGGCTCCGATATTGTTGGAACTGGGAAGGCGACGTCCGGACGGAGCGGCTGGATGCCGTAAATTTTGGAGGCTTGCGAACGGAGCGGGTGAGCGGAGATTAAGGCTTGTGAACATAAAATAACTGCAGTTGACAAACAATCTATGGGGGTTTAGCAAGCCATCTTACTTATAAAATAACGTCCAAGATTACGAACCAGCTTCAAGTCAAAAATCAATACAAATCAGCCTGTTGCCAGATGCCATCATTTCTCAATCTCCATCCAGCTTTCCAACCAACCGGCGCAGAAGATCCCCGCTCAACAGCACCGAAGCCAAACGACCTAGGGTTGACAACGACGCCTATGGATTTGACTCCAATGATACTAAACCCAACACATCTGGTTTGTTTATTCTCTTTAACCTCTGATTTGACTCCAATAATACTAAACCCCAGTTGGATCTGTACCAATTTTTCTCTTCAAACCAATTCCATCTCAACTCAATATCTGAATTCCCAGCCGTCAAAATCGATATGTCGCCTTCGTTAGAACTTCCCACCGAGAAAGACACTCAGAATTCGAGATTAAGTTTTTGAACAAAATTCAAGGGCCCGAAAGCGTGGAGTTTGACCCACAAGGCCGTGTTCTGTTCTGGAACGGTGAGTCGTGGACGGATTTTGCTTACACCTTGCCAAAGTGGAGGGAGAGAGACGAGAAGAGAGAAGAGCGGGTGAGGCTTACGAACGGAGCGGGTGAGCGGGAGATTGAAAGATGACAGAGGAAAGAGAAGAGGGAAAGTAAACATAATAATTTTTTGGGGTCTTTTATATTTTAATCAAGTATACTCAATTTTGGCACACTTTAAAACAGTGCCAAATTTTGGCACTGTTTTAAAGTGTGCTAGATTGCCATTAAACCGTGTCAGAATCTGGCACGGTTTAAAACGGTGTCAGATTTTTAACATCAGGGTGTGCCAAATTGCTATTTTTGGTGTATTGTATGTCGTGGGAACTTACCACGTAGTCAACGTATTCCTGTTTTTAAAATATGACAAAAACTTTCAACTAGGTAGGCTTAGGTTTAAAAACAAGCCTCAAAGTGCAAAAACGAAAAACAACAAAATGACCCCATAAGGTGCACGTGCACCTCTCACTACAATAATGTAACTCGTAGGAGCTGACCGAGAAGTCATGAGACTCTCATTTTGTGAATATGAAGAAAATATGTAAATACTTAGGAATATAATTAAAAACATGTTGTTAAAGGATGATGTAGGGGGAAATATTTTAGCTTAGGCCTTTTATTTATATTTATTTGCTTTTTGGCATATTTGGCGTATCCCATTGCAAATCGACACGCACCGATAAGTCGAACCGAACTCCGAAATCTCCAAGTTCAAGAATCCTCTTTATCTTATGAATGTATAAAACTTTTAGGAGTTCATAATTATTCATAATTATATTTGGGATGTCTTTTTAGAGAACCCAGGTTGGATTCTTAAAAGATTTAAAAAAAAAAATTTATTTTTTGGCCTCATTCTAATGGGATGGAATTTTGTTCTAATGAAAAAGGGATTTAGTTAGAAGGAACTTCTAATGAACATCTAATGAGCTTGCACAACTTTACAGGGACTTCTAGTTAATAGCTCGTTGGATATAGACGTCGAAAGGACTTGCTTTTATGTTGGAACGAAACTTTATACTCATTTTAACGAAACCATCTTCTCGTTCGAACGAGCCGCCGCCTAAAACATTGCGTCAGATACCCGTTTTGAATCCTTTTCTCATAGGACTTTGGAAAAACATGAACAAAAAATCAGAACCAAAGTTTTTATATTTTGTGTTATAAAAACACTTTTGATTCACAAACTTTATATCCCTAAATATATTGTGAATCCTTTTGAAAGCCTAGAAGTTTTTGTATCTTGCATACATCTTGTGGAGAGGATTCTCTAAGGCTGATCTTGTGACCCGAGGGATCATGGATGAAGAAGGAAAAAGGATGACCAGTCGATACCGAAGGTGGACCACTACCTGTGGACGACTCTGGACTAAGCCATTTTCTTTAGAATGTTTTGAAGACACCGCGTGTTATACTTAGTCGGTGTAAGTAGTTTGTAAGTTGATTGCCTGTAAAACATTCTAAAGTGTTGAATATGGGGTTTTCCCTGAAAAAGGATTTTTTCTGATTCATTGTGCTGGTTGCATGCTTAGTTTATTAATTTAAAATTGGATGTATTTATTTAAAGGTTCAATCTTTAATATATTGAAAAATCAAAAATAGAATTTTTGATTGTGACCATGCTTGCTGGGCATGTTCACCGTGCTTACGAGTGGTATCAGAGCAGGTTACACCAAAATATCATTTGATCATTATTTTCAAATATCTTTTTACTGATACCATCTTTTACAAGTGGTATTAGAGCAGGTTGCACTAATTTATCGTGTAAGATCCTTATTTAGTGATATTTTGGGTGTTTTTCATCTCTCTTGAGTTTATTTTCTTGATGGGTTCCAGTAGTGATAAGTTATCCTATATATTTGTGATGAAAATTTTGATATTCGAGGGGAGTTTAATGCGCTTCATAATTATGCTGAAAAATTAAATAATTTGAATGTGAAGATTACTAAAAGAGTTAAAATTCTTGAAAAAGAAAATTTTCGTTTTAAAGCTACTATGGAACTTCTGCAAACCGTTCAAGCTCAAAATTGTTTAGGAAAGTGAGTGATAATAGAGTTCAATTTCTATAGAAAGAATTAGAAGACGTTAAAATTTTCAGTTGTGTTTACGTGCCAATGAGGATAATGACAAATTGATTAATGATTTGAGAGCACATGAGAAGACACATAGGGATAAGTTCACTTGCAATGAGGGGGAGTGAGATAATATTCTAGGAATGAGCGAAAATTTATAGAAGCAGTTCATAAAACTTAAGGAGTCTAATTCTTTGCTCGTGTCTAAAATGTTGAAGTTAAAAAATGGTCTAAAAGACTCGAGTAGTTTTGGCAGTGATGGTTGATCGTGTTGAAAACCGAGCGTCCGTGTAATACACTAGTCGGTTTATCGGCTTCCAACCACAATACAAAAACCTAAACTATAACTACACTCTTGTGGAGTATAGTGGCTAGTCTGGGTATCGAATCCTCAGGGAACTAGGGCGAGTGAACGTAACGACGTTGGATAGACAGAGAAATCCTAACCTTGACTCTAAAAAGAAAAGGAAAAATTGATTTGGGTTTCAGATTGATTCAGCTAAATGCGATAATGAAAATGAGCAAAGATGCAACTAAATTACTCTACCGAAATGTAGAATGATTGATGATTTCAAAAAAAACTTTTTGTTTTTAATGATGAGAGAAACAGGACGGGAATACAATCCCCCAACCCTAGTGTAGTGCGGTGATAATATTAATCATAAATTTATCTGATTGATCTGACTCGAAATTTAGTACTCCCAAGCATTATGTATACGAGGTTCAAGCCCACGTCATACCTAATCTGAGGATGAGTAAATCGGTATCGTGATAGTGACACTCAAATTGTACTCTAAATCATCATGAGTACCCAAAGGTAAACGAGATATAAAGATCCACAATTATTATGTAACTATGCAATACGATCATAATCAATCACTAAATTCATCGGATTAACTTTATACACATGCACTAACACATTAGGTTGGGTTCATGCATCCCAACCTTTTCAACCTAGCCAGCCATATTAAACTGAACGATGCATGAAATAATAACGTTGCATGCGAAAGAACTCATGATAACACTAGATCGATATATGTAGTTAAGTATTATAAATGCAGAAATTCATTCAAACCATGCAGAAAAATTACCATGCAAGAATACTGAAAATCACAAAAATATAGCTGAGATTACAACTTGAAAACAAACCCGGAAGTGTATGGATCTTGCAGCAATAAATCAAAATTATGTTCCTAGATGTTCTCCTCACTTTTTCTCTATCAAAAACTACTCAAAAATATCCAGAACGGCTGTTCCTAAGTTACTACCTACGTATCCCACACTTCTTGGAGAGTTTTTACCTAAAAGGAAACCTTAGAGCCAATCAGAATAAAGGAGGCAAATTTGCGCATCAGGCCCCCCGAACCGGTTCGCATGTACCCAGAACCGGTTCGCCCCTGGGTTCGCGAATGTTTGCTGGTCTGGGGTGCTTTTTCTTCCATTCAACACTTAGAATTTTTTCTTGTTTTCTTTCCTTTCTTCTTTGGATTTTTCTTCAACTTCAACGGGTCAAAACTCATCAACCATAGCTCGGATTTGGGTGTCGTTTCTTCCAGTGTTCTCATTGTTCCGAGCTCTTCAACTTTCCAGTTGACTCCTTCTTCGGGATCTGGCTGCAGAATTACCAAAAGGCCCTTAAACTTGCCTTGTTAGCTTTTCTTTCATTGTCTCGCTTTCTCTTTTGCGCTGATTGCATAATTAACATGTAAAACCAATAAGAGAAGCACGAAACACGAAATACTTGCCAACGAAGATTAGTAGCATAAATGTGCATCAAATCCATATAGGTTACATCACTCGGGTTCACAAATGCAGTGAAATTAGGGGAATAAATATACAATATTTATGTCCAATAAAACCCCCCTAACTTAGAACTTTGCGCGTCCCGAGCAATGTAAAAGAATCCTAATGAGGTTCAATTCTTGAAGATCACATTTTATTAGGATAAAATACCTTTTTCGCGGGCAAGCGATTGCATTTAGTGCATGCAACAAGCCTTTAAACCCCTAGGTCACCCTAGTAGGACGAGTGGTGTCTCGTGAGGGTTTGGAGAGAATATACCCACAAAATTCGACTCAAAGAAATTTCAAAATATGCAAAAATTGTGTAATTCAAACTTTCCAGAAAATAGTCATCATCAAGTCATATTTACGAGTCTCAAACCTTAGTGCGTGTGTGCGAAGCCGGAAATATAACCGCCAATTTCCACCGATTGATCATTACGTTACTTATTCGAAAATTCATTTTGATTTCAATTTCTCACGGAACGCTCTCACAAACAAATCTCTCGGATTATGGCTATTCGCTCGGCATGCGTGATATAAAGAGTAAATGTAATGGAAGCAAATTCACGCCTGCAATTAGAAAGACGAAAACTTTATGGTGAAAGGATCTCATCAACGGATTACGATTTTAAAAACGGGAACATTGCCTCTATTTTGCGCACTTAACCTCTTATATTATCTTTTGGTGTCTTAACTCTCCACGCGGTAATCAATTTTCGCAATTTGGACTCGGTTAGGACTTTTTCGGGTTGAAGGTTGCATTGGGTAAAATAAAGGAGGTATGGAAGGTTGGAATTGGAAAAGTCATTAATGATGTCCAATTGTGCTTTTTCCGGGCTGTTGCTCATTTTTTCTTCTTTTTCTATTTTTTTTCTTCTGTTTTTTCATTTCTTTTCTTGTTGTTTTTGTTGAGCATACTATTTTGTTTCTTGCCCCTTTATATGCACTTTTTGGACTTAAAATCTGAATTTTCTCATTTTTCACAATTCTGGCTATTTTGGATTTTTCGGGTTGTCAAACGAAAGGGAAAATTATTCGGCTCAATTTGGGTTGCAAATGGTGATTTTTCGCTACTTTTTTCTGGCCAAAATTTTGGGTGACAAACGAGGGCCTACTTCATTGTCCAAAATGCCAATTGCGTTACTATATGCGTTTCGAGGTGAATTTAAGTTTAGAGGCTAATTTGGCACGTTTTCCAAGGCAATATTGCACACATTTTTTAAAACCGATCAAAATGAAAGGATTGAGATCCTTGACAACTTATTAAGCGCTAAAAAGAACTTTGAGTTAACAATTAACTCGGATTGATTTAAAAACTCGCAAAACGTGATAGGCTCGAATCTCACCGGGTTTGTTAATCTCCACACTTATTCGTTAAGTCGTCAATTTTCGCTCAATTTCCATCTTTGGTCAATTTTGGCTTTGTGTACGTTGAATTTTACAACTTGAGACGTCAATTCGACTTTTAATGATATTTTTGAAAAAATTGAATTCCAATTTTTATTTATTTGAACAAAAATGTTTTTGGATTTTTCAAAATTTTATGATTTTTTTGGAAATTTCTGGGAATTTTTTGAAAATTTGTGATGTTTTAGAAATACGCACTTGTGACCCCCCCTAACTTAGACTTTTGCATTGTCCTCAAGCAAAAAAGACGAAAATCTAACTCAAGGCGAATGAAAAGTGCGGAAAAATAAAATAAACAAATATTAAAATGCAACAAGACACTATATGACACTCATGCATGACTCAAAAATACAACAATAATCACCCCATACGCGTCGGGGGTGCGACGACCTCTCATCTCTCTACGAACTCACCCGACCCCTTGCACGGGGAATGATGCTCTCCTTGTCACTCCCGTCTTCCTATCATATACTAACAACCGGAATAAGTTGGGACCTCGCCCATAGATAAAGGATAGACCGGGAGACTCATCATGACTAATTGGAAAGGGATCCTCGTGATGCTGACTCAAAGCGTGGTCTGCGTGCGCTGACTCGAAGGGAACACCTAGGTTTCTTTCAATTTTTAAGACACATGGGTCGGGATCTAAGTCGGATGGACCACAACTTTTCTCCTCACTCGCATTCGGGACCTGTAGTGGTATGGGTTGATGGTCACAAAGAAGGAATTTATCGATTTTAGCTTTCCATTCGCTTTCTTCTAGGTGACGAAATGAATCCAATAGAGTTTGCACTTCGTCGTTAAGGCTCTCATCCACCGGACCGAATTCTTTTTCAAATTCTTCCATGCTCAGGTCCCCTAGCTCTCTCCCTTGAGTAGTGCCTATGTCCTCTCTTACTTGCTCGATCTCTAACTCCACCATTTTCCTTTCTTCCAACCCCTCTCTCTCTCTTAATGACTCAGTGCTCTCACTTGGTGTGCTCGAGGTGTACCCGGGGGTGTGTCCTAAGAAGGAAAATGGAGTGTTGTTTGAGATTGAGTGTGATGGTGTGGGAGGTGGGATCTAGAACTGTGGAGCATTTGGAGTGACTTCAGAATTTTGCATTAATGGATTGTGAGAGATGATGGTGAATGTTTTTGTGTTTTTTTTTTAATTTTTAGAGATTTTTTGTCAAAGCATTGGATTGACTCGATCTAATCCTAAGTCTACCTACTTCCCCGGCAACGGCGCCATTTTGATCGTGTTGAAAACCGAGCGTTCGTGTAATACGCTATTCGGTTTATCGGCTTCCAACCACAATACAAAAACCTAAACTATAACTACACTCTTGTGGAGTATAGTGGCTAGTCTGGGTATCGAATCCTCAGGGAACTAGGACGAGTGAACGTAACGACGTTGGATAGACAGAGAAATCCTAACCTTGACTCTAAAAAGTAAAGGAAAAATTGATTTGGTTTTGAGATTGATTCAGCTAAATGCGATAATGAAAATGAGCAAAGATGCAACTAAATTACTCTACCGAAATGGAGAATGATTGATGATTTCAAAAAAAACTTTTTATTTTAAATGATGAGAGAAACAGGACGAGAATACAATCCCCCAATCCTAGTGTAGTGCGGTGATAATATTAATCGTAAATTTATCTGATTGATCTGACCCGGAATTTAGTACTCCCAAGCATTATGTATACGAGGTTCAAGCCCGCGTCATACCTAATTTGAGGATGAGTAAATCGGTATCGCGATAGTGAAACTCAAATTGTACTCTAAATCATCACGAGTACCCAAAGGTAAATGAGATATAAAGATCCACAATTATTATGTAACTATGCAATACGATCATAATCAATCACTAAATTCATCGGATTAACTTTATACACATGCACTAACACATTAGGTTGGGTTCATGCATCCCAACCTTTTCAACCTAGCCGGACATATTAAACTGAACGATGCATGAAATAATAACGTTGCATGCGAAAGAAATCATGATAACACTAGATCGATATACGTAGTTAAGTATTATAAATGCAGAAATTCATTCAAACCATGCAGAAAAATTACCATGCAAGAATACTGAAAATCACAAAAATATAGCTGAGATTACAACGTGAAAACAAACCCGGAAGTGTATGGATCTTGCAGCAATAAATCAAAATTATGTTCCTAGATGTTCTCCTCACTTTTTCTCTATCAAAAACTACTCAAAAATATCCAGAACGGCTGTTCCTAAGTTACTACCTACGTATCCCACACTTCTTGGAGAGTTTTTACCTAAAAGGAAACCTTAGAGCCAATCAGAATAAAGGAGGCAAATTTGCGCATCAGGCCCCCCAAACCGGTTCGCATGTACCCAGAACCGGTTCGCCCCCAAACCTGTTCGCCCCTGGGTTCTCGAATGTTTGCTGGTCTGGGGTGCTTTTTCTTCCATTCAACACTTATAATTTTTTCTTGTTTTCTTTCCTTTCTTCTTTGGATTTTTCTTCAACTTCAACGGGTCATAACTCATCAACCGTAGCTCGGATTTGGGTGACGTTTCTTCCAGTGTTCTCGTTGTTCCGAGCTCTTAAACTTTCCAGTTGAATCCTCCTGCGGGATCTGGCTGCAGAATTACCAAAAGGCCCTTGAACTTGACTTCTTAGCTTTTCTTTCATTGTCTCGCTTTCTCTTTTGCTCTGCTTGCATAATTAACCTGTAAAACCAATAAGAGAAGCACGAAACACGAAATACTTGCCAACGAATATTAGTAGCATAAATGTGCATCAAATACATATAGGTTACATCACTCGGGTTCACAAATGCACTGGAATTAGGGGAATAAATATACAATATTTATGTCCAATCAATGGTACTAGCTTCCTTGATACTAATGGTTCCTTTTATAAATCAAAGACCATGATTTGTTGTAAAGGTTTATCCACATCCTAGGGTATTAGAAAAGGTTAACCCAAAGGTCTTGTTTCTCGTCTTGTCTACACGTGCACATATTGCGGTAGGAAAGATCACCTTAGGCATTTTTGCTATGATATTAGAAAAGACTCTTGGAATGTGAAATCTTGTGTCCCTTTGATTCCTGAAACTCGACGCATTAAGTATACATATAGTTGTCTTAGGAAATATATTTTAGACTCACTAAATGTTAGATTGCTTGATTCTCACATGCTTGCTTATGAGTCTTCACATGCTATATCTTATCGGTGATTGCTTGTATGTTTTTATTTGTCATACTCTAGTTACGCTTCATGATATATGCTTGCTACCGTTATGACATTTGTATCTTTTGTATTTTATTTATTCTCTTATTTAGTTATAATGAAAAATACAAAAGAGATTTTATTTGTCTTTTGAGTTTGAATTTGTTTTCAAAAAGCTAAAAAAATAGGTATTTTTTTTTAAAAACTCAAAAATATTTTTAGTTTTTGTGCGTTTTAGTTTTACACATTTGGTGTGGCATATTGGTGTGTTTGAATCCAATTCACTCTCTACTTTCCATGTGGCTAAGACATTTGGTTATAATTGTAGATGCTTAGATGGTTCTTAACCATGCTATCAAGGAGTTGTTTCGAACTTGACTGGATTAATGGATTCGACTTTGTATATGCCTTTGCACTTGCACGAGATTTTTGAATTTTAAATTCACATGTGTATTTAAGCTTTGTAATGATATTCTCCCATCAATTTTGTCATCTACATGTTTTGTGACTATGGGGGATATGTGCATGTAAGAACTATTGTCCGTGAGTTTTATTTGATTAGTATTAAAAAATATGAGGGTGCATGGGAAATGTCTACGAAAGGAGCAAATATCCTTTGCTAAAAATCCACCGTTGGCAAGAGCCTAATGAAAAGATTAAAGGAAATAAAAATAGAAAATTACCAATGTTCAACATAGTTTAGTTTGTTTGATCTTTCAAAAGAAATAGCTTCAAAGGAAAAGAAAAGAAAAGAAAAGAAAATATGTTATATGTTTATCTTGTGAGGGTGTTTAGTTGAAGATCATCGAATTTGCACAATGAGTCCTAGTTATTTTATTTTGTCATGATGCTATTGATTTATAGAATCATCAATATTTTATTTTTTATGTGCATTGTGCTTGTTCGTTTGTTAAGTTCACTTTATCTTGTCTCTTAAGGCAAAAACTTAGTTTTGATAAAGTTTTGCGATAAATTAGGACTTCTTGAACATATTTGAGTATTTGGGTCATAATTTATTTGTATATAATTCATGCCCATTCATTCCATCCCACATGTTTAGACACATCGATACTCTTCTAGTATGTTAGGCTTATGTGTTTTGGGTCGAATTTTGAGTAGTTTTTACCTATATATATGCCGTATTTTCATTTGTATGTTCAGCATATATAATATATGGTATCGTGTTTTGACTCTTTGTGGCTTACATTTAGTCCATGGTTGTCACAAACTTGATCATAGTTTGGATTATTTGAGCTTGAGTTGTCATGTTGTATCTGTAATATTTATACTTGAGAAAATTTGAAAAATTTCAAAAACAACAGGTGTTGCCCTTTAAATTATCATTACATGTGAGTTATTTATATATATTCGTGGTGATATCTTATTTATTATATGTGATTCTTTATACTTCTTATTTATATTCCATTCCTTTGTCTATTTTGAACAAAAATGGGGAGAACAAATTATAGAGGAGTTTGTTTTATGGGAGAGTTTTTATCTGAAACTCTAGGCGTCACGGTATTTTTTTGTATCATGTGTGTAGGTATCTAAAGGGAAGAACATGTTACATCGAATGAGGACAAAGTTTCCCAAGGTAAGAACAAGATGATATGGAAGACAAATTTTCACTTATACCGTTCCAATTCAAGGGTTTGGGAGGGTATTATGATTTTCATCAGAGAGATTTTTTTGATGTAATTTGGATTTGGATTTTGTTTAATAACGAAATAGCTAAAGAGGGAGATTTGTAAGGTAAATATTTTAGCTTAGGCTTTTTATTTGTATTTATTTACTTTTTAGCATATTTGGCGTATCCCGTTACAAATCGACACGCCCCGACATGTCGAACCAAACTCTAACATCTCCAAGTTCAAGACTCCATTACATATTATAAAGGTATAAAACTTTTAGGAGTTCATAATTATTTATAAAAGTATTTGGGATGTGTTTTTAGATAAATTGAGGCTGGATTCTTAAAGGATTTAAAATATATTTTTTTATTTTTTGGCCTTATTCAAATGAGATGGAATTTTGTTCGAACGAAAAAGGGAATTCGTTAGAATTCCCTTGTAACAAATATCTAACGAGGTTGCACTGCTTTATAGGGACTTCTTGTTAGAAGGTCGTTAGATATAAACTTTGAAGGAACTTGATTTTTTATTGGAACAAAACCTTATCCTTGTTCGAACGAAACCCTGTTCTCGTTTGAACGACCTTTATTTTCATTCGAATGAGCCACCATCTCGAAAATCATGTCAGACCTATAAATACCTATTTTGAATCGATTTTGGAAAAAACGTGAACAGAAAATCAGAACTAAAGTTTTTCATATTTTTTTTTTGTTATAAAATCACTTTTGATTAACAAACTTTACGTCCCCAAATATTTTGTGAATCCTTTCGAAACCCTAGAAGTTTTTGTATCTTGCATACACCTTATGGAGAGGAATATCTACGACTAGTCTTATGACCTGAGGGATCACGACTGAAGAAGGAAGAAAGCTGATCGGTGGATACCAAGGGTAGACCGCTACGTGTGGATGACTCTGAACTGTTCCATTTTCTTTAGAAGGTTTGAAGACTCTGTGCGTTATACTTAGTCGGTCTAAGTAGTCTGTAAGTCGATTGTCTACAAAACATTATAAAGCACTGAATATAGGTTTTCCCTTGAAAAGAATTTTTCCTCATTAACTGTGTTGGTTGCATGCTTCGTTTATTAATTTAAAATTAGGTGTATTTATTTAAAGGTTCAATATTTAATAAATTGAAAAATAAAAAATAGAAGTTTTGATTGTGACCAGCCTTATTGGGCGTGTTCCCCGTGCTAACATTTGAAAATGTAAAAGTAGTCCCATTAGAGGCACGAACTCCTCGCACGAGACCAATTTAAGTCATAGGAACTAACCACGTGATCAGCGATATGACAAAAATTTCAAATAATTAGAATTAAGATTGAAAACATGATGTTAATGGGTGAACAAGTAACATCCAGAAAATAATCCTGTAAGAGGCATGGACACCTCTCACTAGACCAAAGTAACTAGTAAGAAATGATTTTGTATCCACGGGACTACCGGTTTGAGAATATAATGAAAACTTTCAAATCGTAAGGTTTGGGTGTAAAAACATGATGTTAATGGGAGAAATGTATACAACCATAAAAGGATCCGTAAGAGGCATGTAAATGCGGTGTGATACCAACCAATTTAATTCGTAATTTTAATCACACTTATTTAATTAGGTGTCTAAATTTGAAAAAAATAAAATCAAATTATGTTCAACCCCTAAAAAATAATATAGATCATTCAAACCATGCAAGAAAATAAACACGACCGATATAAAAAAAACCCTTTCGGGTAAAAACATTGTATAACACTTTGAATAATTTCAAGACCTTTGACTTACATACAACCTGATAATCGCCAACAAGTGTGTAATTCACGGTGCCTTCAACAAATCTTCAAAGATACGAGAGATATCAAAGTACCCTCCAGGTATCGGTTCGTCGTCATCGGCTCGTCCACACGTAGATAGATACACTTGGTATCCACCGATCAGTTATGGAGATGCCTTCTCCACAGTTGTTGAATCATAACAAAATTCCCAGCAAAACTTATGTTTTGGGTTCCACAAACAACTCACATAAAAAGCACTGGGATTTGTGAATTGTAAAACAAAGTTTTGAACTCTCAAAGTGATGGAGAATAAACAAAAATCTGTGAAAACCAGTGTTTTCTCCACAGGAAATACAGAAGTCTGACACCCTATTTATAAAAATATTTAAGGCGTTGACGTGTCAAAACGAGACACGACGTCGTTCGGGCGATAACTGATCTCGTTCGAACGAGATACGATGTTGTTCGAATGACATCGTACACGTGGCACTTGCTGCTTCAGTCTTTTAAAAAACTTGGAAACCTCAAACCTAAGACTGTTTACGAGATCAACAAATATTATCCAAAATATTTATGAGCAAATGTATTTGAAAAATTAAAAACCATTTAAAATCATTTCAAAAATAATTTTTCATATATTGAAAAACATTTTAATTTTTATAAAAAATATCCGAACACTTTTATGCAAATTGTAAATGGAACTTAAACACATTTACCAAGTTAGTCTTTATTGGGCATGATTGTTGAAGTCGACTTAAAATTTGGATTATCGTTGTAGATGTACGCTTTCCATTGCTTCGATAAAATTGTAGCGGTATACGACATACTAAATGTGACGAACTATGTCCTTACAAATCCCCCCATGTTTATGCCGGTACAAAATAAAAATATCTGAATTATCTATCAATATATGACCTATATAAATCTACCCTCCCATAAACTCAATCGTGGAAAGATAAACTGAACAAGTCTTCAAACTTTTTCAATCTTCAACAATCAACTTTTCAAATCTCCAAGATTTTCTCATCAGGGTGTGCAATCCAAAATCTTCGATCGTACCTACACACATGAGACAAAGCAAAACCTCGTGACGTATCGAGTTTGAAATAATATAAACATAAAACATGTAAGCATAATCAAATCTCACCCATACTTAAACTCCCCTATAATATCATAATTCGTTCTCCCCTTTTTTATTTGTCCGAAATAGACAAGGGAAAGAATAAATTAAGTCAATGCAAATCGGGGTGTCACGGGAAACCAAAACAAACCAACTATTTTTGTATTTTTCAAAATTTTATTTATACAAAAATGCAAGAAATATGATGTTACAAAAAAAATCATACACCATGAATATTTACTAAGATGACCAAATTGTGGAAACGAAATGAATGGGTGTGAACAAATTCGATTGGAAAATCAACTAAATCATATCATATGTGCAAGATGCATAAGTGTACTCCTAACGAATGAACATAAAAAATAGTCCCTTGGTGTAAAATAATTGAGTTTAAATGACATCATCTTAAATCAAAATAAACAAATCAAAGTCAACACGATTTTCACACCAATAACGTCCAAAATGATTTCATGATTTTTCAAAATTTTTAAGGACGTGCAAAGCCATTTTAAATCTGCAACTAGACTCCCTCATAGATATTTTCTTTTCGAGGTGATCTAAATTCTCAAACATTGGATAATTGGTTAATAAACCTAATGTTCCATAAATATATTTCTTTTATTGCGATGCAATTTTTTTCGAGGCTCTTTTAAACCTCTTTGGACCCTAGATAATTAAAATTCCTCAATTTTTAGGTCCAATTTAAATGACGGATTAATCGCAAAGGATAAATGTGTACCTTTCGTATCCCTTCACCGTTTATAAAATTCACACAAACTTGCGGTAAACGGTTTAAAACATGCACACCTTTTACGATCTTGTTTTATCTCATTTGGTTCATTTTCATAGATAGAATTGAGATGAAAACACGTAACCGACATGTGATTTGACAAGAACAAATGTCAAAAAAATCCGTGCGTGTGTGCAATTAAGGACAAAGTGAGTAAATCATGTAGGTAGTAACACTATATCATCTCAAAGATTCCAAACTTTGCAAAGCACATGAATGACTCAACATATTGTCTCAAAACACTATCAAACAGTCACGTGATTATGGTATGAAGTTGTGACTTGGTCATCCTAAGTGTGCATTCATATATGGTGCAAAACAAGCTACAAAAATGTTTCTGTATTTTTCAAATTTTTTTAAAAAGAGAAAATCTTTTTGTATTTTTCAAACACTCTTCAGAAACAACCCAGCAGTACCAATAACATATAGCAGGAAGAAACATGGACTGCAAATAAAATTCTAGGGGTCGTTCGAACGAGATGCCTTGTCGTTCGAATGACAAGCGATCTCGTTCGAGCGAGATGCAATCTCGTTAAAACGAGAAAACATAAACTTTCCAGGTTACACAGAATCTTAAGCAGGTTCGACCACTGGGAAAAATTCTCAGAAACAGTACCTGGACAGGGCTGACATTGCTAAACAGTGCTAAAATGGTACCAAAAATAGGAAAAATAAACAAAAAATATAAAACAAATGGTACATACTAGAAATAGGCAAAATAATCAACATGTAAATCACCTTATGCTAGCAAAAATGTCTAGACCTCAACCGAAAAGTGCGGCGGAGTTTTCCAAATACGGTGACATCTTTTGAAATAACTCCATCAAATCATGTGAAGTCTTGACCAAAAACTTTACTTGCTCGTGTATATGTGAAAACTCTCTATCATTTTGTGCAAGAAAAGTATCATGAGTGCGATCAAGTGTATGAGTATAGTGGGACACATTACTCAACTTAAAGCAAAATTCCCTTAGGTGTCGATTTTTGCAATGGGAGCAAACATAAACCGGCCTAGGAATTAATTTTTCTAAAATTCTAGGATGTGATCTCCTAATGGGACGCATAGGTGGGTTGGGCCGAGGACCATGTGAATCTCTCACGAAAGAGGATACCGACTCGGGTGCAACAAAAAAAGTGGACGCACCGTCATGATCTTTTCCTAAACTCTTACCCCCACCCAAAACGGGATTGAGAACCATATTTTCAACCTTCTTAGATGCGTTCTCTAAAGGGACTTTGACCTCCCGGGCACGTTGGAGATCACTCTCAAGTTGGGATACACGTGTCATCAGACTAGACACCGTGTCGGTTAAGTCACCCTTTTCCCTTTTCAAGACCTCATTCTCTCTTTCCAAATCCAAAACCCGATGACCTAAATATCTATTATACTTCTTCGTTTTTAAGGTCTCAGTGTACAAATCCCTAAATGTTTTTGGAGCTTACTTTCATCTCCACTCTCAAACTTTCTCTCATCTCCACTAGAAACACTTGACTCATCGTCATCGCTCTCGTGGACACTATCATCGTGGGACAAAGTGGGAGTGCACGCACGACTCAAAAAAGCTACACACATCCCATGTGCTAAACCTTTATTTGACTCATCTCCCTCATCTCCCTCACTGTCACTAAGTGTGACGGGCATAGCAGTTTCTTTGCCCTTTCTCTTTATCCTAGTAGGACACTCTTTATGTATGTGCCCTTTGCCCTCACTCTCAAAACACCTTATCTTATATTCCTTATCACTTTCTTTATCCTCCTCTTTTTTTTTTTTTTTTTCTCAAAATATCTCTTTTTATTGGAAGAATTTTCTTTAGACATCTTGAGAATCTTTTTAAAATTTTTCGCAAAGAGGGGCATATCATTAAAATCAAAATCTCCCTTAAAATCGGAGTCACAAACACTCTCTTTCATTTTCTTCTCTCTCCTTCTAGAAATATCCTCACTCGATTTTGACTGTGTCCTAAGTGCAATCCCTTTTTCTTTAGGCTTAACAGTTTGAGGAAACATATCTAACTCGTAAGTCTGAAGATCACCTACCAACTCTTCTAACTTAAGTGTGGTCAAATTCCGTGTTGAGTTTAAAACAGTGACTTTTGGAATAAAACATTTTGGAAGGGACCTCAAAATCTTTTTCACAACCCGTGTGTTATCAATTACCTCAACAAACTTAAAACTAGTGTTGACAATGTCCGACAAACGTGCGTAAAACTCATCAAAAGTCTTTGACTCTAACATAGTAACGGTCTCAATTTGGGTGGATAGATTTTGCAATTTTGACTCTTTAACATCGGTTGTACCTTCGTGTGTCAATTTTAAAACATCCCATGCCTCTTTAGACGTGGTGCATGTCATAATACAACGGAATTTGCCGGGACTGACGGCTCCAGAAATAGCACTCAAACCACGGGAATGAAAATTAGACAATTTATAGTCTTCCTTAGTGAAGTTTGTCATAGGTTTTAAAGAGGTAACATTATCAACAATCACGATGGAAGGAGTCTAACCAATTTCAACCAACAACCAAACACGATCATCTATGGATTTTAAAACAGATATCATGCGAGCTTTCCAATAGGCACAATTACTGCCATCAAAGGTGGGTACCCGATTATATAAGTGGTCCATTAAAAATTGCGGTTTTAAACAAAATAATTTTTTTTTCAAAGAATATTGATATCAAAAAGTCTTTTTGCGTAAAATAGGAATTCACAATAAATTAGTGAAACCTGCTCAGATACCAATTTGTAAATGCGGTGTGATACCAACAATTTAATTCGCAATTTTAATCACATTTATTTAATTAGGTGTCTAAATTTGAACAAACCAAAATCAAATTATGTTCATCCCCTAAATGTGCATCTAAGTAATATAGATCATTCAAACCATGCACGAAAATAAAGACGATCGATATAGGGAAAAAAACCCTTTCGGGTAAAAACCTTTTATAACACTTTGAAGAAATTACAAGACCTTTGACTTACATACAACTTGATAATTGCCCACAAGTGTTTAATTCACGGTGCCTTCAGCAAATCTTCAAAGATACGAGAGATAATGAAATACCCTCTAGGTGGAGATTCGTCGTCTTCGGCTCGTTCACACGCAGACAGCTATGCTCGGTATCCACTGATCAGCTATGGAGATGCCTTATCCACAGAGGTTGAACCACAAAAAAATTCCTAGCAAAACTTATGTTTTGGGTTCCACAAACAACTCACAAAAAAGCATTGGGATTTGTGAATTGTAAAACAAAGTTTTGAACCCTCAAAGTGATGGAGAATAAACAAAAATTACTAAAAACGTATTCTGTGAAAACCAGTGTTTTCTCCATACGAAATACAGAAGTCTGGCACCCTATTTATAAAAACATTTAAGGCGGTGACGTGTCAAAATTAAACAGCTCGTTCGAACGAGACACGACATCGTTCGAGTTATAACTAATCTCATTCAAACGACATCGTACACGTGTCACTTGCAGCTTCAGCCTTTTAAAAAACTTGAAAACCTCAAAACTAAGACTGTTTACAAGATCAACAAAGATTATCCAAAATATTTATGAGAAAATGTTTTTGAAAAATTAAAAACCATTTAAATGATTTCAAAAATGATTTTTCATGTATTGAAAAATATTTTAATTTTCATAAAAAATATCCCAACACTTTTATGCAAATTGTAAATGGAACTTAAACACATTACCAATTTAGTGTTTGTTGGGCATGGTTGATGAAGTCGACTTGAAATTCGGGTTGTCATTGTAGATGTACGCTTTCCAATGCTTCGATAAACTTGTAGCGGTATACGACATACTAAATGTGACGGACTATGTCCTTACAAGGCACGAACACCTCGCACAGGACAAATATAATTCATAGGAAATGACCTCGTAGTCATGGGATTCCCTGTTTGAGAATATGATGAATATTGGAAAATAGTTGAATATAGCCTTAAAACATGTGGTTGAAGGGCAAAAATTCGAAACATGCACAAAATACGCCTGTAAGATGCACGCGCACCTCGCATTGGACCAATGTAACTAGTAAGAACTGTTCGAAAAGTCATAAGACTCTCATTTTGTGACTATGAAGAAAATATGTAAATGTTTAGGCTTATAATTAAAAACATGTTAAAGGATGAAATCGTAAAAATGGTCTCATCAGAGGCATGAACACCTCGCACGGGACAAATGCAAGTCGTATGAACTGATCATGTACCCAACGACTCTCGGTTTGAGAATATGATAAAAAAATTACAAATAATTAGAATTAGGATAACATGACGTTAAAGCGAGAAAAAGTAAAATATCCGTAGAAAGGGTCCCGTAAGAGGCACGAACACCTCTCATGGGACCAATGTAACTCGGAGGAATTGACTGTGCAGTCACAAGACTCTCGGTTTGAGAATATATTGAAATTTTTTAAATAGTAAGACTTGGGCTTAAAAGCATGAAGTTAATGGGGGGGGGGGGGGGGGGATGTAAAAAGCCACAAAACAGACCCGTAAGAGGCACGAACACCGTCGTACGGGACCAATGTAACTCATAGGAAATGACAACAGACTGACATGACTTTCAGTTTGAGAATATGATGAATATTGGAAAATAATTGGACTTAGACTTAAAATAAGTCGTTAAAGGGAGAAAATTCAAAATAGACACAAAACAGCCCTATAAAATGCACGGACAACTCGCACGGAACCAATGTTACCCGTAGGATTTGACTGTATAGTCATAAGACTCCAGGTTTCAAAATATGATATAATTTGCGATTATTTACACTTAGTCTTAAAAATATGTCGTTAAAGGTTAAACATAAAGCAACCCAAAAAGTGTCTCGTGAGAGGCATGAACACCTTGTCTGGGACCAATGTAACTCGTAGGAACTTATCTCAAACTCGTGGGACTCCCAGATTTGGAATATGATGAAAATTTGCAAATAATTAGGCTTAGGGGAAAAACATACCGTTAAAAGGAGAAAATGCAAAATAACGACAAAAGGACCCGGTAAGAGACATGAACAACTCGCACGGGACCACTGTAACTCATAGGAAATAACGGATTAGTCATGGGACTCCGATTTTAGAATATCTGGAATATTTGCAAATAGTTAGACTTAGGCTTAAAAACATGTCGTTAGAGAGTGAAAACGTAAAACAAACATAAAAATGGCCCCATAGATGCACGAACACCTTGCACGGGCCCAATGTAACTCATCGGATCTGTTCGCGTAGTCACAAGACTCTCGGTATGACTATAATTTATATATACTGAAACTTAGTTTTAAAATATGTCATCAAAGGGGGGAAACATAAAATCAACCAAAACGGTCCCCTTAGAGGCACAAACATCTTGCACGAGATAAAGTTAACTCGTAAGAAAACTGATAAAATTGTAACAGACTTTGGCTTTGACATATGATTAAATTTTTTCAAATAGTCTCACTTAAGTTTAAAAATAATTCGTTAAATATTCAAATGAAAAACAACCATAAACAGTCGAGTCAGAAGAAAGAGCACCTTGCACGAAACCAATGTAAGTTTTCAGAAATTATTGCATAGTCATGGAACTCCCGGTTTTAAAATATGATGAAAATTTATAAATAGGTAGGCTTGGGATTAAAACACACCTTAAACTACAAAAATGAAAAACAACTACAAAATGGCCCTGTAAGAGGCACGATATGACAATTCAGATATAAAATGATAAATTCTATTTGAATCATTATTAACTTATGTTATACGTATAATTTTTTATTAATATATGTATAAGGTTAGGATATTATATTTAGTCTAATCCTACATTAAAAAATCTTGAAATATCGAATTGGCTACAAACATAAAAGTTTGAAGTTTGCAGTAGGAATGTTTATGCTGAAGACTAGTTTTGACCCTCATAATATAACAATTGACTCAATGTTAAAGATATATAGTTGTATATATATGAGTTGGGGTTGTGACATAACAAACGATGCATCAAACAAAGGTCCGAGTAAGAAGTTATACTGAATTTACGAACAAGGGTAAATCTGTCCATTCCCTTTAAGTGGTAATTTGTCTTTTAATAAACCAAATGGTTTAATTTGATTCATTGGAAAGGAAGGCTTCATTTGCTGACTTAAACCTCTCCATCTAACCTATTCCTTTAGAAACTTTAACCCTAGGTTCAGTTTGAAGAGTTTCTAGCTTGAGGAAAGAGAAAGTAAAAGTTTAGGAAGAAAGGGTTATAAGAAAAGCTAGGAAAAATTCCAAGAAAACTCTTAAGGTCTTTCCAAGGTATAATTATGTGTTAATATTTTTTTAATATTTGATTATAAATATTTCAAAGTATATAAATTATGAATTGTTGATTAAAATTCCCTGCTCCTTTGTTATAATAAGTATTTGTACTTATGTGAGATAAGTTGTGTATGTAGGCTGTATAACTTTGTATTAAAATCCCTTGTATTCAAACATTCCTATATTTTTGTATGCTTACTTGAATTGATAAATTCCAATTGTATATGGTACTAGACTCATATATTCATATCATATACGAAATTAGAATTTAACTCCTTGTGGTTAGACCTTAGTGATGGTTGCAAGTTGGTACATAGTTGTTGTTTGTATATTTCATTTCGATATGCCTTATATTTGGTAAAGCTTTTGACATAGCAAATAATCTCTAAAAATTATGAAAATTTAATTATGTATTATTCAGTAAATTTATGATGTATAAAAATTATGAAAATTCTTGGAAGTTGAAGGAACAATAGAGGAGTTTGTAGGGCCGATTTATTATGTTGTAAGGAAATGGTCATAGCTTGCTCTAGGAAGCTTGAAAAATTACACCGTCACTTGTAATGGAAAGTATATTCAGATATGTTTTCATATTGATAATCTTGGACACTGTATATGTACAATTTATGAATATAGGATGGTTAAGTATGGAGGACAATAATTTAAGGCCATACTGATACCCCATGAAAGAATGTTTTTATTTCCTCCTTCCAAAGGGTATTTTGATCACATGTTTCATATGTATATACTTTGAGAAGTATACTTTTATGTTTACTTGGTTTTAGTTATAAATTCCTTATGAGATATTTTCTACGGTTGAATGTCCATAACTTTATCAATATATATATACCATTGTTTCGTCCTTACTCGTGTTTCAAGGAATGTGACTTAAGTGGAATTATATTATAGTTGTATAGTCATTAAAAGTTACATAAATATATTAAGATACTACTTATGATTTAGATTCAGTGCTAATTTATTTGGATTGATTGGTGTAAGGTCTAATCAACCAAGTTCAGCTCCACCCGAAGGAAACATAAATACATAGTTGACAACCCAAGGTGATTGTACTCACTAGAAAGATGTATTTGTATACTGTTATGGATATGATCATAATGTTATGAATATGAAACTGTTCATTTCGATTTATTGAAATGGGAGGTTACTCCCCAACCCATAATAGGGAAGAATTTTCTATTTCAGACAGTATATGTGAATCATGATTCGAAAAGTTGGTCAATCATTATGAATGAGCCGAAAAATGAGGTCATTCTTATGAAAGAGTAAAAAAATTTGTCATTCTTTATGAATGAGCAGGATAAATATATATCTATTATCACATGGATATGATTTATTGCATTTAATTTTATTGAATAGTGTAGTAGTGCTCCATTCACTGAGCTGTTTTACTCACAGTTCGAATATTTATATTTTTCAGGTAACGCGATGTCACTGCCAAATCTCGGAGGTCGGGTCCGGTTAGCTAGAAGTGGATAAAACAAGGATTTTGTTTAAATGTATATGATGTAATTAAGTTAACTTATCCTTTAAGCAAGTTTGTATAAGCATAACTAATTATACTATTGTAAAAAGTTTTTAGTTGTATGGATTTGCATTGATGACTTTATAATAAAGACTCGTGTTTGTGGTTTGGTTAAATTAATTATGGTTTGACTCACTTTGACTTTCAAACTTAATTATAAGTAATTGGGTTAGGGTGTGTCAGCTTTTGGTATCAAAGCCTAGGTTTTAGAGGTTTTGAAGTTTGAAGAGTCTAGATTTGGTAGTGAATGTAAGAAATATGTTTTGTTTGGTACTAATGATTATGTTAGAATATATATATATATATATATATATATATATATATATATATATATATATATATATGTTGTTATATCTTTGATTTATTTTAGGTATAAAAGAATGGAATAAGGGAATGCTAATGTGAGAATAGAAGATGGGGCTTCAAATATGCCTGCAGAAGCGGAGGTTGAGCAACCCGTTCATAACCTGAGATAGAACAATTAACAGATATGAAAAAACTTCCACATGTTATGACTTTAATGGAAGAACATCAAGCGAGGTTTATGGCTTAGGTGGAAGAAGAACAACCCGGGCAACTGGAGGAACAAGCATTGGCTAGAGCGGAGGTGGTGATACCCCGAGAAGAAAGGAGTACTTCACAAGACAAATTTATTAAGATAAATCCACCCTCATTTTAAGGAGCAGTGGATCCAGTAAAGGCCAAAGTATGGGATAAAGAGATTGAACATATTTTTAGGATAATGAGAAAATCAACGAGTGACCTTAGTAACATATATGCTAAAAGGAAAAGATAAGTATTGGTGGGATGCCACAAAACATTTGTGATTACTCCAGGAGGTGGGAATGTGATCTCATGGGATGATTTTATTAAAGCTATGTATGGTAAGTATTTTCCCCCAATGTATCGAAAACAGAGTAGAAAGAATATTTTATGTTGAATCAGGGAAGCATCACAGTTAGAGAATACGAATCTAAACTTACAGCCTTATCTCGGTTTGCTTCGAGGTTTATATACAACGAGGAAGACATGTGTAGATAATTTATCGACGGGCTAGATTTAGTTATTAAATCACGATTGTCGACTTTAGAGACTATAAATTATTCAGCCTTGGTGAAAAAAGCCATGCTAGTAGAAAAGGTCGTTAATAAAGCAAGAGGGAATTGAGCACGAGGCGTAAAGAGAAGTAGATTCGATCTGAATTATTAAAAATGTTGATACAAAATATTCAAGGCTGGGAGGGCAAAAATTTCAGTATGGTAGAGGTATGGTAAGTAGTTCACAAAGGGTTAGATCTAGTAGTGGAAGAGGTTTCGAAATTTCAGCACAAGGAAATCCAAATGCTTGTTTCTTTTATGGGACAAGTGGTCATATAAAGAGGAATTGCCCAAGGTTACTGAATGGAGAATGTTTTAATCGTCATCAAAAGGGCCACTTAAAAAAGAATTGTCCTATGTTAGGAGGAACAGTTTCAGTCAGTAGTGTGGGGCCTAATAAAGGATCCTCTCTAGGCTGTGCAACCAGGGGAAGAGATACATGACAAGCAAGTGGATCGAAGATAGGAGGAAAAGTTTTTGCGATGACATTGCAAGATGCCCATGCTACATCGAAAGTTGTTATAGGTAAAATTTCTATTGCAAATAAAGATGTATATGCAACCATTGATCCTGGATCTACGCATTCATTCATAACATTACCTATTATTTCATATTTGGGTAGACCATGTTCATTTCTTAATTGTGCTTTATATATTTCTACCCATATGGAAAGTGTAATTTTGGTTGAGCATGTTTAAAAAGATTGTGTCTTACGAATGGGTGAGCGAGATTTATATGTTGATTTGATACCGTTGACCATTCGAGATTTAGATATTATATTGGGGATGGATTGATTATCATCGTATGCTTCTATTGACTATTTTCGAATAGAAGTTATGTTTCATCTGCCAGGTGAACCCATGTTCTAATTTATAGGAAAAAGGAATGTTGTTCCTAATCGTCTTACTTCAGATATTAAGAGTAGAAATTTATTGAGTAAAGGTTGTATATGGTATTTATCATATGTTGTTGATAGTAGTAAGGAGGCGCTTAAAATTGAAGATATACTAGTAGTTAGAGAATTTTCTGATGTCTTTCCAGAGGAATTGCCGAGATTTTCGCTAGATAGAGAAATAGAGTTTTCCATTGAATTAGTTCCAGGTACTAAACTCTGCCTGTGTCGTGCTTAACTTCTTATTTTTTTGACACTGCCGGTCCCAAGCTCGAAAAAAGGAGGAGGATTGCGTTAGGTAGCTGACAGCCAGCGTAAAACTTTGTCAGATCCTTATGATCATGAATCCTATGAATATACGTGCTAATGCTAGGGTATTCCCCTTAAGCTATGCGTTGCGCCTGCCACCGGGTGTCTCGAAAAATAGGCAAGGGGCGTCGCATCGGCGCCCGAATGCGACGATAAATACGCAAGAGTTCGTGCAATAAGCTGGACTTGTGCGGGTAAAGAAGCTAGTCTAGGATACTAGACTTAGGTTAGCGACTTGGAACATATTGACTATGACAGGAAAAGGGATGGAGTTAGTAGATACCATGATAAGAAGAAAAGTTCACATAGCTTGTTTACAAGAAACTAAATGGGTCGGTGAGAAAGATAGAGAAATAGAAAATACAGGATTTAAATTATATTATACAGGAAAACATAGAAATAAGAACGGAGTTGGAATAATAGTAGATAAAAACTTTAAGGACGATATCGTAACCGTTATTAGGAAAGGTGATAGACTTATACTTGTAAAATTGGTATTAGGTGAAAACATAATTAATATTGTTAGTGCTTATGCACCTCAAGTAGGATTAGATGAGCACACTAAAGTACAATTTTGGGAACAAATGGATGAAATAATTCAAGAAATACCCCTAGGTGAGAAAATCTATATAGGTGGAGATTTTAATGGCCATATAGGAGAAGATCGTGTAGGATATGAGATAGTGCATGGAGGGCATGGTTTTGGAGATAGGAACGACGGGGGAGAGTCTATCTTAGATTTTGCGATGGCTTATGATTTTGTACTAGTAAATACATATTTTAAAAAGAGGCTTGAACACTTAATAACTTATAAAAGTGGAACACATAAGAGCCAAATAGATTTTTTCATTACTAGGAAAATAGACCGATTAACGTGTAAAGATTGTAAGGTTATCCCAGGAGAGAGTTTAATCTCACAACATAGGATAATGGTGTTGGGTATAAATATTAAAAATCAATCCTGAGTGCAAAAAGTGAAGATTAACCCACGAACTAGGTGGTGGAATTTAAAAGGAGAGAAATTAGAACTATTTAAAGATAAAGTATTAAATGAAGCAACATGGAATAGTGAAGAAGAAACTAACATAATGTGGAATAAGATGGCCACGTGCATTAGGAGAATATCAAAAGAAATTCTTGGAGAATCAAAAGGCAAAGGGCCACAGTCAAAAGAAACTTGGTGGTGGAATGAAGAAGTACAGAATATAGTAAAAATTAAAAGGGAGTGCTTTAAAACATGGCAAATAAATAGAAATGAAGAGAATTTTGAGAAATATAAATGGGCTAAAAAGGAAGTTAAGAAAGTGGTAAGAGATGCTAAGTTAAAAGCGTATGATGATCTTTATACAAAATTAGGAACACAAGAAGGGGAAAAAAGTATTTATAAGCTTGCTAAACTTAAGGATAGGAAAACAAAAGATTTTAATAACGTTAGGTGCATCAAAAGTGATGATTCGAGAGTCTTAGTCAAAGATGATGAAATTATGGAAAGATGGAAAAAATACTTTGAGAGGTTATTAAATGAAGATAATGGGAGTAGATTAGATATAGAGGAACTTAGGGAGACTCGAGAAGATATATTTTTTCGTAGAATTAGGACAACAGAGGTCAGGATTGCTCTAAAAAAGATGAAAACAGGGAAGGCTTTAGGACCAGATGGTATCCCTATTGAGGTTTGGAAGTGCTTAGGGGAGGATGGTGTATCATGGCTTACAAAATTATTTAATAGAATTTTAATGACTAATAAGATGCCCGATGAATGGAGAAAAAGTATTTTAGTACCTATTTATAAAAATAAAGGGGACATACAAAGTTTTTCAAATTATCCTGGTATTAAGTTAATGAGTCATACAATGAAACATTGGGAGTGAGTGATTGAATATAGATTGAGATTGAAGACAACAGTATCTGAGAATTAATTTGGGTTTATGCCTGGGAGGTCAACAATGGAAGCAATCTATTTATTGAGGTGATTAATGGAGAGGTATAGAGAGAAAAAGAAGGGTCTTCATATGATTTTTATAGATTTGGAGAAGGTGTATGATAGGATACCCAGAGATATAATATGGTGGGTTATACATAGAAGAGGAGTGACTCACAGATATATTGGTGTGATCAAGGATATATATGATGGTGCGATGACTACAGTAAGAACATCAGCTGGAGAAAGTAGTGAATTTTCAATTACGGCAGGGCTACACCAAGGTTCAGCATTAAGTCCTTATCTCTTTGCTCTTGTTATGGATGAATTGACTGGACAAATACAAGATGAGGTGCCATGGTGTATGCTATTTGCATATGATATTATTTTAGTCGATGAAACTAAGATGGGGATAAATGCTAGGTTGGAATTGTGGAGAGAAACTTTAGAAACAAGAGGATTTAAAATAAGCATAACTAAAACAGAATATGTGGAGTGTAATTTTAGTAGTAATAGGAGGAAAAATGGAGTTGTGGTGAAATTGGAGGGTCAAGAAATACCTAGAAATGATCATTTTCATTATTTAGGATCGATTATATAAAAATATGGAGATATTAGTGATGATGTTACGCATAGGATTAGAGCAGGCTGGGTTAAGTGGAGAAGTGCGACCGGCGTTCTGTGTGATAGGCGTATACCTTTGAAGTTAAAAGGAAAATTTTATAGGATGGCCATTAGACCCGCCATGTTATATGGGACAGAGTGTTGGGCAACCAAGAAATAAAATGTGCAGAAAATGAGTGTGGCGGAAATGCAAATGCTAAGATGGATTTGTGGTAAAACTCGAAAGGATAAAATTAAAAATGAACAAATTCGTGAAATGGTAAAAATAGCTCCTATAGAAGATAAATTGAGAGAAAATCGACTTAGATGGTTTGGACACGTCAAGCGTAGACCAATGGATGCTCCTGTAAGGAAGAGTGATTTAGTTAGTATTGATGGTAACCCAAGGGGCAGAGGTAGGCCTAAATTAACTTTTGGGATATTATAAAAAAGGACATGATATCATGTGGTTTAACTGAAGATATTGCACTGGACAAAATGGAATGGAAAAATAGGATTCATGTAGCCGACCCCAAATAATTGGGAAAAGGCTTTGTTGAGTTGAGTAGTTCCAGGTACTAGTCGAATTTCCCTTGATCCATACAGAATGTCACCAATAGAGTTGAAAGAATTGAAAGTGCAATTACAAGATCTGATAAGAAGAGCTTTTATTCGGCCTAGTGTTTTGCCATCGGGAGCCCCAGTGTTATTTGTGAAAAAGAAAGATAGGACAATGAGATTATGTATTTATTATCGACAGTTGAATAAGGTGATCATTAAAAATATGTACCCTCTACCTCGTATTGATGATTTGTTTAATCAATTACAAGGGTCCACCATATTTTCGAAGATTGTTTTGAGATCGGGTTACCATCAATTAAAAGTAAAGGATAGTGATATTTCCAAAATAACTTTTCGAACTCGATATGGGCACTATGGTTTTTTAGTAATGCCATTTGGATTAACTAATTCCCCAGCAGTTTTTATGGATCTAATGAACAAGTTATTCGACTAATTTGTGATTGTATTCATAGACGATGTGTTGATTTACTCGCATAACATGGAGGAAGATGAGAAACATTTGGGACTTGTATTGCATATTTTGAGAGAGAATAAATTATTTTTTAAATTCAGAAAGTGAGTTTTGGTTGAATGAAATTTTGTTTTTGGAGCATGTTGTCTCGGGAAATGGGATATATATCGATCTAAAGAATGTAGAAGACATCGTTGAATGGGAGAGTCCTAAGAATGTGACAGAAATTAGGAATTTTTGAGGATTGGCAGGTAACTATCGCAGACTCATTAAGGGATTTTCAGCAATTGCATTACCATTGACAGAGTTGACTTGTAAATAAGTGACGTTTGTCTGGGATGAAGAATGCGAGAGAAGTTCTAAAGAATTAAAGAATCAGTTGGTTTCAAACCCTATACTTACTATTCCATGTGGGAATGAGTCTTTCGTGATCTATACAGATGCTTCATTTCAGGGGTTAGGATGTGTTCATATATAGAACAGGAAGGAAATATCATATGCTTATAGACAATTAAAGACACATGAATGAAACTACCCTACACACGATTTGGAGCAAGCAACAATTGTTTTTTCTTTGAAGTTGTGGCTACATTATATGTATGGAGAAACTTGTGAGATATATGTGACACCCATCTTAAAATAATAACGGGTGGACAACCCTATACTAAAATAAATCAGGAATCTCAAGTGGATCATTATTAGCATCTACTGCTGATACTAAAATAAATATAACTAACTACCCAATACTATAATAAGAGGATGCCAAGATTTTAAATCATACAACGAATCAAGATACCAACAACATAATAACCACTGTACATGATAAATGTACACACATAGCATGATAAAAGAAAGTACTCATATAAAACATAATAAGTACAACAAAAGGAAATATACCCGAATATGCAATCGGGTCACAGACAATAAAACATCCCGAGGAGAGAAATATAAAAGTGCTAAATATATAACCCTTGGGTATAATCCCGATATAAAAAATGAATCCTTAACTAGATTTATAAAAGATAAGAAGCAGCTATAACATAATCCTGTAACAATCCGCATCTACTACAACTCCGAGAACACTGGATAGAAAAGCATCACTGGTGTCCTTGCGGTGGGACACCTATAATATATTACAATATAAAAATTTATATATATATATATATAGCAAGAGAGAAATATAAATGGGTGTAACACCCCGTCTAATTAAATACCGGATAGCTACTCCTTTATTAAATTAATACAGAATATCAAGTTGGTTCAGTTTTAGAATCACTGTCGAAAATAATTAGTTAATTACTAACCACCTAATATTTAAAAAGAGAGATGCCAAATTTTATTAATTAAGTTAACAAATAACCAAGAATTAAATCATTACCCATCAATCACATAAACAATCTCTTATGAATAACTAATGAAATGAAATAACCCGAGTCTGGAGTAAACACTCCAATAAAAATATGTCAGAGTAAATAAAGTCCCAATACAAGAGTATGAATAAATACACCAATAATCGAAATAATGAAAGTCTACAACTACAACCTCTAAATAAGAATGGGCGACATGCCCTAAATGATACAAATGACTCGAAAGGAACTAAGGATAAATATGAAGGCATATAATACCAAGATCCTGTAGCTTCCACAGCAGCTACAACACGTCATCAGAATGGAACTCCTATGCTTGGCATCCCTATGGCTGGCACCTAAAATGATTTTACAAAACAAAAATAGATTTGGAGGAAAACGGGTCAGAGCCCGAGGTGAAAACAATTTAAAAGTTTAGCAAGTGTTTAAATTACAATTAAACAACACATATTATAAACACGTTAGTTGCGTACTCTCACATGAGTTTCTTACCTCTCAACTAATGTGCACGCCTAATTTATCCCCTTAATCCATCCTAGTTATGTCGCTAAATAACTATTCTATACCACTTCCTCTTTCGCATTCTACCATAGGATGTATACTCTTAATATCCAAGTAAGTTTTATTCATAACCCATAATCGCATTCATTATATTACCTATCTCAAGTATTAATTATTTTCTCACATTCTTAGTGCATTACAATATCTTAGTTATTCACATCTAATAAGCAACAGTGAACCAATCACAAGTACACATATAAACCACTCTCAGTATATATATACATATAAGGCACCCCTAGGCTAAGCTGCGGTGCACGTATACTCTGCTATCAAATCCATGTACATCACGTACATAAGGCTTACGTGCTCCGAATCACTCCGGAATCGTCAGAATACAAATCACACATATTGGAGGCAAACATAGTTCACATACCTATGGGTCACGCACATACCTACTCTCCTGTGGTCAGCTGACTTATCAACTCAAAAAATAAGTCATTCACAGTCCTATGTCCTTAAGGTACCAGTCTAAATCCCCCTAAGGCACACAAGGATAAGAGGGTCCTTTTCCAAAAAAAACTAACCTCCCGTGATAGCAAGTATGGTAGGTATGTCATACACATAAGAAATCCATTCATTAGGCATTCACACAATCTAAGAAATCATATTTCAATATAGATATACACATTCTATCTATCTAGTCTTGTACATAGTAAGTTTATTCCAAACATCATATGAAATATACATGTAACTTGATAACTCTCTCCTCGTATCAATTTGAGCACTTAAACCTATCTCAAACGGTTACTAGGTCTCCTATTAGTTTCTAATGTTATCTCAGTAACTTAAAGTCCCTCCGTTACTCTTCTTATCCTTACATCATCATTAATTCCCATTATAGTTTCAATTCGACGATTTCTAATCATACCTCACTTGGTAGAACCTCGTAAGCAATATCATTAAATTCCATACAGTAAACCAATTTTCTCGGCATCAACGAAGACCCTACTGACCTTAACTTAGTCCCACAATATCAATTTAAACATCCTAAGAATCATCGCCTTGGGATTTATATTAAGCTTTAAGGGAAAACATTTGCCAAAAATCAGGAGGGGTCGATCGATCGAAGAAAATGGGACGATCGATTGATCGTCGATCGATCGACATTCTTGAGTCGATCAATTGACATTCTTGAGTCGATCGATCGATCAAGCAGGTATCAACCAAGATTTCTCTTAAACAGTTACGGGTTTGATCCTTTTTACACCTCTAATTCTTCATTACCACATCCCAAACTCCCAACAAAGTTCACTAATCATCCTATTAACATATCAACATCATCTCTAATGTATTAGAATAATTAAATCCTTATGCATCATAAGTTTCTTGGATTAAAACACCCAATTTTTATAAAAACCTTATTTCTCCTATTTTCCTCAAGAACACTAAATAATTCATTAAAAAATTTATTGTTCTCTACCCATAAATCATAATTTCGTGGCTGCTAATATCTCCAACATTAAACTACATGCAAGACCTACCCAAATTACAATTTCAATTCTTCAAATCCATTCAATTATCATTAATCAAGGTTATTCTCCAATTCTAACCTAACATGGATGATATATGCGCTAAATTATTACGAGTGAAATCACTAAACTGGTAATGAAGATTCTGATCGGATGAAGTAGATGGTATGGGGATGATCCTTGCTTTCCGATCTATCCGGTGGTGGTGACGGTGGTGCAAAAGTCTCTAAGTGGTGGTTCTCCATTGGAAACTTCGTTCTCTTCCACTCTAGTGGCCGTTTATGATTTTTGGTTGAGGAACCCTAAGGGACTCAAGTGTTGGCTGATATTAACTGTCTAAAATTCGTGGGTCACTTTTCACCCAAAAATAGGAATGACTAAAATATCCACCCGGATTACTGGTTTTGCCTAAAAATGCCCCGGGACCCAAACTAAAATCCCAACTAGTGTTTTCTGACTATCTCGAACCTTTCGGACACGTTGGCACACTCAAAATGATCATACAGATGACATAAAAATAAAATACTTTTAAATCCATTAAATTGGGTCCTGACACGACTGACACGCGCGTCCCAACTTAATTACCGAAACTGCCATATTTTCAACTCACGATAATTTTAATAAATTCAATAATCACTGTTGATACCAAAATTAATATGCTGATGTGGACGAATAAGACGAAGACACGTGTCAATCTACGTGGCACAATAGCATCGAGGAAGATCATTTCCCGACCAACCATGCTTCTTTCCGAGCAACGAGAATACACCGAGGAACTCTATCACACCGAGGAACTCTAACACACCGAGGAACTCTGTGGCACCGAGGTACTCTAATGTTCCGAGGAACTCCTGATCAGCGAACAGCTATGGCGGTCCGAGCTGCATCTCGGTCGTATCATTAATTGCCAGATAATCAACAGCTCAGATATTCATTGAATGCTTATATTCTTGGCACGCACTCTGCATTAAATGTATTACCCTTTCATATGTATGTCATTTAATGTATCGAATCTTTCATGTACAGCCTCAAGGCTATAAATACCTTGTATCATCCTCATTCAAGGGGACCGGAATTTCTTGGGAGAACTTGTAATCAAGAATTCTGCAAACACTCAGCAATAACATAACAGTGGACGTAGGCTTTATTCCTAGCCGAACCACTTTAAAAATCTTTCTCTTATTTATTTATCTGTGATTGAATAATTAGAGCAATCTAGTTTTTTACATCAACAGATTGGCGCCGTCTGTGGGAAACGACTGTTATTATCGTTTTTCCTAAAAATCATTTATCACCAATGGCAGATAATCCAGAATCCAGTAATCGAAATGTTGGAAATACTGGAAATCTTCCAAATCCAACTACATCCCCAGATCTGGCTGGAATTATGACGAATCTGGCTCAAGGACAAACCGCCATGCAAGAATCTATGAGGCAACTCATTCAAACTCTTCAGGGCGGTGCACCTACCTATTCAGGGCAAAGGAGTGATCATAGGCAATCGCAATCTAGACGTACCGGGTCATATCGCAATGAGGAGTCTAATGACTCTTCTTATCAACCTGGGCGAACTTCATCGATAAGGGCTACGGATACAGATCAACGTATCACTTTTTCTCCGGAGAGAACTAGCGCTTTGGAAAGATTAAGCAGGGTGTCTCCTTTCAGTCGGTTAGGACCAAGGAGGAACATGAGTCCACCTAGGGCTCTATCAAGAAGTTTTCGACCACCACCAGGTTTGAGAGAAGGATCTGCACAATCGCGACCAACTACTCGTCGAGATAAATCTCAGGAAGCTACGTCAGAGCAATCAGTTGCTCGGACTAGGTGGCCCGAGGAAGGGAATGAAGCATGGAAAGGTTCCATTCAACGGTTGGAGGATAGATTGGGAGAAATGGCTAAGGCAAGGAACCCCTTACAGAGAACTTTTGTTCAAGGAACACCTTTTGTGCAAGCCATTGTGGATTTCCCTACACCGTCAAAATTCAAAGCACCTGTAGTGACCCCCAAGTACGATGGAAAGACAGATCCCGTACTTCATATAGAACAATACCAGGCTGCTGCAGATATCTACGCTGTCCCTGACGAGATGAGATGTAGAGCATTTTCAGTAACTCTTACCGGATCTGCACAGATATGGTACAATAATCTTCCTCGGGGTAAGATTTCAACCTTTGTTCAGTTAGCCGAACTGTTTATTGGCAATTTTTGTTTTGGAGCAAAGCCGGTAAAATGAGTAGCACACTTGCTAAGTGTTAGACAAAAATCAGGTGAAAGTATTAGAGATTACATAACTCGTTTCAATAACGAAAAGTTGGAAGTCATAGATTATGAAGAAAAGACAGCAATCACTGCTCTGATGAGTGGATTGCTGCCTAACAAGCTGTACTACACTTTGGCCAAAGATCCACCTAAAAATATGTCGGAGTTGATGGCAAAGGCGGCCAAAATCATGAATGCCGAGGAGGCTATGGCTGCGAAGAAGAATATGGATAAAGAAGTTAAAGTGGAGGTCGACAATTCTAAGAAGAAAGATCAGAAAAGTAATGGTGGTGACAAATATTCCAAGAATAACAGGATGAAGTTGGAAGCCCTAAAGAAGTATGATAATTATACTCCATTGAAAGTGGGTATTAATCATGTTTTGGAAGAAATCAGGAATAACGAGGAAATCAAATGGCCAGAGAAACTGAAGACAGATCCCGACCTGAGGAATAAGACCAAATATTGCGAGTTTCACAAAGATCATGGCCATATGACCAAAAATTGTATAGCCCTTCAGAACGAGATTGAAACACTCATCCGAAGAGGAAAATTATCAAAGTACGTAGATCGCAGGAGTGAGAGGAAGAATGATGATAGAACTAGAGAGAGATCTAGATCTCCTCGTCGTGCAGAGGAGAAAAAGAGGAGGGACCATGAAGAGGATCCAGATGATGACCCCGATCTTCCCAAAAAGCCAAGGAAACCTGAACGAGAGGTATTTTCCATACGTTTTGGGTCATTTGATTGTAATGTTATTACAGGAGGAGATGCAGGAGGAGGAGATCTTACTGCAGAAAGAAAAGCTTATCTCGGAGAGGCTCAAGCTTGTTCATACATTCAGCGAATAAACCTGGCCGAGGATGATCGTCCGAGGAAGGTAAACAGAGAGAAGCTAGTGATTGGTTTTTCAAAAAATGACCTGGCAGGTGTTCTCTACCCTCATGATGATCCTCTGGTGATCAAAATGAGGATGAAGGATGTGGTCATTTCAAGGGTGTTAGTAGACAATGGTAGTTCAGCAGACATCATGTATTATTCATGCTTTGATAGCTTGAATTTAAAATTATCTCAATTAGAACCTTATCACAGACCCCTTCTGGGTTTTGCTGGCGAGAAAGTTTTTCCACTTGGGACGATCAAGTTGGATATACTCATTGGAACTTGGCCTGCTTGTCGAACAGAAAGAATACGCTTTTTTGTAATGGATAAGAATGTGCAGTCCGCCTACAACATCATCATGGGAAGAGTTGGATTGAAGAAGTTCGAAGCAGTTCCATCTACAGTTCATCAGTGTTTGAAATTCCCAACGAATTTTGGAGTAGGAATTATGAAAGGCGATCAAAAAGTAGCTCGGGAATGCTATTATTCGTCTGCCGAGCAAGAGGAACTTGAAGAATTACAGAAAAAGACTACTACTTACCAAGTGGAGGAAGGCACAGAAATTGAAACTCTTGACCCTAGGGATGAATCTCAGCTCGTAAAAGGACAGGTTGTGGAATCTACAGAAATTGTTATCCTGGACGACGAGCATCCTGAACGAATAACTCAGATAGGGTCGTCGTTGGATTTTTCAATAAAACAGGAGTTGATAACTTTCTTGAGAAACAGGAAGAATACTTTTGCTTGGAGTCATGAAGACATGCCAGGAATAGATCCAAACTTCTTATGTCATGAACTCAATGTGAATAAGGAGATCAAGCCTGTGAAGCAAAGAAGAAGAGTGTTTAGTCCCGAGAAGAACCAGGCCATACAAGAGGAGGTCGAGAAACTCCAGAAAGCCCAATTCATTGAAGACGTGAAATATCCAGATTGGTTGGCGAATGTGGTGATGGTAAAGAAGAAGAACAACAAATGGAGAATGTGTGTTGATTTTACTGATCTCAACAAGGCATGTCCAAAAGATCATTTTCCATTGCCCAGAATTGATCAATTAGTGGATGCTACTTCGGGACACGAGCTACTCAGCTTCATGGATGCTTATTCTGGCTACAACCAAATCAAAATGAAACCTGAAGACAGGGAAAGTACTTCTTTTATTACCCCAAGGGGAACTTATTGTTATAATGTTATGCCTTTTGGTTTAAAAAATGCAGGTGCAACATATCAGCGGTTGATGAACAAGGTATTCACCGAACAAATCAGCCGCAATATAGAGGTCTATGTCGACGACATGCTCAGCAAAAGCAAGAGAGCTGCAGATCATTTGGTTGACTTGAGTCAAACTTTTGATCAACTGGATAAATACCAGATGAAGCTTAACCCGACGAAATGTACCTTTGGAGTACGAGAAGGAATGTTCCTCGGATACATCGTCAACCAACGAGGTATTGAGGCAAATCCAGAAAAGATCAAAGCTCTTTTAGGGCTGCGATCCCCGACGACGAAGAAAGAAGTGCAAAGTCTTACCGGACGAGTTACAGCACTCAACAGATTTGTATCCCGAGCAACTGATAAATGCCTCCCATTCTTCAAAACACTACGAAAAAGTTTTGAGTGGACTGATGAATGTGAGAAAGCCTTTCAAGATCTGAAGAAGTATTTGGGAGCCCCACCATTGTTATCTAGGCCAATAACTGGAGAGAAGCTGTACTTGTATTTGGCAGTATCAGAAAATGCAGTTAGCTCGGTGTTGATCAGATTGGAGAATGGAGTCCAGAAGCCAATTTATTACACAAGCAAGGCCTTCCGAGGTGCGGAAATCAGATACCCAAAACTGGAAAAATTGGCACTGGCATTAATTGAAGCAAGTAGAAGAATGAGACCATACTTCCAGGCCCATACCATCATTGTGTATACCGACATGCCGTTAAGACAAGCCCTTCACAAGCCAGAAAAATCAGGAAGATTGATGTACTGGGCAATAGAGCTCGGTGAATATGATATTGTGTATGAACCCAGATCATCATTGAAAGGGCAAGCCGTGGCAGATTTTATAGCAGAGTTCACATACCCTGATACCCCCGAGGAGCAAAAGATGCTTGCTGACCTACCTGTGGACGATACAGGATCGACAGACACAGATCCAAACCAACCAAGGTTGGTAAAAGGACTTGTGGATGTAGAAAAATCATCATATTCAAACCCCGACCAACTCCGATTGGTAGAGGGGCGCGAACAAATGGCCGACGAGGAACGAAGGATACCCGGGGATGATGAAAGAAAACAGATGATATTTCACCGAGGAACTCTAACAGATAAGAAATTTGAAGACGAGTTACATACATGGAGATTATATGTAGATGGATCATCTTGCACGGCTGGTTGTGGAGCAGGGATTGTTTTAAATTCTCCAGATGATATTGACATGGAGTATGCCTTGAGATTCCAATTCAAAGCTTCTAATAATGAGGCTGAATATGAGGCTATGATAGCAGGTTTTCATTTGGCGAAAGTTATGGAGGCACGCCAAGTAATTGTTTTAAGTGATTCTCAATTAATTGTGAATCAAATGATGGGAATATATGCAGTGAAGGGAGAGTTAATGGTGAAGTACCATGCAAAAGTGATGGACTTATTGAAAGAATTTGATGCTATTCAATTGATAAGGATACCGAGAATGGAGAATGCTAGAGCAGACGCATTGGCCCGACTAGCATCAGCTACGCGCACCGAACTGCGAAGAACAATACCAATTGAAGTACTAGAAAGTCGGAGCATAGAAGAAGATCTGACGGTGAAGATTATTACCCTTGATTTAGGACCATCTTGTATGGATCCTATCAGAGCATACATTGAAGAAGGAGTGCTACCAGAGGACAAACTATCTGCCAAGAAATTGAAGTATAAAGTTGCTCGGTATGTGTTAACTAATGGTGTTTTGTATAGACGAGGCATTATGGCAGGTTTGCAGAGATGTGTGCATCCATCAGAAGTCAAAGAATTGATTGAAGAAATCCATGAAGGATCTTGTGGAGCTCATGTAGCAGGTCGGACCCTACTGCAAAGGGTGATGACACAGGGATACTACTGGCCGACGATGAGAGCTGATTGTATAGCCTATGCTAAGAAGTGTGACAAGTGCCAACGTTTTTCTTCCATCCGAAGAACTCCACAGGCATTGTTGACACCCATAACATCACCTTGGCCATTTTCCATGTGGGGGATTGATCTGGTTGGACCACTGCCGACGACCCGAGGAAGGTTCAAGTATCTCGTCGTGGCAGTAGACTATTTTACTAAGTGGGTGGAAGCTGAACCACTAATTGATATGACGTACGAGAAGGTGTATCAGTTCATATGGAAGAATATCATTTGTCGGTATGGTCTCCCTCACGCTTTCATCACAGACCATGGAACGCAATTTGATAATGAAGAATTTGCTGCCTATTGTCATCAGTCAAACGTCTTGAAGTTTCATTCAGCACCAGGCCATCCCCAAAGCAATGGGCAGACTGAAGTGACGAACAGAACATTACTAAATGGGTTGAAGAAGAGGTTAAGTGAGGCTAAAGCAAATTGGATTAATGAGCTACAGTCAGTTTTGTGGGCTTACCGAACAACTCCCCGAGCAGCAACAGGAGAATCACCATATATGCTAGCATTTGGAAGTGAGGCTGTGATACCTGCCGAGTTGGGCCTACCAACACATAGGGTGTTAAATTTCAATTCTCCGATCAGTGATCTGATGAGAAGGATGGATTTGGATATGCTCGAGGAAGTCAGAGAAGAGGCAGCCATTAGGAATGCTGCTTATCAACAACGAACAGCTCTGTTTTACAACAAAAGGGTAAAGAAATGTGATTTAAAAGAAGGGGATTATGTGCTAAAGAAGGTCATTCAGAAGCAGAATAAACTGGAAGCAAACTGGCATGGACCTTACCGAGTTACAGAAGTTGTTCGACCAGGAACTTACAGAATAGCAACTCTAGAAGGAGAGGAATTTAAAAATGCATGGAATGCTGAACACCTGCGCAAGTATTATCAATGATGTCAAATGTAAAGCATTTCTTTCATTATGAATAAAACGAAGATGTTTCACCATTTTTCTTTCTGAATGAAAGTTTTTCGGGGAATACTAGTGTAATACATTACACAACAAAAGTGCTCTAAGGAGCCAACCTCCTTTGGTTAGGAGGACAGCTCTACGGAGCAAAAGTGCTATAAGTAGCCAACCTCCTTTGGTTAGGAGGACATGCTCTAAGGAGCCAAAAAATACAGCTCTACGGAGCGAAAGTGCTCTAAGGAGCCAACCTCCTTTGGTTAGGAGGACAGCTCTACGGAGCAAAAGTGCTCTAAGGAGCCAACCTCCTTTGGTTAGGAGGACAGCTCTATTGAGCAAAAAGTGCTATAAGTAGCCAACATCCTTTGGTTAGGAGGACATGCTCTAAGGAGCCAAAAATGCTCTAAGGAGCCAAAAGCTTTAAGGAGCCAGAAAGTGTACACCAGCAGGATCAACTACGGTTGGTAAGATAAAAATATACTCTCATATTACAACTTATGTTGGTCGGGAGGTAATATTATTACAATGAGTTTTTTGAAAAACAAAATGTTCAAAAAATACACCAAGTATAGTTGGTCGGGGCAAAAAACCCAATAACTGTAGTTGGTCAGCGAGGACAACTTATTGATCTTAGTTGGTCGGACGCAATTTTATAATCAAACCAAGTATAGTTCGTCGGAGCTGTAATTAGTCGACAAACATTATTCACCCACCTTGATTGGTTGGAAACAATTTGAACATTTTTACTCATTACTTTATTATTAAGTGATCGAGAAACATTACTAATACTTGTAACTTTTTATTAAGTTGCTTATTGAACAATAATATTGTTATCTTTTTAACAGATACATAGATACGTATATACAAATATAAAGGTGTTTGATAAACACAAGACTAACAAAATTGGCAAATAGAAAATGAAAATCTTTTCATTAATCTAGAATAAATTACAAGTTACAAGAATGTACTAAATTGTTACATGGATATTACTATTCTATTGGTTTTTTGCCCTGTGCTTTAGAAACAGGTTCCTCGCCGGCAGGAGGGTCTTCTATGCAAAGGGGAGAGTTGATGAAATTAACATCTCTGAGCATTCTGACGTTCATAACAGAAGGTGTATCCAAAAGATGCTCAGGACGAGATAATTCAACTTGGGAGTGAAGGCTATAATCACCAAGGTATTTTGAAATTAGACTGCGAGGAATGGAACGAGCTGGGATCCATGCCATATCCAATTTGAAAGGTGGTACAGGCAAGTCTAATAATGATGGAGCATGATAGTCCCATAAAAAATGCCCTTGCTCCAACTTTAACACACCCAATGCATTTAACCATCCTTGCTTGTAACCTTCATTATTAGCATGTTCAATACGAGCATCCAGGTGAACAAGGGCTTCATTATATCCTGCCATCCAGAATTCCCTTGGCTGTTTATGGAATTGGAAGGTTAATCTCTCCAATTGTTCATGAAGGCTTTTGGCAAAAAGATCCTTATTATGCAAGGCAGATTTTGTCGATGTAAGATGATCTTCCAGAGACAGATTTTTATTGGACATTTCAGTCAGAGCACGGTCTTTTACTTTCAACTGGAACGCTTGAGTTTCCAGAGTAGACTGAGTGCGAGCCTCTTCAACATTTTGGCTGACTCTTCCTCGCCCCCGAGAACTTCTTCCTCGTCCCCGAGCAGTTCCAGAAATGGCAGATCTTCTTAAGTCCTCCAGCTCTTGCCTCAGTTTGGCATTTTCGACCTCTAAGAACGAGAAGCCTTCATCAGTAACTGGTATTAATGCAGTAGAGGATGAAGCAGCAGATTCATATTGAGCCAATTTTTTCTGCAAATTATTATTTTCTTGTTCCAGGATCTCGACAATTTGTCTGCAGGCTTCAACTTCACCTTTTAGGGTCCTTTCCCTAATATCATATGCAGCAATGATCTTCTTATGGCCTGTTTCAGAAGAAAGTTGTTGGTATCTATTTTCATAATCTTTGTGTAACAAAGCCATTGATTCATTGTGCTGACCTTGAAGTTCCTCTATGGAACCATGAAGTTCCTCGATCAGATCATAATACGCCACATTATTGGCCACAGCTCGATCGAGTAAATCTTTCAAATATTGATAAGCCTCAATAGCCTGCTCTGAAGCACCATGACCAAGGATATCAGCAATTTCCGATGTACTAAGGTCTGTATGACCAGCCTTGTAGTATTGATGACATTGCTGCATCAGCTCAGTATCATGTGAAGAGATCAATTCCATTCTAGCAACAAACTAAAGACGAGAAAAAGACAACAATCAACAAAAACAAGTTATCAACAACAGAGATGAGCAAAGATATATTTTATTAGATCATCAAAAAGTTACATTGTTCGATTACAAGGAAATATAGAAATGGTACCGAACAACTTCACACCTTTTCCTTGTCTCCCAAGACTTTCTCGGGAGGCTGGGACGAGGAGCTCGGTTGCTCGGTGGTAACAACAGCTTGATCGCTAGGAATCCTCTCGGGAGGAGGAGGCATGGAAGAGACATCCTCGGTGGCAGAGGGTTGAGAAGCAGAAACTTGATCGCCCATAGCCATAGAATATTCATCTGAGGCAGGTTCATCTTCTTCTTCTTCCACAATTGGTGGAGGAGGACCAGGGAGATGCCGTTGGAATAGTTCAGAATCGGTTTGGACATTTAGCTCTTGCAGAGCAGCCACCCAGCCATCATGGAAGTATTTCAACTCCCCATATTGGACTTGGGATGTCATTGCAGCTATCCCTCTCTCCCATCCTTTCTCCCAACCAACGCTGAATTGCTTCTTGATTGCAACTTTTCTCCTCGACTTCTCCGAGGAAAGCTTCACCTCCAATTCCTCTTTCTTAACCTTGATATCTCGCAGAGTAAATAATTCTTCCTCTGCCTTTTTCAACTTATCATCAGAATCCTGATGTTTAACCTCCAAAACTTTAACCTTCTCCTCCAAGTTCTTGGAGGTCTCCGCCATTTTTGCCTTTTCAGCCTCAGCCACAGCCAGCTTTTTCTCCCATACAGTTTTCTCATCGATGTACTGTTGGCGAGATTCCTTCACAGATTGGGCTAAACCCAACAAAGCATCGTCAACATCGGACGAGGAACTGGAAGCTTTAATAACTTGATCTTTCTTCACGATGGTATTGATGCAGTTCACCAGCTGAAAGATAAGAAAAACAATAAAGTCAACACAAATACAAGAATTCAAGAAAAAGAAAGAAAGACCAAAGGAGTGAGAAATTTACTGAAGAAAGATGACGAGCAGCTAGGGATGTCAGTGTATCCCTAGGAATTTTTTCATCAACCCCGAGAACCTCGGGTATAACTGAGCTCATTGAAGAACTCGGAAGAATGATGTTTGAAACACTACTACCACCAGCGGGTAGAGAAGATGCAGTTCCAGCAAGATTAACTGAGGATGATTTCCTCGATCTCTTCAAAGGAGGGTCAGCAACATCAACCAAAGAAGAAGTCTTGATCGGAGAGATTGTAATTGCATCAGCAGGAGCATTTTTCTTGCTCGGGCCCACTGGGGGCTTCTCGGCAACTTTGGAGGAACCAGCATCTACCTTTTTAGTCCCCTCTGGGACATCAATTTTGCCTTTCTTGGCTCCAACAGCAGAAGAAATTTCACCAAATAGAGCAGGAGGAGCTCTTTTCTTGCCCATTCTTTGAGAATCTGAAGATGAACTTTCTGGTGTTGAAGCTGGTTCAACAGGACGAGCAGTATAAGAGGTTGTGTAACTCTTATACTGTAGTAAATATGAAGCAGATCTAATATGCTCGTCAGCAATGGTCTTATGCAAACCCCAGATAAGTTTCAGATGCTTAATATTCACTTCTGATTCCTTTGGAGTTTTTCTTTTGCTATCAACTGCAAATAAATACGTAATGGAATATCAGTCATACATTTTGTCAAACATGATGAAAGAATAATTTCATAAGTAAAATAAAATGAAAAATAAACCTATCCCATTGCCATATGGGGGGCATCTGGGACCGTTGTATACTTTATTCCCAGATAAAGGCGCATGTTGCCAATTTTTTATGACCAACCCATGCTCAAAATAATCCCTATTTGAGTCAGGGAGATTAACTACAAGAGCCCTATTCAAATACCTAGTTTTTAGATAATAAATATTATCTAGAACAGCCCATTTATAACAAAACATAATTTCAGGGATCCCAATACGAGTCCCATGAGTTATATTTAATTTATGCACCCCGTTAATTATTCTCCATGAATTGGGGGCTATTTTTGCAGGAACAAGATCAAAATATTGACAAAACTCAAGACATAATGGGTTTGGTGGAAAGCAAAAACCGCATTCAGCAACAAAAAGACTGGGGAACCAATGTCCCTCAGCCAATCGAAAGTAATCTAAAGGCTCAGAAAGAACCTCTAGAGTTACCCACGAAGGAATGGAAAAATCAGAACGGAATTTCTCAATAGACTCCACAATATAAACCATATTGAATAAAAGAGATACAGAAGAAAGAAAGAAGATCTTACAGAAAGAAAGGAGATGTGTTGACAACGAACGGAAACAAGGATGAACGCACAAGAGAAGAAGAGAAGAGAAAGCTTGAATGCAGAGAATGAAAAACGTAGACGACGGTATGGTTACCAAAGAAGTTTAAATACTTTGCATTGGAAAACGGCGAAAGAAATGATTACCAAAAAGAAACTACTAAACTTCCGGCGGCTAAGAGGACAAAATTTGCACGAATATCAAAGCGCTTATAAAAAAGGCGGAAACTGCGAAATAAGAAGGAAATTTGAATACAATGTTCCTGAAACCCGGGAAGGACATTTAATATTGCCATATACCGAGAAAGAATGTTCCATACTCTTCAAAGTTCAAAATATGAAACATTGGGGGCTTCTGTTGATACCAAAATTAATATGCTAATGTGGACGAATAAGACGAAGACACGTGTCAATCTACGTGGCACAATAGCATCGAGGAAGATCATTTCCCGACCAACCATGCTTCTTTCCGAGCAACGAGAATACACCGAGGAACTCTATCACACCGAGGAACTCTAACACACCGAGGAACTCTGTGGCACCGAGGTACTCTAATGTTCCGAGGAACTCCTGATCAGCGAACAGCTATGGCGGTCCGAGCTGCATCTCGGTCGTATCATTAATTGTCAGATAATCAACAGCTCAGATATTCATTGAATGCTTATATTCTTGGCACGCACTCTGCATTAAATGTATTACCCTTTCATATGTATGTCATTTAATGTATCGAACCTTTCATGTACAGCCTCAAGGCTATAAATACCTTGTATCATCCTCATTCAAGGGGACCGGAATTTCTTGGGAGAACTTGTAATCAAGAATTCTGCAAACACTCAGCAATAACATAACAGTGGACGTAGGCTTTATTCCTAGCCGAACCACTTTAAAAATCTTTCTCTTATTTATTTATCTGTGATTGAATAATTAGAGCAATCTAGTTTTTTACATCAACAATCACATATTACCATAATCACTTAGTAATATTCAACAACATTATTATCATATTTAAATACTAACTCTTATCTCGCTAGTTATTTAAATCCGAATTAATTTCCAATTAATTATCCCAAGTTAATTTAATTAATCCCACAATTAAAAGCAATTAAAAGCAATTTCATTTAATTAATCTCATAATTAAAAGCCATAAAATTATGGGGTATTACATACTTACCCCCTAATAACGGAATTTCATCCCGAAATTCGAAAAAGTAAGGCATACCTAGAAAAATTTGGTATCCTCCAGCACTCAAAACAAAATTCAAAATAATGCTCAATCACTACAACCCCCACTTCATAACAAGTTTGTTGAATAGTCTCAATACTTTATCAGTTATAGGGTTACACCTCAATAAATTCACCTCACGTTGTGCTCTTACTAAATAACATTCGAATAAGAATAGCCTATATATCATTGGCCGCATTATCTCAATATTATTGTGAGTCCGCACCTCACTACGTATCAACTCGGGCGTTTATTTAAACACAAAACTCCCCTCCTGGGAGCAACCATAAAACATCAGACTACTCTTGTCCGTTCTTTGAATCTTTGTTCCCATCGTTGTGACTTTTACACAAAGGAAAGCCACTTAAAACGGTTGGTGGTTAACATATTACAGTCATCGGACTCCATCTTCTGACTGATCATAAACTCGGATAATCCGCTCACCTCTAAGCATCTAGAGGGAGGATAGTAAGGTTTATCCACACAAGCCTCAATAAGCATCTTGTCCACCATAAATAGGTACGAGTGCTTTCTCACAACTTTCTATTAGGCAATATCCTCTCCCCATTACCATATTGTACTTCACTTACATGAAATGAAATGATCGCAATGAATCCAAAATTACATTCATACAGTTCCACCAGTGTCAGTCGCCTTGCACCTATTCCTCAGGCTATAGGTGATCCAACTTTCTCAAAATGAAAATATTCCCACTACTTCCTTATACCCCATATCGAAGGTGGGTTTCGGGTATTTCATCCTCGTTCGAATTAATACTGGGTAGGACCTCATACCGACGCTGTCATTATCTAATAGTGTAAATCACCCACGAATTTAATAATTTCTTTCCTTCTTGACAATTCGTTACACACATTCGAATGAACTCGTTACTCATCTTTATGATTGCAACCCATCAAAGAAATTTACCATCTTGACTCTTCCGCTACTGGAATCGTCGGCTCGACACCAAGTTTCTGGTTGATACCCTTACTCCAACCGATTTCTATTTATAAGTGGTGCACGTGGGGGCTACTAATTATGTCCCGCTCAACACCGACTTCCATTTATAAGTCCTCTCATTAAGTGGTACTTAATAACCCTCTTTTTCCTTCGTCGTATACCAAAAGTTCTGGCTCGTGCACTATTCACCACGTTGTGCACATCTGGACTCTTTATACCTTATTGACATCCTCACTCTATTTACACGTAAGCCACCCTCAACCTTCGATTAGGTGGAACTACACCCCAAATTGTCCATAATAGTTAAATATTTGTCTTCTCAAGGGATACCCCCTTTTTAAATGGCTTCCCACTTCCCTTCAACCATCAATTTCGGACGTGCTATTCCGATCGCGCATGAGTATAATTATTATCATCCTTCCCTTACGACGCTTAATCCATTCTACCTCTACTATTTCATAATATCAATCTCACAAGTATAAATCTTACTCTCTTGATGTCTCTTCTTTCGGCGATTATCACATTAGTAAACCAGGGTGTCTACACCCCTTATAACCCATGCATACGAGTTTAAAGATGACATATGCTCCATACGTACTCCAACTCTTTATTGCCCCTGCATTTGTAACGTGGCTATACCACTTGGGCATTCTCAATCACCCTCGAATTTGAAATCCTAAATCCTCCTTAACCTCAGTGCATCCTTCCACCCGTCGAAATAAAAACCCAAAATTTTTCAGTACTTCCTCACCACACCACTGGCTCTACTGGCCTTATATCGTAATTTACTTTTTAACTTCCAGTTATAACTACATACTTCCATAACGAACGAGGTATCCGAATCATGGACGAATGGCCAAACATCTCCTTACTACCAACCTTATGCTAAGTTTCATGCGTGAGATGTCTCGCAAAGCGAAATCCAAATAAGGAACCCTCTCGATACACTACTTCCTAGCATTATCGGTCATCGAAATCCGTTAGTCCCTCAGTCCATAACATGTACCACTATATTCCCGTCTCTTGACAACAAAGTTACATCACTTCTCACAATTACACTTAAACAAGGAACATCTTCCAAAAGACACTGTCTCTTAACATTGATGGTAATCATATTCCATAAACATCATGCGAATATAATCGGGGCTCTCAAAATCCCGTCCCCAGGCATACAAGTATGAGTATTAACTTCCACATCTCTAAAGGGTGATATAGTAATGTACTATTCTTATTACTACATCATAAGCATTAATTATAATAATCAGCTAAATCTTTTCGCTGAATAGTAAACTAAATACACTCCGCATCATATCGATAAAGTCCCTACACATGGCGAGAACGAAAGTTCGAGACCATTGTACTTTTTGAAGTCTCAACAATATATATATATATATATATATGTATAATATTAAAAAATACAATCGCGAGCCCGACCCTCTCGCAGATGGGGCCTTGCCAGAACAAAACATTCTACACCAAGGTAGTAACCCCGATAGACTTGCAATAATCGCTCACTATAGATTTAATCATATAATAAAATCATAATTAGGATAATATCATACTCGTATAACACAACAATAAAACGAGTAATTTCAATAAAGTATATACCACTATCTATACACTTGTTCATCCTCCGCGGATAACACTAAAGGTAACCCCGCTATACCAGGAAAAATATTCACATAATTAATAACATTGCCGAGATACTCACTAAATTCGTCTCTCATGTAAATATAGCAATAATAAAAAGTAGTAACTCGTTCCTGTCACATACAGCATGCATCATCATCTGAGGATATAACTCATACTTCTATCTTGCCAATCGCACTGGATGCTCAAATGTTTCCTGGACTTAACACACCTGTCCGTACCAAACCAAATTTTTTAATAACTATTGTCCTTGCTAGGCAGCATACCCTTATCCTTATACTTGCTTCGGGAAACATTTACAATGCACGAGTTTTACTCCCCATAAAATACCTCTACATATACTCTACTTATATCCGGTCACACTGACCATGTTAAGGTGGTCCTTCTCTCGGATGTTGGTAGTCTTGACTCTGATGACTACCTCCATTGTTCCTTTAACTTTGATGGACCTAAGGAACACGCTACTAGTTTCCATATCTCTTACTAAAATCACCATCTCTCGGTAACAATTCAGCTATCCGAATAATTTTAATGGGTCCCTCGATGGGTCTCTCCCTCATGGTGCTTCTTCAACACCGTTTCCCCCAGTCTTACTCTATATAAATTCTTTGATTCTTGTATCTCCACCACACAAGGAAGCGTTTTACCTCCATATTAACAAAACACGACGTTATTACCATCTGCATTGACCGTCCAAGTAGAATTTCCCAGAAGTGCTAAAAATTCTTCTTGTATGTAAACTTTCCTTTTAATGTCCTCTTCTCCATTTCACCTACTTCACCCGGTTTAGGTTCACTACATAATTAAATTTATTCTCACAAAGTACCTCTATCCGAACCTCTTGTGTGAGTTCAAAACACATCTCACGCTGAACATCAAATGCTGGAACTTATGGTCAAACCATACGTACGCGCCTTCTCTTGACAAAACATTCCACTTCTAAGTGTGGTGATTGACTCTCACCATTGAAACTCCACTCTTATGAGCCAAGGAAAAAAAATTACCCCAAATTTTCACTCCCGACTATCCATACTCCGACATATGCCCAAGCCTTTGGATATTTTACGTTCGTTGGCTAACACACGCCATTTCCACATTTCTAGCAGTTTCACTGCTGGTTCTCTTCAATGTTTCACCTAAGTCTTTCTCTCCCATTCCATCCTTGATGGGTGAGTCTAATTTGACCCCAATTTATAATATAGGTGTACCTGGAAGTCACAAGTCGTGCCTTAGACGTCTATACCATCCTGGACTTCCGTGCCATAATATGGGTGACTTCAACTACGGTCATCCTTATTTAATAAATCAAATACCCTCACTGATCCTTGCCTCCCGTTGTTCGCCCAACAGTCTTCGTCTGACGTACTGCATTGTTCGACACACGAACACACTAGAATGCAAATAAGATTCACTATCATATACATCATAGCAAGAGAACGAAATCTCAACAAAGAAATCAACAATCCTAAACTTAGGGCTCTATATCAAAGAAAGCTACGTTGGATGCATAATTAGCCGCACAGATCCTAAAGGACACTAGAACTTGATGCTCTGATACCACCTGTAACATCCCATCTAATTAAATACCGGGTAGCTACTCCTTTATTAAATTAATACAGAATATCAAGTTGGTTCAGTCTTAGCATCACTGTCGAAAATAATTAGTTAATTACTAGCCACCTAATATTTAAAAAGAGAAATGCCAAATTTTATTAATTAAGTTAACAAATAACCAAGAATTAAATCATTACCCACTAATCGCATAAACAATCTCATATGAATAACTAATGAAATGTAATCAACCGAGTCTGGAGTAAACACTCCAATAATAAAAATGCCAGAGTAAATAAAGTCCCAATACAAGAGTCTGAATAAATAAACCAATAATCGAAATAATGAAAGTCTGCAACTACAACCTCTAAATAAGAATGGGCGACATGCCCTAACTGATACAAATGACTTGAAAGGAACCAAGGATAAATATGAAGGCGTATAATACCAAGATCCTGTAGCTTCCACGGCAGCTACAGCACGTCATCAGAATGGAACTCCTATGCTTGGCGTCCCTATGGCTGGGCACCTAAAATGTTTTTACAAAACATAAATAGATTTGGAGGAAAATGAGTCAGAGCCCGAGATGAAAATAGTTTAAAATTTTAGCAAGTGTTTAAATTACAATTAAACAACACATATTATTAACACGTTAGTTGCGTACTGTCACATACGTTTCTTACCTCTCAACTAATGTGCATGCCTAACGTATGCCTTTAATCCATCCTAGTTATGTCGCTAAATAACTAGTCTATACCACTTCCTCTTTCGAATTCTACCATAGGATGTCTACTCTTAATATCCAGGTAAGTTATATTCATAACCCATATTTGCATTCATTATATTACTTATCTCAAGTATTAATTATTTTCTAACATTCTTAGTCCATTACAATATCTTAGTTATTCACATCTACTAAGTAGTAGTGAACCAGTCACAAGTACATATATAAATCACTCTCAGTATATATATACATATAAGTCACCCCTAGGCTAAGCTGTGGTTCACGCATACTCTGTTATCAAATCCATGTACATCACGTACGTAAGGATCACGTGTTCCAAATTACTCAGGAACCATCAGAATACAAATCACACATATTGGAGGCGAACATAGTTCATATACCCATGGGTCACGCACATACCTACGCTCCCGTGGTCAGATGACTTATCAACTCATAAATAAGTCATTCACAGTCCTATGTCCTTAAGGTACCAGTCTAAATCCCCCTGAAAGCACACAAGGATAAGAGGTTTCTTTTCCAAAAAAAACTAACCTCCCGTGATAGGAAGTATGGTAGGTATACCATACACATAAGAAATCCATTCATTAGGCATTCACACAATCTAAGAAATCATATTTCAATATAGATATACACATTCTATCTATTTAGTCTCGTTCGTAGTAAGTTTATTCCGAACATCATACGAAATATACATGTAACTTGATAACTCTCTCCTCGTATCAATTTGAGTACTTAAACCTATCTCAAAAGGTTACTAGGTCTCCTATTAGTTTCTAATGTTATCTCAGTAACTTAAAGTCCCTCCGTTACTGTTCTTATCCTTACATCATCATTAATTCCCATTATAGTTTCAATTCGACTATTTCTATTCGTACCTCACTCGGTAGACCCTCGTAAGCAATAACATTAAATTCCATAAAGTAAACTAATTTTCTCGGCATCAGCTAAGACCCTACTAACCTTAACTAAATCCCACAATATCAATTTAAACATCCTAAGAATCATCATAGGCCTTAGGATTTATAATAAGCTTTAGGGGAAAATATTTGCCAAAAATCAGGAGGGGTCGATCGATCGAAGAAAATGGGTTGATCGATCGACATTCTTGAGTCGATCGATCGATCAAGCAGGTATCAGTCCAAATTTCTCTTAAACAGTTATGGGTTGCATCCTTTTTACACCTCTAATTCTTCATTACAACATCCCAAACTCCCATGAAAGTTCACTAATCATCCTATTAACATGTCAACATCATCTCTAACGTATTAGAATGATTAAATCCTTATGTATAATAAGTTTCTTGGATTAAAACACCCAATTTTCATAAAAACCCTATTTTTCCTATTTTCCTCAAGAACACTATATAATTTATTACAAATTTATTGTTCTCTACCCATAAATCATAATTTCGTGGCTGGTAATATCTCCAACTTAAAACTACATGCAAGACCTTCCCAAATTACAATTTCAATTCTTCAAATCCATTCAATTATCATTAATCAAGGTTATTCTCCAATTCTAACCTATCATGGATGATATATGCGCCAAATTATTTCAAGTTAAATCACTTACCTGGTAATAAAAATTCTGATCGGATGAAGTAGATGGTATGGGGATGATCCTTGCTTTTCAATCTATCCGGTGGTGGTGAAGGTGGTGCAAAAGTCTCTAAGTGGTGGTTCTCTATTGGAAACTTCCTTCTCTTCCACTATAATGGACGTTTATGATTTTTGTTGAGGAACCCTAAGGGAATTAAGTGTTGGATGATATTAATTGTCTAAAATTCGTGGGTCACTATTCACCCAAAAATAGGAATGACTAAAATATCCTCCCGGGTTGCCGATTATGCCTAAAAATACCCCGGGACCCAAACTAAACTCCTGGCTAGTGTTTTTTGACTATCTCGAACCTTTCAGACACGTTGGAGCACTCGAAATAATCATACAGATGACATAACAATAAAATACTTTTAAATCCATTAAATTGGGTCCTGACACGACTCACACGCGCGTCCTAACTTAATTATCGAAACTGCTGTATTTTCAACTCACGACAATTTTAATAAATTCAATAATCACATATTACCATAATCACTCAGTAATATTCAACAACATTATTATGATATTTAAATACTAACTCCCATCTCGCTAGTTATTTAAATCCAAATTAATTTCCAATTAATTATCCCAAGTTAATTTAATTAATCCCACAATTAAAAGCAATTAAAAGAAATTTTATTTAATTAATTTCATAATTAAAAGCCATAAAATTACGGGGTATTACAACGGGTCAGAGGCCAAGGTGTGAAAACATTTTAACAATTGCAATAAAATTCATAATAATTATAAATGAACAATTTCATAATTTAAGTGGAGTCGCACTCTCGTGGAATCCAAACTCACCCCTCGACTAAAGCGCGCACCTAAACGTATGCACATGAACCTTAATTAAACTACCCAACACATTCTAGGGATAGTTCAATCTTAATCTATGCATAATCTACACCCGCGTAACCCACTATCTCAAGTATAACCAAAACTCTTCTCCTTATATCATATCCTAAGTTTATGCCCGAACTTATATGTTTACGTATATATATACACACACATATATCTTGCTAGAGTTCATCGGTTCTAATTATTAAATTAGACAAGTTATTAGCATCAGAATAGTCACACATCATCTTTATATACCTATAAAGTAATGTTACACCATAATGCATAACCCTAGTACCAAGAAATAAACTTCTATCCACTCCCAACATTGGACTACGTTTCGTACGTGGGGCATCTCGCAAAGAAAAATCCAAACAAGGAACCCCCCATATACACTACTCCTTGACAATGTTGATCGTCAATCTCGATTATGCCCTCAACACGAAACACATATAACCTCAGCTACTTATTTAGAACAACTATCTCTAAGTTCATAAATAAGATATCGCACATAACCTTTAGTGTCTATATAACATTATTCTAGTTATAAAACACAAACATTCAACCTTAATAAGCACGTACACATAACACACTTAGTGTGCATTTAAGATATCCATAACATATTCATTTATAGGATATAAATATACTTCACAATGTTATCATCTTCCAGGAATTACTCACTTTATATCATCTTCCAGGAATTACTCACTTTATCTCGGGTTACCAGCCACCGGACTATTATAACACCGCCCTGGTAATCAAACAAAAACACAAAGTATGGGAAGCGATCATAGTTCCGAACCTGAAAGTGAGAACAAATCATACCCAAGACTTCTCACCCAGAATAAAATCACGCAATAAATAATGGATGACTATGACCTGGGGGCTATACGCTCCCTATTCCTCAAGCCAGGGGCCTCACCCACATCACACAACTTCCCATGATAGCACTGGAGGGGTATGCTCATACAATAAGTATATATATCATTCACAGTAGATATATATGCAATCATGTCATATATACAAACCATCACATAAGGTATATACATTCACGCCATATATATATATATATATATATATATATAGACACACACACACACACACACACATACTATCTCACGTCTGTATGTATAAAAGTAATGAATTCAGCTATAAGTATATAACTCTCATTATACTAACTGACGCTATAACGCATACTTTCCCAATTCATTTCATAATACAATCCCTCACTTGAAACTTACTCATCCATCACCTCTATGATATGAATAGTCTCCCAATTTGATCAACATTATGGATACTATCTCATAACCGAGTGTATATAACAATCATCATTCGTACACCATCTATATCCGTATGCACACCGATATATAATAATTATCCCGGCTATAAGTACGCATATAACTATTAGTCGGTCATCCACAATCTCAATCGCAATTCATTTTATGATCCCATTACGTATTGGAATATTTATCATTAATCGCACATAGATATATAATAACTATCCCGACTATAAGTATAAACACAACTTATTCTAGTCGATAATACATCAAATCATTCTCAATTTAGATTATGGCTCAATGGGTCATATGAACCCCTAACATTTCGCATTCATGATTAAATCCATATGTTTAACGTCGCTAAGGATACACGACCTTTCTCTCGTTGGTCCCCAACCATATCTAAATAAAGAAATCCCATCACTAAGAGGATTCAACACAAAAGTCAGCATAACAACTCCAAGTCATACATTCTTCACAAACACCTCGATGAGCCCCTCCCCAACGTCACATCATATAATAACTTACGTCTAATCTCCAAATATGATTCCCGTTGCTAATATAATTCCCCATTAAGTCGATGCGACAACTCCAATTTATACCTTCCCAAATAACTCGATGCGTTCCCAATATCGCCGCATATAAAAAACTCCCAATAAATCTCCAAAAATGTATTTCTTGCATCATATAAGAATTTTTCGAATCGATAAACCCAATCGAAACGGAGCAAAACTCACTCTAGAAAAACTTTACAAAATAGCCCTATTTTCAAATTGATTCGGCCCAGCCCGAATCGATTCGGTCCTAAATGAAAATCGATTCGGTCCAAAGGACTTGTAAGTCTGTCTTAGGCTGAATCAATTAGTTTTGGATCCGAATCGATTCGGTCACACAGACCTGTAAGTTTGCAATATTCTGAATCGATTAGCAAAGGGGGCGAATCGATTCGGCCTGTTCAGTAAGCTACGAATGACTTATTTTCTCCAAAACCTAAATTTCCAAAACCCAAATATATCATCTTCCAACCATCAATCTTCAACTCAAACATGTTTCTAACATCAAAACTCATCATATATATCTACGCAACTAATTATACAACCTCAAATGCAAGATTTAACCAAAATCTAGGTTTTTAACATATTAACCCAAAATTCATATTTTTATCCCCAAATCATGAAATAAATTACACACATAGATCATTTAGCAAGTTTTATCACTTGCCTTAATGTTGTAGAGGTTGAATCGTCCTCGAAATCACTGATTGACTGGAGTCTCCAAGCTTTTCTCCTTTTTCTCTTCTTCCTTTACTCTTCTCTCTCTCTCTCTCTAGGGATTTCTCAATCTCAAAAATGAGATTGTTATCTCATGTGGGATATGTAAGCATTATCTCCAAAATAGCCAAATTTAAATGATAATACAAACTTTAAATGACTCGTTTACTCCAATTCGAGTCAAACTAGCTTAAAATATTACGGAATCAAAATAAAACCCAAGGACAGTCATTTTGACTATCTCGATCCTGGATCAACCATGCGATCAGAATCTTCATCCGAAACACTTTATAACATCCTCAAATTTTGATCTCAATCGCCAAATTTAAAATTCTCCAATTCAAATAAATTTTATTTTTCCCGAAATAATTAAATTCCTAGTCCTAAAATCACGAGGTATTACATAGTTCCCCCCTTACAAGAAATTTCCTCCTCAAAATTTAAGTTAAGCCTAATATTGCAAACCTCTACTAGCTCCCAAGTCACCTTACCTCAAGATCACTATACCAATCTCTCCCACTTCTAACGGTGAATTATTTATTTTAAAATCAAATTAGTTATCCAGGGCACCCATACACCCCGTACCCGAGCTTAACTGCATAAACATTACCCCGCTCCACTTAGCCTTAAATCGTAATACAACTCTCAACAATTTAATCGATTATAACATACTAAGTATATAACAAAAATTTGAAATGTTCAAAGATTTAACTCTTCTGAATTCCTGACATTCGCTACTTTCATGCCGGGGGGGGGGGTCTTGCATGCGAAATTCAAACAAGGAACCCTCCCAATACACTACAGTGTAGCTCTGTCGGGGATTGAGATCCGTTAAATAAGGACTAACATTTTAAAATATTTTTAAACCATATCGATATTGCCCGAAGGCCTATAAAACAGTGTACAATAAAATTGATTTATGTCTTTCGACACACGAATCAAATAACTTATGCCCAAGACAGAAGGCATCAACAAATACAATGCTCTCACCAACCTTTAGTTATCCACACGCACACAACCATGAGCTAAAATTCCTTGCTCAACAATTGGCTAGATAAACGCCGAATCTCCTTAGTAATAAAATCCTTTACATCCCATCAAAACATCGCCATAAGGCAGGCCCTTCAATAGCTGGAACATTAAAATTACATGCATCTAGCTTTAACTATAAGACGATAGCCTTACTGTTACTACCAAACATGTTTTAATAGTTCATACTTCCAAAAATATAAGAATCATAACTCTTTACTAGCACATCCCAAAACAATCTATTCTCCCGAAAGATACCATCCCAGTGCCACCCTTGCTCACTCCTCCCTTCAAGGTAATTCTATATACAATATGGTTTTAACGGCTAAAGTCTCACTAAAACCTTATATACAATGCTCCCAATAGAACTCAAAGCATGACCTAAGCATAAAGGAAATTTTTTTACATATTTGCTCCATATTCCAACAACCTCACTTCATCAATGGGTCCAAGTTCAAAGTTCTCTTGCCCAAACTGGCCTATGAACTTTTATAGGGGTTGCACATCCAAAACCTCCTCATACAGTTGCCATCTACCTCTTCTAGGACAATCCCTCTTCCTATGGCCTATTTCCCCATAAGAAAAACATCTCCCAGAAAATCCTTCCTGTCCATCCTGAGTTACAAAATGCTGTTGCGGCCCTTGATAATTCTGCATATACCCTTATAACACCCTGCCCGGGAGAGCAGAGCGATACTCGATAAAACTAACCAAATCCATAATCAACAAGGTATATGTCATCTAAAGAAAATCCCACAAGAAGAATAAAAGCATCCACTATTCTCAAATCTCAAATTAAATGCAACAATTGTATCTCGAAATAAAATAAATCGCCAATGCTTTATACAACAAAATAAATACAAATCTCCTCATTTTGTACTCTTGAATATTCTTCACAATATATCCAAGTTAAAAATAAATCTCCTCCAGTCCTACTTGTTGAACCCTAGTCTCCAAGTTTCTTAATCCCTTTTAAATGAAGATGGTACTCCTAACAATGCAATAATTCCGCATTCATCACATCGATGAAAGTCAGAAATTCCGAATTCCCTAAAAAATGATGACGAATTCACAAATCTAAACCTCCCAAGAACTTCATGATTCGCTTCTCCTTTGTATTTACCTCGTCGGGCACAAAATTCACCAATCGAGTAAATTCTTCTTCATACTTAACCACCGTTCGATCACCTTGAGTTACATCCAGTAATCTCCTCGTCATTTTCGTCTAAATCACGAAAGGAAAATACTTCCGGTCAAAGCATACCTAAAAATATTCTATGGGCATTGCATCTCCCTACTCCAATGTGGTTACTAATTCCCACCATTGGAGAGCTACACCCGTTAGTTTAAAGGTGGCAAGTATTTGTTTCTGCACCTCACTGCACTCAACCATTCGAAGGTGACTTTGTATATCCTTTTTCCATGGACTTGCAACAATTGCATCAGCTCCCCCTGAAAATTTTGGAGGATGTCCTTTCCTAAAGTCTTCTCACACTCTTTCCTACGCAGATGGCCCTAGGTGGTCTTAAGCTACCGGAGCTGCAGGTTGATGTGCCATCACAATAATGGCAACATCAACTTCTTGTGCCACCATGTTGGCAACTTCAGCTACAGTCATAGTCCCTTGAGGCATTTGGGGTCCGATATTCTCAGTCCCTCTGTTTTCCCTGCCTGGACGACCTCTTCTTGGTGGCATCTGAAACAAGAGCAACTGTATCAGAACGCTATACAAGCAATTACGCATCACAGAAGAAAAGGTAGACGTAGCGAACACAACAGTCCTAAAAATAGGGCTCTATATCAAGAACGCTTACGAAAGAACGCCGAGAACCGCCCAAATCCTAAGAAACTATAACCTGATGCTCTGATACCACCTGTAACACCCCGCTTAAAATAATAATGGGTGGACAACCCTATAGCAAAATAAATCAGGAATCTCAAGTGGATCATTCTCAGCATCTACTGTCGATACTAAAATAAATATAGCTAACTACCCAATATTATAATAAGCGGATGCCAAGATTTTAAATCATACAATGAATAAACATACCAACAACATAGTAACTAATGAACATGATAAATGTACACACATACCATAATAAAAGGAAGTACTTGTATAAAACATAATAAGTACAACAAAAGGAAATATACTCGAATATGCTGCCGGGTCACAGACAATACAACATCCTGAGGAGAGAAATATAAAAGTGCTACATATATAACCCTTGGATATAAACCCGACATACAAAATGAATCCTTAACTAGATTTACAAAAGATAAGAAGTGGCTATACCAATATCCCGTAACAGTCCGCATCTGCTACAGCTCCGAGAACACTAGATAGAAAAAGCATCACTGGCATCCTTACGGTGGGACACCTATAATATATATATATATATAGCAAGAGAGAAATAAAAACGGTCCAGAGCTCGAGGTGTGAAAACATTTTAATAAGTGCATTAAAATGCATAATAATTATAAGTGAACAATTTCATGATTTAAGTGGAGTCGCACTCTCGTGGAATCCAAACTCACCCCTCGACTAAAGAGCGCACCTAAACGTATGCCCATGCACCTTAATTAAACTACCCAACACACTCTAGGGACAATTCAATCTTAATCTACGCATAATCTACACCCGCGTAACCCACTATCTCAAGTATAACCAAAACTATTCTCCTTCTATCATATCCTAACTTTACGCCCGAACTTATATATATATATATATATATATTCGGGCGTAAATATACACACATATATCTTGTTAGAGTTCATCGGTTCTAATTATTAAATTAGACAAGTTAATAGCATCAGAATAGTCACACATCATCTTTATATACCTATAAAGTAATGTTACACCATAATGCATAACCCTAGTACCAAGAACTAAACTTCTCCCCACTCCTAACATTGCACTACGTTTCGTGCGTGGGGCGTCTCACAAAGAGAAATCCAAATAAGGAACCCCTCGGATACACTACTCCTTGACAATGTTGATCGTCGAGATCTATTATGCCCTCAGCACACAATACATGTAACCTCAGCTACTTATATAGAACAACTCTCTAAGTTCATAAATAAGATATCCCACAGAAACTTTAGGGTCTATAAAAGATTATTCTAGTTATAAAACACAATCATTCAACCCTAACAAGCACGTACACATAACACACTTAGCATGCATTTAAGATTTCCAGAACATATTCATTTATAGGATACAAATATACTTCATAATGCTATCATCTTCTAGGAATTACTCACTTTATTTTGGGTTACCATCCACCGAACTATTATCACACCGCCCTGGTAATCAAACAATACACAACGTATGGGAAGCGATCATAGTTTCGAACCTGAAAGTGAGAACGAATCATACCCAATACTTCTCACCCAGAATAAAATCACGCAATAAATAATGGACGAATATGACCCGAGGGCTATACGCTCCCTTCTCCTCAAGCCAAGGGCCTCACCCACATCGCATAACTTCCCATGATAGCACTGGAGGGCTATGCTCACACAATAAGTATATATATCATTCACAGTAGATATATATGCAATCACATCATATATAAAAACCATCACACAAGGTATATACATCCACGCCATATATGTATATACACTTGGATTAGGGTAGAATAGGGAGTTTATGGTTATGTTATAGACGATGGGTTATGCGAGTGTAGATTTGATGTAGGTTAGTATTGAATCGTCCCTAGAATGTGTCGGCTAGCTTTGTAGAGATTCATGTGCATAAATTTAGGAGCACGCTTTCATTGAGAGGTGAGTTGAAGTTTCAAGAGAGAGAGACTCCAATTTATTCATGTAATATAGCATTTATAATTATTATGCATTTTAATGCACTTGCTAAAACTATTTTCACACCTTGGGCTCTGACCCGTTTATATTTCTCTCTCTCTCTCTCTCTCTCTCTCTCTCTCTAGCTATTACATTATTCGTTTGTTGATGTTTATTGTATGTCTAAAATATTTTTTTAGCATCCGCTTATTTTAGTAGTGGGTAGTTAGCTATGTTTATTTTGTCTCACCAGTAGATGCTGAGAATGATCCACTTGAGATTCCTGATTTATTATAGTATAGGGCTGGCTACCCGTTATTATTTTAAGTGGGGTGTTACAGGTGGTATCAGAGCATCAGGTTCTAGTGTCCTTAGGATCTGTGGGGGTCTTCAACGTTCTTCCGTAAGCGTTCTTGATGTGGATACCTATTATTAGGACTGTTGTGTTCATCACAGCTTTGTTTTCTTCTGCAATGTGCAATCAATTGAACGCCATTTTGATACAGTTGCTTTTGTTTCAGATGCCACCAAAGAGAGGTTGTCCAGCCAGGGAAAACAGAGGGACTGAGAATATGGAACCCCAAATGCCTCAAGGGACTGTGACCACAGCCGAAGTTGCCAATATTATGGCACAAGAAGTAACTGTTGTCATGGCACATCAACCTGAAACTCAAGTATCCCAGCCTACCCAGGGCTATCTACCTGGGAAAGAGTACGGGAAGATTTTAGAAAGGGACATCCTCCAGAATTTTTGAGAGGAGCTGATGCAATAGTTACAAGTCATTGGAAGAAGGGTATGCAAAGTCACCTTCGGATGGTTGAATGCAGTGAGGTGCAGAAGTAATTACTAACCACCTTTAAATTAACGGGTGCCGCTCTCTAATGGTGGGAATCAATCACCACATCGGAACAAAGAGATAGGATGCCCATTGCAGGTTTTTGGGAACACTTTGATAGAAAGTATTTTCCTTCTGCGATCCAGGAAGAAATGAGGAGGAGATTGTTGGATGTGTCTCAAGGTGATCGAACAGTGGCTGAGTACGAAGAATAATTTACTCGATTGGAGAATTTATTATCCGATGAGGTAAATATGAAGGATAAGCGAATAACGAAGTTTGTGGGAGGTTCAGAATGGAGAATTCGACATCATTTGTTTGGGAACCCAACATTAATGACTTTTACCGAGGTGGTGGATGCGACATTGTTACAGTGTAAGGAGTACCGTCTTCGTTTGAAATGGGGTAAGGAATTTAGAGACTCGGGTTCATCAAGTAAGTCTGGTGAAGAAGATGCCGGTGGAGCAAGATGGTATAAGCAGGATTGTCAAGGGTCGCAATAATATTTTGTTCCTCAAGATAGCAGGGAGGATTTATTGGTAGATGTTTCTTTTATAGAGAAATAGGTCATAGGAAAAGGGATTATCCCGAAAGAGGTAGAGAGCAACTTGTTGAGGAGGTTTTGGATGTGCAACCCCTACAGTAGATCAAAGGCCAGTTTGGCCAGGAGGACTTTGAACAGGAACCCATGGATGAAGCAAGGCAGTTGGAATATGGAGGTAATATGTAAACTATTTTTCCATTGTGTTTAGGATTATGCTTTGAAGGGCCTTGGGAGTATCGCATGTAAGATTTTGGTGAGTGGTTAGTTGTTATAACCCTGTTATGTATAGAATTACCTAGAAGGGAGGAGTGATCAAGTGGGGCACATAGATGATATATTTCAGAAGAATAGATTGTCCTGAGATGTGCTAGTAGAGAGTTACGATTTTGTTTTGGAAATAGGAACCATTAAAGTTGTGGAAGTAGTAACGATAAAGCTATAGTTTTATAGTTATGATAGACACATGTATTTGTAATGTTCCAGTTATGGAAGGGCCTATCGTATTGCAATGTTTTGTTATGGTGTAAAGGATTTTGTTATTGAAGAGATTCAGGGTTTAGCAGGATCGCTGTTGAGCTAGGAATTTCAGCTCATAGTTGGGTGCGTATTGAGAATTAGAAGGTTGGTGAGAATATTGTAATTGTTGACGCATTATGTCTTGGACATAAGGTATTTGATTTGTGTGTGTCAAAAGAAATAAACTATTTTTTTTATATTACATTGTTTTATAGGCCTTCGGGCAATATCAAAAGGATTCATTTTTTTTTAAAACTTTAGTCCTGGTTTAACTGATCTCAATCCCCGACAGAGTTACACAGTAGTGTATTGGGAGGGTTCATTATTTGGATTTCGCTTGCGAGACCTCCCCCGCTATGACACCCCGACTAATTAAATACTGGGTAGCTACTCCTTTATTCAAATTAATACAAAATGTCAAGTTGGTTCAGTTCATAGCATCACTGTCGAAAAACATTTTTAACAATTACTAGCCACCTAATATTTAAAAAGTGAGTTGTCTAATTTTAATTAAATCCAATTAACATACAATAAGTTAGATTATGAAAGGCTAACATAACCACCACAACATAGTCACAATAGAATAACCCTGAAATAATAATGAATCTGGAGGAATACTCCTCACAACAATCCGAAAGCTGAAATAAACAAATACAAAGTTTGAATCATTAATTAATTACAACCCAAAATCTGAAATAAAACTGAATAAGTAAGATGTCTCTGAAAGAAAAGGGGCAACATGCCCTACAGATGAGTAAGTCTGAAGTAGAATCAAGAAAGAAAGTGGAGGCGTCTACTATCAAGGTCCTGTAACTTCCACATCAGCTACAACTCTTCACTGGAATGGAAATATTATGCTTGGTGTCCTTGTGGCTGGGCACCTAAAAGATTTTTGCAAGAAAATAGATTTGGAAGCAAATGGGTCAGAGCCAGATTGTGAAAACAGTTTAAAATACAGCAAGTGTTTAATATCATTAAACAGTGAATATAAAGTACATGATAGTGCGTGCACTCACATGAGTTCCTCACCTCTCAACTAATTGTGCACACCTATCGTACCCGTACCCGTTCTAGTTATTCCCATAACTAACTAGTCCAATACACAATCTCCCATTACTATACGATTCACGATTCAATTCTTGACATATTTATTTAAACAGAGAGTTTTACTTTTCTTCTTGGTTCCCAAAATTAATAATACTAATCACTAGAGATTTTCCATTTTTAGCTTCTACTGCAATGTTACTATTTTTCACACTTACATTTATACATGATAGTTCATTTCGATTAACAGTATATTATTCTCATCATCAATATACAATACTGGCACCCCGAGGCTAAGCTGTGGTGCACACATACTCTGCTATCCAATCCCGGTACATCACGTACATAAGGACCACGCATTCCAAATCTCTCAGGAATCGTTCTCAAATAACAACAATCACACATAATGGAGGCGAACATAGTTCACATCACATGGGTCATGCACATACCTACGCTCCCATGATCAGCAGACTTATTAACTTCTCAATAAGTCCTTCTCTGACCTATGTCCTCTAGGTACCAATCTAAATCCCCCCGTAGGCACACAAAGATTAGATGGCCTTAATCGAACGTCGACCTCCCATGATAGCAAGTATGGTAGGTATGTTATACACAGATAACCACATATACTAAGCATTATCACATCTTAGATATCTTAGAATATTAATAGAGGTATACTTCTCGTTCTTATACCATCATTTAATGTTACACGTTTACAAGTCCCCAATTTATATACATTAAAGTTGTCAACTCTTCTCACGTCGTAATTAGGTACTCATTTCCTAATCCAAAAATGTCATCCGGTTTACTACAAGATTCTAAGTTTTACTCCTCAACGTGCTCCAATTTCACAAATATACCCACTAGTCAATAAGGGAAGGTTATTACTCCATTAAATAAGTCTACGGGACATTTGAAATAAAATCAGGCCTAAAAGGCCATTCTGTCAACTCGTTAGAAGTATCGTTCAAACGAGTGTCGTTCGAACGAACTACCAAATTTTTAGAAGGGATACTGTCATATCGTTAGAAGCTCATTCGAACGAGGTAGTTCGAACGACCTGGGCAGGTCTTCTAACGATATGGCAGACTGCGCCGAGAAATCTCCGAATTCATTTTTCTTCCTTTTTCTCTTCTCTAAATTCATCCTAAGATCATCCCAATCACATTTTAATGTTCTTAAACTATTTTAAGTCCTCTTAGGTCGCTTCTTAACATATTTTTGGGGTCAAATCCTCCTAATCAACATGCAATTATCATTAATCCCCAATTTTTACCCCAAACCCTATGAACATGAACCCATAATTTCATTGTGTCTAATTACTCATCATAAATCTATTTTTAAATCATCATAATTAAGTTTTTGGATACTAAATTCGTCCATAGTCATTCTACATGCAATCCCTAACCCAACTTGAGAGTTTTTATAACAATTTCAATAGGTTTTCCTCAAAACTTTCAAGATAAAACAGTTCCTACACTAAATATGGAAGAAATATTCAATGCACTTAAAAATATTAAATCACTTACCTTAGATTCGTTCTTTAGATGTGTTGTCGATGGTTCAAGGTTGATTCTCTCCTCTTTCAGGTCACAAATCCTTTCCAAAACTGATGGTGTGGAGATGGTTTGGCTTGGGAACCCTTTACCCTCTTTCTAACTTCTCTCAAAAACCTCCGTAGCCCACTCTCTCACTTTTTGACTGATAATGGCCTTACTGGCTCTTTTAAAATATCTAAATTAACACTAAAATTCGTGGGTCTTAATTCCCTAATTTTTAAAATTACCAAAATACCCTTCTAGGTTATCGGTTTGGCCTAAAAATGCTCCGGGACCCAAACTAAACCCCCGGCTAGTGTTTTCGGACTATTTCGACCCTTCCGGACACATTGGCGCACCCAAAATGATCATTCGATTGATACAATTATAATTCACTTTTTAATTTAAATAATTTCATTCCTGACGCGACTGACACTGTAAGGACATTTTTCTCATGTCCGAAATGTTTCATTTGTTTATGTCGTACGCCGCTACATTTGGCACGTCACCTCACGATCTCACATGACGGCCTCTATCCAAATTCTGGTAATCAAGCATGCATTATCTCCACTAATAAGTCCCTCATCTGCATCAACGACGTCACGTTCCTTGATTGTAGGATCGTAATGCAAGTGGAACGCAAGAGAAGTCAAATCAGTGAAACAAGGCATGATAGGGATGTTCAAGGGCATATTGGTAATTTTACAGCCACTGTCCAGAGGATCGGTCAACTGGAAAGTTGAAGAGCTTGCCGCAACAAAGATACTGGAAGAAACGGCACCTCAATCCGAGCTACGGTGAACAAGTTATGGCCCGTTGAAAATGGAGATATGTTCATTGAAAAGTCTGGAAATTTTTCTAAGTGTTTAAAGCTTTGTTCCAGCACACTTTCCCGAACCCAGACCCAAACCGGTTTGGGGGGCGAACCGGTTCGCATGGGTACCCGAACCGGTTCGGGGTACCTGTACACTGGATAGAATTTCAGCATTTAAGATCGTGGGTCTCTTCATGTATTTCCCTATAAATACCAACTTCGGGAGAGTTGTTTTGCAAGACTTTAGGAGACGAATTTGAGAGTCCAAATACACCTAGTCTTCATATTCTTGAGTCCCAAGACTCATGTTTTGATTCACACATCATTGCCAAACCTTTGTGAATCCTTTTGCAACCCAAGAACACAACTTTGGTTTGTTCAACCCTTGTGGAGGATACCGTTCTTCTTCTTCTTCATTGCAGCCCTACTGGAAAGGGATAATTCCAGCCGCGACTACAGAATCCGATACCCGAGGGTAATTCTTAGTCAACTTGTATTTTTATTGAAATCCGATTGTAAGCCGTTTTCTTACAAATTATAGTGAAAATAAATGGTTTTGCCCCTGAGGGGGATTTTTTCTTAATTGCCTGTGTTTGAATGTTCTTGCGTAGATTATCAATTTATTCAATCACATACTGCTGCATGTTTAGGGTTTGTTTGGGTTAAAAGGGTTTTATATATAACTTGATCATTTGAACACGAGCACACACTCTTCAAATTGGTATCAGAGCAGGTTACGCTAATCTATCGCGTATTCCTTTTTCCGCAAAATTTTTCTAAGATATCAATTTTCTGAAAAAATTGATTTTTGAAAAAGTGCGTGTTCAAATGGAGAAGTCATATTATAAAATGCCTGTTTTTGACGGGACAAATTATGCTTATTGGAAAGCCCGTATGAGGTCGGCTTTAAAAGCCATTGATGAACGTGTCTGGATTTTGGTTGAACGAGGATGGACTCCTCCCACCGTGACTGTTGATAATGTGACCAACTTGAAACCTGATATTTCTTGGACTGATGAAGAAATTAAATGGTCATCTTTTAATTCTAAGGGTCTAAGTGCTATTTCTGGGTCTCTCACACCTGATGAGTTCAAACGCATAATGACGTGCACCACGTCAAAGGAGGCATGAGATGTTTTGCAACTTACCCATGAGGGTACGAACGCTGTTAAAGAGTCTAAATTACAAAATTTGGCCACCCAATTTGAGACTATCACCATGTCTGAGTCCTAATGCTTTGATGAGTTTTTTGCACGCTTGTCGGACATTGTTAACACTAGTTTTAATTTGGGTGAGGTAATTGATAACACGCGTGTCGTTAAAAAGATTTTGAGATCTCTCCCAAAACGCTTTATTCCTAAAGTCACTGTTTTGAACTCTTTGGGAAATTTGAAATCACTTAAGTTGGAAGAACTTGTAGGAGATCTTCAAACCTATGAGATTGACATGTTTCCCAAAACCATTAAGGCTAAGGATAAAGGCATTTCTTTAAAGACTCATTTTAAAAAAAAGAAAGAAATAGTTTGTGAGTCCGATTCTGAGGGAGATTTTGATTATAATGATATGGCCTTGTTTGCAAAAAATTTTAAAAAATTTCTCAACATGAACAAAAATAATTCTTCCAATAAAAAGAATTTTTTTGAGAAAAATAAAAAGAAAGGAAAGGCCAAAGAAAGTGGTGAGAGGGAAAAAGAAAATAAATCCGATGAGGTGTGTGAGGAAGATTTTGAGAACGTCACTTGTTTTGAATGTGGGGGTAAGGGACATAAGTCGTTTGAGTGTCCTACGTGGCTTAGAAAGAAAGGAAAGAAAGTAGCTATGCCCGCCACACTTAGTGATAGTAGTGAAGGTGAGGGTGATGAGACTAGTGGTGAGAAGTGTGTTGCTTTTTCTAGTCGTGTGAGCACACCCACCTTGTCCCACAATAGTGCACACGAAAGTGATAGTGATGGTTTGAGCGCTTCTAGTGAGGGAGAAAGTGAGAGTGATAGTGGAGATGAAAGTGAGCTCCAAAAAGCTTTTAGAAATTTGTACACCGAGACCTTGAAAACAAAGAAGTATAATAGGGATTTAGGTCGTCGGGTTTTAGATTTGGAGAAAGAGAAGGAGGTTTTGAGAAAGGAGAAGTGTGATTTGACCGACACGTTGTCTAGTCTGACGACACGTGTATCCCAACTCGAGAGTGATCTCGAACGTGCCAGGGTGGTCAAAGTCAAGTTTGATAACGCACCTAAGAAGGTTGAAAAGGTGGTTCTTAAGGGTAAAGGTGAGAAGTTAGGAATAAGTCATGACCGTGCTTCTTCTTCCCAATTAGCACCCGAGCCGGTTCTCACTTTAGTGACAGTTTCACATGTGTCTCACCCTAACCAACCTAGGCGTCCCATTCCTTTTAGGAAAGTGTGTCCTAGAGTTTTTGAGAGAGGTGTTCCTAGGCCTATTTATGTTTGCTCACATTGCAAGAGGAGAGGTCACCTTAGGGAATTTTGCTTTAAGTTGGGGTATGTGTCACGTTTTGCTTCTACACGTGTTTCTGGCACACATGCACCCACACATGATACTTCACATGCTCCCGAAGACTACATGAGAGATATTGCACATTTAGGTGAGCAAGTTAAGTTTTTAGTCAAAACTTCACAAGAATTGATGGAGGTTTTTCATAAGCTGTCACCATCTTTGGAAAACCCCTCTGCACCTAATGATTGAGGTTTGACTTGTTTACTAGCATAGGGTGATTTTCATGATGACATTGTTTGCCTATTGCTAGTATGTATCATTTTGTATATATTTTTGTTTCGAAAAATTTTGAAAAATACAAAAAGATTTTCTTTTAAGAAAAGCACAAAAAGATTTTATTTTGATAATATTTTTTGAAAAAGGCCAAAAAGATTTTTCTGTTTTTGCACCTTTTATGGATGAGCATTTAAGTTACCCAAGTCACAACTTCATTCCATATATCCATGTGACTGTTTGATAGAGATTTGAGAGGCTACATCATTTCATCCATGTGCTTTACATTGATTGGAGTCTTTGAGATGTAATTAGTGATATCTTCCTACATGTTTGACTCCTATATCCTTTATTGCACACATGCATGGCTATATTTTATTATTGCACTTATCTATCTCATGTTGGCTTGCGTGTTTTCATCTCAATCCTGTCTATACAATGTAGAATATGCGATAAAACTTGACAAGATTGGAATGCATGTAAAAACCGTTTTGGTGAGACTGTGTGTTTTTGTATAACGGGGAGGGGCTGCGAAAGGTAATCATCTATCCTTTGAGCAAAAGCCACCGTTAAAAAGGACCTAAAAATGGAGGAATTTTAATATCCGAGGTCCAAAGAGGTTAAAAGAGCCCCGAAAAATTTACAGGCAATAAAAAGCAATTCATGCCAAATATGGGCCACTTAGGTTTCACCATCAATTCTCCAAAGGTTGAGAATTTAGAATGCCTCTATTCAAAATTATATCTGAGGGAGTTTGGTTGGAGAATCTTTAAACGGGTTTGCACTTCCTTGAAAGTCCTGAAAAAGAATAAAATCTTTTTGGACGTTATTGGTGTGAAAATCATTTTGAGATTTGATTTGTTGATTCGATTGAGTCAATATCTTATACTGTCACTCTTTTACACCAAAGGAAGCATTTGAGTTCATTCGCTAGGAATATCCAATATTCATCGTGCACATATGTCATGTTTGTATGCATTGATTTTCCTATCGAATTTGATCACACCACTTCATTTACGCTCTCATCGACTTGGTTGCTTTCTGTTTATTTATGGTGTTCTTTTATCTTAGTGACACCCCGCACTTGCTTATTTGATTTATTTCTCTAATTTGTCCATTTGGGGACATCATAAAAAGGGGGAGAAAGAATTATCATATTATGGGGGAGTTTGAAAGAGCTTTTGAGATGTTGCTTATATCATATATTGATATCCATGTTATCTCATTTCAAACTCGATATGTCACGTGGTATTTGCTTTGTCTCATGTGTGTAGGTATGAAGATTGCAGATCTATATGTTGCACACCCTGATAAGAAAAGTTTTGAGATTCCTGAAGAATTGAAGAACAAACGATGAAGACTATTCATTTGTACCTTTTCCAGTTTTGGGTTCATGGGAGGGTAGATTTGTATAGGAAATTTCATATTTGATAATTCGGATTTTTTATGTATGTACCGGCATAGACATAGGGGGAGATTTGTAAGGACATTTTTCTCATGTCCGAAATGTTTCATTTGTTTATGTCGTACGCTGCTACATTTGGCACGTCACCTCACGATCTCACATGACGGCCTCTATCCGAATTCCGGGAATCAAGCATGCATTATCTCCACTAATATGTCCCTCATCTGCATCAACGACTTCACGTTCCTTGATTGTAGGCTCGTAATGCAAGTGGAACGCAAGAGAAGTCAAATCAGTGAAACAAGGCATGATATGGATGTTCAAGGGCATATTGGTAATTTTATAGCCACTGTCCGGAGGACCGGTCAATTGGAAAGTTAAAGATCTTTCCGCAATAAAGATACTGGAAGAAACGTCACCTCAATCCGAGCTACGATGAACAAGTTATGGCCCATTGAAAATGGAGATATGTTCATTGAAAAGTCTGGAAATTTTTCTAAGTGTTTAAATCTTTGTTCTAGCACACTTTCCCGAACCCAGACCCAAACCGGTTCGGGGGGCGAACCGGTTCGCATGGGTACCCGAACCGGTTCGGGGTACCTGTACGCTGTATAGAATTTCAGCATTTTAAGATCGTGGGTCTCTTCATGTATTTCCCTATAAATACCAACTTCGGGAGAGTTATTTTGCAAGACTTTAGGAGACGAATTTGAGAGTCCAAATACACCTAGTCTTCATATTCTTGAGTCCCGAGACTCATGTTTTGATTCACACATCATTGCGAAACCTTTGTGAATCCTTTTGCAACCCAAGAACACAACTTTGGTTTGTTCAACCCTTGTGGAGGAGACCGTTCTTCTTCTTCATTGCAGCCCTACTGGAAAGGGATAACTCCAGCCGCGACTACAGAATCCGATACCCGAGGGTAATTCTTAGTCAACTTGTATTTTCATTGTAATCCGATTGTAAGCCGTTTTCTTACAAATTATAGTGAAAATAAATGGTTTTGCCCCTGAGGGGGATTTTTCCTTAATTGCCTGTGTTTGAATGTTCTTGCGTAGATTATCAATTTATTCAATCACATACTGCTGCATGTTTAGGGTTTGTTTGGGTTAAAAGGGTTTTATATATAACTTGATCATTTGAACGCGAGCACACACTCTTCAGACACGCGCGTCCCAACTAAATTTCCAAACTGTCGTATTTTTGCCTCGCGATAATTTTAATATTTTCAATATTCATATATTATCGTATATACTCAGAAATATTAAATTTTAACATCGAAATCAAATACCAACTCACATCTCGCTAGTATTTATATCCGGATTAATTCCAATTAATTCTCATTTAATTCAATTAATTCCTTAAATAAAATCAATAAAATTACGGGGTATTACACACGAATGAAAGTAGCGAATGTCAGGAATTGAGAAGAGTTAGATTTTCGGGCATTTCAATTTTTTTCATATAATTAGTAAGTTATAATGGATTGATTTGTTTCAAGTTATTTTATGATTTGAGGCTAAGTGGAGCCGGATAATGTTTTTACAGTTGAGCCCGGGTACAGGGTGTATGGGTGCCCTAGTTAACTAATTTGATTATAATAATAGTGATTCGCCATGAGAAGTGGGAGAAATAGGTATAGTGATATTGAGGGTAGGTGTCGTAGGAACTAGTTGAGGTTTGGAATACTAGGATTTACATAATTTCGAGGATGAAATTCTTATAAGGGGGAGTCTGTAATACCCCAAGATTTTTGGGATTGAGAATTTAATTTATTCGAGAGAAATAAAATTTATTTATATTGGAGAATTTTAAATTGGGCAATTGAGGTCAAAATTTGAGGATGTTATGAACTATATCGAATGACGATTCTGAGTGTGCGGTTGATCCCAGATGGGTCGAGATAGTCAAAATGATTGTACTTGGTTTTTATTTTGGTTTCGAAATATTTTAAGTTAGTTTGACTCGAATTGGAGTAAACGAGTTATTTAAAGTGTGTATTATCATTTAAAGTTGGGTTATTGGGAGATGAGGCTTAAGTAGGGATCGTGAGAAGCCAATCTCATTTTGAGAGAAAGAGAAAACCCTAGAGAGAGAGAGAGGAAGAAAGGAAGAAGATAACGAGGAGAAAAGCTTGGAGACTCCGTCTAATATGCGATTTTGAGGAAGATTCAACCTCTACAACTTTGAGGCAAGTGATTAAACTTGCTAAATAATCTATGTGTGTTATTTATTTCATGATTTGTCAATAAAATTATGGATTTTGGTTTTGTATGACAAAACCTAGATTTTAGTTAAATATTGCATTTGAGGTTGTTTAATTAGTTGGGTTGATACACATAATGAGGTTTGATGTTAGGAACATGATTAGGTTGAAGATTTATGGTTAAAGGATGGTATTTTAGGATTTTAGGAGAGTTAGGTTTCATCCAAAATGATGGTTGGCCGAATTATCTCGTATTTCCGGTCGACTGCGACCAGGAAGTCGATCGACCGTGCCTCAGGGGAAAAGTCTATTGCTTTCTTGACAAGGCAAATTTTGGAACCGCGGTCGATCGGGGGCCAATCGATCGGTCCTCTGTTTTTAGCCCAATAATGGGATCTTACTTCTTCCCCTTTTCATTTTGATCTAAAACTTAGGGGACTTCTTATCTAATGTATTATAGAGGGTAAAATTACGATATCAATAGATTGATTACCTTAGGATAATGAGGAGGTATTTGGGTCTATTTTAGGAATGGATTTTGAGGGTGTGGTGCCTCTCTCATTAAGGAAATGTGAGTATGACTAAAAGATAATTGGTTGATATTAATTTGAGTGTTATACACTTTCAGTTTAGGTAATATTCCAAATGTCGATTAAAGTGGGAGACTATTCATATCATGGGTGTATTGGATGAGTAAGCTTTAAGTGAGGGATCGTAAAATGAAGTGAATTGGGAGAGTATGCGTTATAGCGTCGGTTAGTAAAATGAGAGTTATATACCTATATCCGAATTCATTACTTTTTAATTCATATAGGTGGAAGATAGTATGTACATATATGTATATTTATGTGTATGAATATATGGCGTGATGTGTATACCTTTAGTGATGGTTTGTGTATAGATGATGTGATTGCATATATATTTAGTGTGAATGATATACATACTTATTGTGTGAGCATACCCTCCGGTGTTATCATGGTAAGTTGCGCGATGTGGGGGAGGCCCCGGGCTTGAGGAGTAGGGAGCGTATAGTCCCCGAGTCATAGGTGTACATTATTTATTGCATGATTTTTTATTTTGGGTGATAAGTCTTAGGTATGATTTGTTCTCACTTTCAGGTTGAGAACTATGACCACTTCCCATACGTTGTGATTTGGTTTTTACCAAGTCGGTGCGATCTAGTCCGATCGCTGGTAACCCGGGTCAAAGTGAGTTATTCCTAGAAGATGATAGCATTGTGCAGTATTTTTATATCCACAAGTGATTGTGTTTTGGATATTTAAATGTACGCTAAGTGTGTATGTGTACGTCCTTGTTGGGGTTGAATGATTGTGTTCCATGACTCGAGTGATGTTATATAGACCTTAAAGGTACTGTGTGATAACTTATTCAGGTACTTAGAGTAGTAGTCTAAATAAGTAGCCGTTGTGATATGTGTTGTGTACCGAGGGAATAATGGATCCCGACGATCAACTTTGTCAAGGAGTAGTGTATCAGGGGGGGGGGGGGGTCCTTATTTAGATTTCGCTTTGCGAGACCACATAACGTAGTGCAAGGTTGAGAGTTGGGAGAAGTTTAGTCCTTAGTATTCAGATTCATGTGTAGTACCAAATCAATGCTTTATGAGAATAAAAAGTCGATGTGTGATTATTTTGATGCTAATAACTTATTTAAATTAACGACTAGAATCCGATGAATTCTAGTAAGAGGTATATATATATATGTTAACATAAGTTCAGTTGTACACTTGGATTAGGGTAGAATAGGAAGTTTATGGTTATGTTTTAGACGATGGGTTACGCGAGTGTAGATTTGATGTAGGTTAGTATTGAATCGTCCCTAGAATGTGTCGGGTAGATTAGTAGAGATTCATGTGCATACGTTTAGGAATGCGCTTTCATTGAGAGGTGAGTTGAAGTTCCAAGAGAGTGAGACTCCGCTTTATTCAAGTAATATAGCATTTATAATTATTATGCATTTTAATGCACTTGCTAAAACTATTTTCACACCTTGGGCTCTGACCCGTTTATATTTCTCTCTTGCCATATATATATATATATATATTGTCATTATATTATTGGTGTCCCACCGGAAGGATACCATTGATGCTTTTCTATCTAGTGTCCTCGAGCTATAGCAGATACGGACTGTTACGGGATTTTGTTAGCTGCTTCCTATCTTTTGTAAATCTAGATACGATTCATTTTGTACATCGGGTTTATACCCAAAGTCTCTATATAGCATTTTATATTTCTCTTCTCGGGATTTTTGTATTGTCTGTGACCCGACAACATATTTGGGTATTTCCTTTTTGTGTACCTATGATGTAATATATAATTACTTCTTCGTATTATAGTGTGCTTGCGTTATCATATTCTGTAGTTATTACATTGTTGGTTTGTTGATGTTTATTGTATGTCTAATTTTTTTTGGCATCCGCTTATTTCAGTAGTGGGTAGTTACCTATGTTTATTTTGTCTTGCCAGTAGATGCTGAGAATGATCCACTTGAGATTCGTGATTTATTACAGTATAGGGCTGGCCACCCGTTATTATTTTAAGCGGGGTGTGACATATGCCAATCAATTCGATCAAAAGGACCTGTAAGTCTGTCTTAGGCCTAATCGATTCGTTTTGGATCCGAATCGATTTGGTCACATAGACCTATAAGTTTGCAAAATTCCGAATCGATTCGCAAAGGGAAAAATCGATTCGGCATGTTCAGCAAGCTACGAATGACTTATTTTATCCAAAACCCAAATTTCCAAAACCCAAACATATCATCTTCCAACCATCAATCTTCAACTCAAACATGTTTCTAACATCAAAACTCATCATATATGTCTACCCAACTAATTATATAACCTCAAGTGCAAGATTTAACCAAAATCTATGTTTTTAACATATTAACCCAAAATCCATATTTTTTTCCGCAAATCATGAAATAAATTACACACATAGATTGTTTAGCAAGTTTAATCACTTGTCTCAAAATTGTAGAGGTTGAATCTTTCTCAAAATCACGGATTGGCCGGAGTCTCCAAGCTTTTCTCCTCTTTCTCTTCTTCCTTTCCTCTTTTCTCTCTCTCTAGGGCTTTCTCAATCTCACAAATGAGATTGTTATCTCACGTGGGCTTTATAAGCCTTATCTCCAAAATACCCAACTTTAAATGATAATACACACTTTAAATGACTCGTTTACTCCAATTCGAGTCAAACTAGCTAAAAATAAATTTGAAAATCGAAAGAAAACCCAAGGATAGTCATTTTGACTCTCTCGATCCATCCCGGATCAACCGTGCGCTCACAATCATCATTCGAAACACTTTATAACATCATCAAATTTTAACCTCAATCGCCAAATTTAAAATTCCCCAATTCAAATAAATTTTATTTCTCTTCAAATAATTAAATTCCTAGTCCTAAAATCACTGTGTATTACAATATATATGGATCATCAAAGCTTGAAATACTTGTTTACACAAAAAGAACTGAATTTGAGATAGAGGCGTTGGATAGAGTTGATTAAAGACCATTCAGCATCATCTTGGGAAGGCCAATCTAGTAGCAGGTACTTTGAGTAAAAAATCATCAAGGATTCTGGGTTGCATACAATGTGGACGTGTAGGAAATATTCTTTACTTGGCATCGATGGGGATTGAATTAAAGTTTTCAAAAAAGGGAGGATTATTAGCACATGTCACAGTGAGAACTTTATTAGCAGAAGGCATACGAAATTTAAAGATCAGTGATCGATTCCATGAGAAGAAGAAACGGGATGTCCTAGATGGTAAAAAGAGCGACTTTGAGATTACGAATGATGAATCGTTGTGTTATAAAAACAGGATTTGTGTACTGAATGATCCCTCCTTAAATAAGGATATATTAGAAGAGGCACATAGTTCTATAATTCTATGCATCCCAGAGCTACTAAAATGTGTAGAGATTTGAAAGAGTATTACTGGTGGAATAATATGAAACATGATATTGCAGAATATGTAGCTAAATGTTATGTATGCCAGTAAGTGAAGACGGAGCATCAGAAGCCGATAGGATTATTGTAGCCATTACCTATTCTAGAATGGAAGTGTAGCATATAACGATGGATTTTGTTATAGGATTACCATAGTCACCAAAGGGACATGATTATATTTGGGTGATTGTAGACCGATTGACTAAGTCATCTCATTTTCTTCCAGGTAAGACCGCCTACACTATTGACAACTATGAACGTATATACATTGATGAGATTAGTCATTTACATGGGGCACCAGTGTTAATTTTGGCCTTGTTTACAAAATTCCATGGGCACAAATTTCAAGTTCAGTACTGCATTTCATCCACAAACTGATGGGCAATTAGAAAGGACGATTCAAATATTAGAAGACATGTTATGAGCTTGTGTATTTGAATTCAAAGGTAGTTGGGATGATCATTTTCCATTGATGGAATTCTCATATAATAATAGTTATCAGTCTACCATTGGTATGGATCCTTATGAAGCTTTATATGGGAGGAGATGTATAGCGCCTTTATGTTGGATGAAGTAGGTGAAAAGAAAATTTTGGGTCCTGAATTGATAAATATGACAACTGAAAAGATTAAAATGGTTCAGGAATGGATAAATATAGTGCAAAGCAGGCATAAATTTTATGCAGATAAGAGGAAGTATCCATTAGAATTTCAAAAGGGATATTTTGTATTCCTATGCATTTCACCAAGGAAAGGCGATATGAGATTTGGGAAAGAGGGGAAACTTAGTCCAAGATACATTGAACCATATGAAGTGTTGGAAATAATTGGGACCCTGGCATATAGATTAGCATTATCTCCAGAGTTGTCTCGTTTACATGATGAGTTTACCGTATCGATGCTTCATAAGTATTTGGCGGATCCAACTCATCAATTGAAAACTCAACCTATTGAACTGAAAGAAGACTTGTCCTACATCGAGGAACCGAAGGAAATTCTTAATCGTAAGGAGAAAGTATTAGGAATAAAGTTATTCCCTTAGTTAAAATTATGTGTCTGAGCCATGGAATTAAAGAAGCAACTTGGGAAACGGAGGATATCATGAAGAAACAGTATCTCCATGTTTTTGGTAAGTGACCTTTATATTAAATTTCGAGGATGAAATTTTCTTGGGGGGGGGGGGGGGGTTGTGACAATCCAGATATAAGTATGATAAATTCTATTTAAATCATTCTTAACTTATTTGATATGTATAATGTCTTTTATATATATAATGTTAGGATATTATATTTAGTCTAATCCTACCTTCAAAAATCTTGAAATATCGAATTGGCTACAAACATAAATTTTGAAGTTTACGGTAGGAATGTTTACATTGGAGACCAGTTTTGTCCCTCATAGTATAACAATTGACTTAAGGTTAAATCTATATAGCTGTATACATATGGGTTAGGTTTGTGATAAAACAAACAGCGCATGAAACAGATGTCTGAGTAAGAAGTTATATCGAATTTACGAACAAGGGCAAATCTGTCCATTCCCTTTAAGTGGTACTTTGTCTTTTAGTAAACCAAATGGTTTAATTTGATTGGTTGGAAAGGAGGGCTGCATTTTTTGACTTAAACCTCTCCATATAACCTATATCTTCATAAAATTTAACCCTAGGTTTAGTTTGAAGAGTTTTTAGCTTGAGGAAAGAGAAAGTAGAAGTTAAGGAAGAAAGGGTTACAAGAAAAGCTAGGAAAAGTTCCAAGAAAATCCTTAAGTTGTTTCTAAGGTGTAATTATGTATTAATTGTAATACCCCATATTTTTATGATTTAAATAATTAAAGGATTAATCATTATTGCGGGATTAATTGAATTAAAATGTGAGAATTTAATTATTGATTAATTCGAATTTAAAATAAATATTAACTAATGTGCCAGGGTTAATACTTATTGATTGAATATTACCGTGTAATATGTAATTGAATTATATACTTCGATAAATTGTCAAGAGTAAGAAATACGACAGTTTAGTAAATTAAGTCAGATGCGCGTGTGAGTCGTGTCGGGGCTAATCTAATGAAATAAATATATTAATTATTTTTAGTAACTCATATGGTCATTTCGAGTGCGCCGTTGAGTCCATAAGGGTCGAGGTAGTCAGAATAGTATATACGGGTGTTTAGTTTGGGTCCCGGGGCAATTTTAGGCCTAACCGGCACCCCGAGGGGGCATTATGGTAAATTGTATTTTTAGGCTAATTTAATGGACGAAAATCAAGAGTTAATTATCAGCCAATGAAAGTCCATTAGGGTTAGAAAAGTGTCAGGAAGTTAAGAACGGCCATAGAAGGTGTGAGGGAAAGCTATTTCCAAGAGAAAAGGGCTAAGTTAACACCACCTTACACAACCACCACCACCACCGTGTAGATCGGGAGAAGGGGAACACAACCATACCATCAACGTCAAGAAATCAAATGACAAATTTAAGGCAAGTGTTTATAACTTGCTGTACCTTAGCAATTATTATACTCATGTTAGTGTAGGGATGTTATAATCATGTTTTAGTTCATAAAGTGACGAAAATTGAGGAATTAGGATATGTAGATTGAATTGGAAATTTATTAAATTGAAACCCTTCATGTATGTAGACTAAAAATCACGTTTTGATGAACTTATGTGTAGAACAAATCTGAAAATTTTGTGTTCTTGAATAAGACTTTGAAGAACTAGGGTTTTGGTAAATTAAATTGGGGATTCCATGTTTTATTGATGATTCATAATGATTTGATGATTCTAGGATGTTAGAATTCATATATAATTGATAGGATTCAAATTGGAACAGTTTATTTGGAGATTGGGATGTTAATTTAGAGGTTTTAGGGTTAAAAATGAGGGGAAAAATGCTAAAAATCTGGGTAGAAGACGAACAGTGCAATCTCGCGCGAAGTCATTCAAGCGAGATTGCATCTTGCGCGAAGTTGCTCGAGTGACACGTGGCAGTCATTCGAATGAGATACCATCTAGTTCGAGTGACGGGGTGAATTTGTAGGAAATTTCTTAAGGGCAGTTTAGGAACTTTCCAGTCTTACGAGTGAGAGAAATTTACTAGTTAACAAATTTAAAACGAGGCAGGTCTACGAGGAAGTATGTGAGTTTATACTTTAATTAATCCGGAAAGAAGAGTTACTCTGGAAATTACTAAGGAATGGTAGTAATTTAGTAATACTTTAAAATACGTAATAATGAGAATGGAATACGGATGATAAATATATAAAAGGCTGGGAGAATACCCATAATTATTAATAGGATGTGTGAATACCTATTACTTGCTAGTACTATGTGTATGACATACCTAGCTGCTTGCTATCACGGGAGGTGGTGTAGAGACAGTCTTATCCTGAGGGGATTATTGACTTGTATCTCAGAACATAGGACTGTGAAGGCTTATTGGTGAGTTGATAAGCCAGCTGACTATGTGAGTGTAGGTATGTGCGTGACCCATAGATATGTGAACTATGTTCCCCTCCATTATGTGTGTTTTATATATATGGTTCGTGGGATACTTCTGAACTGATAGTCCTTATTAGAGTACGAGATGTACCGGGACATGATAGCAGAGTATGCAATGCACTACAGGTTTAGCATCGGGGTGCTGTATTAGTATATGTATATTATAGTGGTGAATGTACGTATATATGTAAATGTGTTATTCCTACTGAGAGATAAATGGTAGGATATTGGGATAATACAATCTTAAGTGGCGTAAGTTGTGAATACTTAACTTAGTGTGGTAAAAACTTAACCGAATTTATTAATAAATGCTGATATTATTAATGTGGGAAAATGGGGAATTTCGATATGCTGCTACGAGTTACAATAAGAAGTGTAAGTCTTTATCTAGTTAGAAGTGTTATAAATGGCTAGGTGGGGATAGAGGTACGTTAGGTGTGCACAATAGATGATAGGTGAGAATCTCATGTGAGAGTTCTAACTAACATCCAATTGATACTCGCTTTATTGCAAATTTTAAATACTTGCTAAAACAAATATTTTTATACATCGGGCTCTGACCCGTTTCTTGCATTTCTTCTCTCTCTTGCTATATATATATATATATATATATATATATATATATATATATATATATATATATATTATATCATGTGCTCAGCCACAGGGACATCAGGCTTAGAGATTTTGATTGCTTGGCATGCTGCAGCTGTTATGGAAGCTGTAGGTCTTCGTAGTAGACGCCTCCATCATTTCATTTCCATTCCTTATAGACTTTCTATTTAGGGAATGTGTCGCCCATTCCTTAGGAAGTTTTTCAGAGATTATGTTTTAGTTACTTTCCGTTCATTTTCATTTGGATCTATGGTTACTATGGTTTTGGTTTGGAGTTTTGAACTGGAATGTTTTATCTAGTCTTAGTTATTTCAGCATATGATTCTGATTTAGTATTTTATTAATTAATTATGCGTGGATGGTTTATATTAAATTTCTTGGTTTGGTAATTAAATGGTTTTAATTAAAAAGGAAAAAATGTTTTGACACTTAGCTTAATTATATTAGGTGATTAAATGACTTATTATGTTTTCGACAGTGATGCTAAGAATGAACCAACTGAACATTCTGTTTTAAATTTGATAAATGACTCATCACCCGATATTTAATTGGGCGGGGTGTCACATTAATATTATTTTAATATTTTATTATAATTATTTCAAAGTATATAAATGATGAATTATTGATTTAAATTCCATCCTCCTTTGTGATAATAAGTATTTGTTCTTATGTGAGATAAGTGGTGTATGTAGGCTGTATAGCTTTGTATTGAAATCCCTTGTATTCAAACTTGCATATATTATTGTATGCTTTCTGGAATTGATAAATTCCAATTGGATATCAAACTAGACTCATATATTCATATCATATCCAAAAATTATAATTTAACTCCTTGTGGTTAGGCCTTAGTGATGGCTGCAAATAGGTACATAGTTGTTGTTTGTACATTTCATTTCGATATGTCCAAAGTTTGGTAAAGCTTTTGACATAGTAAATGATCTCTAAAAATTATGAAACTTTAATTATGTATTATTCAGTATGTGTATTGAAAATGGGTGGAAAATCATGGAAATCTATGATATAGAAAAATTATGAAGATTTTTGGAAGTTGAAGGAACAATAGAGGAACTTGTAGGGCAGATTTATTATGTTGAAACTTTAATTATTCTGGAAGTTGAAACTTTAATTATTCTGGAAGTTGAAACTTTAATTATGTATTATGTTTTAAGGAAATGGTCATAGCTTTCTCTAGGAAGGTTGGAAAATTACACCGTCACTTGTAATGGAAAGCATATTCAGATATATTTTCATATTGATAAGCTTGAACACCTGTATTTGTGCAATTTATGTATATAGGATGGTTAAGTATGGAGGACAATAATTTAAGCGCATAATGGATACCCCATGAAATAATGTTTTTATTTCCTCCTTCAAAAGGGTATTTTGAGTACATGTTTCATATTTATATACATTGAGAAGTATACTTTAATTTTTATTTGGTTTTAGTTTTAAATTCCTTATGAGGTAATTTCTACGGTTGAAAGTTCATAACTTTATCAGTATATATATTATTGTTGTGACTGAAGTGGAATTATATTATTATTGTATAGTCATTGAAAGTTACATAAATATATTAAGGTAATACTTATGATTGAGATTCAGTACTGATTTAGTTGGATTGATAGGTGTAAGGTCTAATCAACCCAGTTCAGCTCCACCCGAAGGAACCGTAAATACATAGTTGACTACCCAAGGTGAGTGTACTCACTAGAAAAATGTATTCATATATTATTATGGGTATGATCATAATGTTATGAATACGAAACTGTTCATTTTGGTTTATCGAAATGGGAGGTTACTTGCCAACCAGGAATGAGGGAGGATTATCTATTTCAGATAGGATATGCGAATCATGATTCGAAAAGTTGGTCATTCATTATGAATGAGCTGAAAAATTAGGTCATTCTTATGAATGAGACGAAAATTTCATCTTTATTTATGAATGAGCTGACTAAATATATATCTATTATCATAGGGATATGATTTATTGCATTTAATTTTATGCAATAGCATAGTGGTGATACATTCACTGAGCTGTTTTGCTCACGGTTCCAATATTTATGTTTTTCAGGTAACACGATGTGATAGCCAAATCTAGGAGGTCGGGTTGGGTTAGCCAGAATTGGATAAAATAAGGATTTTAATAAAATGTATATTATGTAATTAAGTTAACTTATCCTTACAGCAAGTTTGTATAAGCATAATTAATTATAATATTGTAAAAAGTTTTTTGTTGTATGAATTTACGTTGATGACTCTATAATAAAGACTAGTGTTTGTGGTTTGGTTAAATTAATTATGGTTTGACTTAGCTTGACTTACAATCTTAATTATAAGTAACTGGGTTGGGGTGTGTCACACGAGCACCTCGAACGAGACAAATGTAAGTTAAAAAAATTGATCGAGAAGTCGCGAGACTCTCAGTTTTTAAATATGATGAAAATATGTAAATAGTTAGGGTTATGCTTAAAAACATGTTGTTAAAGGATGAAAACGTAAAAGTTGTCCCCTTAGAGGAATAAACACCTCACACGAGACCAATGTAGGTCGTAGGAACTGACTGTATACTCTGCCACTCCCAATTTGAGAATATGATTTTTTTTTGCAAATAGTTAGAATTATGATTAAAAACATGCTATTAAAGGGAAAAAAAGTAAAATATCCATAAAATGGTCCCATAAGAGGCACAAACACCTCTAACGGGACCAATATAACTCGTCGTAACTGATAGCATAACCGCTGGAGTCATGGTTTGATAATATGAACACCTCACACGGGAATAATGTAACTCATAGGAAATGACTATGTAGTCATGCGACTCCGAGTTTGAGAATATGATGAAAATTTGCAAATGGTTTGACATAGCCTTAAAACATGTCATTAAAGGATAAAAAATTAAAAAAAATCCACAAAATGGCCCTGTAAGAGGCACGAACACCTCACACGTGACCATTGTAACTTGTAGGAACTTACCGCGTAGGCATGGGACTCCCGATTTGAGAATATGACTATAATTTCCAAATATTTAGACTCAGGCTTAAAGACATGTTGGTAAAGGGTGAAACATAAAAAATCCAAAAAATGGTCTTGTGATAGGCATGGACACCTTGCATGGGACCAACGTAACTTGTAGGAATGTACTTCGTAGTCATGGGACTCTGATTTGATAATATCACGGATATATATAAATAGTTAGGCTTAGGCTTACAAACATGTTCTTAAATGGTGAAAATATAAAACTACCACAAAAATGGTCCTGTAGAGGCAAGAACACCTCGCAGGGGACCAATGTAACTCGTAAGGAGTTACTGCATAGTGACGAGACTCCCGATTTAAGAATATAAAAAAATTAAAAATAGTGAGAGTTAAGCTTCAAACATGTCATTAAAAGGGAAAAGGTAATATAACACAAAAAATAGTCTCGTAAGAGGCACGAAACCTCACGTGGGACCAATGTAACTCATAGATACCAACCTCATAAACACGAGACTCTTGATTTGAGAATATGACTATAATTTGTTAACAATTAGACCTAGGCTTACAAATATGTCATTAAAGGGGAAAAATATAAAACAAGCACAAAAGATCCCCTAAGAGGCACGGACACCTCGCACGGTGAGAAGTCGTATGACTGTGTGATATCGATTTAAATTAAATTCACAACTTTCTAATATAACACACTTATTTAATTAGAGTCCCTAAACATGCATCTAAGGTGCGTGTGTTAACCAATAAATAAATAAAGCATGTGACACAAAAATATGCTGAGACACAGAATTCAGGAAAAAACCCCTTTCGGGTAAAACCTTTATTTCAATATGAATATACAAGCCGCAACTTACAATTACATAGAGAAATCTGCAATGGATCAACGCGCAGCCAACCCACAAAGACACGCAATCTTGAACTCAGCAAGAGAATACACGCAGCACCCTCCAAGGACTCGCAGCCCAAATAACGAAGGTAGAACCGCAGCTCTCCTCAATGACACGCAGCCATAAAACTTTGTAGAGACTCCCTCAGCAATGACACGCAGCCCTCGGTTGCAAAAATCTCTCCACAAAGATGAACAACAACAAAGTTTGTGTTCTAGGGTTCCAAAAGATTCACAAAAGTAATTGGGATTTTTGTGTGTGAATCAAAAAGATGTTTGGCACATCAAAAATTGAAGTCTTGTTGTGTTTGTACTCTTAAAAACGTTTTCTCAAAGACTTGAAAAAATACACCAACGAAGTAGGAATATTTATAGAAAATCAGAGTCGGTGGATAAAAAACACACGGACCTGTTCGAACTTATCCCAGGCGGACCGGTCCGACTTGGGGGCGGATCGGTCCGGATGACCGGATCGGTTCTTTTAAAATATGGCTCCATCGGTTCGCTTTTGGTCCGGGGTTTACTGGATCTGCAGCAAGCGGATCGGTCCGGTTGAGAGGCGGACCGGTCCGGTGGCGGATCGGCCCGGCTTCCCAGAAAAAATAAAAAACTTTTAAAAGCCTCATTTTTCTTTAAAAAACTTACTTCTTATTTTTATAAAAAACATTTTATAAAAATTTCCCAATACTAAATATGAACTTTAAGGAACGTAAAAACACAATTTTACCAAGTTCATTCACGCAAAGGCTATGATGTTGAAGATGCTTTGATATTCGGATCCGTTGATGTAGATGCGATCTTGAGTTTCTTCAACGGTGTAACGGCGTACGACATACAAATTGATAATGGACAAAAATGTCCTTACACACGGGATAAAGGTAACTCGTTGGAACTGACTGAATAGTCACTAGACTCCCACTTTGACAATATGATGAAAAGTTTGAAAAAAGTTAGACATAAGCTTAAGAACAACTTTTTAAAGGAAAAAAATGTAAAACAACAAAAAATAGTCCAGTAAGAAGCATGGACATCTTGCACGAAATCAATATAAGTCGTTGGAACTTACCGCGTAGTCATGGGACTCCCAGTTTTAAAATATGACAACAATTTGCAAATAGGTAGGCTTAGGCTTAAAAACATGTTGTTTAAGGGAAAAATATAAAACAACCAGAAAACAGCTCTATAAGTGGCACGGACACCTCACAAGAGATCAATGTAACTCATAGGAACTGGTTAAGAAGTCATGGGAATTTTGAATTGTGAATATGACAAAAATGTGTAGACAGTTAGGTTTAGGCTTAAAAGCGTGTTCTTAAATGATGAAAATATAAATACGGTACCATTAGAGTCACAAACATCTCGCATGGGACCAATGTAATAGGAACTGACCGCATACTCAATGACTCCCGATTTGAAAATATGAAAAAAATGTACAAATAATTAGACTTAGGATTAAAAGCATGCTATTAAAGGGTGAAAACATAGAACATCTAGAAAATGGTCCCGTTGGAGGCACGAGCACCTCACTCAGGACCAATGTAACTTGTAGGAATCGAATGCGTAATAACGAGACTCCCAATTTGATACTATTATAAAAATTTATAAATAGTTAGGTTTATTCTTAAAATTAAGCTGTGAAAGGGAGAAAACTTAAAACCACCACAAAATGGTCCCGTAAGAGGCACGAACACCTTGCAGGGGACGTGAGAATATTACTAAAATTTGTAAATACAAGAGGCACGTACACCTCGCACGGGACTAATGTAACTCATAGGAACTTACCACATACTCCCAGGAATCCCAATTTGAGAATATGATAAAAATTTATAAATAATTAGGCTTGAGCCTAAAAACATGTTGTCAAAGGGAAAAATGCAAATTTTCCACAAAACGCCCCCATAAGAGGCACGCACACCTCGTACGGGATCAATGTAACTTGTAGGAAATCATCACGTAGTCATGGGAGAACGGGTGTTAGAATGTGACAAAAATTTGTAAATAGTTGGACATAGTCTTAAAAACATGTCATTAAAGGGTGAAAATGCAAAACAACCACAAAATAGCCTGGTAAGAGGCACAAACACCTCACACAGTGCCAATGTAGGAACTAACCGAATCGTCACGGGATTCCCGATTTGAGAATATGGATATAATTTGCAAATATTTAGATTGGGCTTGAAAATATATTGTTAAATGGTGAAATGTAAAACAACCAATAAAGGGTCCCATTAGTGGCATGAACACCTCGCACGAGACTAATATAACTAATAGGAACTGACGACATAGTCAGGGGCTACTGATTTGAAAATATTACAAAAAATTACACATATTTAGATTTTGACTTAAAATATGACGTTAAAGGAACAAACGCCTCACATAGGACCAATGCAACTCGTAGGAATTAGCCGCGCAGTCACGTGACTCCCAATATGATAATATGACTATAATTTGTAATAAGTTAGGCTTAGACTTAGGTACATACTATTAAAGGGTAAAAATGTAAAACAATAACAAAATGATCCCATAAGAGGAATGAACACCTCATTTGGGGACAATGTAACTCGTAGGAACTAATTGTGTAGTCACGGGTGTCCGAGTCTAAGAATATGATAAAAATTTGCATTTGTTAGACTTCGAATAAAAAACATGTGGTTAAAGGGGAAAAAGGTAGAACAACCACAAAATGGTCTCGTAAGAGGCCTAAACACCTTATATGGGATAAATGTAGCTCATAGGAACTGACCGCGTAGTCACAGGGCTCCAGGTTTGACTATACGACAAATTTTTTTAAACAGTTAGATTTAGGCTTAAAAACATATTATTAAAGGGAAAAAAGGCAAAACAACTACAAGATTGTCTCATAATAGGCACATACACCTCATAGGGGACCAATGTAACTCGTAGAAAGTGATCGCGTAGTCACAGTATTCCTAATTTGAGAATAAGACTATAATTTGCAAATAGTTGAACTTAGACTTAAAAACGTGTCTTTAAAGTGTGAAAATATAAAACAACTACAAAATGATTCCGTAAAAGTCCCGAATACCTCGGACGGGGCCAATGTAAATCGTAGGAACTGACCGCGAAGTTATGAAACTGATACCTTGAGAATATGACTATAATTAGCAAATAATTAGACTTAGGCTTAAAACTATGTCGTTAAAGGAGGAAAACATAAAATATCTACAAAATGGTCTCGTAAGAGGCATGACACCTTGCACAGGACAAATGTAACTTGTAAGAACTGGCTGCATAATCATGGGAATCCTAGTTTGAGAATATGATAAAAATGTGTAAATAGTTAGACTAGCGCTTAAAAAAATGTCGTTAAAGGGAGAAAATGAAAAAAAGTGACAAAACAATCCTATTAGAGGGACGATCACCTCATACGGGACCAATTTTACTTGTAGGAACTTATCACGTACTCACGGGAATCCTGATATAAGAATATGATGATAATTTGAAAATAGTTAGGCTTAGAATTAAAAACATGCAGTTAAAGGGAAAAAAACTTAAAAAAAATCACAAAATGACCCATAAAGAGCACAAATACCTCGTGGGACCAATGTAACTCGTAGGAACTGACCTCGTAGTCACATGAATCTCTATATGAAAATATGATGATTTTTTTTAAATATTTAGGAATATGACTAAAAACATATTAAAAGATGAAAAAGTAAAAATGGCCCTATTAGAGGCAAGGACACCTTGCACAAGACAAATGTAACTCGTAGGATTTGTGTGTGTAATCACGAAACTCCCAATTTTAGAATATGATTTGTTTTTTGCAAATAGTTAGACATAAGCTCAAAAGCAGACCGTTGAAGGGTGAAAATATAAACGAACCACAAAACTATGTCTTGAGAGGCATGAACACCTCGCACGTGATCAATGTAGCTCGAAGGAACCCATTGAGTAGTCACGGGATTCCTAATTTGTGAATATGAGGAAAATTTACAAATAGTTAGACTTAGACACGACGTTGAAGGGTGAAATGTAAAACCACCCACAAGAGTTCCCATAAGAGGCACAAACACATCGAACAGGATCAATTTAACTCGTAGGAAATGACCGCATAGTCATGGGACACCTGGTTTGAGAATATGAGTATAATTTTTAAATAGTTTGTCTTGGTATTAAAAACATGTCATTAAAGGGTGAAAATCCAAAACATCAAGAAAATGGTCCCTTAAGAGGCATGAACACCTTGCAAAAGACCAATGTAACTTGTAGGAACTGACTGTATAGCCAAGAGACTCCCAATGTGAGAATATGACTATAATTTTTAATAGTTAGAAATTTGCTTACAAGTATGCTATTAAAGGGTGAAAAAATAACCATAAAATGGCCCGATAAGGGGCAAAAACACCTCATATGGGACCAATATAACTCATAGGAACTGATTGCATCGTCACAAGACTCACAATATGAGCATATTAATCTAATTTGTAAATAGTTAGGATCAACCTTATAAATATGTTGTTAAAGGGTAAGAAACTAAAACAAGAACAAAACGGTTCCGTAAGAGATATGAACACCTCACATGAGACTAATGGAACTCATAGGAACTGACAGCGTCATCAGGGGACTCCCGGTTGAGAACATGACAAATATTTGCAATTAGTTATACTTAGTCTAAAAAATATGCGGTTAAAGGGGGAAATGTACAACAACCACCAAACGGTCCTGTAAGAGGCATGGACACCTCATACGAGACCAATGTAACTCTAGAAACTGGCTATATAGTCACGAGACTCCCGACTTGAAAATATAATAAAAATTTGTAAATAGTTAGACTTACTCTTAAAAACATGTTGTTAAAGGCAAAAAAGCAAAACATGCACAAAATCGTTCCTTAATTGGCATGAAAATCTTGCACATGACCAATGTAACTTATAGGAATCGACTGCATAGTCATTGTTTCCTTGATTGAGAATATGAGAAAAATCTACAATTAACTAGGCTGAGGCTTAAATGCATGTCGTTAAAGGGAGAAAACACAAAATAACCATAAAATGGCCCCATAAGAGACACATACACCTATTATGGGACAAAGGTAACTCGTAGGAATATACTGAATAGTCATAGGACTCCCAGTTTAACATTATGATGAAAAATTTGCAACTAGTTATACTTAAGCTTGAAAATAATTCGTTAAAGGAAAAAAATGCAAAAACAAAAAATAATAGTCTAAAAAGAAGCACGCACACCTTGCATGATTCCAACGTAAGTCTTAAGAACTTACCGCATACTCATGGGACTCTCAATTTTAAAATATGACAAAAATATAGAAATAGGTAGGCTTGGGCTTAAAAATAGGCTATTAAAGGATAAAAATACAAAACAATCACAAAACGGCCTCGTATGAGGCAGGAACACCTCGCTCTGGATCAATGTAACTCATAGGAACTGCTTAAGAACTCACGGGACTCATGGGTTGTGAATATGACAAAAATATGTTAATAGTTAAGCTTATGGCTAAAAATATGTTGTTAAAGGGTGAAAACATTAAAATAGTCCCATTAGAGGTATGATCACCTCGCACGGGACCAATGTGAGTTGTAGGAACTGACCACGTACTAAGGGACTTTTGATTTTAGAATATGACGAAAATTTACAAATACTTAGAGATAGAATTAAAAACATGCTATGAAAGGGTAAAATGTAAAACATCCATAAAATGATAGTGTAAGAGGCATGACAACCTCATACGGGATCGATGTAACTCCAAGGAACTGACTGTATAGTCACGAAACTCCTAGTTTGAGAATATGATAAAAAGTTTCAAATAATTAGACTTAATCTTAAAAACATGCCATTAAATGATGAAAACTTAAAACAACAATAAAACATTCCCGTAAAAGGTAGGAACACCTCACCCAGGTCTAATGTAATTTGTAAGAACTGACCGCGTATTCCCATGACTCTCGATTTCAGAATATCAGTACCAATTTCAAATAGTTAGGCTTAAGCTTAAAAACATGCTGTTAATGGGCGGAAATACAAAACACAGATAAGATGATCTCGTAAGAGGCATGCACAACTATCATGAGACTAATGTAACTCATTGAAACTAATCGAGTAGTCACAATACTATCAGTATGATAATATGACACAAATTTGCTAATAGTTAGACTTAGGTTTAAAAACATGTCGTTAAAGGGTAAAAACGTAAAATATTCACAAAACTGTCCTGTAAGAGGCACGGGCACCTTGCACAGGACCAATGTAACTCGAAATTTACCATGTACTCATGGTACTCCCGGTTTGAGAATATGACAAAAAATTTGCAAATAGTTAGACTTATACTTAAAAATATGTTGTTCAAGGGCGAAAATATAAAATAGCCACAAAATGGTCCCGTAGAGGTACGAAGACTTGCAGAAACCAATGTAATTCTTAGGAACTGACTACACAGTCACAGGACTCCTAGTTTGAGAGAATGACCAAAATTTGTAAATAGTTGGACTTAGGATTAAAACATGTCGTTAAAGGAAAAAAAATATAAAATAGCAAAAAAAAATAGTCTCGTGAGAGGCATGAACACCTAGCACGGGATAAATATAAATCGTAGGAACTGACCATTTAGTCGGAGGGAATCCTAGTTTGAGAATATGACGAAATTTGCTAATAGTTAGACTTAGGCTTAAAACATGCCATTAAAGTGTGAAAACGTAAAAAAAAACACAAAACGATTGCGTAAGAGGCACGAACACCTCGCACGAGACCAATGTTATTCGTAAAAACTAATAGTCACAAAAACCCTATTTGAGAATATTATAATAATTTGTAGATAGCTAGACTTAGGATTAAAAACATGTCGTTAAAGGGAAAAAATATAAAATAGCCACAACATGGTCCCATAAGAGATACTAACACCTAACACGAGAAGAAGGTAACTCAGGAACGGACCGCAGATTCACAGGACTCTCGATTTGAGAATATGACGAAAATTTACAAATAGTTAGACATAGGCTTAAAACATGTTGTAAAAGGGAAAAATGCAAAAACAACCATAAAATAATCATGTAAGAGGCACGCACACTACATAGAGGATAAATATAACTCGTAGGAACTGACCGCGTAGTCATAGGACTCTCGGTTTGAGAATATGATGATGATTTGCAAATAGTTAGACTTTGGCATAAAACATATCGTTAAAGGGTGAAAATGCAAAACAATTACAAAACAACCTCAAAAGAGGCCGAATACCTCACGCATGACCAATGTAACTCGTAGGAACTGATTGCATAATCATGGGACTATCGTTTTGAGAATATCATTATAATGTGTAAATACTTAGGCTTAGGATAAAAAATATACCGTTAAAGAGTGAAAATTTGAAACAGACACAAAAATAGTCCCTTAGGAGGCACAAACTCCTCGCACGGGACCAATGCAACTCGTAGCAACTGACTACGTAACTCACGGAACTTTCAATGTGATAATATGACGATAATTTCTAAATACTAACATTTAGGCTTAAAAACATGCCGTTAAAGGGTGAGAACGCAAAATAACTACAAATAAGTCTCGTTAGAAGCACAAAAATCTCGTACGTAACTAACCGCGTAAGCACGAGACCGCAAGTTTAAGAATATAACTATAATTTGCAAATACTTAGACTTAGGCTTAAAAACATATTGTTAAAGGGTGACAACATAAAATAGACAGAAAATGATCCTGTAAGAAGCACGAATACCTCAAACGAGACAAACTTACATCACAGGAATTGGCCAAGTAGTCATGGGATTCCTAAAGATAGTTACACTTGGTTGTAAAAATATGTTGTTAAAGGGAGAAAATCTTAAACAGTCACAAAACAGTCCCCTAAGAGGTAGAACACCTCCCGCGATCATCATTATTTTAAAAACATTGCACAAAGGATAATACTACAAAAATAAAAGAACACTACATAGGAAAATAAACCACGCCTATACACATTCCTCCAAAATAAGCACTAAACATCATCCCCTCAAATCATCCGGGGATAAAGATCATCGATAGACCCATTCATTAATCCCCTATAAAAAATGGCACACTGTTTGGGCCAATGGACAATGCTCCAATTCCCAAACTATAACACAATGCTTTTGACCTCTTAGAAGCAAAGAAATAGAATCTCCTTCACCCTCAACATCAATACATGTCGATAGCTCTCCAACAAACAAAGAAAAGTCCGCTCTCTCCAAAAGAAAAATTCTATAAAAGACGGGTCACTCTTGTTTCCAGTTGTATATATGTCCATGTTGTTATTATTATTATTATTATTATTATTATTATTATTATTATTATTATTATTATTTTAGTGTGTGCGCATGTCATCCTATTTTAATAATAAGAGCTCAAGCTCATTCTATCCACATTCACAATATTCATTTTTTTACGCATAATCAATTAAATAAAATCAAAATACAACATATAAAGAATGAATAATTTTGACGATGCAAAAGTGAGAATCCACCTGCATGCCAAAAAAGTTTACTAGGGTATTTCTGATAAAAGAACAACACTATATAATACTAAAGTGTTTTATCCCTTGGAAAAACATAAAAAAAATGCCTTTTTCCCACTGAAAAGGGCCGCCAAAAATTCTATACCACAAAACAATCGGACAAGGGGCCTCTTCCCCAGACAACAACATGCACAACTCCCATATGAGACTGCCGAATACGTCACCCTTGCCCTTACGCCTAATAAATCACACCAATCAAATGTAATGTACCACCTGATCACTAGACGAGACCCATCGACAGTCTTATGTAATCACTAGCAGTGTCTGCCGCAACTTCAGCAGTTAGTTGGCGTATATGCATGGATGACTAGAGCATCAAAATCTTTTGTAACTGAGCTGCATCGACCAATACATGCGAAAAGTTTGTAAAGCATAAATTCAGTCAGATTTTAAAGAGCAAAAATGAACTAAGACTTATAAAAATAGAAATTTTTAGAACTAGTCGTTCACAAATAGGGAAGGGTCCAGAGACGGCACCAGTATACCAAACGCATAACCACATTGGTGAATATTCACAACTTGGTCCTCCTCATGAAGTACCACATAAAAACCTACGATAACACCGAAAGAGTGAAAATGTTAGCCCAAGTCATGGGTAAAAGACGAAATGATAAAACTCAGAGAAAGTGAGGTAGCATCCTTCGAGGGAAGTTTGTACTTCAGAAAAGTGACTTCTCCTCCGAGTGAAGTTTGCACTTATGAAAAGTAATTTTTTTCGAGAGAAGTTCGTACTTCTTAAAAGTCTCTTCTTCCAAAAAATAGAGGTAAACCTCTATGCACATTTTGCTCAAGTTGGCATTTCTAAACGAAGCTCTGCCAAATTAGATGGAGCTATGCCCACATCAGGCACCTCAAATAGGGACACTCCCTTGAGAAAAATTTGATTCACTCTACAAAGGTAAAGAAACTATTCTCATATCTAGGGGTAATACCCCATATATATATATATATATATATATATATATATATATATATATATATATATATATATATATATATATATATATATAGTGATAAACTATTCATACTTATTTATCTTATTTAGCTTAGGGGGTGGGTATGCACTTTACAACATTTATATTTTAAAGCCTAGTTTCTAACCCCGCACTTCTATTTTGTTGTAGAATTAACATTCTCATATGTTAAATGAATTCTAATAAAATTCCACAAGTTTATAAATACAAACATGCAAACATACTTTTCAAAAATGTTCTCAAGAAAGTGTGATTGAGTAGTGTCAGCCCCAAGCTTTGAAAGTCAAAGTCTAAAATCCAACTACTCTCTCCACTTGTCCGAGCGAACAAAACCCGCTTCAGCAACAACAGTCCAAAACTATATTTTTGTATCAGTACTTGTCAAGCATAAATTTTTGATTAACATATTATTTTAACGTATAAATATATCAATCCAATCCAATGGAAATGTTATATTAAGGACTAGGATCCATAAATGCCATAATACTGTATATTGTATACCCGGTATCCTATTACCTAAACTCGTAAATAAGTTTTGTTTATTGGGACTATGTTGGCTTTGATTCCAAGCCTCCTTGGGTACGTAGGCACTATACCAAGCTAAACTCGTGATGACCAAGACTTATAATATGTCTCTCAGTGTATTAATTCTTAGGGATGCATGCGCCCCAAGTATAAATATTGGAGTAACCGGTCTGGAGATTATGATACCTCCTGGACTTTAGCCATGTTGATAATAGATACTTAGATCTCTGTCGGTGACTTCTAGTAAACTCCTATACCAAGTACGCCATCCTCTCTTTTCATACACCTCCAAACTAGTCTGAAGGACAATATCCTTCAGATAGTGATCACCATATGATCATAATACGATATGCGAACATCTGTGACCTTTGGGCCCACTCCCATTGTAATACCCTAGGTTTTTAAGGATTAATCCAACGTTAATAAATCCTAAATTGTGAAAATAGTTAATCGCCATAACTTGAAATTTGTAACTTTGCTAAAATTTGAAATTCATATGTTTTCAAACTTAGAAAATGTGGAGTCGTGTAAACATGTCAATTTGGAATTAGTTATTAATAAGATAATTTTTTACTTAGTGGGGTTATATGTAACACCCTATATTTTTAACGGTTTTTTTATATTTGATTTAATTGTGAATTAAATTGGAATAATTAATTCGAGTTAATAAATATTAATAAGCGAGATAAGGGTTAATATTTATTTATATTTAATATTACTTAGTGAATAAATAATAATAATAATAATAATGATATGAAAATATTACAATTGTCGTGAGTGAAAAATACGGCAGTAACGATAAACGTAGTCGGGATACGCGTGTTAGTCGTGTCGGGACATAATTCAAGAAATAAAACATAACATTACTTTTGACATTTCAAGTGGTCATTTTGAGTGCACCAATATTTTCGAAAGGGTCGAGATAGTTAGAAAAGTATACCCGGGAGTTTAGTTTGAGTTTCGGGGTAGTTTTAGTCCAAACTGGTACCCCAGAGGGATATTTTAGTCTTTTGAATCTTTGAGGAAATTAAACCCACGAATTTTATAAGTGTAAATAATATTGGGAGTAAGAGAAGTTAGGGTTAAGTGAATAAAATTTAGAGAGGTTATCAAGGGAGGAGGAAAGTGAGTCCTGAAAGAGTCCCAAGACTGTCCAATACGATTCTTGAACCAAAAACACCACCGTTGCGTAGATCGGAAGGACATGAACATAACCATATCATCAATTATGTGGAAATCAGACCTACTCTCAAAGGCAAGTATTTATCTTGATTAATTTATGAAGGATATATCATCCAAGTTAGAATATGTTGTTTATGATCTTGATTTCATGTGTTTTGATGATTAAATTGAGAGATTAAATCATGTTGTGGGTGGAATTAATGTAAGATTAGAATCCCTTATGTAAGATGACGAATTTGTTAAATTTCTGATAATCAAACATTGAAGAAATCTGAGTGTTATAGTGGTTCTTGATGAAAAATGATGAACTAGGGTTTTTAGAGATAATTCTTGAATTAATTCAAATTAAATGATGTTTTTTGATGATTTGATGATTATGAAACATTAGAAATCATGTATATAGGTAGGGATGAGGTTTGGTTGGGAGTATGAGATCATGTAATGAAGGTTTGGATGGATAAAAATGGTGAAACCTGTAACTGTTTAAGGAAGAAGATGAAGACCTGTAGTAGGCGAATCGATTCGGCTCCCTGGTTGAATCGATTCGGTAGGCGAATCGATTCGGTAGGCGAATCGATTCGGCTCAGGGCCGAATCGATTTGGTTGCCTAGATTTTGATTTTTTTCTCTCTTTTGTTTAAAACTCAAGAGGAAGTATCAAATTAACCCTTGAGATAATTTTTTTTAAATATAAAGAGAGTTATTTTAAAAATATCAGTAGGTCAATATTGGGTTGAGACTTAGTCACATGGGAGAAACCTAAGGGTAAGAATTAATTAGGTATAATTGAGGAATAAAAATCAAATCTGGAGACTGATATCGTGTCATGGGAATTCGGTGTGAACGATGACCTAAATCCGTAGGGAATGAGGGAGTTAGTTACTCAATAGACTTCAGGGTCAATTGGTAGCATGCCAAGTGATAGGGAACACTCAAGATGAGAAGAATGTGCAGTTTAATGGTATGAAAATATTACGTAGGCTTTGCTAGAGTGCGTAGACTATGTACAAAATATTATGGGGTACGAGAATTACCTTAATTGAATGTATATATATAGGTTGTGTGAATACCTAATGTGTGGCTTATTATGTGTACGATATACCTACGCTGCTTGCTATTGTAGGAGGTTCAGAAATGGGATAGTCTTATCTTGTTAAGCCATCTTGGGGGATTTTGACTTGTACCTCAGAACATAGAACTTAGGGATGAGCACCACTTGTGTGAATGAGGGTGTTCCCGGCCATTTGGGTGCATAGCCCAAAGGCTTAGGACTATGTTCGCCTCAAATATGTGTGATTTGTATTTCTAGTTCAAGAATGATCCCGGACCATTAGTTCTCTATATTTGAGACTTGATAGCAGAGTATGCATGCACCGCATTTCAGCCTTAGGGTGCTATATATATATATATATATATATATATATATATATATATATATAGAGAGAGAGAGATGTATATAAATACTTGTGATTTAATTCTACTATTTGTGCTTAGTAGATGAGGAAGGTAGTATATTTAAATTAATGTAAATATGTGGCAACTTAACCCTAAACGAGAAAAATTCATAAATGTCTAATAGACATATAAATATCAATAGTTGTTGTATGGGTAATACAGGTGAGCACAAAGAGTTAGAAGGCGTGGTAAAATATTTAACAACTCGAACTAGTTAGAAGGGGTAGCATAACTAGGGCAGACTAGGAATATACGTTAGGCGTGTACACTAGTTAAGGGTTGAAGACCTCCAGTGAGAGCCGCGAAACTAACATGTATATAATATCTGCTGATTATACATTTTAAATACTTGCAAATATTTTTAAACTATTTTACCCGGGCTCTGACCCGTTTTCCAAATCTATTTTGTAAAAATCATTTTAGGTGCTCAACCACAGGGATTCCCAACTCAGGAGTTCATTCTAATTTGACGTTGCTACAGTTGTTGTGGACGATTGCAGGACCTATTTGGAAGATGCCTCCATTTCTTTTAGATCAGATGCATCCTTTCATTTATCTCAGTTGGGAGAGACATTGTACTTCATTTATTTCAGTTATGGATTTAGTTTGAGATTTGGATTATTGTATTGGATTTGCAGACTGGGGTGTTTATTCTAGTCTTATCTTCTTTGATTCAGTTATTTCATTATTTATGATGTTGGTTAATTAGAATGGTGGACGTGATGTTCAATTATTTAATTAATTTAGATCACCACATGTTAATTATAAAAAATAAATTTGGCGCCAGCTTTTCAAATACTAGGTGGTTAGTATATATTAAAAAAAATTCGACAGTGATGCAAAGAATGGATCAACTGGATATTCTTTTTTAATTTAATAAATGACTGTTCACTCGGTATTTAATTAGACATGGTGTCACATTATAGAATTATTTTGAGAATTCATTTTAAACAATTTTGATGAAAATAAAATTTTATTTTATGAGATTATCCCTAAGTTATAATGTCAATCTGCCAGAAGTTTTGACTTCACTTCAATCTCATGCCATTTTATTTGAACTCTAAATTAGGCTATGAGTCTTATATCTAAACAAAGGTATGGATTATATATTTTCAATGAGCTTTGAATAAGGTTATTTGGACGTATGTGAAGGGAGTAATAATCGTCTTAGTAAAAGGTGTTTAATACATTAGAATATTAGACTTGTACGAATTTGTGATTTTTAAGAATTCTAATGGTATAAGGATTCTTCTATGTTTATCTATTTAAATGGAGTTAGTGGGAGGACTTTTTCAAACTCACATTAACCTATTACCAAGAAACTTCCCCTCCTAAAATACCTCCCCTCTTTCACAAAACCCTAACCTCTTTTAAAGAAGATCTTCAAGTTTATTTTGAAGAAGGACCTATTTTCTGAAGATCATCTAAGAGACTTTATATGTCAACGTTTCAAAAAACATAACCATATCAATCGTTTTTTTGAATGATAAATTTGATCAGGCATGAATACTTATACTATTTCCCTTATGTGTTATATATTGTAAATATTGCCTAAACCTTAATTAAAAATATTTTCTTAAAATTAATTAAGGAAAGTGAAAGTCAAATCATGGTTGTTTTTATTAAATCTAAATACATGATTTAAGACAAGAAACAATCGCATACTTTGAATAGATGTTTGGATTCCGGTAGAATTGTGGGACGATTCTCAAGCTAGAATATAAAATATGAACTTTGAATAATCTCTCGATTCCTAGAATTTGAAATATGAACTTTGAATACCCAGGTGAGATATCGCGATAACAATCTGTTCCACCCTAGTACCGCGGACACGATAGTCCTGCCATCATTAGCCTACTATTGCTCCGAACAACGAATATCACATTCTACACAAAATAGCACCATACTCGTATAACACACACAAAGCGAGTAATACCAATCTGATATAAACTTAAAATACTAACACCCGCTCTTCCCAACGAACGAAAGAAAATAGATTCCCGCTATCGCAAAAAAACACATAAACATATACTACATAACGTTATCGATGCTATTTGTAAACTCGTATCACACACGAATCTGGAGCTAATAAAATACTATGACTCAATCTTTTCACACAGAACATACCTCTTTAAACTGAGGTGAAACTCATAACAACATTCTTGCCAATTACCCTGGCTACTCCAAACGGTTCATCGACTTGGTACACTTGTCGTAACTGAACCAAAAATTACTTTAATCAATGCCCCATCTAGACACCTTACTCTTCCCCTTAACTCCCACTCGGCAATGACTATCTGTATGGTTCTACTCTCCACCTTACAACATTCCCCACCTCGGGTCACCCTGACCCTTTTAAAGTTATCAGTATCGTGGACTCCATAGCTGCGATCCTAAAAATCACTTTACTAGTTCCTCTTAACTTCTTCATAAAAAGGAAACTCCACCACTGGCCTCAACAACCCTGTTTCAACGAATTCCTCAGGTGGATGTCCACCAATGGGGCCCTCGAACACACACATTCTCCATAAGTGTTAGCAACACTTCTCTATTGAGCCTAACCTTCCACTGAAGGACTCGGTCTTCATTGTACCTACCTTGATTTAGTACAAAGTTCACTTATCCATAAATCTCTTTATTCACTGTCGGTCTCTGACCAATCCTTATGTGAATAATTTTAAAACTGCATTCTTTTCCTTACTGCTAAATCATGGGGACTCACGGTTAAAAACTATTCGTAAGATCCCTTTAGGGGAAAAACATCCTGCTCCCCCGAATATGGTTATCACCATTCCCACTATTTCAAGATTTCTCCTATGAGTGAAAAATTTTCCTCAAATTTTCACGTCTAGGTATTCCCATACCCTTCTCTAAGTCGAAGCTTCTGAGCCTTCTACTTTCACTGAGTAATGCTACAATGCCTTCGCATGAATTAACTTCAAAATAGGGCCTTATCAAATACCCCTTTCGAACCCTTAGCTTCACTGGGTAATTTCAACTTCAGTACCACTCTCTACTATAGCGGTACTTGAATACTTACAACAACTATACTTTAGTAGTCATTGCAATGATCCTTGACAACTGCCACAAGGAGAGTGACCTCTACTCATATCTGCAACTAAGCCCCACCTCCTATTGCCTTCATTGATCATCACACGACTCTCAACGAGCGCACAAAAGATTACAATAATCTCATAATAAGGTAGGAGAACGAAATCTCACAAGAGGAATCAACAATCCTAATCATAAGGCTCTATAAAAAATCGAGAGCAACGCTGAAAGCATAGTACGTTTGCACAGATTCCTAAGGACACTAGAACCTGATGCTTTGATACCATATGTGACACCCCGCCTAATAAAATATCGGGCGATCACTCCTGTGCCAAATTAAAACATAAGTCGCATATGGATCATTCTTAGCATCACTGTCTAAAACCAAATTAATTACTAATAACCTATTAGGCTAGCGTCAAAATTTTATCTAACTAATCTTTTAAACAAATTAAATCAATTAAAACATTCACAAAATTTATGAATAAATGAAACCGAAAAGAGATAAACTAACCGAACACTCGGTTCAAATATAATACAACCAAATCGAATACCGCACTAAAAGGCGGTGAAAGAATAAATAAATACAATTGGGCTTTCGACCCAAAAGTTACCACAATGCTTCCTATCTAGATCACAAGAATAGAAGCGTCTAAAAAGATAAACCTGTACGCATCCACAATTGCTGCAACAAGTGTCTGACTCGAAGGAATCGTCATCCAGGCATCCCTGTGTCTGGACACTTAAGTATATATATAGATATAGCAAAAGAGAGGAAAAGTAGATAAACGGTTCAGAGCCCGAGTTGTGAAAATATTTTGCAAGTGCATAAATGATTTATTTTAAAAAAATATGTTTTTATCTCATATTTAAATTAGTATCGCACTCCCATGAAATACCCCTCACCTCTCTTATAATAGTGCACACCTAGCGCATCCCTCTAAACATCCTAGTCAAGCTACGCTACCTAACTAATCCGTCACCCCCAAACTCTAAAAATCCTAAGCAAACAAGGTACTAAGGGATAAACTTCTCCCCAGTCTCAAGACTATGCCAAGTTCGTGCGTGGGGTGTCTTGCGAAGCGAAATCCAAATAAAGAACCCCCCCGATACACTACTACTTGGCAAGGTCGATCATCGAGATCCATTAGACCCTCAGTACACAACATATATATATATATATATATATAAATATATATATATATATATATACTGATAAAAGCAAAACCCAAAACTAGAGTACTAAGGGTTAAACTTCTCCCCAATCTCAACACTAGGCCATGTTCGTGCGTGGGGTGTCTCGCGAAGCAAAATCCAAACAAGGAACCCCCCAATACACTACTACTTGGCAAGGTCGATCATCGAGATCTATTAGACCCTCAGTACACAACACACACACACACACACACACACACACACACACACACACACACACACATATATATATATATATATATATATATAATCTCCTCATTCATAATACACATCACAAAATAAGTTCGGATACGATTTCCTGGAATGAGAATTAAATCTTTTTCCTTTTATCTCTTTACTCCAATAGAGACATATAATATCTTGTTCTCATGCACAAGTAATATAATATACACACCAGTATGATAACCATCCCAGCAAGCTATAACTCGAGGATGCGATGTCTATGTTGTCATCTACCAGGGAATCACTCACGTATCATCCTGGGTACCAACAGTCGGAATCTCACACCGCCTTGGTAAAAGACAAATCACAACGTATGGGAAGCGGTCATAGTTCCTCCTCGAAAGTGAGACGAAACATACCCACCACGTCTCACCCCTAATAAAAAAAACACAATATAAACTGGACGCTATGACCTGGGGACTATACGCTCCCTATTCCTCAAGCCAGGGGCCTCACCCACATCGCGCAACTTCCCATGATAGCATAGAAGGGGTATGCTTCACATAAATATATATATATCATCCATACATAGATATATTTACATTTTCGTATAGTATAATATATATACTTTAATCACATGGTATATATATATTCCACATTGTTTCTCAAAGATACATATAAATGGCCATAATTCCCAATCACACATAACGATGACCAATAATCCCAAAGATTCTCAGAATTAATAATATTCAAGCATTCGCACACTATCGATACCAAACCCAAAAGTATTCCCTCACTTTATAAATAACATGTACCTTATTCATGTTTTAGGATTTATATGATTTCTCCCACTATACCAATTAATCCTAGTAGTCTCGTAGGATTTACTCATCCATAAATGATGTAATTACATTTTCTATGTGCACAATTATATATGCCTAAAAGCCCACTCAAATTAATCCAAGAAATATCCGTCACCAAACACCCTTAATTTAAATAGGTCGTGGATTCCATTTCCACGAACCCAAGGACTATATTTTGTCCAAATAATAATTTAGAAGTCCCCACTCTATTTTTGGGAAACCACAACTCTCTAATTCCTCAATTTCTCTATTTCCTTGAAAATATAATTTCTAGGGTCACACACTTAAAACACTCTCTTAGCCCCCATAAATTTCCCCAATTGGATAAATATATCTTCCTTAGTTAAGTCTATTTATTTCCTCAATTAAATAGGCTAGAAATCCTTAATTCAGGAATTTATCCCATATAAATTTAACCAACACAAATTGCCCAAATTTATGTAGGATCGATCGATCGATCCCAGGGCATCGATCGATCGATCGATCAAACAGGGCAACTGAAACTGCTTCTTCTCCACGGATCCAATTCAGCCATTAACAACGCCCCAAGCTTTATACCTCTTCTCCCACCAATATCAAACTACACCCAACTATATATATACAAAGGAAATATGTTATAATCATCCTAGAACCAAGAATCAACCATTAATTTTAATGAATTTCTAAGTTTCTCCAATTTAATAATTTTCAGGGTTTACCCGCTAAACTTTCGAAAAACCCGTTTGATCCACGAAAAAATCCAACCCAAAATCTTTAGGGTTTGTGATTACCAATTATGATATGAGATTTATGCTCAGAATTAAATAAAGCAAGTAAACACTTGCCTGTAGGATAAAATCCGACGACCCCGAGTCGAATCCCGCAGAGTTTGGCCCAAAAATCCTTTTTCTCTCCTCTTTCTCCCTTCTTTTCTTTTCTTCTTCCTTTCTCTCCTTTTTCTTTCCTTTCTCCCACTCTCCCGTGCCTTTTATAAGTAGAAATAAGGGTTTACCCCTTTTAAACCCAAAAATGACTCGTTTACTTAATTACGAGTTCATTTTAATCCAAAAATTCCTGAAAATCAATTACGACCCCCGAATACTCTATTCTGACTATCTCGGCCATTCCGAGACCAGCCGCGCACTCGAAATCTCCATCCGAGGTACTTGACTGCAAATCACTAATTTAACCCCACATAACTTAATGCGGTATTCCCATTAAAATATTATCCCCCGTCGCTTCTCCTAGCTGCGATGTTTAATTAAAATACTCCAACTTATGTAGTTAATCCCAAAAGTAAATATAAAGTCCATCGAAAATCATCTAATCCTTAAAAACTCTAAAAATTACTATTCACAATAACTTCTTAAATTCCTAAATTACACTTATGAATATTAATTATCCCCAAAAGTGCAAGGTGTTACATACTCCCCCCTTACAACGGAATTTTGCCCTCGAAATTCAGATATAACCGATACTACCAACACTAACCTAGGATCGGGAATTACTCCACATTTTAATGCCTCAAAGTGGAACGGGACTAACCCAAGCTCTTAACCGTATACTCATTCAGTACTCACCTTTATCAAGGTTTATGATATACTATACTTCCATGTTGGCATAATCTTTAACTCTATGTACTACGTCCCTTCTATCTCAGGTGATATATAAAACCAACTTACTAAGGTGCCCATACACTTTTTTAACCCATGCCTCTCCGCACAACTATCACAAGCATCCGACACGTACACACTCTCTAAACAATGGACCTTATTTCCTCGGCGTAATACTCACACATGGGTTTTCCTAACCCACAAAGTCCAATTATTTCTATACTTGGAAATCCAATCCTTATCAAGGTTAACCAACCAATATTTCTATATCGGCGCCACTAACTCCACTGGCCCTACAGCCCAATAATTCTAAGCTCGAAGCGTTCCTACCTACATGAAATAGTACTATCCTAAATTGTGTCCCTGGTGCCCAAGACCTTTCTCAACTCCCGATATTTCCTCGGTTTCATGCGTGGGACATCTCTCAAAGTGAAATCCAGACAAGGGACCCTCCCGTTACACTATCCCCTCGCATCGTCGGTCATTGAGATATAACGGCCTAAGGCAAACCAGTGGGACATCCTAAATCCTACCTTGCTAACCTATTAACGCTTTTCTAATATTCTATGCTTCCAAAATTTACCTTTTCATTAAGGCCTGGCTATAAGCCACAAATCAATTTCTCTAAATCCTTCTTTACGCACCTACTTGTGGTGAGAGAACCATTTTAGTGCTTCTCCATAGCATTATATTTCCATAAGCCTACCATCATTATACGGCTCACAGTCTATAGTGTTTCCTCCACCCTATATGACTTATTGACAAAACCAACATCCTTGCATCCTATAACATCTCTCCACTCCCGACGTCGTTAAAGTTCATGCGTGGAGTGTCTCGCAAGGTGAAATCCAAACAAGGAACCCCTCCAATACACTACTACTTAACTTTGTCGGTCGTGGAGGTCCTTTAACTTCAAATATGCCACCGGGATAACCTTATCTCCTCGTTCAACAAAATGTGGTCTGAACTCCTATCTCCGTCCAAGAGCCACACCATTAAGCTCTCGCACTAACACTAAGACCTTGCGCAACCAATAATGAGCTTAAACTCACAGCTCAACAATTAACCCTGCATACCTTAAATCACACCTATAAGGTCGTCATGCACTCGAATCATGATAATGAAACATCTGTTCACTGAAGTTCAATCCAATCATATAATAAAGGCGAACTCAACCTGTATCCAGGTGAGATATCGTAACAACAACCTGTTACACCCTAGAATCGCGGACATGATAGTCTTTCCATCATTAGCCTGTTATCTCTCCGAACAACGAATATCATATTCTACACAAAATAACACCATACTCGTATAACACACACAAAGCGAGTAATACCAATATGATATAAACTTAAACTACTAACACCCGCTCTTCACAGCAAACGAAAGAAAATAGATTCCCTCTATCGCAAAAAAACACATAAACATATACTACATAACGTTATCGATGCTATTTGTAAACTTGTATCACACACGAATCTGGAGCTAATAAAATACTATGACTCAATCTTGTTACACAGAACACACCTCCTTCAACTGAGGTGAAACTCATAACAACATTCTTACCAATTACCCTGGCTACTCCAAACGGTTCCTGGACATGGTACACTTGCAGTAACTGAACCAAAAATTACTTTAATCAATGCCACATCTGAACACCTTACTCTTTCCCCTTAAGTCCCACTGGGCAATGACTATCCATATGGTTCTACACTCCACCTTACAACATTCCCCACCTCAGGTCACCCTGACCCTTTTAAGGTTATCAATATCTTGGACTCCATAGTCGCAATCCTGACAATCACTTAACTAGTTCCTCTTAACTTCTTCATAGAAAGGAAATTCCACCACCGGCCTCAACAGCCCTATTTGAACGAATTCCCTGGGTGGATGTTCACCAATGGAGTCCTCGAACACACACATTCTTCATAAGTGTTAGAAACACTTCTCTATTAAGCCTAACCTTCAACTAAAGGACTCGATCTTCATTGTACCTACCTTGATTCAGTATAAAGTTCACTTATCCATAAATATCTTTATTCACTGTCGGCCTCTGACCAATCCTTATGTGAATAATTTTAAAACTGCATTCTTTTCATTACTGCTAAATTATGGGGACTCATAATTAAAAACTATATGTAAGATCCCTTTAGGGGTAAAACATCATGCTCCCCCGAATATGGTTATCACCATTACCACCATTTCAATATTTCTCCTACGAGTGAAAATTTTTCCTCAAATTTTCACGTCTAGGTATTTCCATACCCTTCTCTAAGTCAAAGATTCTGAGCCTTTTACTTTCACTGAGTAATGCTACACTGCCTTTGCATGAATTAACTTCAAAATAGGGTCCTTATCAAAGACCCCTTTCGAACCCTTAGCTTCGCTGGGTAATTTCAACTTCAGTACACTCTCTACAATAGCGGTACTTGGATACTTATAACTACTATACTTAATTAGTCATTGCAACCATCCTTGATAAATTCCACAAGGAGAGTGACCTCTACTACGGTCCTAGTATCCAACTTCAACTAAGCCCCACCTCTTGTCGCCTTCATTGATCATCACACGACTCTGAACGAGCGCGCAAAATATTACTATAATCTCATAATAAGGTAGGAGAATGAAATCTCACAAGAGGAATCAACAATCCTAATCATAAGGCTCTATGACAAATCGAGAGCAACGCTGAAAGCGAAGTACGTTCGCATAGATTCCTAAGGACACTAGAACCTGATGATCTGATACCATCTGTGAAACCCCGCCTAATAAAATACCGGGCGATCACTCCAGTACCAAATTAAAACAGGAGTCGCATATGGACCATTCTTAGCATCACTGTCGAAAACCAAATTATTTACTAATAACCTATTAGGCTGGCGTCAAAATTTTATTTAACTAATATTTTAAACAAATTAAATCAATTAAAACATTCACACACTTTATGAATAAATGAAATCGGAAAGAGATAAACTAACCGAACACTCGGTTCAAATATAATATAATCAAATCTAATGCCGCACTAAAAGGCGAAGAAATAATAAATACATACAATTGGTCTTTCGACCCGAAAGTTACTACAATGCTTCTTATCTAGATCACAAGAATAGAAGCGTCTAAAAAGATAAACCACAACTAATGCAGCAAGCATCTGACTCGAAGGAATCGTCATCCAAGCATCTCTGTGTCTGGACACCTAAGTATATATATAGATATACCAAAAGAGAGGAAAAGTAGATAAACGGGTCAGAGCCCGAGTTGTGAAAATATTTTGCAAGTGCATAAATGCTTTATTTTTAAAAAAATATATTTTATCTCATATTTAAATTAGTATCACACTCCAATGAGATACCCCTCACCTCTCTTAGAATAGTGCACACCTAGTGCATCCCTCTAAACATCCTAGTCAAGCTACGACTCCTAACTAATTCGTCACCCCCAAACTCTAGAAATCCTAGGCAAACGAAGTACTAAGGGTTAAACTTCTCCGCAGTCTCAACACTATGTCAAGTTCATGCGTGGGGTGTCTCGCGAAGCGAAATCCAAATAAGGAACACTCCCGATACACTACTACTTGGCAAGGTCGATCATCGAGATCCATTAGACCCTCAGTACACAACATACATATATATATATATATATATATATATATAAGAAAAATCCAAAACTAGAGCACTAAGGGTTAAACTTCTCCCCAATCTCAACACTAGGCCATGTTCGTGCGTGAGGTGTCTCGCGAAGCGAAATCCAAATAAGGAACCCCCCGATACACTATCACTTGGCAAGGTCGATCATCGAGAACCATTAGACCCTCAGTACGAAACACACACACACACACACACACACACACACACACACACACACACACACACACACACATATATATATATATATATATATATATATATATATATACACTCATATAAATAAATATACATAACTTCCTTATTTATAATACACATCACAACATAAGTTCGGATACGATTTCCCAGAATGAGAATTAAATCTTTTTCCTTTTATCTCTTTACTCTAATAGAGACATATAATATCTTGTTCTCATGCACAAGTAATATACTATACATACCAGTATGATAACCATCCCAACTAGCTATAACTCGAGGATGCGGTCTCTATGCTATCATCTACTAGGGAATCACTCTCGTATCATCCTAGGTACCAATGGTCGGAATCTCACACCGCCTTGGTAAAAGCCAATTCACAACGTATGGGAAGAGGTCATAGTTCCTCCTCGAAAGTGAGATGAAACATACACACCATGTATCACCCCTAATAAAAAATCACACAATATAAACTGGACACTATGACCTGGGGACCATACGCTCCCTTCTCCAATTGCCAGGGGCCTCACCCACATCGCGCCACTTCCCATGATAGCATAGAAGGGGTATACTTCACATAAATATATATACCATCCAGACATAGATATATATACATTTTCGTATTATATAATATATATACTTTGATCACATAGAATATATATATTCCACATTGTTCCTCGATGATACATATAAATGGCCATAATTACCAATCACACATGAAGATGACCAAAAATCCCAAAGATTCTCACAATTAATAATATTCAAGCATTCGCACACTACCGATACCAAACCCCAAAAGTATTCCCTCACTTTATAAATAACATGTACCTTATTCCCGTTTAAGGATTTATATGATTTCTCCCACTATAACAATTCATCCTAGTAGTCTCGTAGGATTTACTCAACCATAAACGATGTAATTACGTTTTCTACGTGCAGAATTATATATGCCTAAAAGCCCACTCAAATTAACCCAAGAAATATCTTTCGCCAAACACCCTTAATTTAAATAGGTCGTGGATTCCATTTCCACGAACCCAAGGACTATGTTTTGTCCAAATGATAATTTAGAGGTCCCCACTCAATTTTTGGTAAACCCCAACTCTCTAATTCCTCTATTTCTCTATTTCCTCGAAAAATTTCTAGGGTCACACACTTAAAACACTCTCTTAGCCCGTATAAATTTCCCCAATTGGATAAATATATCTTCCTTAGTTAAGTCTATTTATTTCCTCAATTAAATAGGCTAGAAATACTTAATTCGGAAATTTATCCCATATAAATTGAACCAACACAAATTGCCCAAATTTATGTAGGATCGATCGATCGATCCCAGGGCATCGATCGATCGATCGATCAAATAGGGCAGCTGAAACTGCTTCTTCTCCATGAATCCAATTCAACCATTAACAACCCCCAAGCTTTATACCTCTTCTCCCACCAACATCTAACTGCACCCAACTATATATATACAAAGGAAATATGTTCTAAGCATCCTAGAACCAAGAATCAACCATTAATTTCTATGAATTTCTAAGTTTCTCCAATTTAATAATTTTTGGGGTTTACCCGTTAAACTTTCGAAAAACTCGTTTGATCCACGAAAAAATCCAACCCAAAATCTTTAGGGTTTGTGATTACCAATTATGATATGAGATTTATGCTCAAAATTAAATAAAGTAAGTAAACACTTGCCTGGAGGATAAAATCCGACGATCCCGAGTCGAATCCCGCGGAGTTTGGCCCGGAAATTCTTTTTCTCTCCTCTTTCTCCCTTCTTTTCTTCCCTTCTTCCTTTCTATCATTTTTCTTTCCTTTATCCCATTCTCCCGTGTATTTTATAAGGAGAAGTAAGGGTTTACCCCTTTTAAATCCAAAAATGTCTCGTTTACTCAATTACGAGTTCCTTTTAATCCAAAAATGATCGAAACTCAATTACGACCCCCGGATACTCTATTCTGACTATCTCGGTCACTCCGAGACCAACCACACACTCGAAATCTCCATCCGAGGTACTTGACCACAAATCACCAATTTAACCGCACACAACTTAATGCAGTATTTGCATTAAAATATTATCCCCTATTGCTTCTCCCAACTGCGATATTTAATTAAAATACTCCGACTTATTTACTTAATCCCAAAAGTAAATATAGAACCCATCGAAAATCATCTAATCCTTGAAAACTCCAAAAATTACTATTTAGGATAACTTCTTAAATTCCCAAATTACACTTACTTATGAATTTTAATTATCCCCAAAAGTGCGTGGTGTTACATGAGTCTAATAAATAATAGGAGAACTTGATTAAGAATTAAAATTAATACCTAAGATAATAAAATGATATTAAATTTAATTTGTACCGTGATTATGTGGAGGGCTAATGATAATTGGGTTGAATGGATATAGAGACTTGGGTGTGTGTTGGTGTCATGAGTACATGAGTGGCTAATGATAATTGGGATGATTGGCTATAGTGGCGTGGCGTGCATGAAATCCAACGAGTATGTGCAGAGCTAACGAAATTGGGCTGACTAGCTATAGGGAGGGGATCGAGTGTGTTGTGTTATTACTCAAGCGTACCAGGAGTATGTCAAGGGCCAATAAAAAGGTTGGTTGGCGATAGTGGTGTCTTGTGAATAATAATAATTAAATAGTTAAATTGAGTAAGATTAAGGTTTAGAGCTAATTCACTATTATAATCACATAATCGGACTTGAATAATGGGGTGGCTGAGTTGTGTGGGTAGTTAGTATTGATTTACTTTACTCACATGTTCTTATATCACATAATTTAAAGTAATCTGCTGTAATATTTATCACGTATGATGCTTATTTCTGGATTCACAGATCCTAATTGTGAGGAGTAAGTAGTATTCATGCGGTGGGCTCTTACCTATTAGGTTGATTATCATTTCAGGTATAGTTGCTGGAATAGTTTCATAGGATGGATTAGAGATTTGTCGAGTGTAGCTAGAGTTTCATTTTATTTCTTTAGTAGTTTAGATTTATTTCATTTTGTCATTATATTTGTGACACAGTTATTTATGAATTTGGTGGGCCATTCGATTCTACAGATGTTTATGGTTTTTAGTTTGAGATTTATGGTTGTGTTATTCATTTAAATATTAATTTATCTTTTGGTGCTAAGTTTTATTTTGGAGTTGGCATGGTAATGGATTTAATTTTGTGGATGTTTATATTCATTGAATTAAATTTAGATTATATCTTGTGGAATTTTTTTTGTAAATGTCTCATATTTCTATCACATTCTAAGAATAGTATTTTTAATTCTGACACCTGACATAGGTTGGCAGTGGAGACTGGCCACCTCTAATGTCAAAATATGCGAGTTGTTACAGTTGGTATCCATTTAGCTTTCACATTACTAATCTTTTATTCCCGTTGTTGACTCTTACTATCTAAGCTATTGGGTCTAGCATACGTGTTAGTTGTGTTTCTTAGAGATCTAGAGATTTGTGTTAACGCTATTGTGGGCAATGAGGTTAGAAATAGTAATCTTTTTGTGAGTATCTGAAGATTTTATTTTGAATATCGTTAGTGCAAATGTTAGGTATCTTTGGTATCGATGTCCTGATGTGATTTGATTTTAGGACTTAAGTGTTTCAATGTCTTTAGGAGATATAATCAAGTGTTTATTTATAAGAGAGCTTGATACACCATCTTTTTCTTTTTTATGATTATGTATATAGTTAAGATATATATTATACTTTTGTTCATGGGTTAGGTGCACGTGGTATTGGGTGTATGGGTGCCCAATCATGGCATTCTACGTATATGCATATGTGTGCCTTATTTTATTTGAGCAAGTTTACGTTATATGTTTATGCTTCGTCGAAGTTCTAGGATAAAATTACTATGTTAGTGGGGGAAAATGTAATACCCTGAGTTTTTGAAGGATTAATTTGTGGTTAGTAAATCGTAAATTATGAAAATAGTTAATGGTTATAATTTTAAATTGGTATTTTTTCTAAAATGTGAAATTCACATTTTTTCGAACTTATAAAAATGTGGAATCGCGTAACATGTCAATTTGGAATTAATTATCAATATGATAATTTCTAATTTTGTGGGTTTGTATAATTATTTTTGAGAATTCAATATAAACCATTTTGATGAAAATAAAACGTTGATTTTATGAGATGAATATACTTAAGTGATGATGGAGTCTGCTAGAAATTTTGAAGTTACTTCCAATACATGCCATTTTATTTGTACTTTGAATTAGACCATGACCATAGATGTAAAGTAAGGTATGGATCATAGATTTCATAAGTTTTAAATCATGTCATTTGGACGTTTGTGGATGGAGTAATAAATGTTTTAGTAAAAGGTGTTTAATATGTAAAAACATTAGGTTTGTGCGAATTTGTGATTTTTAAGAATTCTAATGGGAAAAAGAATCTCATATTTTTACCTATTTAAAGGGATCTCATGGGAGGACATTTTCAAACTCATACGCACCTATTCCCAAGAGACCTTCTATCCCAAAATACTTCTCCTCTTTCATGAAAATCCTAACCTTCATTAAAGAAGATTTTCAAGATTACTTTTGAAAAAAAGGACCTATTTGCTCAAGATCATCCAAGAGACTTTCTTTGTCAGCTTTTAAGAAGAACACAACCATATCAATGAATTTTCTATATGATAAATTTTATTAGGCATTATTACTTTCCTTAAGTGTTGTATATTATAAATATTACATAAACCTTATTTAATCATATTTTCTTAAAATTAATTACAAAGATTAATTAGGGAAAGTGAAAGTAAAAATCGAGGCTTTTTTATTAAATCTAAAAATATGATTTAAGACTTGAAACAATCGCAAGCTTAGATTAGAGGTTTGGGTGCTGGTAGAATTGTAGGACTATTCGCATGTTAGAATTAAAAATATGAAGTTGAAATAATGTTTTGACTCGTAAAATGATGTTATTGATGTGTAGGTTGTAGAACGGAATTATTTTTGTGTGACGTTGTTGATAAACACGTTAAAATTGAATTATGTGTTAATTGGTAAAATATTACTTGTGTTGAAATTATCAAATTTGACAACTTGTGTCACTATTTGGTATAACTTGGTTATTACATGATTTGATGAATGAAATTGAAATCGTAGGATTAATTGAAAAAAATCTTGTGATAAATTAAAATATGATTGATGTGATTTTTATTCTATAATACCCCGTAATTTTATTGATTTTTAATTGTGGGATTAATTGAATTAAATATGAGAAAATTACTTAAAATTAATCCAGATTTAAATAAATATTAACTAGCGAGATAAGGGTTAGTATTTATTGACATGAATTATATTGAATATTAATTAGTGAATAAAGTAATATGTGATTATGAATTTATTAAAATTGTCGCGAGTGAAAAAATACGACAGTTGCGGTAATTTAGTCGTGACGCGCGTATGAGTCACACCGGTACTAATTTAAGGAAATAAAAAGTAAATTATTTATTAAGTCATCCATATGGTCATTTCTAGTGTGCCAAAGTGTCTGGAAGTGTCGAAATAGTCAGAAAAGTCTACCTGGGGTTTTAGTTTGGGTCTTGGGGCACTTTTAAGCCATACCGGCACCCCTGAGGGGTAATTTAGTCATTTGCATTTTTTAGGCAATTAAACCCAAGAATTTTAGAGAGTTATATTAGATGAGGAGTTGTGTCTTCGAGGGTTAGTGGTTACCGTATTCACAGAAGCCAATAAAGGAGGAAGGAAAATCACCCCCCAAGGCTAGAATTGCCATTCTTACCGCAATTGCACCCCCGAAACCACCGTTACGTAGATCGAAAAGAGAGAATCGTCCCCATACTATATTCTTCAATGGATCAGAACTTCCATTAAATTCCAGTGTTTTATCTTGCAAATATTCAGTGCATATATTATCCATGGTAGTTTAGATTGAAATAAATAACCATGAATAATTGATATTTCATAAATTTGTTGAATTGAATCATGAATATGGGAAGGATTTGCATGTAGATGAATTTATAGAATCATTGAAAAAATGAAAGTATAACCTAAGTGTTAGAAATCACGGATTGAATATGATAATTATGGTGTTCTTATATACAACTTGAGGAACTAGGGTTCTTAAGAAATGCTCATGAATTAATTCAAGAAATTGATGCCCTATGTAGAACTCATGTAATTATGTTAGTACAACATTTAGTATGATTGATTGGGTGTTTGGGATGATTAAATTGTGTATTTGAGGTTGAAAATGGGAGAAATTCGTAACAAACATATATGCAGATTTTCACACCTGTACGAGCGATCGATTCGGACCAGGCCAAATCGATTCGGTTACCCAGATTTTGTTCCTTTCCCCTTTTTGTGTAAACGTTTTGGGAGATGTTTGGGATTTAATTGTGGACTTTAGTTTTAAACATATTAAGAAATATTTAGGAATACCAGTAGTCCTAGATTGAAATTTGGGTTTAAATCAATGAGAACGAATTGAGGAATAAACTTTATTAGGTTTAATTAAGAGAAATACCTAACTCGGGGACTAATTCTAGTCCCAAAATACAAGGGATATAATGACATTGACCATAAAAATATAAGTGAGCCACTTACTGATATTATGGTAAAAAATAAAGGAGCGTACGATGGGAGCAGTGTTGTATTCCATTAACATGTTGGACATTCGCGAGACAAATATACTACGTATAAAACATATGCTATAAGATGTACATTACCCTATATTAAAGATAGAGATTTATGCACTAAAGTTGTTTGAATACCTAGTGTATAATTGATTGACTGTGTGTATTACATACCTACCATACTTGCTATCACGGGAGGTCCTAAAAAGGGGACAGTCTTATCTAGATGAGCCTTCAGGGGGAATTTAGATTGGTGCCTTAGAACATAGGTCTAGGAAAGCTTATTGGCCAGTTGATAAGTTTGCGATCATGTGGGTGCATAGTTATGTGTGTATCCTATATGACTGGGAACTATGTTCTCCTCAAATATGTGTGATTTGTATTTATGCGGTTCTAGAGTGATTTGGAACTTATAATCCTTATGTGCGTGATGTACCAGGATTTCATAGCAGAGTATGCATGCACCGCAGGTTTAACCTTTTGGGGTGCCGTATTAGTATATATGTATGATAGTGACTTATATATATATATACACACACACACACACACACACACACACACACACACATTGTGTTGCTTAGTAGATGAACAAGATTACGACAACTAATATTAATTAAGAATGTGGAAACTTAAATGATTAATGAGATACTTGAATTCGATTAATTATTATTGGATATGCAAAAATGTAGTATTCGGGTAATAGGTGTGGGCACAATGACTTACGCAGCATAGTAAGAGACTTGATTTAAACTAGAGAAGTGGGATAGCATAACTAGGATGGTTTAAGAGCATACATTACATGTGCACATTAGTTGAGAGGTGAGAACCTCAAGTAAGGGCATGTGGAACTAACATGTATATAATATTTACTGTTTAATGAATTTTAAACACTTGTTGATTTTAAAATATTTCCAACTCGGGCTCTGACTCATTTCCTTCCAAATCTATTTTGTTTTTGTAAAAAACTTTAGGTGCCCAGCCACAGGGACACTAAGCATAGGATTTCTTACCAGTTGACCTGCTATAGCTACTGTGAAAATTACAGGACCTCGGTTACTAGACACCTCCACACCTATCGTTGATTACTTCTGAGTTATTTACTTCAGTCGGGCATGTTGCCCATCATTATTCACATGTATACAGAGATAGTGATTGCAGACATTTATTTATATTTCAGTTGTTTGGATTTATTTCATTTCAGACTATTTTATTTAGGATTTAAACTGGAAATGTTTATTCCAGACTCAGTTATTTCTTTATGAAATTTTCTTCCTATGAGATTGTTAGTGTTTAGTTAAATATTTATCTAGTTGTATGTTCACTTGAAAGATAAAACTTGACATCAGACTTTTTAACTACTAGGTTGTTAGTAATTAATAAATGTTTTTCGATAATAATGCTAAAATTGAACCAATTGGATATTCTATTTTAAATTTAATAAAGGACTGATTAACCAGTATTTAAATAGGCGGGGTGTCACAGGTGGTATCAAAGCATTAGGTTCTAGTGTCTTTAGGATATGCGGGGCTTATTATGTTTTAAGTGTAGCATTCTTTGATATAGAGCCCTATATTTTGGATAGTTGTATTCATTAATTGTGTATGTTACTCCTTCAGCTATTTTGAGATCTTAACTATGGACTTATAAAGCTTTTTTCTCATTTCTGATGCCTCCCAAACACGCACAGAGAGCCCGTAGAGGTGTAGATCCGAGCCTCAACCAATTCTGGTCCAAGGTACTATGAATGCCGCGAAGGTTGCCATTATTATGGCACAAGCAGTAAATGCAACTTTAGCAGTCGTACAGTAGGCACCACCCAAGGCAAAGGCGGTGGCACCAGCGCAAGCTCATGCATTCCCTTTCACTTGGGAGAGATTCAGGGATGCCTTCCATAAGGCACATCCTCTGAAGTTTACAGGGAGTTCTGATGTTATGGTAGCTAGACAATAGAAGAAAGATATCCGGTAGCACCTAAGAATGTACAGGTGCACATAGGTTCAGAGACATATACTATCTACATTTAAGCTAGTGGGAGCGATACTGTAGTAGTGGGAGTCTGTTACCATCACTAGGGAGAGAGATGACATGACGATTCAGGACTTCTGGGTACGGTTTGATCCCAAATATTTTTCTTCCGCCGTTTAGATTGATATGAGGCAGAAATTTATAGACCTCACCTAGGAGGGGAGGACTATTGCTGAATATGAGGAGGAATTTACGAGATTGACTAATCTGGTGCCAGATGAGGTACCTACCGAAGAGAAGAGGATTCAGATGTTTATGGATGGCTTGACTTGGAGGATTCATCATCACATTTTGGGTAATCTTTCATTGAGTTCATACACTAATGTGCTTAACTCTTCCTTACTATACTGCCAGGATCACAACTTTCATCTGAAGGGAAGCAAGCGAGTAGGGGACCCTAACCGGCAGGGCAGGACATGAGGTAGTGGTGCAAGTGGGGCACAACTAGCTCAGGGTCAACAGAGATAGGGTGAGCAGAGTTCCCATCAGGGGTACCCCTCTAAGCGACACAGATATGGTCAGGCAGGGACAGGGAGGCTTTAGACAGGGCCATCTTGGTCAGCAAAATTAACAGGGCCCGCAGCGTGCAAAGTAGGGCCAGTAGGGCCAATGGATGGGTGGTAAAGGCCAGTAGGGCTGAGGTCAGTAGGGACAGAAAGGAGGAAACTTTGTTGGTAAGATTGGACACAAGCGTCACGAGTGTACTGAAAGGGGCAGAGACCCAAATCAGTAGTAGCATGGTGCTCGTCAGGAGACCCAGTGACCTATATTTCGTACCGCCCTCCCAGTACCACCATAGATTCCAGCTTTGCCTTCCATTCTAGCAACCCCGATTTATCACGAAAAACTACAATATGGGTGTGTTTACAACGTCCACCAAACCGCAGTCCCTCAGGCTCCACCCGCAGTTGAAGGTATGTTTCTATCCAGGGGACTGTGGGGCGTATTTTATTTGACACGGGGGCTTCACACTCATTTATTGCCACTATATTTTCACATGCTATAGGGTTATTAGATACAACGGATAGTACTGTTACGTGTGTAGACTCGCCATTGGATAATGGAACATTGATTTTATTTATCTACCGAGGAGTGGGTATAAAAATTGGGAGATTCATTTTGCCTGTCGATATGCTTATGTTGGATATGTCAACGTATGATGACATTCTTGGGATGGATTGACTAGTTGCGTATAGGGCCATGATTGATTTCTATAGTCGTAGTATTGTATTCTCTATACCGGGTTAGGATATTTTCCTGGTAGAGATGCCTCACCTTGAGGGTGGGTCATCCACTCACTTGTATTATATAGAGGAGGAGACCTTTAAGGAGGTGGTGATCCCGTTTGATTCAATTCTAGAGGTCGACGAGTTTTTGGACGTGTTCTAAGATGTACCGGGGTTGCTGCCTAGCAAAGAGATAAATTTTGTGATAGATTTGATGCCATACACTCAGCCGATAGCCTGTGCACCTTACCTTATGGTTACGACAGAGATAACAGAGTTACGGGATTAAATTGAGCAGCTATTTGGATAGGGCTTCATTCGAAGGAGTACCTCGCCTTGGGGTTCTCCCGTGCCATTTGTAAAGAAGAGAGATTAGTCGTTACAGTTGTGTGTTAACTATCAACAGTTGAATAAAGTTACGATACGAAATAAATATCCATTGCCCCAAATCGATGACTTATTCAACCAGTTGATAGGAGCTGCCTATTTCTCAAAGATAGACTTGAGGTCGGGGAACCATCAATTATGTATTAGGGATTAGGACGTGTTAAAGACTGCTTTTTTGATAAAATATGGGTCCTACGAGTTCCGAGTTATGCCATTTAGGCTAACCAACGCACCGACTGTGTTCATGGACTTAATTAATAGGGTGTTTAGAGAGTTCTTAGATCAGTCCTAATTTATTACCAGACTGAGAAGGAGCATTCCAATCATTTGCGTCAGGTATTGCAAACACTGTGAGAGAATCAGTTGTATGTAAAATATGAGAAATGTGGGTTTTGGCTGAAGGAGGTTCAACTTTTGGGGTACATTGTATCTGATAAGAGGATATCCGTATATTCGAGGAAAGTATTAGCGTTGAGGGAGTGGGGATAACCAATGACACCGATAGAGGTGCGTAGCTTCTTGGGTCTAGCCCGATACTACAGGCGTGTTATTCGAGGATTCTCGAAGATAGTGGGTCCATTGACTAACTTGACTCTTAAAGGGGTGCCATTCATCTGGGATGAAGCTTGTAAGTTGCGTTTCGATAAGATGAAGGACAAGATGACTTTAGTACCAGTTCTAGCACTGCCCAGGCCGGGGGTGGAGTACTTACTCTATACTGATGCGTCCCTACAGGGACTTAGGGATGTGCTTCAGTAGGAGGACCAGGCTATAGCTTTTCCCCCCATAAGCTTAAGCCTCACGAGAGGAATTACCCCACTCATGACATGGAGCTAGCAATAGTCGTGTTTACCCATCGAATTTAGAGACATTACTTGGTGGGGGAGAGATTTTGTCTATTCACGGATCACAAGTCACTACAGTATTTATTAACTCAGAGGGAGTTGAATATGCATCAGTGCTGGTGGATTGAATTTATGAAAGACAAGCAGTTTGAGATTCAGTATCGCCCAGGGAAGGCTAACGTAGTAGCTGATGTGTTGAGCTGTAGGATAGTGGGGGAGGTGACCGAGGTGTGGAAGGCGAAATGGAAGGAGTTGGGACACCAGGATGCAGTGGTTCGATATTTTATGTCATTTATAACCTTTACACCCCAGATAGTCGCGAGGGTTGTACAGGCGCAGGCAACAGATCCATTCTTCCAGGATCGAATTGTACAACTTCTAGTCGAGGAAGTTGAGTCTTATTCTATAGGTTCAGATGGGGGATTGCGCTTGAACGATAGACTGGTGATTCCAGAAGGGGAGTACTTACAACATGTAGTGGTGATTGAGTCACACGGTTCACACTTCGCGATACATCCTGGAGGGGATAAAATGTACCAGGATATGCGACGACAGTATTGGTGGAGTGGGATGAAGAGGGACCTTTCTGAGTTCGTCTCGAAGTGTGCCACCTGTCAAGTTGTAAAGGTGGATCACTAGAAGCCAGTAGGGCTTCTCCAGCCGCTAAATATTCCTATATGTAAATGGGAGAGTATTTCCATGGACTTTATTACAGGGTTGCGTACTTCTCAGAGGGGTCACGATTCTATATGGGTGATTGTGGATTGATTGACTAAGGTAGCCCACTTTATGCCAGTCTGGGCTGACTATACTACGACACAGTATAACCAGATCTTTATTGCTGAGATAGTGAGATTACATGGGGTGCCCCTTGATATTGTGTCCGATCGGGAGAAGATCTTTGTGTATTGTTTCTCGGAGAGCTTCTAGGAGGCTATAGGCACTGAGTTACGATTGAGTTCAGACTATCACCCACAGACTGATGGGCAGACAGGGAGGATGAATAAGATGTTATAGGATATGTTGCAGATGTGTGTCCTTGATTTTGGTGGGGGATAGGAGCAGTATGTTCCACTGGTGGAGTTTTCTTCTAATAACTCCTACCAATTTACTATTGGCATGGCTCCATTTGAGGCACTATACTATAGGCCTTGTTGTTCTCCAGCGTGTTATCTAGAGGTGGGGGACAGTAAGCTTCTTGGGCTAGAGGTGATCGAGTATACTTCGTCCAGTATTGAGGTGATTTGGAGACATATACAAGTTGCTCAGGATAGACAGAAGAGCTACGCCAATGCCAAGAGGTTCTTCAGGGAGTTCAATGTAGGGGACCAAGTATTGCTCCGAGTATCTCAAATGAAGGGGATAATGATATTTGAGAAGAAAGGGAAGTTGGCACTGAGGTATGTAGGGCCATTCTCTATTATTAAGCGGATTAGGCCAATGGCTTATAGACCTGGGTTACTCGAGCACTAACATAGGATTCATAACGTGTTCCATATTTCTTCGCTGAGGAGATACCTTCGGGATGAGTAGGCTCACATGCATATTATGTTAGAGGATTTTAATCTATATCCTGATAGTTCCTACGAGAAAGGGCCAGTGTCTATCCTAGACCGTAGCAAAAGAAAATTGAGTTCGAAGGTAGTTCCGTTAGTACGAGTCATGACAAATATCGAGAAAGCACGAGGATGAGATACATGACAAATATCCAGAGTTGTTCTTACCAGGTATACTTTTATTTTTTAATTTTGAGATTAAATTCTATTATTAGGGGGGAGTATGTAATACCCCATAATTTTATTGATTTTTAATTGTGGGATTAATTAAATATGAGAAAATTACTTAAAATTAATTCGAATTTAAATAAATATTAACTAGCAAGATAAGGGTTAGTATTTACTATCGTGAATTATATTGAATATTACTTAGTGAATAAAGTAATATGTGATTATGAATTTATTAAAATTTCCCCGATTGAAAAAAATACAATAGTTACGATAATTTAGTCGGGACGCGTGTATCAGTCGTGTCGGTACTAATTTAAGGAAATACAAGTAAAATATTTTTTAATTCATCCATATGGTCATTTTGAGTGCGCGAAAGTGTCTGAAAGGTTCAAAATAGTTAGAAAAGTGTACTCGGGGGTTTAGTTTGGTTCTCGGGGCAGTTTTAGGCCATACCGGCACCCCAAAGGGGTAATTTAGTCATTTGCCTTTTTTAGGGAATAAAACCCACGAATTTTAGATAATTATATCAGATGAAGAGTTGTGTCTTTGAGGGTTAGCAGTTACCATATGCACAGAATCCATTAGAGGAGGAAGAAGAACCACCCCCAAGGCTAGAACCACCATTCCTACATCAATTGCACCCTAAAGACCACTGTTATTTAGATCTAAAAGAGAGCATCGCCCTCATACTATCGTCTTCAATGGATAAAAACTTTTATGAAAGGAAAGTGTTTTATATTGCAAATATTCAGTGCATATATTATCCATGGTAGTTTAGATTGAAAGAAATAACCATGAATAGTTGATATTTCATAAATTTGGAGAATTGAATCATGATTATGGGTAGGATTTGTATGTATATGAATTTTTGGAATCATTGAAAAAACGAAATTATAACCTAGGTGTTAGAAATTGCGGATTAAATATGAGAATTATGGTGTTCTTGTATACAGCTTGAGGAACTAGGGTTCTAAAGAAATATTCATGAATTAATTCAAGAAATCGATGCCCCATGATGATTTTATGATTCTTATACATGAGAACTCGTGTAATTATGTTAGTAAAACATTTATTATGATTGATTCGGAGTTTGGGATGATTGAATTGAGGATTTGAGGTTGAAAATGAGAGAAACCCGTAATAAACATATATGTAGATTTTCATACCTGTATGAGCGAATCGATTCGAACCAGGCCGAATCGATTCGGCTGCCTAGAGTTTATTACTTTCCCCATTTCGTTTAAAATTTTTGGGTGATGTTTCAGATTTAATTATGGACTTTAGTTTTAAACATATTAAGGAATATTTAGGAATACCAGTAGACCTAGATTGAAATTTGAGTTTAAATCCATGAGAACTAATTAAGGGCTAAACTTAATTAGGTTTAATTAAGATAAAGACCTAACTCAGAGACGAGTTCTACTCCTAGAAATACAAGGGATATGATGACATTGACCATAAAAATATAAGTGAGTAACTTACTGATATTATATTAGAAAATAAAGGATATAATTAGAGTATGGAGGATTACTCGGGAGCGTACGATGGGAGCAACGTTGTATTTCCTTAACATGTAGGACATTCGCGAGATAGATATACTACATATAAAACATATACTATAGGATGTACATATACTTGTACTAAAGATATAGATTTATTAACTAAGGTTGTGTGAATACCTAATGTATGATTGATTGACTGTGGGTATGACATACCTACCATACTTGCTCTCACGGGAGGTCCTGAAAAGGGGAAAATCTTATCTTGATGAGCCTTCGAGGGGATTTTAAATTGGTACCTTAGAACATAGGTTTGGGAAAGACTTATCGGTGAGTTGATGAGTTTGTGGTCATGTGGGTGCGTAGGTATGAGAATATCCTATAGGGTTGGGGACTATGTTCGCCTCCAATATGTGTGATTTGTATGATATGGTTCCAGAGTGATTCGAAACTCGTAATCCTTATGTACGTGATATACCGGGATTTCATAGTAGAGTACGCACGGATCGCAAGTTTATCCTTTTGGGGTGCCATATTAGTATATATGTATGATAGTAACATATATATATATATATATATATATATATATATATATATATATATATATATATATATATATACGCTTGTGATTATTATAGTGTGTTGCTGAGTAGATGAAAAAGATTACGACAACTAATATTAATTAAGAATGTGAAAACTTAAATGATTAATGTGATACTTGAATTCGATTAATTAATATTGGATATGAAAGAATGTATTATTCGGGTGATACGTGTAGGCACAATGACTTAGGCAGCATACTAAGAGACCTGATTTAAACTAGATAAGTGGGAGGAGCATACGTCAGGTGTGCACATAAGTTGAGAGGTGAGAAACTCAAGTGAGAGCACGTGGAACTCACATGTGTATAACATTTACTGTTTAATGCATTTTAAACACTTTCTGATTTTAAAATATTTCCAACTCAGGCTCGGACCTGTTTCCTTCGAAATCTATTTTGTTTTTTTAAAAATCTTTTAGGTTCCCATCCACATGGATGCCGAGCATAGGAGTTCTTACCAGTGGGTGTGCTATAGCTGCTGTGGAAGTTACATGACCTCAGTTAGTAGACGCCTCCACACGTATCTTTGATTCCTTTTGAGTTATTTACTTTAGTTCGGCATGTTGCCCATCATTATTTAGATGTATCACGAGATGGTGATTGCAGACATTTATTTATATTTCAACTGTTGGGATTTATTTCATTTCAGACTATTGTATTTGGGATTTAGATTGGAAATGTTTATTCTAGACTCAGTTATTTATTTATGACATTTTCTTGCTATGAGATTATTTATTAGATGGTGAATGTTTAGTTAATTATTTATTTAGTTGTATGTTGACTTAAAATATAAAATTTGACACCTAAATTTTTAACTACTAGGTGGATAGTAATTATCAAATGATTTTCGACAGTGGTTCTAAGATTGAACCAACTGGATATTATGTTTTAAATTTAATAAAGGATTGATCACCCGATATTTAATTAGTCGGGGTGTCACATGTTCGTATTGAATTCTTGACATCATGGGAACGTTGAGACTTTGGGGTAGTTATACTTTCACCCTTATTTTATAGGTTGCCTGATATGTATGAGACTGGTAGGTAGACTTTGTTGTTCTTGGCACTTTCTAGATATGGGACTAATGAGCGTGTGCACATACAGTTAGGCATTTTCCTAGGTTGGAATAGGTAGTACTCCATTACTTTATTCCGTTGGCCTAGGTGCATTACTATGTTAAATTTTAGTAGGTATTCTTCCTAGGTGATGGACTAGGTAATACTTATGGTTTGGTGAATTATAGGTATGGGACTAGGGATGATTTTTATTGTGATGCCCGAATTAAGGGTGATTATAATAGAGAATTACTAAACTTGATTAAGAATTAATAATTAATGCCTAAGATAATAAATTGGTATTAAATTTAATTTGTGTTGCGAATATGTGTAGGGCTAATTATAATTGGGCTAACTGGCTATAGCGAGGTGTGTGTGTGTGTGTGTTGGATTAATGAGTATGTGAAAGGCTAATGATAATTGAAATGATTAGCTATAGTGACGTGCCATACTTGAAATCTCACGAGTATGTGCAGAGCTAACAAAATTGGGCTGGCTAGGTATAGTGAGGGGATTGGGTGTGATGTGTTATAGGCCCAGAGTATACGAAGGACCAATAAAAAGGCTGACTGACTATAGTGGTGTTGCATGACTAAGAATAAGTAAATAGTTAAATTGAGTAAGATAAAGGTTTGGAGCTAACTCACTATTGTAGTAACATAATCGGACATGAATATTAGGGTAGCTTAGCTGTGTGGGTAGTTAGAAGTGTTTTACTTTAGCCGTATGTTCTTATGTTGTGTAATTTAAAATATTCTATTATAATATTTATCACATATGGTGCTTATTTCTGCATTCACGGATCCTATTTGGGAAGGGTAGTTGGTATTCATATGGTGGGCTTTGACCTATTGCGTTGACTAATATTTTAGGTATAGTTGCCGGAATAGATGTATAAGATGGATTAGAGATTTTTGGAGTGTAACTGGAGTTTCATATTATCGCTTCAGTAGTTTAGATTATTTCATTCCTTCGTTATATATATGAGACAGTTAATTATGAATCTGGTGGGCCATTTGCTTCCACAATTATTTACGATTTTCAATTATAGGTTTGTAATTGGATTAATAATTTAAGTATTAATTTGTGTTTCGGAGTTGATTTTTATTTTGGAGTTATCATGGTGATGGATTGGACAGTAGGTAAGTCACTCGTGACATCACTCAGGACAGATGTTACTTTTCGTAATGGGTTATTTGACAGTTGGACCAATGTGAAATAGAACTCATGGTTACTATAGTATGATCCATCTACGTTTTACTAGGTATATCTGATTGGTTAGGTCAAGCCTTAACATTGTCTTATTTTTCAATCCTCCAAACCAGTTTCCTTGAAGGTTCCCACAATGAGGTCATTTGATAGAGCATGAAATCTCTCTCAAGCCTTGACAGACTTAGTCCCTCGTGGATACCGATTGACCTCACTCTCATATTAAAAAAACTTACAAGTTACACTATGTCTTTACAAATACACAATTTAAACAAGTATAACTAAGGAAAAACATAGCTCCCTCTAACATCTCCTTGGGAAGCTTCCTCCATGCCTCCATGACTTCTTACTTATTTGTTCGAACTAGCCCATGATCCTTGTTGCTTGGCTATGTACTTTCCTCTGTTATGAGGGGGAATTATGTCTGATTACAATTTTACCTTTAGGATCCCCCAATAAGTTGATAGGAAGAACCGTATATGGTACGGGTGAAATCATCTCATTCCCACTTGGCGATAGATCAAAAACTTTATTAGCACTCTTTTTTAGGGCCTTACCTCCAATTCCTGAAACCAGACGACATCAAAATAATCCTATAAAATCTTTAAAGTAGGATATGTGGGGTTCACGATAGGTCATTGGCATTTAGGGAAATTATAGAGGAATACTAGTGTCCATACATGCAAATGATACAATTAGATACGTTCGAAAATGAAATAATTGTCAACTCTTCTGCCTTGATACACTAATTGACCAATGACCTTGATTCCCTCACAAGTCCTTGATCATTTTTCTAGTGGGGACTTAACATCCTCAGCCTGTTGCCCCTCTCGTCTGGAAGAATAAAGTATATTTTATTCGGCGACAACTACTTGTCAAAATAGGTTGAAGGGGAATCCTTGGCAAAAATTTTACATGTCGTTATGCCCAAGTTCATATGGAATAACATCATAATACTCTTTGGCATACCTTGAGTTATCATCACATATAATCGAATTCATTTCGAAAGTAGGCTTTTAAAGGCTTTTGTAACGAGCACAATATTAGACACTACTACAGTTGAGTGACCTACCCCTAAATTAATAGGATGTAAGGAGTTTAAACTAACACAATCCTCGTTGAAATTAAAAGGCAGTTGTCAAAAGAAAAAGGGATCTCACATCGATAAATTCTCGACATTATCCAGGAATTCTGAACAATAACCAAACTATCAATGGTGGAAATAACTTTTGACATGGCCTACGGAATAGAGGTCATAATTCCACTTGAAGTAGGTTTTCCAACCATGAATTACATATTAATAGATCAAGATCTTAACAATGAAGAAATCAGATTAAATCTTGACTTTGCTGATTAAATAAAAGAATTGTCTTTTATAAAACTTGCCTCCTACCACTAATAGTTTTCGAAGTAGTACAATAGGGGGTCAAAGGAAGAGGATCCATGATTGGAGTGTACGTCCTTAGAATGATTATAGGCACTGCCAAAAATCCCTCAGATGGAACAATAGAGGCTTAACTTGGAAGGCCCATTCAAAGTCATCTATGATGAGTTAATGGTAACCTACCACTTATAAAACAATGGAGGTAAGTGGGTTTGCCTGAACTTGGAATGCATCCAATTTAAAGAAGTTTTACTTTTAGATTTTTATTTTATGATTTTTATTTCGGTTTTAAAGTTTCATTAAAAAGTTCTTTCAAACTTCTTACACTAATATCTATGCTTTGTCCCAAGTGGTAGGAGAATGACTACGTAATAAATAAGACCCATTAGTTGAATGAAACATTTTTGACATATTTCTTATCACTTTGGTAATTGTCTTCAGTTAAACTCCTTTAATACTATCTAGTTGAGTGATTGTAAACAACCTCTGAATATCGATCAACCAACATAATGAGTTTTGGAGAATAGCAAAACATGAAAAATGGTATACAACTGATGAATAGCCTACTGGAAAACCCTAGGCATGTATGATTAGATGGGGTATAAAAATCCTTGCCAGGGAATGACCCTACAAATGGGTCCATTTTTGCTTTTCTTGCTATTGGCGTAAAATTATATGTGACTATATCACCTAAAAGGTTTGAATGAAAGACCACACATCATATAAGGAAGAAAAAATGAAAAAAAATCCACTAACACTTTTATGTTATCCATGGAAATTGAATAAAAATAGTTCAATTTCATGATCGGTATTGCTCGTTCATTGAACTCCCAACTTTGAGAAGTTGAATAACCAACGCGAGAGGATTAATGGTCATCGCAATATATCTGATCCTTGATGACCAACCATGACTAAACTTGTCAACTAAATTTTGGGTCGATAGAGTCAATAAATTCCATAAAGGTCAAATTCTCCCAGGAATTTCTTTATGAGGCTACCCAAACTATCATCTATTGGAATCCATAAAACATTAACATTTTATGGAGGATCTTGATGATCTAAGAAACTTGGGTCATACTTTTGTCTCTATGAGGTCATTGAGGGCAAACATATTTATAACCAACATTCTTGGGATTGTTTAGGATACGATTCAAATTGAGAAAAGCCTCAATAAAAAAACTACCCCTTAAGATATGGAGAGGTTGTTTATGGAATTAGAATTTTAGAATGTCAATATTCTTAGTTAGAATTTTAATGAGTCATACTTTACAGAGCATAGCTTCCTTATCCTATGTAGTTCTTCTTTTAGGAGACCTTTTTTCTTCCTTTAAGAGGAATAATGATCCTTGGCATATACAACTTTATAATTTAAGGCCTTTTGAGTTTTTTCTATCTCCTCCTTCAGCTAGGCATTCTCTCCTTACAAAAGGAACTGCCCTCCACAACTTGTTATCTTATCTTGGACTTATTGGATCTTTTAAAATCATCCCTCATATCATTGTCTTAATTCTTAAGGATTATGGCAACCTTTATAGTGTCCACTAGGCCATCATGTAGAATCAACTATTACTCAAATGAGAGGATTCAATAGCGGCCAATCTATCATCAAATCCACTCTTTTAAATCATATCGGTAAGGTTTCATTCAAAGTCGCTCTTCAAATTGAATAATAATCCAATGATTGCATTGATAAATTAAAAAAAATGACATGAGAAGCAGCGTTATCTATGATAGCCTAATGAAAGAGGCGACGAGAGTTTAAGTTTCTTCTTTCCTTTGAGATGACAACTTATAACCTAGGTTCTAGTCAAGGTAATCATACTCATCATCTTCATCATGACCAGTAGCAAAGAGTCTCCCACGTCTTTCTTGAAAGTCGTTCTGACCAATGAATAGTGCTACAAGTATTATGTTAACCTTCATGAACAAGTGGTGAGATAAAAATAGAAGACTTGCAAAAATTTGATGAAATAACAATACTTAAATCAAACCATCAATTTTATTTAAAAGGATTACAAAGGAGAATGCCCCAACATCATTTAGAAACAAAAAATAAAATATAACATTCTCTAATCAGAAGCCTTACGAGGATGTGTTATCGACCTCAAATTCAGAGGGGGAATTTGGACGATGCTCACTAAAGAGGTCTAATCCCTCGTATATGAAAACTTTAACCATAGCCTCAACCAAACCATTAATAAAAAATACCTTTTTAAAGTAAGCAATCTGCATTTTAGCATCAACAAAGGATTTGTCCTAGCCATGAGCAAAGTCCATATCCTTGATCTTCACCATACAAGCTAAGGCCTCCTCAACTTTTTCCTTATCTTTAGTTTCTTGTGTCTTGGAAAGGTCAGTCTCAACTATCACATCTCTGACATCGTTTTTTCTCCAGCTCTTTCGCAACCATAATAGTAACAAAATCATCAATCTTCTTATGAAGACTGACCTTCTCAGCCTCTATACTATTAACCTTTTTGTCGATCTTATTCTTATCTATCACTTAAATTTCATTCAATCACCAAGCAGCCTCCAGAGATTTGCACAACTCTTCAAATGCAACATCCACATGAAAAGATGATGACTTCATTTGTTCATTTATCTCCAATAATTGATTGTAATCAATCGAGTACTACAAACAAAATTATGGATACACACGAGAAAAAATAATAGATGAACATAAAAGAACAATATGAAGTCGATCAACTTCTAAAGGAGAGGGTCACTCGTATCAAATAATGCTTAAAAGGGTATTGTATAGGATGATTCTTTTAGCCATTCCTACAACTTTATTTTATTAAACCTTTGTGTGTTGATTATAATTTTCATTTAGCATAAATTCATTCCAATAACAAAACTCACTCTTCTCCCATTTTCCCAAAAGCCTAATTTTCCTTTTTCCCTTAAAATGAATTTTCACGTCAAGCTCGAAAACCTCTCATTGGTCCCTTATGCATGATCCATTTTCTCTTTTTCCCTCCATCCATAAGTGTTGCCTACCACCATGGTTCATATTCTTAGGTTACCAAAGGTTCCTCTCTCTCTCTCTCTCTCTCTCTCTTAGATGTCATGCAAGAAACTTTTTTCTTTCAAATATTTATAGGATCTGCTATTTTAAAACATTAGTGTAAGGACATAAATTTCCAATTTAGTCCCTGTATTGTTTTGACTTAATTCCGTGAAAAAAACTGCGTTTGTAATATGTCATAGGGAGATTTTATTTTGTCATGATCCCACTTGGTCTATGACGTATTGCAGAAAATTGAAGACTTTACGGCAAAGCTTCAAAGAATTAAATCATACCGATGTTTTATTGGTGCAAGTTTATTCGTCTTCAAAGTTAATTGCATTCCGAGATCACTCAGCTATGAATGCGTATAATTAATGGTGCTCGAAATTATTTTTATAAAAGATAAGGATGCATTTTTATGAAGAAAAATGTTTTAAATGTTTTAAAAGTGTTTTAAAGGTTTACACTACGTTTTAATTCTGATAACCTCAAAAAAGGAGTTTGACTTTACTCGGTCTCTTTAAAGAAACATTTTAATTGAAAAGTCAAAAAGTCAAACTTCTCGCTCTAACGACATTAGATGTCGCTCGAACGAGATCCTTAAGTCGGACGAATCATACGTTTTTTGAGGTAGCATTTTAATGTTATTCAAAGCGTGTTTCTATAAGAGTTTTGTAAGTGTACATTCTGGAAAATAGTATACAAACCAGAAACTTGTTTGCACATGTTTTCTAAGGTTTATAAAGCATCAACACATCCTTAAAAGTTTGCAAAGATTCGAGTTATCTTTCTTATATTATTACGTGATCTTGCGGCACCAAAGTTGTTTGTTCTACACATTAAACATCAAAGGGTTTTGCGATGAAGAAAAGAGAAGGACTTCTTGTTCGATATCGTAGACGAATCAAAGCCAATCGGTGGACACCGAGACATACGTGGACGCGTGTGTTGTGGACATGTATCGTGAAAAAAGGACTTTTTGCGTGGGCACTGTTAGAGGAGTGGTTGAAGATCAGAAGAGCGTCAAGACCTGTGGGGATCGAGTCGTTGAGTGAGACTTTGTCTGTCTTTGTAAAACCATATTCATAGTGATTGTCTGGCTTGGGCCGTCTGAGTTTGTTTTCCCGTTTTGGGTTTTTTCCTCGTACATCCGGCGTTGTGAGTATTCTTTACTTTATTTTACTTTCTTTAATCTATAGATGCATGTTTAGGATTAATCAAGATAAAATTTGTTTAAAGTAAGAATTGGGTTTTCACAACTTGGCTTGGTGCATAATTAAAAGTTGGATAATTTTTCTAAGAAAAAATTGGTTTTGTTTGAAACACGCATATCGGACCGCACTCTTCAAATTGGTATCCGAGCTAGAAAACATTTTTTATTTGTTTTGAGATCCCGTGTGTTTTCAAAAATGAATTCTGGATATAATGAATTTTCTCGAACTCCTGTTGTTTATGGCACTATTTACACTTATTGGAAGATGAGAATGAGATGTGCATTAAAATCTATTGACGAGCGTGTTTGGCTAGTAGTGAAAAAAGGTTGGACACCCCCTGTCACTATTGTAGGTGAGGTAACTAGTTTAAAGCCTATTGAGTCATGGACCGAAATTGAACAAAGACTTGCACAATATAATTCTAAGGGTCTGCACGTTATTGCTTCACATGTCACACAATAAGAATATAATAGAATTATGACTTGTGAAACTTCAAAAGAGGCTTGGGATATTTTGGCACTCACTCACGAGGGCACTAGAACGGTTAGGGCGTCAAAACTTCAAAATCTCACACATAGTTTAAGACCATTAGAATGTTAGAGAGTGAGACTTTTGACGAGTTTTATGCTAGGTCGTCCAATATTGTCAACTCGTCGTTTAACCTAGGTGAGAAAATTCTCGACAAACGTTTCATTAAGAAAATACTTAGGTCGTTGCCTAGTAGGTTTGATGCGAAAGTGATCATTTTAAACTCCTTGGGAAGGTTAGAGTCGACAAAACTAGAAGATATTATAGGTGACTTACAAACCTATGAAATCGACATGATTACCTCCAAGCAAGTGCCTAAGAAAGAATAGGGTATTTCTTTGAAAACCCGGAAGGAGGAAATTAAAGTTTCGGATTCCGATTCCAATTCCATTTTCGATTTAAAGTATGTTGCTTTGTTGGCAAAGAAATTTAAAAAAATTATTAAGTTTCAAAAGCAATCGAAAGATGCCAAGAAATTTGAAAAATTCAAGAACAACAAAGTAGATCCCACCTATAAGGATAGGTTTGAGAAGCCAAAGAGAGATGAGTTGGATAAGTGTTTTGGGTGTGAGGGGTACGATCAAAAAGTTAAGGAGTGTCCCACTAGACTTAAGAAAGAGGGCAAGCAACCCATTGCCTATAATGCCGCCTTAAGTGATAGTGATCCGGAAGAAGGAGAGAGTTCCCCCATTGATCGTAACTTTATTGCGTTTATGGAATGTCATATGAGTGAAGACGATTTTCATGTGCATGACACTTTCGAGGAGGTTTTGAGTGTATCCCATATTAGTGAGGGTGAAGAGAGTGACGAGGAGGAGGTAGATGTGAAAGAGTTGTAAAATGCGTTTAATAAGTTGTATGCCGAAATAGTAAAAGTGAAAAAGGTTAAATCTAAATTGCAAGCTAAGTTGAATGAGGGTGCCATAGAAAATAATGATAGTTTGATTAAGGATCTTAGGGCACGCGAGAATAAGTGTAGGGAGAAACTAGAGTTTGTGGAGAAAGAAAAAGACAATCTCCGTGGTTTGATGGAGTCCTTGAAAAAGGAGATTTTAGAGTTTGAGGAGTCTAGGCGTTTGCTCGAGTCTAGGATTCACGAGTTGGAGGAGACATTGAGAGACTCGTCCAGAGTCAAGTTTGATTTGTAGGCTAGGTTAGAGAAGTTAGATAAGATCCTAGGTACCGTCCAAATTAAGGGAGATAGGGGAGGTATAGGTTTTGATGAGAGAGTTGTTCCCATTCCCCGCGCACGCGTGAGAAACACTAGGAAGCTTAGAAAAGGTCCATATGTAGGTAATCATTCCCACCACCACTACACTTGAACGTTTTATGGTAGGAAAGGTCACCTTAGGTGTTATTGCTACGACCTTAGACAAGCTCCTAGGAAGTTTAAAAATAAAGTTGCCCCGGTTCCCCAACCCCCCATGCGTCGTTTTAGTCCTATTTGGGTTAGGAAATAGGATTTAGTGGCTTTAGGAATTAAACTTCATGATTCTCGTTTGGGTGTAATTGATTCTTCCCATGCTAAATCTGAAGGTTGATAGTGTTGCCATGTTTGTCATATGCTAGTTTGCTTCATAATTTATTCATTGCTAGTATAATGACATGTGTATCATTTTTGTATTTAATTTTTCACTTGTTTGAGTCTTATTTGAAAAATACAAAAAGATTTTGTTTTTTGAGAAAACTTTTGAAAACCCAAAAAGTTTTTACTTTTATTTGAGTCAAAATATGAAAGCCAAAAAGATTTTCGGTTTTTATTTTTGAGTTTACATGTTTGATGTGGCATATTGGTGTGGTTGGACCCCCCCTTCGTTTCATCATCCATATGGCTAGGACATTTGAACATTATTATCGATGCTTAGAATGATCTTAACCATTGTTTATATGGGTTTGTTCGAAGTTGATATGCATTTTGATTCGACTTTGTATATATGCCAACATTGCACACATGCACGAGTTTATATGGATGTTTGACTTCTCTTGCATATTTGAATTTGGTGAGGCATTCTTATCTCAATCTTGTAATCTATGTGTAAGTAGATTTAAGGAGAAGTGTGCATGTAAGAACCGTTTACCGTGAGGATTTAAATTGGTAAAAATGATGAGTGAATTCACGGGAAAGGGCTGCGAGAGTTCAAAATTAACTCGTCGTGAAAGTCACCGTTTAAAAGATCCCAAAAGAAAATGCAATATGTTATAAAAAGGGACAAATCAGTTTAGTTCATTCCAAAGAAAACATGTTGTTATTGAGGGAGTTTGGATGGATTAAAAATTTAAACGGGTTTGCAAAACTAATCCTATTATTGAAACATTGCAATTTGACGCTATTGTTTGTAGAATCGTCAAAATTCTGGATTTGTGTGCTTGTAGTAAGTTTAGTTCATTAAGCTCACACTTTTATTGTCATATGGATATGATAAAGTATGATGATTTATCGCTATCAATTAGAGCTTCTTGATTGTTTCGATGTGTTGGAATTGTGACTCATTTGTTGTAGTTTCACGCCCATTCATTCCATATCCATGCTTAAGCACATCGGTATTATGTTTGCATGTAACTCATATTTTTAGTTTTAATGAGTTTTTACGTTTTGTGTTAAAAGCCTAATGTTTTAACACGATTTTGGTTCTGTCAGGCCCTTCCTGGAATTTTTTGTGGAAATTTTTTCACTGGGTAAAAATATAACATATTTCAGGGAAAATGTGAAAATTTATTAGGTCGTGAGAAGTCATTGAAATGACATCCCATGTCGCGCGAACGACCTTAGTACCTTGTTCGAGCGACTTCGGATCTCATTTGAGCTAAGTCCGTCTCGTTTGAACGGCAGGCTGCATTTTTCCTTCTGATTGGTTTGCAGTCCTCTGGGTTAATGTGGTATATTTTTGGTACTAGTGGATGTTTTTCTGGACTGACTGGTTTATATGCAGGATCTTTTATCTCAAATTGGTAGTTTGCATATAAGTTCGTTTATCACACCAGATTAGATTGCTATACTCTTAGTGTGATTCTTAGTTTACAAGCTACTGATTTGTCATCTCTTGATCATATTTAGCTGGTTATTCCATGATTATCTAGCATTTTAAATTTCTTGAATTGGTATCCAATTGATTTAAATTCAAATATTCTCATGCTAGATATTTCAAAATTGGTTTATCTTTTCACCAGATTGTCTATTTGAGACAAAAGGGGGAGAGATATATGTGATGTAGGGGGAGATTTGTTGAGCGTTTCTATTGATATCTGGAGATTTGCGACACCTTTGTCTATAGCCAGTCAGGAGGCGACGCTTACGTTGTTTGCCTTACAGGCTGCATCCCTCTCCATCATAACTCCAGACTTTGTGCGTCACATGCTCATTGCACGTGAGCATATCTCCTATAAATAAAGGAATACACCTCAAAAACAGGGGGATCGATTCCAAACGCTTGGGGCGGATTCTACAATACGGGTTCTCTCTACACAACCTCAACATATGGCTTGGGTATTATCCGTCTACATCACAGCCGCCTCTTCGGCTCACTGGAATCCTCTATATTGCCATGTATTCTCCTTTATTCTCATACTTCTATGCCTCTTTATGCATGATTATATTGTACAATGCAACGCATATAACGAGAATGGAGCAACACATTGGACGTAGGCCTTTTTTAGGGGTTGAACCACTCTATACCTTGTCTTCTCTCTGTTTACTCGATTTATTTGCTCATTATACACTTTACTCCTGACTTGTTAATACGGGAGCGACTAGTGGATGATTTCTCGTATCATCAATCTGGCACCGTTTGTGGGAAGTAAGATATTTCCATCTTGTTTCTCTATATTTTGGGTTCTTAAACACCTTATTTTATTCGTGGGGATTCTTTGGATCATCGTCTCATGAGTAAATTTTGGTTATTGAGATCTATTTTATACTTACACCCTTAAATGGGTATTTTGTACCTTCAGATCTGCTCTCGGGTCTCCATTTTATGACCTCAGATCTATTCCACATACCTCTGTGATATTATTCCATTTATGTAGTGTTGAGCAGCATGATGGGCTTTAAGCCCAAAAAGTGAATGATTAGGGAGGAATTATGTTTACCCCCTTTTTGGTTGTTCTTTGCCTAGGATCTAGGGTTTATCATTAGAATGGTGCCATTCTGCGCACCTAGAGGTTATTCTCTCATGGATAGACTGTAGTAGGCATGCTCTCCCCGTGTTTTGGGAGATGAACTCAGTGTCTGGGTTTCAATTTTTGGATTGCTCCTCCTGGCTAGCAAGGGATGCGACAAGTAGTTTAAATACCTTCATGCCATAGCCCCTACAGGGGCAGGTGTTACAGAAGGTTCAGAACATCAAGGAACGAACTCGGGTGGTCTCCAGCACGACCTTGGTGAATACCATTCAAAGCCCACGGCAGTGCACCTATGTGCCATACTGACCACGACCTCAACAGCAATGCTGTGTAGCAGCGTAAACGCTGTAACCCCATTTCTTACTTGGTCACTCCAATGTTCCATGATTACTCACTTCTTCTAATTTGTTCTCAGATTATATATTTTGTAAAGACTAACAAAAGTAGAAAATGGAAGGAGAATCCATCCAGAGCAAAGAAATCAAGGATGAGATTGTTCAATTGTACAATCACCTCAACCACCTATACGACAGTCATGCCTCACTCCAGACCCAAGTCAACTACCTGACTCAGAGGGTGCTAACGTTAGAGGTCACAACCTCACCCAATGTGGATGCGATACCCAAGATATTAGCATCAACAGCTTTTGACACCACCGCAGTTCAGGAGGATCCAACCGCGAAAGCAGTCAGCAAGTGCCAAAGAAGGAGAACGGAGAAGGCGGAGAAGAAATCCGAGGCCTACACATCGTTGGCCTTCCCGACTGAAGAAATATTTGAGTTCATCAAAGAAGATAAGCGATTAAGGTGGACAGAAAAGCTGAGAGCTCCACCCCACAAGAGGAACAAAGCTACTTGGTGCAAATTCCATCAGGACCATGGCCATGACACCGAGCAATGCTATGCTTTGAAAGATGAAATTGAAAGGATGATTGGGCAATGGATGCTGCGGAGGTTCCTCAAAGGCGTTTAGGGGATGCAGCCTCATCTCACATTCCACATGCCCGTTTTTCATGCTTATGTCTTATATACCATCTGTCTCTACTCCTCTTATGATGTTTTAAATTAAACTTCCTATTATCCATACAAAGTCATATATATATATATATATATATATATATATATATATATATATATATATATAGTATAAAATTAAGTTCACTTTTATAGTGTCATATTTTGATCATCATTTCCATAAAATGTGATCTGATAAAGACCATTTTTATCTTAAGCGGATCCAGATTCGAGATAACATATTATATTGGGAATGATAATATTTAAATGGGAAACGCTTGATTGTCTGGAAGTTGATGATAATTGAAAGTGGCAAAAGCGAATATTGGAAGCGGTTATCCAGATTGGGTTGCAACGTCACTCATAAGGGCTTCCAATGCCCGTTCGTGGCTTTCGGGATGCGTCATTAAGTCGAGAGACTTGTAATATCTAGCCAGGGATGGTTTACATATGTCTATAGCTGTTGATGGCTTAATAACATAACCCGGCCCGGGGAGGCTTGAAAATATCCTACATTAGCTGTGGGTGGCTTAATAACATAACCCAGCCTGGGGAGGCTTGAAAATATCCTGTATATCAGTTGTGGGTGGCTTAATAGCATAACCCTGGGGAGGCTTGAAAATATCCTGTATATCATCTGTGGGTGGTTTAATAACATAACCCAGCCTGGGGAGGCTTGAAAATATCCTGTATATCAGATGTGGGCGGCTTAATAACATAACCCAGCCTGGAGAGGCTTGAAAATATCGTATATGTTAGCTGTGGGAGGCTTGAAAGTATCCCGTATATCTATAAAGGCTCATGTTCAGATGAAGGGGTGAAAAGTCTGCAGTAGTCCTGTCAATACAGCTGCAACCGTTAAAATCGACCTTCGAAAAGCTTCAGACAGATAAAGCGACTAAAGCTTCCAATTTCAAAGCAGTAGAGGAAAAGACATAGCATACTCTATATATTCCATATTGGTTATAGGATGAAAATAAACAACTATATGGTTCAAGCAGCCAAGGGTAAAGAAAAGACACCTATTCAAGAAAAGCGACATTCGGAGTAGGACACAATTGCAAAGCTACAGAAGATGGGTTTCAAACACTCGAAGGTGCCGCGGCCCATGAGTGAAAACAACTTAAATGTTTATCCTCTATTCAGGGAGCTACCACTTTCAAATATGAATGCAACCTTTATCAAATGGTCGCGGCCCTATTCAAGCTACGACACTTCCAACCATTGGTGCAAGGAGTAAAGGGTTGCATCCTGTGTACAACCTTTATCAACCTATGTGAAGAAACATGTACGCTATGGTGCCGTGGACTTAGTCTATTAGTTCAATTAATAAAGAACTTGTTCCTCAGTATCTAATATTGCTAGCTAGAGTACGGATGGGCAAAGGTAGAGAAGGGGGCTGCAACCTGTAATGTGCAATTTTACCACGAGTAGGTTACTAAAAAGCACCACAGCCCAATGAGTATGGCTGCAGATACCAAAGAATCTAATGCATTGGCTAAAGTTTCGTGGCATCTCAAGCCTTTAACTTCAATAAAGACGGAAGGAATTGAAAATTTTAAGAAAAGTGGCCGCAACCACATGTCCACACGCAACATTTATATATTGGTACCGCAGAAGGCTCATTCAATAAAGTAAGCAAATCTCAAACCTTAGGTTATATATTTAGTCAGCAAAAGAAAAAGCATGCAAGTATTAAAACTAGGTATTTGAGTATAGAACATGTAAAACTGGCCGCAACCTTAGTAGTGGTAAGAAATTAAGAAGCCTTGGTAATTATCTGTTCAAGGTTACAGACAAAAAGGTCGCAACCCTAGTTAAAGACTTCAAAATTTATAAAGGGATGCAACCCCATATTGATAGTTCCAAAAATGATAAGATTACAAAATCATAAAGTTGCATCATCCCGATTATCTCCCTCCTCGACATTCGCGGCAGTCTTAGTCTCCTCGTCAACTACCGTCGCCTCAGCTTCTGCTTTGAGCCTAACTTTCTCCTCAGCTGCGGTCCTAAGCTTAGCGATGCAATATTGATGCTCATCATTACTAAGTCTCCAAGTAAGAACCTTCTCCTTGGTCTCAAGGAAGTTCTTTATTATTCTCTGCCTCAGCTCCCAGTAGCCGCGAAGGTAGGCCCTATTATTGATAAGGAAAAATTCCTTTGAGACCTTGAATTACTCAACTGTATGGTCAACGGCCAGCTGAAGAGCATCGCCGCGATCTGCCTCCATCTTCTTTAGTGCCGCGGCATGGTCGAGGGTATCTTGGACAGACTTGGCCTCTAGCTCCTCGAACCACTTTTGAAAGAGGCTAAGCTTATTATTGGAGAATGAAGCAGCCTGTGCAGCTTCCGTTATCTGAGTCTGGGAGGCTTTGAGTGATTCCACGGCTTGTTTGAAATTTTCCTTCGCTTCCTCCCTTGAATTTTTTACAGCAGCCAAGTCGATTTGGGCTGCCTGAAGAGCCGTAACAACGGACTTCTTCGCAGCCTCAAAAGACGAAGTCCGTGTAGCCACCAAGTCAGTGGCGTGAACCCTATTCGTGGCCTATTTCAGTTGATAGAGGGCCTCATAATTCCTCTTCTATGCCATCATGACATTCGCTGCCTGAAATTAAAAAGTTAGTATAAAATATGGAACATAAAATAAAAAGGGAGAAGGCACTAGCACTTACCCTCAGAAGACTATGGAGGTCGCAGTCCTCCAAATCATCATGGTCTTCCCCTACCAACATATCAAGGTCCGCAGCATCGAGAACCCTCTTCATTCTCTGCGCGGCTTTAACGGTAGTGTCCCATGATGACTCAGGGTCAGGTTGTCTTAACTGAGGCCGTGGACGACCGCCAGGACTAACTCCGTTGCGGCACTGAGTGGGTGCCAAGTTTGCATTTACTATAATGATAGGTAGCAGCGGTGGAGAAGCTGTATTGAGGGGAGCATCATCAGTTGACATCAAACCTATCACGACCAGGTTGGCTCTAATATCATCATCGAATTCAGCTTGTGGTTGGGTCGCAGGAACGTCAGTCTTCTCTATGGCATGCACTGAAGTCGCGGCGGGAGTGTTCTGATCATTTGAAGGAGCCACAGCAGGTGCCTTGTCCTTGGACCTCTTCCTCCTCCTGCTCCACGCGGTATTATTGAGAATGACTATGTCCTCGTCCATCTCTGCCAGCTGTGCGGACAACAGTTCCTTGTCAATTTCCTCACCTAAAAAGGGAAAAGGAATAATAAATATTCGAAGTCAAGATAAAATGTCGCGGACAAATACAGAATTAGATTATTACCTCCTGCGACCATGTCATTTGGAATGGACTTGCTTGGAAAGAAACCTGCTTCAAATACAGCTACTGATGTAACAAGTGTATTAAACCTCTTATGCTCGGCAGGAACTGCCGCGACCTCAACAACTCTCTTTTCCTGCCGCTTGCTCATGTGCAAGTTATCAAGAACTGCAAAAAACATTTCAAAGGTTAGTACAGAGAATGAACAATTACAAAGAAAGAAGGGATGCAGACAATTTCCAAATACCTAGTTTAGAGGGAGACCCCCATTATTGCGATATTCTATACGACCTCTCACTCTCGTTCTCTTTAGGGTGAATCTCCCAACCTTATCCGGATATGTAGAAATACTTGCCCTTCCAGTTCTTTACACTGCTCGGTCTCCCAGAGTAAAAGGGTCCCATCCCTGCCGTGGACGAAGAAGTAGTATTACCTAGCGAACTTCATAGAGTTTTCCTTTGGGCGGTAGAAATAAAAAAACTCCATGGGAGTAATGTCCTTTTTAAATTGGTTCTCCCAAAGAACGACCTCGGTAAGTATGGCCCTCTAACCATTGGGATCTATCTGGGCTGGTGCCAATTTTATTATCTAAAAAATGCGATAGATGGGAGCAGGAACTGGCAGTTGTATCCCGTAAATAAATGCATAAAGGGGGAAGCAAACTCCATCATCATCCAGAGCTGTGCAAGGTCTTTGGTTCGCAGTAGGTGCTGAGCACATTAAATTTTCTAGAAGTTCGAAGGCCTCAGCCACTTGGTCAACCCAGTCTTGGGTCATGATGCTGCAGATATCAAGCGCAGCTAGGGGTCTCTCAACCCTCCCAGATGGACCTGTCGGGTTATCTTTAACTTCTGCGACATCATCTCTAACACCCAATGGATGATTACTTGAATTGGCTTTTTCTTCCATTGACGTGGACTGAAAATCCTTCTTGTAAACAGAGTCCGCAGAGTCTGAGTCTAGTATTACACAGTTAGGGAAATCTCGTAGTTGTCAAGGCCCTATTAATCTCAGAGGGGGCACATAAGAGAGTTCAGGAGGAGAGGTTCCAAAATGCTTTGCCCAAAAGTCTCTCAAAAATTCGTCTGGGTCAAAGCTCATATGGCTGCAGCAGTACTTGAAAAGCAGAGTTCGCAGTTAGATGCCATAACCAGTATGGTTCAAAAAAGACTTTAAGAAGCCGTGGCAAGATTAGTTATACGAATAGTGAATGGAAGTGATCGGCATGACTGGCCAAATGTTAAGAGGGGTTTAAGCCCTACAAGACATTTAGTGCCGTGGCATATTGATTTGATGTGGGTTATATCCCTACTGGAGTTGCTAATGGGCTAAAACACTGCTGGCCCTATTTATTGAACCTAGGAGATTACCCTCTGATCCTAACATCCGCATCCATCTCTTATATCATCAAGGGAGCTTATAGTGTCGCGGCATCTTACTTAAGTAAGGATTATAGTCTACAGGCGGCAGCCACCTCTAAAATTACTAAGGGTATATCCTAATATGCCGTGGCTATTCACACAAACAGTTTTGTACCTAATGATTACTCGTTTAAAGATCGGAAGCCTAAAATATGAAGATTTTATTAAAAAATGTCAAGAACAATTATAGGGTTCGAGGAACAAATTGGAAATAGTTACACGATATAGAAGTTCACAAATTCTTTATCAGGTATATATGTTAGATTCATGCATTCAGAAACAAAGCCCTAGATTCATGTATTCAGAAATGGAAGGGTTTGGAAAATCAAGGAACTGCGATTTTTTTCAGAAATAGAAAGGTTCATGTACATAAAGAAGAATTATGAACTTCGAAAGCTATTTAAAAGAAGGATGGTTGAAAATTTACTTAGAAACAGAAAAACCAGCAATGCTCAGCCTCACACCACCTTGGAACCGCAACGCACAGCCTCAGAGGGTCATCGAAAAATGAAAGAAGATGGACACGCAAAAATTCTCTCTCAAGTTGCTCTCAAAATTTTGGAAACGTAATGAGAGCGCTAAAGACGAATTTTCGCCTTGAAAACTACCGCGGCACATAAGAAAACTTAACTAATCCACAACCCCAATCGAATTATCTTGGCACTACGACTTGGGGTCTTATTGATAGTACGAATATATCACCCTGCCGCGGATGCTACGCTATTCTGCACATGATTACATGCCGCGACCTCTATCAGTATCGTACGCGATCGCTACTGAACTCTGAGTGCGACCCTACCTCATACAGGGCGTGACCCCCCTCATTAGAGGGCGTGGCCACTATCAACGTGTCGTGGAACCACCCAGTCCATGGCATGACACCTTTGTCTATAGCCAGTCAGGACGCGGCGCTTATGTTGTTTGCCTTACAGGCCGCATCCCTTTCCATAACTACTTCAGACTTTGTGCGTCACGTGCTCATTGCACGTGAGCGTATCTCCTATAAATAGAGGACTACACCTCGAAAACAGGGGTATCGATTCCACACACTTGGGGCGGATTCTATAATACAACACAACCTCAATATACGGACTTGGGGATTATCCGTATATATTATAGCCGCCTCTCCGACACACTGGAATCCTCTATATTGCCATATATTCTCCTTTATTCTCATACTTGTACGCCTCTTTATGCATGATTATATTGTACAATGCAACGCATATAATAAGAATGGAGAAACACAGTGGACGTAGGCCTATTTTAGGGGCTGAACCACTCTATACATTGTCTTCTCTCTGTTTACTCGCTTTATTTGCTTATTATACACTTTACTCCGGACTTGTTGATAGGGGAGTGACTGGTGGATGATTTCTCGTATCAGCAGGTATCATTTGTTCCTCTATACTTTATTGGGTATTTCTTTGTCTGTTTCAAGTGTGTAGGTATGCTTCAACGATTCGATATTTCAAGACTACATCATATTCAGACAGTTCATGCTTCCTAGTGCTACATATACTAGTTCATGTCCTGTATTTTTGATTTTGGGGTTTATGGGATGGGATTTAGGCATCATATGGCTTGACGGACCGATTAGGCATTTCACTGGTTTAGTTTTATCCCGGAATATTCAAAGGGGGAGATTTATAAGGACATAAATTTCCAATTGAGTCCCTATATTGTTTTGACTTAATTTCGTGAAGAAAACTATGTTTGTAAGATGTCATAGGGAGATTTTTATTTTGTGATGATCCCACTTGGTCTATGACGTATTGAAGACAATTGAAGATGTTGCGGCAAAGCTTTAAAGAGTTAAGTCATGCTGATGTTTTATTGGTGCAAGTTTATTCGTCTTCAAAGTTAATTGCATTCGGAGATCACTCAGGTATGAATGCGTATAATTAATAGTGCTCGGAATTGTTTTTATAAAAGATAAGGATGTATTTTTATAAAGAAAAATGTTGTAAATGTTTTAAAAGTGTTTTAAAGGTTTACACTACGTTTTAATTTTGATAAGCTCAAGAAAGGAGTTTGACTTTACTGGGTCTCTTTAAAGAAACGTTTTAATTGAAAAGTCAAAAAGTCAAACTTCTCGCTCGAACGACATTAGATCTCGCTCGAACGAGATACCTATGTTGCTCGAACGAGATCCTTAATTCGTTCGAATGACACGTTTTTTAAGGTGGTATTTTAATGTTATTTAAAGCGTGTTTCTATCAGAGTTTCGTAAGTGTGCATTCTGGAAAATAGTATACGAACTAGAAACTTGTTTACACATGTTTTCTAAGGTTTACAAAGAATAAACACATACTTAGAAGTTTGCAAAGATCCGAGTTATCATTCCTATATGCTTAAGTGATCTTGCGGCAACAAAGTTGTTTGTTCTACACATTGAACATCAAAGGGTTTTACGGTAAAGAAAAGTGAAGGACTTCTTATTCGACATCGTAGATGAATCAAAGCCAATCGGTGGACATCGAGACATACGTGGACGCGTGTTATGGATATGTATCGTGGAAGAAGGACTTTCTGCGTGGGCACTATGAGAGGAGTGGTTGAAGATCAGAAGAGCGTCAAGACCCGTGGGGATCGAGTCGTTGAGTGAGACTTTGTCTGTCTTTGTAAAACCATATTCATAGTGATTGTCTGGCTTGGGTCGTCCGAGGTTATTTTCCCATTTTGGGTTTTTTCCTCATACATCCGACGTTGTGAGTATTCTTTACTGTATTTTACTTTCTTTAATCACTAGATGCATATTAAGGATTAATCAAGATAAAATTGGTTTAAAGTAAGAATTGGGCTTTCACAACTTGTTTCGGTGCAAAATTAAAAGTTGGATAATTTTTCTAAGAAAAATTTGGTTTTATTTGAAACACACATATCGGGCCGCACTATTCAAATTGGTATCAGAGCTAGAAAACATTTTTTTTTTGTGATCCCGCGTGTTTTCAAAAATGAATTCTGGATATAATGAATTTTCTCTAACTCCTATTTTTTATGGCACTAATTACACTTATTGGAAGATGAGAATGAGATGGGCATTAAAATCTATTGATGAGCGTGTTTGGATAGCAGTTGAAAAAGGTTCGAAACCCCCTATCACTATTCTAGGTGAGGACACTATTTTAAAGCCTGTTGAGTTATGGACCGAAACTAAACAAAGACTTTCACAATATAATTCAAAGGGTCTGCACATCATTGCTTCAAATGTCACACGGGAAGAATATAATATAATTATGACTTGTGAAACTTCAAAAGAGGCTTGGGATATTTTGGCACTCACTCACGAGCGCACTAGCATCGTTAGGGTGTCAAAACTTCAAAATCTCACTACACAGTTTGAGACGATTAGGATGTTAGAGAGTGAGACTTTTGATGAGTTTTATGCTAGGTTATCCAATATTGTTAACTCGCCATTTAACCTAGGTGAGAAAATTCCAGACAATCGTGTCATTAAGAAAATCTTTAGGTCGTTGCCTAGTAGGTTTGATGCGAAAGTGACCATTTTAAACTACTTGGGAAGGTTAGATTAGACGATACTAGAAGAGATTGTAGGTGGATTACAAACCTATGAAATCGACATGATTACCTCCAAGCAAGTGCCTAAGAAAGAAGAGCGTATTGCTTTGAAAACCCGAAAGGAGGAAATTAAAGTTTCGAATTCGGATTCCAATTTTGAGGATGTTTCTTTGTTGCCAAAGAAATTTAAAAAATTTATCAAGTTTCAAAATCAATCAAAAGAAGCCAAGAAATTTGAAAAATTCAAGAACAACAAAGTAGATCCCACCTCTAAGGATAGGTTTGAGAAGCCTAAGAGAGATGAGTAGGATAAGTGTTTTGGGTGTGAGGGGTACGGTCACAAATTTAAGGAGTGTCCCACTAGACTTAAGAAAGAGGGCAAGCAACCCATTGTCTATAATGACACCTTAAGTGATAGTGATCCGGAAGAGGGAGGGAGTTACCCCATTAATCGTAACTTTATTGTGTTTATGGCATATCATATGAGCGACGACGATTCTCGTGTGCATGACACTTCCAAGGAGGTTTTGAGTGTATCCCATGTTAGTGAGGGTGAAGAGAGTGACGAGGAGGAGGTGGATGTGAAAGAGTTACAAAATGCGTCTAATAAGTTGTATGCTGAAATTGTGAAAGTGAAAAAGGCTAACTCTAAATTGCAAGCTAAGTTGAATGAGCATGCCATAGAAAATAATGATCGTTTGGTTGAGGATCTTAGGGCACGAGAGTAAAAGTTTAGGGAGAAACTAGAGTTTGTGGAGAAAGAAAGAGACAATCTCCGTGGTTTGATGGAGTCCGTGAAAAAGGAGATTTTAGAGTTTGAGGAGTCTAGGCGTTTTCTCGAGTCTAGGATTCACGAGTTGAAGGAGAGATTGAGAGACTCGTCTAGAGTCAAGTTTAATTTGGAGGCTAGGTCGGAGAATTTAGATAAGATCCTAGGTACCATCCAAATTAAGGGAGATAGGGGAGGCATATGTTTTGATGAGAGAGTTGTTCCCATTCCCCCCGCACGTGTGAGAGACACTAGGAAGGTTAGAAAAGGTCCACATATAGGTAATCATTCCCACCACAACTACACTTGCACGTTTTGTGGTAGGAAAGGTCACCTTAGGCGTTATTGTTACGACCTTAGACAAGCTCCTAGAAATTTTAGGAATAAAGTTGCCCCGGTTCCCCAAGCCCCATGCGTCGTTTTACTCCTAGTTGGGTTAGGAAATCGAATTTAGTGGCTTTAGGAATTAAACTTCATGATTATCATTTAGGTGCACTTGATTATTTCCATGCTAAATCTAAAGGATGATAGTGTTTCCATGTTTGCCATATGCTAGTTTGCTTCATGATTTATTCATTGCTAGTATAATGATATGTGTATCATTTTTGTATTTTATTTTTCACTTGTTTGAGTCTTATTTGAAAAATAAAAAAATATTTTATTTTTTGAGAAAACTTTTGAAAACCCAAAAAGATTTTACTTTTATTTGAGTCAAAATATGAAAAGACAAAAAGATTTTCGATTTTTATTTTTGAGTTAACATGTTTAATGTGGCATATTGGTGTGCTTGGACCCCCCTTCGTTTCATTATCCATGTGGCTAGGACATTTGGTCATTATTATCGATGCTTAAAATGATCTTAACCATTGTTTATATGGGGTTGTTTTGAAGTTGTTATGCATTTTGATTCGACTTTGTATATATGCCAACATTGCACACATGCATGAATTTATATGGATGTTTGATTTCTCTTGCATATTTGAATTTGGTGAGGCGTTCTTATCTCAATAGTGTCATCTATGCATAAGTAGACTTAAGGAGAAGTGTTCATATAAGAACCGTTTACCGTGAGGATTTAAATTGGTAAAAATGATGAGTGAATTCACGGGAAAGGGCTGCGAGTGTTCAAAATTAACTCGTCGTGAAAGCCACCTTTTAAAAGAGCCCAAAAGAAAATGGAATATGTTATGAAAAGGGTCAAAACAATTTAGTTCATTCCAAAGAAAATATGTTATTATTGAGGGAGTTTGGATGGATTAAAAATTTATACGGGTTTGCACAAGTAATCCTAATGTTGAAACATTGCAATTTGACACTATTGTTTGTAGAATTGTCAAAATTATGGATTTGTGTGCATTTAGTATGTTTAGTTCATTAAGCTCACACTTTTATTGTCATATGGCTATGATAAAGTTTGATGATTTATCGCTATCAATTAGAGCTTCTTGATCGTTTCGATGTGTTGGAATTGTGACTCATTTATTGTAGTTTCACGCCCATTCATTCCATATCCTTGTTTAAGCACATCGGTACTATGTTTGCTTATAACTCACATTTTTAGTTTTTATGAGTTTTTGCATTTTGTGCTAAAAGCCTACTGTTTTAACACTGTTTTGCTTCTGTCAGGCCATTCCTGGAATTATTTTGTGGAAATTTTTTCGCTGGGCAAAAATATAACATATTTCAGGGAAAATGTGAAAATTTGGCAGGTTGCGAGAAGTCGTTCAAATGACATCCCATGTTGCGTGAACGACCTCAGTACCTCATTCGAGCGACTTCGCATCTCATTTGAGCTAAGTTCGTCTAGTTCGAACGACAGACTGAATTTTGCCTTCTGATTGCTTTACAGTCCTCTGGGTTAATTTGGTATATTTTTGGTACTACTAGTTTTTCTGGACTGACTGGTTTATATGCATGAACTTTTATCTCAAATTGGTAGTTTGCATATTAGTTCATTTATCACACCTGATTAGATTGCTATAATCTTTGTGTGATTCTTGGTTTACTAGCTACAGATTTATCGTCTCTTGATCATATTTAGCTGGTTGTTGCATGATTATCTAGCGTTTTTAATTTCTCAAATTGGTATCCAATTGATTTGAATTCAAATATTCTCATGCTAGATATTTTTAAATTGGTTTATCTTTTCACCGGATTGTCTATCCAAGACAAAAAGGGGAGAGATGTATGTGATGTAGGGGGAGATTTGTTTAGCGTTTCTACTGATATCTGGATTTACATATTATTTGTTTATATTTCTTCCTAATTGATATCAAATAATTGCTCACATGTTTCAAATGACTTGTTCTTATTAGAAATATAAATTGGTATCATTTGTTCCTCCATACTTCACTGGGTATTTGTTTGTCTGTTTCATGTGTGTAGGTATGCTTCAGCGATTCAAGATTTCAAGATAGTACATGCTTGCCGGTGTAACATATACTAGTCCGTGTTCTGTATTTTTGATTTTTGGGTTTATGGGATGAGATTTAGGCGTCATAGGCTTGATGGCTTGGTTACGAATTTCACTGGTTTATTTTTGTCCCGAAATAGTCAAAGGGGGAGATTTGTAGGGGCAAAAATTTCCAATTGAGTCTCTGTGTTGTTTTGACTTAATTCTGTGAACAAAACTGTGTTCGTAATATGTCATAGGGAGATTTTTATTTTGTGGCGATCCCACTTGGTCTATGACGTATTGAAGAATATTGAAGACGTTGCGGCAAAGCTTCAAAGAATTAAATCATGCCGATATTTTATTGGTGCAAGTTTATTCGTCTTCAAAGTTAATTCCATTCCGAGATCACTCCGGTATGAATGTGTATAATTAATGGTGCTCGGAATTATTCTTTTTAAAAGATAAGGATGTATTTTTATAAAGAAAAATGTTTTAAATGTTTTAAAAGTGTTTTAAAGGTTTACACTACGTTTTAATTTTGATATGCTCGAAAAAGGAGTTTGACTTTACTGGATCTCCTTAAAGAAACGTTTTAATTGAAATTCAAAAAGTCAAACTTCTCGCTCGAACGACATTAGATCTCGCTCAAACGAGATACCTATGTTGCTCGAACGAGATCCTTCAGTCATTCGAACGACAGGTTTTTTGAGGCGTCATTTTAATGTTATTTAAAGCGTGTTTCTATCAGAGTTTCGTAAGTGTGTTTTCTGGAAAATAGTATACGAACCAGAAACTTGTTTGCACTTGTTTTCTAAGGTTTACAAAGCATAAACAAATCCTTAGAAGTTTGCAAAGATTTGAGTTATCATTCTTATATGCTTACGTGATCTTGCGGCACCAAAGTTATTTGTTCTACACATTGAACATCAAAGGGTTTTGCGGTGAATAAAAGAGAAGGACTTCTTGTTCGACATTGTAGACGAATCAAAGCCAATCGGTGGGCACCGAAACATACGTGGACGCATATGTTGTGGACAGGTATCGTGGAAGAAGGACTTTCTGCGTGGGCACTATGAGAGGAGTGGTTGAAGATCAGAAGAGCATCAAGACCCGTGGGGATCGAGTCGTTGAGTGAGACTTTGTCTGTATTTGTAAAACCATATTCATGGTGATTGTTTGGCTTGGGCCGTCCGAGGTTGTTTTCCCGTTTTGGGTTTTTTCCTCGTACATACGGCGTTGTGAGTATTCTTTACTTTATTTTACTTTCTTTAATCACTAGATATATGTTTAGGATTAATCAAGATAAAATTGGTTTAAAGTAAGAATTGGGTTTTCACAACTTGGTTTGGTGCATAATTAAAAGTTGGATAATTTTTCTCAGAAAAAATTGGGTTTGTTTGAAAAACACATATCGGGTCGCACTCTTCAATTAGTGGAACCTCTACTTAGTATTTGTTTTTATGTAGGTTATTAGTTTTTCTATGATTCAGTTATACCATGTTTTCAACATCAATGTTAAAAATATACCCTGTTGCCACCAAAAATCATGAAAGTTTTTGAGAAATAACATCGTTCAATCTTTTTTATTATCATTGTAATAAGAAAAAATAGAAATTAATGTAGATAAAAAGGAGATAACATTTTTGGGTTTTTCCATCTTTGAATTATACCCTATTTTCTTTTGCTGTCATGATTTAAATAATTACCATTTTTTTACCATTAATTTGTGTAACCACAGTTAACCCCATACATGGAATGTTATAACGATGATGTAAACTTCAATGGATTTATCAAACCTCACACTATTAAACTTTAATCTTTGTGTTTTTCACATAAAATTATATAAATATTAAACAAAAGCGTACCTTGATCCATTATAATCTTTGTAAATGTGTCCTTAATATTGTACTCACGAGAATTTTTTTTCTCTCTTTTAACCCTTTTGATAATTTTCTTACACTTTAGCGTGTTCTATATTATCTGCAAAAATTTTGATTTTTTACACATCTTTGATGGGAATGGTGTGTGATTTTTATAGGTATGGAGACGAACTAATATTTGATATCTTTTCCATCAAAGAGACACAACTTATTTTATTAGATATCTTTAACCAAAAAGAGATGTCATTTAATATGTCACACATTAAATTGTTTAAGACACAAAAATAAAGATTATGTCTAACAATCTACCACTTGTCCCATATGATTAAGAATTAATAGATTGTGGGATGCAATACATTATGTGATCATGATATTAGTTCAATTTAAATTTAATTTGGTTGTATTGCATGCATTATATTGAATACATTAGTAATGTGAGTCATGGCAGTTCTGTATCACTAAAATGATGTAGTTCTTTCCATGCACCATGACATTAGTAACCTATTTAATATAATTCGGCGATGAGGCAACTGGAAAATAATGTATTCACATATATGGTCCTATAATAATATATTTTTGTCAAGACTATTCCTATTATCATGCATCCATAAATAATGTATATACAAATTGGAAAACAAGAAACTTAGCAGAAATAACTATTTAAGATATCTCAAGATATCTGAAAGAATAATTTATAAATACGTATGTCCAAACATTCAAATATTCTGGGATAATTTTAAGACCCATATTAACAACATGCTCTTTAAATGTCTTGGGTGGCAATCCCTTAGTTTTTGGACCAACAATCATCATTTGCGTGCTTATATATTCGATAGATACTCTTTGGTTTTGTACTTCTTGTTCGACAGTAAGATATTTCAATTCGATATTCTTAGTACCATTAGAATACTTGTTGTTTTCAAAAAAGAAAACAATTGCAGCTCTATCACATTGAATTTTCAGTGGCTTGGCAATATAGTCGTTAACTCCATGTTCTGAAATAAAATTTCGCAACCATACTCCTTAAACAGTGGACTCAAAGCATTCCACAAATTTAGCCTCCATGGTAGATGATGCAATAATTGATTTCTTTACACTTTTCCAGGCGATAGCTCCCCCAATAGGAAAATATAACCAAAAGTCAATTTCCTGTTATTGGAACATCCATCAAAATTTGAATCTGAATATCTAATCACCTCTAGGCGGTCTGACCTTTTAAAGATAAGCATATAATACTTCGTTCGTTGTAAGTGTCGCATATCTTTTTTGCATGTTTCGAATGTTCGATTCTTGGATTACTTTGGTATCTACCCAAAACTCCAACTGCAAAGCTGATATCTATTTTGCTACACGTCTGTGCCTACAGAAAACTTCCTACGACCAAAGCATATGGAATTCCTTCCATTTTCTTACATTCCCAATCATTTTTAGGGCATTCTATAAGACTACACTTATCACCTTTCTGAAAAAGGGCATCACTAGCGTAACGACCCAACCTAAATTTAAGGGTTAAAGAATCAACCCGATTCGGTTCGTACGTTAATTATGAAGTGTAATGAAACAACCCAAATAAAGTTTATAATATAGTTTTATTATTATTTAATGTTACTCATATTAGATTGTGATTCCAATTTTCATCAACTATGCTATGGGACCCAAGGGAAGTGCCCCCGAGGCCAAGTAAAGAAAGCTACTAATTGTAAATATAAATAACTACTTACCTCTACAACACCCTCGAAATATGAAAAAGTATAAAACTTGTCGTAACAAAAAGCAAGGACGTGAGCCAAATGCTCAGTATTCATAGCTTCTCTCCACTTTGGATCTTGTTCAGACTGTGAGTAAGTGGTAGGTTTTAGTATGTTGGAAATTGAGGCTTTAAAAGCTTTGTGAGAAGGTCAGATATTTTCATATGAAATAAAATTGGTTAAGGGATAGTGAGTACCTTTGTGCTTACTTGACATTGGTTTCAAGGAAGAGTCTTGGTGGGAAGATAAGATAGTAGTCTTGGAACATTAAAAATCACGGAGCCCAATGGAGGGTTGTCTTATTCATTTAGATAGACTAAGAGCAGGTTGAGGTGGTTCGATTTTAGGAGGTGATGAGATGATTGGAATGGTGGTGAGTGGGCATGTGATGGTTTGCGGTGAAGCATCTGACGTTTCGTAAGGGGGTGTATGAGGAGATTGCGGGTCTTGAGTGTGATCAGGTAGTGGTAAAACTGAAGTAAAAGTTTCAGCAGGGTTATAAGTATAGGGAAAAATAGATTCATGTGGAAAATAACATCTTTAATGGTGAAGAGTTGTTTGGACTCTAAATCATACACCTTAAAAGCCTTTTTTCATGAAGGAAAACCAACAAAAATGCACTTTCTAGCACGCTTATCAAATTTGTGAACATGTTGGATGTTTATGGTAAAACATTGTCAACCAAACACTTTGAGGTAATTGTAGGTAGGTGGTTTCTTGTAGAGCAATTCAAATGGCGTGTTTTTAGAAAGAAGAGGTGTAAATGTACGGTTAATAACATAGACATGTTAAACATTTTAACTAGTGAACTTAAGTGGAAAATTTTCTTGAAAATGCAAAGCTCTATCATAGTTCAGCATATGCCTATGTTTTCATTCTACAACCTGTAACACCCCGTATTTTTGACGATTTAAATAATTATGTGATTAATTATTATTATGGGAATAAGTATGCGATTAATTATTGTTGTTGGATTAATTAAATTAAAATGTGAGAAATTAATTTGTTATTAATTCGGATTTAAAATAATTATTAACTAGCGTGCCAAGGGTTAATAATTATTGTTGTGAACTATTAAATATTACTGTGTGATATGTAATATGGAATTATGATATTTGATAAATTGTCAGAAGTGAGAAATACGACATTTTGGTAATTTAAGTCTGATACGCGTGTGAGTCGTGTCGGGACTAATTGAATGGAATAAGAATAGAATTTATTTTTATTAACTCGTATGGTCATTTCGAGTGAGCCGTTGAGTCCGGGAGTATCGATCTAGTCAAAATAGTGTATCCGGGTGTTTAGTTTGGGTCCCGAGGCGATTTTAGGCCTAACCGGCACCTCGAGAGGGCATTATGGTAAATTGTATTTCTGGGCAAAATTAATGGACGAAAATTGGGATTAATTATATCAGCCAAGAAAAGTCCATTAGGGTTAATAAGTGACAGGAAGTTAGAACGACCATGGAGGGTGTGAGGGAGAACCAAATTCCAAGAGAAAAGGGTCAAATCATCCTCACCTTGCACAACCATGATCACCAACGTGTAGATCGAGAAGAGAAGAACGCGTATATATTAACATCACCAATGGATCAGAGCGTCATATTCGAGGCAAGTGTTTATTACTTGCTTTCTTGAGCAATAATCATACTCATGTTAGTGTAGGTGAATTCAATCCTTGATTTACATGTGAATTGGGTGAAAAATTGGAGGTTAAATGATGATTAGAGGTTGGGGTAATTAGTTGTTAATATTCCTTCATGTATGTAGAGGATTAATCACGAAATTTGATTATGTATCGATGAACGAATCTGGGTCGATTAGGTTCTTTAATTGAAAATTTGGAAACTAGGGTTCATATGAATTAATTTGGGGATTTTATATATTTATGATGATTTATGACGAATTAATGATCCTAGGAGGTTAGTAATGATTTATAACCTGTTAGGTGTTGATGGGTATTGATGATGAGTTGTTGAGAATCGAATCTTAGAGGTTTTTAGGTTTAAAAATGGTGAAAAACGCTGAAGTTTGGTGAAGAAGACGAACAATTCAATCTCGCGCGATCTCCCGTGAAGTGGTTCGAACGACATGTGGAAGTGGTTCGAACGACATTGGAAGTCGTTCGAACGACATGTCATTCTGGTTCGAACGACATGTCATTCTGGTTTAATTTACAAGGTGAATTTATGTGAATTTGCTTAGAGCCCAGTTTGGAGTTTATTGGTTTATTGGAGTGAGAGAAACTACCAAATAGTAAATTCAAATACGAAGGAATTTTGGGAAAAGTATATGGGAATTAATACTTTAATTATTTCAGTATAGAGAGAATGTACCTTGGAGATTACGAGAGAGATAGTAATCTAATTATTTATACTATACGTAGTAATGAGGTTAAAATACGTATGGGGAGTATATATGTAGGTTGGAGAAAATTCCTATAAATTATAAATGGATGTTTGTATGCCTATTATGTGATATTATTATTAAGAGCACTAATGGGTGATAACCCGAGGGTGCAAGAACCTTATATTTAAGGGATCTAATGAGTGATAACTCGGGGGTGCAAAAACTCTATTGTTAAGTGTACTAATGGGTGATAACCCGGGGGTACAAGGATGGCTATTGTTAAGTGTACTAATGGGTGATAACCCGGGGGTACAAGGATGACTATTGTTAGGCACGCTAATGAGTGATAACTCGGGGGTGCTGGATTATTATTGATAGGCGCATTAATGGGTGCTAACCCGGGGATGCAATATTCTATTGTTAGGTGCACTAATGGGTGATAACCCGGGGGTGCTGAATTATTATTGATAGGTTTATTAATGGGTGCTAACCCGGGGATGCATGATTTTCTGGAGATATGCACTAATGGGGCTTAGCCGGGGGTGCAAGATTAGTATATATATATATATATATATATGGACTTGTGAATATTGCTACTGTGTGAAATTAGTAGACTTGGTAATAATAATAACCATTTCATTACACCAAGTGGTCTTCACCTAAGAGTGCAGGATTAGTGTATATATATAGGGATGATGAGACTATATATATATGTATGAGTGTACTTGGGTAACTTTCTACTTTGTGAGACTAGTAGATAAAATGAAAATGAGAAGTAAAATGATCTTAGTGAATAAAAGATTAACCATTCAAACGGTGAATAATGAAATTTAGTATGTGAGATAAACTATCTGAATAGCGTATTGTATGGGCGATACGGGAATACTACTTGTGAGCATAGTTAGTATTAGTATGGTTTCTGACTAGTTAGAATGGGAGGTATAACTAGGGGGAGATTAGATGTACGTTAGGCGTGCACAATAGACGAGAGGTGAGAAACTCATGTGAGAGTTCGATAACTAACATGCGTATAAGACTTGTTTTAAGAACCAGTTTTAAATACTTGCTAAATCATTTTTACACATAGGGCTCTGACCCGTTTCTTGTATCTCTTCTCTCTTTTGCTATATATATGTATTATATCAGGTGCTCAGCCACATGAGTATCAAATTTAGAGATTTGGATTGCTTGACGTGCTGCAGCTGTTGTGGAAGCTGTAAATCCTTGCAGTAGACGCATCTATCCTTTCCATTCAGTTTCATCTAGACTTCTTGTTTAGGGCATATGTCGCCCACTTCTAGTTCTTCCATTAGAGATATTGTATTCAGTTTATTGTATGGTTTGGATTTTTGAACTGGGAGGTTTTATCCAGTCATATTTATTTCAATACTTGATTCATGTTTAGTATTTATTTACATTCCTACGTGTTAGGGGTGTTCAAAAAACTGACTGGACCGACGGACCGAACCGAACCGACCCTTTTTTTTCGGTCTTTTTTATTAATCGGTCTGGTCTCGGTTTATTTTTTTGGTGGACTGACCTAGTCAGTCCGGTCCACGGTTTACAGTTTCAAAAACCCTGTTAGGACCGACCCGGACCGACTGTATATAAAATAATATATTTTTACATATATATGTATATATATAAGATAAATAAATAGTAAAAGTATATATTTCAATATTTGATTAGTTTAAATTATAGTTTAATCCAATAGTAGTTTGTTTTAATCGCAAATTTTGATATTTTTTAGTTTTTAATGTTTGAAAAAAATAGACTCGGGTATATTTATACTATTATAAATGATGTAATTCATTAATGTGAGAACCAACGGGTTAGACCGGACCGACCCTATAAAAAACCGAACCGACTAGGGTCGGTTAACCGACATTATCGGTCCGGTCTCGGTCCATTTTTTTAGAGGACCGACCAAGTCGGTCTGGTCCAAAAAAAACCTTAAAACCGAACCGGATCGGACCGCGAACACCCCTACTATGTGTGGTGAATGGTTTATATTTTAAGACTGAATGAAAATGGATTTACTTGGTTTTATTAAATTGGAAATGTTTTGACACCTACCTTAATTTTATAATAGGTGATTAATATGTTAAAAAGTTTTTCGACAATGATGCTGAGAATGAACCAACTGAAAATCCTGTTTTAAATTGGTAGAGGACTTATCACCCTATATTTAATTGGGCGGGGTGTCACACAACCCTATTTTGTTGAGATGCTGAGACACTGAAGGTACCTATATAGAGCACACCTATGGTTTGCTTTTCGTGCTTTAGATATATAGTCCTTCATCTAGTTGAATTTGAATTGGTCCCTCCTAGAATAACCGATAAAAATCGTAGGTAAATTGCGTTTAATCAGCAATAGTTTACTCCCGTACACATAGTCTTTTTGCGCATCGTGGGTTCTTACAAGTGGTATCAGAGCTAGACTTAAAAAAAGGATATATTTTAAAAACTTTTGTCAAACTCATTTTACCTTGTTTTAATGGAAAAGTCTAGTCAGTTTCTCAGGTTAGGAAATTTGAGTGGACCTCCTATTTTCGATGGCACGAATTTTTCCTATTGGAAAATTAGAATAGTAGCATTCATTCAAGTCACATTAGGAGATGATGTTTGATATTTGATTGAAAATGGTTATAGGCACCCCACTAATCCTCTAGCATAAGGTAGCACTATCTTTAGCAAACTTCGAACATCCGAATTAAGTGCTAATCAGAAAAAGATAAGCAATTTCAATAATACGGGTAAAAATGTGATTTTCATGAGTGAGTGAAGATGAATTGAAACATATATGTCATTGCACTACTAGTAAGGTTGCTTGGGATACATTAGTTATTTCACACAAGGGTGACGATAGAGTAAAGAAATGTAAAACACAAATGTAGTTATGAATGATAATGAACCATTTGATGATTTTTTATATGCGTTTGACTGATATCATTACCCAATTGCATGCGAATGGTATTAAATATTCTGATAAAGATGTGTGTGCTCAAATTCTGAGGTCTCTTGCACCTAGATTTGATCATAAACGTTATTTCATTGAAGAGATTAATGATCCATCTCTCACACCTGAATTGTTAAGCTCTAAATTGAGAACAATGGAACTTGAATCAGCCGTTAGGAGGAATCTCACATCTTATGCTAAGAATGAGTTGAACAATACTTCTAAAGTTGCTCTTCATATACTAATAAAAATAAGTATAAGGTAGTTAAACAATAATCTGAGTCGGATGAGGACTCTAATGTGGAATCAGATGAAATTGATAAGATTGACAATCAACTTGCTGTTATGTCCTCTGAATTCAAGAAACTTTTAGAGCAAAGAAATGCTATTGCTAAGAGATGTATGCAAGTGAATAATCAATCTAGTCAGTTCACCCGGCACCATAATGGAACATCAAAGTGAACTTATAATTATGATAGTAAAACTAGTAAGGTTGATAAATCTGAATCGTCTTATCATAATTGTGGGAAACTCGATCACATTATTGTTGAGTTTTGGTCTAAGCCACAATCCAAACATCCTAAACAACACAAGGCACACATAACTAAAACTTGGGATGACTCTTCTGATTCTAAATAAGAAGATAACCTGGAAATTTTGAATCAAATTGCCTTACGTTTTTACGAGAAGTTTATGACTGTTGCGAAAATGTGTACTTAACAGGAATGACTGATTCCGAAGATGGTTCTAATTATGATGAAGTGCTTGATTTGATTGATGCTGCTAAATCTTTGTTATCTAGACAACCTTCTAAGCATGAAATAACTGCTCCGTTTGATGCTAAGCGTGTTTTATGTAATACTAAATCTGATGATAGCAACAATTCATACACGGACACTAATGAGCATGAAAATTTTGTTGGCTATGATGATTACTCAGAATTGTATGTTAGGACTTTGCAAAATAGACAAGAATTATCGAATTTTGTTAAAATGCTTAGTGAGACCTTAGAGAATCAATATAAGATCGTTTAATAAAATTCCATTGAAATGAACAATGTCAAAATTGATTTTGAAAAACAGCTACTTGATTTTAAATTTCAGATTACGACTTTAAATGAAAATTTGTCTTATTTTGAAGAAAAATATAATGAAGCGCTTTTGCAAGTTGAAAAATCCAAACAAGTTTGTGAAACAACTTTCAAAACGTGTCGTAGTCGTGATATAAAATATTTTAATCTTGACAAATTGCTTGCTGAACAACGATATAAGGGTGATACTAGAGGATTTGGAAATGAGGGTCCTCTTGAAAAAGTTGATCCAAGTAGACCAATCTTATTTGTAAAAGCACAAGAAGAAATGGTTCTTCCGTTGGAATGTAAGTTGTTTGAAAAGGATAAAGGAAAACAAGTTTTAATTGAAAGTGATTATGAAAGTGACATTAAAAATTTCATAGAGAACTTTGTAGGACCGTCTACATCAAAATATTATCCTCCCGTCAAGAGACTCTATAGACCTCCTAAACCATTTATTCGTAATGAATCTGTCAAGCATGTAGAGGAAAAATACTACCATTCAGACCTACACACTTCTAGTAAATTTTCAACTAGGTGTGATGTTTTTTGTCATCAAAACTGGGAATGCCTTGGTAATCGCAAGAAAGGTACTCATTTTAAAAGTCATAACCGAAATGTGAAGCGATTTACAAATTTTCGTAGGTAGCACACTAATAATAATTGGAATCATTTCTTCAATAAGTCTAGGCCTCATGTTAACAAGAAAATATTTTCGAAAGATAAATTTATCCTAAATTCCAAAAGGCACAAAAACTTTTGAAAACTTTGCTTATTTGGATTAGACTTATGACTTGAGACCTCAAATGGAGTTTTTAAATTCGAAGAAATTCCTAATTAATGTATGTGACGCTTACGAGAGTGAAAAAATCATTAAGTCTACTTACGAGAAGGTTAAGGACTTAAACACCACCAAACCCTTAGATTTATTCAATGATGGAGGAGGTGAGTTTAATCAAAATGGAGTTACCAAGTATTGTGACACTAATGGATATTCGTACCAGTTTAATGCTCCAAAAACTCATATACAAATTAGGGTAGTTCCTTCTATTGCTTGTGATTTTCAGCTTACTGATATGCTTTCTATGCCTTATGATAACTTTTGTTTAGAAGTAACTTCAACATTTGATTGGAGAGATTGTACTTGAATTTAGCTTGTGGTTATTCTGCACTTTGATTACTAGATCTTTGAGGTTTTGGGATAAAGGTATTTACTAATAACCGGTATCTCTTAAAGCCATATTTAATGTAGGAGATGCTTATTTTGCAGTTTATAAGCACTTACTATTTTTCTTCTTACCATTGTCTAATTTAGCCAAAATGGGGGAGAGTTGAGTACATATTCTATTCTTGTGTTGTTAATATTCTTCATAAAAATTATGTTTTACTATTTTCTGCACATTTAATTCTGTCATTTTAATATTTTGGTAGAGCAAATGCTACTAACTTGATTTCTCGACAGAAAGTGTATTTATGTTTTGCAGGTATTATCGTCGGTCGTCTTGAGTTGTGTCTTTTCTTTTCTAGGATGGGTGGGTAGTTAGACACTCTTTTGTATTGTGACACCCCGACTAATTAAATACCGGGTAGCTACTCCTTTATTAAATTAATTCAAAATGCCAAGTTGGTCCAGTTAATAGCATCACTGTCGAAAACATTTTTATGATTACTAACCACCTAGTATTTAAAAAGTAAGTGCCAAATTTTAATTTAAGTCTGATTAACATGCAACAAGTGTAATGAAGAATAATAACACCATTCACCACAATGAAGTAGAAAGAATAACCATCACATAATGAAAATAAAGTCTGGAGGAAAACTCCTCACTACAATCCCACAACTGAAATAAGTAAACTGAATACTGAAACAATACATGCCAAAGTCTGAAAGACTGAAATGGAAAGATGTCTCTAATAGAAATGGGCAACATGCCCTACAGCTGATGGATAATGACTCTGGAATCCAAATGATAGAAGCGTCTACAAGAAAATCCTTGTAGCTTCCACAAACAGCTACAGCTCGTCACCTGAATGAGTATCCTATGCATGGTGTCCTTGTGGCTGGGCACCTAAAATGGTTTTACAAGAAAAATAGATTTGAAAGCAAACGGGTCAGAGCCCGAATGTGGAGATATTTTAAAAACCTGCAAGTGCTTTAAAAACATTTAAAACATTAAATGAAAAATACATGTTAGGACGTGCACTCACGTGATATTCTCACCTCTCGTCTAACTGTGCACTCCTAACGTAAGTACCCATCTACAACGACACAAACCACTAGCTAAGTGACATCATATCTAGCTAGACTGTCATAGGTCCTACCCTTATTACTTGGTTCTATTAACATTATAACGCTTGTAATTAAATAGGTGTTTAACGTAAACTCAGATGCTCAATATGCAATATATTACTCTATCAGCTAACCCGTTATGTTTATCTCGAAACAGTACCGTAATTATATTCACAACATTTACATGAAGGTTCCCATTAATTAAGTGTATATTAATCACAACATAAATATACAATACAAGCACCCCGAGAATTAAGCTGTGGTGCACACATACCCTGCTATCCATCCCGGTACATCACGTACATAAGGATTACATATTCCGAATCTCTCAGGAATAGTTCACAGATAACAACATCACAAATAATGGAGGCGAACACAGTCACATCACATGGGTCACGCACATACCTACGCTCCCACGATCAACGGACTTATTAATATCCCAATAAGTCTTTCTATGACCTATGTTCATCAAGGTAACTAGTCTAAATCCGGGCAACACAAGGATTAGAGGGCCCTAAGCGAACGCAAACCTCCCGTGATAGCAAGTATGGTAGGTATGTCATACACACAATTCATATACCAATACTAAGTAAACACACGTCTTAGTAATCCCGTAGTTTAATTGTAGTACTATTCTTATTCTAGTACCAATATATAATATATATACAACTTATATAATCCCGGTCCATAATTACACGCGCCATAATCTATTCTCACGTCGTAGTAGACACTCACGTCTCAACCCAAACGATTCATTGATCTAAATCACTCGTATACAATTTACTTCTCATAATAACCCAAAAGTCCCAAATCTATCAATACATCATCAAAGGAATGTTAACTCTACCCTCGAACAAGTTTACGGGACTCCAAAAATCAAAACAGTCTAACAAGGCCCAGACTGCCAACTCGTTAGAAGTCTCGTTCGAACGAGACTGTTCGAACGAGATTCCACTGTCAGCTCGTTAGAAGTCTTGTTCGAACGAGGCTGTTCGAACGAGATCCAGTTCGTTCGAACGAACTGTACCTTCTAACGAGGTCTCGTTCGAACGAAGTTATCGAACGAAGTTCCCTTTCGTTAGAGGCGACTGTTCAATTCGTTAGAAGCTCGTTCGAACGAGTTCGTTCGAACGACCTGGGCAGGGGCTTCTAACGACCTACCGGTTTCGTCCCAGATTTGTCTAAATCTCATTTTTCACCATATTTAACACCTCAAGTCTCAACCAAAATTCGTCCAATCAATGTTTTAAGGTCTCCAATCATCCTAAAACATACTAAGGTCATATACTAACACCTTTTAAGTAATTAATACATCTGAAACATCATTAGATCACAAGATTCTACACTTTTCTCCAATTCTTTTCAAGAACACAAACCCTAACATTTTAAATAATGAATTAACCCAATATAAATCCGTTTTAATTTCTTCCAATCACAAGTATCATGAGAATAATCATCTACTTATCATTCTACATGCAATTCTCCTCAAGATTTTTAAGTTCTAAGTTCCAACTACATGGGTTTTCATATTTCACCAAGAACAAACATAAAATTGGAATTATATAACATGGAAAGAACATTCTCTGAAATTAAATGGAATTAAGTCACTTGCCTCGAGTTTATCTCTGATTTAGATGTTGGCTTGATGGAGCTTTTCTGCAGAATTTTCCTTTCTCTCTCTTTCCCCAAGCTTCTTCTCCAATGGTGGCTAGGGTTTGCTTTGGGAAGGTATTAGAAAACCTAATTCTAATAACCTACGTAGCTTGTTGGGTTAATATGGGTTGGTTAGTGGCTTAGTGGGTCAATTCCCAATCAGATTAAAACTCCCAATTTTTGTCACTTTTAATTCTCCAAAAATACAAAATTACTAAAATGCCCTTTATGTTGCCGGTATGGCCTAAAGATACCCCGGGACCCAAACTAAACCCCCGGCTAGTGTTTTCGGACTATCTCGAACCTTCCGGACGCGTTGGCCCATTCAAAACGACCATACGGTCAATAGAATTTAAATTCACTTTTATAATCAAAATATTACACCGTGACGCGGCGGTCTCACGCGTCTCAACAAAATTTCTTAAATGCCGTATATAAATCTCACGACAAATTTTTCATAATTCAATATTCATATAAAAACATGTATGCACATAATCAAATACCAACTCGCATCTCGTTAGTATTTTTAACCCGGATTAATTTCCAATTAATACGCATTTAATTAATTAATCCCAAAAATAAATATAGCCAAAAGTACGGGGTATTACATACTTCCCCCCTAATAACTGAATTTCGTCCCGAAATTCGAAACTAGAAAGTACCTGCTAAAAATAACTCGGGATAACGTTCGCGCATCTCATCCTCGTGCTCCCATGTGGACTCCTCGACATTGTGATGTCGCCACTGAACACGCACTAACGGAACTATCTTTGACCGCAGCTTCCTCTCACTTCGGTCCAAAATAGCAATCGGCCCCTCCTCGTAGGAGCTATCCGGCTGGAGATCGATGTCCTCCACAACAATGTGAGAATGAGCCAAATTATCTCTAAGGTATTTCCTCAGCGAGGAAATATGGAACACATCGTGAATCCGATGCAAATGTTCCGGTAACCTAAGTCTATACACAACCGGTCCGATCCGCTCAATAATAGGAAACGTCCCCACATACCTTGGTGCCAACTTCCCCTTCTTCCCGAAACGCATAATACCCTTCATAGGAGATACTCTGAGCAAAACCTGGTCCCCCACTTGGAACTCCCTGAAAAATCTCTTCGCATCAGCATAACTCTTCTGCCTGTCTTGAGCTACTCGAATGCGACTCCGAATCAACTCAATCCTTGCCGAAGTATCCTGAATCACTTCCGGCCCAAGTAGTTTGTTGTCCCCGACCTCTAACCAACATGCTGGGAAACGACAAGGCCTACCATACAATGCCTCAAACGGAGCCATGCCAATAGTAAACTGGTAGGAGTTATTATAAGCAAACTCTACCAGTGGAAGGTATTGCTTCCATCCACCCCCAAAGTCAATAATGCACATGCGTAGCATGTCCTCCAACATCTGATTTGTGCGCTCGGTCTACCCATCGGTCTGTGGATGATAAGCCGTACTCAACCGCAGTTCCGTGCCCATGGCCTCCTGGAAACTCTCCCAAAACCGTGAAACGAATATCTTGTCTCTGTCAGACACGATATTTAGGGGCACACCGTGAAGTCTCACAACCTCTGAAATGAAGAGCTGGGCATACTGTCCCGTAGTGTAGTCAGTCCTTATGGGTAAAAAGTGAGCGACTTTGGACAACCTGTCCACAATTACCCAAACGGAGTCATGACCCCTCTGCGATGTAGGCAACCCCGTGATAAAGTCCATGGATATGCTCTCCCACATCCACACCGGAATCTCCAACGGCTGTAGCAATCCTATCGGTCTCTGATGATCCACTTTTACAAGCTGACAAGTGGCGCATTTTGAAACAAACTCAGCGATATCTCTCTTCATACCGCTCCACCAATACTGGCGTCTCATGTCCTGGTACATTTTGTCCCCTCCGGGATGTACCGCAAACCGTGAGCCGTGCGACTCTGCCATCACATCGTGTCGCAATTCCTCCCCTTCCGGAACTACCAATCTCTCATTGAAGCGTAATCCCCCGTCTGAGCTGACGGTATAGGACTCGGCTCCCTCTGCTAGTAATCGAACTATCTGCTCCTGACAGAACGAGTCATTAGCCTGTGCCCGTACTACCTTCGTGACAATCTGCGGTGTAACGGTCATCACAGACATGAAAGATCGGGCCACTGCATCCTGGTGTCCCAATTCCTTCCACTTTGCCTTCCACACCGCTGCCACCTCATCTGCTGGCCTACGGCTCAACGCGTCTGCTACCACGTTAGCCTTACCTGGGTGATACTGGATATCGAACTGGTAGTCTTTCCCAAACTCAAGCCACCTACGCTGCCGCATATTCAACTCCTTCTGCGTGAACAGGTACTGTAGGGACTTGTGATCCATGAACAGTTGGAACTTCTCCCCCAAAAGATAGTGCCTCCAAATTCGTAGGGCAAATACCACTGCCGCCAACTCCAAATCATGAGTGGGGTAATTCTTCTCATGAGTCTTAAGCTTACGGGAAGCATAAGCTATGGCTTGTCTCTCCTGCTGTAATACACCTCCAAGTCCTTGCAAAGACGCGTCGGTGTAAACCAAATACTCAACTCCCGGTCTCGGCAATGCTAACACAGGTGCTGAGGTTAATTTGTCCTTCAATTCATCGAATGCCAACTGACAGGCATCACTCCAGATGTAGGGCACACCCTTACAAGTCAGATGTGTCAAAGGACCTGCTATCTCCGAGAAACCCCGAATAAACCTCCTGTAGTATCCTGCTATACCCAAGAAACTACGAATCTCCGTTGGTGTCGTGGGCTGTCCCCACTCCCTCACCGCGGATACCTTTCCCAGATCAACAGATATTCCCCGGTCGGAAATAATATGTCCCAAAAACTGGACCTCCTTCAACCAAAACCCTCACTTATCATATTTTGCATACAGCTCGTTCTGACGCAGCGTCTGCAAAACCTGCCTCAAATGCTCGGCGTGCTCCTCCTCTGTCTGAGAGTAGACCAGAATATCATCAATGAAGACAATGACAAACTGATCTAGGAAATCCCTGAACACTCTGTTCATCAAGTCCATAAACACTGCTGGAGCATTGGTTAAACCAAAAGGCATAACCCGAAACTCGTAAGAACCATATCTCGACAAGAACGCAGTCTTCGAGACATCCTCCTCCCTGATACGCAACTGATGGTATCCCGATCTCAAATCAATCTTCGAGAAGAAAGAAGCTCCTCTCAACTGGTCGAATAAGTCATCGATTCGAGGCAACGGATACTTATTCCGTATCGTGACCTTATTCAACTCTCGGTAGTCCACACACAATCTCAGTGAACCGTCCCTCTTCTTCACAAACAAAACTGGAGCGCCCCAAGGTGAGGTACTTCTGCGAATAAAGCCCTGACCTAACAGCTGCTCTATCTGATCTCGTAGCTCTCGCATCTCTGCCGGAGCCATACGGTTAATAGAATTTAAATTCACTTTTATAATCAAAATATTACACCGTGACGCGGCGGTCTCACGCGTCTCAACAAAATTTCTAAAATGCCGTATATAAATCTCACGACAAATTTTTCATAATTCAATATTCATATAAAAACATGTATGCACATAATCAAATACCAACTCGCATCTCGTTAGTATTTTTAACCCGGATTAATTTCCAATTAATACGCATTTAATTAATTAATCCCAAAAATAAATATAGCCAAAAGTACGGGGTATTACATATATGACATATTAGGAATTATTTTACCTTAGTATATCATTTGATGTACTCAAGGGTTTTGTCAAAATTAGACCAATGGGGGAGTTTGAAGGTACCTATATAAAGCACACCTAGGGTTTGCTTTCCGTGCTTTTGCTATATAGTCCTTCATCTAGTTAGATTTGAATTTTGACAAAATATTTTTGTAATTAGGATTGTGTCTCGCCTATCAACGCCAAACTCTCCTTGTTCGTCTACATCAAACGAGCTCTCGATTCAGTCCGACACTCCAAAAAAAGTAATTTTCATACTCTATGGCTCATAGGAGTTATTCTGTCACGCCGGACACGACACCACGTTGCATGTGCATATAGTTTATCATATCTTATGATTGTGATGAGTTTCGTTATAATAAATCTTTTTTGAGTTTAAAAAATTTTATATTGAAGTTTTTATAAGAATAAATATTTTCGTGAAAATAAGTTTTGACACTAAATATTTAAAAAAAACAAAGTTGCAGAAGTAATTTTTGAAGTTAAAAATATTTTGTTGAAATTGTTTTAAAATTTATTTTGAAATTTATCATTTAATATTTTTTTAAAATAAAATTTTCGAAATTATTTTCTTGTGCATACGCGTGTAATATATATATACATATATATTGTTGATTGTATAAATGCGTGTATGTTATTTTATATATGTTCGTTTATATATATATATATATATATATATATATATATAAAATAAAGAACAAGAGTGTTTTTACTATTTATAAGTTTAGAAGACATTTTTAAAGGTTGAGATTAAGCCGACCTAGACAGGAAATGAAAGGCTGAGATTGAATACACTTCTCTCGAATCTCTGATATATCAAAACAATCTCAGTTAAAAGATTTTTGTTGTCATAAAACGGACGACACAAGGACAGTTCACAAGTCTAAAAAAATACAATAAATCTTATTGAATAGATGACACAAGGATTTTTGTTGTCATAAAACGGACGGCACAAGGACAATACTAAAGATTTTTGCTTTCCACCAAACTCCAATAAAGCAAAGAATACGCATGTAGCTTCTCACTCTAATATAGCAAAGAATAATGCATACACCCAACTCTAATATTCAGTCCCCCCCCACCCCATACACGCAGACGCTTCTCTCTCTCTAGGTTTGAAAATCGTTTTTTTTGCTTATTAAATATACAACTAATGAGGTTTGAAAATCGTTTTTTTTGCCCCTTCACTCTTCCGGTGGCCGGAGCTGATCTTCTTCATACTTGTGCTGAAAAATGCATCTGAAGAGGTATGGATTAATGCATTTGTTTTTTTCCCAAAAAAATGATTTTTTTTTTAAAAATGCTTCATCTTCCCCATTTTAGTCTATTTAACTATGATGTCTTCAATGCTTTTGAAGAGGAAATGTTTTACGCATTGCCCCTGTTTGGTTAAGTGCATTTGTTTTTTGCATCAAAAATTAATTTTTAGAAAAAGGCTTCGTTTTCCCCATTTTAATCTTCTTTAACTGTGATGTCTTCAATGGTTTTGAAGAAGGCTCAATACATTTCCCCGGTTCTTTATTTAATATGGTTCATGAACAAGAAAATAATGATGTATGCATTCTCTCCATCTCTCTCACTCTGATTTGAATTTTATTGTTATGCTTTGTTTTACAAATTCTTTTTTTTCAGATTGACAAACTATTCAGGTTTGTTGGATTCGAATTTTGACATCTCAGCTATTGGGATTCAAATTAAATTTAGAGCTTATTTAAATATTTTTTTGGATGTCTTGAAGTACCAAATCTGTAGATATAAAGGATTTCGTTGTTGATTTATCTTTTGGTTTACCCTACATTTGATATTTTTCTATTTATTAACGCGTTTTTTTATCGGTTCTCTAATGCATTTTTAGTGATCATATTTAGGATTTTTCTTCTTGGTTTTTATTTTTTCCTATTTCTGTTAATATGCATTATATGGTTACATGAGTTGGTAATTTTGGCCCCTGTAAAGTGGAGTTGAGAAAGGTATTTGAATTTGACTAAATGTTTTATAGGTCATTTACTTCACATGCTCTAATTTTTACTTCACATGCTCTAATTTTTGTAAAGTCATTTATACTCAATGTTTTATAGGTTTTTATGTTTTTTATTCTGCAAGGAAAGGTTGTTTCCTCCTAAAGAAAGAGGATGATAGCAGAATTTTGGGAATCTTAGTAGAAATCTGATCAGCATGAGGTAAATCCAAAGTTTTATTTCCGTTATTTTAAATTGTAAATCTTATTTCTCTTTTATTGTCCATATCCCTTTAGGATGTGATTTTATTTGTACTTTACATCTGAAACAAACCATATTTAGTATATGACTATGTGTTTATTTTTAATGTGGTTATGCTTGATACCATTTATGTTATTTTTTATAAGTGATAATATATTAATTGTGATTTAAGTAACTCTTATGAACTCTTATGGTGCTTAAGTAACTTTCACCATTGTGCCATTGACAAGGGTTATAATTTCTCTTTATCTCTCACTATTTTTTAACCTCATTTTTCAGTAACTATACTGGACTGTTAGGATATTTGAGTTGGCTTGAAGATGTTCAATGTCAAGGTAAAAAATATAGGTATCCATCTTCTTTTTTTCTCTCTAAGTTATATTTCAAGCTTCCTTTTCATTATTTTTACTGAATATGGGTTTAATAGGTTTTGGACTATACTGCTTTTCCATCAACTTTTGTGTGTTGTCATGGCAACTCGGCCTTTACGGACTTCGACATGTGTAACTTACAACAACAATGACATAATCAAGTTTATGATGTTTATATATGATTTTTTCCGTTATTTTAAATTTCTGGTGGGTTCCTCTGCTCAAATTCATATGGCATTCGTACCTTTATTTAAAAAATCTATAAATGTCCTTAATATGAAGTTAAGGTGTTCGACAAATGTATTTTTATTGTATTTTCATGGTTGATCTGCTCTGCAACATCTGATCTGCGCAGCAATACCTGATCTGCAACATTATACATACAAATGTATTTTCATGGCTGGTCGGCCTTAGGGTAACGTTGCCGGAGGTCGGTGACCATTAAACATACAGTCCCACACATCGGCAACTCGCGATAAGTACATCCAGTCCCACACATCAACGACTGTTTAGAGTGTTATATCCATTTCTCTCTTTCAATTTTAGTGTTCGCTGACAAGTAAGTGTTTGCTCATTTACACTCTTAAAATAACAAAAAAAATACAATTTTACGGATGTTCCGTTATTACAGATGTTTCATTTTTTTTAAGTTGGCAGATTTTCTATATAATGAAATTTATCCTCTATTTTTGTGGCTAGAGTTCAGTGCAAGGTTGTAGTCCCTTTGTCCCAGATGCAACTACCTCGGCAACAGGTTTCATAGTCAAGGTTGCAGTTTCTTTCATGTTCTTTCACCATACATATACATTTAAAAAGTCAGTAACTCTTATGCCGTTACACAATTATTTGTTATACTTTTTGTATAATGATTAGTGGTACACTTGATAGTGCCACTTTAAATTATAGCCAAAATTATACTTTCACTTTAAATTATACTTTCAGTTTAAATTAGATCAATCATAGCCAAAATTATACTTTCACAATTATTTTTTTATACCAAGTCAGTTTCATTTTGCAGCAAAGAATGTTCATGGAAATGGATACCAGATTATGAATTAACTGAATGTCATCTAGATGATTGTGTTCGAAATTTTAGACTCGATAATTTTGGCTATGATCATTTTTCTTGCCGGGTATCGAAATTTCAGACTCAATAAATGCCGTGTATCGATCCTTTTTCTTGCGAGATTTGTGGTTTGATGCCATCCAGTTTTGCACATATGAGTAGCTTTGGATTTCAATGATGTCGAGAATGATTTAATCGGTGCTTTTGCTGGCACAATCACAACCCATCTATATTAAGAAAAGTGTTTGATGGTTTGTAGCTGTGTTTTCTGATTCATATCTTTTAATCAGCTCACGCGTCTAACACACCCATGCCTATACCAATCAATTTTCTATACTCCGTGCCCATCTCAATCAATTTTCTATACCAGTATCTATGGTCTCTCCCCTTTAATAGTCACATGTTTCAATGTGGTTTTTGGTATTTTTTACTTATTGAACATATGGTTTTCAATTTTTATTTCTAATGTTGGTTTGTGAAATTCCATGTTTCGGGTTACATTTGTTTCTAACGTAGTTATGCTTGCAACAACTGCCATCAACACTTGCTCTGTTCACCTAATAAAAGGCTTTTGGTTATGAAGGTTCTGCATTCCATACGATGTTTGTACAAAATCCCCTGTTAGAGATGTGGATTTTGGTTTCTTAAAGTTAATGTGATAAAGCCCTTGTATAAAGTTATTATTTTGTTAAAATGGTTCCAAGAATTCTTTTGTTAGGACTAAAACACATATCAATATATGGTGATGTGTACACATTTGGGATCCTCATTTTGGAACTGTACACTGGGAAGAGACCAACTGTTCACTGTACACATTCGGACCATTATTTTTAAGACTAAAATAAACTACAGATGAACATGTTATAAGTAGCAGGACCATGATTGAAGTAGCAGGACCAGAGGGACTGCATAATAGGAGTAATAGCAGGCATCACTTTGATGTCATGAACATCAACAATCATGTGCCAAAACGAAATCTCAATGGACAAAAGAAGGAGCAATCACAATAGGTTATTCTTTTACATTCCTTTTAAGGTAATTTACGACATTAAATGTAATCTAGAACGTGCTTAGTTGTTTGGGAGTCCTCTAGGCTATGGGTGTCTTTAGTGCAACACAGTTAGGCATTTACAGTCTTGGTTTTGAAAAAGACTGGCACAAATTTTGTTAGTTTATGGATATTTTGCAATTATATTGCTGGAAAAAAATAAATTTTCAATACCTCATCGATGATTATTTATTTTTTTGCAATGTTCCAGGCTTGGTTTGGATCTTTTAATGGCAGCAATGCATTTTGTTTGTTTCTCTTTATAATCTTGAGTAGGTTGAAGTGTGGGACTAGAATGAATGACCTCTAGCAAGTAAGGGTCGACAGATCAAGTTGGGCCATTATGAGAGTATTGGGGAGTTTTAAGGCAGGGCCTTGCTCAAGTGTAACCAACCGACCGTTGGAAGAACCACAATACTACTTCGCGCGTACCTCAAGTAGGTCCAAGTGGTAAACCTCTTTCTCAACTGTTCTCATTATCATTCATGTGTTCTTTTTTGAATAGTTAAAAAGTCAAACTGAAAGCAAACATGCTTACTGAAATAATTCCTTTACATTATATATCCTGGGCAAACAATTACAACTTATAAAATAACAAGCTGTAAAAAATAAGTTGCAACGGAAATGTATTTTCATGACAAATATATATATATATATATATATATATATATTAAAATTTTTGTTAAAGACCAAGAAAGCATAAAATTCAATTATACACAAGTTGTATATATATTATAAAAGTTAAAGAACAAAGTTGGAATTTTATTTCAAAATGGAGTTCCTAACAAATTTTGTGGAGTGCCAATAGCCCCTCCCTTTTTTTATCATGGCATTTGACGTGTTATATTTGTTGTCTTAAGAGATGACTAGACTTGACCTCTCGGACTCTTATATATTTGACCGAAATATAATTGTGACTAGACCTTAGCAGCTACAACCTCATGTTCCCCATGCCTTAGCTTTTAGAGTTTTGACCGCCCCTTGTTTTATAACAACCAACCCATGGTATTAATATTTGAGGGAAAACATTTTTGGGAAGTTTCTTTTTAAAACGACGTCACAGCTGGCATTTTTGTTATTCTTTTAATAAAAAAAATCGACCTGGCCTCTATTGTTTAACAGTTGAGTGGCCTTTCATGCGTGGCTTATATATATATATACAAGCGAAATGCTTGTGCCTGAAGGCACGACGAAAATTTTCAAAGTACGTAGTCGCAAAATAATAAAAAATTTCAAAGTTCGTAAATGCAAAGCGGCAAAAATTTCTTTACCCCACAAAACAAAGTGTAACTTTTTAAAAATTGTCCATAATCTTGGTTGTTTATGAGACTATCCATTATGCTTAACAAATAACAAATAGTCCAATAATATTCAAATAATTTAAATTCATTAAATAAATTCATATATTACATGAAAAATATATTGCTTCGATCCGTTCTATAATGCTTGTGTATTAGTTATTTTGGTCAAGTTCATTTTTACTTTAAAAAAATTTTGTTTTGTAGCATTTTTAATCGGGTTGGTTGTCACATGGGGTTGAGTTTCAGAAAAATTATTGTTTAATATTTTAAATTAATTAACATTACTTTCTATAAAGCATTGGGGTTCAATTCAAACAACATCTTTAGGGTGTACGCGTGAGGCTCCAAATAAAAAATATATACATCCGAAATGAAATCTCTGATATGAAAAAATGTATATATGAAATGAAAAGAAGCTGATGTGATGTAAAGGCCAAATTCAACCTAGGCACCTAATGAGTTTTTGCTAGGCTGCTAAACCATGAAGTTTGAATAGACAAACTTGGTCAAATTTTGACATCTTAGTTAGGTTAAATGACTCGCCTACAAAAGTTACCCATAAACTACATAAACAAAAGGTATTTATTATTCTCACCTACACACCATATTTAAACTTTGCAAATAAAATTAACACCTTATAGTGGCCAACCATATCACTGTAATACTAATTTAGGAAGGTATGATTATTTACATTTTATATCACGAAATATGTTATTCTTAAATCAACTTTTTTGCAAACCTATGTAGCATTCTTCACATCCACAATAACTTTAGAATTTTATTTATTTAGTCATTTATCAATCGCTGACTGTCATTTCAACATTTACATCCCACGAAAGACAACTGTCAAATTAGGTAAGCTCAAAATTGAAAAGGAAATCAAATTGGTCTCCAAGTACTAATTATAAAATAAAAGGTTTATAAAATACTTCAAAAGTTAACCGGCATGAAAAGTTTGAAAAAAATACAAATAATATATATAAAGATTTACAAAAGAAAATTATAATCATAAAAAATTTCATTACAACATAATTTATTGAAAGTAGAAAAAAAATTTAAACAATTTAAAAACCTTAATTTCCAACCCACCCAAGCTTCCCATCTGTTGAAACCCACTTGTGATTTTGTCGGCTAGGGAGTTTACCCACCTGCTCACCAACTTCAATGCTCCATCATCAACATGCAAACTTCTAAAAAAAACATCCATGTTCATCTACTCGTTTCTGGCCCTCTCTTCAATAAGCATTTACACCTATAAATTTTCCCATTCGATAGATGAAAACATATTAATAGTGGATAAAACATACCATTTTGAAGCTCCAAAATTCAGAACAAAGAAAAATCGCTTTCACTAAAAATATATACCCTAAGGTCCAAGAAAGCTTAAATCTGAAAGAAAAAATTACATGCCTTTTCCAATGAAAAAGGTGCTCCATTTCAGTCCTGAAAAAAAAACACAAACACAAAAAGGTGAAAGAAAGTGAGGGCCAGGAAAAAAATGGTAAAGTAATGGTGAATATAGATAAAATACCATTAAATCCGTGTACCCAAAACTTCTACCATCCGTAAAAAATACCGTGAAACCCACATACCCAAAACCATAATCTTTGTAAAAAAAAATGAAAAAGAAAGAGAGATTGACAAAACCAAACCCAGATTCAACCTCTGACCCCTCACCCATTACTAAAACCAAACCACACAGAAAATCAAGTTTTAGAACAAAACTTGATTTGAAAAACAAACCCAATTTTCCGTCTCTTTATCTATTTGGGTCTCAGAAAATCCAACTTTAGAACAAAACCCGACTTGAAAAGAAAAAAAAAACGGAACCAAAACATACAAAAACAGAGCCGAGCCAAACCCCCAAAACTCGAACCATCAATAGTTACAAAAAAAAAATCAGGCTCGAGGTGGTAGCTGTAGCTGTGCGCAAGAGAGGGACACAACTCAAACCCCGTGACCAAGGGAGACATACCCGGTTAGAAAGAAGTGGTGTTGTTGCCTCCGATGATTTTGAACTGAAGGTTTGCCTCTGATGATTTTGGCCAGGGTCGAGGTCAAATCTAAACCCGAAAGTTTGTTAGAGGTGTTGCTTGGACTTTGGTTGGTCGGAGGTGTTCTCTGAGATTTGGCCAGGGTCGGGGTCAGATCTAAACCCGAAAGTTTATTGGAGGTGTTGTTTGGACTTTGGTTCATCGGAGATTTCGGTGCTCGGAGGTGTTCTCTGAGATTTGGGTGGTGAGAGATGTTTGGTGTGATTGTGGGTGAAAAGGGATTGTTCTTGGTTGTGGTTGCCAAGATAGAGAGAGAAGAGAGAGTGGGGGGATTTTGACGATGCAAAGTGGTTTTTTCAAATTAAAGTTCAGTACTTTCCGTAATTGATGGGTTTTGACAACAGATAGTGGTAGTCATTGAGCCTTGTGCACGGTACAATCTGAGAGCCTTGTGAATCTCCTAAAGTTGCCACCTCACAATGGATACACTCCTACGTGGCACAATCCCACATCATTAGATCGTCCAAAAAAATGTGATCTCAACCGTTAATTTTTTGGAACAGTAAAACACCCCCCTCTCATATATATATATATATAATCATACACATACATTAATATCAATATAATATATGAAGAACACGCAATTAGCTAAGGGCCAAACATAAGAACAACTATGGGATATATATATATATATCGGATAAAACAACGAATAACCATTATTCGTTGTTTTATTCGATATATATATATATATATATATATATATATATATATATATATATCTTCCTCTATATCTCATAGCTGTTCTTATGTTTGGCCCTTAGCTAATTGCGTGTTCTTCATATATTATATTGATATTAATGTATATATTAATATATATACATTAATATCAATATAATATATGAAGAACACGCAATTAGCTAAGGGCCAAACATAAGAACAGCTATGGGATATAGATGAAGATATATCCATATAATATGGAGCCATATGGTTATGGCAAAAAGACATGTATGATATTTTTGACATTTCATGCCCATGCATGAAATGTCATGCTAAAAGGTGTTTTTTTTTATTTATTTTTTTAATAAATAGATATGGATTTTTTTTAACTATTTTTTTTTTCTTTCTTCTTTTTATTTTTTTATGGATTGGGTTTTTTTATCACGGGGGCAAATTTATCGCCGTGCCCTCGGCACGGGTATTCGCTAGTATATATATATACACACTAGCGTATGCTCGTGCCTGAAGGCACGACAAAATTTTTCAAAGTACGTAATCGCGAAACGACGACAATTTTTCAAAGTACGTTATAGCGAAACGCAAAAATTTCGAAGTGTAATTTTAAAACAATGTCAAATAGTCCAATAACATTCAAATAGTCTATATTCATCATATAAATTCACATATAATACGAAATATACAATATTCATCCATCGAATTCACATTGTCTCAAAAAAAATAAAGTGTGAGATTTTAAAAAAAATTGAGCATAATCTCCTTTGTTTATGAAACTATTCACCCTGCTTAACAAATAACAAATAGTCCAACATCCAAATTGTCTAAATTCTTCAAACAAATTCACATATAAAGTGAAATATACAATATTCACCAATGAAATTAACTTTGTCTCAAAAAAACAAAGTGTCAATTTTTTTTAAAAATTGGGCGTAGTCTCCTTTATTTATTGGACTATCTACCCTATTTAAGAGGTAACAACAAATCCAATAAATTAAAAAAAAATCCCAAATTCAGAGATGGGAGGTAGAAGTTAGCGAAAGGAGAATATGTGGGACTTCCTCAAAATGCCTGTGCCATGGTGCTTCCGGATTAGGTGCTACCACTGATGTCTTTCCATCCTACTTCCCATCTCTGGCCATTATCATATTTGGTCTACAAATAAAACAAATAACAATATTAGGAAAAAGGAACTATTTGAACAGATGTATTACACCCAAGAAGTGTTATTGCATCTATTCTAAACCACAAACCTCTATAAAATAGAACTTAAAATAAAGATATACATAAACGAAAATCTAAAACACTAAATATGAGCTGTGAAAATAGTTAAAAAAGTACATTGAATATTAATCGAGCTCATATTTATAGATCAAAACAGAATGGGATATCTTTAATGGCTTGCGCGTGTATGCGTGTGTGCGTGTGTGAGTGGGGAAGGGGGGAGGGGACAGGTAGGGGGCGCATGTCTGCGTGTGTGTGTGTGTTTGTGCGCGTGTGTGAGTGGGGAAGGGGGGAGGGGATGGGGTAGGAGGCGCATGTGTGCGTGTATGCATATATGCAGTGCGAGTGTGTGTGTATGCATATATGCAGTGCGAGTGTGTGTGTGTGTGTGTGAGTGTGCGTGTGTGTGTTTGTGTGTGAGTGGGAAAGAGGGGAGGGGACGGGCAGGGGGCGAGTGGGTGCATGTTTGTGTGTGTGTGGGGAGGGGGGAGGGGGCGCATGTGTGCATGTGTGAGTTTGTGTGCGCGTGTGTGCGTGTGTGAGTGGGGAAGGGGAGGCGACGGGGCAGGGGGTGCGTGTGTGTGTGTGCTCGTGTGCACATGTATGCATATATGCAATTCGCGCGTGTGTGTTTGTGTGCGCGTGTGTGCGTGTGTGAGTGGGGTAGGGGGAGGGGACGGGCAGGGGGCGTGTGTGTGCATGTGTGCGTGTTTGTATGTGTGTTTGTGTGCGCGTGTGTGCGTGTGTAAGTGGGTAAGGGGGGAGAGGATAGGGCAAGGGGCGCATGTGTGCGTGTATGCATATATGCAGTGCGAGTGTGTGCGTGTGGGCGCGTGTGAGTAGGGGGAGGGGACGGGCAGGGGGTGCGTGTGTTTGTGTTTGTGTTTGTTTTTGTGCGCGTGTGAGTGGGGAAGGGGGAGGGCACGGGGCAGGGGGCGCGTGTGTGCATGTGCGCGTGTTTTTGTGTGTGTGTGTTTGTGTACGTGTGTGAGTAGGGAAGGGGGATGGGACGGGGCAGGGGGCGCGTGTGTGCTTCTATGCATATATGCAATCTTCATATATGTAGTGTATGTATGCATATGCATATATTCCTGTGCATATATGCAGTGCGAGTGTGTGCGTGTGTGCGTAATCTTCATTTTTACCCCCAACAAAGGAACATATCAAGCCAAAGAATATCATTAGTAATATGGTATAAAACACGCCCATTTTTTAGCGCCCTACAACACCTTCGAGTTCATGATCAAATGCAAGATTTTCCCAATAGGCATTTAATTGAATAGTTATCAAATATTATTACTAATATTGTGTTCATTTGATTCTTAAATGCAACCAAGAAAAAACTGTCCTAATTATAGTTATACATTTGTGAGATCTTACAAAAAATAAATCAAGATCTTACAAACCATCAATATGAAACTAACCGAATTCTATAAGTTCAACAAATTCTATCGGTGAAATCAAAATTAATAAAAATTCACATTAAACACTGTTGTTGGCACCTATTGCGGGTACTTGTGGCAGCAGCCATGGAAAGCAGCAGCTTGGGGTTGAGATTTTTGTACTTATGGTTGTGTGTATGTTGGTACTTTTGGGCATAACCAGGGTTATATTGTTGTCCTTGAACTTGTGCAGCTCGTGGATAACCTTGGCAATTCGTTTTGTGCACTTTGAGAGGCACTCATCACTAATGGGAAAGATTAGAGAACCCCTCCAGATTTAGCGAGCTTTATTTTGTCTGAAACTAATTGATCATATTCTGGCCGCTTCTTGATATGGCTGGGCTGCTATTGTATATGGCTGGGAAGGTATTGTATATGGCCAAGTTGAATCAAAACACTATATCACGGTTATTACTGTATATATAGTAACTTGGTGATTTAGCTGTGCAAGGTACATACATATAGCCATATATAGTACTGTATATATACACAACTCATATGCAAGGTACTATATATATAGCAACTTGGTGAATTAGTTATTGTACTGTATATAGCCGCGTTGCTGTTGTATATGGCCGTGCAAGGTAGCATCTAAACATAATATGAAACCAAAAAAATAGAACCTTTGAATGGAGTGTACGGATATTCTACATCCCTTTACGGATCTGCTATAGCCCACTGCAGATCTGTTACAACAGATTGCGTTCGACTGCGAATCTGTTAGTTTTTAGTATTTAGAACATATTCCCAATTTCAAGAATGAATTAAAGATATCATCATGTACGTATAAAGACACCCTTACAATCTCTGGGGTAATAAGACATTTCTCAAACATCTTAAAGAATTTTATAAAAACTTTTGCAAGTGAAAGGAACCCCTTGTAAATTACTAACTTACATTAGTAGAGGTATAAATAAATTGATATAAAGAAGGAACAACTATAAAGAAGGCCACTTTAGGTTGGGATTTTCGGGATAGGTTTATATATTAGGGCACTACATATCAGTTAAGTGACCACATCAAGGATATGTACACATTTCACTCTCCAAAGCAACACAATCAATGCACAAAAGATGCTTATATGGCATAATGGAAGGTAACCAGCACCATTCTTTGCACCTAATTAAAAACATATAAAGAAAATCACTAATTATAATACAGTCTTTATACTAGTTATTACCAAATCCATTATTATAATGAAACAGCGAGTAATAGAGAACTCTACCAATAAGAATTTCATCATTTGCTATTCAATTGTACTGTATATAGCTGATGTTTCCATAACCATAGGCCATGTAGCACCTATCATATGAGCACGACTAACACCTCTTCCTTCGTTTATACTGGCAAAGTTACAATCAATATAATCAAGTATGTGCATTTTATAAGAAGGAAGCACAATCATTTTCCCCACGAAAAATTCCAAATTTTGGACTAAATATGAGTACATATAGTACATATCAAGTTGCCAACATAATAGTGAATTAATTCTAATGATCTAAATCTTCCGATGGCAGGAGAAAGATACATTTTTTAAGGAAAATAACAGGTTTTCTTTGAGAAGAATGGTAAATATACGAAGTAATTAATGAAAATGTCTGATCCCTATGATATATGTCTCTGATGAAACATAATTCAAAGTGGTCTCTTACCTTTTGTCCAAGATTAGTTCCATTACAAATTCGTGTGTTACAAAGCTCAAATCAAGACCTAATGATGTACTTCCATCCATCAGAAGAGACATGTAAAAGATCGAATTACCACTTTAATTCCATAGTAAAAAAACAAAGAAGATCAAAAGTTACCCACTTGGCTTGGCTTACTGCTGCGAATCGCTGACTCGAGGGAGAGACTCGAGAGAGATGAGGGGCGTTGCAGGAAGGGGCGGAGGAGGAGGGGTACTGGCAGGGGCACTGGTATGGGGCGAGCAACACTGTCGCAATTAGGCCGGTTGCCTGTGCTTGACTTGGCCCCACAATTGTGTTGCGATTGCGCTGGTTGCATGCTGTGATTACGCTGCTGTAGTAGCACCACATCTGCCCCTGTGCTTGCCTGAAAATTAAAGGATGTCAATCTTTTCTATAGTCCGTCATCTTTGTAATATTCATATAAAAATGGTTGTCTCCATATCCGTGTTTATAGACTCGGGAATGGTCATCAACCACGGGTATGGGTTTAATATCGTTGTCCCAACTTCCACCGGAGTTCCCTTGCCCTCCTCTAAAATGAGAAGTAGAGTATCCACGAAAAAATACCCTTGTACGACTTGTGTTTATATTTGCATCAATCCATTGAAGCCATGTTCTCAAGGCCCTTGTATATGCCTCTACCATTTCTAGTCTCTTATACACATGATTGACTTGTAGTCTCTTATACACGTGATTGAGTTTTAGTCTCTTACTGGTTGAATATGCTATTATCCTATAGTAATGCTTATTTTAATTTGGTATTGTCAGCAAATTCTTAGGTAGAATGATGCCTAGCAACTATTTTTCTTTGTAACACAAATAAAACACTCCCCAACACTACTACCTTAGAAAGTCATGAGCCATAATATCCTCAAATTTGGTAAGGGAACCTTCCTTCCCTTGGATCTTCAAATAGTCAACCCTCTCCCGATCGGCAACACTGAGGCCGAGGTCTAACTTGGTTAACATGGATGGATTGACCCAGTCACAGGGAACTCTAGGCTCATCCTAACTGGGTCAACATCGGCTGAAAATTCCCAAGCCCTAAAAATAAAGAAAAACCTAGGCTTACAAGAATGATCTGCCAGGAGTTTAGTGATAGTTGGGAGGTAGAAAGTCCTAGGCTAGATAGAATGGCCCAAATAGAAGGATGCATCGATAGTCTGATGCCGATCTTGAACATCTATTCATAAACAACGACTTCCCCTTCTCGGCCATCATATATTCTCTCTTCCTCATCAGGGACAGGCATGACTGCATCAGGTTTAATTCCGTATAGATGTGTCCAAAGCAGCAAATCCACTTCTTTGATAGAAGATTGAAAGGTTGCAACATAAGAGTAATTTAATGGCTCTTCAGCCTCTCAGTCTTTGTCCTCTGAGTTCTCATCCTCACAAGGAGCCCTATCTGGAAACCTCTCCTGATACTCACTCCCAGTCATGGCACTGAGAGGGATGGAAGTTTGAGGAATAACAACATTGACTCTCGGCTTCATAGGGCGTGGGATGATTTCAATCGAAGAATCCTCCCCACTAGAAGACCCATCATCCACAATCTGGACTAAAGAGTCATCTCAACTAAAGAACTCATCCTGGCTAGAAGATGATGTTCTAGATGATCTCTCGGATGCCTCAAGTCTCACAGGGCATGTGGTTAATACCCTCATAGCATCTTCAAATGAATCTTTACTATTGATCGAAGCAGAGGACAAGTTAGTCATCTTGTCTCTAACAACCTCAGAGGAAGAGGGAGAAATAGTCTTTAATAGAGCAAGAAATATAGGATGAATGAAATGAGGGTCGAATCTATGTCTTGCCTTGGCCTTTTCCTCTATCCTACGTATCTCTTGGAAGTATCTCTCCCTAAGTGGGTGGGGGTACTCTTCTGCTAACTCGTAGCGAGTCTTTAACTTCCAAGAGGCCGAGCTTAAACTTAAGTAACAAGAGGCTAAAGGTTTAAGGGACACAAACAGTTTTAATTTTGACCAATGTTGGCTCAAAGATTGAAATGAGCATCTGAATCATTTTTGACCTAAGAACAAATGAAGAATAGTTACACTAAAGTTCTACTAGCGACTAATTTAGTGGGAAAATATGTCTGGAAAAAGTATGGAAGCTTAAACACAGTTGTCTAACTCCTAAAACCACCTAAACACTACCTAAAGTCAGCCCTAGAACCACCAGTTAGGGGTTTCAAAAAAAAAAACTATACCCCGCCGAAAAATATGAAAATTCAGAACCATCAAAGAACAAAGGCTAAAGCTTTAAATGGTAGTGGAGGAAGTTACCTAAGAAGGAAATAAGAACGAATAAGCGATGTGAACCCAAAAATCTCACCTGAAAATTCCTGAGTTAGAGGAGCGAGAGACTAGTTCTAGAGAAAGAACGGACTTGCGTGAGAAGAAGAATGTGTGGAAAGATAAAAATGGTTTTTAAACCATTGAAATACTTGTTATGATTGTTCCCAAATTCCATGGAGGTCATCATTAGGGAATAACTCCCTAGGGCACACTTACAACCATCATTCTTGAGCCAAATGCCTTTGGACACAATAGCTGCCAAGTGTCACCCAAGTCCCTCAATCAAATGCACCAGACCTGGTATTTGAAGAGATGACTCATTAATGTTTGCATATAGATGCTTTATCCCTCAGTCTCCCAACCACATAGAAGACTAAGGGCTTGGGGTAATTGATATATCAAGTATAGCCTCGTCCACAAGGTGCACTAACTCGACCAAGGCCGACCAGTACAAGGGTGCTCAACAGAGTAAGTTATGACTAGACTTGTGACTCAACATGATATGCCTAGTCCTTATCCACTGTAGGTCACTTGTTGCCTCATCCTCGGTTGAGGACAAAATCAACGACGTAACTAACGCACCATGAATATAGTACCCTCATTTGACATCTCATCAATACAAGGGCCGACTAAAGAGAGCACGACATAATATGCCATATCCTTAGTGTACCCAGCTTGAAACCTCAGCCTCGTCCTTACCTGGATAGTTGACAAATAGATATCTAGCAAAGCTCATGGATGGGGTAACGCGTGGGAGAGTGAACGTGGGATTTGGATCCCACATGGACCAAACCGTTATAACAATATCACCCTTAAACGTAAGGGAATATTTATTCATCATGATCTACACGTGATAGTGACAAATGGCTCATACACACAGTGGAGTAGGCCTAGATATGCTGAACCACATATATACTGCCTTATCTCCTCTTTGCCTCACTTCCTTCTACATTTGCATATCTATTTATACTTTATGGATATACTAGATTGAGCTTGCTTATTTACACTGATTTGTTTATACCATTTCTGGTATCATCAAAAAGCACCTCAAATATCAACATGTATTAAATAAAATGATTTCTTAGTATTAAAGGAACTATAACAAAATGGAAGTCGCATCTATTTTACCAATGGCAAAATATCACAAACTTTAATAAAATCATGATTAATGCTAGAATTGTAATCAACTAAACATTTCATAGGCAAACTAAAAGGGTGACTGAGTCATTGGTGCTAAATATTAGAATGATTTTCCATATGATTGACTCAAGGGGTTGGCTTAATTTTTTTTGTGACTGATTATAATGCCTCCCCAAACCAACTGTCTTCTTCATTGCCAAGTCATGTAAAATACAAATGTCAAGAACAAAAGTATTAATACAATCCAATTCCCTTGTCATTTTGCTTACGAAAAGTAGGTTAACTGAAAAGAAAGGGACACAAAAGGCCCCTGACAGATTTATTTTTGTCTTCAAATTTAGCATGCTTGCTTCTTTTGTGTTGTCCATTTGACCGTTTGGTAATGAAACTGAAAAATGAGGTGTTTTGTGTATATTTTGTAGTAGGTTTGATGAAGAAACTACATGGTTAGTGGCTCCATTATCAGAGATCCATCTTGTTGATTTTATTGATTGTAAATGAAAAGAAAGGTGTTGATATGTACCCGGGCCTGCTAAATTTCTTGTAAGTTGTTTATTATCATCTTGAAGAAGGGAAATTTGTTGCTGGTACTTATCTGTATTGAAAATCAATTGTTGACCTTTTAGTTCAGTGTTATGTGTAGCTAGTCCATGTTGCGTATTACCCTTGTCATTCCTTTTGTGAAATTTTTGTCCTGGAGGGAACTCATTCAGATAGAAACATCTATATATTGCGTGGTTGTACCTTTTATAATGATCATAGTGTAGATTTTGTTTACTTATTTGTTGAAAATTCTTCCTTGTATTAGCAACCATCTCTCATTATTGATAAGTCACATTGTTTTTCTTATTGTAAATTCATGTAATAGACCTTTTCAATAGATGGAAGAGGTTGCAAAAGTAAAATTATTCCTCTTACTGTATAATATGTGTCATTTAGGCCCATGAGGAATTTCATCACCTTGATTTTTTGATCTTTTTCTCCTGTCTTCTTTGTTCCTCCACATATGCATATTGGCAGGTCGTAGTATGACGAGAGCTCATCCCACAATCCCTTTAACTCTGGGAAGTATGCAAAAATTATCATGTTACTTTGATGAAAAGATGATTTGTCTATTTTGATTTGAAACACCCTAGGTGCATTGTTTTGTTAGAATCTCTTTTTGGAGATCACTCCAAACTTTGGCTGCAGATTTAGTGTATAAAACGCTGTGAGGGAGAGTTTTATCAATTGAGTTTAAGATCTAAGAAAGTACCATGTCATTACATTTTTTCCACGATTCAAAGACTGAGTTATTTGATGAATTGTATGCATGATTATATAATATCGTTAACTCTAGTTTAAATTTGGGTGAGAATTTCTAGGACGAGAGTCATGAAAAATATTTTGAAATCCCTTATGTAGCAATTTATCCCTAATTTTACTGTCCTTGATTCGTTATTATTTTTGGATACCCTTAGGTTAAAAGAACTCATATGAAAACTTCAAATATATGATATCAGCAAGCTATGCAAACTTGTTAAACCAAAAGGAAAAAATATTGAATTAATAGTTTAAGATAAAAGAAAGATGATGTCTCTTCAGACTTTGAATATAATTTTGACTTTGATGATCTTGCCCTTTTTGCAAAACAATTTAGAAAATTTCTCCCACTAAGAAAAGGAAATACTTCTAAAGAAACGAAAGTTCTGAGAAAGATGAAAGGTCTAAGTCGAGTAAGAAAAGTTTTGAAAAAGATAAAGGAGAGTACCCTAAGAAAAATGAGTAGAGATGTTATGAGTGTGAGTGTTAGGGTCACAAAGCTCATAAGTGTGCTACGAGGTTAAATAGATAGAGAAAGGGGAAATATTCCTTCAATACCACCCTCAGTGATAGCTATGTCGAGTAAGTGGATTCTAGGGTCAAATCACTGCACGAACTTCAATTCACCACGTTCATAGCTAGTCACTCGGGTACATTGAGTACGTCTCATGCCTATAAGGACATGTCCAAACATGATGACCTCAATTGCGAGTCTAGTCATAATAGAGAGAGTGGGTGATATGAATTTTTGAGTTAGTGATAGAGTGATCTTCAGCGTGCTTATGCCAAGCTTTATGCCGAGTCCTTTAAAACTGAAAAAAATAAAATTTTGCCACTTAGGGTTTTAAGTTTGGAAAAGGAGTTAAGAGTTGAGAGAGAATGAGTCCTCAGTGAGAGTATATTTGAGTGAGACAATTATTTTGGTAAGAAGGGAAAATGGTGACTTAACTAAAAAAATATCTAGTCTTATGAGAGACCTTCAAGTTTTATTAGAGAATCGTGAGAAACTTGAAGACCATGTATCCCAGCTCGAGAAAGATCTCAAATATTCATGAGAGGTTAAGGTTAATATAGAGGATACATCCAAGAAGGTATGAAAGATGTTACTCAGTTTCTTTTTAGGATTTAGGGATATGCGAAGAATATGTTACGATAGTGCATCCATTTCCCATGTCACACCAAAATCGGTTCTTAAATTTTGGTAGATACTTATGAAACTCGACCTAAACAAAAAACTAAAGTTCAACCTCAAAGAGCAAACCAAATTCTAATAGGGCATATTGATCAAGGGCTCAACCTCCACCCATTTGGTGAAGTAATCCAATGCGATAACTAAAAACTTAAACCTTATTTTAGTGGTCAGCAATGGTGTGACCAAGTCTATTCCCCAATTAGTAAAGGGACAGGGGGAGGTAATAGGAGTTAAGGAAGCCCCTGGTGTTTTTTTAATAGTAGCAAACCTTTGGCACTTGTCACACCTCTTGGCGAAGGAAATGCAATACGCTTTCATTATTGGCCAATAGTTGCCTTGCATGGATATCCACATAAGCCTTAGTGGACCTCTTTAATCATATAATTTACATTAATTGGATGGACACAATGGAGTAAAGAGATTGTGTAGACTCTTTTATCCAAGATATAGTTGGCAATTGTATATCTCATTTTCCTTGCTTCTTTCTTGTCGAATGATAACATGCCCTTTTCAATGTAATCCTTAATTGGATCCATCCAGGAAGGTCTTAATTCTATAAAAATTATATTAAAATCTTCCACATCAATGCTTCAACTGGAGATAATCTCTATTGAAATGTTTATTCTGAGCTCATTGGAGTTGCTGAGGCTAGCCGAGTAAGGGCATTTGCTCCGGCATTATCCACCCTTGGGATCCAGACTATCTTGACTGCAGAAAGTGAAGAGATAACATTCGTAGCCTTATTCAGGCATATTGTTTTTATTTTTCCTTTAACTCTATATATCTGAAGTAATTGGTGAATAATGATTTAGGAATCACTGTGTTCTATCACCTGCTCGATACCGAGTGAGGAGACTAATTCTAATCCTATAATTAATGCTTCGTACTCAGCTTCATTGTTCCAGGCTTGAAATTGAAATTTCAATGCATATTCCACATCTATATAGTTTGGGGTATTGATGATGAGTCTAGCCCCAGTGCTAGTAGTGTATGAAGATCTATCTATGAATAGTTTTTGAACTAGGACATCGTTATTAAAGTCTTCTTCTACCAGCACTCTGTATTTCAACACCTTCTTACTTTATTAAGTCAATCGTTGAGCTCTTTCTTGAAGAAATAATGATTCTGGTTGGTCGATGACCATCTCATTTTTCTTTTGAGCTGAGTTATCTTTCGAAGAAGTTTGCTCGGCAGCCAAACTTAGATTCCTTGTCACTTCGAAATAAGTGAATTCTTCTATGAAATCCTCCACTATTGTCCCTTTCAAGGAGGTTCTTGACTCATAAAAAATCTCATATTATCCAAGCTCAACTGCACAAGACATTATTTTTCCTGACTTTTTAGTTTTATGTAAAGCTTGTCGCAGAGTCAAGTCAGTGTATACTATAATGGTATGGACTTGGAGTTTAGGTCTTATTCATCTAGAAGCTTCAATAAGAGCCAACGCTAGCTTCTCTAAGAATGGATATCTGATTTCTTCTCCTAAAAATGCTATGCTGGTGTAGAACATTATCTTTTAAACTCTTCACTCTAGTTAGATCAAGGCCGAGCTAACAGCAGACTCTGAAATATATAATTATTAGTAGAATTTTTGGCCCATAACTGGTAAGGGGAGTAGGAAAGGAGATCCCAAGTACTTATTTAACTCTATAAAAGCTTTCTCGCATTCCTCATTCCATTAAAAAGTCTTTTTAAGAACTTTAAAGGATGGGAGACATTATTAGTAGCTCGGGAAATAAAGGGATTTAGAGTTGCCTTTCTTCCTGTTAATATTTGCCCATCCTTTTTACTGGTGGGGGACTGCATCTCTAGTAAAGCCTTTATTTTATTAGGATTCCCTTCAATTATCCTTTGATTAACAATATATCCTAAGAACATTCCTTCATGTACCCCGAAGATACATTTTGTTAAATTGAGCATCATTTGATGTTTCTCTAGCTAGTAAAATGTTTAGGCCAAATCGACAATATGGTCGGTAGAAAACTTGCTCTTGGTGAGCTTATCATCCATGTGCACTTCCATGTTCTTGTCGATCTGGTCTTCAAATACTTTATTTAAAAACTTTTGATATGTTACTCCAGCGTTCTTTATCCCAAAGGGCATAATATTATACTTGTATGTTCCTCGACTGGTGATGAAGGATATGCTTTCCTTATCCTCTGACTTTATTTTAATCTGGTTGTAACCAGAATAAGCATCCATGGAGCTAAGTAGCTTATGACCTGCGGTTGTATCTACTAATTGATAAATCCTTGGTAAAGAAAAGTGATCATTTGGGCATGATTTGTTGAGGTCAGTGAAGTCTACACACATGCTTCATTTATTATTATTCTTTTTTACCATCACCACATTGGCCAACCAGGTTGGATATTTGACATCTTCTATGAACTATGATTTTTTTAACTTTTCCATTTCCTTTTGGATTGCCATATTCTTCTCAGGACTAAAAACTCAACACTTCTTCTTGATCGGTTTAGAATTCTTATTGTAAGGACATATTTTTCATATTGACCCCACTTCCTAGTTTACATCGTGTATGACATATCCCATTCCAACTGTCAAAGTAATTCACATTCACACTTTTAAGAAAATGGATCCAAATATCGAGCATTTTCAATAGAGTTCTATGATCAGACATAATTTTACTATGGAGTTAATTTTCTCTTACTTAGATTCTTTACTAAGTGTTGGGATAATTTTCTAAACTGTTTTTTACAAAACGAGGCATTTTCAAACTTAAAAATGTTTGCTGAGTTACCTATAGGAGAATTTTTATAAAAATCATTTTAGTCGTTCTAACGACTTGGTCTTGTTGTTCAAACGACATGTCAATGCCATTTTATAGGTCATTTGATGTAAAGGTTCTTATATGGATTAAATGAATGCTTACTGTTTTTGTTTTTTAAGGTCGTTTGAAGGAATTTGTAACGAGATGTCAATCTCATTCAAATGATATCAAGATCTCGTTCGAACAATGTTCCACTGCCTCGAAATTTGTGTTGACTTATTTAAACTTATTTTGTGAAGATTTTCATTAAGACTTTTCATTTATGCAAATTGTAGAAAAGTTACGAAATTGTCTTAAATTTTTAGGGCTAAAACACTTTTTAAATTGACACAAATCAATCCTAATTCTTTTGTGAATCATCTTTGGAACCCAACCACTTTCGTAATGAAGTTATTCTTACGGAGAGCTTTCTTCACTATTGACCTTGAGGATATTTGAGGGTATTCACTGCTGAGGAGGACTACAGTTCTTATGATTCTTGAGGGAATTATTGTTGATTGAAGGTTGCGGTCTTTATGGGTTCTTGCAAGAATTCATTCAAGTATTTCTCTAAAGTGTTACAAGTTGAGATTTTCAAACTTTAGTGAAATAAAGGTTTTTCGCTATGGGAATTTTTCCTGAATTTATAATTTCTTTACATTCTTATTTTTAATCACCTAGTTGCATGTTTAGTGTTTAATTAAAATTGGAATTTATGGGATTGACATCTAGTTAAATAAGTTTAATCCATTAAAATATTACGCATTCACAAATTGGTATTGCACATCCCCTTTTAAACTTGTAAATGTTGAGTTCGCGAAAGATGAAGTTAGGATCAATCCTTAGCATATCCTTTTGACTCCAGGAGAACACATTCTTCCTATATTTAAGGAAGGCAATTAATTCCCTATTTGAGAAAGGATGTTTGTCTTAAACCAATTTGAGTGGTCCTTTCTAGTTTTTCATCATCAATCACAATTGTTTCTGTCACTTCCATAACCCGTCCCTTGACGAAATCTTCCTCTAATTGAGGATCCAAAGTTTCAATATGGAAAGTAGTTGAGCCCTTCTGTACTTTCTATTGGTCGAGTGAGGTATAAAATCATTCCTTATCTTCCATCTGGTTATCATTAACTACTTCATAATTGGTAGGAAACTTGGAGGGATGTTGAAGCCGATGGTTTGGAAGGCTCTGACTTTTCAATCAAATGCGAGTCATTCCTTGGCGACATACCCTACATTCGAATGACAAAAGAAGATTATGATAAGGAGTGTAATATTTTCACTCGTCCCTCATAGTTTTCAAGCTAAGTCTTGGTCGCGATTCAAAATACAGGAAATCGGAAATTTGCCAAACTTGCAGTAAGTTGAAAAATGTCTGTCAAGTTTGCCTTCTTGATCTCGAATATGTTTTACCAGTTCAGGTTCGAAATACTTCCCTCAATATTAATTCCAAGGATTCAATTCCAAAGAGTGATGTGAATAGGGAATACTTTGCAGAAGAGCATAATCTTAAGGCAAGATCTAATCTAGATTATGAATTTTCATATGGAAAGGCACGCCCAAATGATACTATTTTGAAGCTTCAAAGAATAACAACATATTACAAGAGAAACCGAGCTCATGTTTATAATTTTTACATACGGGGTGAATGTACGAGAGGTGCTGAGTGTCCTTACAGGCATGAGATGCCCATTATTGGGGAGTTATCATAGTAAAATATTAAAGATCATTATTATGGAGTCATTGATCCGGTGGCATTGAAGCTACTCAACAAGGAAAGATAATTTCCTTCTCCAAAGGCTCCCAAAGACGAGAGAATCAAAAATCTTTATGTTGGCGAGATTGATTCTGTAAAAATGGTCTTTTATGTTGGCGAGATTGAGCAAGACCTAAAAGACCACTTCTATGCTTATGGAAAGATCGATTCTGTAAAAATGGTCCTCTAACGGGCCTGCACTTTCATAATCTACACAACCTGTGAAGGTGCATTAAAGGCAGCGAAAGAGCTTTCAAACAAGGTGGTCGTAAAGGGCCTGAGACTAAAACTCATGTGGGGCCAACCCTTAACCCAAAGGCCTAAGACTGAGGTCTCGGATGAGTCTCGATAACATGTGGTCACCCATAATGGATTATTACCTCAGTCAGTTATATCACAGATTCAACCTCCTTGGATTCACGATCAACCCCAACCGCCACCTCAACACTATATTAATATCCCGCCGTTGCCACCTCAACATGAAAGGGCATTCTATCCTTCAATGGATCCTCAAAGAATGGGAGTTGTTGTTAAATCTAGAGTAGGGGCTGTAGTTCTACAGGGTCGGGTGAAAATACAGGTGCTTATCTATCTGTACCACTCTCCTTAAAGTCAATTTTACCAATAATTTTATCCACCATATGGGTATAGGCCGCTACCTCCGCCGTATCAACAATACCCTCCACCACCTTATCACTCCATCACCAGGGTCATCGTTGCAGTAATGATGGTTGACGTGACTTTATTATATTTATACCAAAATTTACTATTAAAACCCAAGAACAAGTTGATTATACAAAGATTATAAATCTCTCTGATGCTGACGATTTGAATTTTCTAGGCAGTTTATTATTTGCCTCTCTTAACGAATAATTCTATGGGGATAACCTTTGTTCACATCATTATAGGGAAACCTTGATGTTTTGATATAAAAAAATTGGTAGGAAACTTCATGAACTAATGCATAGTAGATGGTACTACTTCTAATTGCTTCTTCTTCACTCCGTTGAGAATTATGTTGTAAGCTGAGGGGACATTTTTGTATAGTATAACGAATTGAATTATTTCCTTTCTACTTGTTGGCCAGGTGCCGACCAATACATCTAGCTTGATTGTTCCTAAGGGATATAGCATTTCTCCTTGAAACCCTATGAAAGGCCTGTGATGAGGTTCTAGCTTACAATATCACAGACCTAGGTTATGGAAATAGTTGTAGAACATGATGTCTACCGAACTCCCAATTGTCGATCAAAATTCTTGCCATTTTACTATGGTAAACCCTACAAGTGATGACTAACGTCTCATTATGAGTATAGAGCACCCCACTCAAATCATTTTTGGATAATCCGATCACTAATTTGTCCCTATTGACTTTCTTAGGCCGACCATCATCGCTCTTGAACATGATTTGGCTTCATTTAGGTAAGCTTTCTTCTTGGCAAGTTTGTCTCCTCCACCAGCGTCTCCTCCTGCAATGAAATGATAGCCAAAGAAAATCATCCCTACCTTCATATCTAGTTGATCAGGTGTCTTTGGCAGGTCAATATCATCCTCATAATCATTATTGCGTGCCCTTTTCGTGTCTTCTTTTCCTCGTCCAAACGACTCAAACCTTTTTCTATCATCTTGTCCTCTATTCTGATAAACAAATTTAGTTAACATTCCTTTCCGAATAAGAGTCTGTATTTCATTCTTAAGGGTGATGCAATTGTTAGTGGTGTGTCCATGATCTCTGTGAAAATCGTAATATTTGGACTTATCCCTCTTATTAGGAGGCGACTTTAACTTTCCAGACTATTTCAAGTTTTTCTTGCCCCTGATTTTCCCCAGGATGTGATGTACACCTTTAGTGAGTGGAGTATACTCATCATACTTCTTAATTTTGTCAATATTCTTATCCTTTTGATCTGTCTTGAATGAATTATCCTTCCGACTTTTAACTGTTGTCTCTTAAACTTCTTTTGCTTCCATAGCTTCCTCGATGTTCATAAACTTTCCAGCCTTAGCCATCAGCTCTGTCATAGTTTTGGGTGGATTTGTTTCTAGAGCATAATATAGATCCTTAGCGAGAAATCCACTCATTAGTACTGTAATGGATGTCTTTTCTTCATAATCCACCACTTCTAGTTTCTCATTGTTGAAGCCTGTAATGTACTCCTGAGTACTTTCTCCAGGTTTTTGGCCCACGATCAAGAGACGAGTAACACTCTTGATCAGCTTAGCCCCAAAGCAGAAGTTATCAATAAATAATTTGACTAATTGATGGAAATAAGAAATTTTACCTCTGGGAAGATTGTCGTACCATATTTGGGCCAAACCTGTGATGGTACTTGAGAAAGCCCTACATCTCCTCTCGTTGAGGACATATTATATATCTGTAGTAGCTTGATGTTCTTCAATATAGAGGACTGGACCAGTTTTTCCATCACACTTAGGAGTGAAAACTGATGGTTTGAATTTGGAAGGTGCGAAGTAGTCCAAAATAGCATGGATAAAAGGTGAGCCTTTAAGAAAACTTCTTTGCAAAGGGTTTTTTATTTTGGCCATTTCCCCCAACTGATCTTCTAGTTGCTACATAAATCCCTTACAGGAATGTTTCTGTAGTTTGTAATTGGCTGAAGTAGTTTTCATGGCTTTGCTATGCACATGTGTTGAGATCTCTTCTTGAGAAATCTTCTAGGCACGCACAAAGCCCCTCATTATAGCTCCAGATCCATCTCTGTTGTCATGAGGATTTTCTTACTCTTGGTGATAACCTCTAATTGCCCAGGGACCTAAACATTCAAAGGCAGATTCCCTGCTCAGCATTCCAACACTCTTGGTCTCTCGTTGGAGAAATATTTTCCATCATAATAATTAGTTGATCGGAATGATGATGTTGCTCCAGGATGGTAAGATCTTTATTAAAAATACCTGGAGTGACAACTCCTTTCATTCCTCGTTGGCGGGGGTGACATGTCCCTCTTGGAATTAGATGATTTGTCTTTCATCGTACTAGATAATGGTCTGACAAACTGTTTCATGGCTTTTCGTCCTCTAGCCAAGTTGCTAAAATTCTCTGGAGATCAGTCTCGATTGAGGGAGCAGATTCATCTGGGTTATTACCTACAGACGCCAAGCTATTTTTAGGAACATTGGTCATTCTTTAAGACAAGGAATGGACAAAGAAACACAAGAGGTAGAGAATGATGACAAGCAATCATTCCCACGATGGTGCTAATATGTTGATGTCTAAAAATGGAATGGGTTTAATTTTATAATTACTGTTAAATAAAAAAAAAGCAATCTAAACAAACACACATGAAATAAATATTTTTAAAGTGGTTCAGCTATAAAAAGCCTACGCTAACTGTTGGTTTTATTATTAGTAGTTACAATAGCTTAGTTTGGTGTGCTTGTGATGGATTCAATCGTCCTTCTGAGCAAAGGGAGATTATGCATTTATATTGGTTAGGAAACCAAGAGATGTAATGCCACCATGTTTCCAGGCACTTACATTTGTAGATAGTAAATGACTCTTGATGTTTAGTCTTGGTTGCCATTCCACTCGAGTAACTATTGCTATTCCTGATGGTTCACATACTGGGAGTTGGTCAATATTCTAGCCAACTAGGTATCTCTGATGTCGATCAAGAGAGTTGAATGAACACAAAGGAGTACATGTGTGTGACACCCCGCCTAATAAAATACCGGGCGATCACTCATGTTCCAAATTAAAACATGAGTCGCATATGGTTCATTCTTAGCATCACTGTTGAAAATCAAATTAATTACTAATAACCTCTTAGGCTGGTGTCAAAATTTTATTTAAGTAATCTTTTTAAACAAACTATACAAATAAAACATTCACACAATTTATATAAATGAAACTGAAAGGAAATAAAATAATCGAACACTCGGTTTAACAATAATATAACCAAATCGAATCCCCATAAAAGGTGATAAAAGAATAAATAAATGCAGTTGGGTTATTAGCCCGAATGTTTACATAGTACTTCCTATCTATATTTTAAGGATAAAAGCGTCTATAGTAAACCTGCATGCATCCACAGCTGCTGCAGCAGACGTCTGACTCGAAGGAATCGTCATCCAGGCATCCTTGTGTCTGGACACCTATATATATATAGATATAGCAAAAGAGAGAAAAATAGATAAACGGGTCAGAGTCCGAGTTGTGGAAATATTTTGCTAGTGCATAAATGCTTTATTTATAAAATTAGGTTTTATCTCATATTTAAAATTGGTATCTCACTCCCATGAGATACCTCTTATCTCTCTTCTAATGGTGCACACGTAACGCATATCTTCTACATGACCTAGTTAAGCTACCCTTCCTACCTAATCGATTCACCAAAATTCTACAAATCCTATTTAACCTAAGTACTAAGGGCTAAACATCTCCCCAGTCTCAACATTGTGCCACGTCCGTGCGTGGAGTATCTCGCAAAGAGAAATTCAAACAAGGAACCCCCTAGACATTACTACTTGGGAATGTCGATCGTCGAGATCCATTAGGCCCTCAGTACATAATGTATATATATACCCACATAATTATATACATTTTATACTCACTTTTATATACACTCACTGTACCACGGTACCAAGCCAGACTCACTCAATGGTCATGGTAAAAACACACAATGGTGGAGGCAGTCATGTTCCCTCTGTAAGTGGAGTTACACACATCGCACTCGAATGCGGGACGGTATGACCTGGGGAATATACTCTCCCTGCTCCTCAAGCCAGGGGATTCACCCGCATCGCGCAACCTTATACCAAAGGAAAGCCCGTGGAATCAGCCTCTAAGATACACATATACCAATCACACAAATATATATATGTATTCATATCATAGTATAAATATACTGAAATCACGTTGTATATATATATATATATATATATCACTCATCAAATGTATACATGGCTTTAATTGCCAATCTCATAATAATATTTAAGTATTCTCCCACTTAAATATTAATCCCATTAGTATCTTCTTACATAAATATACCTCGTACCTTAATCACTCTTTGGGATTTATGTACTCTCCAAGTATCCCAATCCATAACCATCTAATACGTATACCCGTAACTTATCTTTGGCCTATAACCCAATTGCCATCCTAGTCGTCTCATAGGATTAACTCACTAATTCCACATACAGTTATTTTATTCTACGTGCACAATTATTTATATATAATCGATCGCTAAAATACTCTCTCGGATATTACTCGTCCCGAACATCTATAATTAAATAAGCCATGGATTCTATTTTCCATGAACTTATAGCTTACATCCCGCTCAAAAATTAATTTAGAGGTCCCCCTTATAATTTAGGAACCCTAAACCTTTAAATTCCTCAAACTCTTTATTTTCCCCGAAAACACCCTTTTTGTGCCACACCACTTTAGCACCCATCCTAGCCCCTATAAATATTCTCCAAAGGCTAGTTGTTAATTCCCTAATTGAATCTTTATCTCCTCAAATGAATAAACTAGAATTTATTGAGACTGGAAATTTTCCCATAATTAACCCTAGGCAAAATTGCCAAAAATTCTGGACCAACGATCGATCGATGCTGGACGATCGATCAACCCGGACAACATCTTCTCCGAGAAGTTGTTTCGACCATTAAAGATTCTCCCAATCTTTTATCTCATCTCCTAACATCCTTCGTTCTCAACCAACGACGTATACACACATAAAAATGGTTCTAAACATCCTAGAACCCATAACCAACAGTTGATTTTAATTAAATCCTAAGTTTCTCAAATTGGTTATTATTCAGGGTTTACTCGCTCAACTTTCGAAAACCTATTTTGATTCATGAAAACCCAACCCCAAAATCGTCTAATTTGTTATTACGAAATTTTAATATGAGATTTATTCTCAAAAGGAAATAAAGCAAGTAAACACTTGCCTCATGGATAAAATCCGACGACCTTGAGTCTAATCCCGGGGAGTTTGGCCGGAACCTCCCTTTTCTTCCTCTTCTATCTCTTCCTTTCCTTTCCTATTCTCTCTCTTTTTTTTCTTTTCTTTCCCTCTCTCAAGCCTTATAGAGAGAGAAATAAGATTTTACCCCTTTTAAATCCAAAAGTGACTCGTTTACTCGATTACGAGTCCCTATTAGACCAAAATTTTTCGAAGCCCAAACAATACCCCCAGATACTCTATTATAACTATTTCGGCCATTCTGAAATAAACCGGGCACTCGAAATCTCCATCCGAGTCACTTAACTACAATTTACTAATTAAACCCAACGCCTCTCAATACGGGCTTTCCTATTAAAATATTATCCTTTGTCGCTTTACCCAACTGCGACACATAATTAAAATAGTCCAACTTATATACTTAATCCCAAAAGTAAATGAAACACACCTTTAAAATCATCTAACCCTCATAAATTCCAAAAATTATTATTCAGAGAAATTCCTCAAATTTCCAAATTACACCCATTTATGAAATTTAATTATCCCCAAAAGTGCGGGGTGTTACAATGTGTTTATTGTTCATTAATCCACGTAGGAGAGTAAATTTTACACACAACAGGGATAAATTCATGGTATGAATTTGCGTATTTGGGGAAAATTTATGCTCGGAAAATCATTAACAAAAGTTGAATGAAAAATTTGGGAAAATAGGGATACGGGTTGGGTGAGAATAGTATGTGTTCAGAAATAAAAATTTAAGAATCAATTAATGAAACAAGTGGATGTTTAAATAATTGGTAATGGAAATTATAACCATCCCCAGAATCTCTCTTCTCTCTTCCCGTGTGGGGGGAAAAGGGGGAGAAGAAGGCCTCGTGCTTGCTTACACTAGGAGCGCTTCGACCATCATCGGTGTGGAGGAATGGAAAGAGATGGAGTTGCCAACCTATTTTTCACAAAACGGACAAAATAATATGTTTCCTCTTCGAGAGAGAGGTATCAAAGACAAACTGATGCTTACGAAACTAATAGTTCAAAGGTTCGAGGGCTAAGTTACGAAATGGAATGGCGTTAGGCACCCATACCACCCTTTTGGTCTCTCATCGGCTTGGGTTACCATTTTTCTTAGTTTCTCCTTGAAGTGTGTGTGCATGTACATATAAATAGAGATCGGAATTGACCAACTAATACCATGGAAATGATAAAGTGAGGTCATCCAAAGGAATGTTCCCAAATAATATCTAGAAAATACGACGTATGCATTTATTGAGATAACCGTTATGATAAAACGATAATATATGTTAGGATAAAATGCCAATAAAGATCCAATATAATGTATATATAATGTATAGATGAAACGTTGACAAATACGAAAATAAGAAAATTGGAAAAATTGGACTCGAGTCTCGTGTTTTAGCCAAAAATGCCTACGTAACCTATAAAGGCATCAAAGTACACGTAGTTCATATGTGGCATAAGGGTGGGGTTTATCCCATAGATTCAAATGGGAATTTATTATATGTGTGTGTAGAAAATGTGTTTTAGTTTTGAGAAATTTTGATGGGTAATCCCATTGGAATTTATAAGTGTAACCCTCTTTTTGTTTGTTTTGGATTTTGTTATTGATAATAAAGTATGTGCAATATAACTAATAAAAAGGTGAGATGTTAATGTGTATGAATTAAAGTAAAAAATAAATTCTGAATTTATGTAACTAATGCAAACGTAAAGAAATTAGAGAGAGAGAGAGAGGGATTTTGGACCTTCTTTGGATAATTGAAGCTTGATCTTTATCCTTGATGAGATCCCTTGAATGTTGGATGTGAGAATGAGATTTTGCCAAATTGGGTGTGAAAATGATGGGAATGTAAGATGGAAAGGATTTCACACAAGGAAACTTCGTTGATTATGGATCTGAGATGTGTCCTTAGAGTGAGGTCATTCCCTCTATTTATAGGGTAAGTGGGGTGACGATCGTCATAGCCCTAGTCCTGCCAATCGGTAGGTAACCCTAGCCACACTACCGATAGGCAGGAAAATGGACCTGCCATTCGACAGTCTTGTGCAGATTTTTATGAAAAAATGGTCATAGAACACAATTCGTTGATCCAAACCGTGAACGATACATACCATTAGAAAGGTAATTCAGAGACCTTTAAGAGTCCTTTAGGCTGCTCTCGGGTTCGGGAGTTGACTTTGAGTAAAATGTGGCTCGAAAGCGCTCGTCGATCCTTTGGACGGGAGATCGTCAAACGAAAATGGATTATTTGTCCGAACGATAAGTCAGAATTACGGATGGGGCAGACTGTTGGAAAGGTTATGTTAGGTACTTCATCATTACAAAGAGATTCGCTCGGTTTGGAAATCTAACCGTATTCAACCAAGGCCCGAAAATGCCCAGTGACCTTTCAGAGTAAAACGGGTCGTTCGTCCCTATCGTAAGGCCAATTCGCGCATGGGGTGGATTGTTAGAAAGGTTATTCAGTGACCTTCTAAGATTCATTTAGTTTCATTCAATCTAAAGAGCTTTCCTTGGTCAAACGGAGCCCGGGAGAGCCCGAGGGCCTTCGAATAAATTTTTGGGGTAAAACGGATCGTTCGTCCAAATGGTTATGCCATTTCATAAATGTCGTTGACTGTTGGAAGGAGGGTTTAGTGACCTTATATGTTTCAAAGAGATTTTTCTCTAATGATGAAGTTGATTGGGGTTAAATCGGGTCCCGAGAGCGCCCGGTGGCCTTTAGATCGATTTCAATGGTAAAATGGTCAGTTCATCAAAACTGTTATGCCGATTCGCTCATGGGGCATACTGTTGGAAAAGGAATTTAGGTCCATTAAAAGATTCATTAAGATTTCTCTCTGACGATAGAGTTGATCAGAGTTAAATGAGGCCCGGGAGTACCCAATGGCCTTTAGATCAGTACTTGGACTATGACTTAGGTTTTGTAGTGAAATGGGGAGGTGAAAGGGATCTAATGAGAGACTTAGGTGGTCCTAGAACGTGGTTTCTATTGGTCCCCTCAACGGGTGATCTTGGAATAAGTGAAAGACGTCGAATTGACACCACATGATGTTTTGGAAATAGGTCGATTCAACGAACCTAAGGGACGAGGATAACAGATTCAGAGGGTTGAGGCCTATTTTGGGGACCTTAAGAAATGCTGGGGATAGCTGATTATCTAGGCCGAGGTCAATTTTGAGAACCTAAGGTAGAGAACGACCAATTCTTAGGGTTGAATCTAATTCCCAGGGCTTAAAATGGGGGCGACCAATTTTGAGCATTGAAGCCCATTCTGAGGCCTTGGGTGGGAGCAACCAATTCTCAAGCCTTAATTGGGAGTGACCAATTCTGAGGGTTAATGTCAATTCGGAGGACCTTAAGTAGAGGTGACCAATTTTATGGGTCGAAGACAATTCCGAGCGCTTAAGTAGAGGTGACAAATTCTCAGGGTCGAAGCCAATTCCGAGGTCTTAATATGGGAACGACCAATTCTGAGGGTCGAAGACAATTCTGAGGGCTTAGTAAAGGTGACCAATTCTACAGGTTGACGTCAATTCTGCGGGCTTAAGTATAGGTGACCAATAATGTGGACTGGGGTTAATTCTGAGGACCTTAAGTTGTAGTGACCAATTTTGCGGACCGAGATCAATTCTGAGTACCTTAAGTTGTAGCGACCAATTCTAAAGGTTAAAGACAATTTTGAGGGATTTAAGGTAGGGGTGACACATTCTTTGGGTCGAAACCAATTATGAGGTCTTAAGGTGGGGTGACCAATTCTGCGGGTCAAAATTAATATGTGGATTGAGTTCATCATTGTTTGGGAATTTTCTGATTTCTACGGTGTTCTTTTGAAGATGTTGCTAGGGAGATATCGAATTAATCTTGGGAATTCCACTAGGGAAGTAAGTGTTCTGTTGGGGAAGTAAGTATGGTATTTAAAAATGTTTTTGTAGGTGAAAAATGTTTCTAAAATTCATTTGGTAATTTTATGAATTTTTTTACGATTTTTCAGGATTTTTTTTTTATCATTTTTGGGGAATTTTTGCACAAAATTTAAGGGAGGTGCCGACCGGCAGGGTGTAGGAGGTGCCAAACGACAGTGGGTCGTTATTTCGGACTATCTTGAGCACGTGAAGGGACAATGCTGATGGGGTAAATTCTTCTTTCCTGTTGAGACCACTTTTCTATGTCCTTCTTCAAATATTGATTTTTCACTGGGGATCTTGCAGTTAATCGGGGGGATGGCCATCCAGTACATGGGGGTGACTGGGGGGAAAGAACATCTGTGAAGGTTGATGGGTACATGAGTTTGTGTACGTTTGATACCTAAGAGAGAGGGTTACAGGGCAGGTGAGGTGACATCCAATTCTGGTTATTTCCCCTAGGGATTCCTTATAGCACTACACCAAATCTGTCGAATTGTCAAGGTCATTGACCTTGACAAATCCAACTTGTCAAGGTTAATGACCGTGACATTTCGAGGCGAGACAACTTTTTTTGTCACGGTCATGTCACGGTCATTGACCTTGACACAAAACTCACGTTTTGTGTCACGGTCGTGTCACGGTCAATGACTGTGACACGTTTGTCATGGTTTATAACCGTGACAAAGCCGTGACCCTTTTTAAAAAAATTGTCACGGTCAATGACCGTGACAATTCTGGGCAGAATTTAAAAAAAATCTGCTGGGCAGTATGGCCGCTGTCACTGCCCAGCAGTATATTTGTACCTGTTATAGCAACGTTGTACCTGTTCCAAACATCATATATCCAAACAAACTAAAGATAATGCAAATATATATTCAAAATAGAAACTATTTAAGAAGAAACAACATCACCATCAATTATCTCAAATCTACAAACTATTTGCATGGAAAAGAGATTTTGTACCGCCACGCTCGGGGACACCTCCTTATCCTTCCCTTCTCGTCCGAATAGCCACATAAGTATAGAGCATATGTGGCCTACCCTTAGGGACACTCCCTGTCCCCTGAATAGAAATAAAGTAAAATTAGTATCCGCCCCTCAAATATAGATAAATAGAAATCGTAATTGAAATCGAAATCGAAATTGACATATAAATATAAATACATTACCTGTAGTGTCACTCAAACAACTAACTTGAGATCATATGGCACCTCCTTCCAACTAATGTACTCCGGGAAATCGTGTCAAATATAATTCTCTTCATATCTAAACACTAAGAAATACCATAATCCTATTAAGTTATGCGTTGCAAATTCCTTCCAACCGTTGTGTAGCCAAAAATCAGCAGTTGAAGTTGTCAATTCCACCTTTCAATGGTCTCCCATGTTTTGCTAGAAGTTCCAAGTGGTGGGGTATGGAAAGTGGAATTGACAACTTCAACTGGTGATGTTTGGCTACATAACGGTTGGGAGGAATTTGCAGAGCATCGCTCCATAGGATTATGGCATTTCTTAGTGTTCGGATAGACGAAGAGATTCAGTCTCCTCTCCACAAATAGGACACCCCAAATAACTATGTACTAATCACCTATTAAAGGTAAGAAGCGTATATTCATGGATTAGTATAAACAAAACTTAGATGTAGTTGGAATATTTATGTATTAATCTCCTCTCCACACACGCACACTACACAAGAGTGAAAATGATAAAGTGCAGATCAATTAAAAGCATTAAAAATGGATGTTTCGGTACAAATTGAAATATTTATTACAAATTGAAAAATTATTTTAAATTCAGGTTATCATAAAAAATGGATTGATATTTGGTAGGAGCAGCCAAGTCATCCACACTACTATTTAGATGCCTTGGCGCGTGTTGGACAATTGACCACGGCTCGTTGTTGATATATTCCGAGTAAAACACTTGCTTAACCTTTTGAAATGCACAAACAAACGGCTCATCGCTCACGTGGTCGTTGCTCTTCAACTTGGACAAGTCAACCATGATCAAATTGGTGACAAGATCAACTTTACAAGCATTTTTATCCTCAACTCTTACCCTTTCACAGTAAAATACAACCTCTTTGAAGCTTATATAATCCAATTCAAATATATTTTGGATTACACCATAATAAGTCATTTCAGCTTCAACGAGGTTTTTATCTTTTGCGCTCGCTCGAAAGAAAGTAAGAGCCTTGTATGAAATTCCCGAGTTCTGTACATTTGTACTTTCCTCGTACACTTTAGCGCCGAAAATGTAACCGTTCAATCGATACTTTTTGTACTCTTGTGCCACGAACAAGGGTTCAGTGGCTAGACGAGCAAGCCTTGATGTCGCATCACCCATCTTTAGGAGCTGAGAATATAGATAAATTAATTATATTAGTGGTAAAATTTGAGTGTAATGTAACGTTATATAATGACTGTTTTCATTATAATTACCTCTTGTGTCAACCATAGCCTAAATTCGCTGTCTGATTGTACCATTGTTTTTCGTCTTTTATTATTCTCACAGGCTTCATATTTATTGCATATTACAAAATTAATCATGTATAAAGTAATCTAAAATAATGTTAAACATTATAATATTCGAAACTTACTTTTTCCATTCTTCGACATCTTCATGTGTGTCAAATAGATAACGAGCTACTTGTTCATGTTGCAAACTCGTTAATTTCACTCATTTTCCCATCACATTACCACCATCATCGAGGAATTCATCAGTGTCATCAACGCTGGTCGAGTCAGGCATATATTCCCGAGTATATATTGATGACTCCACGGTGATGTATTCCTCTTCAATTGATCCTGCAATATATCGTGTATTCTTGACGTAATCTTTAAAAACTTTCATCAATCTTTCAAACGGATACATCCATCGATATCTAACTGGACCACAAAGAAGTGCCTCGTCGCATAGGTGTACCAACAAGTGAACACTTATGTCAAAGAATGCTGGGGGAAAGTACTTCTCCAATACACAAATCGCTTCGTTTACAACCAATTTTGCGGCCACTATGTGTTCTCGATTCACTACCTTCTCACACAAGAGGGAGAAGGTAATACTAATTTGCATAATAGCCCTACGCAAATCCTTGTGCTTGGAGAAACAGTGCTTAAACAATAGAGGAACCAATTGCATGATCACATGCCAATCGTGGGACTTACACTTATGTAAATCATGAGTAGCATAATTCACAATCCTTTGCAAGTTGGACGAAAAAGTAGATTGGCCCTTCAAATTATATATTGTGTCTAGAAGCACCTTCCTTTCCCCACTCGTCAAAGTAAACGCACCAGGGGGAATTATTGTCCTTCCCCTACTATCTTCTTTCAACCATAGTTGTGGCTTAAGTTTTAACGTTTTAAGGTCTTTTCGTGCATTTTCTACATCCTTCGAATGAATCCCCCCAAGGCAAGTACCCACAATATGTTCAATAAAGTTCTTCTCTGCATGCATCACATCCAATACATGGCGCACCGGGTTTTTCTTCCAATAAGGCAAGTCAAATAAAATTGACCTCCGAGACCATGCCTTTCTTATCTCAGTTTCATTCCCAGTTGGGGTCTTCTTATGCTTGACATTCTTAAATTTGGGATTCTTACCTGGCATATTTGGGTCACATTCAGAAGATTTACTTTCAATTTCTGAACCCGAAAGTTGTCTCGGCGGTAGCCTATGTTCAACTCCGCCCAATAAAAAATTGGAACCTTTCTCAAATCTGAAACTATGAGCTGGGGGTAAAAACCTCCTGTGGCAATGGTATACATTTTTTAAGCTAGAGGATAGACGAAGAGATTCAGTCTCCTCTCCACAAATAGGACACCCCAAATAACCATGTACTACACATCCGGATAATGTCCCATAAGCTGGAAAATCATGAATTGCCCACATCAACATAGCTTTCAGCGTAAACTCTTCTTTTCTAAAAGAGTCAAATGATTTCACAACCTCTTCCCACAACTCATTTATTTCTTCTACCAAAGGAGCCAGGTAGATATCAATGTCATCACTTGGTGCCTTTGGCCCAGGTATCAATCAAGCCATCATCGAAAATTCAGGTCTCATGCACTGTGAAGGAGGGAGGTTGAGTGGGGCTGGGATCACTGGCCATACACTCTGATTGGTTCTTAGATTTCCAAATGGATTGAAACCATTTGTTAATATAGCCAAACGAATGTTACGTTGTTCTCGAGCAAAATCGGGATACTCAAAATTCATCCTCCGCCAGGCAGTAGAATCAATAGGATGACGCATGATATTACCCCTACTTCTGCCCTAGCATGCCAAGTCATTGCCTCTGCAATCCATGGTACTGTGAAAAATCGCTTTAATCTAGGCCTAACGGGAAAATATTTCAATACTTTTTGAGGCACTTTTGAGCTTGTGCCTTCCTTACTAGTAGATTGGACATATCTAGGTTCATCGCATACCGGACAACGATCGAGATTTTCATACTCCTTTCGGTATAGTATGCAGTCATACACACAAGCATGAATCGATTTATACTTCATTCCCAAACCTTTCAAACTGTTCTTCATAACAGGATAACTATTTGGAAGTGTATTCACCTTGGGTAATAAGCCCTTTACCCATTTCAGAATTCTCATCACGCTATTGCCAGAAAAACCGTACTGCATCTTCAAACTGTGCAAACCAACCATGGCATGTAAAGTTATTTGATCTTTCTCACAGCCAGAGTATAACGGTTGGGTCGCCTTAAATTTTAAACTTTGGTAGTCATCGTGAAGTTTTATCGTGTTATCTTCACGAGCACTTGAATCTTCTACATCATCAGTAACCTCATTCTCCTCTGCTTCTTAAACTCCGTACGCATCATCAACTAAATCCTCTAACATATTATGATCTACGTCGTCCCCTTCTACATCTATTCTACTTGTTGAAGGTTGTTGTGAAGGTTGGTCGGGGATAAAAGGAACTTTCAATTCACCGTGAAAACTCCAAAATCGATAACTATCTTGCATACCCGATCTTAACAAATGTAGTTCAACTGTTTTCCACTCAAACACCTTACCTTTATTACACCTAGCACATGGACACGGAAACTCTTCATCATTACGACATCTCTTTGCATATTTCACAAATTCGTTAGCACCTCTACGAAACACATCCCCCATTCTATTAGTCTCACCCATCCACTCTTTGTATTTCGGATATCCCATCACAGCTACCACAACTAAACACCTATTAAAATTAAACAAAACTTAGATTTATAGTATGTTTTATTTAATTATCCGATCATTTAATTATCCTATTAAAGGGTAAGTGGTCCAATCCCATTCAAGACTGCATTTTTCTGTAATATACTTAACAGCTCATGCACATTGTTACGATTTGAAAAAAATTCGACAGCATATCCCCTTAGTTCTCCAAGTACACGACGTAGATTGGTAGGTGTGAGTGTTATTTCAATTGGTCAATTGAAATAACAGTCACACTTGTCAATCTAGTATGTACCCAGATAACATTAAGATACGACTGCAGAACTTCCTCCAAAAGTAACAACTTTAAGCCAATAAGAATATTATACAGAAATTATACAGTCTCAAACTGTCCAAACGGGACAATTCGAGAGATCTCATTACAGGGGTAATGACTCTCGAACGGGTCTAAGGGCTATTGAATGCGTACGCATAAGAACTAGAAGGCTAGTATCTATGCGCACTATATTTAATTTCAAGTATGTTTCATATAATGGGTTAATTCAAATACAAAAATAAATTCATGGGTTAATTCAAATACAAAAATAAATTCATGGGTTAATTCAAATACAAAAATGCAAATTCATGGGTTAATTCAAATATATACACACACACACACACACACACCTCCCTCCACACCCCCCACCCACCACATACACACACACCCCCACCTCCCTCCACACCCCCACTCACCACACACACACACACACACACACACACAATAGCCCCCCACCCACCACACACACACACACACACACACACACACATAGTAGTGACTGTCTATTTAAAATAATCTCAATGTTAATTTCATGTATTGAATTTCTACTATTGTTTTGTGTTTTTTATAAATCATATTCAATGTTAGATATGTGTTTTGTTAAGATATCTAAGCTATTCTATAGAATTATTTTTTGTATCTTGAAGTTTAAGTTCTAAAATAATCAACCTAAAGTTTTGGTTCATAAAGTATTATCACAAATATAAACTAAGAGTGATAAAATAACTTTGAGGCATATAAATTAATTGTGACAAAGTAAGATTATGCACCAGAACCTAAAATTTAAAAAAAGTGTTTTTATTTAAACCCCCACTTTTCTTTCTATAACTCCTATTTTATTAAACTTTAAATATAGTTAAGGGTGTATAGAAAGAAAAGTTAAATAGGAATAAAAACAACATTTTTAAAATATGAAGGGCTCACCAATTTGATCAAATTTTTCAACAACATTGACTAAATGGTATTTTATTTTTCATGCTTTTAGCAATTTCGGATGCCATTTTAACCCTTATTGTAGTTTTTTGTTGTAATGTCATTTAAAAAAAAATATTTAGGTATGTAAATATATTGTAATAGATCTTGCCTTCCACAAAATGATATTTTATGGTAAAATTTTATTTGATGGATATAAAGTCATGTGATACCTATATGGGTTATTTTGCATCTAATAAAAACAAAAAACGCCATATATGGTTTTTTTCTCCATTAGTATAAGTATATAGCGATTATTTCACACTTAAATCACATATTAAGCCGGCCTTCATTTTTTTATGAAATTTGTAGAAAATTACTTATTTATTTTGAATGAAAATAAATTGTTATCCAATATTTTTGGATATTATTTATAATTATGAAACTCATACACAAATTAATGTTGTATCAAAATAATATTACATTTTTAACCCCCTACCCCCACCCTACCCCCACCCTACCCCACCCCTACCCCTACCCCCGCACACACACACGCACATATATACACACATACACACATATATATACACACAAACATATATATAAATGGAAGAGAGAGACAGAGAGAGTTAAACCTGAAAGTAGAGAGAGAGAGAGAGTAGCGTCGAGAGAGAGAGAGGGAGGGAACATCGAGAGGGAAAAAAGAAGGGGGAAAGGGTTTTTGCTGCAAACATTGTCACGATCGTGTCAAGGTCATTGACCGTGACAATTCTTTGTCACGGTCGTGTCAAGGTCAATGACCGTGACACAAAACGCGTGTTTTTTGTCACGGTCAATGACCTTGACAAGGGTGACCAGCTAAAAGGTGACAATTTTGTTATTTTGGTGTAGTGTAGATTCATCATTGACTGTGGGAGATTAACATTTCCATGCTTGATGTAGCGGCATTGAACCTGAAAAGAGGCTTAAAAATGCCAAAAGATATGCATATTTCGTTTGATTATTTTGATTTAGTGGCTCACTCTACATTCACTTTAACTTTCTGCTAAGTTTTTATTTTGAGAAAGAATAAAAATAGTGTGTTTTTTGGAAAATTTTGAATATGCTTGAGTAGAGGGTGGCCTTGGTTAAAAAAGAGCTTCCCTTTTGAAGGGATTTATTTTGAATAGGAAAAATGAGTTTTTTTGGAATTTTTGAGTGAAGGAAGGCCTTAGAGGCTTGGTAGGTATATAGAAGAGGAGATAGGAAGCTTGGTTATAAAGTGGAGCTTGCTGCCTTGTTAGATTGTGCTAAATTTGTTGTGCTGAAGAGACAGTACTGGTGTTGGAACTGCTCCCTTAGTTTAAATTCAAAGTTATTATTGGTGATCAGGAACCTATTGGCGGACCCACAACTTGCATCCATCACTTCATGGAGGTTTTACCATCACAATCCTACGACGGTGATACTGAAGGAGACTCTGAATGGTCTAGACACTTGAAGGGAAGGTTATTCTGACTTTCTGAGGGGTAGCCTAGTTATGTTGTTCATCTCACTGTCGAAGAGATTCCGTATGGACGTTCCTCCTAAATATCCCTTAGCTGTTTTACCAAAATTCTTTACTCGCTACTTTATCAGTATGGGTCTGGATATCAAGAGTTGGGAGAACTGGTTTGTGGAGCACGGGGATCGAGGTTTTCATTGGTCAGTGCCTTGGTGGGGAGAGTTTCAACCCATTTTAGAATTGTGAGAATACCAGTATGTTCGATTGGTTCGCCTCTGAGAAATCTCTTTCTACTTTCTCTAGCGGCTCTTGTATATATTTGGCTGGGAGCATATTGTGCCACCTCAGATAATTGACTTCTTTCCTATAGAGGATTTGACAGAGCGCATGCACATGTGACTGGGCTCTCTGTGGGTGAATCATCGATTGTTGACCCGTCCTTCCCAATCCGTTGGGCGAGTCTGGCATGTTTCTAGGGATTACATGAAGTGGTTCTGGAGGAGGGTTGCTTCCAAGATACTGGCTATGGAGATCGGGCAAAGGTGGTTCACGATATACAAAGCCATGGAGGGAGGTGTTATTATTTTCCCTAGGATAGTCTGGGCTTACAGTTCCATAAAGAGCCTTTGGTATTCCATACAAGTAGGGGAAGTTTGGGGACCCCAGGATGTAGATGATGATGGGGCCTGTTCTTCTGGACGATAAGGGGAGGATCCTTGGGGAATTTATTTGTGATATGTTTGGTTATATATGGAAATAAAATTTGAGAATGTTATCTAGGAGTGTCTTGGTTTGTTTTTGTTTAGTTTTAATTAAATAGGGTTAGGTTGGAGGGGAAATTTGTTTGAATCCCTCTGCCAATATAATTTAATGGAATTTTTTGTCAATGAAATAATTTTTCTTTAATTATATTATTGTGCCTCTATGATGAGTTTGGTATTTGAATTATCTATACTAATATCTCAGGCAGACATAATCCTTTTGTTCAAGTAAATAATAAAATGAACTCTGGTTCTCACGGATAAGAAAAAAATAACATTTTATGAAAATGAAGGGGGTTGTGCTCATGTAAAGCGTATGAGCTGCCTACATACCTCTGGGTTTTTGAAAAAAAATTGAGTTTCATTTTTGAAAGTAAAAATATTATTAGAGGATCAGGCGCCACATAGTTTTGAGTGGAGGGAATGAAAATATTTTTTTTAAATAAAAGGGAGATTTCAGATTAAGAGTAGAGTTTCTTGAGATGGTCCAGGTTGACTGGATGGTCCATATCTTCCCCATTGAGGTCAATGAGCATAGCAGCGTCACCGGATAGGATCTTCTTCACAAAGTAGGGGCCACTCCAATTAGGCTTGAATTTCCCTCTAGGGTCCCAGATGGGCACTATAATTTCTTTAAGGGCTAAGTCCCCTTCTCTAACACCACGGTCCCTGACTCTCTTATTAAATGAACGTGATATTCGACAATGGTATCCTTGTATATGATACAGAGCCTTCGGTCTTCTTTCGTCAAAGAGTGATGAATTGTCAAGATGACTTAAATGGCAGTCTTCCTCGTTGACTTTGCTTTCAAGCATGATGCGTTATGAAGGAATTTCTAGCTTAACGGGTATGCTTGCTTCCATGCCATATACCAGAAAGTAAGGATTATCCTCAGTATATGTTTGAATTAAAGTGCGATAGCCCCAGAGGGCGTAGAGGATCCGATCGGCCCAATCTCGACAACTCTTGGTCATCTTGCTAATGATTGCTTTGAGGTTCTTATTATCATTTTCGACTCATCTGTTGGTTTGACATCGGTAGGGAGAATATTTGTGCCTTTTAATCCTATACTCATCGACCAATTTTGTGACTTCTGCCTCAAAATGTAACCCATCGTCTGACACTAGCCTGTACAAGACCCTAAATCGATAGATGATATTTTCTCGAATGAATTCGGCTACCTTTTTAGCATTTAGAACTATGTATGACCCGACTTAGATCCATCTGGTGAAGTAATCAATGGAAATAAAGATGAATTCATACCCATTAGAGGATTTGGGTGTAACTTTCCCTATGATGTCGATGCTCCAAGTGGAAAATGGCCAGGGAGAAGTCATGTTGTATAATTCTCATGGAGGCAAGTGTTGGAGGTTAGAAAACTACCGGCATTTAAGACATCTCCGAACGTAGGTGGTGCAATACTGAACAATGGTAGTCCAATAGTAACCTTATTGAATGATTTTCTTGGCAAGTATGTGGCCATTCATGTGGGGTATACACTCCTCACTATGAATTTTTGGCATCATATGTTCAATGTCAGCCGTCCTGATGCAGTGTAAATGGGTTCCATTAAATTTTTTCTTGAACAATATTTTATTACAGACAATGTACTGGGTAGCTAGTTTGCGGAGGGTTACTCTATCTTTCTTGTTAGAATCTTGGGGATACCTACCATTCTTGACGAGTTTCCATATATCATAGTACAAGCAATCGTCTATATCACGATCTTCTTCTGTAACTATCTTAATATGGTAGAAATGGGTAGGTTAGCTTGCTTTTAGACTAGGAAGGGGGCCATCATTATTCCTTCAGGCATGTCAACCATGGAGTCTAGGGTAGGAAGGGCATTGGCTACGTAGTTGCTCGGGGCAGGTAAAGGTGATATCTTAGAATTAAGAGGATAATTCTTCTAGGTGGGCATGGAAGGGTAAGAGTTTCTCATCGGTGATATCTTAGAATTTGGAGTACTTGATCAATGATAAATGATGAATCCCCGTAGACATATATGAATCAAATTCCTTTCTTAAGAGTGACTTTGAGGCCTATAGTGCATGCCTAGTATTCGGTCATGTTGTTAGTGCAGGAAAAATCCAACATGATGGCAATTGGAGTGTAAGAGCTTTTAGGGGCAATTAGGAGTATCCCATTGCCATATCCTTTCTTGTTGGCAGCATCATTAGAGAACATTTTCCAACAGAGGTATTCTTCGGAGGTATAAAGGATATTTTCATCCAAAAACTCAAAAATCCAAACATCGGTTTCTTCCATTGGGTAGTCAACGAGGTAGTTAAAGATGGCTCTTCCTTTCGTGGATTTTTGTGTGACATACACAATATCGAATTCATCTAACGTCATCAAGCATCGGGCCATTCGGATAGACATGGCAGGTTTCTCGAATAGGTTTTTGAGGGGATCCATTCGGGACATAAGCTTGATGGAAAAAGCGAGCATGTAGTGTCATAGTTTTTGGGTGACCCAGACAAGGGTGATACATTCTTTCTCAAAGACAATGTAGTTAATTTTGTACCCAACCAACTTGAGACTGCGTATTTGATGGATTTTTATTTACGCGACTCTTCAAGGTATTGGGCTAACAAAGCCCTAATTATAGTGTCTACTATGGTCAAGTATAGGAGTAGGGGAAGACCAGGTTGTGGTGGCATGAATACCGGAGGTCCAGTTAGGTATTGCTTTATTTTGTCAAAGGCCTCCTGGCAAGATTCGTTCCAAATTTTAGTTAAATCCTTTTGGAGGAGTTTGAAGATGGGTTAACAAATAGAAGTCAACTGGCTGATGAACTGGCTGATATACTTTAATTTTACAAAGAATCCCCGGACTTCTTTCTCTGTTCGTGGAGGTGGCATCTTGAGTATGGATTTCTTCTTGGCAGGATCTTCTTCAATACTTTTTACACTAACCATAAATCTTAAAATCCTTCCTTTGCTAACTCTAAAAATACATTTATGGGGGTTAAGTCGCATATTGTATTTCTATAGTCTCTTAAAGAACTTTCAGAGAGTGGTAATATGACCTTCCAGAGTTTTAGAATTGGTAATCATATCATCCACGTAGACCTCGACTTCTCTATGTATATGATCATACAAGATGGTTGTGTCAGCCCTTTGGTACGTAGCCCTTGTATTTTTGGGACCAAATGTCATAACAGTGTAACAAAAGGTTCTCAAGGTGTGATGAATGTATTTTTTTCTTAATGATCCACGTACATCTTGATCTAATTGTATCCGATAAACCCATCAACAAATGACTTGAGAGAGTGGCTAGTAGTGTTGTCCATAATCATGTCGATATTGCGTAGTGGGTAATCATCCTTCAAAGAGGCCTAGTTCAAATCTCGATAGTCAATGCACATGCAAACCTTTCCTCCAAATTTTAGCAAGAGTACGATGTTGGGTAGACATGTGGGATATTCGATCACACGAATAAAACCCATGTTCATCTATTTGACCACTTATTCCTTAACCTTGAGAGACCATTCGATGTTGAGATTTATTTTGAGTAGTTTGCATTTTAGGAGAGTTGGAATCTCTTGATAAGCTATCTCAGGATCAATACAAGTCATGCCATCATATGACCATGCAAAGACATCCATAAATTCCTTCAATAATTCTTCAAGTTGCATGCGCTCCTGCTTGTCAAGGGTAGACCCTATCCTAATCTCACATAGCTGGCTACTAGAACCGAGATTAATAATAACAGTTTCATCTTCATTAACTTGAATGTGGTTATGTTTTTTGTTATTAACCTTATTACGACCGGTTAAGAATTGTTCATTTACAAAATCATTATCATCAAGCATTTTATTATAATCAAAACAATTAATTTAAGGAATAACAAGATACTCAATATCTTTTTTTATTTCATTGTTAGGAAAAATATCATTGTGAACCACATTAAAGGAGGTCTCGATTACATTAGAATAGGGAGGAACAAAAAAAGAAGAGGAAATGGGATAAATATCATGGTTTATATTTCAGCAGGTTGAATCTCTATAACATTCCAGTCAAGAAGAGGTGCATCAGTAGCTTTTATTAGTCGAGATGGATTCCAAAATGTAGAACTTAAGTGGTTCATGCAGAGTGTACAAGTTGAATGAATCCTTGGAATCACTTCCCTCGAAATCTCCGGTAGAAGCTATGGTCTTCTCAATGAGTGGTTTCATATGATGATGGGCATTTTTATCCCATGAGTAGCTATCTTGGAAAAATATCTCTATTATTGGTTTCATTTTCTTGTCCACATGATCATACCACGTTTCAGGAAGGCTACAAAAGGGGAAATCTTCACCCTCTTCGATGAATCTTTCATTCAAAGAATCCCCTGAGATAGTCTTGGCAGTTTCTATCCTTGTCTTTAATTGAGATTGGCGAAGCATTCTTAGTTCTTCTGCTGATTGTTGATAACCAAAATTATATGGAGGAAAGGCCTTCTTCAATATAATGGGTTTAAGTATTCCATGTTGTTTCCATCCCTACCCCAATTCGTGCATAATGTGAATATTTTTGAACATCTGGATCACATTGATGTTGTTGTGAGGGCTATGCTCAAGACAAACCCTATCTTTGAAATTTTCCCCTGCTAGAAGAAAAAGTGGTTTGACTCGAAAACCTGACAGAAGCATATTATTTTCCTCATGCTATATCTCTAGTACGGGATTATTGGTGTTTGCATTCTTCGTAGTTTTATTGTCGCTCAAGATGGTGATGACCTGCCCATTTGCAAAGAACTTCAGTTTCTGATGTAGGGAAGAAGATACCCTTAATACCATGGAGCCATGTTCATCCAAGTAACAGATTGAAATAAGCTGGGATGTCAATGACTTAGAATTCAATAACGAGATTTATAGTGTCAGCCCCTATTATAAGCTTTATGGATACCATCACTTCTCGATGAGTATTATCATAAACACGCACCATGGTAGATATTGGAGCAAGGTCGCATACCTTTAGTACCAAGCAATTGAGGGTTCTCCATGGGCAAATTTTAAGATCTAATCCATTATCGATAAGCAAAAGTCGTATGGTCTTTCTTATGACTTCGATAGAGATATTAAGAGCAAAGTTGTGATTTGGTCTAATATTAAGGATTTCTTCTTTGGAGAAAGAGAGAATTCTATTAAAGGTTAGGGATCTGACCAGATTCACTGCTTTTTCTATCATAGTGGAACAAGGGACTTTAGGCCCAGTGAGTAGTTTGATCAAGGCATTCCGGTGTAACTGGAAAGACATAAAGAGCCCCTACAAAGTGATGCTAGCTTGGGTTTTCTTCAGCTGATCAAGGATGTTACTCTCCTCGGGGGTTATTTTCGGCATAGGAAGTTTCTCAACACCTTTTCCCTTATCGATCGATGATGATTTCGAGTTTGGATTTGGTAATGCCTCCCTAATCTAGTCATATGGTTCACAGAAGAGGGGAAAAATAGAAACCCCGTTTCCTCATTTATCTCGACTTATTCAGCCACCTTGTTGATTTTTCCTAGCATCTCTTTAAATGATATCATTCCACATATCCTGATTATTGGGATAGTTTTATCTGGACTTTGATCTTCTTCTGAACTATCGAATTCGTTCCCCCATCCGGTGGTAATGACATCATTTTTCCACGAAAAGTCAGTACACTCCATAACCTTAACAGCCTCTTCGTATAGATCTTCCCACTCAACGGGGAGATATAAAAGTGCAGGGACCAGGCTCCCTTATATTTTTAAAGCATAATGTAGTTCAGCCATATTGTTAATTTCATCAGTATATTGAGATAAGTCTACCATGATCTGGATGACATCATCTAAATTGACTTCATCAATAGGTACTACCCAACTATTAGACTTTCGCGCCCATTTTCGGGCTTCTAAGAATAGCGCACTGAATCTCTAGCAGTCAATAGTAATCTCTGAGGGCAATTTTAGCCCAAATTCTAGAAGCTGGTTCAATATTGCTGATAATTCCATATTTTTTCCCCCGAAACGGGTATAAACAACAATGCATGCTCTTGTAAGAAGTGAAAGGGCTTGATCGAAAAAACAAGTAGGATATAGGAGAAAATATAGGAAAACTTGGAGGGTTTAGGTGAATTTATGGGTATGATGGGTGATTTACTGGGTACGATCTGAGTAAATGGATCAAATTCTGAGTCTTCTTCTAAGAAAATGGCATTTTTATGATTTGTGAGTGGATTGTGGGTAATGTTTCGCTTAGGATTAGCTTGTGGGGTGATGAAACCCCGGTCAATCACACATTAGATTACATTTTGGAGGTGGAAACACTAATCAGCGACGTGGCCGACACTTTAAGGAAAATTGCAATGGGCCTCTGGTTTGAAATTTTTGGGAAGTGGGTTTGGTAATGGACGAGGGTCCAATGGCTTGATAAGATTTCGGCTTCAAGAGCCTGGTAAACTTTGGAGAGGGGAACGCGAAGCTTGGAGTATTCTTTTTTAATTGGGTTAGGGCAGTTTTTTGGTGCCCATGAGGTGGCGGGCTGAGAGATGTTATTGATTGTTGAAACTGTGGTATTGACAGTCTTCTCATACTTTTTGGGAGTGAATTATCCGGGTACTTTCTTCGGCTCAAATTCTAACTTGGCAAGACTTTATTCAATCTCTACTCCTGATTCTCGTAGGGTTTGAAAATTAGGGTAGTATTGTCCTCCCATCATTGGTCGAACATGGGGTAAGAAATTCTTCTTCACGATACTAACTTGATCCTCTTTAGAAGGTCGGGTCATGGCGGTTACTTTCTCTCTCAACCTTACTATGAAGTTACTGAGTAATTCCCTGGGTTTCTATTTGAAAATTTTAAAATCACAACGAGTAGCCTCTAACTTTTCGTTATACTTGTAGTGTGACATGAATTCATGGGAAACATCCTCCTAACTGCAAATTGGAAACTCCTCGGGTAATAAGAACCAGCGAAGAGTTTTGTCCTTAAAAGTTTGTTGGAATATTTGAGCAATTATTTCCTCAGAAGCACCTAGGAGAGTCATGACTCGATGGTAACTTTAGAGATGAACAATTAGGGGTCCACTACCCCCGAACTTCTCAATGTTAGGCATCTTAAACTTTTATGGCAGCATTGCTTTAGGATAGGGAGACATATATGTGTAATCCATGTAGTTTTTAGAGATTAGGACTTGATCAAACTTCTTGACCAAAACTTTGAGGTCTTCCTTGAACTTGTTCAACTCTTCTTCCTTCATATCAATCATCACGGGTAGGTTATTCTCTAGATGGGAAAGATTTGACATAAGGTGCTAAGTTGGCGGTGACCCATTGGCGGAAGGGGCACATGGAACGTACTGATATTCCTTGGGGACCCAAATAGGTTATGGTGTGGGCGAACCCATAATGCGAGGGAAGGGGAGCTCTGGCTTTTTGTAACCCAGACCCAATTTTATTGAATCTCATGAACCTCGATTTAAAGGTTGCTAAACTTAGCAGTGAGTTTGGCTAGGACTGTCATTAAATCCTACAGCACAATCGGTAATGTTCAGCATTCTCCATGGAACGTGGATGAAGGTGAATTCCTAACTCAAAGAAACTAGCGAAGAAACTGATGGAGCCTAGGGACAGTTTGACGGAAGATCGAAGCTAATAGGGAGCCAAGCCAAAGGGTCGGGTATGCGATTGACCTGAGAAGGAGAAAAATTCGGATTTATTTTTGAAAGAGAAGAGAAAACTGTTATTTTTGGAAAAGAGGAGGACAAATTTTTTGGGTAAAAATGAGGAAAAATATTTTTGGCATTTTGATAAAAGAGGGGAAAAATGTTTTTGACAATTTTGGTAAAGAAAGAGGAACAACGAGAGAAAGGGTCTCAGCATGATTATTATTATTATGTTCTCACTTGTATTAGGTTTTACCTAAATGCAAAAAGAAATGTCGGACGGGACCCGAGCCTGAGAAAATTGGGTTTAAAAAATATGTAAAAACACGGTTGGACTTGTTGTTGGGCTCATCGAGATGGTCTCATTTAAAAAAAACAAAATGGAGCAAATATTTGAGCGGCATGCCGACCCGTCATTTCGGCAGAGTTTCGGGTAGAAACCAAAAAACCAAATATGAGTGCCCTAGGTTTGATGCCTGTGTGAGAGTATATAGTTGTTGGGTTAATTAGAAGGGTTCCCCCATTTGGCATGACTTCCATGATATACGTCTTGCTTTTGAGGGCAATCGCTACATGTGGACAAGGAATTTGATATACCTGAGTGTACATGAATTGCCTCATTTATAACTCATGGGGGCAATATGTGTGAGAGGGAATTCGATATACTCGACGTACGTGAACAAGTTCCCTACGATATACCTCCCATCATGACTTTGGTCAAGAGGTACAATGTGGGGGGAATCGTTCGATATACGTCAAAGGTACTTGGCTAATGGAAGGTGAGAGTTATATCACTTGGGCTAACTGCGACCTTCCGTACCAGTTCCCATCACGAAGTGACCCCCTAGTTATAGGACAAAATTTGGTCAATATCCATTCTCTTTGGTGATGTAGTGTGCAAAATGCATGATTCTTGATTAGTATATTATGAAGAGAGTATCTTTATTTGGCATGATGAGCACTTATACTAATACGGAAGAATATACAAGCATAAAAAGGAAATCTAACATGGAGCATAAAGATTACGCTAAGCATAAATAGGTGACTGATGTGTGAATATTTACATGCGAGTGTGTGGTAGTGAACCTAATGATGGACCAACTACATGTTGTGTGTGACAAGTGTGAGTGAGCATGGATATATACAAGTGTGATAAGTGGAGGTGTGTGTTAGTGATACTTAAGCATGGATATACTAAGTGGTGTGTGCAACATGTGGATATAAGTGATCCTATGTGTAATTAGTGTGAAGTTTACATGAGAAGTATCTACAAGTGCATGAGTGAGTAGTGATATAACCATGAGGTAGATATATGCAGGAAATAATAGAGGAGAAAAAAGATAACAGACCAGTAGGTGCACATAAGTAGAAAACAATGTTACCCATGCAAATAGAATCTATCCCTCTTATGAAAATTTTCCCCAGCGGAGTCTCCACTGTGGCCATCCCCGAAATCTCTCCTCTCTCTTCCCGGGTGGGGGGAAAAGGGGGGAGAAAAATGTGCCTACTTACTATAAGAGTGCTTCGGTCATCGTCGGTGTGGAGGAATGCAAAGAGATGGAGTCTCCAACCTATTTTGCACAAAATAGGCAAAAGAACATGTTGCCACTTCGAGAGAGCGATCTCAAAGACATATTGATGCTTACGAATTCAATAGTTCAAAGGTTCGGGGCTAAGTTATGAAATGGGAAGGTTTTAGTGACCCATCCTACCCTTTCGGTCTCTCATGGGCTAGTATTACTATTTTCCTTAATTTTCTCGTGAAGTGTGTGTGCGTGTATATATAAATGGAGATCGGAATTTCTCATCTCATACCATGAAAATGATAGAGTGAGGTCATCCATAGGAATGTTCCCAAAATAATTTTTAGAAAATATGATGTATTCATTTATCGGGATATTGACCGTTATGATAAAATGATAATATTTTTTGGGATAAAACGCCAATAAAGATAAAATATAATGTATAGATTAAATGGTGACAAATATGAAAATAGGAAAATTGGAATAATTATAAAATTGGACTCGAGTCTCGAGTTTTATCCCTAAAGCCGACGTATGCTATAAAAGCATCGAAGTCCACGTAGTTCACAAGTGGCATAAGGGTGGGGTTTATCCCATACATTCGAACGGGAATGTATTAGTTGTGTGTGTGGGTAGAAAACATGTTTTAGTTTTGAGAAATTGTGATGGCTAATCCTGTTGGAATTTATAGGTGTAACCCTTTTTTTGTTTGTTTTAGATTTTTTTTATAAAAAATAAAGTATGTGCAATATAACTAATAAAAATGTGATACATTAATATGAATGAAGTAAAGTAAAAGCTAAATTATGAATTTATGTAACTAATGCAGAGGTAAAGAAATTAAAGAGAGAGAGAGAGGGATTTTGGACCTTCTTTCGAGAATTGAAGCTTGATCTTGATCCTTAATGAACTCCCTTTAATGTTGAGATGAATGGTGGATGTGAGAATTAGATTTTTCTAAATTGGGTATGAAAAGTATGGGAATGTAAGATCGAAAGGAATTTCACATAAGAAAAATTCACTGATTGCAAGAGAATGTTGCTGAGATCACTGATATTGATAGATCTGAGCTGTGTCCTTGGAGTGAGGTCATGCCCTCTATTTATAGGTTAAGGGTGGTGCCGATCATCATATCCCTAGCCCTGCCAAATGGTAGGCAACCATAGGCGCACTACCGATAAGAAGGGAAATAGACCTGCCAATCGGTAGTCTAGTGTAATTTTTTTTCGAAAAAATGGTTGTCCAACACAGTCCATTGATCTAAATTATTCATGGGGCATACCGTTATAAAGATAATTTAGAGACCTTTAAGACTCCTTAGGGTATTTCTAGGGTGCGAGAGTTGACTTTGGGTTAAACGTGGCTCGTAAGTGCTCGTTGGTCCTTTAGACGGGAGATCGTCAGACGGAAATGGATCGTTCGTTCGAACGACAAGTAAGAATTATGCATGGGGCGGACTATTGGAAAGGTTATGTGAGGTACTTCTACATTCCAAAGAGCTTCGCTCGGTTCAGATAGTTGACCTTGGTCAATGGAGGCCCAAAATGCCCAATGACCTTTCGGAGTAAAACGGGTCGTTCTTCCATACCGTAAGGCCGATTCGCATATGTGATAGATTTTTGGAAAGGGTATTGAGTTTCTTTCAAATACTCATTCAGTCTCATTCGAGCTGTAGAGTTGACCTTGGTCAAATGGACCCCAGGAGCCCCCGGTGGTCTTCTAATCATTTTTTAGGAGAAAATGGATCGTTTGTTCGAGTGGTTATACCATTTCACGCAAGGGGAAGAGCGTTAGAAAGGGGTTTCAGTGACCTTCAAAATTTCAAAGAGATTTCACTCTGATTATGAAGTTAACTGGGGTCAAGTCGGGGTCGGGGAGCACCCGGTGGCCTCCAGATCGATTTTTGGTGGTATAATGGTTCGTTCGTCCATATCATTATGTCGATTTGCGCATGGGGTAGACCATTGGAAAGGGGATTCAGATCCCTTCAAATATTCATTGAGATTTTTCTTTGACAACATAGTTGACTGGAGTGAAATGGGGCCCGGGAATGCCCGATGGCCTCTAAATCAATACTCAGAGTATGACCTAGGTTTTGTAGTGAAATGGGGAGGCGTTAGGGACCTAATCAGAGACTTAGGGGGTTCTAGAATGTGGTGTCTACATATTTCAAAATTATAGGCTAGTGCTACGAGTGAAGGCACTATTAGCCAAATTTATCAGGGATATATATACTAGTATAGAGACAATATATATATATATATATATATATATATATATATTATGACAATGAGCTTTTATTCTGAGGGATGGGGATTTATACATATATGGAGGGCGATGTATATGTGTGCTTGTTGTGATATCGAAAATATGTCTATAAATGTGCAGAAAAATATATATGGCCTTAAGTCATTAAATGTGAATAATGATGTAATAACTAGTGAAAGTTATTCAAAATGAATTAATAGATTATAATTGAGAATATAATTATTATATGTATGTGAAAACTAATTTTAAAAAATACGCGTGGCTCAGGGTAGCATATGGACTTAATGATATTAGAGACTAGTTAGGAGGTAGCATAACTAGGAGGTTAAAATGAATACGTTAGGTGCGCACTAGAGTTGAGGAATGAGTGTTATCTCTTGGGAGTGAGACACCGCACTAGAAAAATAAGTCTTTTTACAACGGCTAAAAAGCGTCTTAAAAGGTTGTTTACACCACTTTTAGTTTTAATCAAAAGCATGTTAAAAAGAATTATCATTCAAAAATTCCAAAAAATGTCTCAAAATATAAATCTTTTCAAGGACACGTAATTTAGAAGGGTTGAAAAAATTCCCCTATTAAACTGCCTACCACTGTCCCAAAAGCATTTTAAATATGATATTTTTAAGACACTTCATTTGAAGCGTTGAGAATATATCCGTATATTACATTCACACCTTATTTGGAAGAGTGGTGCTATGGGTACCAAACAACTCCCCCAAATCTCCCCCAAATAGCATTGATAAGTTGTGCCCTGGCGAGACCCATACCATAAGGTATAACACTTAAAGCTATTTGGGGGATGATTTGGGGGAGTTGTTTGGGACACATAGCATTTTCCTATTTGGAAAGGCTGCACACCTAGTTGACAACATTAATCTAGTGGGATTACGGCTGGGAGAGAGAGGGAGTCCTAATGGTCTTTAGACCAATGCATTTTTTTTATAGACAACAGCCTACAGAAACCTGAGGGGTCTTAAATGACAATAATAACTATATGGAGTTGTTTGAAATCTCTGGCCGAGCCAAGAGATGTGCTAAAGTGGCTAGGCTAAGGGAACTTCATACACTCAAGGGGAATGTTTAAATAGTGGTGAAGCTCAAGGGTGTTGATATTGATACCATTCAACAACATTACATAGTTTGATCAGAGGACGAAGATTATTTTTAAATTTTGAAAAAGAATCTTGGGAGAGAAAAGAGAGAAATAAGAAGTATAAATACATTTCTAATATGTGTATTTTCTTTCTTTTTTCATTACTTTTATAGTTTGGATGATGATGATGATGAAAGGTTCTGGGAATAATGCCAAAATTGAGATCCATCATATACGATTAGAGATTAGTTGAAGTTTGGTGAAGGATTTTTGAAATTTAGAAAAGCAAGAAATAAGAGATAGGTTGCTAATTCTAATTTCCTATATTTTTTTCTTTTTCATTTGTTCTCTTTTTAAATCTTATTAGGATGATATGAGGGGGATCAGAGTAATACAAAAAAATGAGTTCTGTTGTAGATGATCTGGGGTAGGAAGTAGATAATAGCGCTATGCTATATGATTATGTTTATGAGTATGAAATACTATTACAATACTTTTAATGGTAGTTAACCAATTTTGATTAAGGGAAAAAGAACTTAACTATTCTTAAATATTTTACACTTAGTAGCAAAACAAATATTGGTTGGATAAAGAATTCCCTAGTAATATTTGCTTAATGGCTTCTTAGTTATTCATCCAAGAATAAGAAACTCAATGTTTTGTATACTTATGTTCTAATCTTATGGTCGGGAGGTTATGGGGGCTCTTTGGATTTCAAGAAAAGACAGAAGTTAATGTTTACTAAAAAAAAATCATTATAAGATGAGTTATATTGGCTTATAATGTATTTTTGAAAATTTTATGCTAGACTACCATTTTGTTATCTATCCATCTTCGAAGACAAAAAAAATATAATTTTATTTAAATGTTTATACTTATTTACTAAGTGGAAGTTTGACCATAAACTCACGAGAAGATTGATAGTACTTTGACGGTGATCCGATGTTGAATCTTAATGAATCATGGAGGAAAGTTGTGCATCTAAGAGAATGTTTTCCTGTACTAAAACTTATTGACGTCTATCCTAAAATCATATCATAACAACACCCGTGTGCCTTGTTTCTCTCCATAATTGTAGTTGTAATTTGAATTTGAATATGTTACTTATCCGTGTAACTAACCGCTTGGTAGAGTCCTTATAAGTGTACCTTAAGCCTATATAAAGAAGTTCAAAAGAATGAAAACCAAGAGTAAAAAATCTTTTCAGTTTCATGTTCTATTTTGGTATCAGAGCCTCAAATAAGTTTTTCCTCATCATGGCTAGGGGGGTTCAACAACATCTGGGATCTCTCCATCCACTGCTAAAAACTCCCATCGATTCACGTATTCTAACTTCCTCTTTTAACAGTGCTCAGTATTTCATCTCATTAAAACTCAACTGCACCAACTTTCTTTTTTGGAAAACTCAATTAATTCCATTTCTTCGTGCCCAGAATCTGCTTGGAGTTATTGATGGATCACATCCTTGTCCTCCTGCCCAAATAAACATTGAAGGTTATCCAGAACTTCAAACTAATCTTGCATTTCATCTTTGGGTCTAATAAGACCAATTTCTTTTTAGTACAATTCTTTCCTCCTTTTTTGATGATGTGATTCCATTGGTAGTTGGACTCACAACCTCTAAGGAGGTGTGGGATGAGTTGACGGTAGCCTTAACCTCGTACAGAACTCACATTCTCACCATTCATATGAACTTACAAGACTTAAGCCAGGTGGACCTTACAGTGTTTCACTATCTTCAGTGTGCAAAGAGTTATGCTAACGAACTAGCTGTTGCTAGTTGTCCGATTTCCACCGAAGAATTCAATGCTCACATATTTTAAGTTATTTGTTTAGATTTCAAAGACTTGGTTACTACCTTATATTCCCATGCCGAACCCGTCTCATTCTCTAATTTACATGACCTACTCCTTAGCCACGAGTTCCTTCACTCCAACACACTATCATCTCTCAACATTTCTTCAATCAGTCTAAAAAATGCATCCGCACATATAGCTAAATCTTGTCTAACATGGAGAGTCTAATATTGATTGCCATAATGGTTCATCCAACCGTGGTCGTGGTCGTTTCAACCGTGGTTCCCGTGCTTCTATGGAAACAGATCTTATGAACCACGCTAGTTAATATCGCACACTAATTGGATGCATTTGCAACGTGAAAATAGAATTCGTTGGCAAATCTGTAATGGGATTCATCACACTGTTGCTATGTTCTATCATTGGTATAGTAACACCATCTACCCTCATTCTCATTTGATAACCTATTCACAGGTATCGCCACAAATCAATTGGTTTCCCAACACGAGTGCCACTCACCATGTTACTCCAGACTTTACAACACTTGCCCAACCTACTGACCATCATGGTACTAAACAACTCCATGTGGGTAATGGTAAGGGATAGCAGATTTTTAGTACTAGTTCATCAAATATTCAATCTCCAACTTCTTATCTGATGTTTTATATATTCCTAAAATTATAAAACCTCTTCTCTCTGTTCAAAAATTTGCTCAAGATAATAATGTGTTTTTTGAATTTCACCCCACCCAATTTTTAGTTAAGGATGAGGCGACGTGGAAAACTCTCCTTTTCGGCCCGAGTAAAGATGGATTGTACTCCGTGCCAATATCAACATCCATTCACTCTATGTCCACTTATTTAGCTGAGCGTTCTTCACCGAAATGCTGGCACCGCAGATTGGGTCACCCCATCTTCGTGTATTGCGTCAGATTATCAATAAAAACAACTTTCCATGTCTCTCTTCGCGTCTCAATAATATATGTACGCCTTGTCAACTTAGCAAGTCCTCTAGATTGTCTCTCCCACATAGGTTCTTCTCTTTTATCTCTTATTTTTAGTGATGTATGGGGTCCTTCCCAAATGATGTCAAGTGATGGTCATCGTTAATTTATTATTTTTGTTGATGATTATTCCAAGTTTATTTGGTTTCATCCCATAGTGCAAAAATCATATGCTGTTGTAGCAGCAATTAAACAATTAAAAGCAGAATTAAATTCAGGAACGAAATTACCCAATTGGAGCAAATAATTCTGGGGCAGAAAAATTATATAAGAATTCCGGAAACTGGACAGCGAAGAACACGGCTGAGTCGCGGACTAGGTCGCTCTCTTTAAGGTGTTTCGCGGCTCTGCCTCCAATTGTGCCGACAGTGTGCAGCCCCGTCACTCCCAGGATAAAACAGCCTCCAAGATTAAATTACGGATTGACAGCACAAGAATCAATCCGGTCTGTATTCACCCATTCTGTATTAATTGCTCGATTCTATAATTAATCTGTACACGAATGAGATTAATTATTCTGGAAAAAGTATTCTGGGAGAAAGAATTTTTTTTCTTTTCAGAACTGTAGAGAGAAAAAATCTGTGTTGAAAGCAGATAACTGTGTGCCAAAACCGGAGGCAACCAGCTCTTTTATGGGGCAAAAAGAAAAGAGACGTTGGTAAACAACGTGGAGAAAAAACTGGAAGAAGTGGGCAACTCGGTTGGAGAAATCAACACGGAATAATCCACGTTTTAATTTTTAGGAATTAATTACCGTTAAAAAATAATTTTTAAAGCCCAAAAACGTTAATTTATTTGTCCAAAAAATTAATTCTTAATGAGCCCAAGCCCAAGACCCAGGACCCGGACACGGGCACGGGCAGGGCCGGACGGACGGCGGCGGCGTGCGCGCGCGTGTGTGACTTGGCCCATTGGGTCTGCCCCACATACCCACAAAAACTTGAATGCCCAAAGGGCTGAACCTTTGTTCCCAAAAAATTGTATATTAACACACCCCATTTTATGTCTCCCACCGATGTGGGACACGGAGAGAACGAAGCAAAGAAAACTTGAAACTTTAGTTTTGCAACTTTAAAACTAACAGCTGTCTTATACAGCTGTTTCCAACAATCCCCCACTTGCAAAACTTGAAAACATTTTATCGAGCATTAATCTATAGAATTGTGCTTAAGCAAATGTGTCTTTCGACTTGAACCTTTACGTAGTAAAGATGATTCAGAATATACTAGAGTAACCGTAGTTTTGAACTCTATCTCTAACAACATCCCACACACAACCCTACTTGGGTGTAAGTCTAATAGCTAGCACGTTACGGCCATGTGCTTCTATCCCAGTATAGTGAACGCTTTAGGAATTTGCCCAAAATATCCATAGGAAGCGGCCACACTTCCACATTCACATAGGTGAGTCTATCAAGAATACTCCTGTAGCTAAGTACCCCACTCAAAATAAAGCTATAGATCTCATTAAGAGTTATCATAACTCATCCTTAACTCGCTTCAGGATATCATGCTCCTTAGGGATGGACTCGGAGTAAAACCCCGTTCTATTTTAATTAATAATCGCATGATTCAACCCATATCACTTGTGACTTGTTATTACCCTTTGAACATATTTCTTGGGATCTCCAGTCTATATGTTGGGTTACCATCACAAATGACTCATTTATCCAAGGGCTTTAGTCCCATCCCTTTCGTGGTGTTCCACACCTTTTCCCTAGCTAGTCCTTTCGTCAAAGGATCAGCTAAGTTTTGTTCAGATCGTATATGATCCACCCTCACAGCACCCGTAGAGATAAATTCTCTAACAGTACTGTGCTTACGACGTATTTGTCATTTCTTACCGTTATAATAACGGTTCTTAACTTTTGCAATAGCCGCGGTACTATCACAATGAATCAAAACGGCTGGAATCGGTCTTTCCCATAATGGGATATCTGACAGGAGGTTTCTTAACCAACCTGCCTCTTCACTAGCAGCAGCTAGCGCTATCATCTCAGACTCCATAGTGGATTGAGCCAAAATAGTTTGTTTCTTAGATTTCCAAGAAACTGCACCACCAGCGATGCTAAATATATATCCACTAGTAGCCTTAGAATCACCAGATAGGGTGTTCCAATCTGCATCACTAAATCCTTCAAGGACAGCGGGATGCTTATTATAGTGTAATCCGAGGTTCATCGTCCTTTTAAGGTACCGCATAACCCTCTCAATAGCATGTCAATGCTCCATACTAGGTCTACTAGTAAATCTACATAGTACTCCCACAGCATAAGCTATGTCAGGTCTAGTGCAATCTGTAGCATAACGTAAGCTACCAATAATGCTTGCATAAGCATTTTGGTTTACACTGTCGCCAGTGTTCTTAAATAACTTTACACTAGGGTCAAATGGAGTACTAGCAGGTTTACAGTCAAAGTAATTATATTTCTTTAGAACTTTCTCAATGTAATGAGATTGATCCAAAGAAAGTCCCTTTTCTGACCTAATAATATTAATTCCTAATATTACACTAGCTTCACCCAAATCCTTCATATCAAAGTTGGCACATAATAATGATTTAACATTTTCTACGGCATGAATATTAGAACCAAATATAAGCAAGTCATCAACATAAAGACATATGATAGTGCAAATGTTCTCAACATATTTATAATAAATGCATTTGTCACTTTCATTAATTTTAAATCCATTAGTGATGACTAGGCTATCAAATTTATCATGCCATTGTTTAGGTGCCTGTTTGAGTCCATAAAGAGATTTATCTAATTTACATACTTTATTTTCTTGACCGTGTACAATAAAACCTTCAGGTTGATCCATATAAATCTCTTCTTCTAATTCTCCATTTAAAAAAGCAGTTTTAACATCCATTTGGTGTACAATTAAATCATTTAAGGCAGCTATAGCAAATAGTACACGTATAGACGTTATTCTAGTCACGGGTGAAAATGTGTCAAAAAAGTCTACATTTTCTCTTTGTCTAAAACCTTTAGCAACAAGACGTGCCTTATATTTTTCAACAGTGCCATCAGGTTTTAATTTCTTTTTAAGAATCCATTTACACCCAATTATTTTACATCCAGGAGGAAGGTCCACTAAATGCCAAGTTTTATTTGTTTCCAAAGAATCCATTTCATCATTAATAGCCTCTTGCCATAAATCGGCATCTAAAGAAGATAAGGCTTCTTGAATAGTGTTAGGATCCTCCTCTAAGGTGTAAGCATAAAAGTCGGGACCAAAATCCTTTTCTACACGAGCCCTTTTACTTTTTCGAATTTCTAAAATGGATTCATTATTTTCTTTATTTTTATTTAAAGAAATATTAGTGGATGACTCGCCCCCACTATTCCTCAATTTAAAAGGAAATTTATCTTCATAAAAATCGGCGTCATTTGATTCAATAATTACTTGATTTTTCAAGTCATAAAATCGGTATGCTTTGCTATTAATAGCATAGCCTATAAAAACGCACTCATATGCTCTACTTGCCAATTTAGACCTTTTAGGGTCGGGTATACGTACATAGGCTAAGCACCCCCACGTTCTAAAGTATGACACGTTCGGCTTAATATCTTTCCAAATTTCATAAGGAGATATTTTCATCTTAGTCTTAGGAATTCTATTAAGCACGTGACACACAGTCAAAATAATTTCACCCCACCAATGTGAGGCAGCCCCGGAATTTAATAAAATAGCCACAACTAATTCAGTTAATGTCCTATTTTTTCTTTCGGCTTTACCGTTCATTTCGGGCGAATAAGGGGCAGTTTTTTCGTGAATAATACCGTGGGTTTTATAAAATTCAATAAATGGTCCAGAATCATATTCGGTGCCTCTATCACTATGTAACCTTTTTATTTTCCGATTAAATTGATTTTCAATTTCATTTAGGAAAATTTTAAACATGTCAAACGCTTCACTTTTATTTTTCATTAAATACACAAATGAATAATCGGAACAATCATCAATAAAAGTAATAAAATAACGTTTGCCATTTCTAGTTGTGACACCATCCAATTCACAAATATCCGAATGAATTAAATCAAGTGGTTCAGATTCTCTAAAAACAGATTTATGTGGTGTCTTAGTGATTTTTGCTTGACTACACCATTCACATTTTTCAAAATCATTTAATGATAATCCGAGAATTAATCCTAAAGTGCTCATATTTTTAACAAGTCGTTTATTAACATGACAAAGCCTAGCATGCCAAATATTAAATGAACAAGCAATATAAGCAGAAGGAGAAATTTTATTCATTGCATCAACATTCAATTTAAACATCCCATCAGTGGCATAACCCTTGCCTACAAAAATTCCATTTTTGGTCAAAGTAAATAAATCAGCACCAATAGTTTGAGTAAAGCCAGCTTTGTTGAGAAGATAGCCCGAAACCAAATTTTTCCTTATCTCGGGAGTGTGAAGAACATCTTTGAGGATAATAGTCTTTCCCGAAGTGAACTTCAATTCCACATTTCCAGTACCAGCAACCTCAGTGGAGTGAGAATCACCCAACAACACCTTCTTATCTGCAGTCTCAGAATAAGTCTTAAACAGACTACGGTCATAACAGATATGGCAGGAAGCGCCAGTATCCAACCACCACCCTTCGGCACCGCTAACCATGTTAATTTCTGAAATCATAGCACATAGGTCCTCTTCGGTCAAATTCGCTTGTGCTTGTGGCACATTGCGACATTTGCGAGCCATATGGCCAGGCTTGCCACACTTGAAACAGAGAAACTGTCCCGAGTTGCTAGACTGTCCATTTCCAGGGTTCTTATACTTATTCTGAGTCTGATTTTTAAAATTCTGGTTGTGGCTCTTTTTCTGATTTTTCATATTTTTCCCGTTTGCCTTTAAAACAACTGGAGTGTGGTTCTTTTTCTGATTTTTGTTGTTAGACACAACAAGAATTTCATCTTTATAGTCCTATTTTCGGGATTCCTCCTCAATTCTCAATTTAGTAATTAATGACTCTAGTGAGAATTCTTTAGACTTATGCCTCAAAATATTTTTAAATTCTTTAAACAGTGGAGGCAATTTATCAATAATTACAGCCACCTGAAATTGCTCATCTAAAGCCATGCCCTCGGAAATAATTTCATGGGCAATCATTTGCAAATCATGGGTTTGAGCAACAACAGATTTGTCATCCGTCATTTGAAATTTCAAATAACGGCTGACGGCATATTTTTTAGCACCCGCCTCCTCCGTGTCATATTTTTTAAAAAGTGCGTCCCAAACATCTTTCGCAGTTTTATAATTGGCATAATAGTCATAAAGTTCGTCACTTAGAGCATTCAAAATATAGTTCTTGCACAAAAAATCATTTTCCTCCCAAGTTCTAATTGTTTTGCTTTCCTCAACAGTAGGTGGATTATTAACTACGGGTTTGTCAAATTGAACACATGATGCGACCTTTTTCGTAGTTAAATAAAATAGCAATTTTTTTCTCCAACGTTTAAAATGAGTGCCTTCATATTTGAAAGGCTTATTTAGGTTACTGGAATTAATTTCGTCCATGGCAGAATTAAGAAACACCTTAAAATTGTTGTAGCAGCAATTAAACAATTAAAAGCAGAATTAAATTTAGGAACGAAATTACCCAATTGGAGCAAATAATTCTGGGGCAGAAAAATTATATAAGAATTCCGGAAACTGGACAGCGAAGAACACGGCTGAGTCGCGGACTAGGTCGCTCTCTTTAAGGTGTTTCGCGGCTCTGCCTCCAATTGTGCCGACAGTGTGCAGCCCCGTCACCCCCAGGATAAAACAGCCTCCAAGATTAAATTACGGATTGACAGCACAAGAATCAATCCGGTCTGTATACACCCATTTTGTATTAATTGCTCGATTCTATAATTAATCTGTACACGAATGAGATTAATTATTCTGGAAAAAGTATTCTGGGAGAAAGAATTTTTTTTCTTTTCAGAACTGTAGAGAGAAAAAATCTGTGTTGAAAGCAGATAACTGTGTGCCAAAACCGGAGGCAACCAGCTCTTTTATGGGGCAAAAAGAAAAGAGACGTTGGTAAACAACGTGGAGAAAAAACTGGAAGAAGTGGGCAACTCGGTTGAAGAAATCAATACGGAATAATCCACGTTTTAATTTTTAGGAATTAATTACCGTTAAAAAATAATTTTTAAAGCCCAAAAACGTTAATTTATTTGTCCAAAAAATTAATTCTTAATGAGCCCAAGCCCAAGACCCAGGACCCGGACACGGGCACGGGCCGGGCCGGACGGACGGCGGCGGTGCGCGCGCGCGCGTGTGACTTGGCCCATTGGGTCTGCCCCACATGCCCACAAAAACTTGAATGCCCAAAGGGCTGAACCTTTGTTCCCAAAAAATTGTATATTAACACACCCCATTTTATGTCTCCCACCGATGTGGGACACGGAGAGAACGAAGCAAAGCAAACTTGAAACTTTAGTTTTGCAACTTTAAAACTAACGGCTGTCTTATACAGCTGTTTCCAACATATGCTCTCTCAATTTTTAATAAATTCCAAATTCATGTTGAATGTCAATTTAATACCAACATTAAAGTTGTTCAAACCGATTGGGTTGGTGAGTATCACTCATAAATAAATGTTTTGATTCTAAGGACATTACTCATCGTTTATCTTGTCCGCACACACATGAACAAAATCACTTGGTTGACTGCCGACATAGACATATTATTGAAAAGGGACTTACCCTTCTTCTGCAAGCCTACATTCCGCAAAAATATTGTCACTTTGCATTTGAAACCTCCATGTAGTTAATAAATCAGATGCCCTCTATGGTGTTTAACGGAATTTCATCATTTCAATGTATTTCTGGCATGTCTCCAAATTACATGTTTTTAAAGGTTTTTGGATGCTTGTGTTTTCCTTACCTTCGACCCTACAATGCACACAAGATGTCATTTCTTTCTACTTCGTGTGTATTTTTGGGGTACAGTCCATCCCATCTCGGGTATCCCTGTCTCGATACTAACAAAAATCGGGTTTCGTGTTCTATTTGAACTAAACCTTAATACAATGTGAATACATGCAATTATTTTGTTTATTATATTATAACTGTAACTAATGTTGATGGATTTTTGAGTTTATGGCGCATATGCCTTCTTAAAAATTTTATTGGTTGTACACTCATGTTTGGAAAACTGTTGCTCACCCAATCCTTATAATGTTGCTAACCAAATCCTTAAAAACTAATTAGATGGAAAAAATTGTCAATTTGTTTATTGAAAAATCCCAAACATTACAGTGCATTGTTTTTGGGTAGTAGTAATTGCTAACTCGCGATGATATGCTATTTTCCCCCATCAAATTTATCAAAAAGATTTATAATATTGTATTCACAATTTCTTTTCATGGTAAAAAGATTGTATTCACCATTTCTTTCACCGTTTTATGTATATTTATAAAACATTTAGAAATAAAAATTTATAAAACTTTTTAACCATTATTTTACCTATTTTTTTTATTAAAACAGTTAAAAACCTTTTTTTTATATATATTTATAAAAACGTATAAAAATATAACTGTTTTTATATATATTTATAAAAATAGTAAAAGTAGTTAAAAAAATATTTTGATATATATTTTAAAAAAATAGTTTTAATTATATTTTTAACAGTTTTTATATTGACTTTTTTTTTTATATATATTAAAAAAAATAAAAATAGTAAATAGTTTTGATATCTATTTAAAAAAATTATATATATATATATATATAAGGTTTGATATATATATTTAAAACATGGGGTTAGACTTATTATAGGGAATTAAATTGAGGCCAAACCTTAAAAAACCCTTAAGGGTATAACTGTTAATATACATGGGGGTTAACCTCTAAGTGGACGAAAAGTTAAAAATAAGGGCTAAACCGTAAAAAAGTCATTTTCTAGGGGTTAGACTCATTATAGGGAATTAAACGGGGGACAAACCTTAAATAACCCTTATTTTAAAACTTTCGACAATGATGTTAGGAATCACCAAATGAGATCCCTTTTTATTTTTATAAATGACTGATCACCAATGGTTAAAATAGGTGGCGTGTCACATGTAGCAATACATATCTATGATTTAAATCAGACTGTAAACAAAATAAGGAAAAAATTCATAATACCCATTTGAAATTAGATTCAATTCAGACCTATGATATATATATATATATATATATATATATATATATATATATATATATATATATATATATATATATATAGAGAGAGAGAGAGAGAGAGAGAGAGAGAGAGATGTGATTCAAATCAGAAATGCGTATACATATCTTTGTATCCATACATACGTATATATATTTATGATTCAAACAAGATACATGTAGCGATACATATATTTGATTCAAATCAGATTTGAAACTAGATTCAAATCAAACAAAATAAGTAGACACTACACCAAATCTACTAAATTGTCACGGCCATTGACCATGACAAGTTGGAGTTGTCAAGGTCAATGACCATAATAATTTTGGGGGTGACAACCTTTGTTGTCACGGACTTGTCACGGTCATTGACCGTGACAAGTTCGTTAGACTTGTCATCGTCATGTCACGGTCCTTAACCTTGACAAGTTTTGTCACGGTTCAGGACCGTAACAAACCCGTGAAAATATTTAAAAAATTATCACGGTCATTGACCGTGACAAGCCCACGATAACAATCCTTTATCACGGACTTGTCACGGTCAATGACCATGACAATTCTGGGCAGAATTGAAAAAAAATCTGCTGGGCAGTTTGGCCACTGCCACTGCCCAACAGTATATTTGTACATGTTATAGCAACGTTGTACTTGTTCAAGCATCAAATATCCAAATAAAATAAAGATAATTCAAATATACATTCAATATAGAGACAATATGCATCACGATATAAACCAAATATAATTTAAATGTACCAACTTAAAAATAATTCAATTCAAATAATGTCACTACATGTTTTGGGTAAGGTTAAATCTGAGGAGGTGAGTAGGCCACACGATATACGAATTGACACACCCACTGATATACATCGTGTCGCATTGTTTGCGCAACTACAATGGGGAGTTCTCCTTCCCGGATATCACATGCATGACGAGCACCTTGGACTCGATGTCTTGAAGCTCACGTCTATGAACTAGTCCACCCTGGACAATATTCGGGTCCCTCAACTCCCGCCCTATCCGTTGGCCATCAAATATGTCTAGTATAAATACGCTGGGCCAACCAAGTGTCGACATCGGTCGGTCTAAGGGATCCAAATAGGAAAGTGGATCATCAAAGTCCGCACGTGTTGGCAATGAAGCAGCGAGGTCCACATCATCGTCATCCTACACCTCCTCCTCCCGCACCTCTTCCTCCCTCACCTACTCCTCCATCACCTTATCCTTCCCTTTTCCCTTGCATTTTCCTCTCAACGAATGCTTTATGAATGAGAACATATCTTGGACCGTCGCCTTCAAACGGGACAGATTCGCGTCATGCGAGTCCACCGTTCGAGCCAACCCAGTGCCGCTCGTCTCCAATATGGTGACCCTAGATTTGGCCACCCACGAGCTCACCCCTTGTGATCAGAGCCAATTACTTGGCTGAGTACGTCTGTGGACAAAGATGATTTGTCGGCGTAAGACTGTGACTCATGCACTTCCTTAAGTTTTGCCTGAAATGACAAAAAGCACATGATTAGTAAAATAAGTAAATTAAAAAATTATAACGTAATTAACAAAAATTAAACTGTCGTATTGCTTACAATCATGGCCGTGACGCTCAGGGACACCTCCTTATCCTTCCCCTTCTTCGTCCGAAGATACACATAAGTATCGAGCCTATGTGGCCTACCCCCAAGGCCACTCCCTGTCCCCTGAAATAAAATAAAGTAAAATTAGTATCGGCCCCATAAAGTAAAATAATGCAGAATAATATATTTCTATAGTTATAGAAAATTTAAATCTTACCATCATCCTATGCTCCACCTTGGCGTAAGACGTTCGGCCGGAGTAGTGCACGTCCGTCTTTTTTGCCCGGCTTTCCCTCCCCGATTGGTGAGATGCCAATTTTCGCTCCCCGATCTCATTGTCAACGAACTATTGCCATTTTGCCAATGAGATCGGCTCCTTCGGCGGGATGGATTCACACATTTGGATAACGGACTCTCGTGTCTTCCCAAAGTACCGGGTCCTCATATTTTTCTTCCACGTCTTGTGTTGGTTCCTCAACTTCTCCAAGACGGAATCGTGTAGCTTTGGATCCAGGCTGAATTGTTCCTATACAAGAAATACAATGTTAGTTGCGAATAAATATAAACATAAACATAAATATAAAATGAAATTGAAATTGAAATTGAAATTGAAATTGAAATTGAAATTGAAATTGAAATTGAAATATTCATATTCATATTCATATTCATATTCATATTCATATTCATATTCATATTCATATTCATATAAATATAAATATAAATATAAATATAAATATAAATATAAATATAAATATAAATATAAATATAAATATAAATATAAATATAAATATAAATATAAATATAAATATAAATACATTACCTGTAGTGCCATCTAAACAGCTAACTTGAGCTCATATGGCACCTCCTTCCAACTAATGTACCCGGGTTGATGATCGTCTTTACCAGCTCGAGGGATCTCGCTAATAGCCCCGACTTGTTCTCGATAGTCATCCCCAATTTGCCATATTTAGGGAGCCTAGGGGCCGAGGATCCCTCGTCGCCTCCGCTACCACCGAGCCCAGACGACATCATCATAACCAACATCATCATCTTCACCTTAATACCTGAAGGAGACATTTGTTGTAACAAAATGTTATTAGTACAAATCAAAATGAATTAGAAGAAGACATGCAAATATGTACAATTACTACAAATAAAAATGAATTATTACTGTTAAAAATCCCCACCTCCACCCCCATCCCTTCCCCCTCCCCCCTGACCCCCCTTCCCCCACCACACATACACACAAAGATCCCCACCCCCCACCACACACACAGGCACACACACCCTTCCCCACCTCCACCACCACCACACACACACACAGCCCCACCCCCTCCCCACCACACACACGCGCGCGCGCGCCCACACACATATGTACAAATCAAAATGAATTGTTACTACAAATATGTACAATTACTACACACACACTATACATCCCCACCCTCGCCCCTACTGCCCACACACGCCCACACTATACAAGAGTAAAAATGATAAAGTGAAAATCAATTAAAAGCATTAAAAATGGATGTTTCGGTACAAATTGGAATATTTATTACAAATTGAAAAATTGTTTAAAATTTTGGTTATCATAAAAAATGGATTGATATTCGATAGGAGCAGCCAAGTCATCCACACTACTATTTAGACGCTTCGGCACATGTTGGATAATTGACCATGGCTCGTTGTTGATATACTCCGAGTTAAACATTTGGTTAACCTTTTGAAATGTACAAACAAATGGCTCATCGCTCACGTGGTCGTTGCTCTTCAACTTGGACAAGTCAACCATGATCAAATTGGTGACATGATCAACTTTACAAGCATTTTTATCCTCAGCTCTTACCCAGTCACAGTAAAATACAACCTCTTTGAAGCTTATATAATCCAATTCAAATATATTTTGGATTACACCATAATAAGTCATTTCAACTTCAACGAGGGTTTTATCTTTTGCGCTCGCTCGAAAGAAAGTAAGAGCCTTGTATGATATGCCCGAGTTCTGTACATTTGTGCTTTCCTCATGCACTTTAGCGCCAAAAACGTAACCGTTCAATCGATACTTTTTGTACTCTTGTGCCACGAACAAGGCTCATGTGACACCGCGCCTTATAAAATACCGAGTGATCAGTCCTATACCAAATTAGAACAGGAATCCCAATTGGTTCATCCTTAGCATCACTGTCGAAAACCTTTTTAAAACTTACTAACTACCTAGTATTCCAAAAAGTTGGTGCCAAATTTTATCTTTTTAGTTAAACAAACCAGTACATGCGGAATTAAATATAAACCATTCACACAACTGAATTAAACCAACTGAACAAAAATAAAATGACATGTTGAATAAACCATCAGCCGCCAAAGTAAATAGTCCAATACAAACATCCAACACCTGAATAAAATAAACCTGAAACTGATAAATGATTCCTACTCTATGAATGAATGAACGATGCGTCTAATCCAAACTCCTCCTAGCATCCACATATGCCGCAGCTCCGTGTCCCTAGAATAGAATATCAATCCTGGCGTCCCTACGGCGGGACACCTAAAAGGTTTTGAAAATAGTTTTATAGCAAGGGTTAGAACCCAAAACATTTTGAAAATATTTAGCAAGTGAATTAACTACAGAAATTTAAAATGCATGAATGCGCTTCATATTTAAGTTAGTGTCGCACTCTCTTGTGGACATTCTCACCCCTCCACTAATGTGCACACCTAACGATTACCTTAACCCCACCTAGTTGTACTATCTCGTCCAACTAGTCCTGGTATAACCTCCCTTTGACATACTACTCTAACCCAAGTATAATTATTCATGAATTATAAGTTATCTCACCAATTAACTTAATTAATTCCTTCTTAATTAATAGCATATAACCGTGACACAAGTTATATAAAGTATATACATCACGCACTGTATTATTACCCACATATAATATTTATTACCATATTATACGTATCTTTACTAAAACATCCACACATACATCATGCGTATATCCATCCTTCTGAGTATACCCTCACCGGATGATTCCCTCTAAAGTGTCATCTCACTAGGTGTGCTCACATAACCTAGTTACCCAGGCTGGGATCGCTCACCAACCTGGCCCAAAACATCAACGAAGTGGAGGCAGTCATATTCTTTCCCTGAAAGTGAGATAAGCCCCTCACCCATATACCAGACGCTATGACCTGGGGATATACTCACCCTACTCCTCAAACTAGGGGATTCACCCACATCGCGCAACCTCCCTTGATAGCACTAGAGTATATAATTAAATAAAGATCTAATCACTGATATTTAATAGCACACACAATATATACACATGCATATATATACTATCACTATCACTATACCGTATATATATATATATATATATATATATATATATATATATATATATATATATATATATATATATATATATATATATATATATATATATATATATAGCATACACCCCAGCTTTACCGTGTACTCACAACCCGTAACACTAGCCTGTAATTTCCTGAGTCTCTGGCCTGACTCAACTAAATAAATTTTCTCACTTATTAAATTATTATCCCGAGTCTATGGTCTCACTCTAATTTAATTAATTCACACATTAATTAATATAATATTTTCTCCGAGTCTATGGTCCGACTCTCATTTAATTAATTTACACATTAATTAATTAATACTAATACGAGTCTGTGGTTCGACTCTCAGTTAATTAATTTACACATTAATTAATTTATACCAACCCGAGTCTACAGCCCGACTCTAATCTAATTAATTACACATTAATTAATTAAATACTTTCCCGAGTCTACAGTCCGACTCTAATTTAATTAATTACACATTAATTAATTTAATACTTGGTGTCGCCCAACCATTACACCCAGACTTGCTCACTTGGCCCGTAAGTTAATATTTTATGAGTCTACCCTTTTTCCCCATAACTAATTTATTTCACCTCAATTCCTTTAATAATGTAGCGTCACCCAACTACAATACCCGAATATTATTCCTCGGACAAACCTCAATACTTATGAATTATTTTCTGAAATTCATTCATCTCATGACACGCCATTTTCACCCTCCTAAACCCAATTATATCACCCTAAAATTGTTAAGGAAATATGTTCCACAAATGAATTTATCACTAAATAAAAGTAAGGTTTTAAATCTTAAGTAAATTCCTCTTTATTTACAAAACTGGCGAAACTGTGAAAATATCTGTAGCATCGATCGATCGAACCCCCTGGGTCGATCGATCGATCGTTACAGTACTCGTCTTCTCCAGCCCACTATCGGCCATGGACGAACCCTAAAGCTTTGATCCTCAATATACACCCTTACACAATTACAATTAATATATCCTCTATATAAGAAAGGGTCTAAACATCCTAAAGACCTTAATTCATCATCAAATTTCAACGTTTTCCCGATTTGGGTTTTATCCGGGTATCAAATCTCCAATACGAATTTCATTCATATTATCAGCCATTAACCACTGATTCTTACTATTTTTTACATAGAATTCATTCCTCTACATTCTAGAATCTTAAACATAATAAATCTCACCCTTAATCCCATTAAAGTATATCAATTTCCAAAAAAAAAAAAAAATTTATTTATGGTTACACACCCAAAATGAATTTTCATATACACACACTATGATATGAATTGATTATCATCAATTTAGAAATCACAACAGTTAACCACTTGTCTATAATTGTTCGTAGGGTCTGACCCGTTGGTGTAGTCCCTTAATTTGGCTCCAATAATCCCTAATTGGCTCTTGATTTGCTTTCCCCCAATTCCCTCTCAAACCCTAGGTTTAGAATTTGTGTTTACTGCCGTTTAACAATTCTCAATTTAGGTTAAAACACTTAATCCCGTTTTTGGCCACATGGGCCTAATTAAAATGGCCCGAATCACCCCGTGTGCGCCCGACAATGCCCAAAAATGCTCCGAGACCCAATTGCTACCCCCGAGTACTCTTTTCTGACTATCTCGACCCATCCAAACTCAACTGCGCCCTCAGAATTGCCATCCAAAATAATTTTTGACATTTTCCAATTTTGACCAAGAAATGCGACACACGAGATTTCGAACACTTAAACTTTAAAGTCGCCAATTATAAATAATTCGGCTCACTCAAATAAATTCTCCAACTCATGAATTTAAGTTTCTCCAATTTAAATATTTTTATATCTCCCAAGATAATTAAATATTAAATCCTCAAAATTACGGGGTGTTACATACTTCCCCCCTTACAAAGGAATTTCGTCCTCGAACTTAAGATAAGCCTAGTGTTCCAAGCTTCAAATATCACTTTCTAGTCATGTGTCTCTAAGCTCGCTATATCTATCTCTCCCGTTTTGAACTATAAGGTACACAATTATGCATTTTAATTAACCAGGGCGCCCATACACCCTGTACCCATTCTTGACCCCACAAAAGTTGCCTTAATTAATCCCGGTGCCCATACACCCTATGCCCGTGCTTTACCGCATGGAAATTTTACCCGACTATGCTAGTCGTAACCCAAAATATGACTTCCAACCCGTAGTCATATCTCACACACACACACACACACACACACACACACACACACACACACACACACATATATTGCCTGGGGTACCCAACCCATGTACTAACGACCAAACATCTCCCCACTTCCAATGTTACGCTAAGTGTTATGTGTGGGACGTCTCGCAAATATAAATCCAAGCAAGGAAACCCCCGATACACAACTACCTAACATTGTTGGTCATTGATATCCATTAGACCCCCAGTCTATAGCACGTACCCTAAAATACTTGTTTCTTACCACAAAAGCATACATGCTTACCCTTATGCTACAAAAGACAACATAAATTATCGCGCCCTACTATCACTTGTCCTTGCACAAAAATAAACCCCGAGCTATCTCTCTCCCTGCTCAAAAATAATTTTAACCACCCTGATTCACTTCAGTAAACATCCCTACTTACCGGGATAAAATAGACCACATGACCTCACTATGTGATTATCGCACCACGTATTACAACATATATACACACATATATATAGGCTAGGAACCCTCTCAGGTGATACCTAGTACCAAACATACCCTAGTGTCGTGAACACTAAAACTTAACCCCACTATCCACAATAGTTCAGTTCCATCGCTATCCAGCCGATATTTAGGAAATATCATCAACCCTACTCCCATAATTATCGAAAGTAGTAACTCCTCACATAATTCAAACCTTCACTCAGTATACACCTCCACTCTCCCGTGAAGAACACCAAAGAACTCCGCTACCCCACGAAAAGTTTATCCACATACTATGGATGCTACAGCCAATGCACCCACTAAATTTGACTCACCCGTGAACTCTAGTGAAAAATAAGTCTCATATTATGACATCCTCCTTGACCCTAAAAAATATAACCCATGCCCATAGGGTAAAAATAATTACCTCCATACTTTAGCTGCAACGGCTGATCCTCAGGTTTCGGAGCATCTTCACCCTGCCCGAATGTACCCATGACTTGCTGTAGTGGCTGTACATCTAGGACCTCGTCCTGTAGTTGACCCCTACCTCACTGAGGACAATATCTCTTCATATGCCCCTCTTTCCCACAAAATAAGAACCTCTTATTAAATTCACCGTGCCACTGATCCCTTCCTTCCTGACCTTGTCGGAATTCTTGGCCATCCTGTCGATAGCCTCCAGCTCTAAATCATTTAGCATAATTTCCTTACTGAAAATATTGCCCCTGATCTTCCCCTGTCTGCTACCGGGATAACCCACTGGTATTATTCCCTCATGCTTTATCCGACTGGCTAGTTTCCACTCCCCTCCTACTTCCTTTCACGTGGAAGCGATATTCCTGACAGTGCAGGAGTGTTGCGTTAACGACATCAGTATAAGCTCTAATACGGGATTACCAATTAAATGTTGTCTGATTCTACAGACTAACCCATCCACAAACCTTACTTTCTTTATCTCTTCATCGCTAACCTCATCCGGTACAAAATTTTCCAAACGGATGAATTCTTCCTCGTAGTCGACCACTGAACGGTCCCCTTGAGTCACCTCTATGAATTTTATCCTCCTTTCGGTCTCAGCTGCTGGTGGAAAATACCTGCGGTCGAACCGCACCCAAAACTCAGTAATAGTCAATATATCCCTTTCCTCAACTGTGGTGATCGACTCCCACCACTGTAGAGCTACTCCCACTAACCTAAAAGTGGCTAGCATTTTCTTCTGCACCTCATTGCAATCTACCATGCGTAGGTGACATTGGATATCTCTCTTCCGCTGACACGCTAGCACTATATCTGAACCCCCTTGAAACTCTGGTGGATGCCCTTTTTGAAAAACCTCTCGTACTTGCTGCAACCCCGACGGCTCCGGGTGGGCCAGAACATCTGGTACCACTAAAGCCTGTGGCTGATCTCGTGGAAAGTACCTTGCCATTGCGACCATCATCACTTCAACTGCCTGCTCCACCAATTCAGTTACTTGTGCTGTCGAAATCATCTCTGGCAGTTGTTGTGGTAACTCTGGCTCCTGATGAGCCTTCCTAGTTTTATCTCTTTCTGCTGCCCTAGCTGCTCTCTCTCTCCTGGGCGGCATCTGAAATGAAAATCGAATCGTATGAGTTCACCCTCAAATAAAAGTAATTGGCAGAAGAACATAAATGCGCATACGTATGAGAATAATCCTATAATAGGGAACTATATCAAATATTGCTAAGCCGAAACGTGAAAAGCCGCACAGATCCTAAGGACACTAGAACCAGATGCTCTGATACCATCAGTGACACCCCGCCTAATAAAATACCAGGTGATCACTCCTATACCAAATTAAAACAGGAATCCCAGTTGGTTCATCCTTAGCATCACTATAGAAAACCTTTCTAAAATTTACTAACTACCTAGTATTCCAAAAAGTTGGTGCTAAATTTTATCTTTTTAGTTAAACAAACCAGTACATGCGAAATTAAATATAAACCATTCACACAACTGAATTAAGTCAACTGAACAAAAATAAAATGACATGGCGAATAAACCATCGGCCACCAAAGTAAATAGTCCAATACAAACATCCAACACCTGAATAAAATAAACCTAAAAACTGTACTGAGAAGTCTGGGTGACAAGCCCTAAATAAAATTGAAACTGATAAATGATTCCTACTCTAGGAATGAATGAATGATGCATCTAATCCAAACTCCTGCTAGCATCCACATATGCCGCAGCTCCGTGTCCCTGGAATAGAATATCAATCCTGGCGTCCCTGTGGCTGGACACCTAAAAGGTTTTGAAAATAGTTTTATAGCAAGGGTTAGAACCCAAAACATTTTGAAAATATTTAGCAAGTGAATTAACTGCAGTAATTTAAAATGCATGAATGCGCTTCATATTTAAGTTAGTGTCTCACTCTCTTGTGGACATTCTCACCCCTCCACTAATGTGCACACCTAATGGTTACCTTAACCCCACCTAGTTGTACTACCCCGTCCAACTAGTCCTGGTATAACCTCCCCTTGCCATACTACTCTTACCCGAGTATAATTATTCATGAATTATAAGTTATCTCACCAATTAACTTAATTAATTCCTTCTTAATTAATAGCATATGACCGTGACACAAGTTATATGAAGTATATACATAACGCACTGTATTATTACCCACATATAATATTTACTACCATATTATATGTATCTTTACTAAAACATTCACACATATATCATGCGTATATCCATGCTTCCGAGTATACTCTCACCGGATGATTCCCTCTAAAGTGCCATCTCACTAGGTGTGCTCACATAACCTAGTTACCCAGGCTGGGATCGCTCACCAACCTGGCCCAAAACATCAATGAAGTGGAGGCAATCATATTCCTTCCCTGAAAGTGAGATAAGCCCCTCACCCATATACCGGACGCTATGACCTGGGGATATACTCACCCTACTCCTCAAGCTAGGGGATTCACCCACATCGCGCAACCTCCCTTGATAGCACTAGAGTATATAATTAAATAAATATCTAATCACTGATATTTAATAGCATACACAATACACACACACACACACACACACACACACACACACACACACACATATATATATATATATAGCATACACCCCGGCTTTACCGTGTACTCACAACCCGTAACACTAGCCTGTAAGTTCCTGAGTCTTTGGCTTGACTCAACTAAATAAATATTCTCACTTATTAAATTATTATTATTATTATCCCGAGTCTATGGTCCAACTCTAATTTAATTAATTTACATATTAATTAATATAATATTTTTTCCGAGTCTATGGTCCGACTCTCATTTAATTAATTTACACATTAATTAATTAATATTAATCCGAGTTTGTGGTCCGACTCTGAGTTAATTAATTTACACATTAATTAATTTATACCAACCCGAGTCTACAACCTGACTCTAATCTAATTAATTACACATTAATTAATTAAATTCACTCCCGAGTTTACAGTCTGGCTCTAATTTAATTAATTACACATTAATTAATTTAATACTCGGTGTCGCCCCACCATTACACCCGGACTCGCTCACTTGGCTCGTAAGTTAATATTTTCCAAGTCTATCCTTTTTCCCCATAACTAATTTATTTCACCTCAATTCCTTTAATAATGTAGCGTCACCCAACTACAATACCCGAATATTATTCCTCGGACCAACCTCAATACTTATGAATTATTTCTTGAAATTCGTTCATCTCATGACATACCATTTTCACCCTCCTGAACCCAATTTTATCACCCTATAATTGTTAAGGAAATATGCGCCACAAATGAATTTATCACTAAATAAAAGTAAGGGCTTAAATCTTAAGAAAATTCCTCTTTATTTACAAAACTGGCAAAACTGCCAAAATATCTGTAGCATCGATCGATCGAACCCCCTAGGTCGATCGATCGATCGTTCCAGTACTCGTCTTCTCCACCCCACTATCGGCCATGGACGAACCCTAAAGCTTTGATCCTCAATCTACACCCTTACCCAATTATAATTAACATATCCTCCATATAAGAAAGGGTCTAAACATCCTAAAGACCTTAATTCATCATCAAATTCCATCAATTCCAAGGTGTTCCCGATTTGGATTTTATCCGGGTTTCAAATCTCTAATATGAATTTCATTCATATTATCATCCATTAACCATTGATTCTTATTGGTTTTAACATACGATTTATTCCTCTACATTCTAGAATCATAAACATAATAAATCTCACCCTTAAGCCCATTAAAGTATATCAATTTCCCCAAAAAACCCAATTTTAATTATGGTTACACGGCCAAAACGAATTTTCATATACACACACCATGATATGAATTGATTATCAACAATTTAGAAATCACAACAGTTAACCACTTGCTTGGAATTGTTCGTAGGGTCTGATCCGTTGGTATAGTCCTTTAATTTGGCTCCAATAATCCCCAATTGGATCTTGATTTTCTTTCCCCAAATTCCTTCTCAAACCCTAGGTATAGAATTTTTGTTTACTACCGTTTAAAAATTCCCAATTTAGGTTAACACATTTAATCCCGTTTTTGGCCACATGGGCTTAATTAAAATGGCCCGAATCACCCCGTATGGGCCCCGCTATGCCCAAAAATGCTCCGAGACCCAATTGCTACCCCCGGGTACTCTTTTCTGACTATCTCGACCCATCCAGACTCAACCGCGCCCTCAGAATTGCCATCCGAAATAATTTTTGATATTTTCCAATTTTGACCACAAAATGCGACACACGAGATTTCGAACAATTAAACTTAAAATTCGCCAATTATAAATAATTCGGCTCACTCAAATAAATTCTCCAACTCATGAATTTAAGTTTCTCCAATTTAAATATTTTTAAATCTCCCAAGATAATTAAATATTAAATCCTCAAAATTACGGGGTGTTACAGGTCAGTGGCTAGACGAGCAAGCCTTGATGTCGCATCACCCGTCTTTAAGAGCTGAGAATATAGATAAATTAATTATATTAGTTATAAATTTTGAGTGTAATGTAACGTTATATAATGACCATTTTCATTATAATTACCTCTTGTGTCAACCAGAGCCTAAATTCGTTGTCTGATTGTACCATTCTTTTTCATCTTTTATTGTTCTCACAGGCTTCATATTATCTGCATATTACAAAATTAATCATGTATAAAATAATCTAAAATAATGTTAAATATTATAATAATCAAAAATTACTTTTTCCATTATTCGACATCTTCATGTGTGTCAAATAGATAACGAGCTACTTGTTCATGTTGTAAACTCATTAATTTCACTCGTTTTCCCTTCACATGACCACTAACATCGACGAACTCATCAGTGTCATCAACGCTGGTCGAGTCAGACATATATTCCCGAGTATATATTAATGACTCCACGGTGATGTATTCCTATGCAATTGATCATGCAATGTATCGCGTATTCTTGACGTAAACTTTAAAAACGTTCATCAATCTTTCAAACGGATACATCCACCGATATCTAACTGGACCACAAAGAAGTGCCTCGTCGCATAGGTGTACCTACAAGTGAACACTTATGTCAAATAATGTTGGGGGAAAGTACTTCTCCAACACACAAATCGCTTTGATCACTGATAATTTTTCGGCCACCATGTGTTCTCGATTGACTACCTTCTCACACAAAAGTGAGAAGGTAATAATAATTTGCATAATAGCCCTCCGCAAATCCTTTTTCTTTGAGAAGCAGTGCTTAAACAATAAAGGAACCAATTTCATGATCACATGCCAATCGTGGGACTTACACTAATGTAAATAATGAGTAGCATAATTCACAATCCTTTACAAGTTGGACGCAAAATTAGATGGGCCCTTCAAATTATATATTTTGTCTAAAAGCACCTTCCTTTCCCCACTCGTCAAAGTAAACACACCAGGGGGAATTATTTTCCTTCCCCTACTATCTTCTTTCAACCATAGTTGTGGCTTAAGTTTCAACGATTTAAGGTCTTTTCGTGCATTTTCTCCATTCTTCGAATGACTCCCCCCAAGGCAAGTGCCCACAATATGTTGATATTGAAACCATCTATTGATATAGACAAATGAATGTTACATTGTTCTCGAACAAAATTGGGATACTCATAATTCATCCTCCTCCAGGTTGTAGAATCAATAGGATGATGCATGATATTACCCCTTACTTCTGCCCTAGGATGCCAAGTCATTGCCTTCGCTATCCATGGTACTGTGAAAAATAGCTTTAATCTAAGCCCAACGGGAAAACATTTCAACACTTTTTGAGGCACTTTTGAGCTTATGCCTTCCTTACTAGTAGATTGGGCATATCTAGGTTCATCTCATACCGGATAATGGTCGAGATTTTCATACTCCTTTCGGTATAGTATGAACTCATACACACAAGCATGAATCTATTTATACTTCATTCCCAAACCTTTCATACTGTTCTTCATAACAGGATAGCTTTTTGGAAGTGTATTCTCCTTGGGTAATAAGCCCTTCACCCATTTCAGAACTCCTGCCACGCTATTGCCAGATAAACCATACTATGTCTTCAAACTGTGCAAACCATCCATGGCATGCAAAGTTGTTTGATCTTTCTCACAGCCAGAGTATAACTGTTGGATCACCTTAAATTTTAAACTTTGGTAGTCATCGTTAAGTTTTATCGTGATATCTTCACGAGCACTTGAACCTTCTACATCATCAGCAACCTCATTCTCCTCTGCTTCATAAACTCTGTACGCATCATCAACTAAATCCTCTTACATATTATGATCTACATCGTCCCCTTCTACATATATCCTACTTGTTGAAGGTTGTTGTGAAGGTTGGTCGGGGATTAAAGGAACTTTTAATTCACCGTGAAAACTCCAAAATCGATAACTATCTTGCATATCTGATCTTAACAAATGTATTTCAACTGTTTCCCACTTAAACACCTTGCCATTCTTACAGTTAGTACACGGACATGGAAACTCTTCATCATTATGACATCTCTTTATGTATTTCACAAATTCGTTAGCACCTCTGCGAAACGCATCCCCCTTTATATTTGTCTCACGCATCCACTCTTTTTATTTCGGATATCCCATCATAGCTACCATAACTAATCACCTATTAAAGGTAAACAAAACTTAGATTTATAGTATGTTTCATTTAATTATGTCTTATTTATATTTGATTTTTAAATTTCAAATTCAAATTCAATTTTTAATAGAAATTGCTATTTCCTCCATCTCCTCTAAAGGGTGAGTGGTCATATCCCATTCATGACCGCATTTTTCTGTAATATACTTAACAGCTCATGCACATTGTTACGATTTGAGAAAAATTCGGAAGCATATCCCCGTAGTTCTGTAAGTACATGACATAGATTGGCAAGTGTGAGTGTTATTTCAATTGCTCAATTGAAATAACAGTCACACTTGTCAATCTAGTATGTACCCAGAGATCATTAGGATACGACTGTAGAACTTCCTCTAAAAGTAACAACTTTAAGCCACTAAGAATATTATACATAAATTATGCAGTCCCAAACTGTCCAAATGGGACAATTCGAGAGATCTCATTACAGGGGTAATGACTCTCGAACGGGTCTAAGGGCTATTGAATGCGTACGCATAAGAACTAGAAGGCTAGTATTTATACGCACTATATGTAATTTCAAGTATTTTCACTTAATTATCATACTATATATATATTGTTCGATTTACAAAGTAATTTTCAAAAAAAGTTGAAAAATCCCACCCCCATATGGACAATAATCCAGTGGTCATGCCACTTTTAAAATTAACCAACCCAACATAGATCTACTATAATCCAATAGCAACATCAACAATAAATGTGCATCACGTACTCCTTCTAATTCATCTACTCAATTAATTAAACTAACAATTAAAGTATACAATTATTAATTTACTAATTTACAATGAGGGGCAATCCTACTTTCATAATTAATCATATATTAATTTACTAAAAAATAATAATGTAATACCCCGTAATTTTAAATGACTTTTAAAATGGGTTATATTTAAAATTAATGAATTAATTAGATTTTTTATTAATTAATTCATTCGGGTTTTATCCGGACGGTGGATATTAAAATGGATGATTCTGAATATTACTTAAAGGTATTTAGGTAATATATGAATGTGATGTCATTGATATGACTGTATGATATAAATTCGGTAATTTATAATTTTAGTCAGACGCGGTATGGGACGTGTCGGGACTAGTTTATTAAATTAAAAAGGAAATTTATTTTCTATCGATCTAATAGTCATTTCGACTGTGTCGTTGCGTCCGGAAGGTTCGAAATAGTCAGAAAAGTCTATTTGGATGTTAATTTTGAGTCTCGGGTCATTTGGAAATGAATAGACAACCCGAAAGTGCATTTTGGTCATTTTTCTAGGGGGGATGAATAGTGATTACGGATTTGGCACTATTATAAGTATTGGTAGATTAAGTATATGGGGGTTATTCATCTCCTCTTCACAAATAAGAGCAGCCATCTTCCTAGAGAGGGTGTAAGAGTGGTTGGGAAGGGAAAAGCCACTTGGGAAGGAGAAGAACAAGAACCAAGGTTCACCACCACCAACCACCACCGGAGTTTGACCGGAGAAGGAAAAACCAACTGAAATATACTACACCAAAGGATCAGACCTACAGTAAAGGCAAGTGTTTGATAATGGCAATTTAAGTTTGTATATTGTCCATGTTAGAATAATATGAAAAGAGAAGATTATTATTGTTTGGAAGAAATAATGGAGTATTAAATGGATTTCTGGAAAACTGAAATGATATAGGAATCTAACTCATGTTTTAGGATGATATTAATCCATGAAATAGTCATGAATATGTTGAAGAAAAATCTGAAATACCATTGCAGTGTTCTTGAAGTTAATATGTTGATGATTTTCTGGAAATAAGGAGAGAAACATGCTTTTAATCCGATCCCTTGAAGATTCTAGGATATTTAGAGTATTGGAAATCGTTCATATATGTTGATATATCATGTAGAAATAATTATAACTCATTTTGGAGGTTAATATGAAGGTTTAAATGAGTAAAAATGGTGAAACCCGTAGTTACAGAAAATGCAGAAAACCAGGCTTGGACCTGAGGGATCGATCGATCGACCCCTGCCTTCGATCGATCGACCTCCCCAGATTATGCAAAGTTGTTTCTTTTTTTAAATGTTGATTCTTATCCCAAACCTTTTGTGGATCTTTGGTGATTATTATTTGGATATTATGGACCTAGAAAATATCAGTAAACCCTTGATAAGATTTGAATTAAATTAATTTGGATTCGAGTGATTTAAATGATGAAAATTATATTGAATGGAATTTCGGTTGCTAGATTCATTTGTTAAATTTCCAAATGGGGATGTATGAGGATTTAAGATAGGACCAGTAGGGGTGATTGAATATAACACATGGGTATCCTTAAGTTTACAAGAGGGTTTAATCCAAAGTGAAAGAAGATGTGTTTATAAGAGATTTGAAACTATCGATTTTAACCTTAATGAAAAGGAGAATTTAACTCGTAGCAATTCGGGAGAAATGATGTTATGGACCAGTAGGATATTAGTGAATTCTTACTGAATATATGTTGAGGAAAAACCTGTTTGAATCTTGTGTATTGAGTGAGGGTAGCCTTAGGGTTACAATTTGAACATCAAGGACTGAGTTTAAACTCATTATTGATTACGCAAGGACTGAGTGTAGTACAAGAGCGTAGTGGTATGACTCCTGGATAGAGATGGGAGTTTAAAACACTTTTGGGTTGAAAGAGGTTATCCCGATCGCATAGTTGTAGTTGTCGGACCTCCTCGATCGACAAAGTTAAGTAGTAGTGTATTGGAGGGGTTCCTTGTTTGGATTTCTCTTTGCGAGACGCTCTGCGCATGAACCTTAACGACGTCGGGAGTGGAGAGATGTTATAGGATGCGAGGATAATTAAATTATGAAGTAAAGATATAATATGTTAATACGTGGGATTTAAAAGGGATATAATGCTACGTATGGGAAATATCTTAGGGTAGTGATAATTATCTTATTGATATTATATTATAGGTATGATAATACCTATTTGATTGATTATTGATTTATGTGTATGACATACCTAGCTTACTTGCTATCGGTGGGAGGTTTGCGCGTGAGGGCAGTCATATCCTGATGAATCCATGGGATCTTTGATTTGTCGCTCGAGAACATAGGTCTATGAAAGACTTATAGGGGAGTTGATAAGTCCGCTGACTGTGGGTACGTATGTATGTGCGTGACCCATGGATACGAGAACTATGTTCGCCTCCAATTTGTTTGTTGTTGTTTGTGGTTCGTGGAATCTTACCAAACATATAGTCCCCTATTCGGCGACCTGCGATGATGGGACATGATAGCAGAGTAATGCATTGCACCACAGATGTGACTCGAGGTGCCGTATTATATATGAATATATATATATATATATATATATATATATATATATATATATAATGGATTAAATGATTAAATGGATATATATTGTGGTTAAATCTATCTACGGTGATAATTGTAGATAACGGTGAATAGAGAAAGATAATGGAATTAAGTTAATGAATGTTTATGCTTATAGAATTGAAAAGCTTCACTCATGATAATGAGAAACGATTCATATTAATGAGTAATGATTCATGTTAATGAGAAAATTATCATATAAAGAAGAGATGTAAATGAATAATAATGTGACGTATGGTATGGGACATACGGGGATTATGATATGGGAATGGAATTTATATATGGAGACTAGAAAAGAGGAACCATTAACTAGGAGGTTAATAGGAAACGTTAAGTGTGCACTCTAGTTGATAGGTGAGAATTGCAAGTGAGAGTTCGATCTAACATGTACATAATAAATGCTTTATTGCACTTGTTAAATACTTGCCGTTTTAAAAATAATCTACACATTCGGGCTCTGACCCGTTTCCTTGCATAATTTCTCTTCTATTTTATCTCTATATCAGGTGTCCAGAAACAGGGACGCCAACGTTAGCGGATTATGACAGGCTATGGATTTATGGAGTTTTGCCTAGACGCCTTCCATCTTTTGATTCACAGTATTCTTAGTTAGGGCATGTCGCCCAAAGGATTCAGTTATCTTTTCTATCGAGATCAAATATTATTGTATTCGGAACTTTTTAATACATTTAACATTGTTGGGATTATTGTAAAGGATTTATATTATTGGGGAATGTTTATTCCAATTGCATTTAAATTCTTTTGAGTTATTTATTGTGTTATCAGTGTTGTAGAATAAAATGTGTTGGGTTATGCTTAAACTAAAAATGGTTTTGTTGAAATATAAATGTGGAAAGTTTTTAACACCAGCTTAATTGAGTTTTGGGTGAGTTGTAAATGTTTTCGACAGTGATGCTAAGAATGAGCCAACTGCATATTCTTTTTTAATTTGGTATAGGACTGGCCACCCGGTATTTAATTAGGCGGGGTGTTACAAATAATAATCAATCAATTCATTTAAAAGGGACACTATGCACAAATACGCACATACACGCACACTACACACACAAATACACACATGCGCGCGCGCGCACACACACACGCAGCCCCCCACCCTACCCCACCACCCCCACCCATTCCTTCCCCACCACCCTGCCCCACCCCCTTCCCCCACCACACACACACAACGCCACCCCCCTCTCCCCCACCCCCACCCACCATACACGCACACACACATGCACATATACACACACACACACACACAAATATATATATATATATATATATATATATATATATATATATATATAAATGGAAGAGAGAGAGAGAGAGAGAGAGAGAGAGAGAGAGAGAGAGAGAGAGAGAGAGAGAGAGAGAGAGAGAAACTAACCTGAAAGTAGAGAGAGAGGGGAAGAGCACCGTAGAGAGAGAGAAAAATGAGGGAAGAAATCGATGGGGGGAACAAAGGAGGGGAAAGGGTTTTTTGCTGGGAAATTTATCACGGACGTGTCATGGTCCTTGACCATGATAATATTATAAGAATTGTCACGGTCAATGATCATGACAAGTCCGTGACAAGTGTTGTTGTCACGGACTTGTCAGGGTCATTGATCGTGATAAAAACACGCATTTTTTTTCACGGTCAATGATCGTGACAAGGCTGACCGCTGGAAGGGTGCCAATTTACCCATTTTGGTGTAGTGAGAGATTTGAAAGGGAAATTCCAATTCAAACTTTCAAGAAAACCTTTAATGCAAGAGAGTTCTGGATTTGAGCGGCACTAGGTGGTGAGTGGAAGAGAGAGAGAGAGAGAGAGAGAGGGTTAGAGGGAGAAGACTTGAGTGGGAGGGATTTTAGATGGATTTGAAGAGTTATCCTTTTTAATTTAGTATTTGGTGGAAAAATTAAGTTGTTATAAAATTTAATTAAGAAAATATTTTATTGCAAAATTTTAAAATCATCACTAAATCTTGATTTTTAGCGGCAATATTTTTAATTTTCCACCTAATACAATGCAATTTACTTCCCACCTGTTTGAAATTTTTTGCATTGTATTAGGTGGAAAATATTTAAAAATTGCATTGTTTTAGGTGGAAAATTCAAAATGAATAGCGGAATGAGGTCCCAAAATGCTTGAGCACTTCAAAGTAAAAAATTACCAGTTTCCAGAAGCACTTCAATCATATTTAGAAGATAAAATATTTTTGCACGACTCTTGATAAAATATCCATCTTTATGCGCTTATACCCATTGATAGCTTGTGCAACACTTCTATCTGGGTTTATTGGTCATGCATGGGTCAATCTGAACTGTCCAAATGTAACTAATATGTGAAACACTCTCAAAATATGGAATATAGTGAAACTTGAAGTAATAAAGGGAAGGTACGAGCTGGTACCCAGTGAGTTTCGAACAAAAATGCATTATATAAACGAACGACAAAAAGGAAAGATGCAATAAATGCCATGCAACCACTAAACAATATATACATTAACCATGTTAATTGAAAAACATTTCATTTAACTTTAGGTTAAAATCCATTAATTATGGAATTCTTTAATTCACCATTTTATAAAAAAAATATTCCTTTAGCCCTTCAATTTTCATGATTAAAAAGTCTTAAATCACATTTCCTTTATACCTTGTTAGCATTGACCCATGTTATTAAAAACAACAGGTTTCTCCTCTTTAACCCGCCACATACATGGCATCCCTAAAAATAGGATTTCAACACATGCACTTGTTGTATATAAACTTATTTACATTTATGTCACCCCGAACTTGTAATTGCTCTAGATTATGTAAATGTTTATGTATGGTCTTTGTACTTTGATTTCTGTGAGGACATAAATTTCCAATTGAGTCCTTGTATTGTTTTGACTTAATTCCGTGGACAAAACTGTGTTTGTAATATGTCATAGGGAGATGATTATTTTGTCACGATCCCACTTGGTCTATAACGTATTGAAAAAAAAATTGAAGAAGTTGTGGCAAAGCTTTAAAGATTTAACCATGCTGATGTTCAATTGGTGCAAGTTTAATCGTCTTCAAAGGTAATTGCATTTCGAGATCACTCAGGTATGAATGCGTATAATTAATGGAGCTCGGAATTATTTTTTTATAAAAGATAAGGATGTATTTTTATAAAGAAAAATATTTTAAAATGTTTTAAAAGTGTCCCATTGGTTCCCAAAACCCGTTTTGTTAGGTATACACCTATTTGGGTTAGGAAATCTGTTTTGGAGATGCTAAATACTTCGTTGGTTGATTCTCACATGCATGCACATGATTCATCTCTTGCTATTTCTTATGGATAGTAGCTTGCATGTTTTGTCATACGCTAGCCCTTACACCATGTTTATAATTTGCTAGTGTTATGACATGTTTATATCTTTGTATTTTATTTTTCATTTGTTTGAGTCTTATTTGAAAAATACAAAAAGATTTTGCTTTTGAGAATTTTTTTGAAAAAACGAAAATAGTTTTATTTTCTTGTTTGTTTTTTGTTTTTGAGTTTACATGTTTGATGTGGCATATTACCGTGAGGATTTGAATTGGAAAAATGATGAGTGTTTCACGGGAAAGGGCTGCGAGAGTTCAAAATTAACTCGTCGTGAAAGACACCATTTAAAAGTGCCCAAAAGAAAATGTAATATGCTAAGAAAAGAGCAAGTTAGTTTCGTTCATTCCAAATAAAATATGAAACATTGCAATTTGACGCTATTGTTTGTAGAATCGTCAAAATTCTAGATTTGTGTGCATGTAGTATGTTTAGTTCATTAAGATCACACTTTTATTGTCATATGGCTATGATATAGTTTGATGATTTATCGCTATCAATTAGAGCTTTTGAACGTTTTGATGGGTTGGGATCGTGGCACATTTGTTGTAGTTTCACGCCCATTCATTCTATATCCATGTTTAAGCACATCGGTACTATGTTAGCATGTAAATTACATTTTTAGTTTTTATGAGTTTTTGTGTTTTGTGTTAAAAGCCTACCATTTTAACACTTTTTTGGTTCTGTCAGGTCATTCCTAGATTTTTTTTGTGGAAATTTTTGCACTGGAAAATATTATATAATATTTATGGGAATCTGGGAAATTCTGACAAGTCGTGTGAAGTCGTTCAAACGACTTACCCATCTCGCATGAACGACAGTTGTACTTCGTTCAAGCGAAATCCTCAACTCGTTTGAGCGATGTCCCCAGATCGTTCGAATGACGGGCTATTTTGGAGATTCTAATTGGCTTGCAGTCCTCTGGGTTAATTGGTAAATTTTTTGGTACTGCTGGAAGTTTTTCTGGACTGACTGGTTTATATGCAGGTTATAATTGATTCAAAATTAATTTTTTTTAAATAGTCCGTTTATCACACCTGATTATATTGCTACATTCTTTGTGTGATTCTTGGTTTACTAGCTACTTATTTATCGTTATATGATCATATTTAGCTGGTTGTTTCATGCTTTTCTAGCGGTTTCGATTCTCAAATTGGTATCCAATTGATTTAAATTGGTATATTCTCACGCTAGATACTTTGTTTGGTTTATATTTTCACCGGATTGTCTATCCGAGACAAAAAGGGGGAGAGATGTATGTAATGTAGGGGGAGATTTGTTGAGCATTTATATTGATATCTGGATTTACCTATTGTTTGATTATATTTCTTCCTAATTGGTATCAAATAATTGCTCACATGTTTCAAATGACTTGTTCTTATTAAAAATATAAATTGGTATCATTTGTTCCTCCATACTTCACTGGGTATTTGTTTGTTTGTTTCATGTGTGTAGGTATGCTTCAGCGATTCGAGAATACAAGACTACGTCACATTCAGACAGTTCATGCATACCGATGCTACATATACTAGTCCGTGTCCTGTATTTTTGATTTTGGGTTTATGGGATGGGATTTAGGCGTCATACGGCTTGACGACCTGGTTAGGCATTTCCCTGGTTTAGTTTTATCCCAGAATAGTCAAAGTGGTGATTTATAAGGACATAAATTTTCAATTGAGTCCCTGTATTGTTTTGACTTAATTCCGTAAACAAAACTGTGTTTGTAATATGTGATTAGGCATAAATTCTTCCCAATTTATCCCTTAATTTAGTTACTTTTAGCACCTCAAACAACGTAATCAAAATTGACTTTATCTCATAATCTTGGTACTGATTTATCTTAATGAGTACATCGAGTTTCTGGTATTTTGCATTGATTTTACAGGTAGTTGATGTCAAGAAATAAAGAAAGAAACCGAAAGAATCAAGAAAGAAAAGAAGGAAAGGTCAAAAGGGCTAAAGTGTAATTTCTACCCGAAATTTGAACGAGGCACCTAAAGAGAATTTGAAGATATCACGTTCATGAGCCCATAAGAAGAAACAACGCCTATATCGGAGTCCCAGAAAAAAGTTATGAGCAGTCAAAGTTAGAGAAAAAAGTCAAAGAGGCAGACCGGTCCGCAGTAGCACCGGACCAGTCCGCACTGCCATTATCCAGAAGACCCCGAATCGAAAGCAAACCGAAGAAGGAAGAAAATAAAAATAATCGGTCTGCCAGGAAAATAAAAGAACCGGTCCACTTCCCAGGCAGACCAATCTGCCTAAGACCTAGACTGGTCCGGGTGTCGAGTTTTGTAATCTTATCCTTCTCCTATGAAGAGTCCTAGTGCAGCTAAAACTCCTAAAACTTTGTAGGGTATATAAACCCAAGTTATTATCATTTTTTAGGACGGAGAATTAGTATAATTTTCCTTACTTTTCTAGAAAACCTTAGTTTTGAAGTTAGGTTACAATTTTAATTCCAATATTTAAGATTATTCAAAATTCTTTGATTACAAGTATTTTTCACAACTTCTTTTACTGCTTTGGTAAGATTAGGAGTTAGTTTCTTCTGTTTAATTCCTTTTTGCATCATTCTACAAATTTTCCTTACTTTAATCATGGTTTTCTGTAATTCAAAGATTGTTTTCATTACTTTCAATATGCTAGGCTAGATTTTCTAAGGTCGGGATACATGAACCCAGCCTGATGTAATGGTGGCATGTGTATAACATTAATCCTCTGAATTTAGTGATTTATTACGACCGTATTGCGTAGGAACATGACAATTGTAGATCTTTAGATCCCTTTTGCTTCTGGGTAATCGGGATGCTTTAGAATGCAATTCGAGTGTCACTATCACTATACCGATTTACTCGTCCTCAGATTAAGTATGATGCGGTCTTGAACCTCATATACGTAATGCTTGGGAGTACTATATTCTGGGTCAAATTAATCATTTAAATTTACGATTAGTATTATACCTGTAATACACTAGGGTTGGGGGGTTATATTCCCGTCCTGTTTTTCTCATTATATAGTTTAAAGTTTTAAATCTTTCTTCATCAGTATTTTAGGTAATTTAGTATAATTGCATCTTTTCATAATTTCATAATTGCATCTAGTATAGTCATTCCAGAAACCAATCATTTTTTCCTTTCCTTTAGAGTCAGAGTCAGGATTTCTTTTTCTATCCAACGTCGTCACAACTTTGTTGTCCTATTTCCCTTTGGATACGATCCCAACTTGCCGAGTTTATTACTAACGCGACAGGCTTGCACTTGAGCCTAGAGAGAATGCACATTAGAGACACTTTCTGAGTCGCGTCAAGTTTTTGGCCCCGTTGTCGGGGAAATAGGTAGACTTAGGATTAGATCGAGTCAATCTAAAACTTTGACCAAAAATTTCCAAAAATCCAAAAACATAAAAAAATTCAAAAAGCACAAAAAGATTCATCATCATCTCTCATAAGCTGGTAATGCAAAATTCTGAACTCACTCCCACACCCTATAATACTCCAACCAGCATTCACGAAAATCCAATCATTGAGTACAACCCCGATAGCCCTCACACTTCTAATGCCCCACAATTTTGCATTCCACCTCCCACACCGTCACACTCAATCTCAAATAACACTCCGTTTTCCTTCTTAGGACACACCTCCGATGTCACTTCGATCACACCAAGTGAGGATCAAGAGAGAGAGAAATGTCGCAACACGGTAGTGCAGCCGCCGGTGCGGAAGAGGCCCCATACCGCTCGCTGAGAGAAATCTTATATCCCAAGCGCACTGTCACTCCGGGATGCATTATACTCTTGTATAATGCTGGGAAATTTCGTTTTAAAAATAGGATGATCCAGATGTTACCCAATTACCATGGTATGGGTTTTGAAAAGCCATATCTTCGCATTAGGGAATTTGAGGATGTATGCGATACTCTTAATGATCAAACTTGCACACAAGAGGTGATCCTCCTCAAACTCTTCCCCTTTTCGCTAAAAGATAAAGCTAAGACCTGGCTATGGTCTTTACCTCTAAGATCGATTCCATCTTGGAACGAGATGCAATCTAGATTTCTCAAGAAATTCTTCCCACCACATCGAACAATCTCTATAAAAGCTCTAATTCAAGCGTTCAGACAATCAGAAAATGAGCCATTTCATCGATGTTATGAGCGTTTCAATGAGTTAGTTACTTCATGCCCTCATCATGGATTTGATACAGCGCAAATCATTTCCTTTCTCTATAATGGGCTGAATCTTAACTTCAAGCAAATCATTGAGACCATGGTTAGTGGTTCGTTTGTCGACTTACATGCCCACGATGCTGAGCTTCACCTGAGGTATGTCGCCGAGACTACCCAATCCTGGGATACATCTGATCCTAATGCTCAAAATCGAAATCGTCAAGTGACCACCACTCCAGCGGTGTCCGGGCTATTTCACATAGATAATAATTCTATGATGGACAGTCGATTAGATACACTTGAGAAAGGATTTCGAGACCCATGTGAGGTATATGGAAGAGGACCAACTAGATCCATACCAAACCTCGTTGAGAAGGTGTGTGCGATTTGTGAGGCGGGTCATTCAACTGAGGAATTCCCGACTATACCCGCCTACAAAGTGATGCTTCAGGAGCAAGTTAGTGGTATAGGAGGATTTAAGGGTAATTTTGATGCACCGCACGAGAATTCTTACAACCCTTCATGGAAAAACCATCCTGGTTTTAGCTATGGGCAACAACATGCTGCGATGAACCCCACTTCCCATGTTGCCCCTTCTCTACCACAACACTTTCAACAAGCTCCACACATGCAAAGACATGTGCAAGCACAACCACCTCAAGGAGCATATATCCCGCCACCACAGAGAACTCTCGAGGATACTATGATTCAATTTATCAATAGCCAGAATACAATCAATACTAGATATGATCGTCTGATTAGCGACATGAATGCAAGTCTATCAAAGATACAATCCTCGTTGAGTGTCCAAGAGAAGGGAAAGTTTTTAGCCCAGGGCCAAAGACCTCCTCAAGGTCAAACTAGTGTTAACTCCAAATCTACTAAACATCAGGAGCAATGTCAAGCTGTGACCACTCTTTGTAGTGGGAGAGTCGTTGATTTATCACCTCCCCCACGCGACACAACGAAAGACAAGGAGATTTCGCTCAGCACGAAAGAGACTGAAGATGTCCCCTTGAATAAGAGTGACAAAGAAGACACTAGTGAGTTCGAGGTGGTAGTGAAACCACCCTCCGCGGCACCGTTTCCTCAAAGGTTGATTCCTTCCCATAAAGGAAACCCACGTGATGATGTGCTGGACGTTCTAATGCAAGTAAAGCTGAACTTACCTTTCCTCGATGCGATTAAGCAAATTCCAGCTTATGCAAAAGTCATCAAAGACTTATTGACGGTAAAAAGAAAGAAGAAGGTAAAGAAGAATGTATTTCTAGCACAGAACGTGAGCTCCATTCTACTAAACGATCTCCCGCCTAAATTTAAAGATCCCAGTGTACCCACCATTTCCTGCATCATTGGAGAAAATAAAATCGAAAAAGCCTTACTTGATTTGGGAGCAAGTGTCAATATCCTCCCTTACTCCATCTATAGGCAACTTGATTTGGGCGACCTCAAGCCCACAAAGGTCACTCTCCAATTAGAGGATCAAACCGTGAAGATCCCAAGAGGCATAGTTGAGGATGTGATCGTCTAAGTTGACACTTTCTACTTCCCTGTAGACTTTGTCAATTGGGACACGAAGCCCTCCTTCACCTAGAGCAACCATGTTCCCATCATCCTTGGGCACTCATTCTTAGCTATGGATAACGCAAGCATCAATACTCGGAATGGGCGAATGCAACTCACCTTTGGGAACATGACCTTAGAGACCAACATCTTCCACATAGCCTAACATACGGGGGAAGAAGATGATCTTCATGTGATGAGCTTCATAGATGAGATAGTGAAGGAGTACTTTGAGGAGAATTATTATGGCGATGCCTTAGGATCCTGTTTAGTGTTGAGACACGAGAGTGAGGGTACGTACACCGACTTCGAGAGGGAGGTTGAGGAGTTGAGGGAGTTACTCGATGAGAGAGCGTCGGACAAGGATGCGAGAGATATACATTGGGTTTCTAGATTCGAGGAATTACCTCCGAGGGATACACGCATGGTTCCCTACAACGAAAAATTTCCAACCCTCGAACTGAAGAAAATTCCCTCCCATATTAAATATGTATACCTAGGCGAGGATGAGACATTTCCTATTGTTGTCTCATCTAGCCGAGACGAAGAGCAGGAGGGAAAATTGTTAAAAATTCTGAGAAAGAACCAAAGTGCTTTTGGTTGGTGCATTGCTGATTAAAAGGGGATAAGTCCATTGATTTTGACTCACAAGATCCATCTCGAAGAGGATTTCAAGCCCTCAAGAGAAATACAAAGAAGGCTAAATCCCAAGATGAAAAAAGTAGTGAGAACCAAAATTATTAAATTATTGGATGTCGAGATTATCTACCCAATCTCAGAAAGAAAATTGGTGAGCCCTATTCAATTCGTCCCGAAGAAGTCGGGCATGATAGTGATTGAGAATGCTAAGGGAGAGCTAGTTCCCCAATGTACCACCATCGGGTGGCGCGTTTGCATTGATTACTGGAAACTCAATGAGGGAAATAGGAAAGACCATTTCCCCTTGCTATTTATTGATCAAATGCTTGAGAGAGTAGTGGGCCACCCTTACTATTGCTTCCTTGATGGTTATTCCAGATATAACCAAATTGAGTTAGATGTACTTGACCAAGAGAAAATGACTTTCACTTTCCCTTTTGGTACGTTTGCCTACAAACATATGCCAATCGGCTTGTGTAATGAACCCGCGACCTTTCAAAGGTGCATGCTGAGCTTATTTAGCGACATGGTCGAGAGAGGACTCGAAGTGTTCATGGACGATTTAAGCGTTTTGGCACCTCTTTCGACGTTTGTCTAGAAAAACTGGAACAAGTACTTGCCCTGTGTGTGGAGAAGAACATAGTGCAGAATTGGGAGAAATGCCATTTCATGGTCACTGAGGGAATAGTTCTTGGCCACATAGTCTCATCCAAGGGGATAGAAGTTTATAGGGCAAAAATAGATGTCATAGATGATCTTCCCCCACCAAAATCGCTCAAAGACGTGCGCTCTTTCTTGGGCCACGCGGGGTTTTATGGAAGGTTCATTAAGGACTTTAGCGCCATCGCTAGACCCTTAAGCAACCTACTCATGAAGGACACCCCATTCGAGTGGACAGAAGCATGCCAAAGCTCTTTTGAAAAACTGAAAACCATGCTTGTTTCCACTCCCATCATGCAAGTTTCGAATTGGTTTTTACCATTCGAAATTATGTGTGATGTTAGCGATTATGTGATAGGGGATGTTTTGGGGAAAAGAAAAGATAAGCAAGCTCATGTCATCTACTACGCTAGTCGGACTCTTATCGGACCACAACTCAACTACTCTACCACGGAGAAAGAGTTGCTAGCAGTAGTCTTTGCCCTTGATAAATTCTGGTCATATCTTATCGGTTCTCCCATTACTTGCTTCACCGACCACGCGGAATTGAAATACCTACTTCCAAAGAAAGATGCAAATCCACGTCTCATAAGGTGGATCCTACTCCAACACGAGTTTAATCTTTTCATTAAAGATAAGAAAGGGTTAGAAAATGTCGTTTCCGACCACTTATCACTGCTTTCGTCCGATGTACCTAGTGATCCCATACCCATAGACGAATACTTTCTGGATGAGCAACTTTTTGCTACCTCTTCTTTACGCTGGTTTGTGGATGTAGTGAATTACCTTGTCATGGGAGCCGTCCCTCCCGATTGGACACCACAAGATAAGAAGAGATTTATTACTTGGTCACGGATGTTCTTCTATGATGATCCCTTCCTATTTAAATATTCCGCTGACCAAATCATCCGACGATGTGTACCGGATGACGAGATCTCGAAAGTCATCCAGTTTTATCATTCAGAAGCTTGTGGAGGCCACTTCTCTACGAAAAAGACGGCCGCCAAAATTCTGCAATGCGGCCTCTATTGGCCCACAATATTCCGGGATGTGAACGCTGCTTGCAAATCTTGCAATAGGTGCTAACGGATGGGGGCCATTACCCAACGAGACATGATGCATCTTACCCCCATACTCATCATTGAGATCTTCGACTGTTGGGGTATTGACTTCATGGGTCATTTCCCCCCGTCCTTTGGTTTCCTATACATCCTTGTCACAGTAGACTACGTTTCTAAATGGGTGGAAGCTATAGCTACCAAGATAAATGGCAACAAAGTGGTGATAAAATTCCTGTAGGAACACATACTTTCCCTCTTCGGTGCACCGAAAGAGATAATGGCACGAAATTTTGCCATAGGCCATTCGAGAAGCTAATGAGAAAGTATGGTGTCGTTCACAAGGTCGGAACGACTTATCACCCGCAAACGAATGGGTAGGCCGAACTAGAAAATCAAGAACATTCCTGAAAAGACCGTTAATCCTACCCGGAAAGAATGGTCACTTAGATTGAACGATTCATTATGGGCCTATTGCACTACATATAGAAATCCACTCGGCATGTCCCCTTTTCGCTTTGTGTATGGAAAACCTTGTCATCTTCCCGTGGAATTAAAACACAAAGCGTATTGGGAGATTAAGGAGTTAAATTATTCTATGGATAAGGTCAGTGAAGCTCGCAAGCTTCAATTAAATGAGTTAGAAGAGATACACAATGATGCGTATGAGAATGCAAAAATCTCCAAAGAAATGATGAAACTCGCCCACGATAGCATCATTCGACGCAAAGAGTTTCTTCCCGGGCAAAAAGTGCTTCTTTATAACTCTCGGCTTCATCTCTTTCCGAGAAAGTTGCGATCACGATGGTCTGGCCCATTCATTGTAAAGAAATTTTTCCCTCACGGAGCTATTGAATTAGACGATTTAAAAGGGGGAAATACATTCAAAGTAAATGGACAACGCCTAAAGCCATATATAGAGGCATGTGTGGAAGAAGTCGACACTATTTGGTTGTCGAACCCCGTTTATGGGGTAGAGTGAGCTGTTGCAACAAGGTCGTCGCACCCCCGATGCATATGGGGTGAGAGTAGTGCATGTAGTGAGCGTCGACAGGATTAGGGTACATTCGGGAAAGAGCATTCACATTTTCAGAAAATTGAGTCAAGTTTCAATGTCATTGGTATCGAGAGATTTTTAATCCAAAATTGATAGGGAGTATGTTGTGAAAGTGAAACTTTTCGGAGAAGAGCGTTCGAAACCAAGTTAGGGGAGAAATGTAGCTAAAAAATAAGAGCCGAACCGGTTCCTTTATTTTAGGGCCGGACCGGTCGACCCCAGATCGGTTCCTTTAATTTTGAGCCAACTCGGTTCGATAGTCAAATTGGCCTGCATATTAAAGGATCGAACCGGTCCGGTCCTCAGGCGGATCGGTCCGCTTTCTGCAGAATTTTTTCCCCATTTCCCTAGGTTAACCCCCTTTCTCCCCAATCCCATTCATTCCCTCCAAACTCATCCACACCACTCCCAACCCTTCCCTTTCCCTTCCAAATACACACCTTTTTCCCTCCAAACCTTTTCCCTCCAATTCCAATCCCTAGCCACCCCTTTCACCTATAAATACGTACCTTCACCAACACTTTCTCTTCACACCATTAACCAAATCACTCCTCTCTTCTCTCTCCCTATATTTCCAGCCACCTTTCTCTGATATCATGGCCTAACGAACAGCCCCCACCAAGTACGACTCCACTGACATCCTCCCCTCTGGATATGGGGAATTCCATTCCTGCCAAGAGGAATATTGGTGCCATCAGTTCTTTGATCCGAATCGCAAACTCCATATGGAGTGCACTATCCAATGGAAAGGTTTACCCAACTTCGTCACCGCCCTATTCATGGATAGAGGTTGGTGCTGATTCTTCAATGAACCGTACGAAGCAGTTTGGGCAGCCGAGGTCCGCTCCTTCTATGGCACCCTTGTTCGGACGGGCCAATTCGAGGCTCAAGCATACGTGGATGGTACCGCCATCCCCTTTTCGTTGGCTCTCCTCACGGCCAAGTTGGCCGAATACGATGTTCCGAATGTCTAAGAATTCACCTATCCAAGGAATGTCGCCCCGGTCGCCAAAGACGTGATCATGGAATGCATTGCCCCGAATGTTGCATGGACGGGGCAAACTGTTGTCATTGGACGCCTTAATGAGAAGGCGCGCCTCACCTTCCAAATAGTGTGTGCCAACATCTTGCAAACATCCAACGATTTTGCGATGCGGCCCCGTCAGGCCACATTGACCTATCACCTATTTTATCCACACACTTCCATCCACTTGGCCCGAACTCTATATGCCGACATCATCACCATGAGAAAGTTGAAGCCCCACTTCCATATGCAAGATTGATTACCTTCATCCTCAAGGATGCTGGCATTGCAGCGCCGCTCGATTGTACCTACCTTTCCGGTCCCTTTGGATAGGGAACCCACAGTAAGAGCGCCGAACAGCTAGTCGTCCTTCGAGAAATGAGGGGCAGTGATAGTGAGGAAGAAGCTTCCTTGAGTGAGAGCGAAGAAGGCGAAGAAGAAGCAGCCGGTGCTGATGTAGAAATGGGGGATGTAGGTGCGGACGAAGAGTCGACGGACGAGGAAGATGACCCTGATTTTGAGTGGGCGAGTAGGGACTTCACGAATCGTATGGTGGTGCTCGAGAGGAAATTCGACAATTTTTTGATCGATTACCATCGCGATACCAACATGATGTTTTGTTTTCAAGTGGACATATACCGACGCCAAGGGGATCCCAACGAGTCCTTGCCATCCTATTTCTATGATCCCTATGGCCCCGATGCGCCCGGTTCTTCCCAACCCCCGCCCCAATTGAGCTTTATGTGGTTATGGAAGTTTTTTATTTATTTTTCCTGTTCACATGGTTGTCTGTTTTTCCCTGTAATTGTACCACAATCCTGTTTTCTATAAAATCTGCATTTTCTCCATTTGTTTGTTTTATTTATCGCACTTATTATTTTTCCTTGTTTAGCTTTTAGTCCTTTTTTCTTGAGGACAATGCAAAAGTCTAAGTTAGGGGGGTCACAAGTGCATATTTCTAAAACTTCACAAATTTCCAAAAATGCCCAGAAACTTACAAAAAAATCATAAAATTTTGAATAACCAAAAAATATTTTTGTTCGAAATAAATAAAAATTGGAATTCAAAATTTTCAAAAATATCATTAAAAGTCGATTTAAAGTCTCAAGTTGTAAAATGCAACATACACAAAGTCGAAATTACTAAAGATGGAAATTGAGCGAAAATTGATGCCTTAACGAATAAGTGTGGAGATTAACAAACCCGGTGAGATTCGAGCCTATCACTTTTTGCGATTTTTTAAGTCAATCTGAGTTAATTGTTAACTCAAAGTTCTTTTCAGCGCCTAAAAAAGTCTTCAAGGAACTCAATTCTTTCATTTTGATCGGTCATGAAAAACGTGTGTGATATTGCTTTGAAAAACGTGCCAAAAGTGATCTCTAAACTTGAATTCATCTCGAAACGCATATGGTAACGCAATTGGTATTTTAGATAATGAAGTAGGCCCTCGTTTGTCACCCAAAAATATTGGCCAGAAAAAGTAGCAAAAAATTATCCCTTTTGTAAACCAAATTTAGCCAAATAGATTTTCCCTTTCGTTTGACAACCCGAAAACCCAAATAACCCAGAATTGTGAAAAATGGAAAAATTTAGAATTCAGTCCGAAAAGTGCATATAAAGGGGCAAGCAAAAAACATAGATATGCTCAACAAAAATAGCAAAAAAAGAAAAGAAGTGAAAAACAGAAAAAATAGAAAAAGAAGAAAAAAATGAGCAATAGTCCGGAAAAAGCACAAATGGACATCATAAATGACTTTTCCAATTCCAATCCTTCCTACCATTTTCATTTTACCCCATACACCTTAAAACCCGAAAAAGTCATAACCGAGTCTAAATTGCGAAATTGGTTACCACGTGGAGAGCTAATACACCAAAAGATAATAAAAGAGATTGAATGCGCGAAAAAGAGGCAATGTTCCCATTTTTAAAATTGTAATCCGTTGATGAGATCCTATCACTAGAAAATTTCCGTCTTTCTGCGTGTATGCATTACTTTGCGTTCATGTAATTTACTCTTTATATCACGCATACCGAGAGAATAGTCATATTATGAGTGATTCGTTTGAGAGAGCAATTCGTGCGAATTTGAAATCAAAATGAATTTTCGGATAAGTAACGTAATGGTCAATCGGTGGAAATTCGCGGTTAAATTTTTGGCTTCGCACACACACACACTACGGTTTGAGACTTGTAAATATGACTTGATGAGGACTATTTTCTAGGAAAGTTTGATTTATACAATTTTTAGGTATTTTGATTTTTTCTTTGAGTCAAATTTTATGTGTGTAGACACCTCACTCTGTTACCCCCTAACTCTCCTTAGGTCCCTAGTACCTCCCTTCATCACTATAAACCCAGGTCACGGCCCGAGCACTGACCTAAAAGCCATCGAGCACCTCCCGGCTCAGTTTGACCCAAAAGTCTAACTCCTCGTCTCGATCGAGACTCAATGAATCTTCGAAGGGCACTGAATACCCTTTCCAAAGGTCCGCCCCGTGCGCTATTACGACTTACCATGCGTACGAACGCGCCGTTTGCGTCCGAAACCTGACCCAGAGGCCACTGGGCACTCTCGGACTCTGTTTTACCTAAGTCAACCCTTCATCTCAACCGGGGCTAGATGAATCTTCAAAGGTCACTTAATACCCTTTCCAACAGTCCGTCCCGTGCATAATTCTGACTTTCCATGCGGACGAACGATCTGTTTGACTCCGGGAAGCCACTGAGCGCTTCCCGGACCCGGTTAACCAAAGTGAACTCTCCAAACCGGGTCAAACTCTTTGGAATGTCAAAGTACATCTCCTAACCGTTCCAATGGTATACCCCGTGCGCGATTCGGACTTACCATGCGGACGACCGATCCATTTGCGCCCGCACGATTCCCCGTCCAATGGACCGACAAACGCTTCCGAGCCACATGTGACCCAAAGTCAACTCCCTAACTCGAGAGCGGTCCAAAGGAATTTTGAAAGTCTCTAAAATACCTTTCCAATGGTATGCCCCGTGCACGATTCTGACCAACGGTTTTCCCTCGGCAACCAATTTCCCGAAATAGCCTGAGGCGCACTACCAAATGGCAGGTCCCAGACCCTGCCTATCGGCACCTGTCGATAGGTAGTGCCATGTCAATGCCGATCGGCAGACACATGGGCCTATAAAATGGAGTCCTTGGCCTCATTTGCAGGGGGAGCCCAAATCTGATAGAAATCTCTCTGAACGAATCCCAAAAACCTCTCTCGAAGGCAGCGTGATTTCAACTTCCAAATCCCTCTTTTACCTCCACTTTTCATCATCCTTTTCACCAAACTTGGTGAATTAACCACTCTCCATCATCATCCAAGATCAAGGGCTGCTCTCCAACATTCAAGATCAAGATCAAGATCTTCAAGAAGGTCCAATTTTCTCAAACTCTCTCTTAAATTCTCTTGAATTCTCAATAACTTGTTTTCTTACTTAGCACTTCTACTATCTCATCTCACACATCCTAATATACTTTTTATCTAGAATTATTGCACATCTCCTATTTTCATATAAATAAACCCAAAAAATAAGAAAAAGAGGGTTTGCTCATAAGTTCCAAATAAGGGATTCTCATACTTTTTCCACACTTTTCTCACAACTAAAACACTTTTTCTACACACACACGCACACTTACAAAAAAGAGATCCCACATTTGGATTTATGGGATAACCCCCACCCCTTTTCTTTTCATGCGAACTACGTAGACTTTGATGCCTTTATAGGTTACGTAGGCATCTCGGGGTAAAACCCAAGACTCGAGTCCTTTCTCTTACTTTTTCTCTCGTTTTCTATTTTCTCTAAATCCATTTTTCTTATATTATATATATATATTTATTCTTAGTGACGCATTACTCCATGTGCGTTATCGTTCCCGTATAACGATCAACGTAGGGGTAACCGCGTAAATCTTATTCTTCAAATATTATTTTTTTATCTTCCTACGGATGACTCGCTTTATCTTTTCCATGATACAAGTCGAGGATTCCTACCTCCATTCTATATATATACACATACACACATCTCACGGGGGAAACATAAACTAAAATAGCAAATATCCATGAGAGACCGAAAGGGCGGAATGGGTGCCTAACACCTTCCCATTTTGTAACTAAGCCTCCGAACCCTTTTCGAATAACTTTGGTTTCACACGCACCAGTATGCTGTTTTAAGTAAAATAGACTGGTGACTCTGAATCTCTCTACATTTTTCACACCTCACAAAATAGACGCCGGCCAAAGCGCTCTCCCGAGAGGGGACGCGCGGGACTCGAAGGATCCTTCCTCCCTCCGCGGCAGGGATCGGCGGGGATGGCCACAGTGGCGACTCCGCTGGGGACTTCTATTTATTTTGAGGGCTTGACTCTATTTACTTGGATGCTATATTTGTTTATGTTTCCCCCCATATCCGCATGTTCCCCCTTTCCATGTGTATCCCATTCTTATGCTTATATTCACACACTTGTAGAAAATCCTCCATGTACACTTCACACTACGTGCACCTAGGATCACATATTTCCCCACGTTACACGCATCACCCATCCATACTTGGTGTACCTTTTGGGGTACTTGTACTCTGCTCCCTGTTTGGCATAATCAAGAAAGGCATTCTCATCATAAGATACTAATAAGAGAATCACGCATGATTCACACGATATCACCAAAGAGCATTGATATTGACCAAATTTTACCTAGTAACTGGAGGGTCACTTCGTGATGGGCGCTGGTCCAACAGGTCGCAGTTAGGGTAAGCGATATGACTCTCACCTTCTATTGGCCAAGTACCTTCGACGTATATTGAACGGTTCCCCCGCATCATACCGCTTGACCAAAGTCATGACAGGAGGTATATCGCAGGGAATTCGTTCACGTACGCCGAGTATATCAAATTCGCTCTCACACGTACCGTTCCCACGAGGTATATGGTGAGGCAATTCACGTACACTCAGGTATATCAAATGGCTTGTCCACATGTACCGATTGCCCGTAAGAGAAAGACGTATATCGTGGAAGTCACGCCAAAGGGGGGAACCCATGCCGATTCACCCAACCACTGCATACCCGCATATAGGTGTCAAACCTAGGACACGCACTTTAGATTTTTGGTTTCGACCCGAAACTCTGCTTAAATTCCGGGTCGATCTTCCGCCCAATTTTTGCGCATTTTTTAAAACGGGACTCTGTCCCCGAGCCTGGTTATAAGTCCAAACCATAGCTTTGCATATATTAAAACCCCACTTCTCCAGGCTCGATTCTCGTCCGGCATTGCATTTAGGAGAATTAAATACAAGTGAGAACATAATAATCATAATAATCATGCTGAGTTCCGTCTCAAAAAACATTTCTCCCTTTTTATCAAAAATCCAAAAATATTTCTCCCTTTTTATCAAAAATCCAAAAACATTTCTCCCCTTTTTATCAAAAATACAAAATAATCTTCTCCCCTTCTCGCAAAAAATAAATCTCATCATGTTCCTTCTCAGGTTGATCGCACGCCCTTGGCCTGGCTCCCTATTAGCTTAGGTCTTCAGTCAAACCATCCCGGAGTTTCATCCGTTCCTCTACTACTTCTTCCGAGTCCGGAATCCATCTATCTTCAATGGAGAATGCAGATCAAGCATCACTCATACAACCGGATCTGCCGACAGTCCTAGCTCAGCTCGTGGCCAAGATTGACAACCTCCAAGCTGAGGTCCGAGAGATGCAACGAAACCAGGTTCCAATTCCTCAAGAGCCCGAGGCCCTGTTCCCTCATGCTATGGGTCCGCTCGATCCTATTTGGGATCCCGAAGAATATCAGCACGCTCCGCGTGCCCCTTCTACTAATGGGTCGCCGCCCGCCCAGCTTCCAATGCCAAACATTACCCAGCCTGTGACTAACCTGCCTGTGGTCGTTGATCAAAAGGAGGAGGAGTTAAATAAAGTCAAAGAAGATCTTAAGATGCTCACAAAAAATTTGACCAATTCAGGATCTCTGGAAATTACATAGACTACACCCATATGTCTCCTTATCCTAAATCAAGGTTACCTGAGAAGTTTAAAATGCCAAATATCGAGAAGTTTGGAGGGAGTGGTCCCCAGATTGTTCATCTTCGCAGTTATCATCGTTCCATGACTCTACTAGGGGCTTTGAAAGAAGTGATGGCCCAATTATTTCAACAAACTTTGAAAGACAGTGCTCTCCGATGGTTTTTATCTCTTGAGGAATCCAGAATCCGTAGCTGGGAGGATATAGCCCGAGAATTCATGTCGCAGTATAAATACAACAAAGAGCTCGAGGTCACCCGCCGTGATTTAGAACTGCTCAAACAGAATTCCGGAGAATCAGTCAGTAATCTCATAGCCCGATGGAGGGAAAAAGAAGCCACCATGACTAATCGGCCGTCTGAAGAAGAACAAGTCAGCATAGTGAAGAAGAATTTATTGCCCTATGTCCGAACGACCATGGGAGGACAGTATTACCCCCATTTTCGAGCTCTTAGAGAAGAAGGAATAGAAATTTAAGAGGGTCTTGCCAAAACAGAAGTCGAACCAAAGAAGGTATCCGGACAGTTCACCCCCAGAAAATATGACAAGCCTACTAATGCTATAGTCTCAACCATCAACAACATCTCTCAACCAACCACATCATGGGCATCAGAAAGTCGCCCTGCCCCCGTCCGAAGGGAATACACTGAGCTTCATGCTCCCCTCTCTAAAGTTTACCAAGCCCCGTTGAGACGAAACCTTATAAAACCTTTGGATCCACGTCCATTACCCAATCCACTTCCCATGAATTTCAAGACCGATGCTCATTGTGCCTTTCACCAAACAGCCGGCCATACCACCGACCAATGCTTCCACCTTCGAAACATAATCCAAGATCTCATTGACCGGGGCACCATCGACTCACCAGCCAATCCTAAACCAAACACTACTCATAACCCACTCCCAAATCACACCAATGCCATCTTCTTGGAAGAAAACTCGGATTTCGATCCATCAACCCAAATCACACCCCTATACACTCCTAAACCCCTTCAACTTTGCCCATATTTCCTCCTACACCCTACTAGCCCCACTGATCAGGCACTGTCACTCCTTACCAGAGCGTGCATCACTGTCCGGACCTGTTCTGAAAGTGGAAGTATGGAATTAACAGAGGTGTTGAACCAACTCCTAGAGTTCGGGCTGAAATTGCCCTCACAGATGATTATCGATTGCCAGAGGTTCGGTACGTTATTTTTGGAAGCACGAAAATGGGCCTGAGAATCAGATAGGTGGACGGTACCAACCAACGAAATCTGCTTAGATGATGTTGTCCAGATCATGACGAAAACATTCAGGCAAACCAACAACATTTGCAGTATCATCGAGTTATTTGATACTTTGAAGCTGCAAGGGCACCTGGTCCCTTCACCCTTACACATCCCCACAGAATGGGAAGACCTGTATGAAGAGGCCATTAAAGTTGTGGAATGCATTGATTTCATGAGGGAAAACATAATTGTTGCCACCGGATAGGGGGGAGAATTCGAAGATTCGAGCGAAGAACAAGTTTCATAAAGAGCTGGCCCAGTAGCTGACTTATGTGGGATGATATCATTTGAGGAACTCCTCGAAGAAATAGATAAGGTGGAAGAACAACTTGAGATTGATGAGGAAACTGGATTTAAGTTTTTCCCTTCTTCAGTATATCACATGACCAGATCTGGGAGACATTACCAAGTTCCAAGCTCGCTACCAGTAAATGATAAGGGGAAGGGCATTGAAAACCTTCCTATGCCAGAAATGACCCTCGAGGAGAGCAAGATCCTCGATCAATTGAAGAAAAATCAAGCTAACATCACTCTATGGGGGGTTTTCATGTCTTCCCAGCTACACAGAAATGCTTTGATCAAATTGTTCACTGGACCCATAGTTCCTCCCTCTACCACACCAGAAGAAGCGGTGAACCTGGTCAGATCCTTGACCTCTACCCGAATGATGTCCTTTTCTGAAGAAGAAAAAATCTCCAAAATTGGGCCAAATCACAATCATGCACTCAACATCTCCGTCGAAATTATGGGGAAGGTGGTACCACTTTCTCTCATCAACAACGGATCCGCCTTGAATGTCTGCCCACTGAGAACCTTCAAATGTTTAGGTCTGAAAGAAAGTGACCTCGCTCCAACATCCGCTGTCGTGCGTGCCTATGATAATACCCGTCGTGAGGTGATGGGATCCATTAAACTTGTAATAGGGGTTGAACCTATAAACCCTGTCTTCGAATTCCAAGTCATCGATATTCCGGCCTGTTTTAACCTGTTGCTCGGACGACCCTGGCTCCACAGTATAAAGGGTGTCTCTTCCTTATTCCATCAGAAATTGAAGTTCTTCGCCGATGGACGAGTCATCACAATCTTGGGTGACGACGATAATGTCGAAGGTGCAGGCACCAGCAGTCCAATTCTTGAGATACAGTATGGGTCAAATGATATGCTCCTATCAGGTTTTCGAGTTGAACCATCCCTACTCCCGACAGGGGACGATTTCAAAGAAAGGGTTTATCTAGAATATGACCCTCATGACAATGTCAATGTGATTCAGATGTTCAGAAACATGCACTTCATTCCCGGACTGGGGCTAGGATAAAGGCAGCAGGGGATACTTGAGCCCATCAAACTGAAGAAAGCTTTCCCTCCTTGCGGCTTGGGATATCAACCATCAGAACCAGAGCTCATAATGATCCTCCAGACTCGGTCAAAGAGAGGGTTAGACTTCGTTCGAACTATCTCGGGAAACTTTTAAATGGACGATTCATCAAAGAGGGCGAGGATTTTCCCTTTTGTGGCTTTCCAGGACCATGGTACGACCGCACAGACATGAAAATGAAGTCTGGAATGGAGATTTTTTTCCAAGATAGCTACCCATGGGCCGAAAGTTACCAATACCAAGTGCCACCGCTTATCAAAGATACTGAAGAGACTGAAGAAAATGACTCCGAAGGTTTATTCAACGTGCAGACACCGGGGCTGACACTCTGTATGGTTCATTCAGGCACTACCTCAAGGGACCCATCCCGTCTGACTAAAGCTGCTGATACACCTCTCCTCAACTGGCATGCTGGACCAGTTCTACCTCTTAAAATCTCCCCCAAACCCAATATTTACCCTATTTCTTTTATTGTTGTCCATCCTTGCTCAAATGTAATCGAGACCTCTTTTGAGGAGTTTCTCAATGTTGTTTTTCCTATCAATGAAATAAACAAAGATTTTGAGTATCTTGTTGTGCCTTACATTAATTGTGTAGATTCCAATCAAACTTTTGATGATGATGATTTTGCAAATGAACAATTCTTAATTGATCTAAAGAAGGTTAATAATAAAAAACATAACCTCGTTCAAGTTAATGAAGAGGAGACTGTCGTTATTAATCTCGGTTCTAGTAGCCAACTGCGTGAGATTAGGATAGGGTCCACCCTTGACGAGCATGAGCACGCACAACTCGTAGAATTGCTAAAGGAGTTAGTGGATGTCTTCGCATGGTCCTACGACGACATGCCCGGTATTGACCCCGAAATAGCTCAGCACGAGATCCCCACATTCCCAGATGCCAAGCCAGTTAAAGAAAAGTTGAGAAAGCTCCGCACCGAATGGTCATTTAAGGTCAAAGAAGAGGTGATCAAACAGTTGACCGTGGGTTTCAATCGAGTAATTGAATATCCCACGTGGCTAGCCAACATTGTACCTGTACCAAAATTAGGAGGAAAGGTTCGAATGTGTGTGAATTACCGAGATTTAAACAAAGCCTCTCCGAAGGATGATTATCCGCTACCCAACATCAACATGATCGTGGACAACACAGCCAGTCATGCTCTCAAGTAATTTATCGACGAATTTGTCGGATACAACCAAATTAAGATACATCCCGACCACCAAGAGAAAATCGCATTCATCACCCCATGGGGAATCTTTTGCTACACCGTTATGCCATTCGGTCTCAAGAATGATAGGGCTACCTACCAAAGGGCCGCCACAACCATCCTGCATAATTTGATTCACAAAGAGGTCGAGGTTTACATGGATGATATGATTATCAAGTCCAAAACTAGAGAAGGTCATGTTCCCACTCTTCGAAAGTTCTTCAAATGACTGTGACAGTATCAGATGCGACTTAATCCACAGAAATGCGTCTTCGACATTACGAAGGGAAAACTCTTAGGATTCATGGTCAGTGAGAAGGGGATAGAAGCGGATCCCGCTAAGCTGAAGGCCATACTTGAGATGCCACCTCCCCGAACAGAGAAGGAAGTCCGAGGTTTTCTGGGGAAATTATAATATATCAGCCGGTTCATCAGCCAGCTAACCTCCATCTGTGAACCAATCTTCAAGCTCCTCCGAAAGGATTCAACCAAGGTTTGGAACGAGGCCTGCCATGAAGATTTTGATCGAATCAAACAATACCTGACCCAACCTCCAGTTCTCATGCCACCACAGCCTTGTCTCCCTCTGCTCCTATACCTAACCATAACCGACACTGCAGCTGGGGCCTTGCTAGACCAGTACCTTGAAGACTCTCGCAAATAAAGAGCCATCTATTACGCCAGTCGCAAATTAGTCGGAAAAGAGGTCAACTACACTGCTTTAGAAAAGGCATGTGTTGCGCTTGTCTGGGTCACCCAAAAGTTGCGACACTACATGGTCACCTTCCCCATTAAACTTGTATCCCGAATGGATCCCATCAAATACCTGCTCGAGAAACTCGCCTTGTCCAGCCGAATGGCCCGATGGTTGATGCTCCTAACCGAGTTTGATATCGTGTACGTCACGCAGAAAGCCGTTAAAGGAAGAGCCATCTCTGATTACCTCGCTGACTACCCCATAGACGAAGCAGATGTCTGGATCTCCGAATTCCCAGATTAGAACACTCTTTGCACCGCCCAGGACCGCCTTCGATGGAAAATGTTCTTTGACGACACTGCCAATAAAAAGGGATATGGCATTAGGATACTTCTGATCGCCCCAGATGACTCCCACACTCCTATCTCCATTAAATTGGATTTCCCTTGCACCAACAACATGACAGAATATGAGGCATGCACAGTGGGCCTCCAGGTCGCTCTCGAGAAAGGTATTCAATACCTTGATGTATACGGGGATTCTTCCCTTATCATTGGTCAAGTGCTCAGAAAGTGGAAAGTCAAGGATGAAAAGCTCCAACCTTTTCACGACCAATTAGAAGAGTTGTCCTCCCAATTCCGAGATATCACCTTCCATTACCTGCCCCGAGCAAAGAACAACATAGCCGATGCTCTCGCTACTTTGGCTTCCATGGTCGACATGCTCGAGGGAATAACAATGACCCCCTTCCTAGTTCAAAAGCAAGACAAACCTACCCATTATTACCATATTGATCTTGTCTCCACAGAAGACCCCGAGCTGGTCAATTACTGGTACTATAATATTTGGTGCCTCCGCCGGTACAGTAGGTATCCCGAGGGTTCCAATAAGAACGACCGAGCTACCCTCCGAAGGCTGACCGCTCAGTACATCATTTGTCATAAAGCACTACTCAAGAAGAATTTCGATGGAACTCATTTGCACTGTATCGCAGGGGCTGACATTAAAAGGACAATGCAGAAAATCCACAGTGGGGAATGCCGGCCCCACATAAACGGTCATATGCTTGCCAAGAAGATCATCCGACAAGGCTACTACTAGACCACCATGGCCCAAGATTGCACCGCCTATGTTCGGAGGTGCCCTAAATGCCAACAGTTCTCCAATTTCCAATATCTACCTTCGCGGGAATTATACAACATGACTTCTCCCTGGCCGTTCTCCACCTAGGGTATCGACATCATAGGGAAGGTCACACCAAAAGCGTCAAACGGCCATGAGTTCATCCTGGTTGGCATCGATTACTTCACCAAATGGGTCAAAGCTGAGTCATACGCAGTATTGAATGCCAAGAAGGTAGCCAAATTCATCAAGAAAAATATCATCTTCCAATATGGGGTCCCGCACGAGCTAGTGTCGGATAATGTTTTGCACTTCGAGGCAGAAGTCACAGAAATAGTCAACGAGTACGGGATTCAGAGACACAAATCTTCTCCCTACCGACCTCAGACCAATGGTGCAGTTGAAGCCGCCAACAAAAACCTCAAAGCCATCATCAGCAAGATGAACAAAAGTTGTAGGGACTGGGCCGATCGGATCCCATACGCCCTCTTGGGCTATCGAACCTCAATCCGAACCTTTACTGGGGCTACCCCTTACTCCCTGGTCTATGGCATGGAAGCAGTCCTACTTGTGGAGCTGGAAATACCCTCGCTACGCGTCAGGCTCGAAAGAAAGGTTAGTACAGAAGACTAGTTCCATGACCGTCTTGATGAGCTAACCCTCCTAGATGAACGGAGATTAAAAGCTCTTTACCACATACAGGGGTCTCATCGCCGAATAGCGCGATCATTCAACAAGAGAGTCAAGGACCACAGTGTTCGAGAGGGGGACTTAGCCCTCATGGAGATAATAGAACCCAACTGGGACCCCAGAGGAAACTTCAAACCCAATTGGAGCGGCCCTTGCATTGTGAAGAAAATCTTGTCTGGCGGTGCCGCCATGCTCACTGACCTAGATGGGGAAGTGATGGCTCGTCCAGTCAATCTGGACCGTCTCAAGAAATTCTACCCCTAGTCTGAAATCTCGGCGCGCTAGGACTCTTCCCATCCCCCTTGTATTCTAAAAAAAAAACTTTTCATTTCCCTCTACCCAGAACTACGCGGGCCTGATCCTCTGCAAAAACTATTTTTCAAACAAATAAGAACTTTTTCAAAAACCCCAAAGGTACGTAGGCAGCTCATACTCCTCACATGAGCACGGCCCCTTCTTTTTCACAAAAATATATTCCTTTCTTATCTCCGAGAACGACAGTTCATTCTAAACATCTACTTGAACAAAAGGATTATGTATGCCTTAGCGATTGGTATAGATAATTTAAAATAAAAAATTCATCGAAAGACACAGCTGGATGATCAGAAACTTGTTTATTTCATTAATAAGAAACTACAGTACGGATTACATAAGAAAAAGGAACGGATAACTCCCTCCCCCCTACTACCATAAAAACCAGACAAAATCCCCCACATCTGTTACATAAATAAACTCCCAGCAGTCCTACCCACAACTACCCAAAGAACCTGCACCCTCATCATCTACATCCTGAGGACCCCAAGTTTCTTCTGCCTGAATGGAGTGCCGCAAACACTCCATGGACTGATGAGCCTTAACCATCTTCGAAAATACCATAACACCCCCTTCCATGGAGTCAGATAAAACAATCCACCTCTGACCAGTCTCTACTGCCAACATCTTGTAGACTACTTCCCTCCACAACCAGTTCATATAATCTTTGGGGACATGGCAAACCTTCCCAACAAACAGAGAGGGATGGGTCAACGGACGCCGATTTTTCCACAGATATCCAAGCAACAGACGCAAGTGCTCAGTCAAATCTTCTACTGGAAAGAAATTTGAGGTCCTAGGGGGCACGATCTGCGCCCAGCCAAATTGACGCAAAAGTAGTCAAGGGAAATAAAAAGAGGTCTGCCTGAGACCAACCAGTCGCACATATGAATATTTTCCTAGCTCCAGAATAGGCTGCAATTGTCCCCACCAAGGCACTGACCAATACAGCCCACGAGCCCCGTACTCTACAAGCCAATTCTCCCAGTTCTCAACATACAGGCCCATGCGGATGAAGTAGCGTGAAAAGAAGTTGGGTACATCCGACAAAGGATATTCTGGAGGAGTCGACAAGTGGAATCTTTCAGACAACCACATGAACAGCATCACAGGGATCCCCTTTAAAAAGTCGAAACGGCCTTCTCTCCAAGCATCCAAGCCATTCAAAGTCTCCGCCAATATCACCGCTGCAGGATTGCCACGGTATGACATCCATGAGGTATTGGCTGCAAGTTGTGGGTCCACGCTCACCTCCCCAGTCACCAACAGTAATTTTGAAACCAGGCCCAGAACAACGGCTCCAGCATAGACAGCATCACTTACTTCCCGCGAACGCACGGACTGCAACACCACCGGGATGGAGATCATTCCTCCAGCAACTAGTGACCTGGTCGCCGAAGGCGAAATATGGAGAAGCCTCACCAATAAATCCCTAGGAGAACGGGAAAATTCGAGTAAAGCCGCAGTAACACTGGGATTCACACCCAGTATGGAAGAAAATTCCTCGTAGGTAGGACAAACTTCTTCCAACCCAAAGCGAAATACATGGTCTTCGGGGTACGAAAATTGTACTGCCGCCATCAACATATTCCACTCAAAAGGTCAATTACGCCATAATGAGACTCGACACATGTTGAAAGTATCATAGTCGACATTATAAGAGCACATAGCTTCCAAGGCTTCAAGGTAATTGACAAACTCAATGCTACCAGGGAGAGCCATCTCGCAAGACTAAAAGATGATGGGTGGGTATGTAAGAAGGCAAAAGGTGTGAGGAAAACACTCCACCCTTCTCCCTTTTTATACTTAAAAATCCTGACAAGGGACATAATCCCTGCATAAATCGAAAGGAACCCTACACCACAAGGTACTAAGGGCTGAAGAGGGTACCAATCAAAGCTTTCAATTGATGGAACTGGACTGAACTTCCGATAGGCAGGCTAGGGTGCTTGCCGATCGACAACCCCCCATTTTTGGAAATCTCCGTTTTTCCTCTTTTGTCAAAATTAGAAAAATAAAAATTGATATTCTCAACAAAATTTCAAAATCCCTCTTCCTCCTTATATAATTCCCTTTTTAAAATTTCCTCCTTTCCTTCTTTGTCAAATCAGAAAACTCCATAAAAATAAATTGATATTCTCAAAAGAATTTCAAGAAACCTGTTCCCTCCTTATGGGATTCCCCGTTTTAAATAAAATAACTTTCCTTTGAAAAATACCAAAAATATTCCTTTTCACGGCCTCAGCAGCAAAGTAAAAAGCGCATGTGCATGCATTCATTCATCATTAAAATAAAAGATAGTAATAAAAAAACTACATTGCATTGCATATATATATTTTCGGTGTTACATCATTTTTGCAGGAAATAAAGAAAAAGCCAAAAACAACGGGACTCAGTCCGAACCCACATTCCCTCTCTCTCTCTCAAGAGCTTCCACCCCTGAGACGCGCTCTCTTCCCCCTACGGCGAGATGACGCACCCCCACTACCCGAGCCAGAGTCTCCCCCGGACAAGGCTGACGGCACCAAGCAAGAAGGAACATGGACAGCCTCCCGAATATGGGCAGTCACCGATGATATACAGTCTCTGATGTCCCTGAGCCAAGTGGTCGACACCCGAATTTGCTGCAAGGAAAAGGCAGAATCAGTATCAAGCAAAAGAAATCAAGAAAGAAAGGAAAAGGACCAAAAGGTTTACCTCAGGACGAAGGACGTCCTCTGTCAAGCCCAGCTCCTCTGGATCCATTGCAAGAGGATGGTGTAGCATCGGCACTGTCCCTCCATCAGCCCGCCGGATGTTGTACGAAGGAGTGTGCAGTCGAAAAAAAGGGACCTCTGAGGTCGCCGCCGCCGCAGGTGCCGACGGACCACCACCACTGTGGGAAGACCCCCACCGCCCGACTTGAACCATCAGGAGGGAAAGGCAAAGCGTTATGTATACTGGGCGCCATCAACTAGCTCGTCACAAAGTCCATATAGTCATACGGCGCAGCCGTATCAGTATACAACGCATAGAACTCGCCGATCATCTCCGCGATCCTCTCATCCTCCAAAAACCGTCGCTTCCATCTCATAGACGTAGGAGGCTGCACGGGAGGCACCACCACCTCCTCCTCAGCAATCTGACGGATCACCCTCTCCCCGAGGTACCAGGAATGGCCGAACTCATGCGCCAAAAAATGCCTCATCTGCGCATTCACCCCAGTCACCCCCGTATCCTGAATAGTTGTCCTCAAGGATAAAAGGTCACCTAAAAATCCCCAAGCAGGCATAAGTCAATACAAAATCAGAAGGTGCAAAAACTAAGACTGAAATGAAAAGAGTCTTACCCTACCACTGGTCAGGTCATTCAAGACCTGACGCACCGCCTCCAGGGAGAGAGATTCCTTCGACTTCCGGTTGGCCTTACGCCACCGATATAAGCGACAAAAGTCCCCAACGGTGTCATCCTTCAGAGCAATCAGTGGGGTGTTGCACCCAATAACCTCATAAAACCACATCTGAATTCTCAAGCAAAGAGAGACACATAAGGAAAATGTGAATGCATGAAAGGAAAATGCGAATGCATGAAATGAAAATGCGCAAAGTAAAGAATACCTCAAGGAGATACGTGGCTCCAGTAAAAGTTTACCGACAGCACCGGATGAATGCATCCAAAGAAGAGTAAAGGGTCGCCAAGGTCAGACTCCCCCAATCATAGAAAAGGATGTTTGAAAACATCCTCAAGTACTGCAGAAACCACAAATGGACGACGTTGTCGCTCGACGCCACCATGAAACCTCCCAGCACCAACAAGATGAACAACCGGGTCATTTGCCTCACTTGTAGCCCGTCCTCCACATCAACCACCCTACTCAGCAAAATATCCTTCAGCAAGGACAGTGGGATAGAATCTCCAGAGACTATCCTCCTCACATCACCGAGTTCCACATACACCGCCTCTGGCCTCACCCGTAAAGAGCGATCCACCTCTATCTGCTCCCCGTCACAATCCAGCCCCAGCAGTTGCTGCACATCTATGGGAGTCACCGTCATCTCCCCGAAGCCAAAATGAAAAGTGTGGGTAGTGTCCCACCACCTCTCCCCCAAGGCACACAAAACTGTTGTCGAACGAGGCGTCTCATCCAGCGCAGCCTCCAACCTCCCAAAACTCACTGATGATACCATCCAGCACACCACGGGTGGAAGATGCTCCCAAACATCCCTAAGCCCCGTCGTTCCGCGGGCACGCATGTTCTTCAAAGAAATGTCCGACTGGCAAAAAGAAAAAAAATTCAGTCAAAGGTCAAGAAAAAGGGAAAAATCACCCAAAAAGGAAGGAATGTCAAAGGTCAGGTTACTTACATAACCACCGGGGATCACTCGAAGAGCAATGATGCGACGACTCCTGCAATAAGGTCCGCTCATTCGCAACCGATCGGCACTGTCTCCTCATCTTCCCGAGGCAGCCCAAAAGTTCGTGCCACTGCCGAATGGCACCTCTCAGTCTATGCTGATTGGCACCCCCCTTAAAATTTCATACAAAAATTCCCAGAATATACCAAGAAGCCTCGAAAAATCCCTGGAAAATTCCTAAAAATCCCAGGAAGGATTTAGAACGTTTTCATCAAGAAAATTTCACACTCCTTCGGGCGACAAACCATTTTCCCCAACGGAGCCCTCAAATTCCAAGCGATTGACCTCTCGGGCAAGGCGCCTGGACCACCTAATCACCTCCTCACCAGACTTTACAAAAGACCTCCCCGGCCATCGGCTACCCTGTGCGATACATTATCACATGGTATTTTTTTTCCCAGCAGAAATCAAAAGAACCACTCCCCCCGAGCGATCTCTCCCAAAGGACAATCCAAATTTTCCCCAGCTCATTCATCGTTCCCAGCGGAGCCTCAAATCCAATTCTTATCCCCAAAACGGAACCCCTCTTCCCCCGCGAAATCCTCAAAAGCTAAGTGAAAACCCCTCCCGGCAAAGCTCCGAAAAATCCCTAAGGATCACCTGATCACTTCCCCAGCGGAATTCTCTCACAGCACCAAAGATAGGTTGTTCCCCCTTGTGAGGTCTCCTATAAAGCTTCCTCCAGCTATCAGCTCCCCAGCTCAAATCAAAATCACAAAGCTCTTTCTCCAGCATAATCAAAACACAATCTTTATATACTCTTGGGTCAGAATTGACCCCGGTCTTGGATCGTCACCTTAGTTAGGTCAGAATTGACCTCAGTCCTCGATCGTCACCACTCTTGGGTCAGAATTGACCCCGGTCTTGGTTCGTCACATTAGTTGGGTTAGAATTCACCTCGGTCCTCGGTCGTCACCACTCTTGGGTCAGAATTGACCTCAGTACTCGGTCGTCACCACTCTTGGGAAAAAATTGACCCCGGTCTTGGATCTTCACCTTAGCTAGGTCAGAATTGACCTCGATCCTTGGTCGTCACCACTCTTGGGTCAGAATTGACCCCAGTCTTGGATCGTCACCTTAGTTAGGTCAGAATCGACCTCGGTCCTCATTCGTCATCACTCTTGGGTCAGAATTGACCCCGATCTTGGATCGTCACCTAAATTAGGTTAGAATCGACCTCGGTCCTCTGTCATCACCACTCTTAAGTCAGAACTGACCTCGACCATCTGAATTGGTCATCCTCATTTCCTTAGGTCCTCGGAACTGACCTCGATCCTTTGAATTGATCACCCTCATTTCCTTAAGCCCGTAGATTCGTCTTTGATCCACAGAATTAATCATCCCCAGCATACTTCTTAGGTCCTCAGAATCGACCTCGACCCTTCGAATTGGTCATATTCCCACAAAAGCATCATACGGTGTCCAATCGACGGCTATCATTTGTTCCAAACTCACCCGTCGAGGGTCTTTATAGACACCTCACTCTATTACCCCCTAACTCTCCTTAGGTCCCTAGTACCTTCCTTCATCACTATAAACCCAGGTCACGTCCCGAGCACTAACCTGGAAGCCATCGGGAACCCCCCGACTCAGTTTGACCCAAAAGTCAAACTCCTCATCTTGACCTAGACTCAATGAATCTTCGAAGGGCACTGAATACCCTTTCCAACGGTCCACCCCGTGCGTGATTCCGACTTACCATGCGGACGAACGCGCCGTTTGTGTCCGAAACCTGACCTAGAGGCCACCGGGCGCTCCCAGACTCTATTTGACCTAAGTTAACCCTTCAGCTCAATCGGGGCTGGATGAATCTTCGAAGGTAACTGAATACCCTTTCCAACGGTCCGTCTCGTGTGCAATTCTGACTTTTGATGCGAACGAACGATCCGTTTGACTCCGGGAAGCCACTGAGCGCTTCCCGGACCCGGTTGACCAAAGTCAACTCTCCAACCGGGTCAAACTCTTTGTAATGTCAAAGTAAATCTCCTAACCTTTCCAACGGTATGCCCCGTGCATGATTCGGACTTACCATGCGGACGACCGATCCGTTTACGTCCGCACGATTCCCCGTCCAATGGATCGACAAATGCTTCCGAGCCACATTTGACCCAAAGTCAACTCCCGAACTCGGGAGCAGTCCAAAGGACTTTCGAAGGTCTCTGAAATACCTTTCCAACGGTATGCCCCATGCATGATTCTGATAAACGGTTTGCCCTCGGCGGTAAATTTCTCCAAAAATCCTGAGGCGCACTGCCAAATGGCAGGTCCCAGACCCTTCTTATCGGCACCTGTCGATAGGTAGTGCCATGTCAATGCTGATCGGTAGACCCCTAGGCCTATAAAAAGGAGGCCTTGGCCTCATTTGCAGGGGGAGCCCAGAACTGATAGAAATCTCTCTGAACGAATCCCCGAAACCTCTCTCGAAGGCAGCATGATTTCAACTTCCAAATCCCTCTTTTACCTCCACTTTTCATCATCCTTTTCATCAAACTTGGTGAATTAACCACTCTCCATCATCATCCAAGCTCAAGGGATGCTCTCCAATATTCAAGATCAAGCTCAAGATCTTCAAGAAGGTCCAATTTTCTCAAACTCTCTCTTAAATTCTCTTGAATTCTCAATAACTTGTTTTCTTACTTAGCACTTCTACTATCTCATCTCACACATCCTAATATACGTTTTATCTAGTATTATTGCACATCTCCTATTTTCATATAAATAAACCCAAAAAATAAGAAAAAGAGGGTTTGCTCATAAGTTCCAAATAAGGGATTCTCATACTTTTTTCACACTTTTCTCACAACTAAAACACTTTTTCTACACACACATGCACACTTACAAATAAGAGATCCCACATTTGGATTTATGGGATAAACCCCACCCCTTTGCTTTGCATGCGAACTACGTGGACTTTGATGCCTTTATAGGCTACGTAGGCGTCTCGGGGTAAAACTCGAGACTCGAGTCCTTTCTCTTACTTTTTCTCTCGTTTTCTATTTTCTCTAAATCCATTTTTCTTATATTACATATATATTTATTCTTAGCGACGCATTACTCCATGTGCGTTATCGTTCCCCTATAACGATCAACGTAGGGGTAACCGCGTAAATCTTATTCTTCTAATATTATTTTGTTATCTTCCTACGGATGACTCGCTTTATCTTTTCCATGATACAGGTCGAGGATTCCTACCTCCATTCGATATATATACACATGCACACATCTCACGGGGGGGAACATAAAGGAAAATAGCAAATATCCATGAGAGACCGAAAGGGCGGAATGGGTGCCTAACACCTTCCCATTTCGTAACTAAGCCTCCGAACCCTTTTCGAATCACTTTAGTTTCGCACGCATCAATATGTCTTTGGAAGCCATCCTTCGGGGTGGCTTCCTCTTTTTTTTTTTGCCTGTTTTGAGTAAAATAGAATGGCGACTCTGAATCTCTCCACATTTTTCACACCTCACAAAATAGACGCCGACCGAAGCGCTCTCCCGAGAGGGGAGCAGCGGGACCCGAAGGATCCTTCCTCCCTCCGCGGAGGGGATCGGCGGGGATGGCCACAGTGAGTATATTCACTTCAAACCCACACGAGACACCACTCGTCCTACTAGGGTGACCTAGGGGTTTAAAGGTTTGTTGCATACGCTAAATGCAATCGCTTGCCCGCGAAAAAGGTATTATATCCCAATAAAATGTTTTTCAAGAGTTGAGTCGTGCTAGGATTCTTTTACAATACTCGAGACGCGCAAAGTTCTAAGTTAGGGGGGTTTGATTACGCATAAATTCTTTCCAATTTAACCCTTAATTTAGTGACTTTTAGCACCTCAAACAACATAATCGATTTGACTTTATCTCATAATCTTATTACTGACTTATCCTAACGAGTACACCGAGTTTCTGGTATTTCATATTGATTTTACAGGTATTTGATGTCAAGAAAGAAAGAAAGAAACCGGAAGAATCAAGAAAGAAAAGAAGGAAAGGTCAAAAGGGCTAAAGTGTAATTTCTACCCAGAATTCGGATGAGGCACCTAAAGAGGATTTGAAGATATCACGTTCATGAGCACATAGGAAGAAACGGTGCCTCAATCGGAGTATCAGAACAAAAGTTATGAGCAGTCAAAGTTGGAGAAAAAAGTCAAAGAGGAAGACCGGTCCGCAGTAGCACCGGATCGGTCCGCAGTAGCACCGGATCGGTCTGCAGTGACATTATCCAGAAGACCCTAGATCGAAAGAAAACTGAAGAAGGAAGAAAATAAAAAGAATCGGTCTGCTCCAGACCGATCCGCCCCGGATCGGTCCGCCAGGAAAATAAAAGAACCGGTCCGCTTCCCAGGAAGACCGATCCGCCTAAAACCCGGACCGGTCCGGGTGTCGAGTTTTGTAATCTTATCCTTCTCCTATGAAGAGTCCTAGTGAAGCTAAAATGCCTGAAACTTTGTAGGGTATATAAACCCAAGTTATTATCATTTTTTAGGACGAAGAATTAGTATAATTTTCCGTACTTTTCTAGAAAACCCTAGTTTTGAAGTTAGGTTATAATTTTAATTCCAATATTGAAGATTATTCAGAATTCTGTGATTACAAGTATTTTTCATTGCTTCTTTTACTGCTTTGGTAAGATTAGGAGTTAATTTCCTCTGTTCAATTCCTTTTTACATCATTCTACAAATTTTCCTTACTTTAATCATGGTTTTCCGTAATTCAAAGACTGTTTTCAATACTTTCAACATGCTAGGCTAGATTTTCTTAGGCCGGGATACATGAACCCAACCTGATGTGATAGTTGCATGTGTATAACATTAATACTCTGGATTTAGTGATTGATTACGACCGTATTGCGCAAGAATATGACAATTGTAGATCTTTAGATCCCGTTTGCTTCCGGGTAACCGGGATGCTTTAGAATGCAATTCGAGTGTCACTATCACGATATCGATTTACTCGTCCTCAAATTAGGTATGATGCCGGATTGAACCTCATATACGTAATGCTTGGGAGTACTAAATTCTAGGTCAAATTAATCATTTAAATTTACGATTAGTATTATACCTACAATACACTAGGGCTGGGGGATTGTATTCCCGTCCTGTTTTTCTCATTATATAGTTTAAAGTTTTAAATCTTTCTTCATCAGTATTTTAGGTAATTTAGTATAATTGCATCTTTTCATAATTTCATAATTGCATCTAGTATAGTCATTCCACAAACAAATCATTTTTTCCTTTCCTTTAGAGTCAGAGTCAGGATTTCCTTATCTATCCAACGTCGTCACAACTCTGTTGTCCTATTTCCCTGTGGATACGATCCCGACTTACCGAGTTTATTACTAATGCGACAGGCTTGCACTTGAACCTATAGAGAACGCACACTGGAGACACTTTTTGAGTCGCGTCAATATGTCATAGGGAGATGTTTATTTTGTCACGATCCCACTTGATCTATGACATATTGAAGAAAAATTGAAGACGTTGCGGCAAAGCTTCAAAGATTTAATCATGTCGATGTTTAACTGGTGCAAGTTTAATCGTCTTCAAAGGTAATTTCATTTCAATATCACTCAGGTATGAATGCGTATAATTAATGGTGCTCAGAATTATTTTTTATAAAAGATAAGGATGTATTTTTATAAATAAAAATATTTTAAAATGTTTTAAAAGTGTTTTAAAGGTTTACACTTCGTTTCTATTCTGATAAGTTCGAATAGGAGTTTGACTTATTTGGATCTCTCGTGGAAGAGACATTTTTGAAAAAAAAATCAAAAAGTCAACTCTGTCGCTCGAATAACATCAGGTCTCATTCGAACGAGATGCTGATGTCGCGCGAATAACTTGCATTCTCGTTCGAATGACACAAAAATCGAGGCGGCATTTTTAATCCTATTTAAATAGTGTTTGCATCATAATTTCGTAAGTGTGCATTCTGGAAAATAGTATACGAACCAGAAACTTGTTTGCACATGTTTTCTAAGGTTTACAAAGCATAAACACATCCGTAGAGTTTGCAAAGATCCAAGATATCATTCTTATATGTTTTAGTGATCTTGCTGCACTAAAGTTGTTTGCTCTACACATTGAATATCAAAGGGTTTTGCGGTGAAGAAAAGAGAAGGACTTCTTGTTCGACATCGTAGACAAATCAAAGCCATTTGGTGGACACCTAGACATACGTGGACACGTGTGTTGTGGATAGGTATTGTGGAAAACAGAATTTCTGCGTGGGCACTATTGAAAAACAGTTGAAGATCAGAAGGAGCGTCAAGACCCGTGGGGATCTAGTCTTAGTGTAAGACTAATATTTCTTTGTAAAATCATTGTTCATAGTGATTGTCTGGCTTGAGCCGTCCGATGTTGTTTTCTTATTTTGGATTTTTTCCTCGTACATTCGGCGTTGTGAGTATTCTTTACTTTATTTTACTTGCTTTAATCACTAGATTCATGTTTAGGATTAATCAATATAAAATTGGTTTAAAGTAAGAATTAGGTTTTCACAACTTGGTTAGGTACATAATTAAAAGTTGGATAATTTTTGGTGAAAAATTTGGTTTTGTTTGGAACACACATATTGGGCTGCACTCTTCAGTTTCTTTAAATTTTAACTTACCCACACATTATCATGTTAACTAGTCATTTTCTTTAATTCATATACTGTGAATTTAGTAATTGCCTCAATTTTTTTTCCCAGGAATTTAATCAATTCCATATCTTTTGTAGCCCTGAAGTTAACCACATTCCATTTATATTTACGGACTTGTACGAACTTACAAAAATCCTACAATATGCTTCTATGGATAGTAGTTTTCGGTCTAAGTCGAAGCCTCACTATAGTGCTTCGATCCCTCCATAAATTTTTTTGGTACTCCTTCGTGAAAACTTTTTGTACAATAACTAAATTTACTTGATCGCATTTTTTAGTAAAAAACCCAACCATCTTATCACCGTACTTTACTTGCATAAATTCACTTTTTAGTCTCACAATATTACTTTTACTGTTTTACTCGACTTGAAATACAAAACCCATGGTAAATATCATCGTGTCCTTCTGTTATAGACTAGGACACACTTTACCATTTGGTCCTTATTACTTATATTTGATGTATTACCAACATTCTTCACTTTTACAAAGCACTATCCCATTTCCATATTTAAGGACCATTTTCGCCATTTAGTAGTCCTTTAAAGTCTTGTTCAACAAAGTTTTCTTTTTATGATAATTATATTATCGGGAAAAAAAATCATAAATTTCATCATCTTGGGTCTATTATGTAAAACTCCCCCTTTTAATCTTAACTTAAAATCCATCACCTTACCTTCAAATTTTCAAAGATTGCCGTTTGAAACCATTTAAATATACTTTAATTTATAACTTGTTAAAAAAAATTCAAAAATTTCAAAAATTTTCCTCCTTTAAAATCACTTTACTTCATCCACAAAACATTTGAAAAATTCTAAGCAAATGCTTTCGTGTAAACAAATATTTTAACTTCTTCACCTCATGTCCAAAGTGACGATATGTGACTCTCCATGATTTTTCACATATAAAGTACCAATTTGTAACAACTCCCATTTTCTCATGTAAAGGCTGGTCAAGCACGATATGCTGAAGATGGGGCTTATCGATCAATTAATACCATTCTCAGCACAACATAATGAAATATTATTATTTTAAAAAGGCCGATACTTTAACTTTATAAATATTTCATTGACAATAAATAAAATTAACCAATGCGAACTAAATAATAAAGTCAACAACAAGTAAATATCATAACTCCAGCATAATGTAAGTAAATAAATAAATCTCGGGATTATGCCCTTACAAGTTGTTTCTAAAAATAACTAAACTCTGACAAAAAAACACCTAAGTTAGAGTTAATAATCTGGAAGGCTGCTAAGCACGAGAGATCGCAAGGCTAGTACAGTAATAGTCCTGCTATCCCGGTCCAGAAATATCGTAGGGATAAAACATTTAAATTTAGGCCAGAGCCCGAGTTGTTCAAGAGTTAACTTATTTAATTTATGATCCAATAATACAATCGATGCAAAATAAATATCCCCCCTTCATCACTCACATGCATTTAACATCTCACACCTCATCTAAGTGTGATATTAATCGCATCCCAAAAAGTCCCAAATAATAACTATGACTACGTGTAAAATTAATATGAATGGATAAATGATATGAGTTTACCGACTACATTTAATTATCAATATCTGTAATATTCGAGTCTCATAATTTTCACATAAGAAGCGTAAACTTCTATTATTCATTACAATCACAATTATAATTTATATCCACATTCTTAGACATATCAGTTTATCTCATATAAAATCAAAGTAATTATATTTATTATATATATATATATATATATATATATATGAGACAGACAAGGGCAACTACCATTGGTGGCTAATTCGTGTTATCGGTAAGTTCAGAGGAATCCCTTATTTTAAGCGGACATCAAAAAACACACACAAGTTAGGGGCGATCCCTACGTAGGACACTTGTACATAGCCATACCACCCATCTATGACATAGGAACGATCAGTGCGAACATCGACCTCTTATAGGTGGCGCCTCCATGTAGTACCTATATGACCTACACATCGTCAAGCCCACCTTTGCCGACGTGTGGTACACGGTTCGAACGCGCGACCCCCCAAGCCGATAGGACAATCCACTAGTATATCCACACAAATACATAATAATAAAAATTATTATCCCATATAAAATGTATAAGTAATTACTCCATAATTACCATAAAAAGTCTTAACTAAAATTCACAACACATTTATTTATTAATAATGTACCATCAAATAAATTATTAATCCTATTCCATAAAATGTTTAATTGACCATTTAGTTAATTGTAATTATTATCAATTTAATATGACATACCTCATATGTTAGAATTTCCCCTTTTTAATCCATTCTTTTTACCCCAATCTCAGTATAGCCATTTATATTTTAGTAAATTAAACCCATCCCTGTGAGGTACAAAAATTGATCCCTGGCCCAAGAAAAAAGTGGACAAAAAAGTCAACTTCCCAGCAATTTGCTTGAATGAGTTGGATGCTCGTTCACACAACAGGGTATGTCACTCGAATAACACGTGGCATCGCTCGAATGACCCCCTTGTTCCCTTCCCCCATACTGCTTCCAATTTTTTCTTCTAGATACCAATTTTCTTCAAACTCAAAATATATTCACATTAAGCCCTTAATAGTTACATAATACTTAGAACCAATATAAATACATACAAACCCAGAATTTATAACTAACTGTGTAATCAAATTCAAACGAAGCTAATACCCATTTCAGATTTCAACTTTCCAAATCTTCTCCGAATTCGAACCAAATTTATTTAGTAACAAGGGGCATTTTATTAAGGGATCTACATAAAAATTTCATTCCATTAATTAGTAGTAATATTCTCTATATTAATTAATCGAATGCTCCCAAATAGCGATATAAATCTTAAGGAATCTATCATCAATTTCCATCTTTACGATACCTAAATTTTTGGGACAAATTCTACATACACACCAGTCCTCTACATGTATTGCTCAGCATCCAATTAAATATATTCAATCCTAAATCCCATAAATTTAAAGGGGATAATTTTATACATCAAGAAATATATTGGAAAGCATGAATTAAGCAAGAGAATTCTTGCCTTCAAATTTGTGGATTAAAATCTCTTGGAAGCCCCTTGATTTTCCCTTTGTTCTTGCCCCTTTTCTCCTCTTTTGGACCTTCTCCTAGTCTATCCCATTAACTGCTAATTTAGGTTTTGTGAAATGATAGTGGGGGAGTAGTTTACCCCCACTTAAACACTAATTAAACGGCTAATTCTGAGTTAGGCCGAAAACCTAATTTTTGGACCCCCAAATGGACCCGAATCCATAATCCAATTAGCCCAGAAGCTCCCCAACTCATATCCCTATGGTCCGGAACCAATTTAAAATATTTAAAACACTAAACGAAGTCTTAAACGCTTCCCAAAATGCGTCCCAATTATTTTTATTTCACTAAGATATTTTTATTATGTTCCAACGACACGCGCCTGTAAATTTATTTATGTGTGATTCATTTTTTCCTAGTAAGCCCATTATTTCCAATTGAGTTCTATATTTATGTAATCATGAATAATTGTTTAATTAAAATTAAATGTTTTTCTCTTAAATTTTAAATCCTCCCAATTTAATTTATTCTCAAAATGAATTCGAAACCATTAAATTCATTTATTTCATAATATTTTATTCTAAATTATGGTGTATTACATTCTCCTCCGCTTATAACGGAATTCAGTCCTCGAAATTCACTAAAGCCCAACTTAATTTTTTAATCTGTGTTATTAACCCACATTTTTATTCAAAATCCGTCATACCCATATCCCACGGATAAAAGTAAAGGCTCGCCCATGCCTATCATAACATTTATGGGGTGTTCATATATATTCCTCATTATATGTACACACACATACATTAATAAACATGGATGCCACATATACATCTAATTTATACCATTCACACCAATCATATCCATACACGAAATATACCACCATATATGTACATGAGAAAAAAATAATGATCTTAGTATTTGACTTCCCTCAACTCCCTGCTTTTTTCAATTTTATGTATGGGACATTTCACAAGATAAATCCAAATAAGGAACCCTCCCGATACACTATTATACGGCTTAGTCAATTATTGAGATCCATTGGCCCAAGATTGAAAGAAAATGGAAGTAAAGATAAATGTGTGCAATAGTAACGTAAATTCAACTTTTTTTTAATTGTCAACTAAAGTCACATAATGCCAAAGGGATAGACTAAATCCCAATAATTATACCCATTCAATTATACTAAAATCAATAATCCAAAATGTCTTAGGGTCTAACATCTCCCAGCTCCCGACATTTTCTACTTTCATGTGTGGGATGTCTCACAAGAAAAATCCAAACAAGTAACCCTCCCTATACACTATTGTATAGCATTATCGATCAGTAAGATCCATCAGTCCAGGATCCATGTCTGTAATGTGCTCAATTAAATTTTTATAAGGTTATCTAGTACTTATAGTCACCTATTTAACCATATTTGAACTCAAGGTTCTACAATTCCTTTAGTATTTCCGTTGTGAAAATAAACATTAACGTCAACTAGTCACACAACATTCGAATATTAAATTTAATTATTTCTGTAAAAATCAATGCAAACCCTATGGTTCTCCTAAGGTAAATTCCCATACCCTTACACACGAGGCATTTTAGGTGCCTGCCCCTCAACTCCTAGGTGAAATAATGTAAAACATTTAAAAAAAATGAAGTCTACCCCCCTAATGTGCAAATGAGATATCATCTACTAAGGAGTATTGTGCACTAGTACTCAACTAAGCATGTCCTATAAAATAAAAGAATTACGGATCATACCATCACTGTCTATGCTGGCGCTGGTCCCTTCCTAATGCGAGGTGATACAAGCGCCGGTACTGCAGCTGCGACTGTTGTCCCTAAGGTGGGGCGGGTAGCGCTAACACTACCGCCACTGACTGTATCTGTAGTGGTTGGTACTCCCCCTAGGGTTCCTGGTGCCCCCGCTGTCCCCTTAACTCTTGTGATGCTCTATTCCCCTAAGGTCACCTCCTGGTGAAGTAGCCCTTCTCACCACAAACATAGAAATTGCATTATCATCGGTACCTGTGTGGCTGTAGCACCCGTTGGCCCTGATTTTGATATCCTTGGCTCTGGGGACTTTCTGTTGTTGGCCCTGCTGGCCATGGCCCTGTGTATTACCATTATCAGAACCCTAGATCTCTTGTCCTGCTCTAAAGGTTGAGGGCCCCAAAATTGCTGGGTCTCCTGACTATTACTCCCATTCACCCTACTCTACTGATTGGACGTCTCAAAGAGGTGTATATTCTCCCCCTTATATTTATGAAATGTCCTATAATCTTGGTAATGCAGTAATGCAACATTCATTACTTGGTAATACGTAATGAAAGACGTATACCCCAATAGTGACTGTCTAATTTGTCAGGCTGTCCTTGACACAAACTTCTCTATCTTCCTTTGCTCTATACTCACATCCTCCTTAGCAAAATAGGAAGGGGTGATAAACTCTTCCTCGTATTCTGACACAATAAGACTCCCCTACTCAAGGTCCATGAACTTATTTTTCATCTCTTCTTGCATTGCTTGAGAAAAATACTTCCCATCAAATCTCTACCAAAACTCATTTATGGTAAGACTATCCCTCTAGGCAACCATCGTAATCGCTTCCCACCATAAAAGTGCGGCCCTCACCAATCGAAATGATGCTAAAATCTGCTTCTGCACGAGTGTACACTCTACAATCCTTATGTGTCGCTGAATATCTCTCTGCCACCTACTCGCCACTAGAACATCTCAACTCCCAGCAAACTCCGGTGGTTGGCCTTTAGTAAAGGCCTCCTTCACTCTGTCCCACATGTAACCTGGTGCCTATGCTGGTATAGCCACCTGCTGTGGTGGTGGCTATTGAGGTGCTTGTGGCAATGGAAAGTGCTGAAGCATGACTGCCATAGCTGTAGAGACCGCCTGAGACATGATGGTGGCTATCTCAACGTGGGTAAAAAGCTGAGGGGCATGTGGTGGCTTCGAGTGAGCCTCCTCCTCCTAAAACAGTGGAACTACTCGCCTCGGTCTTCCCCTATATCCATTTTCCATCTGAAAGAAAATAAGATTATCATTAGTAATTGATCGTAAAGAATACAATGATTCCTAAACATAGGGCTCTATATTAAAGAATGCAACACAAAACGTAATGAGATCAAGCACAGATCCTAAGGACACTAGAACGTGCTCTGATATAAACTGTAACAACCCCCATTTTCTCATGTAAAGGCTTACCAGGCACGATACGCCGAAGATGGGGATTTTCGATTAATTAATACCATTAGTAGCACCACGTAATGAAATATTGTTATTTTAAAAATGTCGATACTTTAACTTTATAAATATTTTGCTGATAAGAAATAAACTTAACCAATGTCAACTGTATAATAAAGTTAATAGCTAGTAAATATCACAACTCTAGAATAATGTAAGTAAATAAATAAATATCGGCCTTATGCCCTTCCAAATTGTTTCTAAATAAAACAACTGAACTCTGGAAGAAAAGCACCTAAGCTAGAGTCAATAATCTAGAAGGCTGCTAAGCATGAGACATCACGAGGCTGGTATAGCAACAGTCCTGCTATCCCTGTCTAGAAATAACCTGGGGGGAAAGAAATTTAAATTTGGGTCAGAGCCTGAGGTGTGCAAGAATTAACTTATTTAATTTATGATGCAATAATACAGTCGATGCAAAATAAATATCCCCTCGTCGTCACTCACATGCATTTAACACCCCACCCCTCATCTAAATGTGATATTATTCACATTCCAAAAATTCCTAAATAATAACTAAGACTACATGTCAAATTAATAAAAATGACTAAATGATTTAAGTGTACCTACCACACTTAATTATCAATATCCGTAATATCCCAGTTTCATAATTTTCACACAAGAAGCATAGACATCAATCATGCATTAAAATCATAATTATAATTTATGTCCACATTCTTAGACATTTCAGTTTACCTCATATAAAGTTCGGGTAATTATATATATATATGACACACAAGGGCATTTAGCGTTGGTGTTTAATTTGTTCTCTATCGATAAGTCCGAAGGAATCCCTTACCTAAGATGACATCAAAAAACACAAAAGTTTTGGGGGGAGGGGGGTCCCTACGCAGAACACCTGTGCACAACCCATGCCCAGAGGTGAGACATGAATGGTCAGCGCCAACATCTACTTCTCGTAGGTGACGCCTCCACGTAGTATTATGACTTACTCATTGTTAATTCCACCTGTGCCGACATGTGGTACACGACCCGAATACGCGAACCCCCAAACCGATAAGACAGTCCATTGGTATGTCCACACAAATACATAATAGTACATATTATTATCCCATATAATATGTATAGGTAATTACTCCACAATTACCATAAAATGTCCAACAAAAATTCACAAGACAATTATTTATTAATAATTTACCATCAAATAAATTATTAATCCTATTCCATAAAATGATTACTTGACCATTTCGTTAATTGTAATTATTATCAATTTAATATGACATACCTCTTATGTTAGAATTTCCCCTTTTGAATCCCTTATTTTTACCCCAATCTCAGTATACCCATTTATATTCTAGTCACATAAACCCATCCCTGTGAGGTACAAAAAATCGATCCCTGGCCCAAGGAAAAAGGTGACGAAAAAATCAACTTCCCATCATGTCGCTCGAACGAGTTGGAGGCTAGTTTGCGCAATAGGGTATGTCGCTCGAACGACACATGGCGTCACAATGACCCCCTTGTCCCCTTCCGCTACGCTGCTTCCAATTTGTTCTCCCTAGATACTAGTTTTCTTCAAACCCTGAATATATTCACACGAAGCCCTTAACAATTACATTGTACTCAGAACCTATATAAATACATACCAACCCAAAATATATTCACACGAAGCCCTTAAAAGTTACATAGTACTCTCAACCTATATAAATACATACACACCTAAAATTTATAACTACACTGCGTATTCAAATTCCAACAAAGCTAATACCCATTTCAGATTTCAATGTTGCAAATCTTCTCCCAATTCTAACCAAATTTATTTCGTAACAAGAGGCATTTTATTAAGGGATCTACATCGAAATTTCAGTCCATTAATTAACAGTGAAATCCTCAGCATTAATTAATCGAATGCACCAAAATAATCGTAAAAATCTTAAGGAATTTATCATTAATTTTCATCTTTTCGATACCCAAATTTCTGGGACAAATTCTATGTACACATCAATCCTCTACATGTCTTGCTAATCATCCAATCAAATATATTCAAACCTAAATCCCAAAAATTTAAAGGGGATAATTTTATGCATTAAGAAATATATTGGAAATCATGAATTAAGTAAGAAAATTCTTGCCATAAAATTTGTGGATGAATATCTCTTGGAAGCCCCTTGATTTTCCCTTTGTTCTTGCTCCTTTTCTACTCTTTTGGCCTTTCTCCTATTCTCTCCCGTTAAGTACTGCTTTAGGTTTTGTGGAATGATAGTGGGGGAGTGGTTTACCCACACTTAAACACTAATTAAAGGGCTAATCCCGAGTTGGGCTTAAAACTCAACTTTTGGACCCCCAAATGGACCCGAATCCATAATTCAATTATCTAGAAGCTCCCCAACTCATATGCCTATGACCCGGGTCCAATTTTAAATATTTTAAACACTAAACCTAATCTGTAACGCTTCTCAAAATGTGTCCAAATTATTTATATTTTACTTAGACATTTTTATTATGTTCCAACAACACACACCCGTAAATTTATTTATGTGTGATTTATTTTTCCCAAGTAAGCCCCATTATGTCCAATTGAGTTCTATATTTATGTAATCATGAATAATTGTTTATTTAAAATTAAAAAAATTTACTCTCTTAAATTTTAAATCCTCCCAATTTAATTTATTCTCAAAATAAATCCGAAACCATTAAATTCATTTATATCGTAATATTATATTCTAAATTACGGGGTATTACACAACTCTTTTTATTTGTCATTTCTTTTCATGAATAATATACTTTTATATTGTTTTTACCCATAAACTGTAATAAGAATACACTCAAGTATTCGAAAATTTATTGAAGAATTAGCCAAAGCTTCCCATTCTCGTACATTCGTAAGCATTTTTATGAAAACCTCAATTATTAAAAAAATCGATAGGATTTTACTTCATAAACTAAATACTTCATATTCTGAAAATTTGATTACTTGAAAACCATGTGTTGAACCTATTTTTACCACTTTATTCCACATGAATTTACTCCATAAATTTCATAAATAGCATGTATATCATTTTATACACATGTTCACAAATATGGATAATATATTTTCATAACATTACATGTTCTAAAACATACTCCAACTTAGAGAAGAAATCCTCCAAAAAGTTATTTAGAAAGTATGCCCTAAGATTCCAAGGGAGATATTCCCAAGAATTTGCACGAACAATATATCTTCACAACACCAACAAAAAACACACAACATAACTCCAATATAAACTAAGTTCACCACCAAAATATTGGTTAACACTCGCAATAAAAATAATCCGATGACTTTATGGTGGATAATGTGTAAAACCCTTTGAAATTGGTAGATTTTGGACTAAAATATTGTATAAAAAATGTAGTTTATGTGGGAAGAAAATGTCTTCCTTTTTGTTATTGCTTGTTTCTCCTCTTAACATAGTGTTAGCAGATTGTAATTAGCAGGAAGATATATTTCCTTTATTCCTCAGACTTGTTTTGTTTCCCCCTCCAATTTACTCTTACATAACAATTGAGCAACCAAATGAGGTAATCTCTTTAAGAAAATAGATTGGGTTTCATATGCTATAAAGTTGAAGAGCTGTAGTTCAACCTTTTGACCATATGTTCCAAGTTGCAGAAGCTCTAAAGCAAGCTTTAGGTCACATGCTCTAGCCTAGTCACATCCACCCTTGTCTCTTTTTTATTTCTATGTAAGGAGGCCCATCTTAAGGTAGTAAAAACATCAAAATCTAGTAGTGAGTTTTTGGTGTGAGAGACTCATTTGGGTGTGAAAAATGAAGTGTTACACCATTTGTGTAGATAGAGAACTTTTGATGTGGTTAAAATTAAGGATTCACTCATTTTATCTAAAATTGTTCATTATTTAGCAATCAATTTTGGGCGGTGAACCAAATAATATATACTAGCATGTAACCCGCGCGATACGCGAAAATAAAAATAATAGTAAAAATAATTGTATGTTCTGTCAAATAAATAATAATTTTATATTTTAAATATAAAAGGAAATTGCCTAATCTAAAAAATAATACTGTGTGAAATGCCAAGAACAATATGGTGCAAAACCATGTGCGCCTTTTAATATTAATTAAATGGACATGCAACATTTACTAAACAATTTACACAATAAATTAGTAGTGCACATTACATCATCAGAGCCTACATTACAGTAAATTGAGCCTATATATCATATTCGCTATCAGATTTATGCATGCCAATAAAGAACAAAAATATGTTTATGACATTTTTGCGGATGGCTATAACATTATTTTGCAAAAATAATCATTGTACCATAACCCCACTCGTGTTTACCTGGGACCCAACTTAATCATAAACACAATTTTTTTTTTCGTGCACTGGTGATTGATGCACTAACTTGGTTTTTTTTTTGCGTCAAAGTGTTAAAATTAAAAGGTAGATTATATGTGGGACAAAAATTAAATACAACAGTTGCAAGTGCAATTATATTAACATAAAAACATAATTTAAGTGTTAACCTTCAAGAAAGTCCTATATGAGTATAACCACCAGAGACCTACTATCCTCATATCAATAAGATGCTACAAAGGCTTTTTTTTTTTAATTAAAAAACACATCTCAATTAAACTATATACACATCTCTCATTTTTTTTCCAATGGTATGTAGTTAAACTTGTTACAATAAAATCCCAAATTAAAAGGATCCACATCATGTAGATCAAACAACGGGTTGTGCATGTCATTGCTGGGACTAAATCCCCACTATTACCCATCCCATTCTGTCAAGCCCACTGTCACAAAACTTGTCTATTGAATGAAACCAATGAATACTTTTCAGATTACTCCGACGGACCTGACCTAAACACAAAAAACTACAAAATATGCTAAATATATAAGTTACAGATTTGATATGATTAGTTCATTATACATTATTTGTAACAAAGTTGTTGGAAACTAATTCTTCTTTATTACTTGCATAAATGCTAATACAGTTAAATGGTACGTAAAGTTAGTATTTGAATTTCAGAAAAAAAATCGGTTAAAATAAAACATGAAAAATTTGATAAACACACTAAATAGCATAAATACATATGAATCCAACCCGAGGGATTAATTCAAATTGTACAATGAAAAAAAAAGATTTAAGAAACAAAACTATATCACAACAAATTACCCATTTGATCGGGTAAGCGTGGTAGAAAGTGAGTAACATAAAAAAAAATCATACATGGGGAAAATTAAAAATATCCAAAAAAAATGAAGATAAGATGACATACACTTAAACTTTTATATATAGAAATGTTGTAAATTTTTGAACCTCAAAAAACTTACTAAACTTTACATTAACATAGATTTTTTATACTTTTTTAGCATTACGAAATAAAATCATGATATTTTATTTTAAGATTGGTAATAAAACTGGAGGATAAAACTTACCCGTGATTACTCAGTTTGAGACTTCGCCAAATCCTCATCATTCACAACCCTTGACTCTGCCATTTTTTACCATCTCCTAACCCGTCTTCATTTCTTTATTATTCATCCGTTTCTCCTAACAGGTTATGGGAGACAACAGGGTATTATTCCAACCTTCAGCTTTGAAGAAGATCTGGAAAGAAACAGAGGGGAAGAGAACTCAAATGGGTCTATAATGCAACACAAAATATCAGATTATGTTCAGTAACATTTCATAAAGATATACAACTCCCAGATTTACGAATTCAATAAAAAGAGGGGGGAAACCTCAAATAAATACGCAGCTTACCTGAAAATAAAAATTGATGAGGGAGTCGGAATAATAAAAAGGGGTGTGGGGATGAGGAGAAGAGTTACAACCGAAGAAGGAGAAGGAGAGAGATATGGGGATGGGAAAAGTTAGGCCATCCACAATGGGTCCTCTAAACCCATTGTGGATCCTTTATTTTGGCGGAAATAAAGTCATAGTGGGCGGCATAATCTGTGTATCTTGGAGAGGATTCGTTAAGCGTTCTGTAAATGGAGAGGAGGGTTATGGAATCCTCTAGTATGACAGAGGCGGGAGAGTTTTGACCGTTGCATGTCAGGCGGACAAAAGTTGTCCGTCTCATGCCCAAATGCACAAAAGTTGCAATACCACGTCGGCGAGACGGACAAAAGTTGTCCTTCCCATGCCCAAATGCACAAAAATTTCAATGCCACGTCAGTCAGACGGACAAAAGTTGTCATTCCCATGCTCAGGCGCACAAAAGTTATCCGTCCCACTTCCTTTTTAACGATTTTGCACTGAGAGACTCACCCGTTAACTGATCCCATAAATCCATAAGTTTATGGAATCCCATTATGAATACCCTTACAGGCAGGAGAAGGGGGTGTAATAAATGGGTTGATGAGATCTAATTGACAATACGAAGTGACGTGTTTGTGAGTAGGAGATGACGGAAAAGTAAATGTCATATTAAACGCACCAAAACAAAATGAGAAAAATGAACGTACGCGGATAGATTAAAATTAAGATACAATTAACGGCAGTTACATCTCATAGAAGTGAAAGACAGTATTAATTATTATTTATAACTCTAATACATTGTATTAGAGTTATAAGATAGATGTACTGAAGCGGTGGTGTCCCCGGATTTTACTAAACACAGATTAAAATATAATTTCCTTTTAAATAAATGCGGAAGCGTTGAGATGGTTTTAACTTTCAGAAATAACAACAAGTTTTAATTTCTCAAAACAAATTAAAACATAATTCAAGTCCTAGAATTTGCCTAAGTCATAATTAACAATTATTCAAAGTTAGGCGAAACCAATTTTAGCAAATGACTTGAATAAACCAATTTTACCCAATATTTAATTTAAGTCCCAAATTAAATGATTGTGATAATTAAACCAAAATTTATCTTGAATTAAACCTAAAGCATGCGTTCTAAATTTTGTGCAAGATAAAACTAAACAATGTCACACTACACCGCGATGTACGAGGAAAAACCCACTAACGGGAAAAAACCTCGGGACGGCCCTAGCCTCAAATCCACTAAAAACGGTATTACAAAATACAAGACAAAAGACTTACTTCCTAAACTCGAACCCTCTCAAGCCGTGATGCTCCTTCTTGTATCAACCTCCAATTAGCGGATAACCAACGGAGCTCCACCGTGGTCTCGAAATTCACCGATGGGACTTTATATGGTCACCGTCACCCAAGCATGGAGCCTTTCTCCGTGTGGGTAGAATCTCAACAAAAGTCTTCTTTGTGATGGGGTGTAGAAGCAAACCCGAAACGTCTCTTGAATTCGGTAGAGAAAACCGGTGCCAAAAACTCCAAGCAATTGATATAAATATAGAAACTTGGATAAACAATTATTGGGTGTAAACTAGAGTGTGTATGAATTTTTTCATTAAAAATGAACACTCAAAACTTGAACATTTTCCTAAACTAATCTTGATCTCAAACTCTCGCTAGGAGATAAACAATGTTGGAAAAGTTGTCTTGGAAAATGTGTTTCCCGCACATAATAAGGTAAAAAAAAGTTGGTTGAAAGCCAAGTGGGAGAGTGGGGAAAAACTGCAAAAAACTGCCAAATAACTGTTTCCGCTGGAATTTCGTTCGAACGAACTTGATTCTCGTTCGAACGAGACTTCTAACGAGTGACCAGCCTGGGCTCGTTAGAGGTTCGTTAGATACCTCGTTAGAGCGAACATTCGTTCGAATGACATATCGAACGACATATCGAACGACTGACCAGTTAGGGTCGTTGGCAAAACTCGTTCGAACGAAACTGGTTCGAACGACAAAACTCGTTCGAACGAAACTGGTTCGAACGAAAAAACTCGTTCGAACGACATTTCTAACGAACGACCAGAAAGATTGAAAAATTCAATTTTGGCCCAGAAACTTTTATAAACTTTTATATACTTATTTTAAAGTTCTAATTGATTCTTTCTGAAAATAAAATGCAGTTTTTATTACACCTAACACCCAATACAAATTGTTCCAAGCTCCTATATAAATATAATTACATTCATACCTTGGGAGCATGGAACCTTAATTGATGATGTAGAAACGAGGCACGCAAACCAGCATTTTGATGATGCTTTAAATTCTTTGACGCTACGTCTTCAACATACACAATTCATAGGCTTGAGAATATTACAAATAAATACTATCCTATGAATAAATGTTTTTGTCCGGAATTGAGCCAAAACTAAATATGGACTCAATTGGAAATTTGTGTCCTTACAAATCTCCCCCTTTGGCTATTCCGGGACAAAAACCAAACAAAAATCCTAAAGGGCCGTCAAGCTCTACTAGACTCAAAACATAACCCGCCCAATCTTGACTCAACCCAAGGATCAAACGCTTTGCCATAGAAAGATGCCGCTTTAGAATAATTCCTGCACACTTAAGCAAACTCATCAAATGCATAGGGAATATCAAAATATTAAATGTGCAATTAATTAATTACTCCCCATAAATTAATTCTCCCTTTAAACACATGACCTACTTAGAAAGATGTCTCCCCCTAAGATAAATCTCCCCCTATCATCATTCTCCCCCTTTTTGTTCGGGAATAGGCAAAGGATAAAGAACTAATAAACAGCATGTGGAAGCTTAAATTAAAGACATGACAGCATATGGGCAATAAAAGTAAGGCAAAGACAAACAAATATCATATATATATATACTATAAATATACCAATAAGTACGTGCATATATAGATAGATATAAACACACACATGACACAAAATACAATAAGTTTGCACACTCGTATGGCAAAAATGTGTCATATGAAAACGGAAGTGTAGGGGTGTGAACTAGCAACAATTAAATTTAGACCCAAACACTTAAGAAACGTTCACGGAGTTCTCATTTGATTGCAAACTTCATCACAGTTAAATATAACCTCAGGTGACAATATAACGATTGAACTCAATGAACAAACATACACAATGCATACAAGCCTAGCAGGATGATGATTCTACAAACCAAATAGAGTCATGACATTAAAGACAACTAGGATAAACGGACATTGTGCAAACCGTTGATATACCATCCAATTCTCCCTCAATGAGCATATATATTCTTTTGTTGTTGAATGAATATATCATACAAACATAGGCCTTGGCAATTGCTTTCTGTTTAATGCCAAATATTCTGTTTTTAGGCCTTTGGATCACGTATTTCTTTTAGATCCAATCAACGATGGCTTACTATCGCAAAGGATTTAATTCATCCTTTCGGAGCCCTTCCCCGTGCATATATTAATTTATCATGTTTTCATTTTTCACACAAATCTCACATGCAACGGATTTTGACATGCACTAGTCCTCCTAGGTCATAGATATGTAGATGACTAGATTGATAGGAGAACACCTCAAAAAGCTCAAATATAACATGTGACATTAAGATTTCAAAAGAGCTCGTGCATGTGTGAATAGAGGCATATATAAATAGAATCCATTTAAACAATACAAAATCCAACTACTCCATATAAAACATGGTGAAGAACATTTTAAGGATTGAAAATCTAAACCAAAAGTTCTAGCCACATGGAAGCGTAAACGATAGGATTCAAACACAAATATATGCCACATAAAGTGCGTCAAACAAAAATACACACAAAACAAAATCTTTTTGAGTTTTTAACATTTTGAACCAAAAATAAATATTTACTCAAAAGGACAAACAAAAACCATTTGTATTTTTCATTAAGCTTAAATGAAATAAATAAAACACAAATGATAAACAAAAATCTTTTTATATTATGCAGTCGATTCAAGCACAAAATATAATACAAAAAGATAAACAAGTCATAATTTCTAGCATGTGATATGAAATAAGGCAATGACTAAAGAAAGACTAAACAAGCATACATTTAGCATATGAATATAGCATGAAGTACAAACGCTAAAGTATGCAAACACTAACACATTCATCCATTAGATTTAGCAAGGGAGGAAGGATGTGAAAGTAAATGAGAATCAAAATCCCTATTTTGTAAGGCAACCAAGTCGGATTTCCTAACCCAAATTAATGAAGAATTACTATCTTGGGGTGTAGGAACGTTAGCTATCGTGGTTACTTTACTATGGGATTTTCTAGGAATTCGTTTAAGATCTAAACAAAATTTCCTAAGATGACCTTGTCGACCACAATGTGTACAAGTGAGAACATGTCGAAAAGATTTACTTAAGGAGTGATCTTTAAAAGTATTCCTAGTTGATTCTCCTAAAACATTGGTTTGGGCATTATGAGTAAATTCATTACAAGGATTGAAGCCTAAACCACAAGTGTCATTTTTAATTTGGATCGTTCCTAACATTTTATCTAGTTTTTCCGAACGACACTCCAAATCAAATTTGACAATACTAGAATCTTTTAATTTATTTTCCAATTCAACAATGTTAGATTCTAGTAAAACATTTCGCTCTTCAAAAGCAAGAAGCTCATTTTTCAAGGATTCCATTAAACCCCTAAGGCTATCTCTTTCGCCTTCTACATATTCAAGCTTCTCTTGAAGAGTCCTCACATGTGTCCTAAGGTCTTCTATTAAGGCACTATCATCAACGACCTTGACACTCTTTCTTAAACAAGCTTCTAACTTCAAATTAGTTCTTTTCAAATTAATAGATTCTTTATATAATTCATGAAAAGCATTTTGAAGTTCACTCACATCAACCTCTTCTTCATTTTCACTCTCTTCTCCACTCTCACTATCATTAAAAATAAGGGAATCATGAACAATGACCTTGGAAGTGGCATGTGCTATCGTGTCATCAATCGATGAGTTCTCATTATCACTCACATGACTAGCCATAAAAGCCACAAAGTTTTTCTTAGTGGGGGAATCGGGCTTTTCTTCCTTATCACTATCACTAAGGGTTGCATTATATGAAATAGGTTGCTTACCATCTTTCCTTAGTTTAGTGGGGCACTCATAAGCCCTATGGCCATAACCTTCACAACCAAAACACTTGTTAGACTCGTCCCTATCTAAATTTTCATTACTAGTTTTAGGGATCTTCTCGGCTTTAGAAATCTTCTCGCTTTTATCATGTTTAGAAGTATCAAATTTCTTAAAATCATTTTTAACTTTATCTTTGTTAAATTTAAGAAATTTTCTAAATTTACGAGCAAACAAAGCCATGTCTTCCGAGTCACTATCACTATCGCTCTCTACTACTTGTTTGACCTCTTTTCGGGCTTTTAAAGCAATGCCCTTTTCGATTTTCTTTTCATTTTTAGAGGGAAACATATCAAGTTCATAGGTTTGTAAATCACCTACAAGCTCTTCTAATTTCGTAGAGGCTAAAGTGGGTAAAGAATTTAAAACGGTCACCTTTGGAATAAATCTATCGGGTAGGGACCTTAAAATTTTCTTTACAACACGGTCGTCAGGTATTTTCTCTCCCAAGTTAAAAGATGAATTAACAATGTCAGAAAGTCTCGCATAAAATTTATCAAAAGTTTCTTTTTCATCCATTTTGATAGTTTCAAATTGAGTGGTGAGGTTTTGGAGTTTTGAAGCTTTAACGACACTAGTTCCTTCATGAGTTAATTGTAAAATATCCCAAGCTTCTTTAGCGGTTTCACACGTCATAATACGACGGAATTCATCCGGTGCGACAGCGCTAAATAAGGCATTTAAACCACGGGAATTAAAATTTCCAAGTTTAAACTCATTTTCGGTCCATCTATCGATGGGTTTGGGAACACGTTCATTTTCAATTAGATGAGTTGGTGGGGAGTACCCGGTAACAACAGACATCCAAACACGTTCATCGATAGATTTAAGTGCCGATTTCATTCGCGCTTTCCAATACGCGTAGTTAGAACCATCAAAAATAGGAAATTTTGAAAATGGGGAAAAATCCATTTTAGCCAAAAATTAAAGAATCTTAACGAAATAATTTATCATTTTTGGCTCTGATACCAGTTTGAAGAGGTGGTGTCCCCGGATTTTACTAAACACAGATTAAAATATAATTTCCTTTTAAATAAATGCGGAAGCGTTGAGATGGTTTTAACTTTCAGAAATAACAACAAGTTTTAATTTCTCAAAACAAATTAAAACATAATTCAAGTCCTAGAATTTGCCTAAGTCATAATTAACAATTATTCAAAGTTAGGCGAAACCAATTTTAGCAAATGACTTGAATAAACCAATTTTACCCAATATTTAATTTAAGTCCCAAATTAAATGAGTGTGATAATTAAACCAAATTTTATCTTGAATTAAACCTAAAGCATGCGTTCTAAATTTTGTGCAAGATAAAAATAAACAATGTCACACTACACCGCGATGTACGAGGAAAAACCCACTAACGGGAAAAAACCTCGGGACGGCCCTAGCCTCAAATCCACTAAAAACGGTATTACAAAATACAAGACAAAAGACTTACTTCCTAAACTCGAACCCTCTCAAGCCGTGATGCTCCTTCTTGTATCAACCTCCAATTAGCGGATAACCAACGGAGCTCCACCGTGGTTTCGAAATTCACCGATGGGACTTTATATGGTCACCGTCACCCAAGCATGGAGCCTTTCTCCGTGTGGGTAGAATCTCAACAAAAGTCTTCTTTGTGATGGGGTGTAGAAGCAAACCCGAAACGTCTCTTGAATTCGGTAGAGAAAACCGGTGCCAAAAACTCCAAGCAATTGATATAAATATAGAAACTTGGATAAACAATTATTGGGTGTAAACTAGAGTGTGTATGAATTTTTTCATTAAAAATGAACACTCAAAACTTGAACATTTTTCTAAACTAATCTTGATCTCAAACTCTCGCTAGGAGATAAACAATGTTGGAAAAGTTGTCTTGGAAAATGTGTTTCCCGCACATAATAAGGTAAAAAAAAGTTGGTTGAAAGCCAAGTGGGAGAGTGGGGAAAAACTGCAAAAAACTGCCAAATAACTGTTCCCGCTGGAATTTCGTTCGAACGAACTTGATTCTCGTTCGAACGAGACTTCTAACGAGTGACCAGCCTGGGCTCGTTAGAGGTTCGTTAGATACCTCGTTAGAGCGAACATTCGTTCGAATGACATATCGAACGACATATCGAACGACTGACCAGTTAGGGTCGTTGGCAAAACTCGTTCGAACGAAACTGGTTCGAACGACAAAACTCGTTCGAACGAAACTGGTTCGAACGAAAAAACTCGTTCGAACGACATTTCTAACGAACGACCAGAAAGATTGAAAAATTCAATTTTGGCCCAGAAACTTTTATAAACTTTTATATACTTATTTTAAAGTTCTAATTGATTCTTTCTGAAAATAAAATGCAGTTTTTATTACACCTAACACCCAATACAAATTGTTCCAAGCTCCTATATAAATATAATTACATTCATACCTTGGGAGCATGGAACCTTAATTGATGATGTAGAAACGAGGCACGCAAACCAACATTTTGATGATGCTTTAAATTCTTTGACGCTACGTCTTCAACATACACAATTCATAGGCTTGAGAATATTACAAATGAATACTATCCTATGAATAAATGTTTTTGTCCGGAATTGAGCCAAAACTAAATATGGACTCAATTGGAAATTTGTATCCTTACATGTACACTCTCCCAATGATGACTGAGTTAGAAAAAGAAGCCACAATTAATCTCCTGCAATCAAGTCTCTTGGCGCAGTGATATAAGGCTATCACTTGGATAATTTTGAGATGGATTGGGTTTGGTTCCCATTTTGATTTTCGGTATTGTCAGAATAATGCTTGACCAACGGAAGCTACGAACCGCGACACCTCATGATACGGTACCAAACAAATCTTCTATTGTTTATATATACATATACATTATCTTCGTATTACAATCATTTATGACACGCATGTTCCATATGAGCAGCGCCGGCCCAAGGGGTAGGCCAATGAGGCAACCGCTTTGGGCCCCCAAATCTAATATAAAAATATAGGCCCCAAATATTGTATAGGTGTGTATTATATACGTTTCTAAAAATAGGCCCAAGCCCAAAAGATAAACTTAAAATTCACCCACCAGCAACTAACCCTTAATCTTCAATTGCTCATTCATTACACTCATTTAAGAACTGAAAAAAACCGCCCCGCCCCACCCAAGACCAACTTTCCAAATTACATCCAAGTTCCAACCATTTAAACTTTCTTTCATTATTTCTAAAAAAATCAACCCTCTTTTAAATGCTTACAATACTCTCAAGTTTCAGCCCAATAAAATTCGAGAGGTTTGTATTTTTTTTATTCACCCTCCCTCATTATCTCATGTTAATTTTTTAGATTGAAATCTTCATTGTTGTTAAATATAAATGTTATTTTTTATTAATTTATTGAACACTTGTTATTTTATATACACTTTATAAATAAAATTATGTTAATTTTTTTGTTAAGTTATTCTTGTTCGTATTTTTTTTAAATCCAGAAATATAAATGTCGTTTTTTTACTAATATGATGAACTCTTTTATTAATTTTTTTAAAGATTGTTATTTTACTAATCTAAGGTTTAAAGTGTATATAAAGTTATCTCTTCTTGTTGTCATTTTTTACCTCTTCTTCTCATTTTGTTAAGTTTTTGTTGCCATTTTTTTTATTAATCTGTCATTTTTTAATTTTAATTATTGTTGTTAATTTTTGGATTTAAATGTTGATTTTATATTTTTGAATTTAAATGCTGTTCTTGTTGTCATTTTTTTTTTATATTTTAAACACTTAGATTAGTACAAACAACATTTATATTTAAAGATTTAAATGATGTAGTTTAAAAGTGAATAGAAAGTTATATATTCTTGTTATCATTTTTTTGTTAATCTGTCATTTTTTTTAATTATAGTTTTTAGTGTTAATTTTTTTTGTTAAGTTCTTGTTATTAATCTTGTTGCTCCTTTTAATCTTCTATTAATTTTTTATTCTAATGATGTTCATTTTTTATGTGTTTCTTTGACATTTTTTTAGCAAAGAAGGGCTTTAAAGTTGCTTTACAAATTCAGCAAAACAGGCTCCAATTTTCTTTTATTTTGTTGTGATCGGAAATTGTTAAATTGTTTGTTGGGTTGTTGTGTATTCTATTTTGTTCGTTTCTTGTTAGCTTGTAAAAATACATATTATATTTTTCGGGAAAAAAAAATTATATAAAGGGCTCCATTTTACAAGTTCGCCTTGAGCCCCCAAATCTTCGGGACCGGCCCTGCATATGAGCTTAATATTATTGACTGAATCAACTTTGTTCCACAAACCACTGACTTAAAAGGACCAAATTAATTTACCAAAGCAGTTGAATTTGTATAAACAATTTTCTTTGTTTCATTGTATATATATATGTACACTCCCAATCAATCCCATGCCTAATTCTTTCCACGGACAACCACTCACCCCTATGTTGTTATTTTTTTATTTGTTGCCTAAACCTACAGGTTCACCGCGGATAATGTTGACTAAAAGCATACAAGGGGTTTCTAGTATTTATTTATTCCCATCATTGTCCTCTAATTATTGGCCAACGCAAGACATTCTATTACATAATGTTACTCCTTTCAAACTACTATTTTTACACCAAGTAATTAATTTTCTTATCCAAACTATGACTTAAACTAAAATAAGGTATGTAACCTATTTATAAAAATAATTTACAAAAATATGGGTGGGACACTCATTATATGCTATTAACATAATACAAGTCAATCACGAATTTTTATTTCGTCGTTTGAGGCCTAGTACTAGTTTTTGCCATTTATTATCCTTTCTATGCATGCGCGTCATGCATGCACCAATCGAAGCAAGAACAAGATATGAAAATTTGTATTTGTTACATTTAACTTCCGTATATTGCATATAAAAATTTTCATGTAAAGTTTTACGTGGAACGGTCGATTAAAATATAAGGTACTCATTTTTTTACCCTTATGCGACCCAGTGCAACAAATATGACTATTTTACATAAAACTTTCGTAGTACCCATATATTTAAAAATACTTTATTTATTAAAATAAAGTATACGATACCTTGCATGTTTCCAAATGAGATGTCTCTTAAAGAGAAGAATTAAAATTCCGTTGATACCCCCGACTAGAAGAAGGCTTCACTACATAAACGCGACAAAGCCTTGGAGACAATTATGGGATCTATATTTTACGTTAATGGATGACGTGGAAATGTGCTACAATCTAGGGACACTTGTCAAAATTTTCTTACATAAACATTCAAGATATTCAAAATAATTAGAAAATATATTCTAATATGTCATAACAACAATTTGAGATATTCCAGGCTTAAAAGTACATTGAGCCTACTACTATAAGTATTTTAGTGACCCTTAGTGGAACATATGAATTTTGGAGTTTCAAACATCTATCGAATTGTACTCGGGAAATACTCAATCCAATTGTCTCTCCCCTTGTAGACGTGTGAAATTTTTGAACCACACAATATTTGTGTTTCCTTCCTGTGTGTGGACACCCTTTTATTTATTATTATTATTATTTTTTTTTATCTCGTGTGAGTATGTAATTTATACCCTTCACTTAGAGGATATCCTAAATTAGTGTAGAAGTATCGAGGGTACTGTTAAATTATATAGAGTGGTCTGAAACTCTACAAAAATATATGGAGTAATTTAGAGGTGATAGTAGAAAGTGTTATGGAGTATCGTGTAACGTTTTAGAATTGTGTGAAATATAATATATTATAGAGTGTTCCCAAAGAATTGGGAATGTTTTCTTATCCGTTAAATAAGATATCATTGAAGATGTAGGAGGCCTATATAAAGGGTTAGTAGTCATTTAGCCAAATCAATCCTCAACTTTTGTAAACCAACTAAAGCGTTTTACTCTTCACTAATAATGAAACCTAGCCGCTAAAAGTCGCTAAAGACCTAATTGTCGCATGTTTCACAGTTCACCCTGAGAGGGCTCAAACAATATTTTTATCCCTCTTATATCAGTCTCTGTTAAACTAGGTCGGAATCACTCCATAATTTCCCTTTTTTGACATTTTTATGCAAGTCTCAGTTTTTAAATAGTGGGGTGCGACTCGGGCGAGATTTTGAACCATGTGTGCCACTGGTGGACCCAAAATTTTCGATTAGGGGCAGAGAATTTTTTTTACAAAGGCCGGTGGTTTAGGGGCAGAAGCCCCGAGGAGATTTTTATAGGGTCAGTTTTACTTTTTTTGCAATTTTTTAACTCTAAAAATATTAGTATTTATATTTACTCCTTTTTTGCTCCTACTTTGTTTGCAGATTTTTTTCCAAAATACCTCAACAAAATATCACCTTAATTTTTTTGGGACTTTGTAAATTTAGGGCCTATTGTAATATGTATTTTGGAAATAGGATAACAAATATTTAATTTATAGTTTTAGTCCCTATTTTTTAATAGAGTCGCTGGCGCGGACTCATATTCATAAAACGTCAACCAATCACAGCAGACCACATGTCCCTTTAATTTCAAAATAGGGACTAAAAATGAAAACTAAATGTTTGTTGTCCTATATCCATAATCAATATTATTTTAAGTCCTAAAAATACATAATCTAAATTTTAAATAACAATAAAAAAAATTCAACATAATTGCCCTAAATTTGAAAATATATTCCAAATTATGTTTCGACAATTAAAATTAGCAAAAAATGAGAAAACTAATATAATTATGGAATAGGCAACAACCCAATAACAAATTATCAATACTTTTATTTTTAAAATACCAATAAACCAATACCCAATAAATCTATATTTTCAAAAATTTAAACAAATATAGACACAACAATTAAAAATAAACTAAAAAAATTTGGCATTTAAACATTTTGCATTTATTAATTAACATTTAAAAGTGAGCATTTAAACTAATTTAATATTTGACCATTAACAACTAAGACCCATTGAACTTTAACTTAAAAATTAAAGTAAAAATTAAACAGTGAATCTATGAACTGAAAATAAATTGTGAATCTATGACCCATTGAATGAACTGAAAATAAAAATTAAAAGTTACTTGTTGTGTGTGAATCTATGAGTCGGCCAGAGGGAGGGAGGGAGTATTTACATTGTGTTTACATACAATCGATAGTAAATTGAAGTTTAATATAAATATATATGTCTTACCTGTTGCAGGATGATACCCTTAAACTTTCCTTTATCTTCCTATGATGTGCTACTTTGACCAATTAGCATGAATGCTTATACATATACTTTTGTATGCACCCGAATGCATATGATATGTTCCAGGTTATTTATAATTCTAGAATATTGAGGAGTCAAGATGTAATTATTTGAAGTTGGATAGATGACACGTGTAATTGAAATTACATTGAAATGGTTTAGAAGTTAACTAAACTCTAAAAACGTATAAACAAAAAACTAATCGCTATAATGTATTTGAAGTTGAATTTCAAGATTATATAGATCTTATATCTAATGCAGAGACATAAATTCACAAGCTTACTAGTGTTACTAAAGATATTAGAATGCCAATTCATTTGCCATGGTGTTGTCAAATCGTGATGGGAATAAAAATGATGCCTTAGATGATTTGGATCATGGTTGTAACTCTTATTTTATTGTTTTGAATTATCCTCATGCTTTTCTTGATATATTGAGAGAGGATAGGAAGGTGTTTCATTTTGCATGTGTTAGGACTTTGTGGGTTTCATTTTTTCCAAAAAAACATAGTGTAGTGTAGTAATCTAGTAAGTGAACATTCACCAAATACATGCATTATCTACCATAAATTAATTGATGAATATTTTTTTGATATTTAGTGATGTTATATTAATGATAAATGGATGGACAACAGAACCCCTCAACGCGAAAGGAAAAACCGGGTTATGGTTTCTCTTTAAACCCATACAAAATCCACAAACAAAAAAAATTGATGACAAAAAATTCTTATATGATAATTATTGCAGGATAAATCTATCATATATCTATCAAAACGTCTCTTATTTCTATCCTTCCACATTGTCCAAAAATTACGATGCATGGATGTCATTCAAAAACATCGACTTGGCCACTTACTCCACCACTCCATCTCTATAAGTGATTTGGACTTAACCCATTGATCCTAAAAACAAGTGATCCATTAATATAAAAGTAAATGGTTAATATTATCCTCCTTTATATAAAGACAACAACGACTACAAATACATCTACCATCCATAGTCAAAGTTTTTATCATCCATATAGGTTGCATATGTAAGCGAAAAACAGAACTTTTATCAGGGCTTTCATTCATAACACATGTCTCCATAGAAAGTGCATCCACCTCCTCCACTTAAGTGAGTACAAAGTTCCCTTTCGCCTCAAAACATCCAAACCTTTAAAGAAATACGCTTCCCCAAACCTTTTAAAGAAGGCATATGCCTCCTCAAATCTCGTACCTGAAACTGTCTTCTAAATCGAGGGTCTCAAAGCTCTTTATATCTATTCCAAATGATATATTTGTCCATTGGTCATTCCTTATCGCCTTCCGTATGAAATAACAAAGAATATTCCCTTTAAAGAGTCCCCCCCCCCCCCCCCCCGCATATATGTCAAACCATAATCTCACCTGATGATTATTGCATGGTTGTAAAATGGTATAGCCAAAAATACATCGATCCTATCTATAAATTTCAATAACATGCCACTAAGAGGGAAGAGAATTGTCTAGGTTCCCCATCCATCAACACCAATCCAAAAGTAGACACTACTATTTGCCTCCAAGATCGTCCCTCTAGTTGAAACCGTCATAACCAGTTTCCTAATAATGCCTAGTATGAGAGTGCATACGATCTTAATGGATTAACTTATTTAATTAAATGTCCCTAAACACACAAATTCAATTTTTTCAAATTTTAATCTTTGATTAAATTAGGTTTGCATATGATGATCGCTCCAAACACATAAAATAATTATTCATGCAATCACGAATAGATATGAGGAAAAATTCCTTTTAGGAAAAAACCTTTTTTCAGCACTTTAGATACTTTTACAAGACATCTTACTTGCAAAACTTTCTAAAGAATACCACTTAAATCGAGAGTAGTCCACAGGTGGCGGTCCACCATCGGTATCCACCGATTAGCATTTTTTCTAGTAGTGGTCCCTCGAGTCACAAGTTCAGCCGTAGAGATCTCTCTCCACAAATATTTATCAGGTATGAGCCTTCTAGGGTTTGAAGTGGATTCACAATTATATACATCAAGTATTAGAGAGGAAGTTTTTGTGTATCAAAGAAGTGTTTAGACATAAAAGGTTTGAGGACTTTTGTAGCAGGTATGCAGGTTGCGTTTTTTCAAAACTCTTTAAAAAATTCTTTTCGAAACATGCATTTATAGGTTGTACACAAAATTTAAACCGACGGATTTTGTCCGAATGAAATTAGAAGTGGTTCGAATGATAATGTCATCTCATTAGAAAGAAGAGACAGCTCGTTCTCACGAAACTCCAATCTCGTTTAAACAAGTTTCTAACAAGCTTCAAACGAATTCAAACAGAACACCCTCATTGCATGTTTGTTTGGAAAATTGATCAAATGAGATTTCAAACGAAATTGTCATTTCGTTCAAACGAGGTTAAGAAAAAAGTTATTTTTAACTCTTAAAAATTTGCCTTGATTTTTTTACAAAAATACATCTCCTAAATATAAAGGTAAATAAATTCGCACTCTTAAAGATTTATACCTTCATAATGTAGAGAAGTCTTGAACTTGGAGATGTTAAGATTCGGTTCATCGTGTGTAAGGGGATACTCTAAATGTGCCATAGTGCAAATAAAACAAATAAAAAGCCTAAGCTAAACTATTTGCCCTTACAAATCCCCCCCTTGGCTATTTAAGGACAAAACTAATCGAAACCCAAATTACAAAAATTACCCCTCTTAGACAAAAATTCTAATACCCTTCGTAAACCCTAGAAATGGAATGACATAGATAAACTTTGTCTTTAATCTCCACTTGTTCTTCTTGATCTTCCCTGTTGATGTAAAAAATTAGATCACTCTAATAATTCAATCACAGATAAATAAATGAGACCAAAGATTTTTAAAGTGGTTCAGCCTTATATGAATGGCCTACGTCCACTCTTGTCTTATTGCTGTGTGTTTGGGAATTCTCGATTACAAGAAATTGCGTTATGGATCCCAAAGTTTGGATTCATAATCATTCCCCCTTACAATGGGGATTGTACAACGTATTTATAGCCTTGAGGCTGTCATCTGAAAGGGTGATACATTAAATGATATACATATGAAAGGGTAACACATTTAATGCCCTTTAAGCGTGTGCGTCTAAATGATAAGAATTTAATGAACCAGTTGAACTGTTGGTTATTCAGCTATTAATGCTCTGTTCGAGATGTAGCTCGGACCGCCTAAGCTTTCTGGTATTCAAGAGTTCCTCGGAGAGGTTTGTTTCTCGGAGCGTATAAGTTCCTCGGCGAGGTCTGTTCCTCGGGGTGTATGAATTCCTCGGAGTAACATAGTTCCTCGGAGCGTGAGATTATCTCGGAAGTGCTTGTTGTTACCATGTAGATAGCCACGTGTCTTTGTTTGATTGATCCAAGTCAGCAGATTAAATTTGGTATCAACAGAAGCCCCCAATGTTTCATATTTTGAAATTTGAGGACTATGGAACATTCTTTCTCGGAATACGGTAGCTTTAAATAGTTCTTCCTGATTTTTAGGATCATCTCCCTTGTATTTATTTCTCCTTCCTAATTCATAGAATCATGATTTTTTGGACTTTTCTGCTCGCTTCGGTTCCCGCGTCACTTTTCGCCTTTTTAGCCGTTGTTTTTCGCTTCGATTCCCGCGTCAATATTTAATGCTTTTTAGCCGTCGGTAACGTAATCATCCTTTTTGTAATCATTATTTCGCCAGTTCCCAAGGCAAGGTATTTAAACTTCACAGAGACTCCCATCGTCTTCTATCTTTTCAAATTTTCATCTTCGAGTTTTTCATTGTCTTCTACTCTCTTGTGCGTTCATCTCTTCCGTCGTTCATTGTCAACATCTTCAGTCTTTTTTCTATAAGATCCTCTTTCTTCTTCTTCATTTCTTTTAATTCATCATCATGGTTTACCCAGTTGAGTCTCTTGACAAATTTTGATCTGATTTTTCCATTCCTTCTTGGGTTGTATTGGAAGAGCTTTCTGAGCCTTCTAATTATTTCAATTTGGCTGAGGGACATTGGTTCCCCAGTCTCTTTTTTGCCGAGTGTGAATTTTCTTTTCCACCAAATCCTCTGTGTCTGGAATTTTGTCAGTACTTTGATGTTGTTCCTGCACGAATAGCCCCCAATACATGGAGAATAGTTAATGGGGTGTATAAATTAAATCAATTGCATGGAACTCGTATAGGAATTCCAGAAATCATGTACTGCTATAGATGGGCAGTTAATGATAATATTTATTATTTAAAAACTAGGTTTATAAATAGAGCTTTAGTAGTCAATCTCCCTGATGCCAACAGGGATTATTTTGAACATGGGGTTGTTGTAAAAAATTGGCAACACCCTCCTTTAACCGGAGATGAGGTTTACCAGGGTCCCAGATGCCCTCCTTATGGCAATGAGATAGGTTATTTTTATTTACTTTATTTATCTTGAAATCATGTTTGTTTTGTGTTTGATAAAATGTGTTACTGATAACAATGTCTATTTATTTGCAGTTGATAGCAAGAGAATGTGCCCCAAAGAAACAGATGTCAATCTAAGGCATTTGGGACTTATCTGGGGTCTACATCAAATGGTTGCTGACGAGCACATTCGATCAGCCTCCTATCTGCTCCAATACAAGAGATATACAACTTCTTTCACTGCTCGTCCAGTGATCACTGAAGCAGAGCCAGTACCACCCTCTGCAAGTTCTTCGCCAGAATCTCACGTTCCGTTGAGCGAAAGGATGAAGAAGAGAAGGAATCCTGCTCTGTTTGAGAAAACTGCCTTCGGTTCTGGGGAGGTAAAGAGGATTAAGATTGATGTCCCAAAGGAGGGGACAAAGAAGGCTGGTGTAGTTCCTTCAACTGCTCCTGCTAAAGTCTTCGAGAAGGTTGCTGACAAGCCCGCAGTGGCTCCGAGTAGCTCTGCTACTCCTGGAAAGGTGATTGTGATATCACCGACCAAGGATTCTTCCTTGGTTGTACCTGTTCCCCCGAGGAGGCTGAAGAAGAGCTCCTCGGTCAATTTGGCTGACACCACCATTCAGCCCCCTGCTGCTGAGACTAGGGCTCCCACATCTGTTCCCCCGAGCTCTGACATGAGCTCGGTAAAGTCCTTGACCATTCCCGAGGTGTAAGGTAATGAAGATAACCTTACTTGGGATATGGTTACTTCTTTGGCTGCTCGTCATCTTGCTTCAGTAAGTACATTTACTTTGAACTTTTCATATTTTCCTTTGTTATTTCTCATATTTGTTTCTGATTTTGCGTTCTTTTTCTGTTTACTGTTGACGAGCTGCTTCAACATAATCCTTAAGAAGGATGAAGCAATCAAAGCTTCTTGCTCCTCGTCCAGTGTGGAGGTAGCTCTGAAAGAAGCTACCAAGTCCTTGGAGGAATCTCGCCAGAGGTACGATACTGATAAGGCAGTCTGGGAGAAGAAACTTGCTTCCTCCGAGCAGGATAAAACTCGGGTTGCTGAGGCCTCCAGGGATTTGGAGAGGAAAGTGAATGCCTTGGAGAAGGCTAACAAAGAGCTCGATGTGAAGCTCAAGACTGCTGGGGAATTTAAAAATAAACTTAAGGCTGCTGAGGAGAGGTTGGTCCAACTCCAAGAAATAACTCGGCATAAGGAGGAAGCTGAACAAAAACTGAAGGCTGCTGATGTTTTGCTGTTCGAGAAGCTTGCCTTGGATAAGGCCAAAAGGAAAGCTGCCGTGAAGAAGTCCTTCAGCTCTGGCTGGGACAAAGGTTGGGATAAGGGATGTGCTGCCATGGTCTCTCAAGTGGATTATGGCAGTGTAAAGTATTTCAGGGACGGATGGGTTGCTGCCCTTCAGGAATTGAAGGTCGACGAGTCATCCGAGCTCTTCCAGAGACACATCCCTGGTCCCCCTCCTACTCCAGAAGAATTAGAAGAGGACGAAGCTACCTCTGAGGAGTCTTCAATGGTAGTGGGAGAACATGCCCTAACCAGTCAGCATGCTGCGGAGCAAGGAGTTTCTTCTTCCAAGCAACAACTGGTGCTCTCCGAACAAGTCACAGCTCCCTCCGAGCAACCTGCCTCCTCTTCCCAACCTCCCGAGATGGTTTTGGGAGATAAGGAAAAGGTGTAGTGTTGTTCGGGTTTACCTTTATTTTTTTCTTTCTTGTTAAATGTAACCCAGAATTTGTAACTCCAAATTTCATGATCTAATAAAACTTGAGTTCTTTCTTCCATACGGTTGTCTCTTTTCTATTTGTACTCTGTCTTGATCTTCTTTTTGATGATTGTCTTTTCTTTCTCTGCCAGTTTCTGGCCAGGATGGATCTGCTATCCGCCAATGATACAAAGCTGATGCAGCAATGTAATGAATATTATAAGGCTGGTCACACAGACCTGAGTGTATCCGAAGTTATCGACATCCTTGGTCATGATGCTTCATAACAGGCAGTCGAAGCTTATCAGTACCTGAAGTGCTTACTTGACCGAGCTGTGGCCAATAATGTGGCTTACTATGAAATGATCAAGGATCTTCAATGTACCCTAGAAGACCTTCAGAATCAGTACAATGAATCAACTGCCCTGTTGCATGAGGGGTATGAGAAGAGGTATCAGCAGCTTTCTGCCGATAAGGGCTACGAGAAGCTCCTTGCTGGGTACGATGTCAGGGAGAGAACCCTAAAGGTTGAAGTTGAAGCATGTAGACAGATTGCCGAGCTGTTGGAGCAAGAGAATAACAATTTGCAGAAAGAGCTAGCACAGTTGAAGTCTGCAGCCTCTTCTTCAACAGCTATAATCCCAGTGACTGACGAGGGATTTTCATTTTTAGAGGTTGAGAATGCCAAATTGAGGCAAGAGTTGGACACCTTGAAAAGGTCGGGCCCTTCCACATCTCCTCGGGGACGAGCAAGAGCTCCTCGGGGACGAGGAAGAGCAGCTCGGGTTCTTGTGGAGGAACAGAGGACAGCATCTGCCTTAGAGAACCAAGCCTTCCAATTAATGGCTAAGAACCAAGCTTTGTCTGACATGTCAAAGAAAATTAGAGACCTAGAAAAACAACTCTCTGCAAAGAAATCAGTGTTGGAGACTAATGAGCTTTTTGTCAATAGTCTCCACGAGAAGCTTGAAAGGCTAACATATCAATTCCACAAACAGCCCAGCGAGTTCTGGATGGCTGGATACAACAAAGCACTATTCCATTTGGATGATCGTATCCAGAATGCCAATAATGAGGGCTACAAACAAGGCTGGCTGAATGCCTTAGGCATGCTGAAGCTCGAACCAGGACACTATCTGTGGGACTATTATGATCCCGGGTTGCTCGACTTGCCTGTGCCACCATACAATCTGGACTTGGAATGGATCCCAGCTCGTGCCATTCCTCGGAGCTTAATTGCGAAATACCTCGGTGACTACAATTTACATTCTCAATTTTAGGTATCTCGTCCCGAGCATCTTTTAGATCGACCTTCTGTGATGAACGTCAGGATGCTGAAGGATTTGAACTTCATCAATTCTCCTGAGTCTTTAAATGATCCGCCTGCTGGCAAGGAACCTGTATCGAAAGCTGAGGGGAAAAGACCAATACAATAGGAGTTTTTTAATGTAACAGTTAGTATACATATCAATGTAACTTTCCTTTTATCATCAATGTAATTTATTTCGAATTTAATGAAAAACTTTCATTTCTGTTTGCAAATCTTAATTGCTATTGTCTTGTAAATATTAACACTTTACATTTATGCATATCTGTTAAAAAGATAATAATATTGTGTTGTTCATCGACCAACTTAGTAATAAAAAGTTACAAGTATCAGTAATGTTGCTCGATCACCTAATAAATGAGTATAAAAATGTTTAAAATTTTTCCAACCAACCAATGTTGTTAAATTGTGCTCGTCGACCAATTATAGTTAGTGAGAGTTTATCCACGACTAACCATACTTGGTAAATTTTTGTCTTTTTCATAAAATGTGTCCGACCAACCAAGGTCGATAAATTCTCCTCGTCGATCAACTACAGTTAGTGGGTTTTTATCCCCGACCAACCATACTTGGTACAGGTTGGAATATTTCGTTTCCTAGCCAAACAGGTTGGCATTTTTAGGAATATTTATCCTCGTCGACCAACTAAGTTGGTACAGTTTGGAATATTTTCTCCTCGTCGACCAACTAAGTTGGTACAGTTTGGAATATTTCGTTTTCTAGCCAAACAGGTTGGCATTTTTAGGAATATTTTTGCTCGTCGACCAACTATGTTGGTACAGTTTGGAATATTTTCTCCTCGTCGACCAACTAAGTTGGTACGGTTTGGAATATTTTCTCCTCGTCGATCAACTAAGTTGGTACAGTTTGGAATATTTTCTCTGAGTACAACCAACTATGTTGGTACAGTTTGGAATATTTTCTCCTCGTCGACCAACTAAGTTGGTACAGTTTGGAATATTTTCTCTGAGTAATCTGCCGAGCTTTCCTGAGTAGTGCATAGCACTAGTATTCCCCGAAATTTTTTCAATAAACAGAGAGAATTGCAGAATATTTTCATTTTATTCATACTGATGGAAACTGTGTTACATATACATCACTGATAATACTTGCGCAGGTGCTCTGCATTCAAGGCATTTCTAAACTCTTCGCCTTCTAAAGTTGCTATTCGATAAGTCCCTGGCCGAACAACTTCTGTAACTCGGTATGGTCCGTGCCAGTTTGCTTCCAGTTTGTTATGCTTTTGAATTACTTTCTTCAGCACATAATCTCCTTCTTTTAGGTCGCACTTCTTTACCCTCTTGTTGTAGAACAAAGCTGTTCGCTGCTGGTAAGCAGCATTTCTAATGGCTGCTTCTTCTCTAACTTCCTTGAGCATGTTTAAATCCAGCCTTCTCATTAAATCGCTGACAGGGGAATTGAAATTTAGTACCCTGTGTATTGGGAGGCCCAACTCGGCAGGTATGACAGCTTCACTTCCAAACGCCAGCATGTATGGTGATTCTCTAATTGCTACTCGGGGAGTAGTTCGGTAAGACCAAAGTACTGATTGTAGCTCGTTGATCAAGTTTGCTTTCGCATCATCCAATATTTTCTTCAAACCGTTCAGCAGCGTCCTGTTTGTCACTTCAGTTTGACCATTGCTTTGAGGATGGCCTGGTGTTGAGTGGATCTTCAAAATATTTGACTGATGACAATAGGCGGCAAACTCCTCGTTATCAAATTGTGTACCATAGTCTGTGCTGAAGGCATAAGGGAGACCATATCGACAAATGATGTTCTTCCAAATAAATTGGTACACCTTCTCGTATGTCATATCAATGAGTGGCTCAGCTTCTACCCACTTAGTAAAATAATCCACTGCGACGACGAGGTACTTGAACCTACCTCGGGTCGTTGGCAGTGGTCCAACCAAATCAATTCCCCACATGGCAAATGGCCAAGGGGAAGTTATGGGTGACAATAATGCTTGTGGAGTTCTTAGGATGGAGGAAAAGCGCTGGCACTTGTCACATTTCTTAGCATAGGCTATACATTCCGCCCTCATCGTCGGCCAGTAGTATCCTTGCGTCATCACCCTTTATAAAAGTGTCCGACCTGCTACATGTGCTCCATAAGACTCTTCATGGATCTCTTCAATCAAATCTTTCACCTCGGTGGGATGTACACATCTTTGCAAACCTACCATAATTCCTCGTCTATATAAAACACCATTAGTTAGTACATACCCAGCAGCTTTAAACTTCAATTTCTTGGCTGCGAGCTTGTTAATTGGTAATTCTCCCTCCTCGATATATACCCTGATGGGATCCATCCAAAATGGTCCTAAATCAAGGTTGATAAAGTTCATCTTTAGATCTTCATCTATACTCTGACCAGCTAACACTTCAATTGGGATTGTTCGTCGTAGCTCGGTGCGAGTAGCTGATGCTAGTCGAGCTAGGGCGTCTGCTCTCGCATTCTCCATTCATGGTATTCTGACCAACTGAATAGAGGCAAATTCTGACAATAGCTCCTTTGCCTTTGCATGATATCTGATCATTAATTCTCCTCTAACTGCATATACTCCCATCATTTGGTTTACAATCAATTAAGAGTCACTGAAGATCACAACCTGTTGTGCCTCCATAATTTTTGCCAAATTAAGCCCTGCAATCATAGCCTCATATTCTGCCTCATTGTTGGAAGCTTTGAATTGGAAACACGAGGCGTATTCCATGTCGACCTCATCCGGAATGCTCAGAACTATCCTCGCGCCACATCTTGTAGTGCAAGATGAGCCATCTACATATAGCCTCCATATAGGTAACTCGTCTTCAAATTTTTTATCAGTCAGAGTTCCTCGGTGAAATATTTGCTGCTTCCTTTTATCCTCCCCAGATTTTTCTCGCTCCTCATCGATCATCTTTTCTTGCCCTTTTACCAACCGAGGTTGGTCTGAGCTCGAATTTAATGATCCTGTAACATCCACTTGCCCTCTTACCAACCGGAGTTGGTCTGAGCTAGTGTCTGTCGATCCTGTAACATCCACAGGTTGATCAGCGAGCAACTCTTGTTTCTCATCCGGAGTCCTCCCAACTATCTCTGCATCACATCCTGTAACATCCACACGTCCTTTTACCAATCGGAATTGGTCTGGGCTTGTGTTTGTTGATATTGTAACATCCACAGGTTGATCAACGAGTAACTTTTTCTCCTCGGGGATATCAGGATAGGTGAACTCTGCTATGAAATCTGCTACAGCCTGCCCTTTTAGTGATGATCTGGGTTCTTAAATTATATCATATTCTCCGAGCTCTATTGCCCAGTACATCAATCTCCCTGATTTCTCTAGCTTATGAAGGGCTTGTCTCAATGGCACATCGGTGTATACTACTATAGTATGAGCCTGAAAGTACGGCCTCATTCTCCTACTCGCCTCAATCAGCGCCAGCGCCAATTTTTCCAGTCTCGTATATCTGATCTCTGCTCCTTGGAAGGCCTTACTTGTGTAGTAAATTGGCTTTTGTACTCCATTCTCCACTATGATCAACGCCGAGCTAACTGCATTCTCGGACACTGCAAGGTACAAATACAATTTTTCTCCCATCACCGGCCTGGACAACAGTGGAGGTGCTCCCAAGTATTTCTTCAAGTCTTGAAAGGCCTTCTCACATTCATCATTCCACTCAAAAGTTTTTCTGAGTGTCTTGAAGAATGGGAGACATCTATCAGTTGCTCGTGACACAAATCTGTTGAGTGCTGCTACTCGTCCTGTGAGACTCTGTACTTCCTTCTTCTTTGTTGGAGATCGCAGCCCTAATAGAGCTTTGATCTTTTCAGGATTTGCTTCAATGCCTCGTTGATTGACAATGTACCCGAGGAACATGCCTTCTCGTACTCCAAATATGCACTTCGTCGGGTTCAGCTTCATTTGATATTTATCTAGTTGATCAAAAGTTTGACTTAAGTCAACTAGATGATCTGTAGCTTTCTTGCTTTTTGTCAGCATGTCGTCAACATAGACTTCCATATTGCCACTGATTTGTTCAGCAAAGACCTTGTTCATCAGCCTCTGATATGTTGCACCTGCATTTTTTAAACCAAAAGGCATAGCATTATAACAATAAGTTCCCCTAGGGTTAATGAAAGAAGTACTCTCCCTGTCTTCAGGTTTCATTTTGATCTGATTATAACCAGAATAAGCATCCATGAAGCTCAGCAACTCGTGTCCCGAAGTAGCATCCACCAGTTGATCAATTCGGGGCAGTGGAAAGTGATCTTTTGGGCATGCTTTGTTGAGGTCGGTGAAGTCTACACACATCCTCCACTTGTTGTTTTTCTTCTTTACCATCACCACATTGGCTAACCAATCTGGATATTTAACATCTTCAATGAAACGATCTTTCTGGAGTTTCTCGACTTCCTCCTGTATAGCTTGATTCTTCTCGGGACTGAATACTCTTCTTCCTAGCTTCACAGGCTTGATATCCTTATTCACATTGAGCTCGTGACATAAGAAGTTTGGGTAAATCCCAGGCATATCTTCATGACTCCAGGCAAAAGTTTGTCTTCTGCTTCTAAGGAAAGTTATCAATTCCTGTTTTAGTGAGGCTTCCAATGATGAACCTATTTGAGTAGTTCGTTCAGAGTGTTCGTCGTCCAGAATGATATTTTCAGTAGCTTCCACCACTTGACCTTTCACGAGTTGCGACTCATCTCGAGGATCCAAAGTTTCAATTTCTGCACCTTCATCCACTTGATAAGTAGTAGTCTTTTTCTTTGATTCTTCCAATTCATCTTGCTCGGCGGATGAATAATAACACTCCCGAGCTACTTTCTGATCACCTTTCATAACTCCTACTCCAAAGTTTGTTGGAATTTTTAGGCACTGATGCACTGTAGATGGTACAACCTTGAACTTCTTCAATCCTACTCTTCCTATGATGATATTGTACGATGACTGGACATTCTTATCCATCACGAAAAAGCGTATTCTTTCTGTCCGACAAGAAGGCCACGTACCAATGAATATATCCAACTTGATCGTACCAAGTGGAAACACTTTCTCGCCAGCAAAACCGATGAGGGGTCTGTGGTAAGGCTCCAGTTGAGATATCTTTAAATTTAAACTATCAAAACACGAGTAGAACATGATGTCTGCTGAGCTACCATTATCGACCAGTACTCTTGAAATCATTACCTCCTTCATTTTGATCACTAATGGGTCGTCATGAGGATATAAAACTCCTGCAAGATCATTCTTCGAAAACCCAATGACCAATTTTTCTTTGTTCACCTTTCTCAGGCGATCGTCCTCAGCTAAATTTATTTGCTGAATGTACGAGCAAGCTTGAGCCTCTCTGAGGTAAGCTTTTCTTTCTGCAGTAAGGTCTCCTCCTCCTACATCTCCTCTTGTAATGACATTACAATCAAATGACCCAAAGCGTATTGAAAATACCTCTCGTTCTGGCTGCCTTGGTTTCTTGGGAAGATCAGGGTCATCATCTGGATCATCTTCATGGTTTCTCTTCTTTTTCTCCTTTGCTCGATGAGGAGATCTAGACCTCTCTCTAGTTCGGTCGTTGTTTCTTCTTTCACCTCCCCGATCAACATACTTTGCTAGATTTCCTCGTCGGATGAGTGTTTCAATCTCGTTCTGAAGAGCTATGCAATTTTTGGTCATATGGCCATTATCCTTATGGAACTCGCAGTATTTCTCCCTATTCCTCGTGTCAGGGTCTGACTTCATTTTCTTTGGCCAGTTTAACTCCTCGCTGTTCTTAATTTCTTCCAGGACGTGGTTGATATTTGCCTTCAAAGGCGTGTAACTATCAAATTTCTTCAAGACCTCCCATGACGACCTACTTTTGGAATGTTTGTCACCACCATTGTTCTTATGCTCTTTGTTCTTAGCTTTATCACCTTCCCCCTTGGTTTCTTTGGAGCCCATATTCTTCTTCGCAGACATAGCCTCCTCGGCATTCATAATCTTGAACTCTTTTCCCATCAGGTCCGACATGGTTCGAGGTGGGTCTTTGGCCAAAGTGTAGTACAACTTGTTTGGCAGCAGTCCACTCATCAAAGCAGTAATCGCTGTCTTCTCCTCATAATCAATGACTTCGAGCTTCTCGTTATTAAAACGAGTTATATAGTCTCTAATACTCCCACCAGCTTTTTGTCTAACACTTAACAAATGTGCTACATGTTTAACTGGCTTTGCTCCGAAGTTGAAATTCCCAATGAATAACTCGGCCAGTTGAAGAAAAGTTGAAATCTTACCCCGAGGAAGATTATTATACCATATCTGAGCAAATCCGGTAAGCGTTCCCGAGAATGCCCTGCATCTCATCTCGTCTGGGACAACATAGATGTCGGCAGCAGCTTGATATTGTTCTATATGAAGGACAGGGCCAGTCTTCCCATCATACTTGGGAGTCACAACAAGTGCTTTGAACTTTGATGGTGTTGGAAAATCAATAATGTCCTGGACAAAAGGTGTTCCTCGAACAAAGGTTCGTTGTAGAGGGTTCTTAGCCTTAGCCATTTCCCCTAATCTATCCTCCAGCCTTTGAATAGATCCTTTCCATGCATCATTCCCTTCCTTGGGCCTATTGGTTCGAGCAACTGATCGGGTTGAAGTGGCTTCCTGGGATTTATCTTGACAAGCAGCTGATCGGTCAACGGATCCATCTTGACGAGCAACTGGTCGCGACTGGACATATCCTTCCCTTAAATCTGATGGTTGTCGAAAGCTTCTCGATGCTGCATTAAGAGGACTTTTGTTCCTCCTAGGGCCTAATCGATCGAAAGGAGAGGCCCTACTTAATCTTTCCAATGCACTGGCCCTTTTTGGGGAGATGGTGGCATGTTATTCAGTATCTGTGGCTCTCAGTGACGAAGTTCGTCCAGGTTGATAAGAAAAATCTTCAGATTCCTCATTGCGATACGAATTAGTACGCCTAGTACGCATAAAAGGCGCACGTATATTTCTTTGAATGCTTCGTGATCCGGAACGGGCTGGCGCACCGCCATGGAGGGTTTGGATGAGTTGTCTCATCGTTTTTTGCATGACGGTCTGGCCCTGAGCCAGATTCGCCATCATTCCAGTCAGATCTGGAATAATTGGTGGAGCAGATGGATTTGGAGGGGTTCCAGTGTTTCGATTACTGGATTCGGGTATATCAGCCATTGGTATTGGATTGTTATTGGTGAGAAAACGATATTACCAGTCGTTTCCCACAGACGGCGCCAATCTGTTGATATAAAAAATTAGATCACTCTAATAATTCAATCACAGATAAATAAATGAGAACAAAGATTTTTAAAGTGGTTCAGCCTTATATGAATGGCCTACGTCCACTGTTGTTTTATTGCTGAGTGTTTGGGAATTCTCGATTACAAGAAATTGCGTTCTGGATCCCAAAGTTTGGATTCAGAATCAGCCCCCCTTAGAATGGTGATTGTACAACGTATTTATAGCCTTGAGGCTGTCATCTGAAAGGGTGATACATTAAATGATATACATATGAAAGGGTAACACATTTAATGCCCTTTAATCGTGTGCGTCTAAATGATAAGCATTTAATGAACCAGTTGAACTGTTGGTTATTCAGCTATTAATGCTCTGTTCGAGATGCAGCTCGGACCGCCTAAGCTTTCTGGTATTCAAGAGTTCCTCGGAGAGGTCTGTTCCTCGGAGCGTATAAGTTCCTCGGCGAGGTCTGTTCCTCGGGGTGTATGAATTCCTCGGAGTAACATAGTTCCTCGGAGCGTGTGATTATCTCGGAAGTGCTTGTTGTTGCCATGTAGATAGCCACGTGTCTTTGTTTGATTGATCCAAGTCAGCAAATTAAATTTGGTATCAACATTCCCTTTGGTACTTTGTCTTCATGCGCTGCAATATGTTCGTTGATTGGATACCTACACACATGAAACAAATAAAAAATACCCTTGATGCATAGAGTTTAAAATAGAAAATAAAATGGGATCTCCCCCAAAAATATCAAACTCGCCCTTAATTTGTTCTCCCTGTTTTTGTCTGAAATAGACAAAGGAGTAGAAATTAAACATAAGATATATAGAACATCACAGATAAGAAGGACATATCATCACAAATATATAGAAATAAAAAAGCATGCAATGATAATATCAAAGGCTTCACAAGCTATATCTGAAAAGTTTTAAATTTTTTCGAGTATAAAATTTTACAAACACAACACACTATGAAGTAACACAAAAATACCCGAATCATAGAAGAGAAATTTAAAGGTGTGAACATATTCCATAGGTTAATCAACGCAGACAAACATAACACATGTGCATGAAGGATTGAGATACGACTAACGACTGATCTCAAAGTCTACCTTAGGTGTAAAAGATTATGAACTCATGTGAAATTAACTTAACCTAATCAACAAATCAATATTGTGAGTGATTTTCACACCAATGATCCCAAAACTATATAACATTTTTTAAAATTTATATAGAAAGTGCAAACCCATTGATCTTTAACTTAACTCCCTCAAAATCTCACATATAGCAAGAATACTCTCAATTATTTTGAAGAAATTAATGCTCATTTATAGAGAAGCATCAATGTTCAAACAAATTGTCCTGGCACTTATGTTTTTATGTGCCTCTAATCTTTTTAGGATATTTTCATTGCAAATGGAGGCTTTTAACACAAAGACTTTTGTCTTTCATAGCTCATTTCCATTACTTAAAACTTAGCAAACTTTTCGGGGAAATTATTTAAATTCGGGCAATGGTTCTTACATGCACAACGTTTTATATTGTTTTTACATTAAGTTAACTTTAAAGGAAAATTGAGATGAAAATACTATAATCAACATGTGACAGGTAAGTCCAATACTCAAATAAGCTCGTGATTGTGTGCATTAAAGGAGACAAGGAGTCAAACATTTAGGAAGTTATTATCAGATCACAACTTAATGACTCCCTACATTATTAAGCACATATATGAAATGATGTCATGTCTCAAAACACTACAAAATAGTCACGTTGATATGGAATTATAGGGTGAATTGTACATCTTTAACTTTCGTCCATATACAGTGTAAAAAATACAAAACTAGTTTTGTATTCTTCAAAATTTTATCAACATAAAATATTTTTACCATTTTCACTTTTTCTTAAAAGCAACCAAAAATCATTTTTTATTTTTAAAAAAAATTAAGAAAAACAAAACTCTTTTTGGATATTTCTAAAAATATCAACATGAAAAAGATAAGTGTAATGATAATGCAATAGTAATACAATCTAGCAATATGAATAAATGTACATAATCTTGATAATCATCCTATACTAGATAAAATATCCGAACTCAGTCAACGGTGAAGATACCTAAAGATTTCCTAAGATCCTCAAATTGAAGTGCATCTAAATGTTTCATGAATATGCCGTCTAACTGACGATCAGTGCTCACAAAGCTCAAGGATACGACCTTATCCTTAACTAGGTCTTGAATAAAATGATCATGTGTCCTAATGTGTTTTGTGCACGAATATTGGATCGAATTTTGAGAAATGTGTATAGCACTAGTATTATCACAGGAAATAATCATCGTGCCCTATGAGATGCCGTAATCCTCCAACATTTTCTTCCTCCATAAGAGTTGCGTGCAACAACTCCCGACGGCTATATACTAAGCTTCCGCTGTGGACAAAGATATGGAGTTTTGCTTCTTGCTCATCCAAGAGATAAGAGAAATCCCAAAATAGAAAGACCGACCCAAAGTGCTCCAACAACCATCTTCATCCCTAGCCCAATCGGTATCCAAATAGGAAAAAAAAATGGCCATCGATATTAAAGGAATACCAAATATTATAAGAAAGAGTTCCACTCATGTATTTGATAATATGTATAAGAGCGTGCAAGTGTGACTCTTTTAAGGATGCCTGGTATCGTGCACAGACTCAAACATTAAAGGAGATATGGGGACAACTAGTGGTTAGGTGAAGAAAACTACCTATCATTCTCCGAGATAAGTTTTGATCAACGTCCTTACCTAAAGCGTATTTGCTAAGATTTGTTAATGTACTCATAGGGGTGTGTGAGTGCTTAGCAGAGTCTAAACCAAATTTCTTCACAAGGTCTCTTGCATATTTGGATTGAGATATAAATATCCCATCCTCAAGCTTACGAACTTAGAGATCAGGTAAGAATGTAAGCTCACCTACCATGCTCATCTCAAAATCACTCTTCATTTCCTCCTCAAAAGTGTGAGCATGGTGGGAGAACGTGGATCCAATGACTATGTCGTCCACATAGACATGGAAAACTAAAATGGTACTACTCTCTCTCCTCACAACCAGCGTCTTATCTACTCCCCCTCTATTGAACCTGCGAGCTAAGAGATAGAAAGTGATCCTCTCGTACCAATCACAGGGTGCTTGCTTCAATCCAGATAAGGATTTTCTAAGATAGTAGACATGTACCGGGTGCTTTGGGTCTTCAATCCCTTTTGGTTGTTCCACGTAAACCTCCTCCTGTAGAATGTCATTCAGTATATCACTCTTGACATCCATCTGATATAACTTGAAGTGCAGATGACATGCTATGGCGAGTAGTAAGCGGACGAACCCAAGCCTAGAAATAGGAGTGAATGTCTCCTCAAAGTCTAGACCCTCGATCAGTGTGTAGCCTTGAGCGACCAACCTAGCCTTGTTGCGAACTATGGTACCATTTTTATCTACCTTATTTTTAAAAATCCACTTGGTACCTATAACATTAGTCTCGCTAGGTCCAGGGACCAATTCCCAGACATCATTATTTATGAATTGAAACAACTCTTCTTACATGGCAGAAGTCTAATGCTCGTCCTTTAGTGCATCTTTCACATTCTTAAACTCGACTAGGGATGTGTAGCATAGATAGCTAACAACATTTTCAAGTTGAGCACGAGTCTTGAAACCTACTGTAGGATCCCCAAGTATAGCGAAAGGGTTATAATTCTTTCGAATCGAAGATGGTGTTTCCCCTAAAATTGGAATGGGGTCCACCATCACTACACCAAAACTAGCTTATGGTCACGACCAAAATTCCTGACCAAGACTGTGGGTCGAGTACTTGGGTCGTGACCATTTTGGGCGCGTCTAATTTCGTGGGTCGTAACCCAAGTTCGTGACCAATCGGGGGCCACGGCCCCGAGGGGTCATGGCATATGGTCGCGGACATGGGTCGTAACCCACATCGCGACGAAAAAAAAATGGTCGCAGTCAAAGTCTGTGACCCCCAACCGTGACGAAAAATGATCGCCGCTAAAGTCCGTGACCCACATCGCGATGAAAAAATGGAAAAAAAATAATTGCGAACGCGATAAAAAATGGTCGCGGCCAAAGTTCGCGACAATTTTTTTCGTCGCGGTGTGGGTCACAGACTTTGACCGCGGCTATTTTTCATCACGGTTGGGGGTCATGGACTTTGGCGGCGACCATTTTTATGCGTGACGGGAAAAATAAAAATGGTCATGGACAAAGTCCATGATCATATTTAACTATAATAAAAAAAATGGTTTTTTAGGTCCAATCCTAAAATTAGGGGTCCCGTGATTGCATGACCGGTTACTACGTGTTATGTTGGACGCACACGAGGTGTGACAAATATTTATTATTGGCAAAACAACAAAAAAAATCACAAATTACGAATCGGGAACGTTATTAATAAACTAAGATACATACAAACTTAAAAATATTATACGTCTTAATAATTCACAGACAAAAACAAATTGGGCAGAGTTTTCTCTGTTTTCTAGACTTTCCAAACCATGTTAATATAAAACCCGCTTATTATAAGGCCCGCACAGCCATAAAATTTAATAATCAAATTATAAAAGCCCGTATGGCCATAAACCTAAGCAATAAGACTATAAAAGCCCGCACGGTGGAAACACATAAAAAAAATAATCCTGAATCTCAACAACAATATATAAAGAATCTTTATGTCGTAAATCATTGCCTCCTTCATGTGTTCCACGTGCATAAAAATAAACAATACAGTGTTATCTTGCAAAAAATAGGACACAAAAAAGAAACGATATCAGTAACTAAGAAGTTTAAAAAAAATCGTATTCAAGATGAAAAATTGCATATACGAGTTTAATTATATAAACTTGGCCTTATATAAACTTGGGCTTATATATTTTCAAATTATCGTCATATTCTCAAATCGGGAGTCCCGTGACTGTGAGATCAGTTCGTATGAGTTACTTTGGTCCTGTGCGAGGTGTTGGTGCCTCTGACACGGCCAATTGGGACTCATTTCGAGGTTTCTCCCTCTAACACCATTTTTTAAGCCCAAGTAAAAATATTTTCAACTTATCATCATATTCTCCAACTGGGAGTCCCATGATCGCGCAGTCAGTCCTTACGAGTTACATTGGTCTCGTGCGAGGTGTTGGTGCCTTTCACGAGGCCGATCGGGGGTTGTTTCAACGTTTCACCCTCTAATGCCATGTTTTTAAGCTTAAGTTTAGATATTTTCAAATTATCATTGTATTCTCAAATCGGTAGTTCCGTGATCGCGCGGTCAGTCCATATAAGTTACATTGGTCTCGTGCAAGGTGTTGGGGCCTCTTATAGGGTCGTTCAGAGGTTGTTTTGGATTTTTGCCCCCCAGTGCCTTGTTTTTAAGTCTAAGCCTCGAAATTTACAAATTATCATTTAATTCTTAAATCAAAAGTTCTGTGATCATGCGGTCAGTCCCTACAAGTTACATTGGTAACGTGCGAGGTGTTGGGGCCTCTCACAGGGCCGTTCGGGGGTTGTTTCGGGGTGTGGCCCTCTAACGCCTTGTTTTTAAGCCTAGGCATAGATATGTTGAAATTATCATCATACGCTGAAATTAGGGGTCCTGTGATCACGCGGTCTGTCCTTATAAGTTACATTGGTCCCGTACGAGGTGTTGGTGCCTCTCACGAGGCTGTTCGGGGGCTATTTCGGGGGGTTGCCCTCTAACGCCTTATTTTTAAGCCTAAGTCTAGATATTTTAAAATTATCATCGTATTCTAAAACCAAGAGTCCCATGGTCACACAGTCAGTCCCTGCGAATTACATTGGTCCCGTGCGAGGTGTTGGTGCTTCTCTTGGGGCTGTTCGGGGGTTATTTTGGGGTTTCACACTCTAACGCCTTATTTTTAAGCTCGGATCTAGATTTTTCAAATTATCATCATATTCTTAAACCGAGAGTCTTGTTTTTGCACGGTCACTCCCTATGAGTTACATTGGTCTCGTATGCGGTGTTGGTGCCTCTCACGAGGCCGTTTCGGGATTTTGACCTCTAGCGCCATATTTTAAAGCCTAAGTCTAGATATTTTCAAATTATCGTCATATTCTCAAAATGAAAGTAGCGTGATCGCTCAGTCAGTTCCTATGACTTACATTGGTGCGAGGTGTTGGTGCCTCTCATGAGGCCATTTGGAGGTTGTTTTGTTTTTTTGCCCTATAACGCCATGTTTTTAAGTCTAAGTCTAGATATTTTCAAATTATCATATTATTCTAAAATTGAGAGTCCCGTGACTACTCGATCAGTCCCTATGAGTTACATTGATCCCGTGTGAGGTGTTGGTGTCTCTCACGGGGTTATTTTGGTGTTTCACCCTTTAATGCCATTTTTTAAGTCTAAGTATATATATTTTCAAATTATCATCATTTTCTCAAACTGGGACTCTCGTGACTGCACGATCAGTTCCTACGAGTTATATTGGTCCTGTGCGAGGTGTTCGTACCTCTCACGGGCTTGATTAGGAGTTATTTTGGCGTTTCGCCCTCTAACGCCATATTTTTAAGCCTAAGTTAAGATATTTTAAAATTATTATCGTATTCTCAAATCGGGAGTCCCGAGATCACGTGGTCAGTCCCTACATGTTACATTAGTTTCTTACAAGGTGTTGGTGCCTCTCATGGGGCCGTTCGGAAGCTGTTTCGACGTGTCGCCCTCTAATGTCATGTTTTTAAGCTAAAGTTTAGATATTTTCAAATTATCGTTGTATTCTTAAACCATGAGTCCTATAATTGCTCGATCAGTCCATACAAGTTACCTTCGTCCCGTACGAGGTGTTGGGGCCTCTCACGGGGCCATTCGGGGGTTCTTTTAAGTTTTTGCCTGTAACAACCCAAGACTTTTGGGGCAATAATTTATTCAATTTGGGAGAAATACATATTATTTTATTAGAGAATAATTAAATTGGCATTTGAGGTCGAAATTTGAAGTTGTTAGAAAGTGATTCGAATGGCAATTCGGCGGGCTTAGTTGTTTCCGGAAGGGTCGAAAAAGTCAAAATGACTGTACTTGGGGTCTATTTAGGTTCCGAAATATTTTAGGTTCGTTTGACTCGAATTAAAGTCACCGAGTCATTTAAAGTATGTATCTTGGGAGACAAGTCTTATTAAGACTACGGGAGATAGAAATCTCCTTAGAGAGAAAGATAAATAGAAAGAAAGAAATAGAGAAGAAAAAAAGAGAAGAAAAAGAGAGAGAAGGTGGGATTTCCGGTTATTACGCGATCTCGAGGACGAATCAGACCCTACGAACTTGAGGCAAGTGATTAAACTTGCTAAATAATTTGTGACACCCCGCCTAATTAAATACCGGGCGATCACTCCTTTATTAAATTAAATCAAGGTAAACAGTTGGTTCATTCTCAGCATCACTGTCGATAAAAATAAATTTTCCAATTTAACACCCTAAATAATTAAGCTAAGTGTCAAAACCATTTTCATATATACTTTCAAAATTTTATTTAGAGAAAAATCATTTATTTTAATAACAACATTCAATAAGTAATAATCACACCACATTAAATTCTGCAACAAAGTCCAATTAATATAATACATTCGTCAATCGAATGTCAACATACGAAATCTAAAGTCCCAAATCCAAACTGAATAAATCCCATAGTAACAATACTGGAAATAACTGAAATACAAATGTCCAATAACAACGGAATAATAGAAAGAGCTACACATGCTCAACTAGATGAAAGTGCTAAGAGTGGCTCCGAATGAACGAAGTTGTCTAATCAAGAGACCTGCAACTCCCACCTAAGCTGCAACGCGTTCCTTCCAAGAGAACCTAAGCAAGACGCCCCTGTGGCTGGGCACCTGTAATACATACATATATATACAAGAGAGAGAAAGAGAAAAAGAAACGGGTCAGAGCCCGATAGTGTGTATGATTTAAAATTTGTTTAGCAAGTATTTAAATTGATACAGGCTAATGCAACAACATATTAGAGCGACACTCTCTTGAGAAATTCTCACCTCTCTTCTAATGTGCACGCCTATCGTACTAACCTTCCCACGGTTTATCTATCATTTTATCATACTAACCTTCCCAATAATTTAGCTTATCTTAACTTACTCATAAGATTTCAAAACCGAACAATATCATTGTTTAAAAAGAATATTTCCCATTAGCAGCACAACTCTCGTTTTAGCTTTATTAATTTATAAAGTTTTCCAGTGCCATATTATACTTTCACAAAACCAGTATTTACTATTTGAGTCATCAACCAGGTCCTACTTATCAAATCACAGTAGGCAGTTTCAAATTTCCAAATCTCATATATATATTAACTACTCGTATAATATATATAAAATAACAGCACCCCAAATAAAACTATGGTGCATGCATACTTCTACTATCCAAACCCCATACCACTCATATCAAGGGGAATACAAGTTCGGAATCACTCTCGAACTGTATTAACACATACACAAATAATATCGAGGCGAAGCATAGATTCCAAGTCTCTAAGAGGATGGCACATACTCGCGTCTCTTAGGACCGTCTGAACTATCAATTCGATAGCCTGTACCAAGGATATCTATCTTCTAGGGTACAAGTCAATATCCCCCATAAAGGTCCCATCGAGATAAGACTGTCCCAGCGCGGTAACCTCAAGGATAGCAAGTAACGCGGTATGTTTTTCACATGTATATAATATATGTACACACAATCATATAAATATACCACTTTTATCATTTTAATATAAGTTCCTCTCATCACCCATAATTATAACATTTATCCTTAATTTCACATTATTAGTATTACGTATAAGGTTTCATCTCTAACCTTAACTCGAAGGGTTTTCTCACTTATTACGTGACACTCGTGGACTCTATCCTTCCAAGTAGAAAATTCAGTAGGTATACCTCTATTCACTATCGTAGCTATTCGCCGTAATCTCTCACTTGAAATACGTAGTTTCATCGTTCATTATATAATAATCCCAAAAACAAAATTCTCGTCTTATAATAAAGTTCCCAACACTTATTCATATGTCCTACTGGTCTTTCCTATCTCCCAAAACATTTTATTAAGAATACCCAAGAATTATTTCACGATAAATTTAATTTAACTAATTAAATAAGGGAAATAGGAGTCTGCCAGGAGGGGTCGATCGATCGAGGTCTGGGACTCGATCGATCGAACCTTCGATCGATCGAAACTCTATGCTCGATCGATCGATCAAGCAGGTATTTTGATTTCTGCAGAATTGCAGTTACGGGTTCTACCAATTTTCTTCATCCAAATCCATGTTTTCCAACCCCAAACGTCCCAAAAATTCTACTACTAACATGCTAACAATATACCAGATGTATCTAACGTAAGGCATGTACATATTCATCATTTAAACATGGATTTTTAACCCAAAATTATATCTAATTATCAAGAACCCTAGAATTTTCTTAAACAGTTTTCTAACAAATCTTTCTCCAGAATTTCTTTCTTATAATCATCAAAATTTCGTGGTTAATTTCCTCTACATGGCAAGGGTTTCCAGAATCATCATATTAACCAATACTACATGGATTTTCCTATCACAAATTGGGTTTTCTTCCACATATTTCATCCCTAATCATTCCTAAACTAATATGGAAATTGCACCAACGAAAATAGCAAGATAAGCACTTGCCTGGGATTTGTGGTATTCTGCTTTGCGGCTGATTTTGGTATGGTTGCGTTCCTCATCTCGCGATCTATGCGTTGGCGGTGACGGCGTTGCAAACGGGTGGCTTTTTGGCCTTGAATTGCCTTGAGAGCTCTCTCCTCTCTTCTCCAATGGCCGTCACTTGTGTTTTGAGTTTCTAACCCTAGGTGACCATCCAGATATCTGATATAACCCTTGGAATTTTCGTGGGTTTAATTACCCAAAAAGGTGAAATGTCCAAAACGCCCTCCCGGGTTACCAATTAGGCCTAAAAACTCCCCGAGACCCAAACTAAACCCCCGGGTACACTTTTCTGACTATGTCGACCCTTCCGGACACGTTGGCGCACTCAAAACAACCTTACAAACAACTTATAAAATATTCACTTTTTATTTATCAAAATTTAGTCCCGACGCGACACGAGCACATTCCGACTTAAATTTCCGAAATTGACATTTAACTCACTCATGACATTCAATATAACCAATATAAAATATTACTTTGCTCATTAGTAATATTCAACAAATTTCCCATAATTACTAACTCTCGTCACGTTAATAATTATAACATAATTAATTTCTGGATTTTTATTAAATAATTCATTCACATTAACTTTAATAAATCCCCAAATTAATATAGCATAAAAATACGGGGTATTACATACTCCCCCCCTAATAACGGAATTTCATCCCGAAATTCTGAAAATAAGGCATACCTGGTAAAAACAACTCTGGATATCTCTCGCGTATATCTGCCTCGCGCTCCTAAGTGGATTTCTCCACACTATGATGCTCCCACTGGACCCGCACAAGTGGAACTATCTTCGACGTCAATCTCCTCTCACTATAGTCTAGGATAGCCACCGGTCTCTCCTCGTAAGAGCTATCAGGATGTAAGTCGATCTCATCTATCGCAATGTGAGTATGGGCCATATCATCCCGAAGATATCGTCTCAACGACGAGATGTGGAATACATCGTGGATGCGGTGTAAATGTTCTGGCAGTCCCAACCTGTATGCAACCGGCCCAATCCTCTCGATGATGGGAAATGGTCCCACGTACTTCGGAGCCAACTTCCCCTTCTTCCCGAACCTCATCACTCCCTTCATAGGAGATACACGCCATAACACTTGGTCCCCGACACTAAACTCCCGGAAGAACCGTCTCGCATCGGCGTAGCTCTTCTGCCTGTCCTGAGCTATCCGAATGTGACTCCTGATCATCTCAATCCTCGCGGAGGTTTCCTGAATCACCTCTGGTCCTAGCAACTTGTTATCCCCCACTTCGAGCCAACAAGCTGGGGAACGACAAGGCCTGCCTTACAAAGCCTCAAATGGAGCCATGCCAATCGTGAACTGATAAGAGTTATTATAGGTAAACTCTACCAGTGGAAGATGTGGCTCCCAACCTCCTCCAAAATCGAGAACACACATGCGTAGCATATCCTCTAACATCTGATTAGTACGCTGTGTCGTCCATCTATCTGTGGGTGGTAAGCTGAACTCAACCTCAACTCAGTACCCATAGCCTCCTGAAAGCTTTCCCAGAAATGTGACACGAAAATCTTATCTCTATCTGACACAATATTTAGGGGCACCCCGTGTAATTTGACAATCTCAGTGTTGGACAACTGAGCATACTGACCCGTGGTGTAATCTGTCCGCACCGGCAGAAAATGAGCCACCTTGGTCAAACGGTCTACAATCACCCAGATAGAATCGTGGCCCCGCTGTGATGTTGGCAGCCCTATAATAAAATCCATGGAAATACTCTCCTACTTACACGCGGGTACTTCCAATGGCTGAAGCAATCCTGACGATTTCTGATGGTCCACCTTCACCAGCTGGCAGGTAGAACACTTGGACACGAACTTAACAATGTCCTTCTTCATCCCACTCCACCAGTATTGTCTCCTCATATCCTGGTACATCTTATCGCCTCCCGGATGTACTGCAAATCGGGACCCATGAGAATGAGTCATCACTGCATGATGTAATTCTGCTCCTTCTGGAACCACCAATCTCCCATTAAACCGCAAACCTCCATCAGAACTAACAGAATAGGACTTAGCACCCTCGGCTAGAAGTCACACAATCTGCTCCTGGAAAAATGGGTCTGTGGTCTGTGCCTGTATCACACTCGTAACAATCTCGGGTGTGACTGACATCACGGATACGAAAGACCGTGCTACTGCGTCCCGGTGACCCAACTCCTTCCACTTTGCTTTCCAGACATCTGCTACTTCGTCTACCGGTCTACGACTCAACGCATCAGCAACTACGTTGGCCTTTCTCGGATGATACTGTATGTCAAACTGGTAGTCCTTCACAAACTCTAGCCATCTGCGCTGACGCGTATTCAGCTCTCGCTGAGTGAACAGGTACTGCAATGACTTGTGGCCTGTGAACAAACAGAATTTGTCTCCCAACAAATAGTTCCTCCATATCCTCAATACAAAGACGACCGCTGCTAACTCCAGGTCGTGGGTGGGGTAATTCTTCTCATGCGGCTTAAGCTTACGGGAGGCAAAAGCTATAACCGTATCTTCCTGCTGAAGTACTCCCCCAAGTCCCCGTAAGGACGCATCGGTGTAAACCAGGCACTCCATACCCGGCTTCGGTAACGCAAGGACTGGCGCTGAAGTAAGCTTGTCTTTCAGCTCGTCGAAAGCCAACTGACAAGCGTCATCCCAAACATATGGTACTCCCTTGCGAGTCAGATTCGTCGATGGACCCGCTATTTTGGAGAATCCCTGAATGAATCTCCTGTAGTAACCAGCTAACCCCAAGAAACTATGCACTTCCGTCGGTGTCGTGGGCTGTCCCCACTCCCTCACTGCTGATACTTTACTCGGGTCAACTGTTATCCCCTGCTCAGAAACAACATGCCCCAAGAACTGTACCTCTCGCAACCAGAATCCACACTTCTCGTACTTAGCATACAACTGATGCTCACGTAGAGTGTAAAGAACCTGCCTCAAGTGCTCGGCATGCTCCTCCTCGGAGTGTGAATATATGAAGATGTCATCTATGAAGACGATGACAAGCTAATCCAAGAACTCTCTGAATACTCAGTTTATCAAGTCCATGAAAACGGCTGGAGCATTTGTGAGTCCGAACGACATCACCCTGAACTCATAGGACCCATATCTCGTCAAGAAGGCAGTCTTTGAAACATCCTGCTCTCTAATACGTAACTGATGGTACCCCGACCTCAGATCTATCTTTGAAAAGAAAGTTGCTCCCCTCAACTGGTCGAACAGATCATCGATTCGAGGCAACGGATACTTATTCCGTATCATGACTTTGTTCAGTTCCCGGTAGTCCACACACAATCTCAGTGAACCATATCTCTTCTTCACAAACAAGACTGGAGCGCTCAAAGGTGAGTTACTCCTACGAATGAAGCCCTGACCTAACAGCTGCTCTATCTGATCTCGTAGCTCTCGCATCTATGCCGGAGCCATATGGTACGGTGCGCGTGCTATAGGTCTCGTATTTGGCAATAAATATATGACAAAATCTATCTCTTGACTGGGGGGTAGGTCTGGTATTTCCTGAAACACATCAGAATACTCCCTAACAACTGGGATCGAATCTAAGGGAATCACAACCTCCTTAGAGGTATCCTCCTCTATGTAATACAAATGAGCGGTCGAACCTCCCTCTGGGCGAGGCATCGCCACTTCAAACATCTCTTGCCCCCGGAATGGAAAAAACAATGCTCCCACAGAAGCAACCAATCATGGCTCTATAAGCTGCGAGCCAATCCATACCAATAATCACCTCACGCTCGTGCATGTCTAAAACTAACATGTCTGCAGGTAATACCGAGCTACCAATCTCTACCCCCACTCCCCGACATATAAAGAAAATAAGGGACCCAGTACCCAGTGGTGAGTCTACACACGTCACTGTGCTCTCTGCTGTGGCTAACAACCCTAAGTCTTTCGCAAAATAGGTAGATTATAAAATAGTGCGTTGCCCCAGTATCAAACAAAACTCGACTCATAGTAACATGGATAGAAAAACATACCCTCAATCGCGGGTGGTGCCTGCGGAGCTGTTGCCTGTGGGAAATTATAGACACGTCCGCCCTGTAGCTTTCTCTACTGAACTGAGGCTGTTGGAAAGGGTGGTGGAGTTGGCTTCTGGGGTTTATTGTTAGCATATTCCTGTCGTGGGGCCTTATTCTTCTCTGGACAATCCTGACGCCTATGGCCATTCCTGCCACATTGGAAGCACCTCCCTCGAAACTGCTTCCCTTCCTTATGGTATTGACTAGTCTCACTTTTTACCTGGTCTTGCTGGCCTTGAGGGGAAATCTGCGGAAAAGCTATGTCAGGGAGAGGACAATCCATCCACTTGTGACCCGGTTGTACACATTTATAGCAGAGTTTTGAAATTCTTCGCTGGTCAGGTTGTAGTTTATCCCCAGTCTGATTTGGATAAGATTTACGTTTGTGATCCTCCATTCCACAACCGAAACACCTCTTGGTGATTTCATTCTGAACCTGACTCCGTTGTCCCTAACACTTTTGTCCCTGTACATAAATCTCGTTACTTCTGGAACTGACTCGATCTTGATTGTTTTTTTGTCGCAGATTCGGTGCCTTCGCACAATTTTCAATGTTAGTCTCATGCATTTGGTTAACCTCTCTAGGTCTTTTGCCTCCTTTAAGTTGTAGGCTTCATTATTGGTATTGTAGAACTGCAGTGGTAACTGCTTGTGCCACGATACCTGCTAACTCGGCGGTTGATATTCTCCCTGGGGATACCTGAGGTGTGAGTCGATCTTGCTCGATGACTCCCTTTACCGTCTTAGCTAGTTCTTCTTGACGATCCATCTAAAAATTTTAGTAAATTTGGATGAGTTCATCATTCAAATAAATAAATAGCAGAAGTACGAATTTCCAATGTATAGAGATAAACACAACATTCCTAGTATTAGGGCTCTATATCAAAGAAAGCAACGCTCAAAGCATAATAAGCCGCACAGATCCTAAAGGACACTAGAACCTGATGCTCTGATACCACCTGTGACACCCCGCCTAATTAAATACCGGGAGATCACTCCTTTGTTAAATTAAATCAAGGTAAACAGTTGGTTCATTCTCAGCATCACTGTCGATAAAAATAAATTTTCCAATTTAACACCCTAAATAATTAAGCTAAGTGTTAAAACCATTTTCATATATACTTTCAAAATTTTATTTAGAGAAAAATCATTTATTTTATTAACAACATTCAATAAGTAAGAATCACACCACATTAAATTCTGCAACAAAGTCCAATTAATATAATACATTCGTCAATCGAATGTCAACATACGAAATCTAAAGTCCCAAATCCAAACTGAATATATCCCATAGTAACAATACTGGAAATAACTGAATTGCAAATGTCCAATAACAATGGAATAATAGAAAGAGCTACACATGCTCAACTAGATGAAAGTGCTAAGAGTGGATCCGAATGAACAAAGTCGTCTAATCAAGAGACCTGCAACTCCCACCTAAGTTGCAGCGCGTTCCTTCCAAGAGAACCTAAGCAAGACGCCCCTGTGGCTGGGCACCTGTAATACATACATATATATACAAGAGAGAGAAAGAGAAAAAGAAACGGGTCTGAGCCCGATAGTGTGTATGATTTAAAATTTGTTTAGCAAGTATTTAAATTGATACAGGCTAATGCAACAACATATTAGAGCGACACTCTCTTGAGAAATTCTCACCTCTCTTCTAATGTGCACGCCTATCGTACTAACCTTCCCACGGTTTATCTATCATTTTATCATACTAACCTATCCAATAATTTAGCTTATCTTAACTTACTCATAAGATTTCAAAACCGAACAATATCATTGTTTAAAAAGAATACTTCCCATTAGCAGCACAACTCTCGTTTTAGCTTTATTAATTTATAAAGTTTTCCAGTGCCATATTATACTTTCACAAAACCAGTATTTACTATTTGAGTCATCAACCAGGTCCTACTTATCAAATCACAGTAGGCAGTTTCAAATTTCCAAATCTCATATATATATTAACTACTCGTATAATATATATAAAATAACAGCACCCCAAATAAAACTATGGTGCATGCATACTTCTACTATCCAAACCCCATACCACTCATATCAAGGGGAATACAAGTTCGGAATCACTCTCGAACTGTATTAACACATACACAAATAATATCGAGGCGAAGCATAGATTCCAAGTCTCTAAGAGGATAGCACATACTCGCGTCTCTTAGGACCGTCTGAACTATCAATTCGATAGCCTGTACCAAGGATATCTATCTTCTAGGGTACAAGTCAATATCCCCCATAAAGGTCCCATCGAGATAAGACTGTCCCAGCGCGGTAACCTCAAGGATAGCAAGTAGCGCGGTATGTTTTTCACATGTATATAATATATGTACACACAATCATATAAATATACCACTTTTATCATTTTAATATAAGTTCCTCTCATCACCCATAATTATAACATTTATCCTTAATTTCACATTATTAGTATTACGTATAAGGTTTCATCTCTAACCTTAACTCGAAGGGTTTTCTCACTTATTACGTGACACTCGTGGACTCTATCCTTCCAAGTAGAAAATTCAGTAGGTATACCTCTATTCACTATCGTAGCTATTCGCCGTAATCTCTCACTTGAAATACGTAGTTTCATCGTTCATTATATAATAATCCCAAAAACAAAATTCTCTTCTTATAATAAAGTTCCCAACACTTATTCATATGTCCTACTGGTCTTTCCTATCTCCCAAAACATTTTATTAAGAATACCCAAGAATTATTTCATGATAAATTTAATTTAACTAATTAAATAAGGGAAATAGGAGTCTTCCAGGAGGGGTCGATCGATCGAGGTCTGGGACTCGATCGATCGAACCTTCGATCGATCGAAACTCTATGCTCGATCGATCGATCAAGCAGGTATTTTGCTTTCTGTAGAATTGCAGTTACGGGTTCTACCAAATTTCTTCATCCAAATCCATGTTTTCCAACCCCAAACGTCCCAAAAATTCTACTACTAACATTATAACAATATACCAGATGTTTCTAACGTAAGGCATGTACATATTCATCATTTAAACATGGATTTTTAACCCAAAATTATATCTAATTATCAAGAACCCTAGAATTTTCTTAAACAGTTTTCTGACAAATCTTTCTCCAGAATTTCTTTCTTATAATCATCAAAATTTTGTGGTTAATTTCCTCTACATGGCAAGGGTTTCCAGAATCATCATATTAACCAATACTACATGGATTTTCCTATCACAAATTGGGTTTTCTTCCACATATTTCATCCCTAATCATTCCTAAACTAATATGGAAATTGCACCAACGAAAATATCAAGATAAACACTTGCCTGGGATTTGTGGTATTCGGCTTTGCGGCTGATTTTGGTATGGTTACGTTCCTCGTCTCGCGATCTACGCGTTGGCGGTGACGGCGGTGCAAACGGGTGACTTTTTGGCCTTGAATTTCCCTGAGAGCTCTCTCCTCTCTTCTCCAATGGCCGTCACTTGTGTTTTGAGTTTCTAACCCTAGGTGACCATCTAGATATCTGATATAACCCTTGGAATTTTCGTGGGTTTAATTACCCAAAAAGGTGAAATGTCCAAAACGCCCTCCCGGGTTACCAATTAGGCCTAAAAACGCCCCGAGACCCAAACTAAACCCCCGGGTACACTTTTCTGACTATCTCGACCCTTTCGGACGCGTTGGCGTACTCAAAACGACCATACGAACAATTTATAAAATATTCACTTTTTATTTATCAAAATTTAGTCCCGACGCGACACGAGCACGTTCCGACTTAAATTTCTGAAATTGACATTTAACTCACTCATGACATTCAATATAACCAATATAATATATTACTTTGCTCATTAGTAATATTCAACAAATTTCCCATAATTACTAACTCTCGTCACGTTAATAATTATAACATAATTAATTTTCGGATTTTTATTAAATAATTCATTCACATTAACTTTAATAAATCCCCAAATTAATATAGCATAAAAATACGGGGTATTACATAATTGTTGTGTACCATTTATTTCATGATTTGTGGATATAATTTCTGAGTTTGGGGATAAATTGTTAAAACCTAACTTTTGGGTAAAATCTTAGATTTGTTGTGTAGATCATGGATTTGAGGTTAGAAATTAGTTAAAAATGTATTTTGGGGATTTTTGGCTTTGAAGAAATAGCCATTTCCATAGCCCTTGAACAATTCGAATCGATTCGGCCCAAACCAGAATCGATTCGAAATGTTCCAGCTTGACAGGTCTAAGTGACCTAATCGATTCGGTCCCTAGCCGAATCGATTCGGCCTGAGATAGAATCCCAGGTCTGATGACCCAAATCGATTCTCCTTGGATGCCGAATCGATTCGCCGGGCCGAATTGATTCGAATTTGACCTGAATTGATTCGAAAATAGGGCATTTTGGAGGACATTTTTCTAGGGAGAATTTCATCCCGTTTGTTTTGAGGTTATTGATTGGTAACCTCTATAGGAGTTATAAGAAGAGTGTTTTTTGAGACTTTTAGGTAGTTTCCCTCATAAGATATTGTTTGGGTCATATGGACTTAATTTGAGAATTACCGATTAGAAAATATTGTGTATACTAAGTGGGAAAGCCCACTATCATTGAAAATTATATTTAGAGAATAATTACGGAATTATATGAAAGAGTGAGAATGCGCTTAGTGACATTTGATTTTGGAAAATGAATCCCAAATGGGATAACTTTAGAGGTTCATAAGATTGATTTAACCATATTATGGATTGAAAATTATAAATGCTGAATGATGTGAATACGGATATAGAAATATTCTTAACGTTAATTGAATTGGGAGATGTCTCACATAAATGAGAAATGCTAATCGAAGTGCATTAGGATATACAGAATATCCTCAACGTGAATAGAATCGAGAGACGATTCATATAAATAGAAGTGAGGTGTGAACTTCAAGTGAGAATAGTATAGTGTATACTAAGTGGGGAAATTATGTGAGCTATTGATGATTAGTATATCGAGAGAAATATACTAAATTATGATATTAATTCAACTATGCCAAAGCGCATACTATGATTATGAAACTGTGTGATATATATAACTTATATGATGGTATATATTTATATGATGTGATTATGTATGTATATCTTATGTGATGATATATATATATATATATATATAAGTGAAGCATACCCCCTCCTTGCTATCATTGGGAAGTTGCGCGATGAGGGTGGGCATCCTGGCTCGATGAGGAGGGTGTGGATATTCCCCGGGTCATAGTCGTCCATTGCGTTTTATGTGATATACATTATTATTTCGGGGGTGAGAAGTCGTGGGTATGTGTCATTCTCACTTGACCGGTTAGGAACTATGACCGCTTTCCGGACGTTGTGTGTGTGTGTGACCACGAAGTGGGTGACATTTGGTCCCACCGGTGGTCCCCAGGATGATATATGAGTGATGACCTGGAAGATGATAGCATTGAGAACCTGCGTCCTCGGGTTATAGCTCGCTTGGATGGTTATTATATTTCTGGTATGATTAGTTCTTTGGGTATCGAGGACATAATGGACCTCAACGACCAACATTGCCAATAAGTAGTCTATCGGGGGGTTCCTTATTTGGATTTCACTTTGCGAGACGTCCCATTCACGAAACGCAGTGTAATGTTGGGAGTGAGGAGAAGTTAGTCCTAAATACTCATATTTACATATATAGTATATCTCGACGATCGACAGTTCCAGGAGTAGTGTATCAGGGGGATTCCTTGTTTGGATTTCGCTTTGCAAGACGTCCCACGCACGAAACGCCGTGCACCATTGAAAATTGAGAATAATAAAATAAATTAATAGGGTAATAAGAATTTGGGTTACATGCATCATGCATTGAGGGCATAATAAATCTTGATAATCAATACTGTCAGAAGTAGTGTATTGGGGGGGTTCCTTGTTTGGATTTCGCTTTGCGAGACGTCCTACGCACGAAATGCAGTGCAATATTGAGAATTGGGAGAAGTTTAGTCCTTAGCACTTAGATGTTAATAACTCACATATAATTATTTATGATTATGGTAATGACTTGAATATGCGAAATTCTAGTAAAAGAGAATGTTTATGTATAGTGTATAAGTTAGTACGAGATTGTTTAAGTAAACTTTATATATTAAGTAAGTGACCAATTAATTAAGATATATATTAGTAGAAATTGAAGAATATGATTTAGATGGAAATTAAATCAGTGTAAATTGGGAGTAGGTTAGATTATTTCCCTAGATAGATTTGGGTAATTCTTTGGAGATTATGTGCATACGTTTTATTGTGTGCTGTAGTTGAGAGGTGAGATGGATTCTATGGAGAGTGCGACTTCATTAAATCATGTCATAATGCATTATAATTATTATGCATTTTAATGCACTTGCTATAAAATGTTTTCACCTCGGGCTCTGACCCGTTTATATTTTCTCTTGCTCGTATATATATGTTGTATTACTTTAGGTGTTCCTCCAAAAGGACGCCATTGGTGTTTATCCATTCAGTGTATTCATGGAGCTATGGCAGTACCGGACTGTTGCGGCATTTTGTTATTGTCGATTCCTATCTTCTGTGTATCTAGACTAGGATTTAGTTTGTATATCGGGTTTATACCCAAGTGTTGTAGAGTAACACTTTTATATTTTTCTCCTCAGATTATTGTACTGTTTGTGACCCGACAGCATATTCGGGTATTTTATTTGTACATTGCATTGTACTCTTTATATCATTAGAGTGTGCGTGTCCCTTATCATATTTAGATGTGGTATTGTTGGTTAATGGCTGCATGGTTGGTTTTATTGGTGTTGAATACAAGTTTTAAAATTTTTGGCACCCTCTTTTTGTGGTAACGGGTAGTTAGTCGTGCTTATTTATTAGGATCGTCAGTTGATGCAGAGAATGATCCACTCGAGATTCCTGATTATTTTAGTATAGGACTGGCCACCCGTTATTATTTAAGAGGGGTGTCACATCGCCTTCCAGTGCCTTATTTTTAAGCCTAAGTCTAGATATTTTCAAATTATCATCGTATTCTGAAATCGGGAGTTCATGATGGCGGTTAGTCCCTACGAGTTATATTGGTAATGTGCAAGGTGTTGGTGCCTCTCACGGGGCCATTTGGGGGCTATTTTGGGGTTTTGTCTCTCTAACGCATTATTTTTAAGCCTAAGTCAAGATATTTTCAAATTATCATCATATTCTCAAACTGAGAGTCCTGTGATCATGCGATATGTCCCTACGAGCTACATTGATGCCGTGCGAGGTGTTGGTGCCTCTCCTGGGGCCTTTCGGGGGCTATTTCGGAGTGTCACCCTCTAACGCCTTGTTTTAAGCCAAACTCTAGATATTTTCAATTTTTCATTGTATTCTCAAATCGTAAGTCCCTTGATCACACTCTGCGAGTTATATTGGTCCCGTGCGAGGAGTTGATGCCTCTCACAAGGCCATTTGGGGGTTGTTTCGGGGTTTCGCCCTCTAACGCCTTATTTTTAAGCCCAAGTTAAGATATTTACAAATTATCATCGTATTCTCAAACTAGGAGTTCCATTATGGCATGGTCAGTCCCTACGAGTTACATTGGGAACATGCGAGTTATTAGTGCCTCTCACGGGGCCGTTCGGGGGCAGTTTCGGGGTGTCGCCTCTTTAATGCCCTTTTTTAAGCCTAAGTCTAAATATTTTCAGACTATCGTCATATTCTTAAACTGGGAGTCCTGTGATCACACGGTCTTGTAACAACCTGCCCTTTTGGAGAGGATTAAATTCCATAATTAAGTATAATTTGGAATTTGGAGAATTTCTCGAAATAGTGATTTTCGGGATTTTCGAGGATTTGATGATTTTCGATGGGTATTGTAATTACTTTTGGGACTATATAGGTCGCTATAATTTAATTATATGTCTTCGTGGAGAAAATTGACGAAAAGGTCAGATTTTAAATTGGAAAACCCGCAATTACTTTTATGGGTTGGAATAGTGATTTGCGATCAAGTACCTCGGATGGAAATTTCGACTGCGCCATGAGTCTCGGAATGTCCGAGATAGTCGAAAAAGAGTGTCCGATTGTCGAAATTAAGTTTCGGGTAATTTTAGAGGTAAAAGTAACTCGTAATTGGGTAAACGAGTCGTTTTTGGGTTTTAAGGGTTTAAACCCTTTTTCTTTCTTTATAAGGAGAGAGAAAGGGAAAGAAAAGATAAGAGAAGGAAAGAATGAGGGAGAAGAGAGAGAGGAAGAAGAAAGAGGAGGAGAAATGGAAACTCCGGCCAAACTCCGCGGGATTCGGCTCGTGGTCATCGGATTTCATCCTCCATGCAAGTGTTTACTTGCTTTATTTACTTTTGTGCATTAATCTCATATCATAGTTGGTAAAAATATGATTTTGGGGTTAGAACCCTTAAAATAAAATTTGGTAAAAGTTGATTATGAGTTTACACATTGATGTAGTGTAAACTCTTAATGATTTTTAGTGTTAAAACCATGTTAATGGAGTATAACAATGGGTTTAAATGTTAAGTTGGGGTTTTTATGGTTTTAGGATTTAAAACTAAGAGTAATGATTCAATACCCCAAAATAATTGATGTGTTAGTTGTAAAACATAGATTAGATGTTTATTGAGTTGTTGGGTGAGGTTAGAAACAACAAAAATAGAGAAAAATGGAGTTTGGGATTTTGGGGAGACAATGAATAGTAACCCGTAAGCTTGTGGGGTTATTTTGACTAGGAAAAGAATTGATTTAGCTTTCGGTCAAAACATAAAAGTTGTAGATCTTTTCGATACAGTCGCGTGGGCGCTGACCGCGTATTTTTCTGATATTTCTACGATTTGATATGATTTTTACAAGATGGCAGCTCCGGGTTGAAATCTTCAACTCGGAAATCAAATCGGGAATTGGAAAAATACAGGTTAGGATTAGTCGTGTAGATGTTTTGGATGATTTTTGGGGTAGATTAGAAACCCCGATAATGAAATTGGGTTGTTGGATGGAAGATTTGGAGGATTTAGTTTTGAGGACCTGGTGTGACCGGTCGACCGCGCCCCTATGGCCGGTCGATCGCGTCAAGAAAATAAGGCCTACTGCTTTGTTTCGTAGGCTTATTTACAACTCGCGGTCGATCGGGGGTCTAGGACCGGTCGACCGGTGCCCTATTTTCAGCCCAATATTTGGAGATATCCAATAAATCTTTAAGAGTTGATTAAGGTAATTATTAGTCATCAAAGTAAGAAAATACTTTGGGTTTAGTATCATGCTTATATGAATGCATGATTGTGATTCCTAGAGGGAATCGTTGGGATTATGGTCATCGCTATATGATATAGGCCATTATGGCCGGTTATATATTCTAGGAGGAATATAAGATATATGTATATACTATGTGACTAAAGTATATATATATGATATGATGGAAATGATTTTGAAAATATAAAAATGAGTATTTTCAAAATGGAAAGACAAATGTTTTCATAATTGATAAAATATGGATTACACACCTCCCTAAATCGCTATCATAAGGGAAGTTGTGCGCGTTGTGGTGAAGCCTTCCTGGCCATTGAGCAGGTTGGATATAGTCCCTAGGCCATATGGGCGTTTATTTGTTTACTGCACTGGTTAGGGGATTCTGGGTGTGGTCCTGACTTTTCCGCAGGCAATATGGCCGCTTCCCGACGTTGGTAGGTTCCCAGGTTGTCTTGTATAGATAGGACCTGGAAGATGATAGCCATTTAGGGGCGCGTCTAGTGGAGAAACCCGGAGGGGCGGTCTTAGATTTATTAAAGCAATTCATGATAATGGATTGGCTTTAATTTACATTTCCTGAGTATAAAAAGGGAAATGGGATAAAGGTTTGGCTTCGGTAACACTCCCGGATGGAAGAAGGGATGTGGAGGCATATGATATGATCAAAGCATTTTCATGATAATGAAAATGGCTTTGGGTACATTTCCTGAGTATAAAAAGGGAAATGGGATGATATATAATGGAAAAGCATTTTTATGTTAATAAAATTGGCTTTTAAAAAGATATATGTTATGGTAAAGCAATTCATGCTAATGAATTGGCTTTTAAATACATTTCCTGGATATGAGAAGGGAAATGGAAGGTTTTGATATGAGTATAGAATACACCTCAGTCCGGGAGGTAGATCCGGATGTGTATTATATAGTTTATTACGTAAACCTCAGTCCGGGAGTTATTATCCGGACGCATATTGTTGATGTATATATATATATATATATATATGTATGTATATATATGTATTTATACATTTGTGTGTGCTACGGGCCTAATGGATCTCTACCATTAACCCTGCCAAGTAGTAGTGTATCGGGGGGGTTCCTTGTTTGGATTTCGCGTTGCGAGACACCCCACGCACGAACTTAGTGCAGTGTTGAGAATGGAGGGAAGTTTATCCCTTAGCACTTGGACTATCTGGGGTAGATAGTAGTTGGGTGATAGACTAGTTAGGCAGGGATAGCTTGATTAGGGTATGTTGTTAGGGTGCGTTAGGTGTGCACTATTAGAAGAGAGGTAAGGGGTATCTCATGGGAGTGCGATACCAATTTAAATATGAGATAAAAAAAATATTTTTCTAAAAATAAAGCATTTATGCACTTACAAAATATTTTCAAAATTCGGGCTCTGACCCGTTTATCTACTTTCCTTCCTTGCTATATATTATATATATATAGGTGTCCAGACACAGGGACGCCTGGATGGAAACTTCTTTTGAGTCAGACGTCTGCCGCAGCAGCTGTGGATGCTTGCGGGTTCTCGGTAGACGCTTCTTTTCTTGTACACTAGATAGGAGGTATTGTACAAACATTCGGGTCAATGGTCCAACTGTTTAGAGTCTCTTAGAAAATTAGAGCGACCTTCCCTCCAAGCATTAAGACTATTTAGAGTCTCTGCCAATATCACTGGCATAGGACTACGTTGGTAGAACATCCACGATGTTATCACAGCCAATTAGGGATCAACCATTAAGTCCCCCATCACCAGTAAGAGCCTCAAAGTAATGCCCATGGCAATAGCTCTCATGTGGCCCGCATCATTGAAATTCCTCAAGAGCACCGAATGCATGACAGCTCGAAGGTAAATCATCCCCGTAGTAATAAACCCTCTAGCCTCTCAAGGGTAAATATGGAGAAAGTCCGCTAATAACGCCTAGGGAGAAGAGAAAATTCAGTCATAGCCTCCACTACACTGGGATTGATTCCCAGCGTGGCTGAAAATTCTTCATAGGCTGGGAAGACCTTATCTAAACCGAAACGAACAATATGGTCTTCAGGATACTAGAACTACGTCATCATCGCTAACATGTTCCAGTCGATGGATCGATTATGCTACAAGGAGACTCGACATAAGTTAAAAGCCTTATAGTCCACGTTATACAAGCAAATTCCCTCTAGACTCTCAAGGTAGGATTAAATTTCTGTATGCATCGAAAGGACCTTTTGGGGAATAAAAGAGCAGAAAATAAGAAGAAAAAAGTAAGGGGAATAAATTAGGAGTGGATGGAAAAACTATACTCCTTACCTCCCCTTTTATACACAAAAGCGTTGGCAAAAGACAAGGGATTTAAGATGTTCGAATGAATTATTTCATTACAAAGTACTCAAATATGCAAGAGAGTGAAATAAAAGCCTTAAAGTGATTTAACTTGGCCCATGTGACGATAGGCAGTACAAGCAACCCCCATATTTTAGAAGATTATATCTTTCCTTTTTGACAAAAACAAATTCTCAAAAAATAAATCCATATTATAAAATCCCGCGGTTATTTCTTCTTACTTATCCATTTTTACTTAACATTACCCAAAATAAACCTTTTTCTCGAGCTAATTAAGCTCTCCTTTTCTAAAATAAACATCCTGTCATTTTTACAATCTCATTAGCAAAGTGAAAGTGTATATAGAATAAGTCATTAAAGCAAGAAGAAATAAAAATATCCTTCATATATGTATGTTTCCATTGCATGATTACCTTTTTAGGTAAAAGAAATGAAGAAAAACTAAAAAACTAGGACTTTGTCCCAACCCATAATCTCTATCTCTCAAACTCTTTCCCCTTGCAGCGAAAACGCTTCCCCTGACGATGAGCGGTAGAACCTCCACTACCAGAATTCGATCCCTCATTCAAGGTGGAAGAGGGAACCAAGAAGGAAGGAACATAATCCTTAATGTAATTAGTCGCGGAGGTCACCCAATCCTTGATGTACTTTAGCTAGATGGTGGGCACCTGAATATACTACAACCGAAGAAATAAGAGACCAATCAATCAATAAAAAGAAATGAAAAAATCAAAAGATAAAAGAAGGTACAAAATACAAAAGCATACCTCAGGCTGAAGGACGTCATCTGTAAGCCCCATCAACCCCGACACAGATGCATGGGGTGGTGCAACATGCTCATTAATAGTTAACCAACTCTTCTCTCTTTTGTATAATAACTAAAACTTTGTGTTCTATCACCGTTGTTATGGAATTTTTATATAATGAGAGGATGCACAACACCATTTACTATATCAAATTACTGTTAAGAGTTACATCAATACCTCAAATTTCACATAATTGCACACTTACGAATAAAACATTTTACTTATGTTGCACAAATAAATGGTCTTATGAATCATTTAAAGTTGTACAATTTAGCATGCATTTTCCTTGTGATTTTACACCAACTGATGGGGGGATTTAGAAAAATTGATCATGTGATGTATAAATGTTAAGACCCATATTTGTAAATTAGAAGAAAAGAAAATTCAAAATGGAACAAAAACGTATACCCCCTTTCAAATATATGTGACTTTGACATAACTAGTTATTATCAACTCTCAATTATTGAAGTATACACACCCTTTGAACTTTAGGGTTTTTTACCAATTAGTCTCGTTTATTAAGTATGTAGTTCAATAGGTCTTATTATCTTTTGTTTTTTGCTCAAACATGTTCCATGAAAAAGGATTTTTGGTCCAATAGGTTCTATTTCTAAACATATAGTGAATATGCACTATATGTTTAAATAGAACCTATTGGGAAATATATTATGATAGGACTTATTAGAAAATGTCTTATGTAAATAGGACTTATTTGTTAGGCTCCCTAAAATTTAACATTTCTGTATATACTAATTTTACAAACAAAGTTTGACGTAGACATGTCAAATCGAGTTGTTTTGAGATATGTATTCAATAGAATGTCCTTTCGATATAATGGTCAATCTTAACGTATTAAGAATAATTTCAATAAGTTTAGTTTGGAAGAGGTGCGAGATCACCCACATCAAAAGGTTTCGTTAAAATAAGATAAGTATTTTCTATGCACACTTTGGAAGAGTCCAAAATTTGTGGTCTGTAACAAATATATTTTACCTAGTTTTGTTTTCATTTTGATTCCATACAAAGCGTCTTAAAAATATATAAGTTGTACTATTTCAGAATCGTTCATGCAAATCTCTTGAAAGTCACAAAGACATTGAATTTAATCACCATTGTGGGTCAAAAACATTTGTGCAATATGCATACGGGGAGGTAATGTGCTACTTCATTGCAAAAACCATGTGTAAAATGCGATTTTTAGGAATGGAAATGACCCATGGGGACTAGGACAATTCTGTTTTGAAATTCCATTTCGCAATAATAAATATGTGTTTATTTTTGTTTGAGAAATGTTAAAAATAGCATGTAGATTATTTTTTTCCTAATATTTTAATTTCCATTCCTTTTCTTGTTCATGTATTTATTAGTTTTTGTTTCATAACATGATAATACAGTCATATATGTTAATGTATTTATTAAGTTGTGAGTCATGAAACTATTAGAAGCTTTGATTTTGTGGTTTACTTTTTCTGTGGAGTTTAAGTGCATCTAGTTATTGTAATTTGGAGGAGATATAGTTTACAACTGAAGGAGAAATATTTATTTTATTCCACATAGTTTGGTTTTTAAATTGTCTTTTACTATTTTTAAAATGTATTTTTTACGGGAAACTTTTTACAGTTCAGTCCTTACTAAATTTAGCCAAATTATTTGTATACTTCAGTTATGTCTTATTTTTTTCCTTTTTAAGTTCTTGGACTATCTTCGATGAATGGAAAATATATTTTTTTTATTTTGAACGTTCTTTCATGTTTTCATGTTAGGTTTTTATCTAACTCTTGGATAGACTTTCTTACGTATTCTTTATTGCATGATGATTTGAAGGTAGAAGAGACATCAAAAGGGCCTATTGACCTCTTTCATGACACGAATTACAACAGTGACAGTTGGTGGATCAACAAAGAGGTTGAGACTACTTATGTAAATATATTTATTTATTATTTCGTATATTTATGACTTTAGTTTCCATAACCTACTAAAAATTACTATTACTATATTATCTTTTTCCCTTTTTATAACACTGGTTATTATTATTTATTGTGTGTATGTTGTTAATATTTAGCCTAAGCATTGAAAACATCTTGAAATTTCAAGATGTAATAGGTTAAATTTTTTTTACTTTACTTTAGCCTTATTCTTTCTATAATTTTGGAGTTTGTTAGTGAATGTATTAAATATATGTTGGAGAAATATTAACAAAAATATTACTACTTTTCTGAAGAACAGATAACACAATGTTCAATTAGGTTTATAGTTTTTATTTTTGTAGTTTTGGATCAATGTGATAGAAGTCTACTTAATTTATAATGTTGTGAGATTTGTCTCCATCTTTATTAGAGTTTGTTAAACATTTCAACTTTCAAATGCAAGTATATATCATTTTACCAAATGTAAATTTATTAGTCTACTATTACTTTATTTATTTATTATAATATTTTCCCATTTGTAGAATACAATGGTCTATTTGCACCGTAAAAATTTAGAAATGATATAGGCACAAATCTATGAGAAAGCCCTTAGAAAGAGATTGGGTTATGTTTTAGTTTTTGCGGATGATATAGTTTTAGTAAACACTTCAAAGGAGCCCTTAGATTTGAGAGTAAATACCTGGAGAAATTCCTTACAATCTAAGGTAGTCGGTAGAAATAAAACTGAATTTATGGAATGTAAATTTAATAATAAGGCGTCTGATCGCATAGTATTAAAGATTGAAGATAAATTGATAAATCTGGATAATAAACTTTGTTATTTAGGTTCATTAATACAAAGTAATGGGGATATTGATGACGATATTATGAGTAGAATATCAATTGGTTGGATGAAATGCAGACAAGAAAGTGGGATGTTATGCGATACGGGGATAACTAATAAATTAAAAGGAAAATTTTATAGAACAGTGCCAATGACTTTATTTGGAAAGTAATGGTGGGTGTTGATGTAAAAAACTAGACTAGGTCTAATTATTTAATCAGAGATAATATTTGTAAACAAAAAGATACAAAAAGGTTTTTAAAGTGGTTCGACTATAAGGGAAAACCTACGTGCACTATATTTCTTATTGCCTTGTATTTTTTCTTGCCTTTCGTACTTTTGAATGGATTGAACCTTCCCTTGATGAAGGGATTACAATGTATTTATAGTATCGTAAACGGATAGAGAAGTGGAATGTAAAAGGATGAAATGCCTTTATATATTAAGCATTTACACAAGTACATAACATCCATAATGCACTTGGATGTTGGCGTTCTGCGGATCAAGTAGGTTTGTTTTTCCCACTGCTTTGTCGGCCTTCTTGGAGTTAGTCAACTTTCTGTATGTTGGTTGGTCTCCTAGGTATTGGTCGACGAGTCTATATCTTACTGACTAGGATTATTTACATGTTAGATGCTACGTGTTCGTCTCTTATGGGTCCACGTAGGTGGATAATTTTGGTATCAACAGAAGCCCCCAATGTTCCATGCTCGATGCTTGCTTGAATGTATGGAGCATTTAATACTCGTAGTAGCTCAGGCTATATACCTGATGTTTGGTTGATTTCCGACTTCCCACACTCGTAAACTTTTATTGGTATTGATGGTAGAGTGTTTTGCTGATGGCATTTTTGTAAATATTCTATAAGAATCCTTTTTTTTCTTCTTTTCTTCATAATGAATCCTTGTTTACGTTGTGGTCTCTCTAGATGAGTTTAGAAAGGAATGGGATATACCAGACTGGGTATATTTAGAGTTTCCTAGTCCCCCTATAGATGTTTTTTCTTTATCTGAAAGTCATCGGATTCCTTCCTTATTCGTAGATGAATGTCGCTTCATTTCCCCCCCAAATCATTATTGTTTAGAGTTTTGTCAATGCTTTGATATTGTACCTACTAGAGTAGCACCAACACCTAGAGGATATTTAATGGTGTCCATAGGCTTAATCAAATCCATGGAACCCATATCGGTATCCCTGAGACCATGTTCTGTTACAAATGGGTCACCAGTGACTATACATATTATTTGAAGATCAGGTATATTAATAAAGCTCTAGTTAAAAAAATCAATCTAGCTCTCTCTCTCTCTCTCTCTAGTCTCCCTTCAACCCTAGCTAGGGTTACATGGCAAATTCCATGTTCATTTATAACTTGCCTCCCAAACCTCTAGATCCATCACAAAAAAATAAAAAATCCTTTGCATCAGTTCTTAAAAGAAATATTTCTTCTGATGACATCCCTTTTCTCCATATTTTATCTCACGAAGGAGAGCCTGCCATACACTTATCAAATGATTATATCCTTAAACTTGCAGAACCTTTGAAGTTCTATTTGGTTGGAAAGTTTTCTCATGGTAGGCCTTATATTGAAGATATTAGGAAACACTTCCACACAATGAGTCTCAAAGGGGCTTTCCATATAGGCCTCATAGATCGTAAACACATGTTGATCAGGCTTTATATTGAAGAAGATTTCACTTAATTAGGGATGAGAATCCAATGGTTCTTTGGCAAATATCCCATGCGCTGCTTCAAAGGGAGTCCCTCTTTTAGACCAGTTATCGAAAGCTCTATTGCTCCAATCTGGATATCCCTCCCAGCTCTACCCATACACTTATTTTCTAAGGCATCTTTATACTCTATGGATCAGGTGGTAGGTAGACCTCTTAAGATGAATAATTCCACTGTAATAGGTAATAGGCATAATATAGCTCGAGTTTGTGTGGAACTCAATGTTCTTGATGTTAAACCAGATAAATGTTGGATTGGTTGTGGGATGATGGCTTTTAGCAACCAATCATTTATGAAAATATTCCCCCATACTATAAAGACTCCTCTAAACTTGGCCATAATTCAACCAACTACCTTTTCAATAAAGCATCTATAACAGCCTCTGATCTTAGATGAAGGGAGAAAAGGACTATAACATACCCAAATCCCACCCAAACCTTCAAGCCTAAACCACTAACATTCCAAAACTCTCAACCTACCCAAAATTACAAAATCATTTCACAAACTTCTAGCAAAGACAATCGCCAAGCTTCAAACCAATAACATACCCAAAACATGTCCCATCCTAAACCTAACACAAACAATGAAATCAAAGACAATTCTACCATATCTAAACATATTTCACAACCCTCAACATCTTCTTAACAATTCAAAACTAACATAAATAACCTAACCTTAGATCCTCAAAATTTACCTGAGTTAAACCCCTTGGCCCTTATCCATTCCCATCCTTCAAATAGAGTTAACTCCATAGCATATACCTACTAATCTCCAAGATCCACCCCACAAGAGAACCCTATTTCTCCTAATCACACTCTCATTAAAAATCTTATCCAATTAGATATTCCCCATCACAGTAAACTACATCAAATAGAATTGAAAGTCGAAGCCGTTGTTAATTATCCTAAAAGTAAAAAAAAAACTTGCATAATGATTTGACCTTCTCAGACAAAGAAGATGATGTGGTCAAGCTCAAGCATCCACATCTGACTGAAGAGTTAATTCTCTTTTCGAAGAGAATCTCTAAAAAAATTAAATCTAAACAAAAGAAGATGGACTCCATAGACACTGCCAACACAGGTCTTACCAATAAAAATGCTTCTGCCCTTATGCTATCCAAACTAGGACACCATAAGTTTCGTAGAATTACATGATCTTCCATCAAGGTAACTCAAACTTCTACACCTATATATTCCTAATGATAAATTTCCTTTCTTGGAACATCAGGGGTTTATATAATAAACCATCAAAAAGAAGAATAGAAAAGCTTTGTAAAATCCATAACCTCCCATTCATTGCTATTCTAGAACCAAAAACTAAAGTCCATAAGCTTGAAGATTTAAAAAGGATCATTAAATTTAAAGGGGGCGTATTAAATAAAAATAAAAAATATGGTTATTTTGGATATTTGGTGTTAGCTGCTCAGTTTAGAAGATGGATAATCAAGCTATGCTATTGAAAATTTCTTACTCTCAACTTTCTAAAGAAGTCTTTCTATCAGTGGTATATGCTAAATGCTATAGAGGGGATATAATTTCTTTATGAGATTCCTTAATGTCCCATAAAAACATTTCAGAGAATCACCCTTGGGTTATTATGGGAGATTTCAACATTGTTTCTAATAGCGGGGAGAGGAAATGGGGTAATGGAGTTGATCTAAATGCAGTATCGGACGTCAGTATCTTTATTTCCAATGCTAGTATTATTGAATTAGGATTTAAAGTGTCTCAATATATCTATCATAACATCAGAGATAGAGGAAAAATATGGTCTAGATTCGACAGAGGTCTTATTTCCACATAATGGCTTTCCACATTTCCCAACTTTTCCTTAAAACATCTGAATAAGTCATGTTCAGATCATTCTCCCCTTTTTTCCCCAATTAAAATCCAAACCAACACCTTCACAAAACCATTCAAATTCCTGAATATGTGGTGCTTTAATCCCAGCCTCAAGAATATCATTAAATAATCTTGGTCTCCCCCAATTTCAGGAAGCCCTCTTAGAGTGTTTTCTACAAAGCTTTAGTGACTGGAGAATGATCTATCTTCTTGGAATAAATCAAACAATCAAAATATTATGGATCATGTGGCTGATTTGGAAGCTCAAGTTGATGAAAAAAAGATTCTTTACGAATCTTCTCCAGCTCTAGATAATAGAGATCAGCTATCAAAGTCTAAGGCTGAGCTAAATAGAGCTTTGAAGACAGAAAAAGAATATTGGTATCAAAAAATGGGTAGAAGATGTCTTACTAAGGGTGATTTCAATTCAAAGTTATTACATGCCTCTATGAAACCAAAGAACTCAATGCTACAGATCCACAGAATTAAATACCATCAGGGGAATTGGTTAGAAGATTTGGAAACTATTCAAAAAACATTTATTGATCATTATAGTGGTCTCTTTTAAGTTGTTGACATTGAAGATGAAGATGATTTAATAGAAACCATAAAAGCAAAGATTCCTCCAGCTCAGTCCCAAATTCATGATGTTTTTCCAGAGGAACAAGAAATTTTCTAACTATATCTTACCTAAATGCAGACAGTAGTGCAGGGCCGGATGGTTTTCATGGTCTTTTCTTCAAAAAGTTATGGGATATCATTTAAATAGACCTTATTCAAGCTATCCATTACTTTTTCTCAGGGGGGGTCTTCCCAAAAGTTTGACTAGCACAAACTTAATCTTCAATCCCAAATCCAAATCCTCAAATCAATGCTCAAACCTTAAGGCTATTAGCCTATGTAACTTCTACTTCAAAATTATCACTAAAATTCTTGCCTCTAGATTCTCTCATACTGTTCCTCACATTATATGCCCCTCCCAAGCAGGGTTTATTAAAAGGAGACATATATTAGAGAATATTTTTCTGGCGAAAGAACTTATGTCCATAATTGGGAGAAAAACTCATGGATCAAATGTGGTGATTAAATTAGATCTTTCTAAAGCTTATGATATGGTGTCCTGGTTCTTTTCGATCAAAGTCCTTAGAAATATGGGCTATTCTAAAACTTGGATAGATAGAATTTTGAGGATTCTACCTAACAATTGGTTCTCCACAATTATTAATGGCCAAGTTGGGGGATTCTTTAAATCTCATAGGGGTCTTAAACAAGGAGACCCTATTTCTCCAGGTCTCTTCATGACTGTGATAGAGGTTTTAGGCCTAGGAATCCACAATCTTATGTTATCCAACAAGTTAAAGCCTTTCCTTTACCCTAGAGGTTTCCCTCTCATTAGAAACTTGAGTTTTACCAATGACATTATTATATTCATGAATGAAGACTCTTCCAATTTGAAATCCCTCATGAAATTTTAGAAGAAGTTTGAGAAAGCCTCGGGCCATGTTGTAAACTATGCTAAAAGAAGCTATACAGTGCACCATTCCTCAAGCAAAAAACTGAACAGATATATTAAAGCAGTTACCTCATTTAGATTAAAGAAAAACCCCATTACTTATCTTGGATGTCCTATCTTTTATGGTGAATCTAAACAATAATATTTTTAAGAGATTTCCAATAATATTTTTTCTAAAATGGAGAGTTGGTAGTCCATATTCCTTTATTTCTTAAGCAGGATAACTCTAATCAACTCAGTGTTAAACTTTATCCCCATCCACTTCTTGGCTATGCTAAAACCTCTAATAACACTATCTCCCACAATAATATCATGTTCAATAACTTCTTATCGGGTTCATCAAAGGAATTTGTTAAAAAACACCATTGGAAAAGATGGGATGACCTTTGCTTTCTTGTAGCTGAAGGTAGCTTTAGCTTCAGAGCCGTTACAGACATCATCGCAGTCTTCTCTATGAAATTATGGTGGTTCATTTCTAACTCAAACAATTTATGTTCTATCTTTCTTAAGTGTAGGTTCAACACATCAATTGTAAAGGCTTCTCACACTTTCAAAATAATAAAGCTTATCCAAGACAAATCCAATAAATTTATCTCAGAAGTAAATGGTGTTAACTATTGGGCTCTTTCTTATAGCAGAGACTTCACTACTATTTCTTCTTGGGAATGTATCAGATAGTCAAAACCCACTTCTATTCTCTACAAATTCTTTTACAATAATGAAATCCCAGAAACAATTTCGTGCTTCATTTGGAAATGCTTCAATCAAATTGTTCCTCTTGAAGACCTGATCCAACTCAAAGGAATTTATATGGCCTCCATATGTAGATGTTACTATCAAGAATCATAAAATTTTCATCACTTATTTTTGGAGGGTCCTATAGATATGTCTATTCGGCTTCACTTTACTAATTTCTTTGGTATCAGGGTTAATCTATCATCGCTCCATCAAGCCCTCATGTCCTGGTGGTTGGTCAAATAAAAAAAAATTATCTTTATTATCTTGACTTGTTAATCCCTTGTTGCATTCTTTGGGAAATATGGGTTAGCATAAATTCATGCATCTTAGATAGAGAATCTATGAATTATTCAAGAATTATCTCTAATGTGATCAATCGTATCAAAATCTGCTAAAAAAAAGTGTCTTCAAATCATCTTTCCATCCTCACGAAGAGATCCAAGACATGTATGGTCTTTCAACTTATTCCACTTCAATAGCTTTCCATATTGTTAAATGGTCATTCCCTCCAGATCCATTTTTTTAACTCAACACTGATGGGTCTTCTAAAGGAAACATAGGTATAGCTGGACCTAGTGGCATCATCAAAGATCACAATGGAGGCTTTATTCAAGCTTTCTCTTCTAAGGAAAATGCCATCTCAAACACTAGACCTGAATGTATAGCTATCCTTAGAGGATATAAATTATGTTATTCTTTTTATCTTCACAATATTATTGTTGAAGCTGACTCAAAGATGGTAATTGATATTTTGAAAGGCAAAACCCTCAAACCCCCTTGGTCAGTTATAGATATCATAGAGGATATTAAGTCCATTCCTATTACTCTAGTTTTCCCCATGTTTTGAGAGAAGCTAATCAAGTAGCATATCACTTGTGCAACTATGGAGTCCTTTCCAATGCTAGTGAAATATTAACAAAATTATAGGATCTTCCCAAAGTAACCAAAGGTGCTTTATCGAATGTACTTTCAGGGGATTCCTTTTCTTTGAGTTTCTAGAAAATAATCCCTATATTCTTTATTTTTTTATCCTCATAATTTTCTCCATAGCTTGTATAATCCACCTTAGTAGGGCTTTTCTACTTTATCTAATAAATCCAAGGACATTTAAAAAAACAGATCCCTAGTTTTAAATTTGTTTGACTCCAATAGGGACTACTTCGATCATGGTGTTATTGCTAAAAATTGGTAATATGTACCTCTTGAAGGGGATGAAGTATACAATGGACCAAGATGCCTTTAAGAGGTTCATGGAGTAGGTTGTAATATATTTAATATATCCATGATGAAGAATTACCTATTAATATGTTAATTACCATTTGCTGGTCATTTGATTGCAGTTGAGAGGAAGAGCAGGTGTCCCAAGGAGGATGACCTAAAACTTGACGATCTCAAGTTTCTCTGGGAATCCATAAAAGAATTACTAAGGAGCACACTACGACAAAGATTGAAGTACAAGAGCTCAATCACATCTTTTGTAGCTCGTATAATTGTTGCAGTGCCCTCCATTTTGATTGATTTGGATAAAGACCCTGTGTCCACTTCATCTTCCACTATATCCGGTGGTGGTGAACTTGTTATTGTCCCCTCCTGCTCTTTTGATTCAGACCTTCCTCTTTAGTGAGCATGGGAAAATGAAATTTCTTAATCTTGTTGGGGATGATGTTGCTTCTGGCACCACTAAGCCTATTGATAGTGGTGTGTCAAAGAAGAAAAATGACATTGGCAAGAAGCCCCCAGTCAACAAGGATGATGACTCTCTTCTGAAATAACTAAGGAGAGGTCCCACTACCAAGTAGGTTGAAGTAATTATTGATGCCGACCAGCAGAGCTTGGTCAGTGTTACTCCATCTCGTATTGGCTCCTCTGTAGCGATAGGTCCTGGCTTGGATAGGAAATCAATTAAGTCTGGTACTCTTCTAGAACACCATGGTGCTGCTTCTTCTAAGCCCCGACTTAAAATCTCTAAAAGGTCAACTCAAAGCCTTTCCATGGTGAGAATTATTCCTTTATTTTTTACTCCTTCATACTTTTTACTTTGTCTTTGACTTCTTGTGCTGACTTTGCCTTTCTTCTTCATTGTTCCTGGTTGATTTCAATCAGATGTTGGAGAATGATGATGCTCTTCATTGTTCTTTAATATATGTTGAAGAGGACTTTATCGATCTCAAGAAGTCCTTACTTGACTCCCAACAAGCATTGGAGATTGAAAAGAAAACTTGGGAGAAAAAAATAGAAGATGTTGAGGAAGCTCGATAGAAAGCTGAGGATGAAGTTATTAAAGCTCAGAAGCAAGTGGTTGAGCTGACAAAGGGCTTAACTACTGAGAAAGCCAAAAGGAATAAGGTCATAGAAAATTCCTTCAATAAAGGCTGGGATAAAGCTATCACTGCTGTCTCTACTCAGATTAGGTGTGAAAAGATTTTTTTTCAAGGATGGTTGGTCGGCTACACTGAAGGAGGTCCGCATAGCAAAAGACTCTGAACTCTTCTAAAGACATGAGCTTGGCTCTCCCCCAAACATGGACGAGGAAGTTAAAGATGATGTTGGTTATGGGGAGTCTTTTATAGTGGTTGAGTCTTCAGTTGACCAACCTAAGAATGTTATTGAGTCAGTTATCCAATCCACCGAGAAAGTCACTCCCTCCATCCCTTCTACAAACCAAGATGGAGTTGAAAATAATAAAGGGAATGTGTAGATTTTCTCGACAGTTAGCCTTTGTATTTTTTTCCTTTCTTTTATTTCTATTATGTTGTATTTGTAACTTAATTTTATATCAATTAAAGAATTTTTCCTTTATACTGTTTGTTTTTTCTCAGCTATTGTTATATCTTCTTTTGCTGTTGATTGAATGCTATTTCATTTTTCTAGTTCATGGCTAAGATGGAACAATTATCCTCCAATGATTCTAAACTACTCAAGCGCTGCAACAGTTTGTTTAAAGCTGGTCACATGACTTTGTTTGAGGAAGATTTATCAAACTTGCTCAGAGCGAATGCTTCTGACCAAGCTAAGGATGCATATAATTATCTCAAGTTTCTTCTTGATTAGGTTATGGCCAATAACGTTGCTTAATTTGAAATGATTAAATAACTTTAAGGGGAGCACAATGAATCTAAGGCTCTCCTTCACACTGACTATGAGGGCAAGTACAAGTATCTAAGTGGAGCTCGGGGATTTGAGGAGAATATGTAGAAGCATGCCTCTATATATGGGGAAAAAGAATTTCTACTCAAATGCGAGGTCGATGAAACCAGGGCCATTACCAAACTATTGGAGGAAGAAAATAACAAACTGATGAGTGAACTGAGCACTTTGAAAAACCTTGTTACTGCTGTTAGCGATGAAGGTGCATTTTTCCTGAAGAGTGAGAATTCCCAATTAAGAGAAGAGTTAGAAACTCTAAAGAAGTCTAAGAATGACTCCTCTTCCAAATAAAAAATCCGTCGACCAATTGTAAGGACATAAATTTCCAATTGAGTCCCTGTATTGTTTTTGACTTAATTCCGTGAACAAAACTATGTTTGTAATATGTCATAAGGAGATTTTATTTTGTCACGGTACCACTCGGTCTATGACGTATTGAAGAAATTGAAGACGTTGCGGCAAAGCATCAAAGAATTAATCATGCCGAAGTTTATTTGGTGCAAGTTTACTCGTCTTCAAGTTATTTGCATTCCAGGATCACTCATGTATGAATGCGTATAATTAATTGTGCTCGGAATTGTTTTTATAAAAGATAAGGATGTATTTTTATAAAGAAAAATATTTAAAATGTTTTTAAAAGTGTGTTAAAGGTTTATACTACATTTTATTCTGATAAGCTCGAAATAGAGTTTGACTAATTTGGATCTCTTTTAAAAGAGACGTTTTAATCAGAAAGTTAGAAAAAGTCAAACTTCGCGTTGTCGTTCAAATGACATAAGCTCTCGTTCGAGCGAGATGCCTATGTCGCGCGAACGATGTGGCATTATTGTTCAAATGACACATTTTTCGAGGCGGTGCTAAATTGTTATTTAAAGCGTGATTTTTTCAGTGTTTCGTAAGTGTGCATTCTGGAAAAAACAGAATACGATCCAGTACGTTATTTTCACATATTTTCTAAGGTTTAAAGAGCTTAAACACAACCTTAGAGTTTGCAAAGATTCGAGATATCATTCTTATATGCTTACGTGATCTTGCTACACTGAGAAGTTTGTTTAATCATTGAACATCAAGGGTTTTGTGATGAAGAAAAGAGAAGGATTTCTTGTTCGACATCATAGATGAATCAAAGTCAATGGGTGGACATCGAGACATTTGTGGAGTCGAGTGTTGTGGATTGGTATCGTGGAAGATGGAATTTCTATGTTGGCACTACTGAAGAACGGTAGAAGATCATAAGGATCTTCAAGACCCGTGGGGATCGAGTCATTGAGTAAGGCTAATATGTCTTTATAAAACCATTGTTCATAGTGATTGTTTGGCTTGGGCCATCCGAGGTTGTTTTCCCGTGTTGTGTTTTTTCCTCGTACATCCGGCGTTGTGATTATTCTTTACTTTACTTTACTTGATTTAATCACTAGATGCATGTTTAGGATTAATCGAGATAAAATTGATTTAAAGTAAGAATTGGGGTTTTCACAAATTGGTTTGGTCCAAATTAAAAGTTAAATAATTTTTGGTGAAAAATTGGTTTGATTTGAAACACACGCCTAGGGACCACCCGTTTCTCAAATTGGTATTAAATCTAGAAGACATATATTTGTTTTTTAATCTTGTGTGTTTGTTTATCTCTCCTATGTTTGTTTTCTCTCGATGGATTCTCTAAGCTTTGAGGATTTACGTCGTTTGAATTTAAAGTTTACAAAACGTATTGATGTTTTGTAGAAAGAAAATTATGATTTCAAAAATATAATTTAATATTTGCAAACGTTTCAAATTCAAAGAGATATTTGTCGTGGGCACTTTAGTTCCTTGTTTAAATATTTCACTACATTAAAATGGGGCAAAAAGGAGAGTGATGATAGAGTCCTCATTTTATAAAAAGAGTTAGAGGATTTGAGAAATTCTAGGGTTTGTGACGTTGAGGAAAATAATTCGATTAATAATTTTGTGGCACGAGAAAAGGCTCTTAGGGATAAATTTGCTCATATTGAGGGGGAGAGAGATAACCTTCTAGGGGTAATTGAAAATTTAAAGAAGGAGTCCCGAATGTTTGAGGAATCAAATCGTTTGCTTGAGTCGAAAGTTTGAAGTTAAAAAATTATTTAAATGACTCGAGTAGTGATGGTAACATCTTACCTTGTTCTAGTGGTTCGATTGTAAAAACCATAGATTGTTTTAGAGCGTCAACCATATATGAGGGTATTAGAAAAGGTTAACCTAAAGGTCCCGTTCCTCGTTGTGTTTTCACAAGTCCGCATTGTGGTAGGAAAGGTCACCTTAGGAGTTTTTGTTTTGATCTTAGAAAAGACCCTAGGAAGATTAAACGTAGTGTCCCATTAGTTCCAAAAACTCGTTTTGTTACGTGTACACCTGTTTGGGTTAGGAAATCCGTTTTGGAGATGCTAAATGCTTCGTTGGTTGATTCTCACATGCATGCACATGATTGAGCTCTTGCTATTTCTTATGGATAGTAGATTCCATGTTTTGTCATACGCTAACCCTTACATCATGATTTATAATTTGCTAGTGTTATGAAAGGTTTATCTCTTTGTATTTTATTTTTAACTTGTTTGAGTCTTATTTAAAAAATACAAAAATATTTTGTTTTGAGAAAACTTTTGAAAATACAAAAAGATTTTAGGTTTTTGTTTTAGAGTTTACATGTAAGATATGGCATATAGGTGTGCTTGGACCCCCCCCCCCCCATCGTTTCATTATCCATGTGGCTAGGATATTTGTTCCTTATTATCGATGCTTAGAATGATCTTAATCATTGCTTATATTGGGTTGTTTCGAAGTTGATATGCATTTTGATTCGACTTTGTATATATGCCAACATTGCACACATGCACGAGTTTATATGGATGTTTGACTTCTCTTGCATCTTTGAATTTGGTTAGGCGTTCTTATCTCAATCTTGTCATCTAAGCGTAAGTAGACTTAAAGAGAAGTGTGCATGTAAAAACCATTTACCGTGATGATTTGAATTGGTAAAAATGATGAGTAATTCATAGAAAAGGGTTGCGAGAGTTCAAAATTGACTCGTCGTGAAAGCCACCGTTTCGAAGAGCCCAAAAGAAAATGAAATATGCTAAGAAAAAGGGCCAAATTAGTTTAGTTCATTCCAAAGAAAATATGATATTATTGAGAGAGTTTTAGATGGATTAAAAATTTTAACGGGTTTGCACAACTAATCCTAATGTTGAAACATTACAATTTGATGCTATTGTTTGTAGAATCGTCAAAATTTTGGATTTGTGTGCATGTAGTATGTTTAGTTCATTAAGCTCACACTTTAATTGTCATATGGCTATGATAAAGTTTGATGATTTATCGATATCAATTAGAGCTTCTTGATCGTTTGTAATTGTGACTCATTTGTTGTAGTTTCATGCCCATACATTCCATGTCCATGTTTGAGCACATCGATACTGTGTTTGCATGTAACTCGCATTGTTAGTTTTTATGAGTTTTTGTGTTCAGTGTTAAAATCTTACTGTTTTAACATTGTTTTTGCTTCCGTCAGGCCCTTCCACTGATTTTTTTCTAGAAATTTTTTCACTGGGCAAAAATATAAGATATTTCTAGGAAAGTGTTAAAATTTGGCAGGTCGCGAAGAGTCGTTCAAACGACATCTCCATGTCACGCGAACGAAATCTGTACTTCGTTCTAGCGACGTCCTGATTTCATTTAAGCGATGTCCCTGGCTTGTTCGAATGACAGGCTGAATTCTTTCTTTTGATTTGTTTGCAGTCCTCTAGTTAGAATTGGTATTATTTTTGGTACTACTGAAAGTGTTTCTTGACTGACTTGGTTTATATGCAGGTTTTATTGGTTCTAAATTGGTATTTTTCATATAGTTCATTTATCACACCTGATTAGTTTGATATATTCTTTGTGTGATTCCTTGGTTTACTAGCTACTGATTTGTCATTACTTGATCATATTTAGCTGGTTGTTTCATGATTATCTAACGATTTCAAATTGATGCAAATTGATATATTCTCATGTTAGATATTTTGATTTGTTTATCTTTTCACCGGATTGTCTATTCGAGACAAAAGGGGGAGAGATGTATGTGATGTAGGGGGAGATTTGAGAATGTTTTGGTTTACATATTTTACAAATTGGTAGTTTAAATTTGGTATCATTTTGTTGCTCAATTATTTAAAAAATGATTTTTCAGAGTTTATTCATATTGGTATATATTATTGTTTGGTATCATTTGGATATATATTGGTTTCATTTTTTCCTACATACTTAATTGGGTATTTGTTTGTTTGTTTCATATGTGTAGGTATGCTTCAGCAATTCGAGATTTTAAGTCTATATCACATTCAGTCAGTTCATGCATGTCGGTGCTACATACTCTAGTCCGTATCCTATATTTTTTATTTTGGATTTATGGGATGGGATTTAGGTGTCATACGGCTTGACGGCCCGGCTTAGGCATATCACTTGTTTAGTTTTGTCCCGGAATAGTCAAAGGGGGAGATTTGTAAGGACATAAATTTCCAACTGAGTCCCTGTATTGTTTTGACTTAATTCCGTGAAAAAAACTGTGTTTGTAATATGTTATAAGGAGATTTTATTTTGTCACGATCCCACTCAGTCTATGACGTATTGAATAAATTGAAGACGTTCGGCAAAGCTTCAAAGAATTAATCATGTCGAAGTTTATTTGGTGAAAATTTACTCGTCTTCAAGTTATTTGCATTCCGAGATCACTCAGGTATGAATTCGTATAATTAATGGTGCTCGGAATTGTTTTTATAAAAGATAAGGATGTATTTTTATAAAGAAAAATATTTAAAATGTTTTTAAGAGAGTTTTAAAGGTTTACACTACGTTTTATTCTGATAAGCTCGAAATAGAGTTTGACTAATTTGGATCTCTTTTAAAAGAGACGTATTAATCAGAAAGTAAAAAAACGTCAAACTTCGCACTATCTTTCAAACGACATAAGCTGTCGTTCGAGCGAGATGCCTACGTCGCGCGAACGATGTGGCATTTTTGTTCGAATGACACATATTTTGAGGTGCCGCTAAATTGTTATTTAAAGTGTGATTTCATCAGAGTTTCGTAAGTGTGCATTCTGGAAAAAATAGAATACGATCCAGTACGCTGTTTGCACATGTTTTCTAAGGTTTAAAAAGATGAAACACATACTTAGAGTTTGCAAAGATCCGAGATATCATTCTCATATGCTTACGTGATCTTGCTGCCCCAAGAAGTTTGTTCTATCATTGAACATCAAGGGTTTTTTGAGGTGACAAAAAGAGAAGGATTTCTTATTCGACATCATAAGCGAATCAAAGCCAATAGGTAGACACTGAGATATTCGTGGAGTCGAGTGTTGTGGACAGGTATCATGGAAGACTAAATTTCTATGTGGGCACTATTGAAGAACGGTAGAAGATCAGAAGGAGCGTCAAAAATCATGAGGATCGAGTCATTGAGTAAGGCTAATCTGTCTTTGTAAAACCAGTGTTCATAGTGATTGTCCGGCTTGGGCCGTCCGAGGTTGTTTTCTCATTTTGGGTTTTTTCCTCGTACATCTTGCATTTTGAGTATTCTTTACATTACTTTACTTGCATTAATCACCAGATGCATGTTTAGGATTAATTAAGATAAAATTGGTTTAAAGTAAGAATTTGTTTTTTCACAACTTGGTTAGGTGCAAATTAAAAGTTAAATAATTTTTGGTGAAAAATTTATTTGATTTGAAACACACACCTAGGGACGACCCATTTCTCACTAATAACTGTTGAAGCTATAACACAGAAAGCCCTAGTTGACCAAGCTTCCAGCTAAAGGCAAAGAACCGAGCAATTTCTGAGTTGTCCCAGAAGATCAAGACTCAAGATAACACTATCTCTAGCCAATCCTCCCAGTTGCAAGCTAAATATGGAGTGTTGAAGAAACTTCAGCATCAGGTCAATAAATTGACTTTCTAGTTTCACAAGTAGCCTAGGGAAGTTTGGATGGAAGGATACAATGAGGACCTTTGGCGTGAATATTATAAGACGGGCTTGACCAATCACTTGTCTGTTGGATCCCTATAGAAACCATTCCTCAATGCCTGATATCCAAATATTTAGGGGATTATGGACTGCATGATGAGTTAAAGGTAGTTTGTCCTTCATATTTGTTAGGTATTCTGATCACCAGTAATAGGAGAATGCTTCATGATTTCAACTACATCAATTCTCCATACACTTTAGATGATCCTCTAGTAGGCATGGAGCTAGTGCCGAGCTCCTCGAGGGCTGAAGGGAAGCATCCAGTAGAGTAGTTATCATGTACTTTATTCATACACAATATTTGCATGTACTCATCGTTAATATAAATGAAATGAAATTTTATCAACTTATCTTGTTTATTTTTGGCTGGTCAAATGGCTTTGTTGTTTCATTAGTTCTACTGATACATTAAGACATTTGCCTCAATTTAGTATCAGTTACCAATGAGATTATTATAGCTTCTACTTATATACTTAGATTTCCTAAGTTTAATACTAGTTACCATTGATGTGTCTATAGGTTCCACCAGTGCACCTAGATTAAAATCCAAGTTTAGCACTAGTCACCCGTGGTATTGCCATAGGTTCTACTAATGCATCTAAATTTTTAGGTTTAACATTAGTTAGCGGTGGTGATCAAGCATATGTGGAATATGTGTCTATATTCCTATTTAAGAATCTTCACAACATCGTTCCTCCATTTTGCTCAGTCTGGATAAAACTTGTTGATTTTTATATAGAGTTTTATCCCTGATTTTTCTTGACCAAGTATTGAGTACTTAAAGTCCTATTTTAACTTAGGTTTCTATGCTTTTGCGATCAAGTATTAAATTTCTGTTGACTTGCCAAGCAAGTGTTAAATTTTCTGCTGACCAAGTATTTATGGGGATACAGATAACCATTTCTCCAACAAAATTTGAAAAAAGAAAATAAGAGGCCAACTAACATGTTATTAAGTACTTAATCAAAATGATTACAAGAGTTGTTGCTTGTTACATTACTAGTAATATTTCCTAAGATGATCGGCATTCCAGGAATTCTTAAATTCTTCACCTTCCAAAGTTTCAATTCGATAAGTTTCTAGTCAAACAACTGTTGAGACACTATAAGGTCCATGCCAATAGGCTTCAAGGTTGTCGGTCCCGTGAATTACCTTCTTAAGTACATAATCCCCCTATTTTAAGTTAGTCAGCTTCACCCACTTGTTGTAAAAGATTTTTGTTTCTTGTTAATAAGAAGAATTCCTCAAGGCTGCATCTTCTAGCACCTCTTCCAACATATCAAGGTCTAGAGTTCGCACCAAATTGCTGATGGGAGAATTAAAATTGAATTCTCTATAAGTTAACAAACTAATCTCAACTAGTACCATGACTTTATTTCCACATGCTAGAATGTATGGTGTTTCCCCTGTTGTATCCCTAAGAGTTGTTTGGTAGGCCCATAATACTGAGTGCAATTCATTTTACAGTTCCTCTTTGCATCATCAAGTCTTTTCATCAACCCATTGAGCAATGTCTTGTTCGTCACCTTGGTCTTCCCATTGCTTTGAGGATGACCTGGAGTGTAATGTAACTTCTGTATCTTAGATTGGGCATAGTATGCTTCAAATTCCTCATTGGCGAACTATGTACCATGGTTGGAAATGAAGGCATATGGAAAACCATATCTACAAATAATATTTTTTTGTATGAACTTGTACACATTATCATAGGGAATATCCACTAATGTCTCTGCTTTAACCCATTTGGTGAAGTAATCAACAACTATGACCAATTACTTGAATCTTCCTCGAGTGGTCGATAATGGTCCGACCAAATCTATTCCCAAATAGCAAATGGCTAGGGTTAAGTAATGGGAGTCAAAGTCATGTGTGGAGTTTTGCAAATTTTGGAGAACTTATGGCACTTGTCACACGTAACACCCCACCTAATTAAATACCAAGCGATCAGTCCTTTATTAAATTTATTTAGAATATCCAGTTGGTTCAGAATATGCATCACTGTAGAAAAAAATTATTATTAACACTAACCACCTAATATTTAAAAAAGTTGATGTCAAAATTTTATCTATTATTTAATTAACATAAAATCAAATTAACCAATTACTAACCATACAACATTTAAACGAATATCATAAGAAATAAAATGACTAAGGTAATAATGAGACTAGAGTAAACTCAGGTAGACAAAATCCCAAATAAAATAATCCAACAAAGTAAATTAACCATTGAAAGGAATAACTAAATAGTTCCACAAATCTATGATTGTCTAAATAAGTAAAAAAGGGTGACATGCCCTAACTGAATTAGAGAAACTCAAGATGCAGGAAAGAGAATAATGGAGGCGTCTACTACAAGGCCCGGTAACTTCCATAGCTGATACAGCTCGTCAAATGAATGTAATTCCTATCCTTGGTGTCCCTGTGGTTGGGCATCTAAAATAATTTTCCAAGAGAAAATATTTTCAATAAACGGGATCGAGACCGAGTTGAAAACAATTTAAAAATCATCAAGTATTAAATAGTAAATATTAGATCCATGTTAGTCCTCGTGCCCTCACTTGAGATTCTTACATCTCAACTAATGTGCATGCCTAGTCTAAACTCTTAATCCCTCCTAGTCACGCTATCCCACTTATCTAATTTAGCCCAAGTCATTTACTAAAATGCCTAAGTCATTGTACCTAAGCGTATAACCCGAATAAGACATTCTTATGATTATGATGCTAGATTAATCGTATTCAAATAACCCATTAATCATTCAAGTTGTAACATTGTTAATTAAGATTAAATATTGTAATCTTTCTCATCTACTAAGAAACAAAGTAGTATAATCTCAAGTGTGTATATATATATATATATCAATATCATACATATATATACTAATATGGCACCCCAAAGGTTAAACCTACAGTGCACACATACTCCGTTATCAGTCCCGGTACATCACGCATGTAAAGACTACGAATTCCGAATCACTATGGAATCGCATCAGCACATATCACATACATTGGAGGTGAACATAGTTTCTGGTATCATGCGCTACGCACGTACCTATGCACCCACATGATCATAAACTTATCAAGTCACAAATAAGTCTTTCCCAACCCTATGTCCTGAGGGAGCAATCTAAAATCTCCCCAAAGTCTCATCATGATAAGCTTGTCCCCTTCCTAAGACCTCCCGCGATAGAAAGTATGGTAGGTATGTCATACACATAATGATTCGTACAATAGATACACACAACCTACATAAATAATAGGATCACACCACCAATATGTTCCAAAATTGAACGAATTGTCATTATTTACTATATTCCTTATGTTTCTCAATTACGACAATTCTCTCTATCGTATTGTACCACTTATAATGGATATCACCAAGGAGTCCCTCTTATCCTTATATACTCCTATAATCCATGTTACTAGCTCAAGGAATGTGGTTGCCCTATATAACCTTAAGTCGTTTATTATTCTCGAACTATTCTCACCAAATTCCAGCTCACCCCATAAATTTATAAAACTCTAAAATCTCGTTCGAAGTGACGAGTATCTCGTTTGAATGAGTTTGTTAGAATGAGCTAGTTCGAATCATCTTTGAATGAACCAAGTTCTGAATTCTTGTTGGATTATCATTCGAACGAGGTCATTCGAACGACTTTCCAATTCCACAGGTCGTTCGAACGACTTTTGCTCAGTTTGTCCTCTACCATAGGAAATCCGCATTTTTGCTCATTTTTGTTCACCCAATTCACATCAAACTTTACCCAACTCACAAATAACAGTTTTAAAGATATTTTACATACATATAGATAATCCCTAACATCTTTTAACCATCAAACCTCATTAAATCTCATATATAGGTGAAAGAATTTAATCAAATGCCAAAAGCCCTAGTTTTACATCATCATTAATTTTGTCCACCCAAAACCCAAGATAAAATTCATTTTTCTTCAGGTATCATCCCAGATTTTTAGCCTCTACACATGGTAATTCATCTACGTTCAATTTTGTTACCCCAAAGCTTGATGAACAATTCAATTTCAACCCAAATTTCATCATATCATGTGTATATCATCAATTCTACACTAACATGTATAATATATGAACTAATTAAGGCAAGATAATCACTTTCCTTGATGGTAAGGTATGAATCGTAGAATGAAAGTGGTAACGATGCATTCCTCTCTTCCCGATCTACACGTTGATGGTATTTTTAGTGAAAGATGGGTGGGTTTGGTCTTGGAGCTCCTAGGAATTTTTTCTCCTTCTTCCTCTCGGACTCTCTCTTTTACTCTACAGATAAAACCTAACTTCTACCATGTTATGCAGATATAAGTCTTCCACGTTTCTCCCATTAAGTTGCCTCAATATTTCAAAAGACAAAACTACCCCTCTAAGGTATCGGTTTGGCCTAAAACTATCCGGAAACCAAAACTAAACCCTCGTGTAGACTTTTATGACTATTTCAATCCTTTCGAACACGTTGACGCACTCAAAATGACAATTATGGTGACATTAAAATATTTTACTTTTTATTCTAATAATTTAGTCCCGACGCGAGTCATACGTGCATCCCAACATAAATTTCGTAATTGTCGTATTTCTCTCTCGCGATAATTTCCATAAATTTAAAATCACATTCAGAATAATATATTACTTTAGTCACTCAGTAATATTCAATGTAGTTCTCAATAATAAATACTAACTCTTATCTCACTAGTTATATTTATTTTATACCGGACTAATTATTAATTAATTCTTCTCACATTTAATTCATTTAATCCCATGATTGAAATAGTAAAATTACGGGGTATTACATACTCTCTCCCTAATTACAGAATTTGGTCCCAAAATTTGGAAATAAAAGGTATACCTAGTAAGAATAACTTTGGGTTTCTCTTGCGCATATCAACCTCGTATCCCAAGTTGATTCCTCGATATCGTGGTGTTGCTATTGTACTCGAACTAACGTGACCACCTTCGACCTTAATTTTCTCTCACTACGGTCTAGGATAGCAATTGGTCCCTCCTCATTGGAACTATTAGGATGCAAATCAACTCCTCTAAAAAAATATGGGTGTGGGCCAAATTATCCCGAAGGTATCTCCTCAGCGAAGATGTATCTGTGAAACACATCGTGGGTAATAAGCCATTGTCCCAATCCTATCAATAATAGGGAAGGCCCCTACGTACCTCAGCTCCAACTTCCCTTTCTTCGCAAATCGCATTATCCCCTTTATAGGAGATACTCTCAACAATACTTGGTCCCCCATACTGAACTTCCTAGGGAACCTTTTGGCATTGGCGAAGCACTTTTGTCTATCATGATCAACCCATATGAAACTCTTGCTCGTCTCTATTCTGGATGACGTATCCAAAATCAGTTTCGATCTGAGAAGCTTATTATCTCCCACCTCCAGCCAACCATCATGAAAGAGGCAAGGCCTACCGTACAATGCTTCAAATAGGGCCATGTTAACAGTAAACTGATAAGAGTTATTATATGCAAACTCTACCACTGGAAGATACTACCCCATCCTCCTCCAAAATCCAGAATACACATATGTAACATATCCTTAAGCATCTGATTCATTTTCCCGTATGTCTGCGGGTGATAGGTCATGCTCAAGCGCAACTCTGTACCCATGGATTCCTGGAAACTCCCCTAAAATTTGGACATAAAAATCTTATCCCGGTCGGACATAATATCAAGGGTCAACCCATGGAGTCTCACTATCTTGACAATGAAGATCTGAGCATACTTCCTTTTAGTATTGTCGGTTCGAACTGGCAGAAAATTAGTTACCTTGGTCAAATGATACACAATCACCCATATGTAATCATGACCCCTCTGTGATGTGGGCAACCCTGTGATGAAATCCATGGAAATGTTCTCCGATTTTCACATAGAAATCTCTAATATATGTAGGAGTCCTTACGATCTCTGGTGGTCCACTTTCACCAGTTGGAAAGTGGCACATTTTGAAATAAACTCGGCGTTATCCTTCTTAATTCCATTCCACCAGTATTGTCACCTCATATCCTGGTACATCTTATCCCCTCCGGGATGTATCTCAAAGCCTGAACCATGCGACTCTATCATCATCGCATGTCATAGGTCCTCCCCCTCTGTAAAAACTAAAAGCCCAATAAAGCGTAAACCCCCATCTGAACCCATGGAATAAGACTCTGCTCCCTCGGCTAGAAGTTGTACAATCCGATTGTGAAAGAACATGTCGGCTTCCTGGGTCTGTATTATTCTTATCACAATCTGGGGTGTAACGATTATGACAGACATGAGTGATCATGCCACTACATCCTAGTGTCCAAACTCGTTCCATTTCGCCTTCTACACCTCGACCACCTGCTGGCTTTCGGCTCAACGCACCAGCTACTATGTTAGCCTTCCCCGAGTGGTAATGGATATCAAACTCGTAGTCCTTCACTAATTCAAGCCACCTATATTGATGCATGTTCAAATCCCTCCAAGTGAATAAATACTGTAGTGACTTATGATCTGTGAATAGGCGAAACTTCTCTGCCAACAAATAGTGTCTCCAGATCCGAAGAGAAAACACGACTGCCACTAGCTCCAAGTCTTGAGTGGGGTAATTCATATCATGAGGCTTAATCTTATGAGAGTCATAAGCTATATCGTGATCCTCCTACTAAATTACACCCCAAAGTCCCTATAAGGAAGCATCGATATAGACTAAGTACTCCACTCTCGGTCTCGGTAATGCTAGAACAGGTGATGAAGTCAGCTTTTCCTTCAGCTCATCGAAAGCCAACTGACAGGCGTCATCCCAGATGAATGGCACTCCTTTGTGTGTAAAGTTAGTCAACATACCCGCTATCTTTGAGTATCCCCGAATAAATCGCCTATAATATCCTGCTAACCCCAAGAAACTCCGCACATACGTCGATGTCATGGGTTGTCCCCACTCCGTCACTTTTGACACCTTGTTGGGGTCCATCTATATACCCCTATATGTTATGATGTGACCCAAGGACTTTACCCCTTACATACAGAATCCACATTTCTTGAATTTGGCATAAAACTCATTCTCTCATAAAGTCTGTGAAACTCTACGTACGTGATCATCATGCTCCTCCTCGGTTTATAATTAAATCAGGATGTTATCTCTGAAGATAATAACAAACTCATCTAAAAACTTTTTTGAACAATCTGTTCATTAACTCCATAAATACTGTCGGAGCGTTGGTTTGCCCGAATGGCATAACCCAAAACTCATAGGAACCGTACATCGTCAGAAATGCAGTCTTAGACACATATTGATCCCTGATCCTCAACTGATGGTACCCTGACCTCAAGTCTATCTTCAAGAAGAAAGCTGCTCCCCTCACCTGGTCAAAAAGTCATCAATTCTGGGCAACGGATAATTTTTCCGTATTGTGGCTTTATTCAACTCCCGATAATTTAAGCACAGTCATAAGGATCCATCTCTCTTTTTCACAAACACAACTGGGGCACCCTAAGGTGAGGTACTCTGACGAATGAAACCCCATCCAAATAACTCTTCATTCTGGTCCGTTATCTCCCTCATCTTCGCATGAGCCATACGATAAGGTAAACGAGCTTTCGACCGAGTTCCTGCTGCTAAGTCAATCACAAACTCTATCTCTCTACTCGCTGATAGCCCTGGTATATCCTAAAACACATCGGTGTACTCATGAACATCCATAATAGAATAAAGGGGAATCATAACTCCTGTAAAGGTAACCTCGTCTATATAAAACAAGTGGGTGGAAAATCCTCCTTCGGGGCGAGGCATAGCCACTAAAAACATCTCTTGACTAGTGACAGCGAAAACTATGCTCCTACTAAAGCAATTGATCATGTCCCTATACTCAACTGGCCAATCCATCACCATGATAGCATCATACTCATGTATATCTAAAACAAGCATATCAGACGGTAGGATCAATCTCCCAATCTCTATTCCCACTTCTTGACATATAATGAAAATCAATAACCCATAGCCTAACGGTGAATCTACACTAGTGACTGTGCTCTCCATCGTGTCTAATAACCTCTTGACACATGCAAAACTAGTGGAAATGAAACTATGTGAAGCTGCTGTGTTAAATAATATCAGCCCCAAAGTCCCCTAGATAGAAAATGTACCCTCAAATGTGGGCGATGCCTATGGTACTGCGGCCTAATGGATATTGTAGACACGCCCGTACTGTAGTTTCCCATGCTGAATCGAAAGTGCTGGAATAGCAGGCAAGGATGGGATTAGTGCTAGCACTAGAAGAGTGGCTAGGAAGATCGGCCTCTGGGGCTCCTGGTGAGCAGCCTGCTGCCGAGGATACTTCCCCTTATCAGGGAATTCAAATCGTCTATGGCCAGTCTTGCCATAAATAAATCACTTCCCAGCAAAAATTTCCCCATTTTTGCCCATGTTGGCCTCGGCCCTGCTGGCCATTGCCATCTCTTCCTTGGCCTCGATGGCCCTGTTGAAATTACTGTTGGCCCGAGTGGCCTTACTGTCCCTAATGGCCATGCTGACCCTAGTGGCCATGTCTGAAACCTCCCTGTCCCTGATGAAATCCCCCATATCTGAATCTCTTAGTAGGATCCTCCTGATGGAAAACCTGCTGACTCTGCCTCTGCTGACTCTGAGTTGCTTGTGTCCAACTAGCAATACCTCCACATGTGCTACCCTGTTGGTTGGAGTCAACTTCCCACTTACTACCCTTAACATGGAAATAGTGATCTTGGCAATATAGTAAAGTAGTATTATGTACATCAGTATAAGACTACAAAAAGAGGTTACCCAGAAGATGTTGTTGAATCCTCCAGGTCAGACCATCCATGAACATATGAATTTTCTTCTCTTCAGTAGGCACCTCAGTTGGTACCAAGTTTAGGAATCTAATAAAATCCTCCTCATACTCGACTACAGTCTTCCCTTCCTGAGCGAGGTCTAGTATTTTTCTCCTCATCTTAGTCTGAACGACAGATGGGACATATTTACGGTCAAACCGCACCGAAAAGTCCTGTAAAGTCATAAAATCACGCTCTTCTGCGGTAGTAGTGGACTCCCACCATTGTAAATCTACCCTTACTAACCTGAAAGTAGCTAATATCTGCATCTTCACCTCCGTTCACTCATATATCCTCAGATGCCTCTGGATATCTTTCCTCCATTGGCTAGCTATAACAACATTAGAACCCCTTATAAACTCCCGAGGATACGCCTTCTGGAAGGGATCCCTGACTCGCTCCCATGCAGAACAAAATGCATTAGCTGGTGCTGGTGCCATCGTATGTGCTTGTGGTGGGGCCTGCTGGACCATAACTGCCTGAGCAACGATGGGAGTAACCTCGACAGCATTCACTGTACCTTGAGTTGGTACTGGCTGAGGCTAGGGTTGGGCATTTATAGACCTAGGTGCACGTCTGGGAGGCATCTGAAATGAAAGAGAAGCTTTATAACTCCACAGTAATATCCCAAATAGCTGAAGACGAAAAATGCACAAATAATGAATACAACAGTCCTAAATATATGGCTTTATATCAAAGAAAGCTACACTAGAAGCATAATGAGCCGTACAGATACTAAAGGGCACTAAAACCTGATGTTCTGATAGCACCTGTGACACCCCGCCTAATTAAATACTAGTTGATCAGTCCTTTTATTAAATTAATTCAGAATATCCAGTTGGTTGAGAGAATGCATCACTGTCAAAAAAATTTGTTATTAACACTAAGAACCTAATATTTACAAAAGTTGATGTCAAAATTTTATGTATTAATTAATTAACATAAAATCAAATTAACCAATTAATAACCATAAAACATTCAAACGAATCTCATAAGAAACAAAATGACTAAGGTAATAATTAAGATTGAAGTAAACACATACAACCAAAATCCCAAATACAATAATCCAACAAAATAAATCAACCATTGAAAGGAATAACAAAATAGATCCACAAATATCTAACTGTTTGAATAAGAAAAAGGGGAGACATGCCCTAACTGAATTAGAGAAACTCAAGATGCAGGAATGATAATCATGGAGGCGTCTACTACCAAGTCCTCTAACTTTCACAGCAGGTACAACTCGTCAAATGAATGGAATTCCTATCCTTTGTGTCCATGTGGTTAGGTATCTAAAATAATTTGCCAAGAGAAACGATTTTCAATAAACGAGCCAGTGTCGGTGTTGAAAACATTTTAAAACTCAACAAGTGTTTAAAATGCATTAAACACTAAATATTAGATCCATGTTATTTCTCGTGCCCTCACTTGAGATTCTCGCCTCTCAACTAATGTGCATGCCTAGCGTAAACTACTAATCCCTCCTAGTCAGCCTAGCCCACTTATCTAACTTATCCCAAGTCGTTTACAGAAGTGCCTAAGTCATTGTACCTAATCGTAACACCCGAATAAGACATTCTTATGAATATAACACTAGCTTAATCAGATTCAAATAACCCATTAATCATTCAAGTTCGCACATTGTTAATTAAGATTAAATATTGTAATCTTTCTCATCTACTAAGCAACATAGTAGAATAATCTCAAGTGTGTGTGTGTGTGTGTGTGTGTGTGTGTGTGTGTGTGTGTGTGTGTGTGTGTGTATCACTATCATACATATGTATACTAATAAGGCACCCCAAAGGTTAAGCCTATCATGCACACATACTCTGTTATCAGTCCCGATACATCAAGCATGTAAGGAAAATCAATTCCCAATCACTCTGGAATCGCATCAACACATATCACACACAATGGAGGCGAACATAGTTCCCAGCCCCATGGTCTATGCACAAACCTATGCACCCACGTGACTACAAACTTATCAACTCACAAATAAGTGTTTACCAGCCCTATGTCCCGAGGTAGCAATCTAAAATTCCCCTGAAGGCTCATCAAGATTAGATTGTCCCCTTCCTAAGACCTATCGTGATATCAAGTATGGTAGGATGTCATACACATAAGGATTCATACAATAGATACACACAACCCATATAAATAATATGATCACACCGCCTATATATTCCAAATTTGTATGAATTGTCCTTCTTTACTATATTCACGATATTTCTCAATTATGACTATTGCCTCTATCGTATCATACCACTTATAATGGATATCCCGAAGGAGTCCCTCTTATCCTTATTATAAGAGGGTAGTTTAGATAAGATGGAGGAGTAACCCCTATTGAGTACATTAATGATAAGTTAACTAGTAAAACCTTGGATTAATTATAGGACATGCAAACACAACTTAGTGAAGGTAAACTGGGTTAAAACTCACAATCTCTCGTGTATGACTTAAATGATGATAATGAACTCAGGAGGAACTCAACTAGAGTGAGAGAGAAGTAAGCATCCTAGATGCACTTTGGCAGGCAACAAAATACACGAAACACCCTCAGGAGTCTGTGTCAAGTATTAAAAACTTTGTAATAAATTGACAATGGTGGGTGAGTAAGACTCTCTGGTTTGTAATAACTCTCTCTAGAAATAACTTCTGAATTCTCAAAAGAATAGGATGCCTCTCCCTAGAGGTGGGTGGGGTCTTTAAATAGCCTCCCACACCATCCCCGAGGCAACTCCGCCATAAATACTTGTGAAAGACATCCCTCATACTTTATGTCACAAACATTAAATACCTGATGCACTAGTTGTCTCCACGTCATAAACATTAAATGCCAAGACATGCCTTTTGCTTAACCACTGTGTGTCAGGGGCTGTTGTCACAAAGGTGGCTCACCAACTATCTGAAAGCCCCAAATACCATGGTGGTTTACTCAAGTGCAAATTTGATGTTGTTTAGCTGGCTAGTGACATCACCTGCAGTAGATGTGACATTAAGTAGAGGGTTGTTTAGTTCACAACTCAACGCCTGATAGAACTCCAAGCTGCTCCACCTGAGGATCCAGGGTAAGGGTCCTTCGGTGTTTTTCCTGGTGTATCTAATATGGTCAGGACAAGCCCCAACGGTGCCCCACTTCTCAATACTCCAAACCAATTCCCTCCGTAGTTCTCACGGCGAGATCATTTGATAGAGCATGAAAGCCCTAAAATTCATTATTATTCTCGTTACATCATTACAAATGTTATAGCTCATAGTCAATATAAATAGAGATACAATATGACTAAGTAACACAATAAACTAAAGAATGAGCTTCCACACTTGAGCTGCCATGCTGAGCTTCCACGCTTGAGCTGCCTCAATGCCTTAATCCCCAAACACTATTGCTAACGGGGAATTATCTCTAATCTAAAAATTACCTTCAATCCCCCTCTACATTTGCCCCATCGTGGTGAAATTTGTTGTTGGAATAAGAAATGTTTGCATGAAACTTCTCGATCCGATGAACCTTCTCTGTTTGAAAAAATAAAATTTTTGCATCTTTTCCATCATTGTAGCCAACTGAGTTTAACGCTTCTAAGAAAAGTAAAATTCTCCCCGACAGAATAGAGTCGAAGCACCTTGGCCTAGGGTGCTTTGGCGAAGGGACATCACAACTTTTTCCTATTACTTCTTTTCAACCGTTCCAGCTTTGACTATTTGAAATTCTACCAGTAGACCTACTAACCTTCTCAAATACTCGTTTTGATTTTGGGGAAGTGAAATTCTCCCCGATGTACCTGATTTAAAATTAAACAACGTTTGAACTTATGGCAAGGGGACATCGTAGCTTTTTAGAAAGTTAGGATATCTATTTCTTTGGGAGTTCATTAGATATGCTAGACAAAAATTCTGGAGCCAAAACTCGAACATCCTTAGGAAAGCAACCTTTATATTCCCCAGGCGCCACTTTATAAATGACGTGGCACTGTCTTTTTAGTTGTCAAAACACTTCCCAAAATGCCACATGTTCATTTGAAATGATAATAGGCGGGCTTTTACGTGGGGTGGTGGGAAACTGAATAGACAGGTTTAAAAGGTTTCAAACGTCTCTTTTTAACCCTTCTTTTTCCTTTGTCTTCTTCAAGATCCCGTCTTATTTAGAGAGATAAATCTATGAGAAACCCCCGTTATTGTCCAGATCTTTACCTAGCTTCTTCCTTCTTGCTACTCCCTCTTTGTGCCTAGCCCTTATTACCAAGTTGTGTCATTCATCACCACTCTGTTATGGCTTCTTCAAGTGCTTCTAAGGTTTCCACCACCACTGCTCAGTCGATCTCCCTTTCTGTAACATCTAGCGTCACTGCGATCCCTAGCACCAATGCCCTAAATGCTGTTCATTAAGAGCAACTGATCTTCTACCGTCGATCTCCCATCTTTGGCGAAGATGATAAATTCTCTGATGCAAGTAAGTCTTGCCATTTCTTAGCCAAGTATGACCCTTTTACTGTTGGGCGATGAGGATGAGGGTTCATCGAAGTGGGGGTATCTTCCCCAAAGGGGACTCTGCACTTTCGTTTGGACTGTGGTGACTTCCCCTATTCTCAAATCGATTTCGAAGCACATGGGAGGTTTCCAGCCCATTTCACTTCCTGACATATACATATGCCGAGATCTTACGCTGTTGCTCTTGCAAAACTAGGTCTTCATCGAGCCTACTAGTTTGGGGAGTTCACACTTTCTAAGCATAACGCTGCGCTACAAGTACAATTTTACCGATGGAACATCATAACTCACACGTTCTTTTCTACATGGGGAGAGTTCACCGTTAGATTGGAGGACGTCTGTGAGCTCCTTGGGTTTGAGCCCATGGGTGAGTTTGCATACCACGCTGAGGCCCTGGAAGCCAAAGAGGCTGCTGATCAAGCTGAGTTGGATCGAATCTGCCGTAGTTGCACTGGTTTTTCAAACAAGGCCACATTTACTCCCCTCATCAGTTATTTTTCAAAGCTCCAGCCCCTAAGAATGTCACTTCTATAACGGGCCGAGGTACATGTACACCCCTGGAGCTACTAACCTACATACTTGTGTTGCTTTCATGCTTCTTCCTGACTAGGAAACCCAATGACCAGCCCAGGAGGGACCTTAAAAATATTTCCATCCGTTTGCCCAGGGGTTTCAACCTTCCTATGGCCTTTATTACCTTGGGATCCCTCTATACATGGCCTGATCGAACTCATATCGACATGGCATGGTCACTGGGTCGTTATAACTTAACTAATTTTGCCAACACCATCATTTTGACGGGCTTCCTTTACACCCATTTTCCTACCATTATCGCTAAGTCTATCTCTCTCCCTATGAGCCAAGGTATTAAGCCCCCACGCCTCTTATGTTTCCATAAAAAATAGAGTCCAAAGGAGATAATGGGGTTTTTTGATTGTTTGGACTATTTTGTGATGAGGCCATACAGTGAGTCTACATTCGCCCATCGTTGGTATTCTTTTTCTTCTGCAACCTCAATGGTCAAGTTCATCCCGGTTGTAGAAGATCCCTCGTAGGTCGTGGTACTTTTATTCACCCCTGGGTTTCTCCCTTCCTATACTGAATGGGGATGCACCTCATAACCTTACAACCCTAATAGATGTAGCAACCAGTTTAGGTTTGATCAGGGGGACCCTCGACCTGTGTTTCTATAAAACAACACAAGGGCCACTTTCGCTGAAGCCTGTACTTTCTATCTTACTGCAGCGGTGCTTGGTGTGACTTCTACCATTGAAGGTAGAGTCACCCTTCCTAGTGCTAATAGGAAGGGGGACGTATCCACTCCTTATGCCACTAATTTCCATTTGTTAAAGCTGACTAGGATTCGCGGGTATATTCAGAGTCCCTCCAATATCCCCCAGTCCTTTCTTTCTCTGCCTCTGAACTGGGTCTCAAGGGGAACTCTGTTCTTAGAGTTCAGTTTCCTTTGAGTAAAACCATTAAATAATCTCCCCAAGAGCTACCCCCTTATTACCCAATGATCCCTACTACCACCACTATGCCCAAGGCTATTGCCACTCCCCCAAGATGATACTACCCCTCCCCGTTCCCCTATGATAGGTCTTACCTACTCTCACCGTTTGTCCTCCCAACGGGCCAAAGATGCTGCTGCGGGGGATGCTACCATTGAAACTGTTGGAGTATTTTTCCAACCAGAGGCAACTGCTCTAGCCCCTTCTGAATTACAATCCGAGCAAGAGGTCCCTTTGACCATCGTTGTGGTTGATAAGAGTGCCCGTGAGGTAATATTAATAAAAAATTCTTATCAAGTCTCACGTCTTTTCCTTGTCCCATTGCTTTGTTTATCATTCTAATATATTGGGATGTTTTAGGTGGAAGTGGCGTCTCTGATAGCTAACATTCTTCTTCCCACTGCACCGACGAGACCCCTGTCTGCAATTCCCCTTTTTGGTGCTATAACTCAGGTAAGTAACACTTATAGGTATTTCTCTTTTTCTCAGCACTTATTCTCCCTTTCTAACACTTTAGCTTCGTTGCTGTAGCTTTCTCCAAGTCTTTCCCCACCCTCGGCTCTTGGTGGTATATATATTTATAAGGCCAAGGTTAATGCTATTGCTCATCGTGATGGTTCTTCTCTATCCGCCAGCATAGGGGCATCTCTTGAAGGCCCAACATCTTCTCCTAGTGAAATTCCCGTGTTGACCTTAATACCTTTTAGTGACGAGGGAAGTTTGCCTACCGTTGAGACTTCTTCATCCAAGGGCCCCGTTGAGGCTACTAAGGTAATGAGCCTGCCCCCAACGAGTCCTACTGCTATGGCCTCCACGGAGACTCCCATTCTCCCTCTTGCTGACGTATTTCGCTAATTCTTTTGTATTTCTTAACCTTTGAAACTCCACCTATGATGGTGACTTAACAACGAAAACAATTATTAAGATTTTTCACAAACTCCACCTATAACGGTGACTGAACAACGAAAACGCTTGTTAATATTTTCCACAAACTCCACCTATAATGGTGACTTAACAACGAAGATACTTGTTAAGATTTTCCACAAACTCCACTTATAACGGTGACTTAACAACGAAAATGCTTATTAAGATTTTCAACAAACTCCACCAATAATGGTGACTTAACAACGGAAACACTTACTCTCTTCTCTCCCTCTCTAAGTGTAAAACATAATAATGGGGAAAATAAAAGGGTATGGAAGACTTAAACGGGCCTTAAACATAAATTCCCCTCTTTAAATGTTGATACACCATTAAAATGACTCGTAACTACATAATTGAGTCATAACCTGTCAAAAGAACCCGGAACTCAAAAATACAACTTGGCACTTATTTTGACTATCTCGACTATTTCAAAAACTAACCGCACCCTCTAAATTGGAATCCGGAGTAACGTATAATATTTTAGGTTCCAACGTCATTTTATTTCATTAATAATACTCAAATGTGAATATAAGTCATAAACGTCGCTTAAAGTACAATGACGGAATAAAACACAATATAATGCTATTTACCTTCTCATAACAGTAAATAGGCAAAACATGGTAAATATTATCTCTTAAATCACTTGAAATAATATTTACTCTAACTTTCTCTATTTTATAAAATTTGCCCATCAGGTAAAATAATATAAAATAGTCACTCAAAAGTCTGGGTTGTTACAGTAAATAGAATCACAAATACAGTGTCATATTCATGCTCAACAAAACAATAAAACAAATTATTTTTCTCATATTAATTGTATAATCTAATCAATAACCATTTAAAACTGGTTTAGGCTCTAATGTGTAGAAGAAAGGCCCCACGGAGTATAATTTGATGTTGTTGAGGAGTTTGTGAGAAGAAAGAAGAGCATCACTCATCCCACTATTGATATCAGTGGGAACATTTTTTTTTATAATTAAATGCCATTAAATAATCGCAAAGGGTGTGAACCCGTATACAGGGAGTATACCAAGCAAATAAACATGCTGACATGACAAATCATAAATGAATAAAACAAGTAAACCCTAACGCAGATATCACATACTACTAAAAATAATGTAGCTCGTCGACCCACTCGAGAACCTCCATTGTCATTGCTGCCAAGCTATCTTTATACCAACACATAAGCGTGCTCAGAAATAAATAACGAAGTTTTGGGAGGCATTGTCTCGTTACCATCAAAACATCTCGAATTCCTATCCTTCCAAATATTCCAAAAAATATAATGAGGAACTAACCGCCACACACGCCTGAGACCTGGATGACCCGCCGGAGGTCTCTAACCCTCAAAGAGAGCCCTCACTGACCCAGGCATAACCCAAGAAGTCTTCGCAATGGTAAAGAAACTATCCCAAAAACAGGTTGCCACCTTACAGTGAAAAATAAGGTGATTGGTCTTCTCTTCCTCCTCCTTACATAACCAATGGGTAATTATCAAGGAAATCTTTGCATTATGTGAACTTCAATGAATCTTCAAGTTCAGAATGTGACAATCTAGCTAAGAAGTAACCCTTTGAATCGCATGGATGGCTTAGGATTGAGAAAGGAGCCGATTCATATCCATTTTGGTCCACAGCTAAAGATGTTATTCTTGCCACAACTCCTACAATTAGAATAACCAAAACCAACTGATAAATAAAAAAATGAATGAATGAAGAACATATCTTAATTTTTGGGCACGAACATGTTCTATAATATCATTAAGCAATATTTTTTGTACAGAAGGAAAAAAAATACAAATGGAAAGTCTTTCCGTCCAAATATCTAAATTTATCATACATATAAACTTATCCAAATTTCAATAGACTATTTTAATGAAGTAAACACTAAGGCAGAGAGAGAATATTACCCTTAATTGGGATGAGTTTAGGGACGTATTGACAATAAATAAGCCCTTGAACGCGTAATATCTCTGGGAGGATATTTTCATGTGTCTTAGGTTTCTCAACCTTTGATGTTGGACCATACTCATAACCACCTACAACAAGAAGAAGTGATGATAAGAGAGACATATATATGGCAAGTGACGATAAAAGCCATTTCTGAGTTGAGACTTTATGTCAAGTTAGGTATTAGGACTCCTTGAATCTATAACTTGTATATTGTGATTATTTTACATATGAACATTATTTATAAGGACATCATATCAATCTTCTTCTATTATTTAATCCTTTTCCATATTTGGCAAAAATATTATCTTAAAGGTTTGGCCTAATAATATATACCATGCCTTGCATTACTTGGTAGCACGATAAGAAATAATCAGTTGGGCAGGGTGGCACTAAATAACCATGCATGATTGAGTACACACCCTCACATAACGTTCATATGGAAAACAATCACAATTCACAATTTATATTAATCTTATTGTTTCATTATATGTTAAAGAACATATTTTAATCAGTTCTGCTTACTTTTATATCGTCAATTGTGATGAAGCTAAATCACATAGAATATTTAGAATTTACAATAAGGCGATTAGTGTTGTATCAACTTAAAACTAGTTAGTAACAACACGTTTGTGCTTATGCTAAGTAGAAATGATTAAGTAAAATTAAGTAGAGCCACATATTTAAGGAAAAATTATGTGCGGGTAGGTCCTCCTATTGTACGTTTATCAATTTACAAGAATATTAAATAATGGCATTTTGTGAATAGTCGATGAAGTTGCTTTTTCGGTTCATATAAATAAGGTGTAAAAAAGGATTTTTTGATAAATAGTAAATTTATATGAGTCCCTAAATATTATTGCTTTCTTGAATATAATTATATTTGGGCCATGATTGTTTAGAAAGATAATTATTTGTATCATCAAATGTTCTAATATGGGTTATATATATTATAGTAGTGACTTTATGCCTTTGTTAGAAATGGATAAATTATTTCAGGGCTTGTCAGTTTAAAAAAATCTGACAAGACTTATCGCTTTAAATGCTAGAAATTTAGGTCCTACTGACAAATACCCTTATATTTGGTTATAGTGGTCTCTAGGTACGATAATCCAATGGAATTCGTTTGATGTGTTTCTATTGATATTTTTGCACTCATTCCATGTCTAGATCATTGGTAATTTTTTCCATCATTTTGACAACGCAAAATTGCCAAATTTTCACTTTTCTAAAATTTTAGGGCTCCAAATTTAGGTGATTCAGGTAGTAAAGGCTCTATCGGCAAGACTAAATCTCACTTGGCAATGTAATTGTAAAAAACCTCAGGTGATTATTTGTCCATATTTTAGGCTATTTATCACTCTCTCCTCTATCTTAAAAAATAGCTATTTCATAAAAACCAATGGTTAGTAATACTTCTTGTTTACCAATTTTATGTTATAAAGTAGTAAGACGCTCACAAGGCCTCCATTATACGAAGCCATCTGCATATATTTGTAATATTTGGTATGTTTATTACATTTATTAAATTATTTAATTACTTATTTATTTCTTGTTAGGTAGATAGATTTATATATTGAGTATGTAGTGGTACAAAATCTTTTATGCACTGCTTCAATTTACATACTTACAGAAATATTAAAACAAACCATACATATTTCAAAACATCTTCTACATTAGTCAATTTCACAGATATAGTGTATTATATTAAAAGCATTTTATCATGAATGTCAAACGTAAATTCAACATCCTAAAAATCAATAAGGATTTGAGCTAACAACCTAAGGGTGTCAGATAACTATAAATAATAGTATTATGGTGACAAATGGGAATAATTAGAGGGGATACATGAAAGAACAACATTATTCCATCAAAATTTCATATGTCAAATTGAAAAAATGACAATAAACGGATTAATAAATTTTTCCTTTCTCGGTTATAGGAGAAGAAGAAATTAGTCAAACAGCCAACCTAATGTCAATCCTATGGTCATCTTTCTGTTAAGATCAAATCCAAAATCAAAGCATGAAAAAGATTGGACCTGCAATTTTTAAAATTCTTTTAAACTTAAATTTACTAATAGTGCGGAATAGGATGGTTCAACACAACACACACAAACAACAAAATTTTAGTTTCTTTGAAATTAAAATTAAACTAAACACAAAGTGAAATTAAATATAAAAACTAATAAATTTTTCACTTAAACCAAATTAATTCAACCCAAGTCCTAAACATTTGCCTAATAAGATTAATTCATTTATTTGCAAATTAGGCCAAACCAAATTTTACCAAATTGAATTATTTTGACATGAATTAAATTAATCTAAATTTTACCCAAACTAATTTTAGCACCATATAAAATGAGATTGTGAATTAAACCATAATTTATCCTTTAATCCTAAGCATGCATTCTAGGTGATTTGCAAGATAAAATAAATTCATGACCACTACGCTGCAATGTACGAGGAAAACCCAAATGGGGAAAACCTCGGACGGCCCTAACCTTAAGTTCACTAAGTATGAAATTTTACAAATACAAGATAGATGACTTACATAACTCGACTCGACTCCCTTCAAGCCCCTGACGCGTATTCTTGTACCAACCTCTACTTAGCCGATAATCCCGAACTCCACCAGAACGTTGGACTCCTCCAATGAAGATTTTGGGAACCCGTCAACCACACACTATGCCTTTCACCGTATGAAAATGCCACAGGGAAAACATGACTTCTTATTTTATGGGAAATAAAAGCAAACCCAAACTTCTACTTCTTGTGGTAGAGATGAACCAATGGTACCAAACAAAATTCCAAGTGACAAATATATATATATATATATATATATATGCAGAACTTGGAATGTTAAACAAAACTAACTGGGTGTATATCTTTTGTGTTTTGGAAGAGTTTAAGCCATCTAAATTAGACACACAAAAGAAACTTTTCTAACCATGAATTTTTCTCTCAAAATATCCCTAGAATAATTTGAAAAGTCTTAGAAAAATTCTTTCCGGAAATGGATTAAAAACTGTCAAAAAGTAGTGGGACAAAATAGTGGAAAATGCCAAAAACTGTTCCCGCCTGAAATCTCGTTCGAACGACTTTTCTAAAGGAAATTAAGTGTCCAAAAGGGAAACTCGTTCGAAAAACTTGTTCGAGCAAAATTCTCTTTAGAACGATAATTTCGAATGAAATGTCAGAATGAGCATCTTTCGATATAAACCCATAAACTTTATTTTAAATAAAAATTACACCCCTTAAAATTATTCCAAGTCTATATATATATTATATATATATATATATATATATATATATATATATATATATATATATATATATATATATATATATTTTTATATATATAACATTAATACCTTATAGGAGACTTGAAATATGATGAATTGTTTAGGACGCAAAACGAGGCACTTGAAACTCAGCAAAAATGATGTCTTCATGTTGAACTGGGTTGATACGTCTTTAACTCAAACTTGTCATAGGCTTGAAGGATACACATGAGCACTATCATATGACTCAAATGTTTTTGTCCGGAATTGAGCCAACACTATATTTAGACTCAATTGAAAATTTGTGTCCTTACAAAGCACCAGTAATTAATATACAAGATATTAAAATACCTCATTTATTCAATTTCGGAGCCCCATCAGATTGTGCCGGTTTGACGATCGAAGTTTGTGAATAATGGTAATTTGTTGATGATGGAGGCACCAAGAGGCAAAGATGATGAGGCTTTAGATACTGTGGATCGTGGAGGCACCAGGTAGTATGGGGAGAGAGAGAGAGAGAGAGAGAGAGAGAGAGAGAGAGAGAGAGATACTTAGGTTAGAATGATTTGGTTCCCTCTTGAAATTTTGGTCTCGGCTTGAAATTTTGGGGGGTTATTTTTTTTAATAAAATGTACCCATATTTGGCAGGGTTTAAAACTATGCCAGATTTTGGCATTGTTTTAAACCTTGCCATATTATGATTAGACCACGCCATATTTTAGAACGATTTTAAACCGTTCCAAAATATCCTTGCCTGAGTGTGCCAGATTAGCATTTTTGGGCTAGTGTTTTATGAGTTTAAATAGGCCAGTCTGTTCTAAATTTTATGCCTAGGACATTTAACGGTGTATATCACGTATGCACCATATTTACGACCTTGCATGTACAATCTAAGGGATATTTTTTCACACCAAAATTATATTAAGCTTTTATAATAATTGAGGGGGTGACACCTCTAGATTTAATTAGTGGTGAACATGAGAATTAATCTTAATAAACTCGTCTTCCCATGTAACCATTTATAATTATTAACCCGAGGTGAGGGACATTATTCTCAACCTATATTTTTTTATCGTTATGTTAATCTCAGCTTAACTACATTCCTAGGTTGATCTTTTGTTATACCTTTCATCTTTTACACTATTATACATGAAATAATAAATCAATTAATGTCTAGCAACATTCCATCCGAATTCGATACCTGGACTACTCGCTATATTGACGTAAAGAGTTTTGTCAAAGTTTAGGTTTTTTATACAGAGGTGGGTGCCAAAAATAATGACAAGCGTGTTCACACAACGCTCGATTTTCTCCAATTGTTAAAATGGTGCCGTTGCTGGGGAGTTTTTTTAGAACATAATTGATTTAGTATTTCGTATTATTTTTATAATTATTTGTATTCTTTGTTAACTATTTTTATAGGACTTTTACATTTGAGCTCCAAGAAGAGCTTGAACTTATCGGATGCACATCACTTTGTAGCATTTTCCATCTTGAGCTTTTTGGGTGTAAGCATGTCTTATTCCAATGTATTTGGTAATCGCATTGACAATTATCAAAATCCATATATTTCTAAAAAGTTTTGGTGAATACTCACAAAGTCAAAAACTTGAAACATCTAAAAATGACATTGCCTGAGTTAATTCTAGCTTAGGTTCTTTGTAAAATGAAACATCTAAAATGTGCATGTCCTCAGGTATTTTTGATGTTTCAAATCCCCATGAAACATCTAGAATTAACTGATCTAATTTGCATTTTAGATGTTTCAAATCCCATGTCCTCAGGAAAATCCTGGATATTCAGATATTCATTTGTATTGCATTCTCCCCCCATGAGCTCATAGGCATGTTAGATCAGTTCATTCTATCTTAGGTTCTTTCTAGTCTTAGTACTTATTTTCATTTAGGATTATTGTATAGGCATAAATCCGAGACTTAATTACTTTATGTTTGTTGGGTATTTATTATTATGTCATACTTGTCACACTATGTATGTTGGATTGGATTTTTATACTATTGAATGTTGATTCAAACTAAATAATGGTCCTTTAATTTATAACTTATACTATGTTGATGCTAAGAAGGGTATTAATCGAGGAATAAGTTCCTTCTTCAGCGTATCATGCCTGGCCAGCCTTTACATGAGAAAATGGGGCTTGTTACACTTGGTAGCAGAGCATCCAAGTTCTAGTTTCTTCAGGATCTGTATTGCATTCAGTACGTTCTGCATTACATCCTTTGATATGTAGAGCCTATGTTTAGGGTTCATTGTATTCTTACGTTTGTACTAATTCAGACCTTGTTTACTTTCAGGTTGAAAATGAACGAAGAGGTAGGCTTAGGCGTGTCGCTTCACTTGCTGCCGAGGAGGAGCCTCAGATAGAGCCACATTAGTAGCCACATGCTCCACCAACCCCACAGTTGATTACAATAAATAAATCTCCATTATTGTGTCTCGGGAAATTTTAACAGCCATGGTGGCCATGCTTCAGCATTTTCCACCACCGCATCAGGTGGCCATACCAGTCCAAGCACTAGGGTTGATTTGGGATATGCAAGGGAGGCCTTCGTTAAGGGACAGCCACAAGAGTTATTGAGCAGTCCAGATATACGAGTGGTAATAAGGTGGAAAAAGGACATACAAAGACACTTACGCATGATAGAGTGCACACCAGTGAAAAAGAAAATTCTATCTTCGTTCTAATTAGTGGAGTATGCGCTCTAGTGGTGGGAGTCAGTTGCATCGATTAAAGAGAGGGATAGCCAAACAATTAAGGAGTTTTAGGAGAGTTTTGAGGGGAAGTACTATTCCCAAGCTATGCAATCTGAGATGAGGAGCAAGTTTATGGATCTTAAGAAGGCGGGGCGTACCGTTGCCGAGTACGAAGAGGATTTTACTTACATTTCATACTTTGTAAAAGAAGATGTCAATACTGAGCAGAGGAGGATTGACAGGTTCATATCAGATTAGCCTGACAAATTAAGAGGGATCTTCGGGGGAATCCGACCTTCACCACATATAATCAGTTGGTGAATATCGTACTTTTTCGCTGTCAAGACCACATGACTTTCTAGAAGAGCAAGGGTGAGAAACGACAAGGAGTAAAGTCATCGATCCAGTAGGGAAAAGTGAGTGGGGGTAGCGGATCTGAGACCTAATAGGTCAGGAGTACTTCATTCGTAGATTAGAATAAGACGTTTAGGGATTTGAATAATCAAAACATAAGGCCTAACATAGCTAGGGGAATTCGGGATAGGACTAATAGGTTCATCTGCACAGAGGCCACCAGGGTCAAGGAAAGCAGGGTAGAGGCCAGCAGACTGAGCAGTGCCCATTTCACGAGAATTATTTTACTTAGGGAGATAGGGTTCATACATCGAGGCAGTGTACTCAGGGTAACCATACAGCTCAGGAGTAGGGAGGTCAAAAAGAACAACAGGCACCGTACGTACAGTGCCTACTAGCTCCGGGAGATGATGCATCAGCCGCTCCATTGCCCATCGCCCCACCTCAGGGATAATAACCAATACAATAAGGATGAGTTTATCATTTTGTGCCCATAGAGGGGCTAGCACCATCATAGGAAGTTGAGGGTATGTTCCATATTTTTTGTCACATAGGTCATATTTTATTAGACACAAGGGCATCTCAATTTTTGTTAGAATGCATTTTTCATGGGAGACTGGGATGGTAGACTATGGTTTCGCTATTGTACAACATGTAGACTAATCGGTGGGTAGAGGGGCACCAATACATTCAGTGTGTCGGGGCATCTGGATTGAGATAGGGCAACTCAATTTTGTAAATAAATTATTAGGATGATATGCACGAGTATGATGTTATTTTGGGGATAGACTGACTAGCTACATACGGAGAACGTGTGGATTGTTATGGGAGGTCCATCGTCTTCGCCATTCCAGTAAGGAGACGCACCTAGTTGCAATGCCACACCCTGGGGGTTGGATGAGCATGCATTTATACTATATCGAGGAGGAGGCTTCTTCAGAGATTTGGGTAACTCTAAATTCCATCCCAGTGGTGAGTGAGTTCTTAGCATCAGGGTCAAAAACTTTATTAAATACTATTCACCTATTAGATAATTGAGTCGATGCCAAATTTATCTTATTTAAAAATGCAAAATAAAACCAACTGTAAACCATTCACACAACACTATAGAAGTCTGAACATCCAAGTAATATAAATAAGCGACAAATAAACTATTAGCTCCAAGACAAGTCCAAATAAATAAATCCAAGTACAAATCTGAAATGAATAAAACAAAATAATGTAACTGAGGGGGAAACACACCCAAAATAAAGTGATGAGATAAGAATCCTAATATATGAGTGAATAATGGAGACGTCTAGTCCAAATCCTGCATGCATCCACACATGCTGCAGCTGCGCATCCCTAAAACGGTTCTTCAAGACTGGCATCCCTATGGGTGGACAACTAAAAGGTTTTAAAAAAGAGAAAATATTTTGCAAACGGGTCAGAGCATAATTATTTTTAAAAAATTTAGCAAACATTTTATTGTAATAAATAAAATGCGTAGTATATAATGTCCATAATTGAGTTCACGGTCGCACTCTCTTAAAGACAACCTCATCCCTCTTCTACAGTGCACACATATCCCATTCATTTATTCCATCAAGTTATTACTCAATCCAACTAGACATATAGATATCTACACTAGCCCACTAACCACCCCGTTGTAAGTTTAACACACAATCATGGTTAGTATAACACATATAACCCTCATCTATATGAATATACTACATATCACATCGATATTGTCAATAGATAGTCACACATTAACTATAGATATATATACACATATCACTAACTACGCATACATATACACATAGCATCCTAATGTCTTGGTCCTATTAGATGCATTTCTCGTACATGCTATCGGGTGCCAGGCACATCTCGTGTCACCTCTGGTCACCTAGTTGGAATCTTACCACTAATGGAGGAGTATATAAATACATAGGTCTTGGGATTTCAATGACTCTTCTTTGAATACTTTCATGACATCCTCCTCTCATCATGGTAAGAGACATCCGATCATTATAACCTGGAGCACAATCCAAACCCCACTAGAATTGCCAGGGTGGGACCACCCACTACGCGCAAACTCTTAGATAGTCTCGAGTAAAATTTATATACACACAATTTGCATTCAACTCACATGCATACATATATATAATTAGCACACACACACACACACACACACACATATATATATATATATATATATATGACAAGTATTACCGAGCCTGTTCGTAATACATACGTGTCAATGCTAAAAAGGTATTCTCCGCCATTTATTGATAACTATAGGATCATATGGTTCCCCTCCTACATTCTCCATTAGGTTCTTACTAATCTCACAATTGTTCACATTAAGTTTGGTTTCAAATCGGGAAAGTTTCATCACTCATAAAAACTTCAAGGGTATTTTAGACTTTTCACAACCTATACCCAACTAATTTAATTTCCCTAACGTGTACTACATTGAACTATCTACCTATGGTCGCAAAGGGCACGTCAATCTGAGTCCATATGTAAACGTTATTCATGTTCCCATTCGCACTTTTAAGGATCAAATTGCACCTAAAAATAGGGGACCGGTCGACTGGCCTTAGGCCCCCTATCGACTGCCCAATTCATTTTATGGCTACAAAGGAAATAGTAGGGTCTGACTTTGAACGACCGGACGACCGGCCTGGGAGTCGCGGTCGACTGGGCCTACCTATTTGGCCCAAGTTGGGTTCTTTCTCATTTTTCTTCCCCCATTATTCTTATGTATTTCCCAAATCAATTCGAAAATTCACCCAATTGACCCCTAATAACTATTAATTAATCATCATCATCATAGGTATCATAATTTCCCAATTTTATAATTAATCTACCCACTCAATTAATTATTCCAACCTTTACCCCATTTTCTCAACAATCAACAATTTCACCACTATTGGGTTTCTTCATCATCTTCAACCTCTAGAATCGAGAATTTCTACCAATATCATGAAAATTTCACAAAGAGTTCATCTAGACAAATGGGTTCCAAATTTTTTTTAAAATTAGCAAGATTTATACTCAAAAGTCTTCTAATTTCCATATTTAAACCATAATTTCAACGAAAAACATTATTAACTATAAATCACATAAAACAAGAAAATACTTTTCTTTTGGAATAAATCTCGCAATCTCTTATTGGGAATTTCACAAAGTTTTCCCAGAATGCTCATCTCCTTCCTCTTTTCTTCTTCTTGTTTCTCCTTTCTCTATTCTCTCGAGGTTTTGAGATTTGGGATGTGTAACTATTGCCCAACTCTCTTAGACCTAAGTTTATTCTCCCAAATCCTGAAATTAAGCCTATGGGCCAAACCCAAAAGACCAACATACCCCTGTATAGACCCAGTTATGTCGAATGATGACTCGGGGGCCTATACTACCCTCGGGTACACTATTTAAACTATTTCACAAAATTCGGACCCAATCGTTCATGTGACACCCTGCCTAATTAAATACCGGGTGATCAGTCCTTTATTAAATTAAAATAAAGGTGAACGGTTGGTTCATTCTTAACATCACTGTCGCAAAATAAAATTTTCAATTTAAACACCCTAAATAATTAACATAAGTGTAAAAAAAATTTAAAACCTTATTTCCATTTTATTAAATCCTAATATGAAAACCTTTTTAAATAACCAACAGTTTAAGAATTCTGAAATACTAAGGATGGAAATAGCACAAAAGAATTAAAACTATCTAGATAAACCAAACCAGTTTAAAACTATAAATGGAACCATCCTGACAATAGTTAACTCCCAAGGAGTACAGAATACTAAAAATACAAATAAACATAGATCTATGATATATCCAAACTGAATAGGGAAACGGGCAGCACATGCCCTAACTATGAAGAACTAAAACAAGAATTTGAATCAACGAAGAGGTCATCTAAACCAAAGGCCTGCAACTTCCACATTAGCTACAACGCATCCAATCCAAGGAACCTATGCAAGACACCCCTGTGGCTGGGCACCTATAATATATATATATATATCTATATAATAAAGGAGGAGGGACTTTTTGTCCTCCCCAACTGACGACTGAGATCAAAAGTTGATAAGTTTGGTCTTTATCAACTGACGGTTGAGATTAAATCTCACGTTTGCTATGAACTTGACATGTCATGGTCAAAACCAATTGCATCGTTCTGATCATTTGTACCAACAAAAAGAACAAGGCTCGAGGTCAAGGAAAAACACAAGGCTCAAGGGTTAGTACAATGGATAGCCTCCCTCTACAATCTCTCCCCACACTCGCGTCTGTAGCTTTAATATTCTCCATCTACTCCCATATACTCCCATATACAAATCCCACCCCCTAAAAAAAATTCCCCTTTCTCTAATATTTTCCTCACAATACATCAGTCAAACTTACATCGCCTTCTATCAACACGAGATACTTTGATGGGTTTCCAACAAATCTGAGTTTCAAAGTTTGATGGGTTTCCAACAAATCTTTTATGATCTAGGAATTTTAAAACGATTTTAGTTTCTCATACTTTGACGAGATTGAAGGTACCCACTCTGTTGAAAATCAGGTTGTGGAAGAGAGATAAATAATGATATCAGATCAACTTCTGGGTCGTCTCAACTATCGAGTTGGAGTCATTTAGTTCATTTTGGTGAATTTTTGTAACTACTCGGTCTTCTTAACTTCAATGCTAGGTATTTTTGCATTTAGCATTTTGGTTTGAGTTTTTGTACAGGTACCATCTCTTCAAGAGGTGAAGATGACTCAAGGGTTCCAATATAATTAGGATTGATCAAACCCTCACATGGTGGCTTTGGGGTTTTTAAGTTTGTGATCTTCAGAGGTTTATACGCTATTGTTATTTTTTCTGCTTTTTATGTTTTCAGAAACAAATATATGGGATTGTTGAAGTTTTGGGTTTCATGGTTTTTGTGTTTGGTTTCAGGTATCTATCATAGGGGATCTGTGATACATTTTTCCAGAACGAGGTAATCATATTTTTTTAATTTAAATCCCCCGTTCGATTGAAGCCAGATTTAATGGGTTTATTAAATAGAAATGAAACATTAAACACTCCAAAAGCCATTTTCTCCAAAATCATTAGTTGTCTTCCTTTTTTCTTTTAGGAAGAAACAAAGGCTCGCAGGAAGAAACAAAGGCTCACAGTTGTTGATTATTGAAACTTAAAACTGGTACTAGAAACATCCAACATTGTAATACAATTTTGCCTAGATCTATGACAGGGGAAAAACACGGCGTCAAAATGGCAGTGTATGTAATAATTTTTATGCGTTAACATTTTTGTTGTTGTTTGTGCATAATAATCGGATCTTTGTTATAATAAAGGAGGAGGGACTTTTTGTCCTCCCCAACTGATGACTGAGATCAAAAGTTGATAAGTTTGGTCTTTATCAACTGACGGTTGAGATTAAATCTCACGTTTGCTATGAACTTGACATGTCGTGGTTAAAACCAATTGCATCGTTCTGATCATTTGTACCAATAAAAAGCACAAGGCTCGAGGTCAAGGAAAAACACAAGGCTCAAGGGTTAGTACAATGGATATCCTCCCTCTACAATCTCTCCCCACACTCCCGTCTGTAGCTTTAATATTCTCCATATACTCCCATATACAAATCCCACCCCCTAAAAAAAATTCCCCTTTCTCTAATCTTTTCCTCACAATACATCAGTCAAACTTACATCGCCTTCTATCAACACGAGATACTTTGATGGGTTTCCAACAAATCTGAGTTTCAAAGTTTGATGGGTTTCCAACAAATCTTTTATGATCTAGGAATTTTAAAACGATTTTAGTTTCTCATACTTTGACGAGATTGAAGGTACCCACTCTGCTGAAAATCATGTTGTGGAAGAGAGAGAAATAATGATATCAGATCAACTTCTGGGTCGTCTCAACTATCGAGTTGGAGTCATTTAGTTCATTTTGGTTCATTTTTGTAACTACTCGGTCTTCTTAACTTCAATGCTAGGTATTTTTGCATTTAGCATTTTGGTTTGAGTTTTTGTACAGGTACCATATCTTCAAGAGGTGAAGATGACTCAAGGGTTCCAATATAATTAGGATTGATCAAACCCTCACATGGTGGCTTTGGGGTTTTTAAGTTTGTGATCTTCAGAGGTTTATACGCTATTGTTATTTTTTCTGCTTTTTATGTTTTCAGAAACAAATATATGGGATTGTTGAAATTTTGGGTTTCATGGTTTTTATGTTTGGTTTCAGGTATCTATCATAGGGGATCTGTGATACATTTTTCCAGAATGAGGTAATCATATTTTTTTTTAATTTAAATCCCCCGTTCGATTGAAGCCAGATTTAATGGGTTTATTAAATAGAAATGAAACATTAAACACTCCAAAAGCCATTTTCTCCAAAATCATTAGTTGTCTTCCTTTTTTCTTTTAGGAAGAAACAAAGGCTCGCAGGAAGAAACAAAGGCTCACAGTTGTTGATTATTGAAACTTGAAACTGGTACTAGAAACATCCAACACTGTAATACAATTTTGTCTAGATCTATGACAAGGGAGAAAAACGGCGTCAAAATGGCAGTGTATGTAATATTTTTTATGCGTTAACATTTTTTTCGTTGTTTGTGCATAATAATCGGATCTTTGTTATAATAAAGGAGGAGGGACTTTTTGTCCTCCCCAACTGATGACTGAGATTAAGAGTTGATAAGTTTGGTCTTTATCAACTGACGGCTGAGATTAAATCTCACGTTTGCTATGAACTTGACATGTCATGGTCAAAACCAATTGCATCGTTCTGATCATTTGTACCAACAAAAAGCACAAGGCTCGAGGTCAAGGAAAAACACAAGGCTCAAGGGTTAGTACAATGGATAGCCTCCCTCTACAATCTCTCCCCACACTCGCGTCTGTAGCTTTAATATTCTCCATCTACTCCCATATACTCCCATATACAAATCCCACCCCCTAAAAAAAATTCCCCTTTCTCTAATCTTTTCCTCACAATACATCAGTCAAACTTAAATCGCCTTCTATCAACACGAGATACTTTGATGGGTTTCCAACAAATCTGAGTTTCAAAGTTTGATGGGTTTCCAACAAATCTTTTATGATCAAGGAATTTTAAAACGATTTTAGTTTCTCATACTTTGACGAGATTGAAGGTACCCACTCTGTTGAAAATCATGTTGTGGAAGAGAGAGAAATAATGATATCAGATCAACTTCTGGGTCGTCTCAACTATCGAGTTGGAGTCATTTAGTTCATTTTGGTTCATTTTTGTAACTACTCGGTCTTCTTAACTTCAATGCTAGGTATTTTTGCATTTAGCGTTTTGGTTTGAGTTTTTGTACAGGTACCATCTCTTCAAGAGGTGAAGATGACTCAAGGGTTCCAATATAATTAGGATTGATCAAACCCTCACATGGTGGCTTTGGGGTTTTTAAGTTTGCGATCTTCAGAGGTTTATACGCTATTGTTATTTTTTCTGCTTTTTATGTTTTCAGAAACAAATATATGGGATTGTTGAAATTTTGGGTTTCTTGGTTTTTATGTTTGGTTTCAGGTATCTATCATAGGGGATCTGTGATACATTTTTCCAGAATGAGGTAATCATATTTTTTTTAATTTAAATCCCCCGTTCGATTGAAGCCAGATTTAATGGGTTTATTAAATAGAAATGAAACATTAAACACCCCAAAAGCCATTTTCTCCAAAATCATTAGTTGTCTTCCTTTTTTCTTTTAGGAAGAAACAAAGGCTCGCAGGAAGAAATAAAGGCTCACAGTTGTTGATTATTGAAACTTGAAACTGGTACTAGAAACATCCAACATTGTAATATAATTTTGTCTAGATCTATGACAGGGGAGAAACACGGCGTCAAAATGGCAGTGTATGTAATATTTTTTATGCGTTAACATTTTTGTTGTTGTTTGTGCATAATAATCGGATCTTTGTTATGATAAAGGAGGAGGGACTTTTTGTCCTCCCCAACTGATGACTGAGATCAAGAGTTGATAAGTTTGGTCTTTATCAACTGACGGCTGAGATTAAATCTCACGTTTGCTATGAACTTGACATGTCATGGTCAAAACCAATTGCATCGTTCTGATCATTTGTACCAACAAAAAGCACAAGGCTCGAGGTCAAGGAAAAACACAAGGCTCAAGGGTTAGTACAATGGATAGCCTCCCTCTACAATTTCTCCCCACACTCCCGTCTGTAGCTTTAATATTCTCCATCTACTCCCATATACTCCCATATACAAATCCCACCCCCTAAAAAAAATTCCCCTTTCTCTAATCTTTTCCTCAGAATACATCAGTCAAACTTACATCGCCTTCTATCAACACGAGATACTTTGATGGGTTTCCAACAAATCTGAGTTTCAAAGTTTGATGGGTTTCCAACAAATCTTTTATGATCTAGGAATTTTAAAACAATTTTAGTTTCTCATACTTTGACGAGATTGAAGGTACCCACTCTGTTGAAAATCATGTTGTGGAAGAGAGAGAAATAATGATATCAGATCAACTTCTGGGTCGTCTCAACTATCGAGTTGGAGTCATTTAGTTCATTTTGGTTCATTTTTGTAACTACTCGGTCTTCTTAACTTCAATGCTAGGTATTTTTGCATTTAGCGTTTTGGTTTGAGTTTTTGTACAGGTACCATCTCTTCAAGAGGTGAAGATGACTCAAGGGTTCCAATATAATTAGGATTGATCAAACCCTCACATGGTGGCTTTGGGGTTTTTAAGTTTGTGATCTTAAGAGGTTTATACGCTATTGTTATTTTTTCTGCTTTTTATGTTTTCAGAAACAAATATATGGGATTGTTGAAGTTTTGGGTTTCATGGTTTTTGTGTTTGGTTTCAGGTATCTATCATAGGGGATCTGTGATACATTTTTCCAGAACGAGGTAATCATATTTTTTTAATTTAAATCCCTCGTTCGATTGAAGCCAGATTTAATGGGTTTATTAAATAGAAATGAAACATTAAACACTCCAAAAGCCATTTTCTCCAAAATCATTAGTTGTCTTCCTTTTTTCTTTTAGGAAGAAACAAAGGCTCGCAAGAAGAAACAAAGGCTCACAGTTGTTGATTATTGAAACTTAAAACTGGTACTAGAAACATCCAACATTGTAATACAATTTTGTCTAGATCTATGACAGGGGAGAAACACGGCGTCAAAATGGCAGTGTATGTAATATTTTTTATGCGTTAAAATTTTTGTTGTTGTTTGTGCATAATAATCGGATCTTTGTTATAGTAAAGGAGGAGGGACTTTTTGTCCTCCCCAACTGATGACTGAGATCAAGAGTTGATAAGTTTGGTCTTTATCAACTGACAGCTGAGATTAAATCTCACGTTTGCTATGAACTTGACATGTCATGGTCAAAACCAATTGCATCGTTCTGATCATTTGTACCAACAAAAAACACAAGGCTCGAGGTCAAGGAAAAACACAAGGCTCAAGGGTTAGTACAATGGATAGCCTCCCTCTACAATCTCTCCCCACACTCGCGTCTGTAGCTTTAATATTCTCCATCTACTCCCATATACAAATCCCACCCCCTAAAAAAAATTCCCCTTTCTCTAATGTTTTCCTCACAATACATCAGTCAAACTTACATCGCCTTCTATCAACACGAGATACTTTGATGGGTTTCCAACAAATCTGAGTTTCAAAGTTTGATGGGTTTCCAACAAATCTTTTATGATCTAGGAATTTTAGAACGATTTTAGTTTCTCATACTTTGACGAGATTGAAGGTACCCACTCTGTTGAAAATCAGGTTGTGGAAGAGAGAGAAATAATGATATCAGATCAACTTCTGGGTCGTCTCAACTATCGAGTTGGAGTCATTTAGTTCATTTTGGTGCATTTTGGTAACTACTCGGTCTTCTTAACTTCAATGCTAGGTATTTTTGCATTTAGCATTTTGGTTTGAGTTTTTGTACAGGTACCATCTCTTCAAGAGGTGAAGATGACTCAAGGGTTCCAATATAATTAGGATTGATCAAACCCTCACATGGTGGCTTTGGGGTTTTTAAGTTTGTGATCTTCAGAGGTTTATACGCTATTGTTATTTTTTCTGCTTTTTATGTTTTCAGAAACAAATATATGGGATTGTTGAAGTTTTGGGTTTCATGGTTTTTGTGTTAGGTTTCAGGTATCTATCATAGGGGATCTGAGATACATTTTTCCAGAACGAGGTAATCATATTTTTTTAATTTAAATCCCCCGTTCGATTGAAGCCAGATTTAATGGGTTTATTAAATAGAAATGAAACATTAAACACTCCAAAAGCCATTTTACTCCAAAATCATTAGTTGTCTTCCTTTTTTCTTTTAGGAAGAAACCAAGGCTCGCAGGAAGAAACAAAGGCTCACAGTTGTTGATTATTGAAACTTGAAACTGGTACTAGAAACATTCAACATTGTAATACAATTTTGTCTAGATCTATGACAGGGGAGAAACACGGCGTCAAAATGGCAGTGTATGTAATATTTTTTATGCGTTAACATTTTTGTTGTTGTTTGTGCATAATAATCGGATCTTTGTTATAATAAAGGAGGAGGGACTTTTTGTCCTCCCCAACTGATGACTGAGATCAAAAGTTGATAAGTTTGGTCTTTATCAACTGACGGCTGAGATTAAATCTCACGTTTGCTATGAACTTGACATGTCATGGTTAAAACCAATTGCATCGTTCTGATCATTTGTACCAACAAAAATCACAAGGCTCGAGGTCAAGGAAAAACACAAGGCTCAAGGGTTAGTACAATGGATAGCCTCCCTCTATAATCTCTCCCCACACTCCCGTCTGTAGCTTTAATATTCTCCATCTACTCCCATATACTCCCATATACAAATCCCACCCCCTAAAAAAAATTCCCCTTTCTCTAATCTTTTCCTCACAATACATCAGTCAAATTTACATCGCCTTCTATCAACACGAGATACTTTGATGGGTTTCCAACAAATCTGAGTTTCAAAGTTTGATGGGTTTCCAACAAATCTTTTATGATCTAGGAATTTTAAAACGATTTTAGTTTCTCATACTTTGACGAGATGGAAGGTACCCACTCTGTTGAAAATCAGGTTATGGAAGAGAGAGAAATAATGATATCAGATCAACTTCTGGGTCGTCTCAACTATCGAGTTGGAGTCATTTAGTTCATTTTGGTGCATTTTGGTAACTACTCGGTCTTCTTAACTTCAATGCTAGGTATTTTTGCATTTAGCATTTTGGTTTGAGTTTTTATACAGGTACCATCTCTTCAAGAGGTGAAGATGACTCAAGGGTTCCAATATAATTAGGATTGATCAAACCCTCACATGGTGGCTTTGGGGTTTTTAAGTTTGTGATCTTCAGAGGTTTATACGCTATTGTTATTTTTCTGCTTTTTATGTTTTCAGAAACAAATATATGGGATTGTTGAAGTTTTGGGTTTCATGGTTTTTGTGTTAGGTTTCAGGTATCTATCATAGGGGATCTGTGATACATTTTTCCAGAACGAGGTAATCATATTTTTTTTAATTTAAATCCCCCGTTCGATTGAAGCCAGATTTAATGGGTTTATTAAATAGAAATGAAACATTAAACACTCCAAAAGCCATTTTACTCCAAAATCATTAGTTGTCTTCCTTTTTTCTTTTAGGAAGAAACCAAGGCTCGCAGGAAGAAACAAAGGCTCACAGTTGTTGATTATTGAAACTTGAAACTGGTACTAGAAACATCCAACATTGTAATACAATTTTGTCTAGATCTATGACAGGGGAGAAACACGGCGTCAAAATGGCAGTGTATGTAATATTTTTTATGCGTTAACATTTTTGTTGTTGTTTGTGCATAATAATCGGATCTTTGTTATGATAAAGGAGGAGGGACTTTTTGTCCTCCCCAACTGATGACTGAGATCAAGAGTTGATAAGTTTGGTCTTTATCAACTGACGGCTGAGATTAAATCTCACGTTTGCTATGAACTTGACATGTCATGGTCAAAACCAATTGCATCGTTCTGATCATTTGTACCAACAAAAAGCACAAGGCTCGAGGTCAAGGAAAAACACAAGGCTCAAGGGTTAGTACAATGGATAGCCTCCCTCTACAATCTCTCCCCACACTCGCGTCTGTAGCTTTAATATTCTCCATCTACTCCCATATACTCCCATATACAAATCCCACCCCCTAAAAAAAATTCCCCTTTCTCTAATCTTTTCCTCACAATACATCAGTCAAACTTAAATCGCCTTCTATCAACACGAGATACTTTGATGGGTTTCCAACAAATCTGAGTTTCAAAGTTTGATGGGTTTCCAACAAATCTTTTATGATCAAGGAATTTTAAAACGATTTTAGTTTCTCATACTTTGACGAGATTGAAGGTACCCACTCTGTTGAAAATCATGTTGTGGAAGAGAGAGAAATAATGATATCAGATCAACTTCTGGGTCGTCTCAACTATCGAGTTGGAGTCATTTAGTTCATTTTGGTGCATTTTTGTAACTACTCGGTCTTCTTAACTTCAATGCTAGGTATTTTTGCATTTAGCGTTTTGGTTTGAGTTTTTGTACAGGTACCATCTCTTCAAGAGGTGAAGATGACTCAAGGGTTCCAATATAATTAGGATTGATCAAACCCTCACAAGGTGGCTTTGGGGTTTTTAAGTTTGTGATCTTCAGAGGTTTATACGCTTTTGTTATTTCTTCTGCTTTTTATGTTTTCAGAAACAAATATATGGGATTGTTGAAGTTTTGGGTTTCATGGTTTTTGTGTTTGGTTTCAGGTATCTATCATAGGGGATCTGTGATACATTTTTCCAGAACGAGGTAATCATGTTTTTTTTAATTTAAATCCCCCGTTCGATTGAAGCCAGATTTAATGGGTTTATTAAATAGAAATGAAACATTAAACACTCCAAAAGCCATTTTCTCCAAAATCATTAGTTGTCTTCCTTTTTTCTTTTAGGAAGAAACAAAGGCTCGCTGGAAGAAACAAAGGCTCACAGTTGTTGATTATTGAAACTTGAAACGGGTACTAGAAACATCCAACATTGTTATACAATTTTGTCTAGATCTGTGACAGGGGATAAACACGGCGTCAAAATGGCACTGTATGTAATATTTTTTATGCGTTAACATTTTTGTTGTTGTTTGTGCATAATAATCGGATCTTTGTTATAATAAATATGCTCAAACCGATATTATAATAAATCCGCTCTATCAACTTATGCTTTTCATCTGACGAATAAATGTGGACTTTCGAGATTATTTTCTCATTGAACTAATGGATTGAATTTGTTTGTTGGGATATTTAATTATTGACGTGTTTCGATTGGTCCACTCTTTAGTGTATTATATCACATGGCTTTGTATAGACTCAGTAGGGGCACTGCTATTGGGTAACGCTGCTTTGTATAGACTCAGTAGGGGCACTGCTCTTGACGTGTTTCAGTTATTGTTTACTGCTCTTGACGTGTTTCAGTTTTTGTTTGTTTCAATGAAAAAACAATAGCGTGCCAAAATTTACATTTGTTACTTTTGAAAATGTAAATGTTCTGAAAATAGAGATTAGTTTTTTTTAGTTTTTTTCTAAAATAGAGATTTGTTTAATTCATTGAAGTATCGCATTTATATTCGTTGCCTACTAGGATATTTGGTCTTTCCTATCCAAATTGATTATGGAGAACTTACATTTAATATTCACATATTAAATTATTAAGGGTCCGAAATATTCGGAACGTTTTAACAACCGTGTCATCGGCACGGGTACACCCTAGACTGTATTGCGTAGGTTGTGGTGAATTGAGCGAGGTTGTACAGGTTTGCCCTCACGCCACATCCCAATAGGGCAAGGAAGATGCGTGACAAAGCATATACGACATTTGAAAAAAATCGGGCTCATAAATTATAATGAAAAACTCTCTACATTTGAAAAGAAAAGATCATCTCTTGAACTTCTACCACACCATAATCATTTCTTAGACGAGGTACAGGTCGGATTTTTTACTTCATACCTTAAATTATTTTTCCATCTAAACAAATTTAGTCCCCTTTGTTTTCGAAGTTAAACCCTTTCTGATTCTCCACTTTCCATTGCAAGGTACCGAAATTTAATTTTCCATTTTCTGATATTTTTCATTCTTGAACCTATGTGTTGCAAAGACGATTGAATCAAATATAGGAGGCCAAAAACATGTGTGTGTTTCATTAATTTTGTCATTTTCAGTCACGTTTATTATGGGTCCCACACATTAACATATTGTTTTGAATTATTTTATTCTAAAATTATTATGGGTCCCACGCATTAACAAATAAGTGGGCTGGAAACATTAACTTTAATTTTGTGAGTTGTACCATGAAAATATTTGTACAAACTATAATACAACACACAACTACTACATATGAATTTAAGAAAAGATAAAATAATGCCAATAATTATCTTAAATTCACTTTTTTTTTGTTATATTTGTATTGGGAAATAGATTAATTGACCCTTTTCGCAACAAAATATGTAAAGCTGGAGTTAGGTTTTTAGAATCAATTTTTGTACTTCTTTGATAACAGTAGATATATCTCCACAACCAATTTTACAATTCGTTCCACACCAATTGAAATGACATTTTGTCATGTCACAAGTATACCATTATATGACAACCAGGAATTTATATTTGCACTATTGGCGACAGGGAAATAAAATCACGGAAACAAATTTATCGATGTGCCATCGGCATGGGTAAATTATGAGACGAAAATATAGTATAAAAAAGAAATTTGTGTACCATGCATAAGTATATTTATGTAAAATAATTAAATTTGATATTCATATGACTATTAGGCCAACATGTGTTAGGATCATTCTAAATTTAGTTGGTAGGCATGGTTTATACTTTGTTGTCAATAACAAATGTAATGTTTGTTTGATAAGAAATTTGAGAAGAATTGAATGCCATAATAGGATACAAAATTGTATTATTTTACCTAACAAGAAATTTTTACAAGAAATTTTTTTTAGGTAGAATATGTAGTGTTACAAAAATATATAGCTTGAATTTGTAGTGTTACAAAAGTGTAAATGAATAACACCACACATGGGAGTGAGTGTTCTATAATCACAAATACTTTGGAGGAAGGTAAGAGTGCTATAAGGACAAATACTCGGGAGCAAATTTATAACCGTGCCATCGGCACGGGTACACCCTAGTCTATATAATAAAGGAGGAGGGACTTTTTTGTCCTCCCCAACTGACGACTGAGATCAAAAGTTGATAAGTTTGGTCTTTATCAACTGGCGGCTGAGATTAAATCTCACGTTTGCTATGAACTTGACATGTTATGGTCAAAACCAATTGCATCGTTCTGATCATTTGTACCAACAAAAAGCACAAGGCTCGAGGTCAAGGAAAAACACAAGGCTCAAGGGTTAGTACAATGGATAGGCTCCCTCTACAATCTCTCCCCACACTCCCGTCTGTAGCTTTAATATTCTCCATCTACTCCCATATACTCCCATATACAAATCCCACCCCCTAAAAAAAATTCCCCTTTCTCTAATCTTTTCCCCACAATACATCAGTCAAACTTACATCGCCTTCTATCAACACGAGATACTTTGATGGGTTTCCAACAAATCTGAGTTTCAAAGTTTGATGGGTTTCCAACAAATCTTTTATGATCTAGGAATTTTAAAACGATTTTAGTTTCTCATACTTTGACGAGATTGAAGGTACCCACTATGTTGAAAATCAGGTTGTGGAAGAGAGAGAAATAATGATATCAGATCAACTTCTGGGTCGTCTCAACTATCGAGTTGGAGTCATTTAGTTCATTTTGGTTCATTTTTGTAACTACTGGGTCTTCTTAACTTCAATGCTAGGTATTTTTGCATTTAGCGTTTTGGTTTGAGTTTTTGTACAGGTACCATCTCTTCAAGAGGTGAAGATGACTCAAGGGTTCCAATATAATTAGGATTGATCAAACCCTCACATGGTGGCTTTGGGGTTTTTAAGTTTGTGATCTTTAGAGGTTTATACGCTATTGTTATTTTTTCTGCTTTTTATGTTTTCAGAAACAAATATATGGGATTGTTGAAGTTTTGGGTTTCATGGTTTTTGTGTTTGGTTTCAGGTATCTATCATAGGGGATCTGTGATACATTTTTCCAGAACGAGGTAATCATGTTTTTTTAATTTAAATCCCCTGTTCGATTGAAGCCAGATTTAATGGGTTTATTAAATAGAAATGAAACATTAAACACTCCAAAAGCCATTTTCTCCAAAATCATTAGTTGTCTTCCTTTTTTCTTTTAGGAAGAAACAAAGGCTCGCAGGAAGAAACAAAGGCTCACAGTTGTTGATTATTGAAACTTGAAATGGGTACTAGAAACATCCAACATTGTAATACAATTTTGTCTAGATCTGTGACAGGGGAGAAACACGGCGTCAAAATGGCAGTGTATGTAATATTTTTTATGCGTTAACATTTTTGTTGTTGTTTGTGCATAATAATCGGATCTTTGTTATAATAAATATGCTCAAACCGATATTATAATAAATCCGCTCTATCAACTTATGCTTTTCATCTGACGAATAAATGTGGACTTTCGAGATTATTTTCTCATTGAACTAATGGATTGAATTTGTTTGTTGGGATATTTAATTATTGACGTGTTTCGATTGGTCCACTCTTTAGTGTATTATATCACATGGCTTTGTATAGACTCAGTAGGGGCACTGCTATTGGGTAACGCTGCTTTGTATAGACTCAGTAGGGGCACTGCTCTTGACGTGTTTCAGTTATTGTTTACTGCTCTTGACGTGTTTCAGTTTTTGTTTGTTTCAATGAAAAAACAATAGCGTGCCAAAATATACATTTGTTACTTGTGAAAATGTAAATGTTCTGAAAATAGAGATTTGTTTTTTTTTGTTTTTTTTTTTAAAATAGAGATTTGTTTAATTCATTGAAGTATCGCATTTATATTCGTTGCCTACTAGGATATTTGGTCTTTCCTATCCAAATTGATTATGGAGAACTTATATTTAATATTCACATATTAAATTATTAAGGGTCCGAAATATTCGGAACGTTTTAACAACCGTGTCATCGGCACGGGTACACCCTAGACTGTATTGCGTAGGTTGTGGTGAATTGAGCGAGGTTGTATAGGTTTGCCCTCATGCCACATCCCAATAGGGCAAGGAAGATGCGTGACAAAGCATATGCGACATTTGAAAAAAATTGGGCTCATAAATTATAATGAAAAACTCTCTACATTTGAAAAGAAAAGATCATCTCTTGAACTTCTACCACACCAGAATCATTTCTTAGACGAGGTACAGGTCGGATTTTTTACTTCATACATTAAATTATTTTTCCATCTAAACAAATTTAGTCCCCGTTGTTTTCGAAGTTAAACCCTTTCTGATTCTCCTCTTTCCATTGCAAGGTACCAAAATTTAATTTTCCATTTTATGATGTTTTTCATTCTTGAACCTATGTGTTGCAAAGACGATTGAATCAAATATAGGAGGCCAAAAACATGTGTGTTTTTCATTAATTTTGTCATTTTCAGTCACGTTTATTATGGGTCCCACACATTAACATATTGTTTTGAATTATTTTATTCTAAAATTATTATGGGTCCCACGTATTAAAAAATAAGTGGGTTGGAAACATTAACTTTAATTTTGTGAGTTGTACCATGAAAATATTTGTACAAACTATAATACAACACACAACTACTACATATGAATTTAGGAAAAGATAAAATAATGCCAATAATTATCTTAAATTCACTTTCTTTTTTGTTATATTTGTATTGGGAAATAGATTAATTGACCCTTTTCGCAACAAAATATGTAAAGCTGGAGTTAGGTTTTTAGAATCAATTTTTGTACTTCTTTGATAACAGTAGATATATCTCCACAACCAATTTTACAATTCGTTCCACACCAATTGAAATTACATTTTGTCATGTCACAAGTATACCATTATATGACAACCAGGAATTTATATTTGCACTATTGGCGACACAGGAATAAAATCACGGAAACAAATTTATCGATGTGCCATCGGCATGGGTAAATTATGAGACGAAAATATAGTATAAAAAAGAAATTTGTGTACCATGCATAAGTATATTTATGTAAAATAATTAAATTTGATATTCATATGACTATTAGGCCAACATGTGTTAGGATCATTCTAAATTTAGTTGGTAGGCATGGTTTATACTTTGTTGTCAATAACAAATGTAATGTTTGTTTGATAAGAAATTTGAGAAGAATTGAATGCCATAATAGGATACAAAATTGTATTATTTTACCTAACAAGAAATTTTTACAAGAATTTTTTTTAGGTAGAATATGTAGTGTTACAAAAACATGTAGCTTGAATTTGTAGTGTTACAAAAGTGTAAATGAAAAACACCATACATGGGAGTGAGTGTTCTATAATCACAAATACTCTGGAGGAAGGTAAGAGTGCTATAAGGACAAATACTCGGGAGCAAATTTATTACCGTGCCATCGGCACGGGTACACCCTAGTATATATACAAGAGAGAGAAAAGACAGGAAACGGTTTAGAGCCGGAGTGTAAAATAGTTTTAAAATAGTTTAGCAAGTGTTTAAAATGCTTACCTGGTAATGCAACAACCATGTTAGTATGCACAACTCTCTTGAGAATTATCACCTCTCGTCTAGTGTGCACGCCTACCGTACTACTAAACCTCATGTCAATCTCACTCATTTTTCATAAAGTTGTATCTCGAGAAATAACAAGGTTTTCTATTTAGTTTAGAAAATTAATCTCTTCAACATTTCTTACGCTATTTAGAACAAATTAGTACCGTTATAAAGTTTCCGAACACTTATAAGAAAGTTGAAACATTTATTCATTACTTAACTACTTATACGCACAGTAGAAAGTTCCCATGTAAATATACGTATATATATTAGTCTCAAATGTAATATATACACTAACGGCACCCCACATAAAATCTATGGTGCTGAAATACTCTGCTATCAAGTCCCCGTATCACTCGTACTAAGGGAAATACTAGTTCGAAATCACTCTCGAACTGTATTAACACAAAACACATACAATTGGAGGCGAAGCATAGTTCCAAGTCACTAAGAGGTCAACACATACCCTGACGTCTCTTAGGACCGTCTGACTATCAATCAGATAGCCTGTACAAGGAATCCTATGTTCTAGGGTACGAGTAAATATCCCCCATAAAGTCCCAATCGAGATAAGACTGTCCCGATGCGAAAACCCCCATGATAGCATGTAGCTCGAGTATGATTTTTATACCAATCTATAATATATGCATAATCACACAGTCATATATATATATATATATATATATATATATATATATATATATATATATATATATATATATATATATAATTATCCACATTTCTAAGTTAGGTGCGCCCACGACCCATAATTATAATTATCCGTCATTTACACATTTTACTCGATTATTTAGCATAACGGACTTGTCATTTCCACTCTCATTTATAATTCACTTCATACTCACTTCTCCTGTCTCGAAGTATTCTAAGTATAATTTCAGTAACCTTCTGGTCTAACTCCCTTACGAGTCTCGATCCTTTTATTAAACGTACGCTTATTTTCTTATACACATGAATAATTCCTCACTAACCCAAAATCTTCTCCTACAGTAAGTTTCACTCAATGGGGTCTACATAGACCCTACTGGTCTTTTCTATATCCCATTATAACCTAACAATAACAATTAAGGGCTCCTATGCATTTTAATCGGATTAAACCATCAGACGGAATTATGCAGTTTTACAGGAGGGGTCGATCGATCGATATAAGGGGGTCAATCGATCGATTGATCAAGAAGCTATGACGAAAAGTGCGTTAACCCAGTTGCAGGTTTGCCTCTCCAATCTCAACTAAATCTCCATATATCAATACCAAACTCCCAACCAACGTTACTACAAGTACTTTATACTTAAACACATGATTTTCTATGTAAAATTTGTCCCAATTCATCAATTATAACAATTTAATGGGTAAAATTTACCTAAACTTCAAGAACCCTAATTTTTCTTTTTCTTTCAATTCTTCCAATTCTTTTCCAGATTTCCTACCTCTAAATCCATACAAATTCGTGGTTTATCCTCTACATTCGATTTAGATGTCCAAAATATGATTACTTCTTCTACAACATGTGATTTTAAGTCTCAAAACTATACTTTCTTTCATGAAACAAGTTCTAAATAATCCTAGACTAACATGATTGAGACATTAACTAAAATAAAGCAAGATAGATACTTGCCTGAAAATTTAAGGTTCTGAAGTGTGGATGAAAAAGTCATGATTGCATTCCCCATCGTGCGATCTACGTTTGGATGGTGGTGGCGGTGCAAACGGATGAGTTCTTGGCCTTGGATTGCTTGGAAAGCTTCCTATGCTCTTCTCTAATGGTCGTTCTAAGGTTCTGCACTTGTTAAACCTAAAAGGCAACTCCCAATGGCTGATCTATCTATTGAAAATTCGTGGTTTTATTTACCCAACAATATAAAATGTCTAATATACCCTCCCGGGATTTCAATTAGGCCTAAAAATGCCCCGTGACCCAAACTAAACCCCCAGGTATACTTTTCGGACTATCTCGGCCCTTCCGGACACATTGTGCACTCGAAATGACCATATGGGCGACTTATAATTTATTCACTTTTAAAAATAATTTAGTCCTGGCATGACACAGGCGCATCCTGACTTAAATTTCCATAATTTCCTTTTTATTCACTCAAGACAATTTTAATAAAATAAATCTCATATATTACTTTAATCTTTCAGTAATATTCAACAAATATCCAATAATTACTAACTCACATCACGTTAGTAAATATATAAAAAATAAACTTTCGAATTAATATTAAATTAATATCTTAATTTAAATTTAATAAATCCCCAAATTTAGAAGTCATAAAAATACGGGGTCTTACATACTTCCCCCTAATAATGGAATTTCGTCTCGAAATTCGGAAAGTAAGGTATGCCTGGTAAAAATAGATCTCGATACTTTAATAATGCCCAAAATGAACTTTCGGGTATGGCGAATTCCTATAGTCCTCCCCGCCTCTCAATAAGTTTATTTATCACTTTCAATACAATCAGTTATAGTCACAGTTTAATAGCGACACTTCACATTGTGCTCCAATTCCTGTTATTTGCATAAGATGATTATACATCGTTGGCCCCCATTGTCTCAATATTATTGGGAGTCCACACCTCACTACATAACAAACACTCGTATTTATCTAATCACAAAACTCTTTTTTCTAAAAGGAACAGTGCGGACAATTGACCACTCTTGTCAGTTCTTCAAATCTCAATTTTCGACAACAAACTCTTACGACATTCCAAAAGTCACCTAACACAGCCATGGTAATTCCACCACAGTCATCAGACTCTAACTCGGTCGATCAAAAATTCTGATTATCCCCTCACCTTTTAACAACCAGAAGGAGAATAGTTAAGGTTTTTCCACACAAAATTTCAATAAACAGTTTGTCCACAATAAATATTTACGAGTGCTTCCACGGAACTCTACTGTACTAAAAGTCACTTGCTAGATACATCTGTTGTGGAAATGAAATGACCACCACGAATTTAAAAATTACTTTCACGCGATTCCACTAATCGTTAATCACTTCTCGCTTACTTCCTGAATTATGGGTGATACAACCTGCTTAAAATGAAACGATATCCCCGCTGCTTCCTGAAATCCCATATTGAAGGTGGGATTTAAAAAAAACTCAACCTAATTCAGAAAAATATTCTGTGTAGGACCACGTACCGGCACGATCCTTCCCGTTAAAGGAAAACTGGGGCACCCTAGCTACTACTGTAAATCACCTCGAGGAATGTCAATCACTTCCTTCTTGGGCATCGTGTTCCATACGTTCGAAGGAACTCTTGATCTTACCTTGAGGTGGGAAACTTAACCAAGAAACTTTACCGACTGTACCGGCCTCTTCCACTATAGGAATTTGTCGATAGCCATAAAATTTTTTGGTTACTCCTCTTGTCCCAACCGATTTTTATTTATGAGTAGTGCCCACAGAGACTTCTCACTATGTCCTGCTCAATATCGACTTCTACTTGTAATGTCTCACATTAAGTGACACTTAATACTCCCCTTGTTTCCTTTGCGTATAATGAAAGTTCCGACCCATGCACTTTTCTCCATGATGTGCACTTCCGGACCTTTTATACCATACTAACATCCTCACTCTTTGTACGCGTCATTAGGTCTCAACATTTGACCAATTACAACTCCGTTATGAGTGTTCTCCATAATACTTACATTCTACCCTGCTCAAGGCATACCCTCTTTTTAAATGGCTTCCCACAGCCTTCTAACAAAATCCGGGTGTGCTATTATAGCACACGTATATATGGGTCATAGTTCTTCACGTGATGCTTAATCCACTCTACCACTTCCACCTCGTTATGTTAGTCACACAAACATATATTCCACACATTTATTCCCACATCCCTATAACTCGGACGATTCTAACATCAGCTAACCAGGATGCCCACATTTTGTAGCACCCCACCCACTCGGGAAGAGCGAACGACGCGCTACTCATCGATAAAACTAACCAAATCCATCAAAATACTAGGTATATAGCATCTATATCCCACAACAACAAAAGAGAAACCACCAATCTCACATCTCTTAAAATAAGTACAACAATTCTCCAGAATAAATACAACTAAAATAAATTATCGATGCTCTATACATCAAAATAAATACCAGTCTTCTCTCTTGTATTAAAAATTCTTCCCAAATAATCCATGCTAAAAATCATCCAAACTCTTTATTTACCTTGTGCTCAGAATGCAGTTACAACACTTGGGTATTCTCAATCACCCCTATAAATCGAAATTTTAAATTCTCCTTATCATCGTTCCACCCTTCAACTCGTGGTGATGAAACAAAAATTTCAATGCTTTCTTACCACTCCACCAGCTCCACTGGCCTTAAACTATAATTTAACTTCCAACTTATAGATATAATTACATGTTCCTATTAAGACCGAGGTACCGAACTCATGGACTAATGACCAAACATCTCCCTATTTCCAACTTTACGCTAATTTTCATGCATGGGATGTCTCGCAAAGCGAAATCCAAATAAGGAACCCCCCCCCGATACACTACTACCTAGCACTGTCGGTTATCGAAATCCGTTAGGCCCTCCGTCCATAGCATGTACTCCTTTAATCTGTCTCTTGACAGAAAAGTTACATCTCCTCCTTTAATTACACTTAACAAAGAACATTTCTCCAATTGCACTATCATTCAGTATTGGTGGTAATCACATTCCATAAACCTTGAATACATACAATCAGGATTCTCGAAATCCCATTCCCAATCATATGGGTGTAACTCTCAACTCCCACATCTCTAGAGGATAGATATATCAACGCGCTCTTCCTATCACCAAGTCCTGAGAGATAAACATAATAATGAGTTAAATCTTTTTGCTCAACAGTAAACCCAATACATACTGAATCATAACAACAAAGTCCCTACACACACTGGGATCGAATATCTCGAGCCCACTATCCCCTCTGAAGTCTCTAAAATAGATAATATTAGTTCAAGTCCGACCCTCTCGCAGGTGAGGCCTCTCTTGAACAAAACATGTTGCACTAAGGCAACCACTCCGATAGCCTTGCAATAACTACCAACTATCGTACTAACCATTACTATAAAGTTGTAACCAAGACAATATCATACTCGTGTATCACATAATTGAAATGAGTAATCTCAATAAAAATATAACACTATTAATACACCCCTTCATCCTCCGTGAATAGCACTAAGGATAATCCCGCTATGCTAGGGATAACATCAACATAATAATAATGTTTATAGTTATACGCACTAAACTCGTCTCACATGCTAATATAGCAATGAACAAAATATAGTGACTCGTTCGTGCCATATAAAACACGCCTCATCCTCTGAGGGTAAAACTCAAACTTCTATCTTGCCAATCTCATTGACTGAACAAATGGTCCCCGGACGTAACACGTCTATCCAAACCAAACAAAAAACTACTTTAATCATTGTCCTCTACTAGGCATCCTACTCTTGTCCCTTTACTTACTTCGGGAAAGCATTAACGCATGTGATTTCACTCTCCACAAAATACCTCTACGCATAATCCACTTATCACCTGTCATACTAACTATTTTAGGATTGTCCTTCTCAAACTTTGGTAGGGTCGATTCCTGATGGCTACCCCCGCTGTTCCCTTAACTTTGTTGGCCCTAAGGAACGTGCTACTAGCTTCAATAACCCTTACTGAATTCACCATCGCTTGGTAAGAATTCAGATATCCGAATCATTTAAATGATCCTCTTGATGTGTCTCCCCCTTGTGGTGTTTTACTAACTACTTTTCATCTAGACTCACTCTCCAATAAATCTTTCGATTACTTTAGCTCCCTTCATACGAGCGTTAACATTTTTATGGACAATGCGTGACATTGTCACCATATGGATCGACTGCCCAACAAAATTCTCTTTTAGTGTTGTCAATCTTTCCTCACGAGTTGATTTCCCACTTGAAATCTTCTCTACCATTGGTATCTACTCCCGCTGATGCAAAATTTGCTAAAAGTCTAAATCCATTTACAAATGGACCCCTGTCCGGCCCTTCTGTAATGTGTTCAGCACGACGTTCATATCTTATCCTGAACAACTAATGAAAGAGTGTGCAGTTAAGTTGTACCTAAGGTCCTTTCATTGACACAACTTTTCACTACTAACAGTGGTAGTTGACTGCCACTATTGTAACTTTGCTCCGCTGAGTCAAGAAAATTTTATCCCAAATTTTCACTTCTAGTTAACCCCACTCCACTATATTTCCAAGACCTTGAATATATTACCTTCGTTGGGTAACACACACAATTTCCGCATGTCTAGAATTTTTGCTGATGACTCTCCTCAATTTTACCTTTTGACCCTTTCCAGAGCACACCATGTTGGGTGGGTCAAATTTGTCCTCACTTGCGACTGTAGCAGCACTTGGAATTTGTAGGCTGCATCCTAGCTGTATTTACAGTCCTGACCTCTTGTTCCCTAATAGGGGTGACTTCGACTACGGTCGTCATCCTAGAATATACTTTACAACCCCAACTGAGTCGTGCCTCCTGATGTCCGCCTAACGACCCTCATCTAACATCCTTCATTGCTCGGCACATGCACACATCCAAACGCAAATAGAATTCACTAATATACATACGTTATAGCAGGAGAACGGAATCTCACCATAGAAATCAACAATCCTAAACTTAGGGCTCTATATCAAACAAAGCAATGCTGAAAGCATAATAAGCCGCACAGATCCTAAAGGACACTAGAACCTGATGCTCTGATACCACCTGGGACACCCCGCCTAATTAAATACCGGGTGATCAGTCCTTTATTAAATTAAAATCAAGGTGAACGGTTGGCTCATTCTGTAATACCCCGTATTTTTCGTGATTTATTTTTGGGATTTATTAAATTAAATGTGAATTAATTGGAAATTAATTCGGATAAAATACTAACGAGATGTGAGTTGGTATTTGAATATGTTGGAATCTGAGGGTCCCCGAATTTTAAAAAAAAAACTTCTTTGCAATTAAAATCAAACTTGTAATTTCCTTTTAAAAATATGCGGAAGCGTAAACGTTGAATGATGTGATGGTTCAACTCAAATACTAAAATTCCAATTTTAACATAAAGAAAAATAAAGTGAGAATTAACTTAAACAAACTAAGTAATTAATTTACACTTTAAACAGTTAAGTACAATTAAATCCAAGTCCTAGAATTTGCCTAAATTATGATTGTTCATATTTCCAAGATAGGCCAAACCAAATTATTGCAAGTGACTTGAATTACACAATTTTACCCAATATTAAATTAAAGTCCAATTTTAATATAGTGTGAGAATTAAACCGAATTTTATCTTGAATTAAACCTAAAGCATGCGTTCTAAATTTTGAGCAAGATAAAATAAACACTGTCACACTACGCCGCGATGTACGAGGAAAAACCCAAGACGGGAAAAAAACCTCGGACGTCCCTAGCCACAAGTCCACTAGATACGGAATTACAAATTACAAGACAAAAGACTTACATCCTCGACTCGAACCCTCTCAAGCCTTGTTGCTCCTTCTTGTAAACACCTCTTCCTAGCGGACAACCTTGGAACTCCACCGCGGTCTCAGAATCCACCGATAGGACTTTAAACGGTCACCGTCACCCGAACATGGAGCCTTTCTCCAAACTGGTAGAAATGAAACGAACTTCTCTTCAATTCGGTGTAGAGAAAAACCGGTGCCAAAAAAACCTCCAAGAAATTGATATTTATGTAGGAGAACTTGGATAAACAATTAATTGGGTGTAAACACTAGAGTGGTATAAGAATTTTCTTTGAAAAACAACACTCAAAACTTAAACTTTTTCCCTAAATGAATTAGCTCTCAAACTCTCTCTATGAGATGGATATGGAATGAAAAAGTTGATTAGAAAAATGTGTTTCCCGCACATATTAAGTCTAGAAAAAGTTGGTTAAAAAACAAGTGGGGAACTTGGGTGAAAACTGCCAAAAAACTGCTCAAAACTGTTCCCGCCTGGCATCTCGTTCGAACGAACTTGACTCTCGTTCGAACGAGACTTCTAAAGAGCGACCAGCCTGGGCTCGTTAGAACCTCGTTAGATACCTCGTTAGAATGAGAAAATTCGTTCGAACGACATATCGAACGACTGACCAGTTTAGGGTCGTTGGCAAAACTCGTTCGAACGAAACCTGGTTCGAACGAAAAAACTCGTTCGAACGACATTTCTAACGAACGACCAGAATGTTTGTAAAATTCGATTTTGGCCCAGAAACTTTTATAAACTTATTTTATTAAACCTAACACCCAATAAACGTTGTTCCAAGCTCCTATATAAATATAATTGCATTCATACCTTGGGAGCATGGAACCATAGCTGATGACGTAGAAACGAGGCACGCAAACCGGCATTTTGATGAAGCTTTAAATTCTTTGCCGCTACGTCTTCAACAAACACTTCATAGGCTTGAGAGTATTACAATAAACACTATCCTATGAATAAATGTTTTTGTCCGGAATTGAGCCAAAACAAAACATGGACTCAATTGGAAATTTGTGTCCTTACAAATCTCCCCCTTTGGCTATTCCGGGACAAAAAAATAAAAAGCAAAAATCCTAAAGGGCCGTCAAGCTCACTAGACTCAAAACATAACCCGCCCAATCTTGACTCAACCCAAGGATTAAACACTTTGCCTTTTAAAGATGAAGCTTTAGTAGAATACCTGCACACTTAAGCAAACTCATCAAATGCATAGGGAATATCAAAATATTAAATGCAATTAAATAATTACTCCCCCTAAAATAATTCTCCCCTTTATCACACAAATGACATTTACTTAGAAAGACGTCTCCCCCTAAGATAAATCTCCCCAAAACTAAGATGCGATAATAATAGGATTAGATACCATTTCTCCCCCTATCATCATTCTCCCCCTTTTTGTTCAGGAATAGGCAAAGAATAAAGAACTAATAAACAGCATGTTGAAGCATGAAGTGATAAGACATGAAAGCATATGGGCAATAAAAGCAAGGCAAAGATAAACAAATATCATATATATATATGAACTAGAAATATACCAATGAAGCACTTGCATATATATATAGATATAAACACGCATATAACACAAAATACAATAAGTTTGCACACTCGAATGGTAAAAATGTGTCATATGGAAACGGAAGTGTAGGGGTGTGAACTAGCAACAATTAAAAGTAGACCCAAACACTTAATAAACGTTCACGGAGTTCTCATTTGATTGCAAACTTCATCACATTTAAATATAACCTCATGTGACAATATAGATTGAACTCAATGAACAAACATACACAATGCATACAAGCCTAGTAGGATGATGATTCTACAAACCAAATAGAGTCATGACATTAAAGACAACTAGGATATACGGACATTGTGCAAACCATTGATATACCATCCAATTCTCCCTCAATGAGCATATATATTCTTTTGTTTTTGAATCAATATATCAAACAAACATAGGCCTTGGAAATTGCTTTCTTTTTAATGCCAAATATTCTGTTTTTAGGCCTTTAGATCACGTATTTCTTTTAGATCCAATCAACGGTGGCTTACTATCGCAAAGGATTTAATTCATCCTTTCGGAGCCCTTCCCCGTGCATATATTAATTTATCATGTTTTCATTTTTCACACAAATCTCACATGCAACGGATTTTGTCATGCACTAGTCCTCCTAGGTCATAGATATGTAGATGACTAGATTGGTAGGAGAACACCTCAAAAAGCTCAAATATAACATGTGACATTAAGATTTCAAAAGAGCTCGTGCATGTGTGAAAAGAGGCATATAAAAATAGAATCCATTTAATTAATACAAAATCCAACTACTCCGTAGAAAGTATGGTAAAGAACATTTTAAGGATTGAAAATCTAAACCAAAAGTTCTAGCCACGTGGGAGCGTTAAAGAAGGGATTCAAACACAAGTATATGCCACATAAAGTGTGTCAAACAAAAATACACACAAAACAAAATCTTTTTGAGTTTTTAACATTTTTTAACCAAAAATAAAGATATAGACTCAAAAGACTAAACAAAAATCATTTGTATTTTTCATTAAGCTTAAATGAAATAATAAAACACAAATGATAAACAAAAATATTTTTATATTTTTAATTAATTCAAACACAAAATATAATACAAAAAGATAAATAAGTCATAATTTCTAGCATGTGATATGAAATACGGCAATGACTAGAAAATGACTAAACAAGCTTACATTTAGCATGTGAATATAGCATGAAGTACAAACGCTAAAGTATGCAAACACTAACACATTCATCCTTTAGATTTTGCAAGGGAGGAAGCATGTGAAAGTAAATGAGAATCAACAACCTTATTTTGTATGGCAACCAAGTCGGATTTCCTAACCCAAATTAATGAGGAATGACTATCTTGGGGTGTAGGAACGTTAACTATCGTGGTTACTTTACTATGGGGTTTTCTAGGAAGTCGTTTAAGATCTAAACAAAATTTCCTAAGATGACCTTGTCGACCACAATGTGTACAAGTGAGAACATGTCGAAACGATTTTCTTAAGGAGTGATCTTTAAAATTATTCCTAGTTGATTCTCCTAAAACATTGGTTTGGGCATTATGAGTAAATTCATTACAAGGATTGAAGCCTAAACCACAAGTGTCATTTTTAATTTGGACCGTTCCTAACATTTTATCTAGTTTTTATGAACGACATTCCAAATCAAATTTGACATTACTAGAATCTTTTAATTTATTTTCCAATTCTAAAATGTTAGATTCTAGTAAAAAATTACGCTCTTCAAAAGCAAGAAGCTCCTTTTTCAAGGATTCCATTAAACTCCTAAGGCTATTTCTTTCGCCTTCTACGTATTCTAGCTTCACACGAAGAGTCCTCTCACGTGTCCTAAGGCACTATCATCAACGACCTTGACACTCTTTCTTAAACATGCTTCTAACTTCAAATTAGTTATTTTCAAATTAATAGATTCTTTATATAATTCATGAAAAGCATTTTGAAGTTCACTCACATCAACCTCTTCTTCATTTTGACTCTCTCTTTCTTCTCCACTCTCACTATCTTTAAAAACAAGGGAATCATGAACAATGACCTTGGAAGTGGCATGTGCTATCGTGTCATCAATCGATGAGTTCTCATTATCACTCACATGACTAGCCATAAAAGCCACAAAATTTTTCTTAGTGGGAGAATCGGGCTTTTCTTCCTTATCACTATCACTAAGGGTTGCATTATATGCAGTGGGTCGTTTACCCTCTTTTCTTAGTTTAGTGGGGCACTCATAAGCTCGATGGCCATAACCTTCACAACCAAAACACTTATTAGACTCGTCCCTATCAACATTTTCATTACTAGACTTAGGTATCTTTTCGGCTTTAGAAATCTTCTCTCTTTTATCATGTTTAGAAGATTCAAATTTCTTAAAATCATTTTTAAATTTATCTTTGTTGAATTTAAGAAATTTTCTAAATTTACGAGCAAATAAAGCCATATCTTCCGAGTCACTATCACTCTCGCTCTCTACTACTTGTTTAACCTCTTTTCGGGCTTTTAAAGCAATGCCCTTTTCGATTTTCTTTTCATTTTTAGAGGGAAACATATCCAGTTCATAGGTTTGTAAATCACCTACAAGCTCTTCTAATTTCGTAGAGGCTAAAGTGGGTAAAGAATTTAAAACGGTCACCTTTGGAATAAATCTATCGGGTGGGGACCTTAAGATTTTCTTTACTACACGGTCGTTAGGTATTTTCTCTCCCAAGTTAAAAGATGAATTAACAATATCTGAAAGTCTAGCATAAAATTTATCAAAAGTTTCTTTTTCATCCATTTTGATAGTTTCAAATTGAGTGGTGAGGTTTTGGAGTTTAGAAGCTTTAACGACATTCGTTCCTTCATGAGTTAATTGTAAAATATCCCAAGCTTCTTTAGCGGTCTCACACGTCATAATGCGTCGGAATTCATCTGGTGTGACAGCGCTAAATAAAGCATTTAAACCACGAGAATTAAAATTTGCTAGCTTAAACTCATTTTCAGTCCATCTATCGACGGGTTTGGGAACATGTTCATTTTCAATTAAATGTGTTGGTGGGGTCCAACCGTTAACAACAGACATCCAAACACGTTCATCGATAGATTTAAGTGTCGATTTCATTCTCGCTTTCCAATACGCGTAGTTTGAACCATCAAAAATAGGAAATTTTGAAAATGGGGAAAAATCCATTTTAGCCAAAAATTAAAGGATCTTAACGAAATAATTTATCGTTTTTGGCTCTGATACCACTTGTTGGAATCTGAGGGTCCCCGGATTTAAAAAAAAAAAACTTCTTTGCAATTAAAATCAAACTTGTAATTTCCTTTTAAAAATATGTGGAAGCGTAAACGTTGAATGATGTGATGGTTCAACTCAAATACTAAAATTCCAATTTTAACATAAACAAAAATAAAGTGAGAATTAACTTAAACAAACTAAGTAATTAATTTACACTTTAAACAGTTAGGTCCAATTAAATCCAAGTCCTAGATTTTACCTAAATTATGATTGTTCATATTTCCAAGATAGGCCAAACCAAATTATTGCAAGTGACTTGAATTACACAATTTTACCCAATATTAAATTAAATTCCAATTTTAATATAGTGTGAGAATTAAACCGAATTTTATCTTGAATTAAACCTAAAGCATGCGTTCTAAATTTTGAGCAAGATAAAATAAACACTGTCACACTACGCCGCGATGTACGAGGAAAAACCCAAGACGGAAAAAAAACCTCGGACGGCCCTAGCCACAAGTCCACTAGATACGGAATTACAAATTACAAGACAAAAGACTTACATCCTCGACTCGAACCCTCGCAAGCCTTGTTGCTCATTCTTGTAAAAATCTCTTCCAAGCGGACAACCTTGGAACTCCACCGCGGTCTCGGAATCCACCGATAGGACTTTAAACGGTCACCGTCACCCGAACATGGAGCCTTTCTCCAAACTGGTAGAAATGAAACGAACTTCTCTTCAATTCGGTGTAGAGAAAAACCGGTGCCAAAAAAACCTCCAAGCAATTGATATTTATGTAGGAGAACTTGGATAAATAATTAATTGGTTGTAAACACTAGAGTGGTATAAGAATTTTCTTTGAAAAACAACACTCAAAACTTGAACTTTTTCCCTAAATGAATTAGCTCTCAAACTCTCTCTATGAGATGGATATGGAATGAAAAAATTGATTAGAAAAATGTGTTTCCCGCACATATTAAGTCTGGAAAAAGTTGGTTAAAAAACAAGTGGGGAACATGGGTGAAAACTGCCAAAAAACTGCTCAAAACTGTTCCCGCCTGGCATCTCGTTCGAACGAACTTGACTCTCGTTCGAACGAGACTTCTAACTAGCGACCAGCCTGGGCTCGTTAGAACCTCGTTAGATACCTCGTTTGAATGAGAAAATTCGTTCGAACGACATATCGAACGACTGGCCAGTTTAGGGTCGTTGGCAAAACTCGTTCGAACGAAACCTGGTTCGAACGAAAAAACTCGTTCGAACGACATTTCTAACGAACGACCAGAATGTTTGTAAAATTCGATTTTGGACCAGAAACTTTATAAACTTATTTTATTAAACCTAACACCCAATAAACGTTGTTCCAAGCTCCTATATAAATATAATTGCATTCATACCTTGGGAGCATGGAACCATAGTTGATGACGTAGAAACGAGGAATGCAAACCGGCATTTTGATGAAGCTTTAAATTCTTTGCCGCTACGTCTTCAACAAACACTTCATAGGCTTGAGAGTATTACAATAAACACTATCCTATGAATAAATGTTTTTGTCCGGAATTGAGCCAAAACTATACATGGACTCAATTGGAAATTTGTGTCCTTACAGAATATGATGTATATATATGGTTATTGAATTATGAAACTTGTCGTGAGATTGAAATACGGCAATTTAGAAATTTTGTTGAGACGCGTGTGACAGTCGCGTCAGGAATATAATTATATTAATTAAAAAGTGAATTTTATTTTTGTCACCCGTATGGTCATTTTGAGTGTGCCAATGCGTCCGGAAGGGTCGAAATAGTCGGAAAACACTAGCCGGGGGTTAAGTTTGGGTCCCGGGGCATTATTGGGCCATACCGGTAACTTAGAAGGGCATTTTGGTAATTTCAGAAATTGGGTAATTAAAACCCACGAAAATTAGAAATAAAAATCTGACTAATTCTTTATCCACTAAACCCACTAACTACACTAAGGGACGTATTGGGCTACGGTAGAAGTTAAGAAATAGTTCCAACTTTCCAAAAACCAACCCCACCTCCATTAACACCTTGAGAAGAAAAGCTTGTTGAGAGAGAGAGAAGGAATTCTGCAGAGGGAGAGAGAGAACACTTCAGAAATTCGTCATCAAAATCAGAGATACTTATAAGGCAACTGATTTAATTCCAATTAATTTCAGAGAATGCTTCTTCCATGTGTAGGAATTGATAGAAATCTAATTGTTCTTGGGAGTTTGATAAAAACCCAGAAATTGGAATTTGAAACTTGTATTGTGGTGAGGATTTGCATGTAGAACTATATGTAGGTGAATAATCTGATGTTAATACATTTTGGATGAAACAAAAACGGATTTATGTAGACTCTTGGATGATTTATAAATTTTAAAGTTCATGTTCTTGAAATTGGGGATATATGTATGGATTTGATATTTTAATGAGATTTATAATGATTTAATCCCCACAAAAACGTTAGTAGATGACCTATGTATGTTTAGTAACAATTAGGAGCCTTGAACTATGGTTGGACTAATGTTTAGATGAGATTAGAAGTGAAGAAATGGTGGAAAAACAAAATAAGGATTTCTGGGCTCGAATCTGGTCGCTCGTTAGAAGACCTGCCCAGGTCGTTCGAACGAACTCGTTCGAATGAGCTTCTAACGAGTTAACCTTTGACTTCTAACGAGGATGAAGTTTGTTCGATAATCTCGTTCGAACGAGATCTCGTTAGATAGCCCAGTTCGTTCGAACGAACTCTCGTTCGAACAGCCTCGTTCGAACGAGACTTCGAACGAGTTGACAGTTTAGGCTTTTTAGCCTGTTTTGATCCTGAGTGTCCCGTAACCTTGTTTATATGTAGAGATAACACTTCCTTGATGATAGAGTGATATGTTTGGGATAGTTGGATTATAATGAGGAGTAAAACTAGATGTGTAGTTTGAACCTAAAGGAAATGGCGGATTAGGACGGGAGTGCCTAGTACGATGCGAGAACTATTAACGAGCAAATTATTATATTAACCGGGAACATATAAATGGTGTAGTATTATTTGTCAGTACGAGAAGAGATATGTACCAATATATATTACGGTGATTACTAAGAAGTGTGCATACTTAGTATATGTATATGACTTTATGTGTATGACATACCTACCATACTTGCTATCACGGGAGGTTTACGTTCGCTTAGGGCCTTCTTATCCTTGTGTTGCCCGGATTTAGATTCGTTACCTTGATGAACATAGGTCAGATAAGGACTTATTGGGATGTTAATAAGTCTGCTGATCGTGGGAGCGTAGGTATGTGCGTGACCCATGTGATGTGACTGTGTTCGCCTCTATTATTTGTGATGTTGTTATCTGAGAACGATTCCTGAGAGATTCGGAATGCGTGATCCTTATGTACGTGATGTACTGGGATGGATAGCTGAGTATGTGTGCACCACAGCTTAGACTCGGGGTGCTTGTATTGTATATTTATGACGTGATTAATATACACTTAATTAATGGGAACTTTCATGTGGATATTGAGAATACATATATTTATGGTAATGTTTTGTGAAAATAAAACGGGTTAACTGATAGTGAATGTTATTGCTTAATTGAGAATCCGAGTTTAAGTAAAGCCCTCTATTTTATTGATAACGCTAGAATGTAATATGGGAATCGAGTAGTAAGGGGTAGAACTTATTACGGTGGGTTAGTTATGGATGTCATTTTAGATGGGTATGGTACGTTAGGAGTGCACATGTAGTCGAGAGGTGAGAATTTCATGTGAGCGCACGTCCTAACATGTATTTTGCCTTTAATGTTTTAATGATATTAAAACACTTGCTGTTTTTAAAATGATTTCCACTTTCGGGCTCTGACCCATTTGCTTTCAAACCTATTTTTGTAAAAACCATTTTAGGTGCCCAGCCACAAGGACACCATGCTTAGGATTCTCATTCAGGTGACGAGCTGTAGCTGTTTGGGGAAGTTACAGGACCTTTCTAGTAGACGCTTCATCTACTTTGATTCTATATTCAGCATATTATCAGTTGTAGGGCATGTCGCCCATTTCTTTTAGGCATTTCATTTATTTCAGTATTCAGACTTTTGGCATGTAATTATTCAGGATTCAGACTTGTCGTACTATTTTCATTTGTGGGATTGTTGTGAGGAGTTTTCCTCTGGACTTATTATTAGTTGTTGGTTATTCATTACTTCATTATGGTGAATGGTTGTTATTCTTTCATTATTCTTTTACTGCATGTTGATCAGACTTAACTTGAAATTTGGCAATTACTTTTTAAATACTAGGTGGTTAGTAATTATTAAAATGTTTTCGACAGTGATGCTATTAACTGAACCAACTTGGCATTTTGAATTAATTTAATAAAGGAGTAGCTACCCGGTATTTAATTAAACGAGGTGTCACAGGTGGTATTAGAGCATCAGGTTCTAGTGTCCTTTAGGATCTGTACGGCTTATTATGTTTTCCGTTGAGCTTTCTTTGATGTAGAGCCCTATATTTTAGGACTGTCGTATTCTTTTGTATATGCTATGTTCTTCAGCTATTTTGAGTTTATAACTGCGAACTTATAAACTTTATTCTTGTTTCAGAATGCCTCCACGACATGCACAACAGGTTCCCAGGGATGCGACGCCAGAACCACAGCCCGCGCCAGTTCAGGGCACGATGAATGTCGTCGAGGTTGCAGCCATTGTGGCCCAGGCGGTAAATGCCGCACTAGCAGTTGTACAGCAGGCACCACCCCAGGCGCCAGTTGCCGCGCCAGTTCTGCCACATGCATTCCCGTCTGCCTGGGAACGTGTACGTGATGCTTTTCAGAAAGCACATCCACCGGAGTTTGCTGGTAGCTCTGATGTTGTTATTTCGAGTCAATGGAGAAAGGATATACAGAGGCACTTGAGGATGTATGAGTGCACTGACATTCAGAGGCAGGTACTAGATACTTTTAAGCTAGTGGGATCTGCACTATAGTGGTGGGAGTCTATTACCACTGTGGAGGAGAGAGATACTCTCACGATTCAGGAGTTCTGGGTGCGGTTCGACCGCAAGTACTTTCCGTCTACTGTTCACACGGAAATGAGGAGGAAGTTGATGAACCTTCGATAGGAGGGTAAGACTGTGGCCGAGTATGAGGCCAAATTCACCAATTTGCTTAATATTGTCCCAGATGAGATACCTACAGAGGAGAAGAAGATACATAAATTCACAGACAGGTTGACATGGAGGATTCGTCAGCACTTGTTAGGGAACCTCTCGTTAGCCACTTATTCTGATGTGGTTAACGCTGCATTGCTCCATTGCCAGGATCATCGCTTTCACATGGCAGAGGGCAAGAGATCGGGAGAGTCCAGCCATCAGGGCAGAACTGGAGGGAATGGTGCCAGTGGGGAACAATCTGTTCAGGGGCAGAGACAGGGTGATCAGGGTACCCAGCGGGGGGATCACAAGAGGTTCAGGTCAGGATATTTCAGACACGGACAGGGAGGTTTCCGGCAGGGCCATCAGGGTCAGAACGGCCATCAGGGCCAGCAGGGTCAGAATGGCCAACATCAGCAGTTTCAGCAGGACCAGTGGAGGAACGATAACGGCCACCAGGGTCGGGGGCATCAGGGACAGAGAGGGGGGAACTTATCGGGGAAGTGCTACATTTGTGGCAAGACTGGCCATAAATGCCAGGACTGTCCTGATAGGGGCCAGGCCCCGCAGCAGCAGCAGGGTGCTCGACATGAGCCACAGAGGCCATTTTTTCCACCTGCTCTCCCAGCTCCAGCCCAGGTGCCAGCTCTTCCAGCCATTCCAGCAGTTCCTGTGCAGCAGGGACAGTTACAGTATGGACGTGTCTATAACGTCCACCAGGCAGCAGCTCCGCAGGCACCACCTGCGATTGAGGGTATGTTTCCTATCCATGGTACTATGGGTCGGGTTTTGTTTGATACGGGGGCAACGCATTATTTTATAGCTACACATTTTGTGAAAGCCTTAGGGTTGTTAGCTACGACAGAGAGCACAGTGACGTGTGTAGACTCACCATTGGGGAGTGGGTCACTTATTTTCTTTATATTTTGGGGAGTGGGAGTAGAGATTGGGGGTTTGGTATTACCTGCAGACATGCTGGTATTAGATATGCATGTGCACGATGTGATTATCGGTATGGATTGGCTCGCAGACTATAGAGCCATGATTGATTGCTTCGGTGGGAGCATTGTTTTTGCCATTCCGGGGCAAGAGATGTTTGTAGTGGCGATGCCTCGCCCAGAGGGAGGCTCGACCGCTCATTTATATTACATAGAGGAGGATACCTCTAAGGAGGTTGTGATTCCTTTGGATTCAATCCAAGTTGTCAGGGAGTATTCCGATGTGTTTCAGGAGATACCAGGCCTACCCCCCAGTCGAGAGATAGACTTTGTCATAAACTTGTTGCCAGATACGAGACCTATAGCACGCGCACCGTACCGTATGGCTCCAGCTGAGATGAGGGAGTTACGGGATCAGATTGAGCAGTTATTGGGTCAGGGTTTTATTCGGAGGAGTACTTCGCCGTGGGGTGCCCCTGTGTTGTTTGTGAAGAAGAGAGATGGTTCACTGAGATTGTGTGTGGACTACCGGGAGTTGAATAAGGTCACGATACGGAATAAGTATCCGTTGCCTCGAATCGATGATTATTCGACCAGTTGAGAGGAGCTTCTTTCTTCTCAAAGATTGATTTGCGGTCAGGATACCATCAATTGCGTATCAGGGAGGAGGACGTCTCGAAGATTGCATTCTTAACGAGATATGGTTCTTATGAGTTTCGAGTTATGCCTTTTGGTTTGACCAATGCTCCAGTCGTGTTTATGGATTTGATGAATAGGGTGTTCAGAGATTTCCTATATCAGTTTGTCATTGTATTCATTGATGAGATTCTGGTTTACTCTCAGACAGAGGAGGAGCACGCTGAACATTTGAGGCAAGTTTTGCAGACACTGCATCAGAATGAGTTATATGCAAAGTATGAGAAGTGCGGATTTTGGCTGAAGGAGGTCCAATTTTTGGGACACATTATTTCCGACCGGGGGATATCCGTTGATCCGGGGAAGGTATCCGCGGTGAGGGAGTGGGAACAGCCCACGACACCGACAGAGATCCGTAGTTTCTTGGGTTTAGCAGGATACTACAGGAGGTTCATTCAGGGATTTTTGAAGATAGCGAGTCCTTTGACACATCTGACTTGTAAGGATGTGCCATTCATCTGGAGTGATGCCTGTCAGTTGGCATTTGACGAATTGAAGGATAAGTTGACCTCAGCACCTGTGTTAACATTGCCGAGACCGGGAGTTGAGTATCTAGTCTACACCGATATGTCCTTACAAGGACTTGGAGGTGTATTGCAGCAGGAGAGTCAGGCCATAGCTTATGCTTCCCGTAAGCTTAAGCCTCACGAGAAGAATTACCCCACTCATGACTTAGAGTTGGCGGCAGTTGTATTTTCCCTACGTATTTGGAGACATTACCTGTTGGGGGAGAAGTTTTGATTATTCACAGACCACAAATCCCTACAGTACCTATTCACGCAGAAGGAGTTGAATATGCAGCAGCGAAGGTGGCTTGAGTTTATAAAGGACTATCAGTTTGATATTCAGTATCACCCGGGGAAGGCTAATGTGGTAGCAGACGCGTTGAGCCGTAGGCCAGCAGATGAGGTAGCAGGGGTGTGGAAGGCCAAGTGGAAGGAATTGGGACACCAGGATGCAGTGGCCCGATCGTTCATGTCTGTGATGACCGTTACACCTCAGATTGTCATGAAGGTAGTAAAGGCACAGGCAAATGACTCGTTCTGTCAGGAGCAGATAGTTCGATTATTAGCAGAGGGAGATGATTCCTATATCGTTAGCTCAGATGGGGGATTACGCTTCAATGGGAGATTGGTAGTTCCGGAAGGAGAGGAATTACGGCATGAGGTGATGGCAGAGTCGCACGGCTCACGGTTCGCGGTACATCCCGGAGGGGACAAAATGTATCAATACATGAGACGACAGTATTGGTGGGAAAATATGAAGAGAGATATTGCCGAGTTTGTTTCTAGATGCGCCACGTGTCAGCTGGTAAAAGTGGACCATCAGAGACCGACAGGACTTCTACAGCCGTTGGAGGTTCCGATGTGGATGTGGGAGAGCATATCCATGGATTTTATCACGGGATTGCCTACGTCACAGAGAGGACACGACTCCATTTGGGTGATTGTGGAAAGGTTATCCAAGGTTGCTCATTTTCTGCCCGTAAGGACAGACTACACTACGGGACAGTATGCCCAGCTCTTCATTGCAGAGATAGTGAGACTTCACGGTGTGCCCCTGAATATCGTGTCTGACAGAGACAAGATATTTGTTTCACGATTTTGGGAGAGTTTTCAGGAGGCTATGGGCACGGAATTGTGGTTGAGTACGGCATATCACCCGCAGACCGATGGGCAGACCGAGCGTACAAATCAAATGTTGGAGGACATGCTACGTATGTGCATCATTGACTTCGGGGGTGGATGGGAACAGTATCCTCCGCTGGTGGAGTTTGCTTACAACAACTCCTACCAGTTCACCATTGGCATGGCTCCATTTGAGGCGTTGTACGGTAGACCTTTTCGTTCCCCAGCATGTTGGTTGGAGGTGGGGGACAACAAACTACTTGGGCCGGAAGTGATTCAGGATACTTCGGCAAGGATAGAATTGATTAGGAGTCGCATTCGGGTAGCTTAGGATCGGCAGAAGAGCTATGCGGACGCGAAGAGATCCTTCAGGGAATTTGAAGTGGGGGAACAGGTTTTGCTCAGAATATCTCCTATGAAGGGAATTATGCATTTTGGGAAGAAAGGGAAGTTGGCACCGAGATATGTGGGACCATTTCCTATTATTGAGCGGATTGGACCGGTTGCATATAGGCTTGGGTTACCGGAGCATTTGCATCGGATTCACGATGTGTTTCATATTTCCTCGCTAAGGAAATATCTTAGAGACGATTTGGCTCATTCTCATATTGCTTTGGAGGACATCGATCTCCAGCCTGATAGCTCCTACGAGGAGGGGCCGATTGCTATTTTGGACCGAAGTGAGCGAAAACTGCGGTCAAAGATAGTTCCGTTGGTACGTGTTCAGTGGCGACATCATAATGTCGAGGAGTCCACCTGGGAGCGCGAGGATGAGATGCGCGAACGTTATCAGAGTTATTCTTACCAGGTACTTCCTAGTTCCGAATTTCGGGACGAAATTCAGTTATTAGGGGGGAAGTATGTAATACCCCGTATTTTTCGTGATTTATTTTTGGGATTTATTAAATTAAATGTGAATTAATTGGAAATTAATCCGGATTAAATACTAACGAGATGTGAGTTGGTATTTGAATATGATGTATATATATGACTATATATATGGTTATTGAATTATGAAACTTGTCGTGAGATTGGAATACGGCAATTTAGAAATTTTATTGAGACGCGTGTGACAGTCGCGTCAGGAATATAATTATATTAATTAAAAAGTGAATTTTATTTTTATCACCCGTATGGTCATTTTGAGTGCGCCAACGCGTCCGGAAGGGTCGAAATAGTCAGAAAACACTAGCCGGGGGTTAAGTTTGGGTCCCGGGGCATTATTGGGCCATACCGGTAACTTAGAAGGGCATTTTGGTAATTTCGGAAATTGGGTAATTAAAACCCACGAAAATTAGAAATAAAAATCTGACTTATTCTTTATCCACTAAACCCACTAACTACACTAAGGGACTTATTGGGCTACGGGAGAAGTTAAGAAATAGTTCCAACTTTCCAAAAACCAACCCCACCTCCATTAACACCTTGAGAAGAAAAGCTTGTTGAGAGAGAGAGAAGGAATTCTGCAGAGGGAGAGAGAGAACACTTCAGAAATTCGTCATCAAAATCAGAGATACTTATAAGGTAACTGGTTTAATTCCTATTAATTTTAGAGAATGCTTCTTCCATGTGTAGGAATTGATAGAAATCTAATTGTTCTTGGGAGTTTGATAAAAACCCTGAAATTGGAATTTGAAACTTGTATTGTGATGAGGATTTGCATGTAGAACTATATGTAGGTGAATAATCTGATGTTAATACATTTTGGATGAAACAAAAACGGATTTGTTTAGACTCTTGGATGATTTATAAATTTTAAAGTTCATGTTCTTGAAATTGGGGATATATGTATGGATTTGATATTTGGATGAGATTTATAATGATTTAATCCCCACAAAAACGTTAGTAGGTGACCTATGTATGTTTAGTAACAATTAGGAGCCTTGAACTATGGTTGGACTAATGTTTAGATGAGATTAGAAGTGAAGAAATGATGGAAAAACGAAATAAGGATTTCTGGGCTCGAATCTGGTCGCTCATTAGAAGACCTGCCCAGGTCGTTCGAACGAACTCGTTCGAACGAGCTTCTAACGAGTTGACCTTTAAATTTTAATGAGGATGAAGTTCATTCAATAATCTCGTTCGAACGAGATCTCGTTAGATATCCCAGTTCGTTCGAACGAACTCTCGTTCGAACAGCCTCGTTCGAACGAGACTTCGAACGAGTTGACAGTTTAGGATTTTTAGCCTATTTTGATCCCGAGTGTCCTGTAACCTTGTTTATATGTAGAGATAACACTTCCTTGATGAAAGAGTGATATGTTTGGGATAGTTGGATTATAATGAGGAGTAAAACTAGATGTGTAGTTTGAACCTAAAGGAAATGGCGGATTAGGACGGGAGTGCCTAGTACAATGCGAGAACTATTGACGACCAAATTATTATATTAACCGGGAACATATAAATGGTGTAGTATTATATGTCAGTACGAGAAGAGATATGTACCAATATATATTACGGTGATTACTAAGAAGTGTGCATACTTAGTATATGTAAATGACTTTATGTGTATGACATACCTACCATACTTGCTATCACGGGAGGTTTACGTTCGCTTAGGGCCTTCTTATCCTTGTGTTGCTCGGATTTAGATTGGTTACCTTGATGAACATATGTCAGAGAAGGACTTATTGGGATGTTAATAAGTCTGCTGATCGTAGGAGCGTAGGTATGTGCGTGACCCATGTGATGTGACTGTGTTCGCCTCTATTATTTGTGATGTTGTTATCTAAGAATGATTCCTGAGAGATTCGAAATGCGTGATCCTTATGTACGTGATGTACCGAGATGGATAGCAGAGTATGTGTGCACCACATCTTAGACTCGGGGTGCTTGTATTGTATATTTATGACGTGATTAATATACACTTAATTAATGGGGACTTTCATGCGGATATTGCGAATACATATATTTATGGTAATGTTTTGTGAAAATAAAACGGGTTAACTGATAGTGAATGTTATTTCTTAATTGAGAATCTGAGTTTAAGTAAAGCCCTCTATTTTATTGATAACTCTAGAATGTAATATGGGAATCGAGTAGTAAGGGGTAGAACTTATTACGGTGGGTTAGTTATGGATGTCATTTTAGATGGGTATGGTACGTTAGGAGTGCACATGTAGTCGAGAGGTGAGAATTTCATGTGAGCGCACGTCCTAACATGTATTTTGCATTTAATGTTTTAATGACATTAAAACACTTGCTGTTTTTAAAATGATTTCCACTTTCGGGCTCTGACCCATTTGCTTTCAAACCTATTTTTGTAAAAACCATTTTAGGTGCCCAGCCACAAGGACACCATGCTTAGGATTCTCATTCAGGTGAGGAGCTGTAGCTGTTTGTGGAAGTTACAGGACCTTGCTAGTAGACGCTTCATCTACTTTGATTCTATATTCATCATATTATCAGTTGTAGGGCATGTCGCCCATTTCTTTTAGGCATTTCATTTATTTCAGTATTCAGACTTTTGGCATGTAATTATTCAGGATTCAGACTTGTCGTACTATTTTCATTTGTGGGATTGTTGTGAGGAGTTTTCCTCTGGTCTTATTATTAGTTGTTGGTTATTCATTACTTCATTATGGTGAATGGTTGTTCTTCTTTCATTATTCTTAACTGCATGTTGACCAGACTTAACTTAAAATTTGGCACTTACTTTTTAAATACTAGGTGGTTAGTAATTATTAAAATGTTTTCGACAGTGATGCTATTAACTGAACCAACTTGGCATTTTGAATTAATTTAATAAAGGAGTAGCTACCCGGTATTTAATTAAACGGGGTGTCACATTAGCATCACTGTTGTAAACTAAAATTTTCAATTTAAACACCCTAAATAATTAATCTAAGTGTAAAAAATTTTGAAACCTTATTTGCATTTTATTAAATCCTAATATGAAAACCTTTTTAAATAACCAACAATTAAAGAATTCCGAAATACTAAGGATGGAAATAGCACACAAGAATTAAAACTATCAAGATAAACGAAACCAGTTTAAAACTATAAATGGAACCATCTTGACAATAGTTAACTCCCAAGGAGTACAGAATACTGAAAATACAAATAAATGTAATACCCCGTAATTTTAAATGACTTTTAAAATGGGTTATATTTTAAATTAATGGATTAATTAGATTTTATCATTAATTAATTCATTCGGGTTTATCCAGTCGGTGGATATTAAAATGGATGATTCTGTATATTACTTAAAGATATTTAGGTAATATATGAAATGTAATGTCATTGATATGACTGTATGATATAAATTCGGTAATTTATATTTTTAGTCAGATGCGGTATGGGACGTGTCGAGACTAGTTTATTAAATTAAAAAGGAAATTTATTTTCTATCGATCTAATAGTCATTTCGACTGCGTCGTTGCGTCCGGAAGGTTCGAAATAGTCAGAAAAGTCTATTTTGATGTCAATTTTGAGTCTCAGATCATTTGGGAATGAATAGACAACCCGAAAGGGCATTTTGGTCATTTTTCTAGGGGGGATGAATAGTGATTCGGATTTGGCACTATTATAAGTATTGGTAGATTAAGTGTATGGGATTTATTCATCTCCTCTTCACAAATAAGAGCAGCCATCTTCCTAGAGAGAGTGTAAGAGTGCTTGGGAAAGGAAAAGTCACTTGGGAAGGAGAAGAACAAGAACCAAGGTTCACCACCACCAACCACCACCGGAGTTTGACCGGAGAAGGGACAACCAACTGAGATATACTACACCAAAGGATCAGACCTATAAGAAAGGAAAGTGTTTGATAATGGCAATTTAAGTTTTTATATTGTCCATGTTAGAATAATATGAAAAGAGAAGATTATTATTGTTTGGAAGAAATAATGGAGTATTAAATGGATTTCTGGAAAAACTGAAATGATATAGGAATCTAACTCATGTTTTAGGATGAATATAATCCACGAAATAGTCATGAATCTGTTGAAGAAAGTATGAAAACCATTGATATGATCTTGAAGATGTTATGTTAATAATTTCTGGAAATAAGGAGATAAACATGTTTTTATCCACCCCTTGATGATTCTAGGATGTTTAGAGTACTGGAAATCGTTCATAAATGTTGGCATATCATGTAGTAATAATTATAACTCATTTTGGAGGTTAATATGAAGGTTTGAATGAGTAAAAATGGTGAAACCCGTAGTTGCTGAAATGCAGAAAAACCAGGCTTGGACCTGAGGGATCGATCGATCGACCCCTACCTTCGATCGATCGACCTCCCCAGATTATGTAAAGTTGATTCTTTTTAAATGTTGATTCTTATCCCAAAACTTTTGTGGATCTTTGGTGATTATTATTTGGATATTTTGGGACCTTGAAAATATCAGTAAACCCTTATTAAGATTTGAATAAATTTGATTTGGATTCGAATGATTTAAATGATGAAAATTATATTGAATGGAATTTCGGTTGCTAGATTCATTTGTTAAATTCCAAATGGGGATGGATGAGTATTTAAGATAGGACCAGTAGGGGTGATTGATTATAACACCTAGGTATCCTTAAGTTTACAAGAGGGCTTAATCCTAAGTGAAAGAATATGTGTTTATAAGAGATTTTGAACTATCGATTTTAACCTTAATAAAAAGGAGAACTAAACTCGTAGTAGTTCGGGAGAAATAATGTTATGGACCAGTAGGTAATTAGTGACTTCTTACTGAATATAAGATGAGGAAAATCCTATTTGAATCTTGTGAGATGGGAGTTTAGAACACATTTGGTTGAAAGAGGTTATGAGGTTATCCTGATTGCATAATTTAAATTTTCGGACCTCCTCGATCGACAAAGTTAAGTAGTAGTGTATTGGATGGGTTCCTTGTTTGTATTTCTCTTTGCGAGACGCTTCGCGCATGAACCTTAACGACGTCGGGAGTGGAGAGATGTTATAGGATGCGAGGATAATTAAATTATGAAGTAAAAATATGGTATCTAAATGCTACATATGGGAAATATCTTAGGGTAGTGATAATTACCTTATTGATATTATATTATAGGTATGATAATACCTATTTGATTTATTGATGATTATGTGTATGACATACCTAGCTTACTTGCTATCGGTGGGAGGTTTACGCGTGAGGGAAGTCATATCCTGATGAATCCATGGGATCTTTGATTTGTCGCTCGAGAACATAGGTCTATGAAAGACTTATCGGGGAGTTGATAACTCCGCTGACTGTGGGTACGTAGGTATGTGCGTGACCCATGGATACGAGAACTATGTTCGCCTCCAATTTGTTTGTAGTTTGTGGTTCGTGGAATATTACCGAACCTGTAGTCCCCTATTCAGCGACATGCGATGATGGGACATGATAGCAGAGTAATGCATTTCATCACAGCTGTGACTCGGGGTGCTGTATTATATATGAATATATATATATAATGGATTAAATGATTAAATGGATATTTATTATGGTTAAATCTATCTACGGTGATAATTGTAGATAACGGTGAATAGAGAAAGATAATGGAATTAAGTTACTAAATGTTTATGCTTATAGAATTAAAAAGCTTAACTCATGTTAATGAGAAATGATTCATATTAATGAGTAATGATTCATGTTAATGAGGAACTAATCATAAAGTAGAAATGTAAATGAAACAATGTGACGTATGGTATGGGACATACGGGGATTATGATATGGGAATGGAATTATAATATGGAGACTAGAAAAGAGGAATCATTAACTATGAGGTTAATAGAAAACGTTAAGTGTGCACTCTAGTTGAGAGGTGAGAATAGCAAGTGAGAGTTGGATCTAACATGTACATAATAAATGCTTTATTGCACTTGTTAAATACTTGCTGTTTTAAAAATACTCTACACATTCGGGTTCTGACCCGTTTCCTTGCATATTTTCTCTTCTATTGTATCTCTATATCAGGTGTCCAGCTACAGGGACGCCAACCATAGTTGATTATGACGAGCTATGGAGCTATGGAAGTTTTGCTTAGACGCTTATCATCTTTTGATTCACAGTATTCTTAGTAGGGCATGTCGCCCAAAGGATTCAGTTATCTTTTCTATCGAGGTCAAATTCTATTCTATTCGGGATTTTTAATACATTTAACATTGTTGGGATTATTGTAAAGGATTTATATTATTTGGGAATGTTTATTCCAGTTGCATTTAAATTCTTTTGAGTTATTTATTTAGTGATCTGTGTTGTAGAATAAAATGTGTTGTGTTATTTTTTTTAAATTGAAAAAGGGATTTTGTTAAATTTAAATTTAGAAAGTTTTTAACACCAGCTTAATTGAGTATTGGGTGAGTTGTAAATGTTTTCGACAGTGATGCTAAGAATGAGCCAACTGTATATTCTATTTTAATTTGGTATGGGACTGGCCACCCGGTATTTAATTAGGCGGGGTGTTACAGGTGGTATCAGAGCATCAGGTTCTAGTGTTCTTTAGGATCTGTACGGCTTACTGTGTCTTCAGCTTAGCATTCTTTGATGTAGAGCCCTATGAGTAGGATTATTGCTTTTCTATTTACGCCTACAAAGGTATGATGACTGCTACCGAAGTTGCTGCAATTGTCGCTCAGGCAGTCAATGAGGCTTTAACTGCTGTTCAGCAGGCTCCAGCACCGGCACCGGTTGTGCCACTCGCGCAAGGGCAAGTGTTTCCTACTGCATGGGAACGAGAGAGGGATGCCTTTCAGAAAGCACAGCCACCTGAATTTCAAGGAGGATCAAGATGTTGTGACTGCTAGCCAATGGAAGAAAGATATCAAACGGCACTTGAGAATGATTAAATTCACTGAGGTTCAACGTCAAATACTTACCACATTCAAGCTAGTAGGTGCAGCTTTGCAATGGTGGGAAGCTACGACCACTATGGAGGAGAGGGACATAATGACTATCCAAGACTTTTGGATACGGTTTGATGGGAAGTATTTTCCTTTCGCCATCCAGACAGAGATGAGGCGAAAGCTATTTGATTTGAAACAGGGAGAGAAAACTGTGGCGGAATATGAGGAAGAGTTTACGAGATTAACTAATTTGGTACCAGCTGAAGTACCTACTGAGGAGAGGAGAGTCCTAATGTTCACTGATGTGTTGAACTATAAAATTTGACAACATTTATTGGAAAATCTTTTATTACGTACGTATGGCAGATGAGGGCCATTGGACGGATAGCGGAGATCGTACTTAGGAGGTTATGAAGTATGTTCGAGTATTATGACCGTAGTCGAGGTCACCCCTTTTATGGAAAAAAATTGAGGAGAATCATCAGTAGAGGTTCTTGAAATGCGTGAATTATGTATGTTCCCTAAATATATTGAAAGGCTTGGGTATATAGTGGTGTGTGGTTAACTAGAACTGAAAATTTAGGGTAAAATTTTTTCTTGACTCATCGGAGCAAAGTTATAATATTGGGATTCAACAACCACCACCCGCGAATGAGGGTATATTTTCTATCTAAGGAATTATGAAGCGTATATTGATTTTGTTACGATTTATGTTGTGTGGGCAAAAGGGTTGCTAAACTTAGCCTATAGCACTGTTATTTATGTAGACTCACTGAGGGTTGTGGGACACCTTTATATTACATGTTATCACGTAGGTTTGATTTGTATCATGGGATTACTTACCTTGAGCATGTCCGAGTGTGATTCGACTATCGGCGTGCATTGATTTGTGTATATGAGAGCATATGTCTGCATCTTGTCTTCTATAAAAGAGTAGATGCGTAGACCCTATTTGAAATCGATAAAAACCAAATTTTTGTTTTTAAAATTGATAAACCTGATATTTTTGAACCAAAATTTTTATATATTATTGACTAAGGACCTTAGGAGTTTCGATGACCGACTACTTTAGGAAGTAGTGTATCGGGGTGGTTCCTTGTTTGGATTTCGCTTGCGAGACACCCCACGCATGAAACTAATAACCGTTGGGAGTCGAAATAAGTTAGGTGTAATAACCCTCGCTTATGAGACCGTATTTTCTAGTAATTATTTAGTATAGTAATTAGAGACAAGTGTTGGGTTATGATTTGAATGTTAATTCAATGTAGAAAGTTGATATTTATTGTGAGTTTGCATACATATCATATCTATGGGTAAATATTGCTATGTCATGCTTATAAATATCATCTGAATTCAAAATGATATTTGGCTTAATTATGAGACCGGAACCTAAATTAAATTTTAAAATGTCCAAATGATAATTTGGAGGTTACAGTTGATTCCGGAACGTGCGAAATAGTCAAATAATGTACCATATTGTATTTTGTAGTTTTGGGCATTTTTTGACTGGTTGTGCCTTAATTATGCTATTGCGTATTATTTTATCGCACTACTAGTTAATTAAGTGGGACATTTTCCTTAATCCATGACTTAAGCCTATTAAGTCTTCTAATTACCCTAATTTCCTTCCAAAACCAAAGAGAGAAAGAGAAGAGTAGAGAGAAAGCTTTGGAGATTTGGAGATTGAGAGAGATTCTTGCTCCTACAAACAAGAGACCTGCAATTTGCTGAATCAAGGCAAGTTTTTACTTGCTATTTGTGTCTTGAGATAGATGATTTGTTGTGGTAATGATGTACTGATTTTGGTTTAGCAAACTTAGGGTTTTCTTATGTATTTATGGGTTTTGATTCACTCAAAGATGATTGGGATGATTTATGAGGTTTAAGATGGTCAATAGTATCATTGATGTTATTTTGATGTTGGTATATAAGTTTGGTTTGAAGAAATTTGAGTTGGGGTAGAAAATGGAGTCCAAGACTCCATAGCCAATTCTTGGCAAAATCGCAGTCCGAATCGATTCGTCCCCCAGGGCGAATCGATTCGGTTAAGTCCAGTGTTCAGGTCTTGTGAACCGAATAGATTCGAAATTAATCCGAATCGATTCGGTAGTTATGCAGAAACCCAAATTTTCTGGCCGAATCGATTCGGCTAAGGGGGCGAATCGATTCGGTAGCCCTGCACTTTTCCAAAACTTTTCTTTTAAATTTTAAACCTTTTTCTTTAGGATTAGTAATTAGGGACCTTCTTAAATGAAGTAAAAATAGGTTTTAGAGTATTAGTTGAGTTGGGTCGACATCCTAGACTCGAAAGGGTTCATCTAGGGTTCGTTTAAGGGGGAATTTAAAGTGATGTTTAGGCATTACGTTTATCTGGTAGTTCTATAAGGGTCTAGAACATCTTTAGGTCACTTTGGAGACCTTAGTAATTGACTTGAGTTAGATTTGACTTGAGGGTTTATGTTAAAGCCTAAAGGAGGCTTTGGAAATAACTTTGGAGTCTAAATTTCTTATCGAGGATGTTATGACAGTACGTAATACTTATAGACCCGACTTAAGCCTATACATTGGTTAAAATGGGAAATTGATAAGGTAAATGATAATTTACTAAATCATGTAATGGAAATTAATAAAATGGATGTTACACACCTCTCTAAATACCATCTTAAGGTAAGTCCGTGCGACAGGTGAAGCCCCCTGGCTAATGAATGCAGGGTGGATATAGTCCTAGGCCATATGAGCGCTTATTTTATTTTTCTGCGATGGGTAGGAGATTCTGGGTGTGGCCTTGACTACCCCGCAGGCATATGGCCGCTTCCCGACGTTTTCGATAGGATCCCAAGTTGTCTTATGTTAGGCCCTGGAAGATGATGGTTATTTAGGGACGCGCACAGTGGGAAAACCCGGACGGGTGGTCTTAGAATCATTATATTTATATTTATGACTATTCTAATTATCGAGTTGGACTCGATGGAACATGAATGCCATAAGGAGCAAATTTATGCTACATAGAGCATGCTATTGAGAATAGTGCCGTAAAGAACACATGATGATAATTATATTCCTGATAAGGAATGGAACAGAAGATTGAAATTGAAATATGATGAATGATGATAAAGGCTCATAAGTACTTTTAATTCTGTTTTAATATGAATCTCACTCTATGTAGTCCTTTATCGGTTTTAGTTCCTTTCATGTTGTTACCAGGCTAGACTATCATCCATGCTTACTTGCGCATCATTATCATACCTGTCATTTATCCATTTGATCACATATGCCCGGCCCTGACCGGTTTTCCTTTCTTGTTGTATATGTATATATATAATCCGTTCAGGTGTTCCGCCGCACGGTCGCCCGTAATGACTTTTCTTTCCACATGTTTTGAGGAGCCGTGACATCATGCGGGTTTCACGGGATTTTGTGTAGACGCCTCCGTTTATGTTTTCTAGTTATGATCAGTTTATTCGGGAATGTTGCCCAAACCGTTGTAATTGTATAATGGATCTATTATGTAACTCTTGGCACTAATTGTATATTGTATGGTTACTATTGACCGACGTTTCATTCGGTCCTTTTGTATCTTTTGGGTTTCTTATATACGCTTGTGGGGGTTTCCACCCTCTATTTCTATTATGGGTTGTTGAAAATGTTTTCTTTTTGTATCATAACCAAAGTTTTTGATAACCCGTTTTCTGGAATATAGAGTGGTTATTCCTTATGCTTTATGTATGGTTGTGATGCTGAGGATGATATTTATCCATGATTTCCTATTTTATCGGGGTATAGGGCTGGCCACCCTTTATTCCGGATAGCGGGTTGTCACAGATGGTATCAGAGCATCGGGTTCTAGAGTCTTTAGGATCTATGCGTACTTGTCACGTTCTACCGTAGCGTTCTTTGATATAGAACTTAATGTTAGGATTGTTTTGCTGCTTATGTATGCGATCTTCTGCTAAATAGATTGTCTTATATTATGTTTTAACTCTATCTCGTCTTTCTCTCAGATGCCGCCGAAGAGAGGGCGTCCCGCTAGACGTAATAGGGTTGTTGAGGATGAGATTGGTCCTCCACCGCAGCAGGGGAATATCAGTGCCGCCGAAGTGGCAAATATTGTGGCCCAAGTTGTCAACGCCGCAATGACTGCAGTGGCCCAACAAATGCCACAAGCTCAAGTGAGGGGACAAGAAGCACTAGTTCCTACGGGACCTTCTCGGTGGGAACGGGTGAGGGAGTCTTTCCTTAAGGGACATCCCCCGGAATTTGAGGGAGGTTCGGATGTTATAAAGGCAAACCAGTGGAAGAGAGATATGCAACGCCATCTTAGAATGGTGGAATGTAGTGAGGAGAAAAAGCAAATTCTCGTTACCTTCAAGCTGGTCGGACCGGCCTTACACTGGTGGGAGTCAATGACGACACCCGAACAAAGGGATACTATGTCCATTACAAATTTCTGGGCTTTGTTTGATGGAAAGTATTTTCCTCCTGTAGTTCAGTGAGAAATGCAGAGGAAGCTTCTGGATTTGGTACAAGGGGAGAGATCGGTTGTCGAGTACGAGGAGGAGTTTACCCGGTTAGCAAGCTTTATACCGGATGAAGTAACTCCAGAAGAGAAGAGGATCTCCAAGTTTGTGGGAGGTTTGCACTGGCGAATAAAACAACATTTGCTTGGAAATCCATCTCTGGTGACCTTTGAGGATGTGATGAATGTTGCTTTACTTCACTGTCAAGAGCATAGATTGTTTGTGCAAAACAAGAAGAAGGTTGTGGTTCCGGGGCAAGCTGTGAGACAGGGAGGAACTGGGAGTGGAGGGGGAACATCCTCTTCATCCCAATCCTCGGGGAACAAGCAGGTTGAGAGGGATCCTCGGCAAGGGGATTCGTCCAAGCGTCAACGTTTCGGTGGGTTTAATGCTAGTGGCAACAACAATAATAACAGGCCGGGTCAGGGTGGTCCACAACCACAGGGAGGTAGAGGTGGAAATGGAGGTAGGGGCTAACAGGGCTGAGGTGCGGGGCAATTCCGAAATAACCAAGGCAGGAATCAGGATAATACCACAAATAAATGTTTCCAGTGTGGGAAGCTGGGCCACTACAAAAGGGCATGTCCTCAGTTGGTTGGAGGGCATCTTCCTAGGGCCCCACAGCAGCCGTATGTACAGTTTTCGCCCCAAGCGCCTAATCCGGTTGCTCCTCCTCAATAGGGGCAATTGCAGTACGGACGGGTTTACCATATTCAGGAGGCTCTGCTTCCTCCAGCTCCTCCGGCACCACCAGCTATCGAGGGTAAGTTTCTCATTCATGGGCATATGGGCCTAATTCTATTTGATACGGGTGCTACACACTCCTTTATTTCTAGAAGTTTTGCCCAGACTACAGGTTTGATAAAATCTGCCGAAAGTACCTTCACTAGCGTCGAATCCTCTATGGGCGACGGTTCTTTAATTTTCTTCGTATGTAAAAACGTAGAAATTAACCTTGGTGACTTGTGTTTTGAGGCTGACTTACTCGTCCTTGATATGGTCGGGTACGATGTAATTTTGGGTATGGATTGGCTAGTGAAGCATCGTGCTATAGTAAATTGTTACGGGAAGAGTATAGTTTTTGCGGTTCCGGGACAAGAGATGTTCCTGGTAGTTATGCCTTGTATGGAAGGGAGCTCGAGTGCTTATCTATATTGTATTGCGGAAGATGCATCAAGAGATGTCGTGGTTCCCCTAAATTCTCTTCCGATCGTTAGAGATTTTGAAGATATTTTTCGGGAGATACCGGGGTTACCTCCAAGTTGGGAAATAGAGTTTGTGATTGATCTAATGCCGGGAACTCGACCGATCGCCAAAGCTCCTTATCGAATGGCTCCTGTGGAGATGAGGGAACTGAGAGATCAGATTCAAAAGCTACTGGAGCAGGGCTTTATTAGGCGTAGTACCTCATCGTGGGGCGCTCCGGTATTGTTTGTGAAGAAGAGAGACGGTTCTCTCCGGTTATGCGTGGACTACAGGGAGTTGAATAAAGTCACCATCCGGAATAAATTCCCTTTACCTCGCATCGACGACTTGTTTGATCAACTTAGGGGAGCTTCCTACTTCTCCAAGATCGATTTGAGGACGGGGTATCACCAATTGAGGATACGAGAGCAAGATGTATCCAAGACGGCCTTTCTGACCCGTTATGGATCTTATGAATTCTTGGTTATGCCCTTTGGGCTAACCAATGCCCCTGCAGTGTTTATGGACCTTATGAACAGGGTGTTTCGGGATTTCCTTGACCAGTTTGTCATTGTCTTTATCGATGACATCCTATTCTATTCTCAGACAGAGTCGGATCACGCTGCTCACTTGCGGTTGGTCCTGCAGAGATTGAGGTATCATCAATTATATGCAAAGTTTGAGAAGTGTGGCTTCTGGTTGAAGGAAGTTCAATTTCTGGGGCATGTGGTGTCATCCCAAGGCGTTTCGGTGGATCCGGGTAAGGTGATCGCGGTAAAAGAGTGGGGCCAGCCCACGATGCCCACTGAAGTTCGTAGTTTTCTGGCTTGGTGGGTTATTACCGTCAATTTATTAAGGGCTTTTCCAAGGTTGCTAGCCCATTGACGAATTTAACCCAGAAAGGAGTAAGATTTGTATGGGACAGTACATGTCAAGCGGCTTTTGATGAGCTCAAGGATAGACTAACTTCGGCTCCAGTCCTGGCCTTGCCAAAGCCGGGATTGGAATATCTTGTCTTCACTGATGCATCTCTTTTGGGGTTAGGAGGTGTTCTTCAACAAGAGAGACAACCCATTACATACGTTTCTCGTAAGTTGAAGCCTCACGAGAGGAACTATCCGGTACATGACTTGGAATTTGCTGTCGTTGTATTTGCCTTGAAGATATGGAGGCATTATCTCTTGGGGGAAAAGTTTAGTCTGTTCACCGACCACAAATCGCTGTAATACTTATTCTCCCAAAAGGATTTGAACATGCGCCAGCGTCGTTGGTTGGAGTTTGTGAAAGACTACCAATTTGATATTCATAATCACCCCAGAAAGGCGAATGTGGTAGCAGATGCCTTGAGTAGAAAGCCCGAGGGAGACTTAGCTGAGGTGTGGAAAGCTAAGTGGAAAGAACTCAGCCTGGAGGATGCAGGGGTGAGAGCATTCCTTTCTGTGATGACGGTTACTCCCACGATTATAGCAAAGATTGTGGAAGCTCAGAAAAGAGATAAAGTTTGTCAAGACCATACACGCCAGCTGTTGTCTGAGGGAGCAGAGTCGTACTCAATTGGTTCTGAGGGTGGACTACGCTTCCATGGAAGACTTGTGGTTCCCGACGATGGAGATTTGAGACGTGCAGTAATGGCGGAATCCCACGGGTCCAAGTTCACGGTGCATCCAGGCGGGGACAAGATGTACCAAGATATGCGTCGTTTGTATTGGTGGGCGGGTACGAAGAGGGATATCTCGGAGTTTGTGTCTCAATGCACTACTTGTCAGTTGGTTAAGATTGACCACCAGCAGCCGACAGGTTTGTTACAACCGCTGGAAATTCACGTATGGAAATGGGAGAGCATTTCGATGGACTTTGTTACGTGCTTGCCTAGATCGCAAAAGGGTCACGACTCAATTTGGGTGATTGTCGACCGTTTGACCAAGTCGGCACACTTCTTGCCCGTGCGCACCGATTATGATACCGCTCGTTATGCCCAGTTATTCATTGAGGAGATCGTCAGACTCCACGGGGTACCTTTGAATATTATCTCCGACCGGGATAAAATATTTGTGTCCCACTTTTGGCAGAGTTTCCAGGGAGCTATGGGGACCGAGTTGAAGTTAAGCTCTTCCTATCATCCTCAAACAGACGGTCAGACCGAAAGGGTAAACCAGATGTTGGAGGATATGCTTCGTATGTGCATACTCGATTTTAAGGGCAGTTGGGAACAATACCTTCCATTGGTTGAGTTTGCTTACAATAACTCTTACCAATTTACTATCGGAATGGCACCCTATGAAGCTCTGTATGGCAGGCCTTGTAGGTCGCCCGCTTGTTGGTTGGAAGTGGGTGATAACAAGTTCCTTGGACCTGAAATGATCCAAGACACTTCTTCGAAGATTGAGCTTATTCGAAATCGCATACGGATAGCCCAAGATCGTCAAAAGAGCTATGTCGATGCGGGTAGGAGACATATGGAATTGGAGGTTGGAGACCAAGTGTTAGTGCGAGTGTCCCCGATGAAGGGTATTAAACGTTTTGGGAAGAAAGGAAAGCTTGCACCGCGCTTTTTTGGACCTTTCCCAGTGATTGCAAAGGTTGGTCCCGTGGCATACCAACTTGCCTTGCCGGAACCTTTACAACAAATCCATGATGTATTTCACGTCTCCTCTTTGAAGAAGTACAGAAGGTGTGAAGGTGCCCTTTGGCACATTCCTTTCGAAGATATCGATTTGCAGCCCGATGTTTCTTATGAAGAACAACCGGTTGCTATCCTTGAGTTTGGGGAGCGAAAGTTAAGATCTCGTGTGGTGCCCCTAGTGAGAGTTCATTGGAGTCATCATCATGCTAACGAATCAACTTGGGAACGAGAGGACGAGATGCGGGAGAAATATCCACATCTTTTCTTATGAGGTACGCCTGAATTTTGGGGGCAAAATTCCCTCATAAGGGGGGAAGTATGTAATAACCCTCGCTTATGAGACCGTATTTTCTAGTAATTACTTAGTATAGTAATTAGAGACAAGTGTTGGGTTATGATTTGAATGTTAATTCAATGTAGAAAGTTGATATTTATTGTGAGTTTGCATACATATCATATCTATGGGTAAATATTGCTATGTCATGCTTATAAATATCATCTGAATTCAAAATGATATTTGGCTTAATTATGAGACCGAAACCTAAATTAAATTTTAAAATGTCCAAATGATAATTTGGAGGTTACAGTTGATTCCGGAACGTGCGAAATAGTCAAATAATGTACCATATTGTATTTTGTAGTTTTGGGCATTTTTGACTGGTTGTGCCTTAATTATGCTATTGCGTATTATTTTATCGCACTACTAGTTAATTAAGTGGGACATTTGCCTTAAGCCACGACTTAAGCCTATTAAGTCTTCTAATTACCCTAATTTCCTTCCAAAACCAAAGAGAGAAAGAGAAGAGTAGAGAGAAAGCTTTGGAGATTTGGAGATTGAGAGAGATTCTTGCTCCTACAAACAAGAGACCTGCAATTTACTGAATCAAGGCAAGTTTTTACTTGCTATTTGTGTCTTGAGATAGATGATTTGTTGTGGTAATGATGTATTGATTTTGGTTTAACAAACTTAGGGTTTTCTTATGTATTTATGGGTTTTGATTCACTCAAAGATGATTGGGATGATTTATGAGGTTTAAGATGGTCAATAGTATCATTGATGTTATTTTGATGTTGGTATATAAGTTTGGTTTGAAGAAATTTGAGTTGGGGTAGAAAATGGATTCCAAGACTCCATAGCCAATTCTTGGCAAAATCGCAGTCCGAATCGATTCGGCCCCCAGGGCGAATCGATTCGGTTAAGTCCAGTGTTCAGGTCTTGTGAACCGAATCGATTCGAAATTAATCCGAATCGATTCGGTAGTTATGCAGAAACCCAAATTTTCTGGCCGAATCGATTCGGCCAAGGGGGCGAATCGATTCGACCAAGGGGGCGAATCGATTCGGTAGCCCTGCACTTTTCCTAAACTTTTCTTTTAAATTTTAAACCTTTTTCTTTAGGATTAGTAATTAGGGACCTTCTTAAATGAAGTAAAAATAGGTTTTAGAGTATTAGTTGAGTTGGGTCGACATCCTAGACTCGAAAGGGTTCATCTAGGGTTCGTTTAAGGGGGAATTTAAAGTGATGTTTAGGCATTACTTTTATCTAGTAGTTCTATAAGGGTCTAGAACATCTTTAGGTCACTTTGGAGAGCTTAGTAATTGACTTGAGTTAGATTTGACTTGAGGGTTTATGTTAAAGCCTAAAGGAGGCTTTGGAAATAACTTTGGAGTCTAAATTTCTTATCGAGGATGTTATGACAGTACGTAATACTTATAGACCCGACTTAAGCCTATACATTGGTTAAAATGGGAAATTGATAAGGTAAATGATAATTTACTAAATCATGTAATGGAAATTAATAAAATGGATGTTACACACCTCTCTAAATACCATCTTAAGGTAAGTCCGTGCGACAGGTGAAGCCCCCTGGCTAATGAATGCAGGGTGGATATAGTCCTAGGCCATATGAGCGCTTATTTTATTTTTCTGCGATGGGTAGGAGATTCTGGGTGTGGTCTTGACTACCCCGCAGGCATATGGCCGCTTCCCGACGTTTTCGATAGGATCCCAGGTTGTCTTATGTTAGGCCCTGGAAGATGATGGTTATTTAGGGACGCGCACAGTGGGGAAACCCGGACGGGCGGTCTTAGAATCGTTATATTTATATTTATGACTATTCGAATTATCGAGTTGGACTCGATGGAACATGAATGCCATAAGGAGCAAATTTATGCCACATAGATCATGCTATTGAGAATAGTGCCATAAAGAACACATGATGATAATTATATTCCTGATAAGGAATGGAACAGAAGATTGAAATTGAAATATGATGAATGATGATAAAGGCTCATAAGTACTTTTAATTTTGTTTTAATATGAATCTCACTCTATGTAGTCCTTTATCGGTTTTAGTTCCTTTTATGTTGTTACCAGGCTAGACTATCATCCATGCTTACTTGCGCATCATTATCATACCTGTCATTTATCCATTTGATCACATATGCCCGGCCCTGATCGGTTTTCCTTTCTTGTTGTATATGTATATATATAATCCGTTCAGGTGTTCCGCCGCACGGTCGCCCGTAATGACTTTTCCTTCCACATGTTTTGAGGAGCCGTGACATCGTGCGGGTTTCACGGGATTTTGTGTAGACGCCTCCGTTTATGTTTTCTAGTTATGATCAGTTTATTCGGGCATGTTTCCCAAACCGTTGTAATTGTATAATGGATCTATTATGTAACTCTTGGCACTAATTGTATGTTGTATGGTTACTATTGACCGACGTTTCATTCGGTCCTTTTGTATCTTTTGGGTTTCTTATATACGCTTGTGGGGGTTTCCACCCTCTATTTCTATTATGGGTTGTTGAAAATGTTTTCTTTTTGTATCATAACCAAAGTTTTTGATAACCCATTTTCTGGAGTATAGAGTGGTTATTCCTTATGCTTTATGTATGGTTGTGATGCTGAGGATGATATTTATCCATGATTTCCTATTTTATCGGGGTATAGGGCTGACCACCCTTTATTCCGGATAGAGGGTTGTCACATTAGGTCCTTGGGAAACGAGTTTATAACCTTTGCGAAAATTTTAAGTTTGAAAGCGGTACGAGAGGGTGTATGGGCGCCCTGGAAGATTGGATTGTGGTATTTTTCATAATTGTGAAAAGGTAAGTAATTGAGACTTCAGGATTTATTTGATCACTACGAGAGGATCATTTTTCCAAGTTTGTTATGAGGACGGTATAGAGAAGTTTAGATAAAGTCTAAATCTGATTCAGTTGAAACGATATGGTGAGGCTTGGCGTATAACATCGATAGGGACTTTGTTAATGTATTGTGTGGGCGGTACATCTTGGATTTCTTACGATGTGAGATTTATACTCGGAGTTGACCTTACCATTATGACTTATATTCCTGAATTTCGGGATGAAATTATGTTATAAGGGGGGAAGTATGTAATACCCCGTAATTTTAAATGACTTTTAAAATGGGTTATATTTTAAATTAATGGATTAATTAGATTTTATTATTAATTAATTCATTCGGGTTTATCCGGAAGGTGGATATTAAAATGGATGATTCTGTATATTACTTAAAGATATTTAGGTAATATATGAAATGTAATGTCATTGATATGACTGTATGATATAAATTCAGTAATTTATATTTTTAGTCAGACGCGGTATGGGACGTGTCGGGACTAGTTTATTAAATTAAAAAGGAAATTTATTTTCTATCGATCTAATAGTCATTTCGACTGCGTCGTTGCGTACGGAAGGTTCGAAATAGTCAGAAAAGTCTATTTGGATGTCAATTTTGAGTCTCGCGTCATTTGGGAATGAATAGACAACCCGAAAGGGCATTTTGGTCATTTTTCTAGGGGGGATGAATAGTGATTAGGATTTGGCACTATTATAAGTATTGGTAGATTAAGTGTATGGGAGTTATTCATCTCCTCTTCACAAATAAGAGCAACCATCTTCCTAGAGAGAGTGTAAGAGTGCTTGGGAAAGGAAAAGTCACTTGGGAAGGAGAAGAACAAGAACCAAGGTTCACCACCACCAACCACCACCGGAGTTTGACCGGAGAAGGGACAACCAACTGAGATATACTACACCAAAGGATCAGACCTACAAGAAAGGCAAGTGTTTGATAATGGCAATTTAAGTTTGTATATTGTCCATGTTAGAATAATATGAAAAGAGAAGATTATTATTGTTTGGAAGAAATAATGGAGTATTAAATGGATTTCTGGAAAAGCTGAAATGATATAGGAATCTAACTCATGTTTTAGGATGAATATAATCCACGAAATAGTCATGAATCTGTTGAATAAAGTATGAAAACCATTGATATGTTCTTGAAGATGTTATGTTAATAATTTCTGGAAATAAGGAGATAAACATGTTTTTATCCACCCCTTGATGATTCTAGGATGTTTAGAGTACTGGAAATCGTTCATATATGTTGGCATATCATGTAGTAATAATTATAACTCATTTTGGAGGTTAATATGAAGGTTTGAATGAGTAAAAATGGTGAAACCCGTAGTTGCTGAAATGCAGAAAAACCAGGCTTGGACCTGAGGGATCGATCGATCGACCCCTACCTTCGATCGGTGAATAGAGAAAGATAATGGAATTAAGTTAATGGAATTAAGTTACTAAATGTAGATAACGGTGATAATTGTAGATAACGGTGATAATTGTAGATAACGGTGAATAGAGAAAGATAATGGAATTAAGTTACTAAATGTTTATGCTTATAGAATTAAAAAGCTTAACTCATGTTAATGAGAAATGATTCATATTAATGAGTAATGATTCATGTTAATGAGGAACTAATCATAAAGTAGAAATGTAAATGAAACAATGTGACGTATGGTATGGGACATACGGGGATTATGATATGGGAATGGAATTATAATATGGAGACTAGAAAAGAGGAATCATTAACTAGGAGGTTAATAGAAAACGTTAAGTGTGCACTCTAGTTGAGAGGTGAGAATAGCAAGTGAGAGTTGGATCTAACATGTACATAATAAATGCTTTATTGCACTTGTTAAATACTTGCTGTTTTAAAAATACTCTACACATTCGGGTTCTGACCCGTTTCCTTGCATATTTTCTCTTCTATTGTATCTCTATATCAGGTGTCCAGCTACAGGGACGCCAACCATAGTTGATTCTGACGAGCTATGGAGCTATGGAAGTTTTGCTTAGACGCTTATCATCTTTTGATTCACAGTATTCTTAGTAGGGCATGTCGCCCAAAGGATTCAGTTATCTTTTCTATCGAGGTCAAATTCTATTGTATTCGGGATTTTTAATACATTTAACATTGTTGGGATTATTGTAAAGGATTTATATTATTTGGGAATGTTTATTCAAGTTGCATTTAAATTCTTTTGAGTTATTTATTTAGTGATCTGTGTTGTAGAATAAAATGTGTTGTGTTATTTTTTTTAAATTGAAAAAGGGATTTTGTTAAATTTAAATTTAGAAAGTTTTTAACACCAGCTTAATTGAGTATTGGGTGAGTTGTAAATGTTTTCGACAGTGATGCTAAGAATGAGCCAACTGTATATACTGTTTTAATTTGGTATGGGACTGGCCACCCGGTATTTAATTCGGCGGGGTGTTACAATAAACATAGATCTCTGATATATCCAAACTGAATAGGGAAACGGGTGACACATGCCCTAACTATGAAGAACTAAAACAAGAATTTGAATCAATGAAGAGGTCGTCTAAAACAAAGGCCTGCAACTCCCACATAAGCTGCAGCGCGTCCAATCCAAGGAACCTATGCATGACGCCCATGTGGCTGGGCACCTGTAATATATATATATACACACAAGAGAGAGAAAAGACAGGAAACGGGTTAGAGCCCGAGTGTAAAATAGTTTTTAAATAGTTTAGCAAGTATTTAAAATGCTTACTTACTAATGCAACAAACATGTTAGTATGCGACACTCTCTTGAGAATTCTCACATCTCGTCTAGTATGCATGCCTACCGTACTACTAAACCTCATGTCTATCTCACTCATTTTCCATAAAGTTTTATCTCCCGAAATAACAAGGTTTTGGCATTTAGTTTATAAAATTAATCTCTTCAACATTTCTTACGCTATTTAGAACAAATTAGTACCGTTATAAAGTTCCCGAACACTTATAAGAATGTTTAAACATTTATTCATTACTTAACTACTTATACGCACAGTAAAAAGTTCCCATGTAAATATACGTATATATATTAGTCTCACATGTAATATATACACTAACAGCACCCCACATAAAATCTATGGTGCTGGCATACTCTGCTATCAAGTCCCCGTATCACTTGAACTAAGGGAAATAATAGTTCGGAATAACTCTCAAACTGTATTAACACAAAACACATACAATTAGAGGTGAAGCATAGTTCCAAGTCACTAAGAGGTCAGCACATACCCCCACGTGTCTTAAGGCTGCCTGACTATCAATCATATAGCCTGTACCAACGAATCCTATGTTCTAGTGTACGAGTCAATATCCCCCATAAAGGCCCAATCGAGATAAGACTGTCCCGGCACAGAAAACCCCGTGATAGCAAGTAGCTCGAGTATGATTTTTATACCAATCTATAATATATGCACAATCACACAGTCATATATATATATATATATATATATATATATATATATATATATATATATATATATATATATATATATATATATATATATACACACATTTCTAAATTAGGTGCGCCCACGACCCAAAATTATATTTATCTATCATTTACACATTTTACTCGATTATTTCGCATAACGAACTTGTCATTTTTATTCTCATTTATAATTCACTTCATACTCACTTCTCCTCACTTGAAGTATTCTAAGTATAATTTTAGTAGGCATACACTCACTTACCTTCTGGTCTAACTCCCTTACGAGTCTCGATCCTTTTATTAAACGTACTCCTATTTTCTTATACACATGAATAATTCCTCATTAACCCAAAATCTCATCCCACAGTAAGTTTCACTCAACGGGGTCTACCTAGACCCTACTCGTCTTCTCTATATCCCATTATACCTCAACAATAACAATCAATGGCTCATATGCATTTTAACCGGATTAAACCATCGGACGAGAATTATGCAGTTTTACAGGAGGGGTCGATCGATCGATGTAAGGGGGTCGATCGATCGATCGATGTTCTTGATCGATCAATCGATCAAACAGTTATGACGAAAACTGCATTAATGCAGTTATGGGTTCAACTCTCCAACCTCAAATAAATCTCCATATATCAATCCCAAACTCCCAACCAACGTTACTACAAGTACTTTATCCTTAATCACATGATTTTATACGTAAAATATGTCCTAATTCATCAATTATAACAATTTAATGGGTAAAATTTACTTAAACTTCAAGACCCTAATTTCTCTTTTTCTTTAAATTCTTCCAATTTTTTTCCAGATTTCCTACCTCTAAATCCATACAAATTCGTGGTTTATCCTCTACATGCGATTTAGATGTCCATAATATGATTACTTCTTCTACACTTTGTTAATTTAAGTCTCAAAACTATACTTTCTTTCATGAAACAAGTTCTAAACAACCCTAGACTAACATGATTGAGACATTAACTAAAATAAAGCATGCTAGATACTTTCCTGGAAATTTAAGGTTCTGATTTGTGGGTGAAAAAGGCATGGTTGCGGTCCCCATCATGCGATCTATATTTTGATGGTGGTGGCGGTGCAAACGGATGAGTTTTGGCCTTGGATTGCTTGGAAAGCTTCCTATCTTCTCCTCTAATGGTCGTTCTAAGTTTCAGTGCTTGTTAAACCTAAAAGGCAACTCCCATTGGTTGATCTATCTATTGAAAATTCGTGGGTTTATTTACCCAAAAATATAAAATGTCTAATATATGCTCTCGGGATGCCAATTAGGCCTAAAAATGCCTCGAGACCCAAACTAAACCCCCGGGTATGCTTTTCTAACTATCTCGACCCTTCTAGACACATTGGTGAACTCTAAATGACCATACGGGAGACTTATAATTTATTCATTTTTAGTAATAATAATTTTGCCCCGACACAACACAAACGCGTCCTGACTTAAATTTCCATAATTGCCATTTTATTCACTCGTGACAATTTTAATAAAATAAATCTCATATCTTACTTTAATCATCCAGTAATATTCAACAAATATCCAATAATTACTAACTCACATCACGCTAGTAAATATATAAAAAATAAACTTTTGGATTAATATTAAATTAATATATCAATTTAAATTTAATAAATCCCCAAATTTAAAAGTCATAAAAATATGGGGTATTACAGTTCCCTCAAAATCGCCATCAAAGTTAATATATAATAATCTTAGATCTCGACCCCCAATTAGTCCTCACGCGACTCCCGGTTGAGATAACCAAATGCCAAGCCACTATCACTAGCTATGATATCAAATAATTATTACAATTCACTTAGTATTTATATTCCAACAATATTAATCACACTCTCTCTCTCTCTCTCTCTATATATATATATATATATATATATATATATATATATATATATATATATATATATATATATATATATTATTTAAATATATACATAATCATTAATTCAATTAAATTACAACACACTTGCAATTTAAATTTACCAAAATTAATTTAATATTAAATGCTCAAAATTACGGGTGTTACCTACTTGCCCCTTTACAAAGGTATTTCGTCCCCAAAATTTAGCTATGCACGATTTACCGCCTCAGATTCTTTCACACAACTACATCCGAGCGTATCATAAAATTTATTTGTAATAATCTTTTGGTATTTCCACTATACATATACCAAAGGTACCATTTTGACCGAAGGTTTACTCACTACAACTCAGGATTAGGGATAAGTCCTTTCAAACTCTTATATATTCATATGTTCCCTTATGCTTAAGGTCTCACTTATATAATGACATGCAAAAAATTCGTGAATTCAATAACAATGTCTCAAAATATGAGCCTATACTTCATTGGCTCTGTCATCTCTATGTTAGAAAAGGCCCCACTTCTATTAGTGTTAATTTCCTTTATTTCCATACCCCACTACCTCTCTTTATATAAGACACCCTCATAAACCCCTAACCACTCATGCCATGCCTCAAAACTTTGTTTCACGTCAACGTACTCTCATTACATTACGAAACTACACAAAAATGACGTGGATTAACTCAATTCTTATCGACGGACCCTGAATCACTCCGAGTGTGAGAGACTTGTTATTTCTCATTCTCAGCTATCCAAAGGGTGGGCGAAATTTTTTTTCCATTTAAGCCACAGAAGTCTCTTCGCAATTAACATCCTACTACGAGTCACCATGTGTAGATCTACTAGTTTTAGTTAATATTTGTAGTACTTTAAAAATCTTAAACATGCATTCTCACATTCTGCCACATTCTATGTCACCCCTCATAACTATTCATCGACCTACGATTGACACATCTAGATCACATCGCAACTCCATCCCCATCGCCTCCAATCCCTATCTAAGGTGGGACTCAAGGGTCTCGTCCTTATTTACAACAATATTGGATGGTACCTTGTGTCGATTTATTTCTTCTCTTTAATAACATGTTAGGCAATTTTCCTAGTAGTGTAACACACCCCAAACTAATAACGATTATTTTTCATTCCTGGTCAATTGATTTCACAAACCAAAGAAAATCCTGACCCCTCTGCAATTTTAATAATCAAATAATGAAATTTATCAATTTGATTATCATTTTCGTTCCTGGAATCATCAATCTATCACAACATTTTAGTGTAAATATTGGTCCAACCTTTTCCCCTTACGATTGGCTCACTCAGAGACAACTTCATTATGTCTCACTCAATCCAAAATACACACTCATCATCTCACGTTACGATGAACATCGTCTTTCCCTTTTGCTAAGATATACAAAAATCACAGACTGTGCGTTTGCTCCAGAAATACGAACTTACTAAGCTCTTTTCCATCTGTTAGAGCTAAGGACCTATCTATGCATAAACTACTCTGTACATTCGACTAGGTGAAACTCCATTTGCTTCTAATGTATTTTGACACACCTTTCAACTCACCTCTACTGTGGGAGATTTCTTGTCACATACACACAGTCAACAATCAATAATTTCACCTCTATTGTGGGAGCTTTCTTTCCTCGAACGAAGTTCAGTACCTCATAGTTTTCCACTTATTTTTTTTACCATCCCACAGACATATTTGCAACATCTTTATAGGTCTCCTTATCATGGACGATACTCAAAGTCAAATTAACCATGGAGCCCATAGGCCCTATATACTATGCACAGATGCACAATCATCTATAACGTCCCGCACGTAACATACTTATCTCAACTATGGACCCACATTCTCAGTGTGTTTATACCATATGTATAACCTCAGTTACCCTACTAAAATGATTTAACTCCCCTCGAGACTTCCCCGCCCATCAACTCGTTGTGTAAATTTTGTTTTTCCCAGTGCTCCCTCACACAACACTACTAGACTCTACATGTCTTATATCATATAATATCTCTCAGATCATTCTTTCATCCACATACACATGTAATAACTAAAGTGCTAAACCCATGACCTAGTGACCAACTCATCTCTCAACTCTCAAAATTCACTAGGATTCATACGTGGGATGTCTCGCAAGAAAAATCCAAATAAGGAACCCCCCCGATACACTGCTATTCGAGATTCAAAATACCAAAGAACATAACCAGAATATCCAAAATCCCATCCCTAGATGTATAAGTCCAACCATCCACTCCCATATCACTAATAGAGTTATACAATACGCCGCTCTCACTATCACTAGTTTTCCTGTGCTAAGTTGATAATGAGCTAAATTTCTTCGCTCAACAATAAACTTAATATACCCCGAATCATATCAATATACTCCTTACACACTAGGATCAAATATAACAAGATGACTATAACCTCTAAAGTCTCCTCCTCGATATAATTCAAATGGATCTCAATCCTCTTCCAAGTGACACATGACTAAATAAAACATCCTACCCTGGAATAGCCAACATGATAGCCTTGCTATAATATTCCACCATTGCTCAACCTGTCACTAACTAACCCATACCCATGATAACATCATACTCGAATATCATCTCTCGAAATGAGTTCACCTAATAGAATACATCATCTCAGTGTCCTAACCCGCTCCCCTACATATGGAACCATAAAGATCCCCCGCCACTCAACGGTAAATATATACACACAGTAGTAACACTAACGATACATGAACTAAACCTGTCTCACACACTCACCTAGTACTAACGAAATACTTTGGTTTACTCGTGTTACACAAAATATACCCCATTCACCCTAGGATAAGACTCACACTTTCAATTGTTATTAGCACTGGGATTCTAATTGCTTCCTAGGCATAACACACTCGTTCAAATTGATCCAAAAACTTTAGCAATAATTGCCCATGATGGCATCCCGCTCTTGTCTCCTAACTCATCATGGACAGGGTCGATAAATGTAGCCCTACTTTACATACCTAGGACATCACTTTGTGTTATCCCCTTATCTCTAGCTCCATTGTACATATAGGGGTTGTCCCTCTCTATAACTTGGTATTCTTGACGCTGATTACTACCCTCGTTGTTCCTTTGGCTCTACTGTCCCTGTGGAACACACCGCTGGCCTGACGGCCCTAACTGAATCCACCATCACTTAGTAGAAATCTCATTAATATAAATCATTTAAATGGATCTCCTGCTGGGTATCCTCCTATAGTGCCTCACCAATTACCTTCAGTCTTGCCCCTTTTGGCTAGGCTCTCCGACTCTCTTGGCTCCCTTCTCAAGGAAACATTGAAATAAACATTGCAAAAGTACATCATTGACACCATATGCATAAGTCGTCCAAGACTGATTTCTCATTAGTACTGGTGACTCCTACTCATGAGTCCATTATCACCCTAAAGAACCTTTTTTTATCTTCCCTACCTACCTCCCCGGGTTTAAAGTTCACTTAAATAAATAAATTCTTCATTACAATCGACCTATGTTCGCCCCTCTCGTGATAAGTCCATAGCTTCCTTCGCATCTCTGTCGGAACAACAGATGAAAGAACTTGTGTTCAAATCGAACCCAAAAATTCTTTTTGAATTCCTCATCTACTTCTTTATATGTGGTGATTGTCTTCCACCATTGAAGCATTGCTCATATAAGCAATTTTTTAAAACCAAAATTTAATCCCTGGGTTCCACTGTAATCCACCATACGGAATTGCCTTTCGATTATCTCCTTCCATTATACCATCCCACTTCCTATCTTCCCTGAACCCTTATAGATGGCTCTTTGAAAGGGTCCCTCTGACTTCCCCTTTTATCGATTACATTGGATGAGTCTGAATTTTCACCATCGTTCTTTATGAAGGTTCTTAGATAAACTATTGTGCCTTAGTGATTATCCTATCATCGTCAGCCTGAATAATAATCATGGAGACTCCTATTGCGGTCACCATTCCCAGAATATTCTATGGATTTTGCTGACCTCTCCTTCTATAGTCCTTCTAACGGCCCTCACGGGTCGCCCTATATTGTTCGGTGTATGAAACCCAACAGGACTCATATATGACTTGTATCAACTATACTTAAAAGCAGGAGAGTGTAAATGTGCGTACGAAAAGGAATACAACAATCCTATAATAGGGCTCTATATCAAAGAATGCTACGATGAAATGGTAGTAAGTTGAAAATATCCTATAGACACTAGAACCTGATGCTTTGATATAGTTGTGACACCCCGCCTAATTAAATATTTGGTGATAAGTCATTTCTCTTATTAAGCATGATTCCTGTTTGGTTCATTCTTAGCATCACTATTGAATACTTTATTAAATACTATTCACCTATTAGTTAATTGAGTCGGGGAAAAATCTAATCTTATTTAAACATGCAGAATGAAAATAACTTTAAACCATTCACAGAACAATATAGAATTCTGAACATCCAAGAATACAAATAAGTGACAAATAAACTATTAGCTCCAAGACAAGTCCAAATAAATAAATCCAAGTACAACTCTGAAATGAATAAAACTCAATAATCTAACTTAGGGGGCACTATGCCCAAAATAAAGTGCTAAGATGAGAATCCTAACCTATGAATGAATAATGGAGATGTCTAGTCCAAATCTTGCATGCATCCAGACATTATGTAGTTGCGCATCCATGGAACGGTTCTTCAAACTTGGCATTCCTATGGCTTGACACCTAAAAGGTTTTCAAAAATATTTATATTTTTTGCAAACGGGCAGAGCACATTTATTTTAAAAAAGTTTAGCAAGAACTTTATTGCAATAAATAAAATGCGTGGTTTATAATTTGCATAATTGAGTCACAGTCGCACTCTCTTGAAGACAACCTCTCCCTTCTTCTAAAGTGCACACCTATCGCATTCATTTATTCCATATAGTTATTACTCAATCCAACTAGACATAATAGCTATCTACACTAGCCCTGTAACCACCCTGTTGTAACTTTAACACACTAACATGGTTAGTATAACGCATATAACCCTCATTTATATGAATATACTAAATATCACATTGATATTGCCAATAGATAGTCACACATCCTCTATAGATATATATACACATGTTATACACATATTATCCTTATGTCTTGGTCCTATTAGATGCATTTCTCATACATGCTATCGGGTGCCAGGCACATCTCGTGTCACCTTTAGTCATCGGGGCGGAATCTCACCACAGAGCCCAAATCAAAAACAAATAATGGAGGCGGTTATAGATACAGAGGGCTTATTAATAACTATAGGGTCATATAATTCCCTTCCTATATACTCAGTTAGTTCCTTATTAGTCTTGCAATAGTTCATATCAAGTTTGGTTTCAAATCAGGAAAGTTTCATCACTCATAGCAACTTCAACGACAATTTAGAATTTTCACAACCTATACCTAACTAGTTTAATTTCACAGACAGCGTACTACATTAAACTATCTATGCATGGCCGTAAACAACATGTCAATCTTAGTCCGGATGTAACATTATTCATGTTCCCATTTTGCATTTTTAAGGAAAAAATTACGCTTAATAAAGGGGACCGATCAACCGGTCGTGGGCCCCCGGTCGACCTCCCAATTCATTTTATGACTACAAAGGAAATAGTAGGGTCCTACTTTGAACAACCGATCGATCGGCCTGGGAGCCGCGGTCAACCGAGCCTTCCTGTTCGACCCAAGTTAGGTTTTTTCTCCTTTTTCTTCCCACATTATTTTTATGTATTTCCCAAATCACTTCAAAAATTCACCCAATTAATCCCTAATGATTATTAATTCATCATAATCAAAGGTTTCATAATTTCATAAAGTTATAATTAATCTACCCATTTAATTAATTATTCCAAGCTTTAACCCATTTTCTCAACAATCAATAATTTCACCACTAATGGGTTTTTTCATCATTTTCAACCTCTATAACCCAAATTTTCTACCAATTTCTAACATGAAAATTTCACAAAGAGTTCATCTAGAAAAATGGGTTTCAATAATTTCTTCAACATTAAAATTAGCAAGATTTATACTCAAAAATCTTCTAATTTCTAGATTTTAACCATAATTTCAATGATCAACATTATTAACTATAAATCACATAAAGCAAAAAAAATACTTGCCTTTTGGAATAAATTTGACAATCTATTCTTGGAAATTTCACAAAGATTTACCTGGAATGATCTTCTCCTTCCTCTTTTCTTCTCCTTATTTCTCCTTTCTTTCTTCTCTCAAGCTTTTGTGATTTGGGATGAGTAACTTCTACCCAACTCTCCTAGAACTAGGTTAGTTCTTCCAAATCCCCAAATTAAGCTTATGGAACAAACTCAAAAGACCAAATATGCTCCCGTATAGGCCCGATTATGTCTAAAAAGGCCCCAGGGCCCTATTACTACCCTCAGGTACATTATTTGAACTATCTCGGCCTATTCGGACCCAACCGCCTCAAAATCACCATTTGAGTTAATCTATACAAATTTCCTATCTAGACCCTTAATTAGTCCACACACGGCTCCCGGTTGAGATAACAAAATGCTAATTCACTATTATTAGCTACGACGTCATATAATTATTACCATTCACTTGGTAATTATATTCCATCAATATTAATAATTCTCTCTCTCTCTCTCGATTAATATTTAAATACACACATAATCATTAGTTCAATTAAATTACAATGGACTTGTAATTTAAATTTACCTGAATTAATTAAATATTAAATGCTCAAAATTATGGGGTGTTAGAAAATCATATCCCTTTACTATATTGTGCATAATAAATGTTTATGCTAATTTTATGAGATTTTTATGACTGGAATACCTTGGGATCTAGTAATTAAACGCAGTCAGCTTTGTTGTAGCAATTGATTATGGTTAATTCGATTAATATTAAATTTGCACGGTTGTCACTTACGTTATTAAGAAATTTTTGGGATGCGGATTGTATCACACTTAGATGAGGGGTAAGATGTTAATCGCATGTAAGTGACGCTGGGGGATATTAACTTTGGATTGACAGTACATATTACAATTTAAATTGAATAAGTTTATTCTTGCACATCTAGGGCTATGACCCAGATTTAAATATTTTCTCCTCCTGGGTGCTCATTGACATGGATAACAGGATTGTTGACTTGGTAATCTTGCATTCTCATTTTCTCCTTAGGCATTTCAGAGCAGTTGATTCTAGCTTAGGTTCTTTCGAGCTTCGGTAATTATTTTCAATTGGGATTATTGTATGGGCATAAGTTCGGGACTTATTTACTTTATGTTGGTTGGGTATTTATTATTATGTTGGAATTCGTCACACTATTTATGTTAGATTTTTTTATTTACTATTGAATGTTGATTCGAACTAAATTATGGGCCTTTAATTTATAACTTATATTATGTTGATGCTAAGAACGGTATTAATTGACACACAAGCCCCATCTTCGGCATATCGTTCCTGGACAACCCTTACGTGAGAAAATGTGGGTTGTTACAATTATTTATTGTTACACCGTAAACTATACCTCTATTTAACCAAATAAACCTTTCAAATTTAAAAACAATTTTGATATACCCTAAGTTATTCCTTATTTATTGTTATACCCTAAGCTATAGCTCTATTTTATAATTTATATTTTATACAATAGTTAAAAAATATTTTGAAACTCAGTTGACCATTTTAGATGCACATTATTTGTTGTTACACCCTAAGTTATACCTCTATTTTATAATTTTTATTTTATACAGCAATTATTTTTTTTTTGAAAATAACGTCCGTATTAAAAACAAATTTGTATGTTATTTGAAAACACATTTAAAAACTATTTTGAAAATGTACGCTATTTTAAAATGTTATCTATCTATCTATCTATATATATATATATATATATATATATATATATATATATATATATATATATATCTGTGTGTGTGTGTGTGTGTGTGTGTGTGTGTGTGTGTGTTTTCAAATTTGTAATGTTAAACAAATAGTTTTTAAACATTTTTTTAATAAAGCATTTTTCATATTTTATAAAATTATTTTTTTAATAGTATATAACAGTTTTGTAAATAAAATATTAAAACAATTGTTTTGTTAATATTTACGTATATATGTATATATTAATTTTTAAATATGTGAACATTTTTAAAATATATATATATATATATACATACGATGCATAAATGGACTTATGCATAATAATGTAATTGGGGGGAAATAGTCATTTGAGTTGAAAAAACTTGTCAAGTGACTGTCAAAGTAGATAACTGACAGATTCCTCGGTTTTAGACCACAACCAATTGATACGAAAACTACCACAATCCACATATAATGAGAACTACTCTCGACCCTAAAAAGAAAAAGTGGCAGACATATATGTTCAAATTATTTAAAGATTACACAATTGTCTCCCTTTTGGAAGACACCAAAAATATATTTTTCAATGTTTTTTAGATTTATCATTTCAAAACGTTAAAAAAGTGAAAAAAATAAAAATAATCAAATAAAAGTTACATTTTTAGAACACTCAAAAATGTAAAAATAAGTAACAAAGACTAGTGTATAATGTTTAATCTATATACTATACAACATATATAATGTCTATATATGTTTTGAAGTCCTATTTTTACCTATTTAATATATGTTTTTGCATTATTAGTTATTATAACTAAATATTAAGGCCATTGGTTTGTATCAACACATTTAATTATAATATGTGTGCCCACATGTGTTGTACGCGCGATCATTGTCAATAACATTAACCAACAAAAAATAAATTTTAAAAAGAAATGTCTAAATTAATCTAAGACCATTGTCAACAACATACCATATATAGAATGGCAAAAAAAAATAAAGAGACATTATTTTGCAATCCATATATGGCCGGGGAAACAAATAACTTACGTTTAAATGCAGTATAGGGAATGTGGTTCTCCTCGAGGTAGATGATCTACTAAAATGTTAGATGTTTATATTTATTTTTAATTATAACATGATATTCAAGGGTTAGAAATATAACCTAAGGGGTGGTAGAAAGAATAAGCATAATAAAAATGAAATACAATCATGAAACCATACCTACATCTAAGGCCCTTCTCCCTAAGTATGAGGCATTGACTTGGGGGTAGAGGTAGTAATTGAGGTTTTATAAAGGTCGAGACTTATTTGAGGGATTGGGGGAGGTGAAGCTAAATCCGGTGAGCCCGTTGATGGGTTGGAGGGAGTTGGGTCGTTTTGGGGAGAGAGAGAGAGGGTGGGGGGGAGCATGATGGAAAGTAATAATAACGAATGAATATGAGTGAGGTTAAAAGGGTAATGTGTCTAGAAGTGAGGGTAATAATGTAAAAGTAGTTTTTTTAAGAGATCTCCCTTTTTTAAGTAGTAGAGATAGATATAGAGATAGAGATTTATAAAAACTAGCACATATTAACTCATTGTTGTAAAATAACAAAAAAAAATCATGTTGAGCTGAATTTGTTTTAAATTGTACCCTAAATTGTTGAAATATCCCACAAAAAAAAAATGAGACTATTTTTTTTTACTATTTTAAAAAAATTGGTCCTCATGAAATTGTCCTTAAGTTGGGCTGCATTGGGTCCTCTCTTATCAAAGTATTACCAAAGCATAACACAAAAGAAAAATAGTTTTTACTGTGTGGAACTAAGGAAGTCTTATAAATTTTTGTATGAAAACAATAATACATACCTTGTTAAGTTGAGTCTTAGCGATCCCACAAACCCAACTATATTAGAATCATCCATTCAAAATAAGAATTACGTAAGCCCGTGACATGGAGTTCAAACATTGTGTTCAAGTAAATGTATATTATGAACGTTGGTGCTATTTTACAATCACAGTAGTAAAAAAAAGTATTGATACATGTAAAATTTACATACGGAAAAATAAGCTATCGAAATTACCTTGTCCACATAAACAAATTGAAGCAGTTGTTAATTATTGGTAGGAGTAACTTTCCCGTGGTATAATTTTTACATCTAGAAAACATATAGAATTAAATTATATAAAAACATATTAATAAGGTTATTTGGCTTCTAAAAAACTAAATAGTAAGCCAAATTTAAATACATAAAAGGAGATAATACATAAGTACTAATATTTTCATGCAAGCTTCAAATTCATCATTTTTTCCACTGGAAAAAAGACGAATATGAGAAAGATATACAACAACAACAACAACAATAACACACATAGTATAGACAAATATCAAAATCCAACTAAAACTCAGAACATTTTCTAAATGTTTTACTATGAGTTAATTTGAATGTACAAATGATTTTGAAACTAAAGTAATGATTGCTTCAATATTTAAGGGGTTTGAAATTTAGGGTTCCACAAAGGTATAAAAAATCAAAAACCTAAATACTAGTAAAAATGAAATTTGAAACCCCCAAATTAATTTTTAAACCTTAGTTTCAAAAGAACACTTCCTATTAAAGTAAAAGTTAAAAACACAAAATGAAGAACCTAGTATAAAATTAATATTTTGAATTAAGGGGAGGAACGTGATGATGGAAGATGGAGGGGTCACATGGTCAAGAAATCCATAAGTTGTAGTGATACTATTGGATGATTTAGAGAGGCCAATAGGGATAGATTAGATATTAGGGGAGAGAAGGGGTATATTAGATGTTAGGGGGGGGGGGGAGTGAGAGAGATCGATTTCCATTCAAGCTTATGACGTGAGGAGTTGAGAGAATGAAATAAGTAGTCGGTGGTACATGTAAATTTTCATTTAAATGAAGTGGTAAAAAGGGTGTGACACCCCGCTTAAAATAATAAAGGGTGGCCAGCCCTGTACTAAATTAAAACAGGAGTCTCAAATGGATCACTCTTAGCATCAACTGGCGAAACTAAAATAAATGATGCTAACTACCCAAAACTATAAAAGCGGATGCTAAAAATTTTAAATAATACATGCAATGTACAACAAACCAACACTATAGAACTACTAGAAAAGGTAGAATGCACACAAGTACCATGATAAAAGAAAGTGCTAGAATTAAAATAAAATGAGTACACAAAAGGAACTATACCCGAATAAGCTGTCGGGTCATAGACAGTACAACAACCATAAGGGAGAAATATAAACAGCTACAAATATGTCTTGGGTATAAACCCCATATACAACATGAATCCTACCTAGATTTTCAAAGAAGTAGGAAGCGACTACAATCTAAACCCCTCCACAGTCCGCAACTCCTACGGTTCCAAAGACTCTGGATAGAAAAGCATATGGTATCCATGCGGTAGGACACCTGTGGTACACAGTATATATATATATATATAACAAAAGAGAAATATAAACGGGTCAGAGCCCGAGGTGTAAAAATGTTTGCAACAAGTGTGTTAACTGTGCATAATAAATATAAATGCACTATTTCATAAATAAAGTGGAGTCGCACTCTCGTGAAACCCCCAAACTCACCTATCATCTACAGTGCGCACCTAATCGTGTCCTGGAACCTTAATTAAGTTACCCCACCCATATGAGGACAACCTACCTTACCATACGCGGGGCCTATAACCGCATGACCTACCATCCTAATATAACCGAATCCTTCCCATTATAATCACACCTAAATATATATACACACACATGCCCTACTAGGCTCTAGTGGTTCCAATTATTAATTTAAACCAGTTATAAGTCTTAATACGTCGCACATCAACATTAGGCTTCAAGATAAGATTTTATTCATTAAACAACATACATATGGTAAATAAGGACAAAACTTCTCTCCACTCTCAACATTGCACTGCGTTTCATGCGTGGGGTGTCTCGCAAAGCGAAATCTAGACAAGGAACCACCCCAATACACTACTCCTTGACAATGTTGAACGTAGGGATTCATTATGTCATTTGCATAAATCCTATTACAGCAACTACTTAATTATTTAGTATTATATCTAAGAACATAGATAGAATATCTATCTTACTCCTTGAGGTCGATATAACCTCAATTGTCTCTAAGTACGATCTTTCAACCCTGATAAACTAGTACACCGAAATCACCCAAGATGTACATACTAGAAAATTCATATCACCTTCACCTATATGATATATATTCAATCATTCATTTCAATAACCACGTATACATAACACACATAATGTACACTTTGCCATACACATAACATAAACGGTTCTAGGATACAAAAATACTGCACTATGCTATCATCTTCCAGGAATTACTCACTTTCTCCCGGGGTTACCACCTATCGGACTATTATCACACATCCATGGTAACAAAATCAATCCTAACGTATGGGAAGCGGTCATAGATCCAAACCAGAAAGTGAGAACGACTCATACCCAAGACTTCTCACCCCTAAAAATAAAATCACATCAATAATAGGGACGACTATGACATGGGGACGCACCCTTCTCCTCAAGCCATGGGTCTCACCCACATCCCGCAACCTCCCATGATAGCATGTTCCAGGTATGCTCACACAATAAGTATATATATCGTTCACACGGTATATATATACAAGCAATCACATCATATGTATAAATCATCACACAAGAAATATACATTCGCGCCATAATTATATAATCATTTAAATATACATAAATCTCTATATATATGTATATCCTAATCTCCAATCATTAATCATGAAGTAACATAAGCTGGCAATATAGATACAAATCTCGTAAAACTCACCCTTTTTACGACGCATACTTACTCAAAGCATTCTCCATTATACAACATCTCCTTTGAAACATATTCATCCATTGCCCCTATGATATAAATAGTCTCCCAATATATATAACAATCACTATACATTCCATCTATATCCAAATGCACTTCGATATATCAAAAAATAATCCCGACTACAGGTGCACACATAACTAATAGTCTGCAAACCTCAAGCTCAATCCTAAATTCATTCCATGATCCCATCAAGTATTGGAATCCCCATTGTTAATCACACACAGATATATAACAACCATCCCAACTAGATTTACAACACACCCCATTCTAGATGATAGTACGATCAAATCGTTCTCAATTATGACTACGGTTTAATTGTTCCTATGAACCCTTAACATTAACGCATTTACAATTCTGACCTCTAAATAGAACTCCCATCCTCAATGAGATTCCCCATTATACCTCGGAATATCTATTATTAATACGCATAAATATGTAATAACTAACTCGGCTAGAAGTACACACATAACTATGATATTCGGTAATAATTTAAAGCATATACCGTAATACCTCTTGACTTCAAATTCACATAAACATAAAGGGACTATCTCTACAATTTATAACTATTTCATGATAGCCCACCACCATCATATTAAGATAACCCGCCTATCATTCACTCCGTAAATCATTTACCTACTAAAAGAGGCACCCTACCCTCATAATCTAATTCTAATATAGGTCTGGAAGCCCCTATTCATCCTAAGTCACAAATCCCTTAATATTATATCATAACCCTCCATAGTAAGTACATTAAGAAGGCCTCTAAGAATAAAACCCAAAAGAAAAGGGGCAAAAGAAATCCCATTCTTAGGCTAAAAACAGAGGACCAGTCGACCGGCCCCAGACCCCCGAGGCTTCTCCCTTAGGGCGTGGTCGACGCCCCCTGGCTGCGGTCGACCGGCCATACCAGATATCTTGGACATTATTCCATTTTGAACGAACCCTAACTCCCCAAAAACCCAATTATCATCATCTAACCCCCAATCTTTAAATCAATCATATTCTTCACATTAAAACTCATCCAACATCTCATCCCATCAATTTACATGTCATCAATCCCATTTATAAACATCAAATTAGTACCCAAAATCTAGGTTTTGATATTAATACCTAAAATCCAATTATTTTGCCCACAAATTATGAAATAAACTACACAAATGAATTATTTAGCAAGATTAAACACTTGCCTTGAAATTGTAGAGGTTGAATCGTCCTCGAGATCACGTTCGGGCTGGGAATCTCCAAGTTTTCTCCCCTTTCCTGTTCTTTTCTCCTTCTTTCTCTCTTTCTAACAAATGAGATAGGTTGATCCGTAGGCCTCTTAAGCCTTTAAAACATAAATCCCAGTTTTAAGTGATAATACACACTTTAAATGACTCGTTTACTCCAATTCGAGTCAAACTAACTTAAAAAAATTTCGAAATCGAAACAAAACCCAAGGAGAGTCATTTCGACTCTCTTGACCCATCCGAAATCGATAGTGCACTCAAAATCATCATCTGTAATACTTTATAACGTCCTCAATTTTGGACCTCAGTTTCCAAATTTAAAAATTTTGCAATTTAAATAAATTTTATTTCTCCCAAAAATTCAATTTCTCAGTCCCAAAATCATGTGTTGTTACAGACTTACCCCCTTACAAAAATTTTGTCCTCAAAATTTAAGTTATGCCTAGGACTCTGAACCTCATCTAGTTCTTACGTCTACCCTCAAGATCATTATACCTATCTCTCCTACTTCTCACAACGAACCATACAAACTATAAAATCAAACTAACTACCCAGGGCGCCCATACCCGATCTCTACTCTTAGAAACAAAAATCCGGCTCCACTAGCCTCAAATCGTAATATAACTCTCATTAACTTAATCTATAGTAGCGTACTAAGTATATAAAAAGTTTGAAATTTCCAATGGTTTAACTCTTCTCAATTCCTGACATTCGTTACATTCATGCGGGGGAGGTCTCGCAAGCGAAATCCAAACAAGGAACCCTCCCAATACACTACTATGTAGCTATGTCAGGGATTGAGATTAGTTGAACCAGGATTAAGATTTTATAAAAGATTTTTTCAAACCATAGATATTGCCTGAAGTCCTATATAACAATATACTATAAAATAATATCATGTCTTTTGACACGCCAATCAAACACCTTATGTTCAATACTCTCACTAATATCTAGTTCTCAAAACTAGCACAACCCTGAGCTAACTTTCCTTCTCAACAATGAATCTGCTAAACTCTGAACCTCCTCAGTTACACAAATCCTTTACATCACATTAAAGAATTTCCGCAAAGTAAGTCCTTCCCTCAATGGAATACTACAATTACCTGCCCTAACCTATCTATAAAACAATAGCTTTATAATGACTACTTAATAAACCTTAACAGTCTGCATTTCTGGAAATCAAGAGCATAACTTTCTACTAGTTCATCGCGAAATGATCTATTAACCCAAAGGAAGCCATACAAGGACCACACTTTCTCACTCCTTCCTCGAAGGAAATTCTGTACACACTATGGTTATAGCGACTAACCCCTCATTATACCTTACATGCGAAGCTCCCAATACTGTGTAAAGCATTACCTAAATCCAAAGAAAGGTATTCTACCTTATACTTCCATAATCCAATTATTTCACTTCATTCTTGAGTCCCTTTATTCCTTCCAAGACAAGCCCTTCTTCCTAAGTCAGCAACATCGGTTTTCCTAACAAATGCTAGAAAATCCAACAATCTAAACCTCCCACGGTCCTCACTATTCTCTTCTCCTCAGTACTTACCTTATCGATCACAATATTTTCCATTCGAGTAAATTATCCTTCTTACTCGACCACCATTAGATCACCTTGAGTCACCGCTAGAAATCTCCTCCTTATCTCCGCCTGATTCACGAAAAGAAAATACCTCCAGTCAAAGCGTACCCAAAATTTATTATGGGTATTGCATCCCTCATCTTGACCCTTCCTGGATGACTTATTCTTGGCGACTTCTGAGATGAAAGAAACTCTGTCAGAACGTCGTTCACGTGAGTACACCTTGCATAAGAAGATAGACGTAGGGAACACAACAATCCTAATAGTAGGCTCTACATAAAGAACGCTTGCGAAAGAACACAAAAAACCCACACATATCATGAAGACACTAGAACTTGATGCTCTGATACCATATGTGACACCCCATTTAAAATAAAAATGGGTGGCCATCCCTATACTAAATTAAAAAAGGAATATCAAATGGATCACTTTTAGCATCAACGGGCAAAACTAAAATAAATAAGTCTAACTACCCAAAACTATAAAAGTGTATGCCAAACAATTTAAATAAAACATGCAATGGACAACAAAGCAACACTATAGAACTACTAAAAAAGGTAGAATGCACACAAGTACCATGATAAAAGAAAGTGCTAGAATTAAAATAAAATGAGTACACAAAAGGAACTATACCCGAATAATCTATCGGGTCACAGACAGTACAACAACCATAATGGAGAAATATAAACAGCTATAAATATCTCTTGGGTATAAACCCGATACACAACATGAATCCTACCTATATTTTCAAAGAAGTAGGAAGCAACTACAATCTAAACCCCACCACAGTCCGCAACTGCTATGGCTCCCTAGACTCTGGATAGAAAAGCATCCAGTATCAATGTGGTAGGACACCTATGGTACACAATAAATATATATATATAACAAAAGAGAAATATAAACGGGTCAGAGCCTGAGGTGTAAAAATGTTTACCGCAAGTGTGTTAACCGTGCATAATAAATATAAATGCACTATTTCATAAATAAAGTGGAGTCGCACTCTCGTGAAACCCCCAAACTCATTTATCATCTACATCGCGCACCTAATCGTGTCCTGGAACCTTAATTAAGTTACCCCACCCATATGAGTACAACCTACCTTACCATACGCACGGCCTATACCCGCATGACCTACCATCCTAATATAACCAAATCCTTCCCATTATAATCACGCCTAAATATATATACACACACATGCCCTACTATGCTCTAGTGGTTCCAATTATTAATTTAAACTAGTTATATGTCTTAATACGTCACACATAACCATTAGGCTTAAAGATAAGAGTTTATTCTTTAAACAACATACATACGGTTAATAAGGACAAAACTTCTCTCCACTCTCAACATTGCACTGCGTTTCGTGCGTGGAACGTCTCGCAAAGCGAAATCCAAATAAGAAACCCCCCCGATACACTACTCTTTGACAATGTTAAACGTAGGGATCCATTATGTCATTTACATAAATCCTATTACAACAACTACTTAATTATTGAGTATTATATCTAAGAACATAGATTGAATCTCTATCTAACTCCTTGAGGTCGATATAACCGCAATTGGTTCTAAGTACTATCTTTCTACCATGATAAACTAGTTCACCGAAATCACCCCAAAAATAAAATCACACAAATAATAAGGGACGACTATGACCTGGGGACTACACGCACCCTACTCCTCAATCTAGGGGCCTCACCCTCATCGCACAACCTCCCATGATAGCATGTTTCGGGTAGGCTCACACAATAAGTATATATATCATTCACACAGTATATATATACAAGCAATCACATCATGTGTATAAATCATCACACAAGAAGTATACATTCGCGCCATAATTATATAACCGTTTAAATATATATAAATCTCTATATATATGCATATCCTAATCTCCAATCATTAATCATCAAGTAACATAAGCTGGCGATATAGATACAACTCTCGTAAAACTCACCCTTTTTACGAAGCATACTTACTCAAAGCATTCTTCTTATACAGCATCTCCTTTGAAACATATTCATCCATTGCCCCTATGATATGAATAGTCTTCCAATATATATAACAATCACTACACATTCCATCTATATCCAAATGCACTTGGATATATCTAATAATAATCCCGACTATAGGTGCACACATAACTAATAGTCTGTAAACCTCAAGCTCAATCCTAAATTCATTCCATGATCCCATCAAGTATTGGAATCCCGATTGTTAATAACACACATATATATAACAACTATCCCAACTAGATTTACAACACAACCTATTCTAGCTGATAATACGATCCAATCGTTCTCAATTCTGACTACGCTTCAATTGTTCCTATGAACCCTTAACCTTAACGCATTTACGATTTATTCCTTGAGTTTATCATCACTAAGGATACGCGACTTCTCTCTCTCCTAGGTCCAAAATCATATCTTAAATAGAATCCTATCGCTATAAGGATTCGACATAATTATCGGCCTATAATTTCATGCCATACTCTCACAACTCTCTGAAAGAGTTCTAAACTTTGCGTCATCTAAACTCACTTTTGACCTCTAAATATAACTCCCATCATCAATGACATTCCCCACTATACTTCGGAATATCTATTATTAATACGCATAAATGTCTAATAACTAACTCGGCTAGAAGTACAGACATAACTATTCTATTCGGTAATAATCTAAAGCATATACTGCAATACCTCTTGACATCAAATGCACATAAACATAAAGTTACTATCTATACTATTTATAACTATTTCATGGTAGCCCGCCACCATCATAATATGATAATCCATCTATCATTCAGTCCCTCAATCATTTCCTTACTAAAATAGGCATCCTACCCTCATAATCCAATTCTAACATAGGTTCGAAAGCCCCTATTCATCCTAAGGCACAAATCCCTTAATATTATATCATAACCCTCCATAGTAAGTCTGTTAAGAAGGACCCTAAAAATAAAACCCAAAAGAAAAGGGGTAAAAGAAAATACAATTCTTGGGATAAAAATAGAGGATCGGTCGACCGGTCCCATAGCCCCAGTCGACCGCGGTTCTAAATTTTTCCCTAGGAAGAATGCAGTAGGCTTCTCCCTTAGGGCGCGGTCGACCGCCCCCTGGCTACGGTCGACCGGCCATACCAGATATCTTGGACATTTTTCCATTTTGAACGAACTCTAACTCCCCAAAAACCCAATTATCATCATCTAACCCCCAATCTTTAACTCAATCATATTCTTAATATTAAAACTCATCCTACATCTCATACCATCAATTTATATGTCATCAATCCCATGTATAAACATCAAATTCAAGTTTTAGTACCCAAAATCTAGTTTTTGATATTAATACCCAAAATCCAATTCTTTTGCCCACAAATTATGAAATAAACTACACAAATGAATTATTTAGCAAGATTAAACACTTGCCTCCAAATTGTAGAGGTTGAATCGTCCTTGAGATCGCGTTCGGGCTGGGAATCTCCAAGTTTTCTCCTCTCTCCACTTCTTTTCTCCTTCTTTATCTCTTTCTCACAAATGAGATAGGCTGATCCGTAAGCCTCTTAAGCCTTTAAAACATAAATCCCAATTTTAAATGATAATACACACTTTAAATGACTCGTTTACACTAATTCGAGTCAAACTAACTTAAAAATATTTCGGAACCAAAATAAAACCCAACGACAGTAATTTCCACTATCTCAATCCATCCGAAATTGATAGCGCACTCAAAATCATCATCTGTAATACTTTATAACGTCATAATTTTTGGACCTCAATTTCCAAATTTTAAAATTCTTCAATTTAAATAAATTTTATTTCTCCCAAAAATTTAATTTCCCAGACCCAAAATCATGGGGTGTTACAATGGGTTAGGGTTCAGGTGATCTTACGTATGGATTATGTCATTAATTAATAAGATTAATGGTAGTAATGGTATTAATGGGTAAAAGCGTCCAATACAAGATTTTTCAAGTTTCTATGCTTTTTAACTAGTAGAGATAACATGCAATGCAATGCAATTATTGATAGGAAAAATTATCCAACTACGTGTACTAATAAGAAGTGAATAATTGTCTCCTTATGTGGTAGAAATCCCAGTCAACAGTCAACGAACTAACTCCATAGATAGTTGTTCAATAGGCATGTCGACCAATGTGAAGAATGCAGGCCATCGATGTAATTAAAAATCCATCACATGGGAAGCACAATCAAAGGTCTTTTCACACATGATATAAAAAATCAACCATCACATTCATTATGTACAGGTGTAAATGCTTGAATATATAAAAGCATTCCAACCTTTAACAAGGTGTGTGTTCGGGTTGCAGGAAGGAATATCCATTGGCTTCATAGTTAACAAAAGATGAATTGAATCTAATCCATCTAAAATAAAAGCTCTGATATAAATGCATTCGTCAACCTGCAAGAAGGATGCACAGAGGCTTACCGGTAGAGTGGCAGCTTTGAACAGGTTTGTTTCTTGGGCAATAGATATGTATTTACCAATGTTGAAGGTGTTTAGAAAGACCTTTAAGTGGAATACAAAATGTGAAGAAGCATTCCAAAAATTGATGAAGTATCTCGGATCACCACCTTTATTGTCCCGACCTGTTCTGGGAGAAAATTTGTATTTATACTTAGCTATTTCCAAGTCTGCAAATAGCTCGGCCTTGGGTCGATTAGATAATGGAATCCATAAACTAGTTTACTACAATAATAAAGCATTTAGGAGATCCTAGATCAGGTGCCCACATTTGCAAAAATTAGCCGTAGCACTTATTGAAACCTCCAGGCGTATGAAGCTATACTCCTAAGCACACATTATAGTTGTGTATACTGATCCACCTCTGAGGTATATGCTCCATAAACCTGAGAAGTCAGGAAGATTGAAGTACTGGAAAGTATAACTAAGAGAGTATGACATCGTCTATGAACTAAGGCCCTCGTTGAAAGGCCAAGCTTTGGTGGATTTTATTGTACAGTTCACATATCCATACGTTGCCAATAAACAAACTTGCCTACCGTACAGACTTCTTTGGACGAGAGATCAGCTCAAAAGAAAGTTGAAGTTACAGCCCATTAACCTAAATCATTTAGAACCCAAGAAATGTCTCAAAATAATGCAAAGGATATTAAGAAGATATTCCACCATGGAGTTCTATCGAAAAAAGCTTCAGTAGTAATATCACGTTGTGGAATTTATATATGGATAGATCTTCATGTGTGACTAGAAGTGGAGCAAGTATAATGCTCATTACTCGTGATGATTATGATGATGAATATTCCCTTAGGTTTCAATTCAATGCATCAAATAATGAAGCTAATTATGAAGCCTTGATAGTCAGAATGGATTTAGCACATTCATTAGGCATCAAGCAAGTAGTGGCGCGCGATGATTCACAACTAGTTATCAACCAATTGCTTCATCTATATGGATTCAAAGGAGAATTGATGACCAGATACTTTTCCAAATCCATGGAAGTTATTTCTAAGTTTTCAGTTGTGAAAATTAACAGGATACTAAGAATAGCTAATGCCCGAGTTGATGCATTTACTCGACTGCCTGCAATAAGAATTGAGCTCTGAAGAAGCATTCCAATGGATATCTTATCAAATCAGAGCATACATGCAGACTTAATGGTTTGTTTCATTACTATAGGTTTGGGACCCTCTTGGTAGGATCGGATCATGGCTTACATTAAAGATGGAATCCTACCATTCGATCCAAAAGAAGCTAAAAATCTACGGTACCAAGCAGCCAGATATGTGTTGGATGAAGGAGTTTTATACAGAAAGGGATTAACTATATCCTTATTGATCTTTGTTCATTCATTGGAGGTTAAAAACTTGATGAAGGAAGTTTATGAAGGTTCTTGTGGAGCTCATTCAGTCGGTCGGTCGTCGCTCCAAAGAATCAACACATGGGGATACTACTGGTCGACTATGAGGGCAGACTCTAAAGCCTTCGCAAGAAAGTGTGAAAAATGCCAGTGGTTCTCTGTAATTCACAAAGCACCTAATGCTACTCTAGCATAAATTACCTCTCCTTAGACATTAGCTATTTGGGTAATTGACTTAGTCGACCCACTCTCGACCACCAAAGTCCGATTCAGGTACCTAATAGTTGATGTTGACTACATCACAAAATGGATGGAAGTAGAGTCATTGATTAAGATGCCTTATGAGAAGTTTATATGTTCATCTGGAAGAGAATTATATATAATTATAGGATTCCCTATGCCTTTATTACAGACCATCGAACCCAATTTGATAACTATGAGTTTGAAGCGTATTGTGTTCAGTCCAAAATCTAGAAACTCCATTCTGCACCAGGCCATCCATAAATTAATGGTCAAATAGAACTAACAAATAAAATCTTGCTCAATGGATTGAAAAAGAGGCTTGATGATACCAAGGGAAACTGGAATAATGAATTACATTCGGTTCTCTGAGCTTACCGAACAACACGGAGAATAACAATTAGAGAAACACCTTACATGCTTGCATTTGGGAAAGAAGCCATGGTACCAGCTGAGATAGGTCTACTGACTCACAAGGTGCTAAATTTTGATTCTCCAATAAGTGACTTGATGAGACGATTGGATTTAAACATGTTGGAGAAAGTCCGAGAGGATGCTACTCACAAAAATTTTGCATACCAACAGAAGATAAATCGCTTCTATAATAAAAGGGTCAAGTCGACCAACCTAAAAGAAAGTGACTATGTCCATAAGAAGGCCATCCAGAAGAGAAACGAGTTTGAGGATAATTGGCATGGCGCAAATTGTAGTTTGGCAGTCATCCAACCAGGGACCTATTAGCTTGATACCTTAGAAGAGGAAGAATTCAAAAATTCCTGGAACGCCGAGCACCTTCAGAATTATTATGGATCATTAAAGTGATTACCATATTGTATTTCTTTTACTTTATGTTCGGTACAACTATTTTTCAAGTTTGGTAACAATCTTGATATTCGTTCCTTCAATTTTTTTATTTTTTTTTGGAGTATGGCGATATACATCCCCCAGAAACAACAAATACAAAATGTTTCTTGGTCTTCAGCTCTTGCCAATAAATATCACATACTTAATTAGGTTGAATTTTTTCTACGGATCAACGGTGAATACTTAATTAGGTTGAACATATCAAATTCCAGATGCACTAACAACTTAAGGCACAATCGTCTCTCACCCAAGTTAAAACTTCATGTATGACTTCATATGTACAAGTCACGAACAAAAAGTAGTTTTTACTTCGTGTATGACTTTGTATTAATAATTTACTAACAAGACATATTACCCAACCTAACCCACTTGGACGACACGAATAATTTACTTCATATATAACTTCGTCTTTGACAAGCCAAGAACAAGAAGTCTATAAAACTTCGTATACAACTCAAACAGTTACAAACAAGTTTTACTCGACTAAGTTAAATGCATGAAGATATGTAAATATTCCTAACCATTGGAATACATACATATATTCCTCATACACTTGGTCACCACTGATAACTAATGCTAAACTTGGATCAATAAAATAGCTTATTGTTTCATTTAAGTGCATTAGTAGAATATATGCCCCTACAATCATAGTTTAATAATTCATTATTAAACAATACCTCAGTTGAGTGATTGATTAAATAATGAAGAGTTGACAACGCAAAAACATTGATTTCTATTCAAATACTAACTGTATTACATTTAAGATCAAATGAATAACAAAATACAGAAAAGTTATTCAATTGTATGTTTTCCTTAAGCTTTGGAGGTTGGATGCACTCTCTCCATACCAATAGTAGGATCATTCAGAGTATAAGGAGAATCAATAAAGTTAAAATCTCTCATCATTCACTTGTTACTGCTGATCGGAGTATTGATCAAATGAGGAGGATGAACTATTTCATGAATATCATGCAAACCATAGTCTACCAAGTATTTGGTGATTAAGCACCGGGGAATAGAATCAATATGGATCCATGATATGTCTAACTTGAATGGAGGATCATCAAAATCTAGTAGAGCAGGCTCATTCCAATACCATAGCTCGTTGTTTCAATCCTATTTCAGCAAAGTCAAGTAGTTGGTCAATCCCCATGTATAACCTTCCTGATGGTTCTAGGCAAGGTGATCATAAACATGGATAAGAGATTCATTCTAGCCTTTCCATCCACACCTCTCTGGGTTATTTATAAAATTGAAAGGTTAACCTTCTGCTTGATGTTGGAGTTTCTTTAAAAAATCACTATTTACCATCAACTGAACATATTGGTTAATAATGGATTTATCCTTAGCTTCCATCTTCACAGATAAATCGGCAATAGCTTGACTCTTTGCCTTCAACTAGGCAGCTTAGTTGGCTAGTGTTCTATTGGTCATTGCCTCATCTATAGTTGGTTAGATAGTCCTCTATTGTCTGAAAGATTGCCCAGACTTGGTTTTCTTGAGAGCTTAAAGTTCCTCTACTAGCCTGGCATTATCAGTCTCTAAGAAATATGCACCTTCATTAACACCACTAGTAGATGACATTTTCAAGATGTCCAACTCATTTATGTGCTTATTATATTCCTCCTCAGGTAGTTTGGCTAACTCTCTTGCTTCATCCACTTCTCGGCTCAATAGGAACTCTTTCTTTCTGTATAGACAGGCATATTCTTCCATCTTCTTCTCAAAGCCCCAACCTTCGCTCAAAGTTTTATACTTAGCCTTATAGTTAGCTTGGAGTGAAGCTAAAGTTAATTTATGATCTTCCTACAAATTTTCAATCATTTCATAATAATCTGCAATATTTTCCATATTCCTGTCCAGTAAGCAATGGAGGTGGATGTATGACTCTTTAACTTGGTCGGATACATCTAGGCCAATTAAGCTGACAAAGTCTTCTTCAGTTAAAGGAGCATGGCCAGCTTTTAAAAGATTTCTACTCCTCCTGAGTATGTCGGATTCAGAAGAAACCATGGCGTGCTTCCTGGCATCAAACTAAAAATTGCAAATGTAAGTACACAAGTATGACTACTGAGCAAACATGACACAAGATACGATATTTCATTCAACCAAACAATAAAGCAAAAGTATGATAAATACAACACATGCATCCAAAAGGATAAACATTTTCATTAATAACCAAAAAGGTGTTACATACTACTAGTCATATTACAATGTAGAGAAGCAAAAAAGAAAAACAAAGGAGTTAGACCTTCCCCTTGTCTTCGGCATTCCTTCCAGAGGGCTGGTTAGTAGAAGGGGAAATTTCTTTAATGGGCTTTAAAGAAAACTCAGTAAGTTGAAGGGAAGATCCCTGAGACCCTTCCTCATCATTAAACTCTTCCTCTAAGTTTGGAGGAGATCCTGGATTATGCTTCAAGAATAACTCAAAACCTGCTATAGTGTCGACCTCCTTAAGTTTTCTGACCAAACAATTACTAATAAACTCAAATTGAGAGAGTCTGCCAAAAATGCCTTATCCCAGCCTTTATTGAAGGAGTCCTCTTGAAGTTTCTTATTCTTGGCCTTTTTTGCAACTAACTTAGTGGAAAAACCAACATCTTTCTCCTCTACAGACTTCATGAGAGCTTGATTTTCCACCAATTTATCTTCGACTATCTTGGCCTTATTCTCAGCAGCTATCAAACTAGTCTCGGTATTCACCATCTTTCCTTCAAAAACTGTCAAACTGGTCTCAACAATTACCAATTTTCCCTCAGCAAGAGTGGTTATATCAATAGACTTCGTCATCTCGATATCCCAAGTCTTCTTCTTAGACACCAATAACTTCCTTGAAGGCTAAAGAAATTAGCTAAGACCCTCAAGGGCCTTATCAACATCCCCTCTAGAGGAACGAATTTGATCATCATTCTCCATCGTTTGATTAAAATTCACCAAAAAATGCATAAAGGACAACAACAGATTACAAGGAGCATTAAGGGGAAAACAAGACATCAATGGAAAGTAATAAAGAAGAAAGAATTACCATGGTCAAAATTTGGCAAGCATTTTTTGACAACTTCAATCTTGGTAGTGGGCAAGAGTTTATGTATCAGTAGAGAGGGTACCGGTCCTAATTAACTTCCTGGAAACACCAGGATGAATGGTAACTGAGGATGACCCAATAACACTCAAATCCTTCTAAATTTTCTCAATAAACTCTTAGTTGGCATAAATCTTATCAACCTGCTTCTCAGATAAGCCTTTTCTTATCCTCTTGAATTGAGGAAAAACAACATTAACTTCCTCACAGATAATGATTTGAGGAAACATCGCTGTCTCAGAAACCCTGGATGTTTTATATGGCTTCTTAGAATCCCTAATCGTATGAGTCTTCTCGGCATCTCTCTTGGCAATTAGAGATAAGGATCCAATCATTAATTCCTAAATCTACCTCTTTTCCATACCAACAACTGGAGAAGAGGGAATAGTGAAATGTCCAATGATTCAAAAGAGGAAGAGGTCCCAAAGTCCTTCTCAGCACCACTAGTTTCCTCAAGTAAAGAGGTAGGAACTAACTTTTCATCAAGATTGATGGGGGTTACAGCTGCAAAAGTGGTAGGCCTAGAAATAAAGGAGGTAATTAAGCTCTTGTACTGTAACAAATACGAGGTAGCTTTAGGGTATTCCTCGCCAATTCTTTGGTGGATGTTCCAAATAAATTTTAGTTCATTTATGTTAGTGCCCTCTTCTTTGGGACACTTCGTTTTTCTTTCAATTGTGCAAAACAAGAAACAAGACAAACAAACATCAAGTCAACATGTCCTCAAACAGTTGGTCAACAAAAAATAGAGGAATACATTTATTAAATTCAATAACCTATGCCATGACCAACTTGTGGGCACCTGGGCCCATCACACACCTCTTTTGTTTGTAAAGGAGCATATTGACAATATTTCGTAATAACTCCATAGTCAAAACTATCCTTGTTAGAGTCTGGAAAATTGACAACTAAGGCCCTATTGGCAAACCTATTCTTCAGTTGGTAAGTACTATCACTGGTACTCCATTTGTAACAGAACATCAGCTCAGGGATGCTAGTGTGTGTCTCATATATTTTATTAAGCCTATGTATCCCATTTACTACTCTTCAAGTGTTGGGGGCTACCCTAACAAGGACGACGTCCAAGTATTGATAAAATTCTAGACAAAAGCTATTGGGGAAAAGTGAAACCACATTCAGTAATAAATATAGAGGGAATCCAGTGACCCTTTGGCAATGATAACACCTTAATAGGTGGTATGGTAATTTCTAAGTCTACCAAGTTAGGGATGTTCCTTTCCCACTTACACTCAACTAAAGTATCTCCACGAACTATATAAACCATAGCTACAGTAAAGAAAGAAAATAAGCAAAATGAAAAAGGAAAAGAAAGCTTACAGAGAAAATGGTGACTGAAGCGAAGGTATAACCCAAATGAAGGCTCAAATACATAAAACTTGGAAAAGAAGTAGAGTTCGAAAGCTTGGAAAAGTTGTGGTATGAAAATCCATCAAAATCTCGTCTCTTATAGCTTACGTGGAAAATCGTGCTAAAAATGAGTACTTGTATCGACAATTAACATTCTGATGGCTTCACAGTTCTGAAAGAATAAAAATATTCATATACTCATTGGCAGTATGCTAATTTTCAAATTATTTACAAAAATGCCATTACAAGATTAATATGTGGAAAATTTTCATAAGTCCTACACATCGGCAGGCGCCAACCAACCATAAAGAAAATATACTACATCCTTCCACCAAAATCATTAAGAATGAAGTATTGGGGGCTTCTGTTGAAACCAAAAAAAATTCACCTAGACTACTCATAAGTGAACACTTCTCTCCTTACAGGACAAAATTCTTAGTCAGTAGTCACGAAACCAACTCCATAGATAGTTGTTCGGCAAGCATGTCGACCAACGTGAAGAATGTAGACCATCGATGTATATAAAAAGTCACCACATGGGAAGTAAAACCAAAGGTATTTTCACACGTGGAATAGACAATCATCCATCACATTCATTATGTACGAGTATAAAGGCTTCAATATATACAAGTATTCCAACCCTTGATCTCTGGGTCACTATAAATACAATATATTCCTTTCCTCAAGGGAATAATAGAACGAATTCTAGAATATTCTTCTTAACAAGAGTACCTTGATTTATGTAATCACTGAAATTAATAAAATAATAGTGGACGTAGGATTTCTTACATAACCGGAACGCTTTAAAAACTACTTGTCTTTTATTTGATTATTTTATTACAATTATATATTTTATCTGGGATTAGAAAATTGGATCTAGTCCATTTTTTGGTATCAACATCATTGTTTGGTGCTAAAAATATAAATTGTATTTTGTTTAAATATGCATACGTAAAGCCCAACTTTCACACTTTATGTAATATGACACATGTAGGCACACCATTAATGGTGGTCAATCGTTAAAAGTAATTTTTTTTCATATATTAACTTATGAATTAAAAAAAAAAAGTTTGTTACTCACTTGGAATGTCAATAGTTAATGTTTGTACTTTAAAAGGAAAGGGATGGTAAGAGATGAGGTGAATAAAGGCGAGTGAAGAAAGTGAGTGTATTAAATGTTAGTGGTTGCTTTGGAATTTTTTTGTTGGGAAGGGGTATATAATTCCAAAGGGACAATTATGCTTAAGTGGAATTTTTAATCAGTTTAGATATAAATACATATGTATGCATACGAGGAAACACATATATTTTACTTTTCTCGCAAAATATTTTACATGAAAAACATTTTATCGTTTAAGATGCATAATTCTAAAACATGGAGATAAATCCTTAGACTCTTTAGAATTAACGATAAGGACAAGCTAAAAATAGTTTTTCAATAAGTACATCGGTGTTACAGTTACAAATATATGTGTCTATATAAAACTATAACTTGAAATCATTTAAAAGATTAATATACCTCCACGTGCACACCTTAATTAATACAATTAAAATAATTACTCAGACTTGACTTTTAGACAAAAAACTCAAGGGTTTTCTGGTACTAAAATTTACTTAATGTGTTGTTTCGATTGTCAAGACATAAATAACAACAACTGTTGAGTTTTGATGGGTGAAGATGGTCCCGAGCTTTTAGTACACTTCACTTGAGAACTTTCCAAACGTGGTATATAACGAGGAAGTTTTTTAAATTCTTCTCCAAATCCCAGATAATATTGGTCATTAGTTTCTTTGTTAAAGAAAAAATTGACTATTCATATTCTTACTTGATACCCATTTCAAATTTATTTGATTAAACCAAAATGATTTGTTTTTATGGGTTTGTGTAGTGATTGAGAGAAACTATGGAGACCCAATCAACTAGCAATGTTGACAGTGGCTTTCATTATGAGCTATGGTGGTGTTAACCATTCTTTCATTTATAAATTATTTTTTTTGATGTCCAAATTTAATGTTTTTTATTATATGAATTTACTTTGGTTTACTTTTAATTATAAAAAAATATTACGAAATATCTCAAAATTTCATTCCAAAATCATGTTATTTGTATAAAAATCCAAGTCAGCATTTTTTCTAACAAGCTTTCAATTTTTGTAGGGTAGTAGATATGGAACTCGTTATTTGATCATTGCCAACATTAAATTGTTGTTCAACAATTTATTCTATTTAAAAATTAATGGTTTCATTCATTGTAAAATTGCGGTTTATGAATAAATCATTATTGTTCTAAACAACCCGCCTACGCACGCCTAGGCTTGAGGCTTGGGAGAAATTCCCCTCCTTACGCTTTTTACGCCTTATTCTTGGTAAAACCTTAAGGCGCACTTTTTTTCTAAAAACAATAATGTTTTAGTGAAACGATATCACCTTTTAAAAAAAAATTTACAAACCGGACCATTATCTCATCCAAAATAATCAAATAGTATTTTCATTTGCATATATTCCGACATATTTTTATGATATGTATAATTTTAGTGTTTTAATAGCCTTCTTATAGTTAAAAAATATTTAAATATATTAAGAAGGCCTAAACGCCTTTTCACGCCTAAGGCCCGCTTAGGCTTCTAAGGCTTAAGGCTTGACCACCATGCCTCGATCACGCCCCGCGTTTTTTAGAACCTTGAATAATTTATAAAATTCTTAATAATAACCTTTAAAATCTTCTTTTAAAGGGTTACGCCCACAATAATAGTTTTGTAATGTACATAAATATCAGAGTATGGTGTAAGAACTACATGCATCCGTGCATCGCGCAACTTACATGCTAGTGTGTGTGTGTGTGTGTATATATATATATATATATATATATATATATGATTATAAATACAGCTACATTCTTCAATGTAAATACAGTTACACTTATTAACATAGGTAAAGTTATAATTGTAATTGTATCTACATTAACAACTGTAATTGTATCTATATTAATAAGTGTAATTATATTTCTTGGACTTATTCCTAATTAATTACATAATTTATGGGTTTGAGATGCCAACAGGATTATCGCTTGGACTGATCATTTTTAAATAAATTTTTAAGGGATTTATTAGCAAATGTATTATTTGGAACATGAAAAATGAAACAATTCAAATTTGACCAATTATTATTCTTGCAACAATATGTGAAGGAAAGGTAATATCATGAAAACACACAAAAAATGAAAATAAAAACTATGGGGAAAAAAAAGAAGGAAATAATTGCATTAACACAACTATATAATGGTAACAACACATGCCCTCAACGATCACAAATATAGTGTCATCTTCATGCTCAACAAAACAATAAAACAAATTCCTTTACTCGTCATATTAAATGTATAATCTAATCAATAGCCATTTGAAACTGGTTTAGGCTCTTATGTATAGAAGAAAGGCCCCATAGAGTACAATCTGATGTTATTGAGGTGTTTGTGAGAAGAAAGAAGAGCACCACTCATCCCATTATTGATATCAGTGGGAACATTACATGTCTCCAATCGGGAATTCTCAAGGAAATCTTTGCACTCTATCAACTTCAGTGAATCTTCGAGTTCAGAATGTGACAATGTAGCTAAGAACTAGCCCTTTGAGTCACATGGATGGCTTATGATTGAGAAAGGGGCCGATTCATATCCATTTTGGTCCACATCTAAACATGTTATTCTTGCCACAACTCCTGCAATTATAATAACGAAAACCAAGTGATAAATAAACAAATGAATGAATGAAGAATATATCTTAATTTTCTTATCCAATCATAAGATAAGTATTATACGTTGGATTCTACATCTTTTCAAGTGGGACAATTATATGATACACAAAAGATTGTTTTTGGTAGTTCAAAAAATTAAACAACTTGTTTTTGTATAACTAAGGATGTTGGAATAAAGTACTTTTGGCCATGAGCATATTCTATAATATCATTAAGCAATGCATTTTGTTTAAAATAAAATTCATATGGAAGTCTTTCCGTCCAAACTTCTAAATTTAACATAGATATATAATTATCCTGATTTTAATAGACTATTTTAGTGAACTGAACACTACGACAGAAAGAGATATTACCTTTAAGTGGGATGAGTTTAGGGCCAAATTTACAATAAATAAGTTGTTGAATGCGTAATATCTCTGGGAGGAGATTTTTATGTGTCTTAGGTTTCTCATCTTTTGGTGTTGGACCATACTCGTGTGACACCCCGACTAATTAAATACCGAGTAGCTACTTCTTTATTAAATTAATTCAAAATGCCAAGTTGGCTCAGCTAATAGCATCACTGTCGAAAACATTTTATTATTACTAACCACCTAGTATTTAAAAAGTAAGTTGCCAAATTTTAATTAAAGTCTGATTAACATGCAACAAGCGTAAAGAATAATAATAACACCATTCACCATAACGAAGTAAATAGGATAATCATCACATAATGTAAATAAAGTCTGGAGGAAAACTCCTCACTACAAATCCCACAACTGAAATAAGTAACGAAATACTGAATACTGAATCAATACATGACAAAGTTTGAAAAACTGAAATGGAAAGATGTTTCTAATAGAAATGGGCAACATGCCCTACAACTGATAAATACTGAATCAGGAATCCAAATGGTAGAAGCGTTTAAAAGCAAATCCTTGTAGCTTCCACAAACAGCTACAGCTCGTCACCTGAATGAGTATCCTATGCATGGTGTCCTTGTGGCTGGGCACCTAAAATGGTTTTACAAAAAAGTAGATTTGAAAGCAAACGGGTCAGAGCCCGAATGTGGAGATATTTTAAAAACCTGCAAGTGCTTTAAAACATTTAAAACATTAAATGTAAAGTACATGTTAGGACGTGCACTCACATGATATTCTCACCTCTCGTCTAACTGTGCACTCCTAACGTAAGTACCCATCTAAAACGACACAAACCACTAGCTAAGTGACATCATATCTAGCTAGACTGTCATAGGTCCTACCCTTATTACTCGGTTCCATTAACATTATAACGATCTCAGTTAAATAGGTGCTTAATGTAAATTCAGGTTCTCATACAAAGGTAATACAGCTCATTATAGATTAGCCCCCTTATGTTATTCCATAGTTACGCACAATACCATATGAAAATTCCCAGTTTATTAAGCGTATATTTTCCACAACATAAATATACAATATAAGCACCCCGAGGCTAAGTTGCGGTGCACACATACTCTGCTATCCATCCCGGTACATCACATACATAAGGATCACATATTCCGAATCTCTCAGGAATAGTTCACAGATAACATCATCACAAATAATGGAGGCGAACACAGTCACATCACATGGGTCATGCACATACCTACGCTCCCACGATCAGCGGACTTATTAACATCCCAATAAGTCTTTCTCTGACCTATGTTCATCGAGGTAACCAGTCTAAATCCGGGCAACACAAGGATTAGAGGGCCCTAAGCGAACGCAAACCTCCCGTGATAGCAAGTATGGTAGGTATGTCATACACACAATTCATATACCAATACTAAGTAAGCACACATCTTAGTAATTCCGTAGTTTAATTGTAGTACTTATCACATTCTCGTACCAATCTTAATATATATACAACTTATATAATCCTGGTCTATAATTACACGCGCCATAATTTATTCTCACGTCGTGGTAAACACTCACGTCTCAATTCCATATTAACCATTATTTAAATCACTCGTATATAATTTACTCCTCATAATAACCCAAATGTCCCAAATCTATCAATATATCATCAAGGGATGTTATCTCTATCCTCGGACAAGTTTACGGGACTCCCAAAATCAAAACAGGCCAAAAAGGCCTAAATTGTCAACTCGTTTGAAGTCTCGTTCGAACGAGTCTGTTCGAACGAGATCCAGTTCGTTCGAACGAACTATACCTTCTAACGAGATCTCGTTCGAACGAGGTATCGAACGAAATTCCCTTTCGTTGGAAGTGACTGGTCAACTCGTTAGAAGCTCATTCGAACGAGCTCGTTCGAACGACCTGGGGAGGCCTTCTAACGACCGACCAGTTTCACGCCCAGAATTTCTTAGTTACGTTTTTTCACCATTTCTACTCCTCAAATCTCCTCTAAAATTAGTCCCAACGATTGTTTTAAGGTCTCTAATCAATCCTAAACATATTATAGTCACATCCTAACACGTTTTAAAGGATTAATTCATCCTAACATCAATCAATTTACAAATCTCTACACTTTTCTCCCAATTTTTCAAGAACATGAACCCTAAATTTTTTAGTCCTCAATTAGTCCATTCTAAATCCGTTTTTATTACATCCAACATATATTAATACCAGAATAATCATCTCTATATGATTCTACATGCAATTTGTCCTCAGTATTCAAGTTCTAAGTCCAAACAACATGGGTTTTCATTTATCTTCCAAGAACAATTGTAAATCTTCAAATTATCTAACATGGAGGAAACATTCTATGAATTAAAAGAAATTAAATCACTTGCCTCGATTGTCTCTGAATTTGGTGTTGATTTTGTAAAGATTTTCTGCAGAATTCCTTCTCCTTCTCTCCCTCTCTAAGCTTTCTTCTCCAATGGCTATGGTGGCTAGGGTTTGTTTTGGGGAAACTTAGAAAACCTAAGCTAACAACCCCCGTAGCTTGTTGGGTTAATATGGGTTGGTTAGTGGCTTAGTGGGTCAATTACCAATCAGATTAAAACTCTTAATTTTCGTCACTTTTAATTCTCCAAAAATACAAAATTACCAAAATACCCTTTATGTTGCCGGTATGGCCTAAAAATACCCCGGGACCCAAACTAAACCCCCGGCTAGTGTTTTCTGACTATCTCGACCCTTCCGGACGCGTTGACGCACTCAAAACAACCATACGGTTAATAGAATTTAAATTCACTTTTATAATTAAAATAATTATATCCCGACGCGACTGTCACACGCGTCCCAATAAAATGACCAGATTGCCGTATATCAATCTCACGACAAATTTCATAATTCAATATTCAATACAACATCATATATACTCAATATAGTCAAATACCAACTCACATCTCGCTAGTATTTTATCCGGATTAATTCCCAATTAATTCTCATTTAATAATTAATCCCAAAAATAAATATAGCCAAAAATACGGGGTATTACATACTTCCCCCCTAATAACTGAATTTCGTCCCGAAATTCAAAAATAGAAAGTACCTGCTAAAAACAACTCTGGATAACGTTAGCGCATCTCATCTTCGCGCTCCCATGTGGACTCCTCGACATTGTGATGTCGCCACTGAACACGCACTGACGGAACTATCTTTGACCACAGCTTCCTCTCACTTCGGTCCAAAATAGCAATCGGCCCCTCCTCGTAGGAGCTATCCGGCTGGAGATCGATGTCCTCTACAGAAATGTGAGAATGTGCCAAATTATCTCTAAGGTATTTCCTTAGCGAGGAAATATGGAACACATCGTGAATCCGATGCAAATGCTACGGTAATCCAAGTCTATACGCAACCGGTCCGATCCGCTCAATAATAGGAAACGGCCCCACATACCTCGGTGCCAACTTCCCCTTCTTCCCGAATCGTATAATCCCCTTCATAGGAGATACTCTGAGCAAAACCTGGTCCCCCACTTGGAACTCCCTGAAAAATCTCTTCGCATCAGCATAACTCTTCTGCCTGTCTTGAGCTACCCGAATGCGACTCCGAATCAACTCAATCCTTGCCGAAGTATCCTGAATCACTTCCGACCCAAGTAGTTTGTTGTCCCCCACCTCTAACCAACATGCTGGGGAACGAAAAGGCCTACCGTACACCGCCTCAAACGGAGCCATGCCAATAGTGAACTGATAGGAGTTGTTGTAAGCAAACTCTACCAGTGGAAGGTACTGCTCCCATCCACCCCCAAAGTCAATAATGCACATGCGTAGCATGTCCTCCAACATCTGATTTGTGCTCTCTGTCTGCCCATCGGTCTGCGGATGATAGGCCGTACTCAACCGCAATTCCGTTCCCATCGCCTCTTGAAAACTCTCCCAAAACCTCGAAACAAATATCTTGTCTCTGTCAGACACGATATTTAGGGGCACACCGTGAAGTCTCACAACCTCTGAAATGAAGAGCTGGGCATACTGTCCCGTAGTGTAGTCAGTCCTTACGGGTAAAAAGTGAGCGACTTTGGACAACCTGTCCACAATTACCCAAACGGAGTCGTGACCCCTCTGCAACGTAGGCAACCCCGTGATAAAGTCCATGGATATGCTCTCCCACATCCACACCGGGACCTCCAACGGCTGTAGCAGTCATGTCGATCTATGATGATCCACTTTTACAAGCTGACAAGTGGCGCATTTCGAAACAAACTCAGCGATATCTCTCTTCATACCGCTCCACCAATACTGGCGTCTAATGTCTTGGTACATTTTGTCCCCTCCGGGATGTACCGCGAACCGTGAGCCGTGCGACTCTGCCATCACCTCGTGTCGCAATTACTCCCCTTCCGGAACCACTAATCTCCCATTGAAGCGTAATCCCCCGTCTGAGCTAACGGTATAGGACTCGGCTCCCTCTGCTAGTAATCGAACTATCTGCTCCTGACAGAACGAGTCATTAGCCTGTGCCCGTACTACTTTCGTGACAATCTGCGGTGTAACGGTCATCACAGACATGAAAGATCGGGCCACTGCATCCTAGTGTCCCAACTCCTTCCACTTTGCCTTCCACACCTCTGCCACCTCATCTGCTGGCCTACGGCTCAACGCGTCTGCTACCACGTTAGCCTTACCTGGGTGATACTGGATATCGAACTGGTAGTCTTTCACAAACTCAAGCCACCTACGCTGCCGCATATTCAACTCTTTCTGCGTGAACAGGTATTGTAGGGACTTGTGGTCCGTGAACAGTTGGAACTTATCCCCCAAAAGATAGTGCCTCCAAATCCATAGGGCAAATACCACTGCCGCCAACTCCAAATCATGCGTGGGGTAATTCCTCTCGTGAGGCTTAAGCATACGGGAAGCATAAGCTATGGGCTGTCTCTCCTGCTGCAATACACCTCCAAGCCCTTGCAAAGACGCATCGGTGTATACCAAATACTCAACTCTCGGTCTCGGCAATGCTAACACAAGTGTTGAGGTCAATTTGTCCTTTAACTCATCAAATGCCAACTGACAGGAATCACTCCAAATGAATGGCACACCCTTACGAGTCAGATGTGTCAAAGGACCCGCTATCTTTGAAAATCCCCGAATGAACCTCCTGTAGTATCCTGCTAGACCCAAGAAACTACGAATCTCCGTTGGTGTCGTGGGCTATCCCCACTCCCTCACCGCGGATACCTTCCCCGGTCGGAAATAATGTGTCCCAAAAACTGGACCTCCTTCAGCCAAAACCCGCATTTCTCATATTTTGCATATAACTCGTTCTGACGAAGTGTCTGTAAAACGTGCCTCAAATGCTCAGCGTGCTCCTCCTCTGTCTGGGAGTAAACCAAAATGTCATCAATGAAGACAATGGCAAACTAATCTAGGAAATCCCTGAACACTCTGTTCATCAAGTCCATAAACACTGTTGGAGCGTTGGTCAAACCAAAAGGCATAACCCGAAACTCGTAAGAACCATATCTCGATAAGAACGCAGTCTTCGAGACATCCTCCTCCTTGATACGCAACTGATGGTATCCCGATCTCAAATCAATCTTCGAGAAGAAAGAAGCTCCTCTCAACTGGTCAAATAAGTCATCGATTCGAGGTAACGGATACTTATTCCGTATCGTGACCTTATTCAACTCTCGGTAGTCCACACACAATCTTAGTGAACCGTCCCTCTTCTTCACAAACAAAACTGGAGCGCCCCAAGGTGAGGTACTCCTGTGAATAAAGCCCTGACCTAACAGCTGCTCTATCTGATCTCGTAGCTCTCGCATCTCTGCCGGAGCCATACGATACGGTGCGCGTGCTATAGGCCTCGTATCTGGCAATAGGTCTATAACAAAGTCTATCTCTCGACTGGGGGGTAGGCCTGGTATCTCCTGAAACACATCCGAATATTCCCTGACAACCGGGATCGAATCTAAAGGATTCACAACCTCCTTAGAGGTATCCTCCTCTATGTAATACAGATGAGCGGTCGATCCTCCCTCTGGGCGAGGCATCGCCACTACGAACATCTATTGCCCCGGAATGGCAAAAACAATGCTCCCGCTGAAGCAATCAATCATGGCCCTATATGCTACGAGCCAATCCATACCAATAATCACATCGTGAACATGCATATCTAATACCAACATGTCTGCAGGTAATACCAAACCACCAATCTCGACCCCCACTCCCCGGCATATAAAGAATATAAGTGACCCACTCCCCAATGGTGAGTCGACACACGTCACTGTGCTCTCTGCCGTAGCTAACAATCCTAAGGCTTTCGCGAAGTGTGTAGCAATAAAATAATGTGTAGCACCCGTATCAGACAATACCCGACCCATAGTGCCATGGATAGAAAACGTACCCTCAATCGCGGGCGGTGCCTGTGGAACTGCTGCCTGGTGGACGTTGTAGACACATCCATACTGTAGTTGTCCCTGCTGAACTGGGACTGCTGGAATGGATGGCAATGCTGCCATCTGTGGCGGTGCGGGGAGAGCGGCGGGAAACATAGGCCTCTGCGGCTCCTGGCGAGCACCCTGCTGCTACTGCTGTGGGGCCCTACCCCTATCAGGACAATCCTGTCATTTATGGCCAGTCTTGCCACAAATAAAACACTTCCCTGGGAAGTTCCTTCCTCTCTGCCCCTGCGGTCCCCGGCCCTGGTGGCCGTTACCGTTCCTCGCTTGGCCCTGCTAAAACTGCTGCCCATTCTGCCCCTGTTGCCCGTTTGGACCCTGATGTCCCTGACGAAAACCTCCATGTCCCTGTCTGTAGTTCCCTGATCGGAACCTCTTCTGATCCCCCTGCTGAGAACCCTGCTCACCCTGTCTCTGCCCCTGAACAGATTGTGCCCCACCAGCACCATACCCTCCTGTCCTGCCCTGATGGCTAGACTCTCCCGACCTCTTGCCCTCAGTCATATGAAAGCGGTGGTCATGGCAGTGTAACAAAGCAGCGTTAACCACATCAGAATATGTGGCCAATGAAAGGTTCCCTAACAGATGCTGACGGATCCTCCATGTCAACCCGTCGATGAATTTCTCAATCTTCTTCTTCTCTGTTGGTATCTCATCCGGAATGATATTCAACAGATTTGTGAACTCGGCCACAGTCTTATCCTCCTGCCTCAGACTCATCAATTTCCTCCTCATTTCTGTGTGAACAGCCGACGGAAAGTACTTGCGGTCGAATCGCACCCAGAAGTCCTGAATAGTGAGAGTATCCCTCTCCTCCACGGTGGTAATAGACTCCCACCACTGCAGTGCATATCCAACTATCTTGAAAGTAGCTAGCACCTGCTTCTGAACGTCCGTGCACTCATACATCCTTAAGTGCCTCTGAATATCCTTCCTCCACTGGCTCGAGACTACCACATCTGAGCTACCTGCAAACTCTGGCGGATGCGCTTTCTGAAAAGCATCACGTACATGCTCCCAAGCAGACGGGAATGCATTTGCCTGTACTGGCGCGACAACCGGCGCCTGAGGTGGTGCCTGCTGGACTACGGTAATTGCGGCATTTACCGCTTGGGATACTATGGCTGCAACCTCAGTGGCGTTCATCATGCCCTGAACTGGAACGGGCTGGGGTTCGGGCGTTGCATCCCTGGGAACTCGTCGTGCACGTCGTGGAGGCATCTGAAATAAGAATAAAGTATATAAGTTCACTGTTTATAAACTTAAAATAGCTGAAGAACGAAGCATACACAGAAAGAGTACAACAGTCCTAAAATATAGGGCTCTATATCAAAGAAACATAGCGGAAACATAATAGCCGTACAGATCCTAAAGGACACTAGAACCTGATGCTCTGATACCACCTGTGACACCCCGACTAATTAAATACCGGGTAGCTACTCCATTATTAAATTAATTCAAAATGCCAAGTTGGCTCAGCTAATAGCATCACTGTCGAAAACATTTTATTATTACTAACCACCTAGTATTTAAAAAGTAAGTTGCCAAATTTTAATTAAAGTCTGATTAACATGCAACAAGCGTAAAGAAAAATAATAACACCATTCACCATAACGAAGTAAATAGGATAATCATCACATAATGTAAATAAAGTCTAGAGGAAAACTCCTCACTACAAATCCCACAACTGAAATAAGTAAGAAATACTGAATACTGAATCAATACATGACAAAGTTTGAAAAACTAAAATGGAAAGATGTTTCTAATAGAAATGGGCAACATGCCCTACAACTGATAAATACTGAATCAGGAATCCAAATGGTAGAAGCGTTTAAAAGCAAATCCCTGTAGCTTCCACAAACAGCTACAGCTCGTCACCTGAATGAGTATCCTATGCATGGTGTCCTTGTGGCTGGGCACCTAAAATGGTTTTACAAAAAAGTAGATTTGAAAGCAAACGGGTCAGAGCCCGAATGTGGAGATATTTTAAAAACCAGCAAGTGCTTTAAAAACATTTAAAACATTAAATGTAAAGTACATGTTAGGACGTGCACTCACATAATATTCCCACCTCTCGTCTAACTGTGCACTCCTAACGTAAGTACCCATCTAAAACGACACAAACCACTAGCTAAGTGACATAATATCTAGCTAGACGGTCATAGGTCCTACCCTTATTACTCGATTCCATTAACATTATAACGATCTCAGTTAAATAGGTGCTTAACGTAAATTCAGGTTCTCATACAAAGGTAATACAGCTCGTTATAGATTAGCCCCCTATGTTATGTGACACCCCGCCTAATTAAATACTGGGCGATCACTCCTTTATTAAATTAAATCAAGGTAAACAGTTGGTTCATTCTCAGCATCACTGTCGATAAAAAATTTCCAATTTAACACCCTAAATAATTAAGCTAAGTGTCAAAAACATTTTTCAAACAAACTTTCCAAATTTTTAATTAAAGAAAAAGATTTATTTATTTAAAACAACATTTCTACAATTAAGAATCACACCACGATAAACCAAATAGTATAATACATTCGCCAATCGAATGACAACATATGAAACGAGAATCACAAACCCATAATAATTAAATCCCAAAGAACAATACCGGAAATGACTGAAATATAAATGTCCCAACAACAAATGAGATGATGAAAAGGGGCGACACGTGCCCCATAAATGAGAGTACTAGGAGTGGAGTCAATAACAGTAGCCGTCTACTCAAGTGACCTGCAACTCCCACCTAAGCTGCAGCTCGTTCTTCTCATGAGATCCTAAGCAAGACGCCCCTGTGGCTGGGCACCTGAAAATATACATATACATATACAAGAGAGAGAGAGAGAAAAAGAAACGGGTCAGAGCCCGAAAGTGTGTTTGATTTTAAAATACGTTTAGCAAGTATTTAAATTGATACAGGCCAATGCAATAACATATTAGGGTGTCGCTCTCTTGAGAAATACTCACCTCTCTTCTAATGTGAACACCTATCGCACTAACCTTCCCATTGGTTTGTTCTTATCAATATAACGCACTAGTCTTTCTAAAAAATTTAACTTAACTATAATTACTCGCAAGATTTATAATTCACGACTCCATTTCTAAAAGAATGTTCCAAACAGTAATCGAAGTCCTCCATTTTAACTTTATAAAATCAATAAAGTTTTCCAGTGAAATATTATATTTTCTCACAACAGGTATTCATAACTTAGTCCAGAATTATTCTTCACTTACTACGTTACAACAATAGTTTAAATCCCTCAATCCAGATATATATATATAAAGTACTCGTATAATTTATATATATATATTCTAACAACACCATCATATAAACTATGGTGTAGGCATACTCTGCTTCATCAAAACAAGTATTTACAATTTTTAGTCATCAACCAAGTCCTACATATCAAATCACGGTAGCTAGTTCCAATTTCAGAATTTCATATATATATTAACTACTCGTATAATATATATTATAACAGCACCCCCAACTAGATTATGGTGCGGGCATACTCTACTATCCAAAGCCCCATATCACTCATATTAAGGGGAATACATTCGGAATCACTCTCGAAATGTATTAACATACATACACAAACAATATTGAGGCGAAGAATAGATTCCAAGTCTCTAAGAGGATGGCACATACCTGCGTCTCTTAGGACCGTCTGAACTATCACGTCGATAGCCTGTACCAAGGACATCTATCTTCTAGGGTACAAGTCAATATCCCCCATAAAGGTCCCATCGAGATAAGACTTGTCCCAGCGCGGAAACCTCGGGGATAGCAAGTAGCGTGGGTATGATTTTCACATGCATATATTATATGTACACACAATCATATAAATATACCACTTTATCATATTAATATAGGTTCTTCTCATCACCCGTAATTATACCATTTATCCTTAATTTCACATTTATAGAAATACGTATAAGGTTTCGTTCCTAACCTTAACTCGAAGGGTTTTCTCACTTATTACCTAACACTCGTGGCTATATCCTCACAAATCTAAATTTCAGTAGGTGTCTTTATTAAGTTCCAACGTAACTCTCTTACGCACCTCACCCTTTAAATTCATAAATCTAACAACCTAAGGTAAATATCCCATAAATATCATTCTCGTTGAATATTAAAGGTTCCAACATTATTTCATATACCCTGCTGGTCCTCAATGTCTCCCAAATCATTTTATTTAGAATGCCCAAGAATCATTTCACGATAAACTTAATTTAACTAATTAAACAAGGGAAATAGGAGTCTGCCAGGAGGGGTCGATCGATCGAAGCTTGGGGCTCGATCGATCGAACCTTCGATCGATCGAAGCTCTATGCTCGATCGATCGAAGCTCTATGCTCGATCGATCGATCAAGCAGGTCTGGGCAAAAAATTCTGCAGAAATTGCAGTGACGAGATTGATTAAAGTTCTACATCAAAACTCATATTTTCCAACACTAATCGACCCAAAAAGTCTACTGCTAACATGCTAACATAATTCCAGATCTCTTTAACGTTCAGCATGCGTGTATACATCATTAAACATGGTTAAACAACCTAAAATCTCATCTAATCATCAAGAACCCTAAAGTTTTCTTAACTTTTGTTCTAATCAGTTTTCTCCAGAATTTCCTTCTAACAAATCATCACAAATTCGTGGGTTAATCATCTACTTCACATAATATTTCCAAAATATGGTTATAATGATTTCTACATGCAAATCCCTATCAAAATTGTGGTTTTCTTCCTTTGATTATACTCCTAATCATTCCTACACTAATATGAATATTGCATCAACGAAAATACGCAAGTTAAACACTTGCCTGGGATTTCAGAGGTCTGGTTTCCTGCTGATATTGGTGTGGTTGCGTTCTCCTCCTCGCGATCTACGCGTTGGTGGTGACGGTGGTGCAATCGGTGGTGTTTTGGGCCTTGAATCACCTTGAGAGCTCTCTCCTCTCTTCTCCAATGGCCGTTCTAGGGTTCTGAATGTTCTAACCCTAAAAGGCTGACTTAAATGGCTGCTAAGGATGGCTGAAATTCGTGGGTTTAATTACCCTATTTTGTAAAATGACCAAAATGCCCTCCCGGGTCACTAATTTAGCCTAAAAAACATCCCGAGACCCAAACTAAACCCCCGGGTACACTTTTCTGACTATTTCAACCCTTCCGGACGCGTTGGCTCACTCAAAACGACCATACAGACAACTTATAAAATATTCACTTTTTAATTAACATAATTAGTCCCGACGTGACACGGGCACGTCCCGACTTAAATTTCCGAAATAGTCATTTAATTTACTTATGACATTCAATATAACCAATATAATATATTACTATGCTCATTAGTAATATTCAACAAGTTTTCCATAATTACTAACTCTAGTCACGTTAATAATTATAACATAATTAATTTCCGGATTTTTATTAAATAAATCATCACATTAAATTTAATAAATCCCCAAATTAAATATAGCATAAAAATACGGGGTATTACATACTTCCCCCCTAATAACGGAATTTCGTCCCGAAATTTGGAAAATAAGGCATACCTGGTAAAAACAACTCTGGATATCTCTCGCGCATATCTGCCTCACGCTCCCAAGTGGATTCCTCCACATTATGATGCTCCCACTGGACTCGTACAAGTGGAACTACTTTCGACCTCAATATCCTCTCACTATAGTCTAGAATAGCCACTGGTCTCTCTTCGTAAGAGCTATCCGACTGTAAGTCAATCTCATCTATCGCAATGTGAGTATGGGCCATATCATCCCGAAGGTATCGTCTCAGCTACGAGATGTGGAATACATCGTGGATGCGATGTAAATGTTCTGGCAATCCCAACGTGTATGCTACCGGCCCAATCCTCTCGATGATGGGAAATGGTCCTACGTACCTCGGAGCCAACTTCCCCTTCTTCCCGAACCTCATCACTCCTTTCATAGGAGATACACGCAACAATACTTGATCACCCACATTAAATTCCCGGAAGAACCGTTTCGCATCGGCGTAGCTCTTCTTCCTGTCTTGGGCTACCCGAATACAACTCCTGATAATTTCAATCCTCGCGGATGTCTCCTGAATCACTTCTGGTCCTAGTAACTTGTCGTCCCCCACCTCGAGCCAACAAGTTGGGGAACGACAAGGCCTGTCGTACAAAGCCTCAAATGGAGCCATGCCAATCGTAAACTGATAGGAGTTATTATAAGCAAACTCTACCAGTGGAAGGTGTGGCTCCCAACCTCCTCCGAAATCGAGAACACACATGCGTAGCATATCTTGTAACATCTGATTAGTACGCTCTGTTTGTCCATCTGTCTGTGGGTGGTAAGCTGAACTCAATCTCAACTCTGTACCCATAGCCTCCTGAAAGCTTTCCCAGAAACGTGACACAAAAATCTTGTCTCTATCTGACACAATATTCAGGGGCACCCCATGCAATCTGACAATCTCAGCGATGAACAACTGGGCATACTGACCCGTGGTATAATCTGTCCCCACTGGCAGAAAATGAGCCACCTTGGTCAAAAGGTCTACAATCACCCAGATAGAATCGTGGCCCCGCTGTGATGTAGGCAACCCGGTAATGAAATCCATGGAAATACTTTCCCACTTCCACGCGGGTACTTCCAACGGCTGAAGTAATCCTGACGGTTTCTGGTGGTCCACCTTCACTAGCTGGCAAGTAGAACACTTGGACACAAATTCAGCGATGTCCTTCTTCATCCCACTCCACCAGTACTGTCGTCTCATGTCCTGGTACATCTTATCGCCTCCCGGATGTACTGCAAATCGGGACCCATGAGAATGAGTCATCACTTCATGACGTAGCTCCGCTCCTTCTGGAACCACTAATCTCCCATTAAACCACAACCCTCCATTCGAACTAACAGAATAGGACTCAGCACCCTCGGCTAGAAGTCGCACAATCTGCTCCTGACAAAACGGGTCTGTGGTCTGTGCCTGTATGACCCTCATAACAATCTCGGGTGTGACTGTCATCACGGATATGAAAGAACGTGCTACTGCGTCCTGGTGACCCAATTCCTTCCACTTTTCTTTCCAGATGTCCGCTACATCGTCTACCGGTCTACGGCTCAACGCATCAGCAAGTACGTTGGCTTTTCCCGGATGATACTGTATATCGAACTGGTAATCTTTCACAAACTCTAACCATCTGCGCTGACGCATATTCAGCTCTCGCTGGGTAAACAGGTACTGCAGTGACTTATGGTCTGTGAACAAACGGAATTTCTCGCCCAATAAATAGTGCCTCCAAATTCTCAATGCAAAGACGACCGCAACTAACTCCAGGTCGTGGGTGGGGTAATTCTTCTCATGCGGCTTAAGCTTGCGGAAAGCTAAAGCTATAGCCTTCTCCTCCTGCTGAAGTACTCCCCCAAGTCCTCGTAAGGACGCATCTGTGTAAACCAGGTACTCTACACCCGGCTTCGGTAAAGCAAGGACTGGTGCCGAAGTAAGCTTGTCCTTCAGCTCGTCGAAAGCCAACTGACAAGCGTCATCCCAGACATATGGTACCCCCTTGCGAGTCAGATTCGTCAATGGACCCGCTATTTTGGAGAATCCCCGAATGATCCTCCTGTAGTATCCGGCTAACCCCAAGAAACTACGCACTTCCGTCGGTGTCGTGGGCTGCCCCCACTCCCTCACCGCTGACACTTTGCTCGGGTCAACTGCTATCCCTTGCTCAGAAACAACATGGCCCAAGAATTGTACCTCTCGCAACCAGAATCCACACTTCTCGTACTTAGCATACAACTGATGCTCTCGTAGAGTCTGAAGAACCTGCCTCAAGTGTTCGGCATGCTCCTCCTCGGAGTGTGAATATATCAAAATATCATCTATGAAGACGATGACGAACTGATCCAAGAACTCTTTGAATACTTGGTTCATCAAGTCCATGAAAACGGCTGTGGCATTTGTGAGTCCGAACGGCATCACTCTGAATTCATAGGACCCATATCTCGGCAAGAAGGCAGTCTTTGAAACATCCTGCTCTCTGATTCGTAACTGATGGTACCCCAACCTTAGATCTATATTCGAAAAGAATGTTGCTCCCCTCAACTGGTCGAATAGATCATCGATTCGAGGCAACGGATACTTATTCAGTATCGTGACCTTGTTCAACTCCCGGTAGTCCACGCACAATCTCAGTGAACCATCTCTCTTCTTTACAAATAAGACTGGAGCACCCCAAGGTGAGGTACTCCTACGGATAAAGCCCTAACCTAACAGCTGCTCTATCTGATCTCGTAGCTCTCGCATCTCTGCCGGAGCCATACGGTACGGTGCGCGTGCTATAGGTCTCGTATCTGGAAGTAAATCTATAACGAAGTCTATCTCACGACTGGGCGGTAGGCCTGGTATCTCCTGAAACACATCGGAATACTCCCTGACGACAGGGATCGAATCTAAGGGAATCACAACCTCCTTAGAGGTATCCTCCTCTATGTAATACAAATGAGCGGTCGACCCTCCCTCTGGGCGAGGCATCGCCACTACAAACATTTCTTGCCCCGGAATGGCAAAAACAATGCTTCCACCGAAGCAATCAATCATGGCTCTATAAGCTGCGAGCCAATCCATACCAATAATCACATCATGCTCGTGCATGTCTAAGACTAGCATGTCTGCAGGTAATACCAAGCTACCAATCTCTACCCCTACTCCCCGGCATATATATAAAAAAAAGTGACTCACTCCCTAGTGGTGAGTCGACATACGCCACGGTGCTCTCTGCTGTGGCTAACAATCCTAAGGACTTCGCAAAATATATAGCTGTAAAAAAAAATGCGTTGCCCCAGTAAAAATAGAATGACCCAAAGTTCCATGGATAGAAAACATACCCCAAATCGCGGGTGGTGCCTGTGGGGCTGTTGCCTGGTGGACATTAAAGGTATGTCTGTACTGTAACTGCCCCTGTTGCACTGGTGTTACTGAAAAGGTTGGTAGGTCTGGTACCTGAGCTGGTGCTGGGAGAGCGACTGGAAAAAGTGGCCCTTGCGGCTCATTATGGGCACCCTGCTGTTGTGGGGCCCTATTTCTCTCCGGACAATCCTGGCGCCTATGGCCGTGCTTACCACATCCAAATCATCGGCCTCCGAAGTTACTCCCCCTCCGGCCCTGCTATTGCCGGTGTCGGTCTTGCTGATTTGGGACTTTATCCCTCTTTCGAAACTGCTTCATTTTACCACGTTGCTGACTAGAACTGATCCGGTCTTGGGTTGTTTGCTGTCGCAATTTCGGACTCTTCGCACATTTGTCCGCTTTGGTCTCATGCCTTTGGCTAACCTCTCTAGGTCTTTTGCCTTCTCTAAGTTGCATGTTGCATTCTTGGTATTGAAAAACTGCAGTGGTGACTGCTTGTGCTACGATACCCGCTAACTCGGCGGTTGATATTCTCTCTGGGAACACCTGAGGTGCGAGTCGATTTTGCTCGTCGACTCCCTCAACCGTTTTAGCTAATTCTTCTCGACGGTACATCTGAAAATTTAAATGAATTTGGATGAGTTCATCATTCAAATAAACAAATCGCAGAAGCACGAATTCCCAATGTATAAACATGAACACAACATTCCTAGTATTAGGGCTCTATATCAAAGAAAGTAGCGCTGAAAGCATAATAAGCCGCACAGATCCTAAAGGACACTAGAACCTGATGCTCTGATACCACCTGTGACACCCCGCCTAATTAAATACCGGGCGATCACTCCTTTATTAAATTAAATCAAGGTAAACAGTTGGTTCATTCTCATCATCACTGTCGATAAAAGTTTTCCAATTTAACACCCTAAATAATTAAGCTAAGTGTCAAAAACATTTTTCAAACAAACTTTCCAAATTTTTAATTAAAGAAAAAGATTTATTTATTTAAAACAACTTTTCTACAATTAAGAATCACACCACGATAAACCAAATAGTATAATACATTCGCCAATCGAATGACAACATATGAAACGAGAATCACAAACCCATAATAATTAAATCCCAAAGAACAATACCGGAAATGACTGAAATATAAATGTCCCAACAACAAATGAGATGATGAAAAGGGGCGACACGTGCCCCATAAATGAGAGTACTAGGATTGGAGTCAATAACAGTAGCCGTCTACTCAAGTGACCTGCAACTCCCACCTAAGCTGCAGCTCGTTCTTCTCATGGGATCCTAAGCAAGACGCCCCTGTGGCTGGGCACCTGAAAATATACATATATATATACAAGAGAGAGAGAGAGAAAAAGAAACGGGTCAGAGCTCGAAAGTGTGTTTGATTTTAAAATACGTTTAGCAAGTATTTAAATTGATACAGGCCAATGCAATAACATATTAGTGTGTCTCTCTCTTGAGAAATACTCACCTCTCTTCTAATGTGCACACCTATCACACTAACCTTCCCATTGGTTTGTTCTTATCAATATAACGCACTAGTCTTTCTAAAAAAGTTAACTTAACTTAGATTACTCGCAAGATTTATAATTCACGACTCCATTTTTAAAAGAATGTTCCAAACAGTAATCGAAGTCCTCCATTTTAACTTTATAAAATCAATAAAGTTTTCCAGTGAAATATTATATTTTCTCACAACAGGTATTCATAACTTAGTCCAGAATTATTCTTCACTTACTACGTTACAACAATAGTTTAAATCCCTCAATCCAGATATATATATAAAGTACTCGTATAATTTATATATATATATTCGAACAGCACCATCATATAAACTATGGTGTAGGCATACTCTGCTTCATCAAAACAAGTATTTACAATTTTTAGTCATCAACCAAGTCCTACATATCAAATCACTGTAGGTAGTTCCAATTTCAGAATTTCATATATATATTAACTACTCGTATAATATATATTATAACAGTACCCCCAACTAGATTATGGTGCGGGCATACTCTACTATCCAAAGCCCCATATCACTCATATTAAGGGGAATACATTCGGAATCACTCTCGAAATGTATTAACATACATACACAAACAATATTGAGGCGAAGAATTGATTCCAAGTCTCTAAGAGGATGGAACATACCTGCGTCTCTTAGGACCGTCTGAACTATCACGTCGATAGCCTGTACCAAGGACATCTATCTTCTAGGGTACAAGTCAATATCCCCCATAAAGGTCCCATCGAGATAAGACTTGTCCCAGCGCGGAAACCTCAGGGATAGCAAGTAGCGTGGGTATGATTTTCACATGCATATATTATATGTACACACAATCATATAAATATACCACTTTATCATATTAATATAGGTTCTTCTCATCACCCGTAATTATACCATTTATCCTTAATTTCACATTTGTAGTAATACGTATAAGGTTTCGTTCCTAACCTTAACTCGAAGGGTTTTCTCACTTATTACCTAACACTCGTGGCTATATCCTCACAAATCTAAATTTCAGTAGGTGTCTTTATTAAGTTCCAACGTAACTCTCTTACGCACCTCACCCTTTAAATTCATAAATCTAACAACCTAAGGTAAATATCCCATAAATATCATTCTCGTTGAATATTAAAGGTTCCAACATTATTTCATATACCCTACTGGTCCTCAATGTCTCCCAAATCATTTTATTTATAATGCCCAAGAATCATTTCACGATAAACTTAATTTAACTAATTAAACAAGGGAAATAGGAGTCTGCCAGGAGGGGTCGATCGATCGAAGCTTGGGGCTCGATCGATCGAACCTTCGATCGATCGAAGCTCTATGCTCGATCGATCGATCAAGCAGGTCTGGGCAAAAATTCTGCAGAAATTGTAGTGACGGGATTGATTAAAGTTCTACATCAAAACTCATATTTTCCAACACTAATCGACCCAAAAAGTCTACTGCTAACATGCTAACATAATTCCAGATCTCTTTAACATTCAGCATGCGTGTATACATCATTAAACATGGTTAAACAACCTAAAATCTCATCTAATCATCAAGAACCCTAAAGTTTTCTTAACTTTTGTTCTAATCAGTTTTCTCCAGAATTTCCTTCTAACAAATCATCACAAATTCGTGGGTTAATCATCTATTCACATAATATTTCCAGAATATGGTTATAATGATTTCTACATGCAAATCCCTATCAAAATTGGGGTTTTCTTCCTTTGATTATACTCCTAATCATTCCTACACTAATATGAATATTGCATCAATGAAAATATGCAAGTTAAACACTTGCCTAGGATTTCAGAGGTCTGGTTTCCTGCTGATATTGGTGTGGTTGCGTTCTCCTCCTCGCGATCTACGCGTTGGTGGTGACGGTGGTGCAATCGGTGGTGTTTTGGGCCTTAAATCACCTTGAGAGCTCTCTCCTCTCTTCTCCAATGGCCGTTCTAGGGTTCTGAATGTTCTAACCCTAAAAGGCTGACTTAAATGGTTGCTAAGGATGGCTGAAATTCGTGGGTTTAATTACCCTATTTTGTAAAATGACCAAAATGCCCTCCCGGGTCACTAATTTAGCCTAAAAAACATCCCGAGACCCAAACTAAACCCCCGGGTACACTTTTCTGACTATTTCAACCCTTCCGGACGCGTTGGCTCACTCAAAACGACCATACAGACAACTTATAAAATATTCACTTTTTAATTAACATAATTAGTCCCGACGTGACACGGGCACGTCCCGACTTAAATTTCCGAAATAGTCATTTAATTTACTTATGACATTCAATATAACCAATATAATATATTACTATGCTCATTAGTAATATTCAACAAGTTTCCCATAATTACTTACTCTAGTCACGTTAATAATTATAACATAATTAATTTCCGGATTTTTATTAAATAAATCATCACATTAAATTTAATAAATCCCCAAATTAAATATAGCATAAAAATACGGGGTATTACATGTTATTCCATAGTTACGCACAATACCATATGAAAATTCCCAGTTTATTAAGCGTATATTTTCCACAACATAAATATACAATATAAGCACCCCGAGGCTAAGCTGCGGTGCACACATACTCTGCTATCCATCCCGGTACATCACATACATAAGGATCACATATTCCGAATCTCTCAGGAATAGTTCACAGATAAGATCATCACAAATAATGGAGGCGAACACAGTCACATCACATGGGTCACGCACATACCTACGCTCCCACGATCAGCGGACTTATTAACATCCCAATAAGTCTTTCTCTGACCTATGTTCATCGAGGTAACCAGTCTAAATCCGGGCAACAGAAGGATTAGAGGGCCCTAAGCGAACGCAAACCTCCCGTGATAGCAAGTATGGTAGGTATGTCATACACACAATTCATATACCAATACTAAGTAAGCACACATCTTAGTAATTCCATAGTTTAATTGTAGTACTTATCACATTCTCGTACCAATCTTAATATATAAACAACTTATATAATCCCGGTCTATAATTACACGCGCCATAATTTATTCTCGCGTCGTGGTAAACACTCACGTCTCAATTCCATATTAACCATTATTTAAATCACTCGTATATAATTTACTCCTCATAATAACCCAAATGTCCCAAATCTATCAATATATCATCAAGGGATGTTATCTCTATCCTCGGACAAGTTTACGGGACTCCCAAAATCAAAACAGGCCAAAAAGGCCTAAACTGTCAACTCGTTCGAAGTCTCGTTCGAACGAGACTGTTCGAACGAGATCCAGTTCGTTCGAACGAACTGTACCTTCTAACGAGATCTCGTTCGAACGAGGTATCGAACGAAATTCCCTTTCGTTAGAAGCGACTGGTCAACTCGTTAGAAGCTCGTTCGAACGAGCTCGTTCGAACGACCTGGGGAGGCCTTCTAACGACCGACCAGTTTCACGCCCAAAATTTCTTAGTTACGTTTTTTCACCATTTCTACTCCTCAAATCTCCTCTAAAATTAGTCCCAACGATTGTTTTAAGGTCTCTAATCAATCCTAAACATATTATAGTCACATCCTAACACGTTTTAAAGGATTAATTCATCCTAACATCAATCAATTTACAAATCTCTACACTTTTCTCCCAGTTTTTCAAGAACATGAACCCTAAACTTTTAAGTCCTCAATTAGTCCATTCTAAATCCGTTTTTCTTACATCCAACATATATTAATACCAGAATAATCATCTCTATATGATTCTACATGCAATTTGTCCTCAATATTCATGTTCTAAGTCCAAACAACATGGGTTTTCATTTATCTTCCAAGAACAATTGTAAATCTTCAAATTATCTAACATGGAGGAAACATTCTCTGAATTAAAAGAAATTAAATCACTTGCCTCGATTGTCTCTGAATTTGGTGTTGATTTTGTAAAGATTTTCTGCAGAATTCCTTCTCCTTCTCTCCCTCTCTAAGCTTTCTTCTCCAATGGCTATGGTGGCTAGGGTTTGTTTTGGAGAAACTTAGAAAACCTAATCTAACAACCCCCGTAGCTTGTTGGGTTAATATGGGTTGGTTAGTGGCTTAGTGGGTCAATTCCCAATCAGATTAAAACTCTTAATTTTCGTCACTTTTAATTCTCCAAAAATACAAAATTACCAAAATACCCTTTATGTTTCCGGTATGGCCTAAAAATACCCCGGGACCCAAACTAAACCCCCGGCTAGTGTTTTCTGACTATCTCGACCCTTCCGGACGCGTTGACGCACTTAAAACGACCATACGGTTAATAGAATTTAAATTCACTTTTATAATTAAAATAATTATATCCCGACGCGACTGTCACACGCGTCCCAATAAAATGACCAGATTGCCGTATATTAATCTCATGACAAATTTCATAATTCAATATTCAATATAACATCATATATACTCAATATAGTCAAATACCAACTCACATCTCTCTAGTATTTTATCCGGATTAATTCCCAATTAATTCTCATTTAATAATTAATCCCAAAAATAAATATAGCCAAAAATACGGGGTATTACAACTCGTAACCACTTACGATAAGAAGAAGTGATGAGAAGAGACACAGATAGAAGACAAGAGATGATATACTGTTAAAAGTCATTTCTGAGTTGGGATTAAATGTGAAGTTAGGTATTTGAACTCATTGAATGTATAAATTGTGAATTGTGGCTGCTTTCCATATGAACGTTATTTATAAGGACATCATATCAAGCTCCTTCTATTAATTGCTCCTTTTCCATATTTGGCAAAAATATTCTCTTAGAGGGTAGGCCTAATAATATAAACAAGGCATTGCATTACTTGGTAGCACGATAACAAATAATCAGTTTGGCAGAGTGACACCAAATAACCATGCATTATTGAGTTCACACCCTCACTCACATGGAATTGATAGACTCCAGTAATATCTCGTGTTCTTATGATACGGGAGGTTAATATTTTTCTTGTTATTTCATAAAGCACCCTCACATAATTTTGCCTTAAATATGTGACTCTACTTAATTCTACTCAATCATATCTTCTTACCATAAGCACATCATACAATAAGACAACACGTGCAGTTACTAACTTGTTATAAGTTGATAAGACAATACATTTGTCAAGTTACAAGAATATTAAATGTTGAGAATAACGAGTACACAACTCTAATATTCACAAGAAATGATTATAAGGAAGTACTCACTAAACCACTCTTTCAAAACACTTAAAGAAGACCAACTTATAAAATACTACACTCAAACTAAGATACCAATGCTAATTGCCTTATTGTTTTACTTCTTCTTGGATGATTATACAAGCATAGGACATGGGGTATTTATATCATGGAAAATACATTCTAGGCCACACAGTAAACAAGTAAGGAAAAATTACAACCACACTTTTCTACCTAACACACTAATTTATCACTAGTGAAATATATGTAAGCAATGACATAACACACACTAATGTACCACTAATGAAATATATGTAAGCAATTACATCATATGGATTGTGATGTTAAAACTTCATAATCCCCCTCAACATCTACTCTCATTCCTTTCACCATGCCGAACTGACGACGAAAGTTTTCAAACTTGCTTATACTTAAACCTTTTGTGAACAAGTCTGCAATTTGATCATCTGTCTTGATATGTTTCATCTCAATCTCTTCTTCAAGAACCTTTTCTCAGATAAAATGATAGTGCACTTCCAAATGTTTAGTTATTGCATGAAAAATTGGATTCTCCGTCAAATGAACTGTCGATTGGTTATCACAATACAACGAAACTGCATAGTCTACTGGTTGATGTAGATAATTCATCAACTGTAACAACCACGTACTCTCTTAAGTTTCCATTGCCGCTGCTCGATATTCTACTTCCGTAAGTGATAAAGATACAGTTGGTTGTCTCTTACTACACCAAGAAATTGCTCAGATCCAAGTTTAAACACGTACTCGGCAGTTGGTCGACGAGTGTTGTGATCTCCTGCATAATCAGTGTCATAATAGCCAACTAACTTGCAATATTCACCTTTCTTATACAAAATACCATAGTTAGTTGTACTCTTCACATATCTCAATATTCGTTGAACTACTTCCAGATGAGACTTCTTTGGATTTTGCATGTACCGACTCATCACACCAACTGCATAAGAAATGTCAGGTCGAGTCAAGGTTAGGTAGATAAGACTACTTACTAATTATTGATACATCGTGCCATCTTCCAAATCTTTTCCTTCATGTGCACACAACTTTCCATTTGGTTCCATCGGTGTCGAGATTAGCTTGCATTCGAGCATCCCGAATTTCTTCAATAAATCTTTGGAATAATTTTACTGATAGAGAAATATTCCTTCTTGTGTATGGTCAACCTCTAGACCAAGAAAGTGCTTCAGTTGTCCAAGTTCCTTCATCTCAAAACGAACTGAGAAATTCTCCTTTGTTCAAAGAATTTCTACCTCATCATCATCGATTATGGTCAAATCATCCACGTATACCAGTACGATAGCTAAATTTCCTCCATTAGATTTGACAAACAAGCTAGAATCTGCAGGTGTTACTGAATAACCACTTTGAGTTAGAAATTCAACAATCTTACCATACCACACCACTGGTTCCTATTTCAATCCATAAAGTGCCTTTCGCAACTTACACACATGCTCAGGATGATCTTGATTATGAAACCCATTGGTTGAATCATATAGATCTCCCGATCTAACTCCCCATGAATAAATGTGTTCTTCACATCCATTTTCCACAAATTCCAGTATTTGTTAGCTGCAAGTGTAGGTAGGACTCGTACAGTTGTAAGATTTGCCATTGGACTAAATGTTTTATCATAGTCTAGTCCATATTGTTAAGAGAACCCCCAAGCCACCAATCGAGCTTTGTATCTCTTAATTAATCCATCTAGATGACGCTTTATCTTGTAAACCCATTTACATGATATGGCTTTCATATTTCTTGGCTTTAGCACGAGATCCCAAGTCTGATTTTACTCCAGTGCAGTGATTTATTCTTTTATAGCTTTAATCCACTCAGAATTCTGGGATGCTTCTTTAAATGTGCCAGGTTCTTTTACACTTGCTTCTTCTTCTATGGCTGTGTTGGTGTATTTAGGATTTGGCTTTCTGATTCTTATTAACCTCCTGAGTTGTGATTCTAGAGTTGATACTTCCATTTCACTAGGTCCACCTTATTCATCTAGTTGGTAATATACACCAGTTTGCTAAGGATTCTGAGTTACTTCTTGCTCGATATTATCATAACCATATGAATCTTCAGCTTCATGTGAGCTTAATAGGATTTGAGGATTATGCTCTCCTATTTTCTATTGCAACTTCTCTTCAAATTCCTTCGAGTTTGATAACACCTCCTTTTCTCAGGACCACTAAGAAGATGCTTCATCAAACACCACATCTCGTGATGTGACCTTCTAATCTTAGGATCGCAACATTTCCACCCTTTCCTCTGGTTATCGTATCCCGCAAAGATACCTCTGACTACTTTCTTATCAAACTTGCTATGTAGATGGTTAGGTACAAATACATAGCATACACAGCCAAATACTCGAAAGAAACTAAGTGTAGGTTTTATGTCCCATAATTTCTCAAAGGGTGAAACAAACACTAACCTTGGTTGAGGAAGTTTGTTAATCACATGGGTTGTACTTCTTATAGCTTCAGCCCAAAATCTTCCCGGTACATTCTTAGCATATAGCATACTCCGATAAACTTTTATAAGATGTCGATTCTTTCTCTTTGCTACTCCATTCTATTGGGGGTGTTGGCACAAGTAAATTGATGACGTATTCTACAGTCTCGTAGATACTAGAAAAACTCATTTGAGGTATATTCTCCTCCATTATCTGTGCATAGAAAAATAATCTTCTTCCCCACTTCTCCTTCAATCGTCTCTTTGAATTCTTTAAACTTTGAGAACGTGTCAGATTTTTCTTTCATAAAGAAAACCTACACATGCCTGGAGAAGTCATCAATAAACGTTACCATATACCACATCCCACCAACTGATGGTTGCTTGACTGGTCCGAACACATCATAGTAAACTAACTCTAATGGTTCCTTTGCTCTAAACTTTGATTCCTCGTATGGTAATCTATGTGCTTTACCACAGTGGCATCCCGCCCAGACCATGTCTGTCCTCACATCAAATTGTGTAAGACCCTTGAGCATCGACTTATTCATCATCACGCTTAGCTTAGAATAGCAAATATGTCCCAATCGCATGTGACATAAATCTGTTGTCTCAGTTTTTCTTGTCTTCTCTACATATGCAGACTCTGCTGACATCACGTGGACTGACTCCAATCATTGTCCCTCCATTGTTGGCATTCTTGAGATCTTAAGGTCTTGATATACCTTCACATCTCGTGGACCAAACAATACAAAGTGTCATGATGATGTTAACTGTGCCACTGAAAGCAGATTTTTCCTCATACCCGGAACATGGTACAAATTTTGAAGTGGCACCTAGTTAGAACTGTATTGAGGTGTTATTACCATCTTAGCGATATGAGCTATTGATAGCCTTGAGTTGTTGGTTGTTACTGCAACTCTATTTCCCCTGTATTTTGACAGGCTCTGTAACTTCTGTTTATCAACCATCATGTGATTTGAGCAGCCTGAGTCAACAATCCAATCATTCTCATAATCGATCTGCTCAGTTGTCAAGACTGTGATAGCTAACTCCTCCTCTTCCACAGCAATAGATTCTTCATCATCCCAATCATCTTCTCTTCTCTCCTTTGAATTAGAAGTAGCAACATTGCTCTCAGTGGGCCTTTTGTTATACCAACAATCTTTTCCCATACGTCCCTTCTTGTCGCAGTTGTAACATTTGCCCTCAAATCTTTTACTGTAGCCATTATTCTTTGAAGCTCCCCTAGACGAGAACCTCCCCCTCCTTAATGAATTTTTTCCTTGTCATCATCCCTTTTATATCCTCCTCTGACGTGCTGCTTGAAGTAGCCTTTACTTTTGTTGGTGTAGAACGCTTCCTCCTCACCCTTCAGTGAGACTCCTCCCATTTTCTTAGACATAGCTTATTGACTCGAAAGAAACTTTTCAAACTCAACAAGTGATGGTTGAGTCAGCCATCCTTGTACGGCAGCAACAAAATTTCGGTATTCGGACCTCAAACCATGGATAATTATTCTTTTTATCCTTGTTTCAACAATTGCAGCTGTTGGATCTAAATTTAAAATTTCGTGTCATATTTTCTTCACCTTGTAAAAGTACTTGGTGATAGTCATGTCGCGTTGTGCCATCGATAGCAGCTCATTCTCGAGAAGTTATAGTCTTGTGTCTTTCTTCTTTAAAAAAAGTGTAGTGAAAGTGTACCATGCTTCTTTCGGTGTTTTGGCATCCTGAATGTGGTCTAATATTTCTTCTTCAATTGTGGTCTTTAAGGCAAACATCGCTTTTCCCACTTAAACCTCCCATTTTCGCAAAGTGCCATTAGCATCATCAACCTCCAGTTGTATAACTTCGCTACCGCCAACGACCTCCCAAAGGTCTTGTCCTTGCATATAAGACGTCATACATATCGCCCACGTATTGTAATTTTGGTGGTTTAGCTTATTGATTCATCCAACTACTTGAAGATCACCCATAGTGTCAGTAATTTTTTTATAATACCGAACAAGCTTGATTTGAAGATACAAACTTGCAGAATACGAATTTCTCACGACTCAAGAAAACTCACTCCAAAAATACTGGTACACGACCGTCCCGATCTGATACCAATTATTGAGAATAACGAGTACACAACTCTAATATTCGCAAGAAATGATTATAAGGAAGTACTCACTAAACCACTCTTTCAAAACACTTAAAGAATACCATCTTATAAAATACTACACTGAAACTAAGATAAAAATGCTAATTGCCTTATTGTTTTACTTCTTCTTGGATGATTATACAAGCATAGGACATGGGGTATTTATAGCATGGCAAATACATTTTAGGCCACACATTAAACAAGTAAGGAAAAATTACAACCACACATTTCTACCTCACACACTAATTTATCACTAGTGAAATATATGTAAAAAATGACATAACACACACTAATTTACCATTAATGCAATATATGTAAGCAATGACATCACATGGATTGTGATGTTGAAACTTAATATTAAATAATGGTATGAAGTTGTTTTTGTTGTATATATAATGTAATTTAAGAAATATTCCTCTCTTATATATATGGCGTGAAGAAGGATTTTTGGATAAATAGTAAATTTAAGGTCCGTAAAATATAATTATATAGGGGTGATAACTATTTGTAAAGACAATTATATGTATCATCAAATGTACTAATAATGGTTATTTGTACTGTAGTGCGATTTTATATGTCCGTTAGAAAGGAATAATTTATTTTAGGACTGTTAAGTTTAAAAAATTTCTGACAAGAATTATCGCTTTAAATGCTAAATATTTAGGACCTATAGACAAATGCCATTATATTTGATTATAGTGCTCTCTAGTTAAGGTAATACAATGAAATTCGTATGATGTGTCTTTATTAATATTTTTTCACTCATTCCAGATCTTTGGTCATTTTTCCCATCATTTTGCAAGGTGAAATTGCCAAATTTTCACTTTCTAAAATTTCAGGTCTCCAAATTCAAGTGATTTAGGTAGTAAAGTCTATACCTGTAGTAAAGGCTCTATCGACAAGATTAAATCTCATTTGGCAATCTGATTGTAAAAACCAAGAGAAGCTTGTTTGGTCATATTTGAAGCTACTAGGTACTATCTCCTCTCTCCATAAAATTCTTAAAAGAATGGATTTTTCTTAAAAAAAAACAATGGTCAGTAATATTTGTTCTTTACCAATTTTCTATTATAAAATAATAAGACACTCAGAAGGCCTCATTTCCATAGGCGGCCTATGGCAGAGACATGGGGGATTTTTGTTTCCCCACATCTGTCAAGCTGGAGCAGTACCCCTCCATTATATGAAGCCGTCCGCACGTATTTATTTTAGGAGCATATACCAAATTGTCTCTCAAAATTTTTTTAGTACACGTTTAGTCCAAGCCTTTTTATTTTGCACCAAAAAGTCCTTCACCGTGCCAACAAGGCTTTACCATGCCGCTCGCGCATACCTTTAAAGATAAGAGAATAAGAAACTTTTTGGTACAAAATAAAGGCTTGGACTAAGTGTGTATTAAAAAATATTTGAAGGACTTTTTGGTATTTGATCCTTTATTTTATCCCGTACCTTTATAGAATTTATAAAATTATTTAATCACTTATTAATTGCTTGTTAAGAAGAAAGATTTTTATATTGCTTATGTAGTGTTACAAAAAAATTTGTGCGCTGCTTCGATTTACATCATTACGGAAATTGGCCTAATAAGAATATTTAATTAAGTTAAATATTGAAATGACTTAGTATTATGGACGGGTATGGAACAGTCATGGGTTACGGGTGTGGAAATGTCATGGGTTAAGTGTCTAGAGTTTTCTTTTTGAATTATTCTCTTGGCATTGTATCCCACCAATCATGAAGTAGGTTCTTATAATACCGAGCTACAATAATTAATTGATAATTAAGATTTATAATTTAGTGATGCCTACGACTATAAATAAACTTAATAAAATAATTGAATTGCATAAAACGTTAAATTTTAGTTGGTTCGCGTGGCATTTATAAAGTTCATATCGGGTTTAAAATAGTGGAATTTTGGTCATTTGGGTTAGTGAATGGGTTGGGACAAGGTTTAAACAATTTGAGACTTGTTTTGGACCATTTAGGTTGAGGCTAATTTGGGGCCTAAGCATAATTATGGGTTTGACTAATATAACAACCTAATTAACTTGAGGTAAAAACACGTAATACAAGTTGAGAGGAACCCTAGTAGTTAAGAAAAAAAGATGAGGAAATCCTAGTTTGGAGATTTTGGAATTGATTCATACAATCATCCTAAGACAAGTTTAAAATGTATGGAAATATGATTAGATTTGTGTTTTAATAGTAATTATATGTTAGAATTTGTTAATATAATCATGTGATTTGATTTTAGTTCATAATAAAACATAAATTCACAATTAGAATTGATCAAATTAGGACCCTAGTTTATCATATTAATGAATACCTAGAAGGAATTAATGAATTAACAAATTACCTCATGAAATATTTTAATTTGATGTAGAAATTATTAATAATGAATCATATATTGTGTAGCTCTTAAAAGCCCTAAGTTTATATTGGTAATTGATTAGAATTAATAGGTTAATGGAATTTTTCTTATGAAGAATATGAAGTTAGGGCTGATTTTTTAATTTTTGTAATTAAACTCTTAATTATGTTATGAACCTTCTTAAACTTATAAGATAATTATATGTTGAAGAGATGGAGTATTTTTATGACTAGAGGTTGTATGGTTTGCAGTATTTTGGTTATGGTTACCACTGATGAATAAAAGAGGAGGAACACATCACTAGGCTCGTTGGAACGATCCGGCCCACGCCTGGATCAATCTGGCCATGTGGCCTTAGCCAGTGAGGGTTGGTTATGGGAATTTGGTTGTGGTTTGTAATTTTTCTTAGGTTTGGGACATAAAAATAAATTAGAATAGTTATAAAACTAGTAATTTTGTGGGAAGATATATACTTTTAGGAACCTTGGGTTTGAGACAAAATTTTATATATAATCGATTGGTAATAAACGTGTGTAATAACCGAAAATATAGCAAATTATACTTATGACCCATTGCATCGGGACAATTCGTATTTATTTGAATTATGTGAATCATACAAGGGGTGTGTGTTTGCTTATGGGCATCCTACTGTAGGGATTTGATAGGGGCGTATATGACGTTGACTGCGCGTGGTATCCTGGTCATCGATATGGGTTGTTCTAAGGTCTTATTTACCTGGTCCTACATGTTGAGGCACATCTCTAGAGTTAGGACAATGGGGTAGGAACCTTTTATATAGACTTGGGTATGGGTTTGTGTGTCTTGTGTAATGGCGCAGTGATTTCCCACTATTGTAGTTTGAGGCTATAAGTTTGGGATGCCCAATGGCTATAACTAGTAGTGTCACGAGTGATCCCTGAAGTCAATGTAGATAGGCCTTCATACTTTGGATTCGACATGTGCATATCCCATATCATATGGATGTTCGTGGGAGATACTCACTTGGATACTGGATGGTGTGCTTCCTATTCATTTATGAATTATCATTAAACTAGCGATGTATACATGGAATTAGAATTAAAAAATTGTAATGTAAATGACACTTAAATAAAAAATGGAATTATGTAACATGAATATTGTGCCGGTAAATTGCTGCAGATGATAGTATATATTCAACAAAATAATGTTATCACACACACAACAAAAGATATACATGGATAGTCAATGTGCCAATATCTGCAGGGTATAAGGTTTGTTCTTTATTACTTTATTAAACAAGTAGGTAGAGTCGTAGTATTGCTCGATGATATAATATCACTTGTCCCTCTCCACTACACCAAAATGGTCAAATTGGCACCCTTTAAGCGGCTAGCCTTGTCACGGTCATTGACCGTGACAAAAAAATACACATTTTTTTGTCATGATCAATGACCGTGATAAGGCCATGACAAATGCTTATCACGGTCATTGACCATGACAAGTCCATGACAAGTACAGTTGTCACGAATTTGTCATGATCAATAACCGTGACAATGCCGAAAAGTTGTCAAGGTCAATGACCGTGACATCTCCGTGACAATTCTGTCAGTAAAAAACCCTCCCCTTTTTTCCCACCGATTCTATTACCTCCATTTCTCTCTCTCTCTCTAGCGGCTTATCACTCTCTCTCTACAACTTTGGTATGTTTTCCCTCTATTTCTCCTCCATTTATGTATATGTGTATGTATATGATCATGTGTGTATATATGTGTGTGTAAATGTATGTGTGTGTGTGTGGTGTAGATATGCATGTGTGTGGGGGGGGGGGGGGGAGGCAGTAGGGCTGGGGGAGGGGAGGGGCGATGTATGTGCATGTGTGTGTGTGTATGTGTGTGTGTTTGTGTATGTATGTATGTGTGTGGGTGTATATGTGTGTGTGGGTGTGTGTGTGTATGTGTGTGTGTATATATATGTGTGTGTGTGTGTGGTGGGCAGGGGCAGCGGGGGGAGGGGGCAGGGTTAGGGGGGCAGGGGATGTATATGTGCGTGTGTGTGTGTATATGTGCGTGTGTGTGTTTTTTAATTAAATTTTTATTGGTTTATTAGATATTGCCCCTCATATTGTAGTGCCTCTTGTAAAAGAATTGATTGATTTAATATTGATTGGTTGTTAATTTTTTTAGTAAATTAATAATTAGTGCCCCTTTCATATGCAAATATGATTGCCCCTTATTGTAAATTAGTAAATTAATAATTGTATACTTTAATTGTTAGTTTAATTGATAAAAAGAATAAATGAGTAGATGAATTAGAATGAGTACAAGATACACATTTGTTGTTGCCATTGCGGTTGGATTATAGTGGATCGATGTTGTCTTGGTTAATTTTGAAAGTGGCATGACCATTAGATTATTGTCCGTATGGGGGTGGGATTTTTCAACTTTTTTTTGAAAATTACTTTTTATAACGAACATTATATATATAAATATAGTATGTAATTAAATGAAACATACTTGAAATTACATATAGTGCACATAGATACTAGCCTTCTAGTTCTTATGCGTACGCATTCAATAACCCTTAGACCCATTCGAGAGTCATTACCCCTGTAATGAGATCTCTCGAATTGTCACGTTTTGATAGTTTAGGACTGCATAATTTATGTATAATAATATTCTTAGTGGCTTAAAGTTGTTACTTTTGGAGGAAGTTCTGCAGTTGTATCCTAATGTTCACTGGGTACATACTAGATTGACAAGTGTGACTGTTATTGCAATTGATCAATTGAAATAACACTCACACTTGCCAATCTACACCGTGTACTTGGAAAACTACGGGGATATCCTGTCGAATTTTTCTCAAATCGTAACAATATGCATGAGTTGTTAAGTATATTACAGAAAAATGCAGTCTTGAATGGGATAGAACCACTCACCCTTTAGAGGAGATGGGAGAAATAGAAATTTCTATTATAAATTGTTCGTGGCACGAGAGTACAAAAAGTATCGATTGAATGGTTACGTATTCGGCGCAAAAGTGTATGAGGAAAGTACAAATGTATAGAACTCGGGCATTTCATACAAGGCTCTTACTTTCTTTCGAGCGAGCACAAAAGATAAAAATCTCGTTGAAGCTAAAATGACTTACTATGGTGTAATTCAAAATATATTCAAATTGGATTATATAAGCTTCAAAAAGGTTGTATTTTACTGTGTCTGGGTAAGAGTTGAGGATAAAAATTCTTGTAAAGTTGACCCTGTCACCCATTTTATCATGGTTGACTTGTCCAAGTTGAAGAGCAACGACCACGTGAGCGATGAGCCGTTTGTTTGTGCATTTCAAAAGGTTAACCAAGTGTTTTACTCAGATTATATCAACAACGAGCCGTGGTCAATTGCCCTACACGCGCCAAAGCATCTAAATAGTAGTGTGGATGACTTGGCTGCTCCTATCGAATATCAATCCATTTTTATGATATCCCGAATTTGAAACAATTTTTCAATTTGTAATAAATATTCCAATTTGTACTTTATCAATCCATTTTTAATTCTTTTAGTTGATTTTCACTTTATCATTTTCACTCTTGTGTAGTGTACGTGTGTGGGCAATAGGGGTGGGGGTGGGGATGTTTCGGATTTTTAGTAATTGTACATATTATGAGCTACATGTTGTTGTTTTGAAATTTAGAATTAGGGTGTTAAAAAGTAACAACTCATTTGGATTTTTAGTAATTATATATATTTTCATGTCTTCTTCTAATTTATTTTGATTTGTACTAATAACAACACTTTTTTACAGCAAATGTATCCTTCAGGTATTAAGGCGAGGATGATGATGTTGATTATGATGATGTCGTCTGGGCTCAGTGGTAGTGGAAGCGACAAGGGTTCCTCGGCCCCTAGGCTCCCCAAATTTGGCAAATAGTGGATGGCCATCGAGAACAAGACGGAGCTATTAGCGAGATCCCTCGAGCTGGTAAAGACGATCATTGGCCCGGGGTACACTAGTTGGAAGGAGGTGCCAAATGAGCTCAACTTAGCTATTTGGGTGGCACTGCATGTAATGTATTTATATTTATATTTATATTTATATGAATATTTCTATTTCTATTTTGATTTCGATTTTGATTTTGATTTTGATTTCATTTTATATTTATATTTATTCGCAACTAACATTGTATTTGTTGGACAGGAACAATTCAGCTTGGATCCAAAGTTATGCGATTCTTTCTTGGAGCAGTTGAGGGAGCAACACAAGACATGGAAGAAAATATGCGAACTCGGTACATTGGGAAGACCCGAGAGTCCGTTATCCGAATACGTGAATCCGTCCCACCGAAGGAGCCGATCTCATTGGCACAATGAAAAAAGTTCATTGACAATGAGATAAGGGAGCGACAATTGGCATCTCGCCAATCGGGGAGGGAAAATCGGGAAAAAAATACGGATGTGCACTACTCCGGCTGGACATCTTACGCCGAGGTGGATCTTAGGAAGATGGTAAGATTTAATTTTTCTATAACTACAGAAATATATTATTCTACATTATTTTACTCTGCGGGGAAGATACTAATTTTACTTTATTTTATTTCAGGGGACAGGGAGTGGCCCTGTGCTATGCGACATAGGCTCAATACATATGTGGCTATTCGGACGAAGAAAGTGAAGGATACCAAGGTGTCCCCAAGCGTCGCGGACACGATTGTAAGTAATCCGACAATTTACTTTTTGTTAATTACGTTATAATTTTTTTATTTACTTATTTTACCAATCATGTGCTTTTCGCCAATTCTGACAAAGATTAACGAAGTTCATGAGTCACAGTCTGATGCCGATAAGGCATCTTTATCCATAGACGCACTCAGCCAAGTGCTTGGACCTAATCGCAAGGGGAGGACAATGGGGGTGATCTCGCGGGTGGCCAAATATAGGATCATCGAATTGGAGACAAGCGACACCGTGTTGGCTCGAACGGTGGACTCACATGACGCAAGGCTATCCCGTTTGGAGGAGAGGGTCCAAGATATGTTCTCATTCATGAAGCATTCGTTGGGCAAAAAATGTAAGAGGAAAGGGAAGGAGAAGGTGGTGGAGGAGGACGTGGTGGAGGACGAGGTGCAGGATGACGAGGATGTGGACCTCACTTTTCATCACCGACACTTGCAGACTTTGATGATCCGCTACACTATTTGGCTCTCTTCGACCGACCGATGGAGACACTTGGTTGGCCCAGTGTGTTTTTACTAGACATATTTAATGGCCAACGGATAGGGCGGGGGTTGAAGGACCTGAATACCATCCAGGGTATGACAATTCATAGATCTTTGCTTCAAGACATCGAGTCCAAGGTGCTTGTCACGCATGTGATACCCAGGAAGGAGAACTCCCCCTTGTGGTTGCGCGAATAATGCGGCACGATGTATATTGATGGGTGTGTCAATTCGAATATCGTGTGGCCTACTCACCTCCTCGGAGCTAACCTTACCTTAGACATGTAGTGACATTATTTGAATTGAATTGTTTTAAGTTGTTACATTTGAATTATATTTGGATTATATCGTGATGCATATTCTTTTGAATATATATTTTCATTATCTCTATTTTGTTTGGATATATGATGTTTAAACAGGTACAACGTTGCTATAATAGCTACAAATATATTACTGGGCAGTGGCAGTGGCCATACTGCCCAATAGATTTTTTTTTCAATTTAGCCCAGAATTGTCACGGTCATTGACCATGATAATTTTTTTTTAAATGTCACGGGTTTCTCATGGTCCTTAAATGTGACAAAACTTGTAAGGCCAAGGACCGTGACAAGTCTAATGAACTTGTCACGGTCAGTGACCATGAAAAGTTCGTGACAACAAAAGTTGTCACCCATAGAATTGTCACGGTCATTGACCTTGACAAGTCCAACTTGTCAAGGTCAATGACCGTGACAATTCAGCATATTTGGTGTAGTTATCAATGGGGAGTATGTTTAAATTTATAGGGAAACTTTGGAGAGTACTAAGCACTATCAATATAAATCCCTAAGAGTTAAGACATATCATTTATCAACTTCACTTATTCCTAATGGAGTATATATTGGAGTCTTTTGTTACCTGGGCTCTTCATTATCTTAGGGCACACGAAATCTAGGTTCTTGTGTCGAGTATGTGTTTATGTACTTATAGACCCATAATTTCCCCCAAAGTGCTGGGTCAATTTGAGGTCGTAGGGATTTGCTGCATCTAGGTCAATTGTTAATTCTGACAAGTTTCCATGCTAAGGGAATAACAGTATCCCTTCCTCTAAATTTAATTATTGTCTGGAATCTTCTCTGGCTAGTCAGAGGGAAATTCAGTAAATTCCCCCCAAGCATAGAAATTTATATTCGTCAAGTGCCCTAATGGCATGCTGGTAAATATTGCTTTTATTTTTCACGATGAAGCGTCATTTCATTAGCCATCACGTGTCATGTGATCATTAAGATTTTGCAGAACCTCGAGGTAATTTATCACCGTAAGACAACGGTTCCCATAATATCATTACTTTCTAATTCATTTGAAAAACAAACTTGCAATTGTTCAGAGGATAACTTTTCATTGTTATCACTTCATCTGCAGGAATTTCTTAAAACTATTTCTTGATTTTAATCAGATTTCTACATTTCTGCACTTTTTATTTTTGATTCATCCCCTCAGTTATTGTCTTTAATGGTGGTGTACATGATTAACAAAGGCACTATCGAAAGATTTAAACTTGACCGCCAAATTCCATAATGGGTAAAGATTAAATTAGTTGGGTGTTCTTGTGACCTTTATGCCCGCCCTGAGGGCCATTGGTTGCCATTAATATTTATTATTAAGTATGTGGTTACTTTCCCTCCAAATTGATTGTTCTTATAATTTTACCAACATTTTGATATGGTCTGATCCCAGGTCATTCCAAATACTTAGGGCATCATTAATGAGGTTCACCATATCTAAGAGTTGTATAGGACCCGTCCCAGAATCACAAAAATTATATGTTGTTACCAATGGACAACAACCTATGAAAATATAAACTACAATAAGAAAAGGTACGAAAATTGGGCCTTAGTCGTGAATCTCCTCGATTCCAATAAGGATTATTGGGATTATGGACTCGTTGTGAATAATTGGCAACACTCTCCACTTCCTAAGGAAGTGCCATACAAGCGGCCAAGATACCCAAAGAATGGGCGAAGCATATGTAGGATAACAGTTAAAATCTTAACATTGTAATTCTTTTATTAATTTGGGATTATGTTGAGTAAATTTGTTTTCTATTCGCAGATAAATCCACTAAGAAGACATATTGTGAACACAACATCAATTTTACAAATATCCAAATAGTTTGGGCAATTCAGTAGAGGATTGGAACAAATAATCACCCTTGTTAGGCAATATTTTTTCCAGACTATAAGATCTATACCATCTCCTAAATTGTAAGTACAATAGTATGGACATCGATCATCCCATATCTTTAAATGATCCATAAGCTTTTTCATCTCATAATTTGAAAGGAGAGGGATCAAACAAAGAAGGAACATCATCTTCCTTTGAACGAGTAGATATTTCTCTAGTTCCTTCTATGTGCTATGCCCAAGAGAAAGGTTATAAACCTAATCTTTGAAAATGTTAGTACCAGGTCTCCTCCTCCTACTTGTCTATCAACCAAAGAGAAAGATCTTTCTCGAAATGGGAGGAAGAAAACTAAAATTTAGGGATTCTACTAACCCCGTGCCATTAATGACTCCCCCTCTAAATACCATGATACCCTTTCAAAGAGGTACAAAAGGGATCAAATTCATTATCTCTATCAGATATTATGGGGAAAGAGGATGTTTCCCCTTACTTGATTCAATCATAATTATTTCATGTTGATAAGGAGACTATTGCTACGCTGCCGCATTATTGACTGTACGAGTTTGCCAACTATAATCTTTCCATTACATGATTGATATTTACTTTTTTTCTTCTTTTGCATTTTCCTTTTAGTTTTATTTTGTTTATCTTTTTTTGCCTTTTGCCTGGGAGTTTCTGAACAATTATGATCAGTTATTTAAGAGGAACGATATAATGAATAAATCATCTGCTAATGTGGAGGTATCTTTCGATGACCTTGGCATGTCTCGATGTCTGATCGTAAGCTCAATGCTTCCCAAATAACCAAAAAGATAAAGCTAATTAAATAGGTCAAGATCCTAAAGGATGAGAAGTCCAAGCTTCAAAAGAACATTAATGACTCTACCGGGATGGTGGATGGTATCGAACAATCCAAAAAAGTATTTGAGGATTATAAGGTCAAGGATGATCTTTCCAAGACTCAATCCATTGAGGTCGGGGCCAAAGACAATGAGGCCTTAGCTATTCTGTAGATGGCTAAAGATGAGGCTTTTACTCGTAGTTGGTACGAGTCCTTTGTCAATGTCGATATCCAAATTATATACCTTAGAAAGGTATATTTAAGGATGGATTGGATAAGGCTCTTATCATGTTCGGCACTATCGAGGATTTAGAACTCTTGCAAGAGCACTGTCTATGTTGCTCTCCTTAATTTAAAGAAGACATTGAGAATGATTATGAAGTGATAATTTGAGAGCATGCTATTGGTACTGAGCCCAATCAGGTATAAGTTAGGGCTGACAAGCTTAAGGCCATAACTACTCAGCAAGATGTCGATAAGGAGAAAGTCAACGAATTAATTCCTTAGAACTTATTAAGAATCATTATATTTCTTTTAATTCAATGAATGATGAAGGGGATTTGATATATCTTTAATGAAATACCTATTTTAATCCATTTTTTTCCCTTTTGCATGTTTTAGTGTTCCTCGAATGTTTTCTTTTATTTTCCAAACATATATATCCCACCACCTTCCCATGCAGTTCAATTCCAGGCATGTTATGTTTGTCTCCGCTCATCTTAATTTCTAGGAGATACATGAGAGACTCTTTTCGATTGGTTGTAGTGAAGATGCTGATGTTGAGGATGATGATTTTAACCATTATTTACGTACTAACTTGTATGTCCGAGAAAGGGGGCTTACCTAGATCTTCCTCACCTCTTTCGTCAGGCTATCGAAGATAAGGTTTCTTTTCATGATATGATTTTCAAAGATCAACGTAATTATAAGGAGTCTTTAGTTAATTCGAGGGTAGAATTTTACCGAAGGCTGATGATTTTAGCAGAAGGGGTGGTGTAGACACCACCACCCTAAGTCTTTACTTTGATCCCTAGCACCTCTCCATTCACTATAAACCCTAGGTTATATTCTGAGTAATGATCTAGAGGCCATGAGTCACTCCCATTTGAATCTGGTCAAATCTATTATTAGAGTGAAAAATATCAATGAATCCTCGAAGGGATGTGAATCCCCTTTCTAACAATCACTCACCGACCACGAAAATAGGGAATTGGTAACCCTACTCCGAAGTAACCTAGATGTATTTGCATGGTATCCTTACGAGATGCTCATGATTGATTCGAACATCACTTCTCATCGACTGCATGTTGATCTATCATTCAAGCCAATTGCATAGGAAGCTCGTCGAACTTCTTCAGAAAAAGCCAAGGCAGTGGAGAAGGAAGTTGAAAAACTGTTGGATGCAGGATCCATATGGGAAGTTTAGTTCCCCAAATGGTTATCCAACCCAGTGGTGGTCCCTAAGAGAAACGAAAAGTGGAGAGTCTGCATCGATTTCACCGACCTCAACAAGGCATGCCCTAAAGACAGCTTGCCCCTCCCAAAGATTGATCAACTGGTGGATGCCACTTTAGCACACGAAATAATGAGCTTCCTAGACGTATACTCTCGGTATCACCATATCCCTTTGTACGAGCTGGAACAAGATAAAATATCATTTATAACCACAGTTGGGCTATATTTCTATAAGGTCATGCCCTTTGGGGTAAAAAACACAGGGGCAACTTACCAACGGTGGGTCACAAAAATGTTCAGAGACTAAATGGGAAGCACTATGGAAGTCTACATCAATAACATTCTAATCAAAAGAAAGCTCAAGGATGACCAAATCTCTGACCTATCAAGGACATTTGAAATCTCGAGGAAGTACTGAATGAAACTCAGCGCGAGCAAGTGTTCCTTCGGTCTCCAGTCAGGAAAATTCCTTGGGTACTTGGTCAGAAAAATAGGTATTTTAGAAAACCTAGACCAAATTTATGCCATTAATAGGGTGCACCCCCCCATACGATAAGATCCGTGCATAAGCTTACGGGGATGCTTGCCGCCCTAAATCGTTTCATTTCAAAGTGATCCGAAAGGTGCCAACCATTCTTCCAGTTGTTGAAGAAGAGAAAATATGTGGAGTGGAACGATGATTGCTCAAGAGCATTAGAGGGGATCAAAGCTTACCTCAGTAAACCGCCCTTGCTCGTAATCCCTCAAGATTGATTCTTTATACCTTTAGCTTGTAGTATCCAGTCATGCTGTAAGTTCTGCACTAGTAAGCGAAAAAATGGGGATCCATCACCCAGTCTATTACACAAGCAAGACTCTTTTGGATGACAAACAACGATAACTACCCCTAGAAAAACAAGCCTTTGCGCTAGCGGTAGCCTCAAGGAAATAAAAACACTAATTAGAAGCCCACTCCATCATCATACTTACATCCCACCCTCTTAAAGAAGTCCTGAGAAGAGAAAACCTTTTTGAAAGACTATCTAAGTGGTCGATCAAACTTGGGTGATTTGACGTTCAGTTCCATCCAAGGAGTACCATCAAAGGGCATGTCCTCACTGATTTCATCGCAGAGTATAGGATAACACCCTTGCAACCAACCATGGTTGGGTAAGATTTAGCATAGGGAGCTGAGTTGGTGGTGGCCCATTAGCAGGAGGGGCACGTGGAGCATGATGATATTCCTTCAGGATCCAAATAGGCTTAGGTGCAAGTGGTCTCATAGCGCGAGGGAAGAGGACCTCTTGATGTTTGGGAATAGGGATCTGGTTTTACTACATTTCATGAATCTCGGTTCGAAGGTTGTCAATCTTGGTGATAAGTTGGACTAGAATCGTCACCAAATCAGGTTGCATATTCAACACTTGGTTTGCGTTCTCCATCTAGAGTTGGTGAAGGTGTATTCTGAACTCGAAGGAAGCAGCGACAGAACTGACGGAACTTTAGGGAAGTTCGACGGAAGACCGAACCTAATAGGGAGCCAAGACAATGGTCGGGTATGCGATCGACCTAAGAACGAAATGATTCAAATTTATTATTTAAAGAGAAAAGAAAGAATCTTTTATCAGAAAAGACAAAAATGTTTCTGGACATTTTATTGTAAAAGGGGAGGACAAAATGTTTTTGGTATTTATAATAAAAAGGAAGAAAAATATTTTTTGGTATTTTGATAAATGAGGGGGATACGTGTTTTTGTTGTATTTTGATAAAATTGGAGGAAAAATGTTTTTGACACTCTTGGCAAGGAAGGAGGGAAAATGAGAGAAGAGTCTCAGCATGATTATTATTATTATTATTATTATTATTATTATTATTATTATTATTATTATTATTATTATTATTATTATTATTATTATAATTATTATTATTATTATTATTTAAGCCTAAGTATAGATATTTCCATATTACTATCATATTCTCAAACTGGGAGTCATGTGACTATGCGGTCATTTCTTACAAGTTACATTGGTCCCATTCGACATGTTCGAGCTTGTCATAGAGCCGCCTCGGGCTCATTTGAATTTTTTTCCATCTAATAGTTGTTTTTAAGCATATGTCTATATATTTGTAAATTGTCATCCTATTCTCATATAGAAAGTCCCATGTCTTCGCATTCAGTTCTTAAGAGTTACATTAGTCCCATTCGAGGTATTCGTGCCTCTAATGGGGATGTCTGAGGGTCGTTTCGAGTTTTCTCCCTCTCACGGCGTATTTTTAAGCCTAAGTCTAGATATTTGCGACTTATCATCATATTCGCACATCGATAGTCCCGTTACTATGGATTCAAATCCTATGAGTTACGTTCATCTAATGCAAGATGTTCCTGCCTCTTAAGTGGTCGTTTAGGGGTTGTTTTGGGTTTTGACCTTCTAATGACATGTTTTAAAACCCATATGATGATATTTGAAAATTATCTTCGTATTTTCAAACCGAGAGTACCCTGACTACACGATCATTTCCTACGGGTTACATTGGTCTCGTGCGAGGATTTGTACCTCTTTCAGGATTGTTTGGTGGTTGTTTTGTGTTTTTCCCCTCTAATCACACGTTTTTAATCCTAACTCTTGATATTTTCAAATTATCGTTAGATTCTTAAATCGGGATTTCCATGTCAATGCGGTCAGTTCCTATGAGTTATAATTCTATAGTACGTGGTTTTCATGCCTCTCACGGGGTTGTTTGGTGGTTATTTTCCAGCTTTCACCGTTTATTGGCATATTTTGAATCCCAAGTCTAGATATCTGCAAATTATCATCATATTACATTGGTCCCATGCGAAGGGTTCATGCCTTTTATGTGGAAATTTGGGGATTTTTCAAGTTTTCACCCTCTAATGGTGAGATTTTGAGCTTAAATATAGATATTTACATATTTTCATCATATTCTCAAACTGGGAGTCCCGTAACTATGCGGTCACTTACTATATAGATACAGGTTACATTGGTCCCGTTTAAGGTGTTCGAGACTCTAATGAGTCCATCTAGGGAGTGTTTTGATTTTTTTCCACTAACTACTATTTATAAGAATATGTCTAGATATTTTCAAATTATCATCATATTCTTAAATCGGACGTCCCATGACTTCGCGTTTAGTTCCTAAGAGTTAGGTTAGTCCCATTCGAAGTGTTCGGCCTTTAATGGAGCCGTTTTGAGTTTTTCCATCTAACGACGTATTTTTAATCCTATCTAGATATTTGAAAATTATCTTTGTATTATCAAAGTAGAATTCCCATTACTACCTGGTCAATTCCTTTGAGTTAATTGGTCCCATACAAGGTGTTTGTGCCTCTTACGGGGGGGGGGGGGGGGGGGGGGGGCTTTGGGGGTTATTTTAGGTTTTCAGCCTCTAATTGTGTGTTTTTAAGCCTATGTCCTGAGATTTTAAAATTATCATCAAACTCATAACCTAAGAATTTTGTGTCTACATAGTGAGTTCCTTCGAGTTACATTAGTTCCATGCGAGGTGTTCATGTCTCTAATGGGCCTATTCGGGGGCTGTTTTAGGCTTTGTCCCTCTAACGGCAAGTTTCTAATCCTTAGTCTTGAGATTTGCAAATTATCATCATATTCTCAAACCAAGACCTCATGAATACATAATCAGTTCTTACGAGTTACATTGGTCTCTTGCGAGGCGTTCATGTCTCTTACGGGATTGTTTGGTGGTTGATTTGGGTTTCCTCTCTAATGGCATCTTTTGAAGATTAAGTGTTGATATATTCAAATCATCATCAAATTCACAAATTAGGAGTTTCTTGTCAACGTGGTGAGTTCCTATTAGTTACAATTGTCCGGTGCAAGGTTTCCATACCTCTTATAGGGCTATTTGGGAGCTATTTTCGGGTTTTCACCCTCTAATGGCATGGTTTTAAGCCTAAGCCTAGACATCATCAAATTATCATCATATTCTCAAATCAGGAGTTTCATAACTGTGAGGTTAGTTCCAATGAGTTACATTGGTCCCATGCAAGGTGTTCATGCCTCTTATGAAGTCGTTTGGAGTTGTTTCAGGTTTGCACCCTATAACTTCTAGTTTTTAAGCCCAAGTCTAAATATTTTCATATTTTCGTTATATTCTCAAATTAGGAGTCCCATGACTACGAAATCACTTCCTACAACTTACAATGATCCCGTTCGAGGTGTTCGTGGCTCTTACAAGGCTGTCTAGGGCTCGTTTCGAGTTTTTTTCCACTAACAACATGTTTTTAAGCCTATGTCTATATATTTACAAATTATCATTATATTTCCCATGACTATGCGTTCCGTTACCACAAGTTACATTAGTCCCATTTGAGATGTTCGTGCCTTTTATGGGACCGTTTGGGGTTTATTTCGGTGTTTCTCCCTTTAATGACATGTTTTTATTCCCACGTCTAGTTATTTTCAAATTATCATCATTTTTTCAAATCGGAAGTCCTGTTACTAAGAAGACAGCTCCTACGAGTTACGTTGGTCTAATGTGAGATGTTACAGCCTCTCACATGGACATTTAGGGGTAGTTTTGGGTTTTTACCTTCGCACGACATGTTTTTAAGCCTCTATGATGGTATTTACAAATTATCCTCATATTTTCAAACCGAATGTACCATGATTACATGATCAATTCCTATGATTTTCACTGGTCTAGTGCGAGGATTCGTGTCTCTTACAAGAGTGGGGGTCCCCTAACTATGTGATCAGTTGCTACGAGTTGCTTTAGTATCGTGCTATGCATTAATGCCTCTTATGGGGCCGTTTCTGGAAGTTTTGACGACGAGTTTTTATCATCATTATATACTCAAACTAGGAGTCGGGTGACTACGCGATCACTTCCTATAAGTTACATTGGTCCCGTTTGAGGTGTTCGCGCCTCTCACGGGGCCTTCTGCTTCTCGTTTTGAGTTTTTTCCCACTAACAGCGTGTTTTAAAGCCTATGTCAAAATATTAACAAATTATCATCATATTCCTAAACCTGAAGTCCCATAACTAAGCCTTCAGTTCCTAAGAATTACATTGGTCCCATACAAGGTGTTCCTGCCTCTTATGGGGTCTTCTAGCGATCGTTTCAACTTTTCTCCCTTTAACGGCCTATTTTTAAGCTTGTCTAGATATTTTCAAATTATCATCATATTCTTAAACCGGAAGTTCCATTACTTCGCGATAAGTTTCTATGAGTTACATTGGTCCTGTGCAAGGTGTTCGGGCCTCATATGGGGGCTTTTGGGAGTTATTTTAGGTTTTCTCCCTCTGACGACATGTTTTTAAGTTTATTACTTGAAATTTGAAAATTAACATCAAATTCACAAACCAAGAGTTCAACGACAATGTGATCAGTTCCTACGAGTTACATTGGTCTCGTGCCTAGTCTCCGTATCTCTAACGGGACCCATCAGGAGTTGTTTTGGGTTTTTCCTATAATGGCATGTTTTTAATCCCAACTCATGATATTTACAAATTATCATCATATTCTCAAATCAAGAGCCCCGTAACTAAGCGGTCATTTCCTACTAACTACATTGGTTCGTGCGAGGATTTATGTCACTTTTTTTTCCCTCTAACGACATGTTTTTAAGTTTAATTCTTGATATATTCAAATTCTCATCATATTTTCAAATCAGGAGTTTCATGGTAATGCGATCAATTTGTATGAGTTACAATTGTCCAATGTGAGGTTTTCATGTCTCTTACGGGACCGTTTGGGGGACATTTTTGACTTTTCACCCCCCAATGGGATGTTTTGAAGCCTAAGTCTAAACATTTAAAAATTATCATCATAATCTCAAACTAGGAGTCTCGAAAATATGCGGTCAGTTCCTATGAGTTAAATTGGTCCCATACGATGTGTTCATGCCTCTTATGGGGTCGTTGGTTATTATGGGTTTTCAACCTCCAAAGGCAAGTTTTTAAGCCTAAGTCTAGATATTTCCATATTATCATCATATTCTCAAACTGGGAGTCCCTCGACTACAAGGTGTACATGCCTATTACGGGGCTCTCTAGGTCTCATTTCGAGTTTTGTTCCCACTAATAGTGTGTTTTTAAGACTATATCTAAATTATCATTATATTCTGAAATCAAAAGTCCCATGACTACACGTTCAGTTCCTACGAGTTCAATTAGTCCCATTTGAGGTGTTTGTGCCTCTTACGGGCCCGTTTGGGGGTTGTTTCAGGTATTTTCCCTCTAACGACTGTTATTATGCGTAAGTCTAGATATTTTCAAATTTTGTCATTTTCTCAAACCGGGAGTCTCGTGACTAAGTGACCAGCTCCAATGAGTTACCTTGGTCTAATAAGAGGTGTTCCGTTATCTTACATTATCTTTTAGGGATTGTTTTGGGCTTTCACCTTCTAACGTCATGTTTTCAAGCATATATGACGATATTTTCAAATTATCGTTATATTTTCAAACAAAGAGTTCTATGACTACTCGATTAATTTTTATGAGTTACTTTGGTCCTCCGTGAGGTGTGTGTGCCTCTAATTGGGGCGTTTGGGGTTGTTTTTTGTTTTCTCCCTCAAACCTCATGTTTTTAGGTCTAAGTCTAGAAACTTGCAATTTATTTAGATCTTATCAAACTAGGAGTCCTATCAGAACATGGTCAGTTCCTACAAGTTACATCGGCCTCCTAGGAGGTGTTTGTGCATCTTACGGGTAATTATTTTATTATTTGGGTTTTTTTCCTTGAAACGGCATGGTTTCGAACCTATGTCTATATATTTTAAAATTATCATCGTATTCTCAAACTCGATTTACCGTGACTACATGATTAATTCTTACGAGTTGCATTGGTCCCATTTGAGGTGTTCATGCCTCGTACGGGGCCGTTTGGGGATTGTTTCGTGTTTTGCCATCTAACAATGTGTTTTAAGAGTAAGTCTAGATATTTGCAAATTATAATCTTTTTCTAAAACTGGACACCTCGTGACTAAGCGATCAGTTCCTATGAGTTACATTGGTCTCACGTGAGGTATTCCTAGATATTTGTAATCTAGTTGGAGGTTGTTTTGGATTTTCACCCTCTAACGACATGTTATTAAGCCTACATGATGGTTTTTGCAAATTATCTTCATATTCTGATATTGAGAGTCTTGTGACTACACGATCGATTCGTAGAAGTTACATTGCTCCCATATGAGGTGTTTGTGACTCTTATGAGGCCATTTGGCGTTGTTCGGCGTTTTCACCCTCTAACGACATGTTTTTTAGCCCAAGTATAGATATTTGTAATTTATCATCATATTCTCAAATTGGGAGTCCTGTGAGGATATGATCAGTTCATACGATTTACACTAGTCATGTGTGTGGTGTGCTTGACTCTTAGGGGCTATTTGGAGTTTTATCCCTCAAACCTTATGTTTTTATGTCTAAGTCCATATATTTAAAATTTATATAGATATTATCAAACTAGGAGTCTCACGAGGATATGGTTAGTTCCTATAAGTTACATCGGTCTCTTGTGAGATGTTCGTGCCTTTTACAGGGCCGTTATGGGGTTATTTTTCACTTTTTCCTTTAAACGACATGGTTTCAACCCTATGTCTAGATATTTGCAAATTATCAACTTATTCTCAAATTGGGAATACCGTGACTACATAATCATTTCTTAAAGTTACATTGGTCCCATTAGAGGTGTTTGTGCCTGTTACGGGGCCGTTTGGGGTTTGTTTCGAGTTTTTTTCCACTAACAGCGTGTTTTTCAACCTATGTCTAGATATTTGCAAGTTATCATCATATTCCCAAACTAAAAGTCCCATGACTATGCGTTCAGTTCCTACAAGTTACATTGGTCATATTCGAGATGTTCATGACTCTCAGAGGGCTATTTGGGGGTTGTTTTGGGATTTTGCCCTTTAACGACGTGTTTTTATGCCTTAGTCAAGATATTTACAAACTATCATCATTTTCTAAAATCAGGAGTCCTAAAACTAAGAGGTATGCTCCTACAAGTTACGGTCGTCTAATGCGAGGTGTTCCTTCGTCTTATGTGTCCGTTTCAGGGTTATTTTGGGTTTTCACCCTCTAACGGCATGTTTTTAAGCCTATTGATGATATTTGTAAATTATCTTCATATTTTCATATCGAGAGTCACGTGACTACACGATCAATTCCTATGAGTTATATTGGTCCCGTGTGAGATGTTTGTGCCTCTTACGAGACCACTTCCTGTTGTTTGGCATTTTTGCCCTCTAAAGGCGTGTTTGTATGCCAAAGTATACATATTTATAATTTATCATTTTATTTTCAAATCGGGAGTCCTTTGAGGACACAATCGGTTCATACGAGTTACATTGGTCGTGTGTATGGTGCACATGACTCTGACCGGGCCGTTTGGGGTTATTTATTTTTTTCTCCCTCAAACCTCATGTTTATAAGTCTAAGTCTAGATATTTTCAATCTATATAGATATTATCAAATTGGGTGTCCCGTGAGGACGCGGTCCGTTCCTATAAGTTACATTAGTCTTCTACGAGGTTCCTACCTCTAATGGGTCTGTTATGGGCTTGTTTGGGGTTTTCACCCTTAAACGACATGGTTTCAAGCTTATGTCAAGATATTTGTAAATTATATCTAATGTTGTGTTTTTAAGCCGAAGTCTAGATATTTGCAAATTATAATCTTTTTATCAAACTGGCCATCCCATGACTAAGCGATCAATTACTATGAGTTACATTGGTATGACGCGAGGAGTTCCTGCCTCTTATGTGGTAGGTTGGGGGTTGTATTGGGTTTTCACCCTCTAACGGCATGTTTTTAAGCCTGTATGATGATATTTTCAAATTATCTTCATATTCTCAAATCGAGAGTCCCGTGACTATACTATCAATTCCTACGAGCTACATTAGTCCCATATGAGGTGTTTGTGCCTCTTATAAGGTCATTTGGTGTTGTTTGTTATTTTTGCCCTCTAACAGTGTGTTTTTAAGCCCAAGTCTAGATATTTGTAATTTATCATCACATTCGCTAATTTGGAGTCATGTGTGGACGCGATTAGTTCATACGAGTTACATTAGTCTTGTGTGTGTTGTGCAGGCCTCTAATGGGTCTGTTATGGGCTTGTGTGTTGTGCAGGCCTCACTCAAACCTCATTTTTTAAGTCCAAGCCTATATATTTGCAATTTAACTAGATATTTTCAAACTAGGAGTCCTGTGAGGACACATTCAATTCCTACGAGTTAGATTGGTCTCCTACGAGGTGTTCGTGCATCTTACGGGGCTATTATGGGGTTGTTTAGGGTTTTCTCCCTCAAACGACATGTTTTTAAGCCTAAGTCTATATATGTTTGAAAATTATCATCGTATTCTCTAACTAAGATTATCATCACTACACGGTCAGTTTTGAAGAGTTACATTGGTCCGGTTCGAGGTGTCTGTGCCTCTCACAGGGTTGTCTAGGGGTCGTTTCGAGTTTTCACGCTTTAATGGTGTGTTTTTAAGCCAAAGTATAGATATTTGCAAATATATGGTCATGTTATCAAACCGAGAGTCCCATTACTACATCACAGTTTCTACGAGTTATATTGGTCCCATGTGAGGTGTTCATGCATCTTACGATACCATTTGGAGGTTATTTTGACTTTTCACCCTCTAACGATGTGTTTTAAAGTGTACGCATTGAGAGTTGAAAATCATCATCATATTTTCGATCCGAGAGTACTGTGACTACATAATTAGTTCCTACGAGTTACATTGGTCCCGTGAGAGGTGTTCCTGTCTCCTACGGGGCTATTCAGGGGCAGTTTTGGGTTTTTGCCCTTTAATGGCATGTTTTTAATCCTAAGTCTGAAGAATTTCAAATTATTTTCATATGATCAAACTCGGAGTCTCATGAATATGTAATTATTTCTTAGGATTTACATTTGTTCCCGTGTGAGGTGTTCGTGCTTCTTATGGGACCGTTATGTGGATTTATGTTCCCTCTAATAAAATGTTTTTAAGATTAAGTCTTGATATTTTTTAATTATCACTACACCATAATACTAATTTTGTGACTGCCTTCTTATGACTACTAGTGGGGGTGGCAAACTTATCACTCCCAAGAGTAGTCACAAAATTATTTGTAACTTCCATTAGGAGTGATAAAATATTTGGGTAATAAAAAATTTGAATCAATTGGTTTGTCACTGCTAACGACAGTCACAAATCTTTTAATATAATTAATTTGTGATTGCTATAAGAAGTCACAAATTTGTAACAATCACTAGCGGTGACAAATTTATTAGTAGGCTTAAGTAATGACTCTTATGAGGAGTCACAAAATTATAACTGCTATAAAGAGTCAAAAATTTTGAACTAAGGCTTAGTTTGTGACTGCTAACTATTCCTAAGAGTCACAAATTTTGGCATAAGAAGTATTTGTGATTGATAGTAGCGGTCATAAATTTGTAACTGCTCCTAGCAGTCACAAATTTTGGTTAAATATTAAGAGTCATAATTTTTTTCCCAAACTTTGGTTTCCATCTCGTCTCTCGTCTCTCATCTTCGACTCCCGTTCCTCTCTCTTAAATATCACAATCCTCTCCATTTACCTATAAAGAACTGTTGTGAAGAAACTCTCCATTTTGCTGCCAAGAATCGCTGCGAGTTTTCCCTTCATTTCGAGTTGTGATTTCGTTGTGATTTATTAGATTGTTTGATTTCGAGCTGTGGTGATAAAATAATGAAGCTTGTTTATTACTAATATCATGTATAAATTAGGTTTACAAAATTTTCCCTGTGTCCCATCAAAGTTGGATACATAATGTACTGATTCCAAGCTTAAAGTAGGTTATACTCTAAAATGAGCTAAGATTTATTTATGAATTTCAACTAGTTTATACGTTGATTTCGAGCTATAATTTATTAGGCCTGATTGTTTGATTTCATTGTGGCCATTTTGCTGTGAACATAAACTTGTTTTAATACTCAGAATCTTGTTTGGTGGTGATTTATTATATTTATTTCACTCTCGCGATTATTTTTGCCGTAATTTATTATATTTATTTCGTTGTGGACATTTAGATTATTTGTAGAACATACACTTTTAGTAGGGATTTATTTTGGTTGATATATATTTATTTTGCACTGGCCATTTAGTCACATGTTCATTTCTCTTTGAACATGAACTTGTGATTTATTTATGTTCTCTCTATCATTATGGTTTCTATTATTTATGGATTTTTTATTTATGATTTGTTTATGTTCTCTCTATTGTTATGGGTTCTTTTATCTGAACATTATGTATTTTCAGCTTTTGGTGACGAGAGTTTTGTAGGTGTTAATTATTTATATGCAAACCGAACTAAGTAACTATTTTGGGGGGTAAAGTGCAAATTAATTTATAAAGTTTGAGTTATTTTTAACGGATTTTTTACTTAACATTTACTTCTCAATGTATTATTTGACATAAAGCCCCATTTGATACAAAAGTTGTAAATAAATTTCAGGCCAGGACAAATAATTCATCAATATTTTTCAACATGCGTCATTTTTATTCGCTTTTTAGGGGTAATTACAATATTAACTGTAATTTTTACAACCATGGAGCTAAGATAATGTACCACCCCGCCTAATAAAATACCGGGCAATCACTCCTATATAACATTAAAACAGGAGTCTCATATGGTTCATTCTTAGCATCATTGTCGAAAATCAATTTAATTACTAATATCCTATTAGGCCGACGTCAAAATTTTAAACTAACAAAACTTTTTAACCAAACCATTCGAATAAAACAATTACAACAGTTTACATGCACCAACTGAAATGAAATGAAATAAAATAACCGAACACTCGGTATAATAATACAACCAAATCGAATGCCACACTAAAAGGCGATAAAAGAATAAATGAGTACAGTGGGCCATAAGCCCGAATATTTCTACAATACCTCCTATCTAGATCTCAATGATGAAAGCGTCTAATATAAACCTGCTTGCATCCACAGTTGCTGCAGCAAACGTCTGACTCGAAAGAATCATCATCCAGGCGTCCCTGTGTCTGGACACCTATATATATATATATAGATAGATATAGATAGATAGATAGATATAGCAAGAGGGAAAATAGATAAACGGGTCAGAGCCCGATTTTTGAAAACATTTTACCAAGTGCTTAAAATCCATATTTTAAAATATGTTATTTCTCATATTTAAACTGGTATCGCTCTCACATGAGATACACTTCACCCCTCTTCTAACAGTGCACAACTAGCGCATACCATTTTAAACAACCTAGTTAAGCTACCCTGCCTAACTAATGTAATTACCCATCTTCTAATAATCCTCATCAATTCGGGTACTAAGGACTAAACTTCTCCCCATTCCCAACATTACGTTACGTTCGTGCGTGGGGTGTCTCGCGAAGCGAAATCCAAACAAGTAACCCCCCCCCCCCGATATACTACTACGTGACAATGTTGATCATCGGGATCCATTAGGCCTTCAGTACATACCATCTTTATACCATCCCGTATTTATTAATAATTCTCATTAGAACCTATGATTCACATTCATATAAATCCATATATAAATCTACCGGAAGGAGTATATCACTTTATTCATTCTTCTCCTTTTTTATGCAGGTTTAGGTTATATTATATCTCATCTAATATATATATATATATAATATACTTTTCACAACAAGTATATTAATGATCCATATAGGACACCAAACAAGATTTTGATATACGTACATTATTCTCCTTATGCATACACATCAATTTTTATAACAATAGAAAGTTCCCATATAAATATACGTATATATATTAGTCACACATATAATATATATACTAACGGCACCCCACATAAGACTTATGGTGCTGGCATACTCTGCTATCAAGTCCCCGTACCACACAAACTAAGGGAAATAGTAGTTCAGAATCACTCTCAAACTGTATTAACACAAAATACATACAAATGGAGGCGAAACATAGTTCCAAGTCACTAAGAGGTCAGCACATACCCTCACGTCTCTTAGGACCGTCTGACTATCAATCGGATAGCCTATACCATGGAGTCCTATGTTCTAGGGTACAAGTCAATATCCCCCATAAAGGTCCCATCGAGATAAGACTGTCCCGGCGCGGTAACCTCCGTGATAGCATGTAGCGCGGGCATGATTTTACACACATATAATATAAGGGCATACTCATAGCCCATACAATACATCCCATACGTAGTATATTTATATCTTGGATATCCTACGTATTTAACAATTTTACCATTTCCTAATATTTTATTTTCTGAACTTTTCTCACCGCACAATGATTATATCAACAACATCGATATATATATTATTTATCTCTTCTCAATCTTTTATGGCTATAATCTCCAAACTCTTATAGCGATAGCCAATAGCCTCGAATATTCTCATTCGCAATAATATAAGCCTTCACACAATTAAAATACCCCAATACCTATTCCCTTATTTAATATTCAAATCACACCTAAATATCTCTTTAATATTATTCCTCACGAACACCCCTATTTGGGTAAATCTTGGATTTTACTTTCAACCAATCCAAAATATACGCCTTACTAAAAAAAATTTAGAAGTCCCCACACTATTTTTAGGAACCCCAAATATTTATCTCCAAACAATTTTAACCTTTTATTTTTCCAATTTCCGAGTGCATTTCTGAGTTGGTGATTTCAACCCGGATCTTCCATCTTATAAAAATCATAACAATTCACAAAAAAATCAGAAAAATACACGGTTAGTACCCACGCGACCATATCGAAAAGATCTACAACTTTCATGTTTTTACCGAGAGCTGAATCGGCTGTCTTCCTATCCAAAACAGTCCGAAAGTGATTCTAGTCACTATTCACCATCTTCTCCAAAAATCTAAACCTCCATTAAAACACCTCCAATCTTTTTATCTCCTCCCTGATCATCATTCAACCTCAAATAACCATAAATACACACATTCAAAGGGTTCTAATCATCCTAGAACCCAGATCCAACAATTAATTTTAATTAATTTCAAGTTTCTCAAACTGGGTATTAATCGAGTTATATCCGTTTTAATCCTCCGAAACCCCGTTTGATCCACGAAATTTCAACCCAAAAATCTTTAGTTTTATACCAACTACAATATGAGAAATTAACACACTAAATCATAAAGCAAGTTAAACACTTGCCTCGTGGATTAAATCCGACGATCCCAAGTCGAATCCCGCGAATTTTGGCCTGAAATTCCTTTTCTTCTTCTTCTTTCTTCTCTTCCTTATTTCTTCTCTCTTCTCTCTCTTAGGGAAGAATTTGGGAAAGAATGAGGGCTTCCACCTCTTTAAAATCCTAAATTAGGTGTGTACCCAATTGTAAAATGACTCGTGTACTCGTTTACGAGTCCCTACTAGTCCAAAAATGTCTGGAACTCAAATACTACCCCCGGGTACTCTATTTTGACTAGCTCGGCCATTACGAACCCAATGGCGAAGTCGAAATCTCCATCCGAGTCACTTAACTAAAATTCATTATTTTGACCCAACATGTTCAATACGCGTGTTTTTCAATTTAAAATATTTTTCTTTGTCGCTTTACCCAACTGCGACATGTAATAAAAATAATCTACTCATATACTTAGTCTCGAAATATAATCCACGTAAATATTAATCTGTCACTCGAAAGCTAATATTTACTATTCACTTTATAATATTGAATTTATTTAATTTCACTCATTAATCCCAGAATTGCTATTTATAATAATTCCTCAAATTACCAAATTAAATTTACAGTGTAATTTAAATACCTTTAAAAGTACGGGGTATTACGTAATTCCCCCCTTACAACAAAATTTTGTCCTCGAAATTCAGATATAACCTGTACCACTACTCTAGGATCGATATATACATTACATCATAGCTTAACCAAATTTAAATAAAGCCTAACACAATGGTCTCCCACTATATTCCACCCATCTCAAGGCGTATGCTCATATATATATAGTCTCATCATCTCTATATATTTACACTAATCTTGCACCCTTTTGTTAGGACCACTTAGCACAAAGTATTTATTATTAATACCATATCCACTAGTCTCACACAGTAGAAATATTCGCAAATCTATATATATTAACATATAGTCACATCATCCCTATACATATATATATTAATCCTGCACCCTCGGGTTAACACCCATTAGCAAACTTAATCAATAATGTTCTTGCACCCCCCGGGTTATCACCCATTAGTGCTCGTAATAATAATATCACATAATAGGCATACACACATCCTATTAAGATTCATAGGCATATTCCCAACCTAATTATACACTTCTCATATGTATTTTATTCTCATCGTTACGTATTGTATAAATATTCAGATTACTATCTCTCTCGTAATCTACAAGGTACATTCCCTATACCGAATAATTAAAGTATTAATTCTCATATACTCTTCCAGAATTTGGTACTACATACACTCCTTCTTCACTTGGAGTATTCTAACCATATTTTCACGCGCAAGCCACTCTTCCATACTCGTTTGAATAAGACTCCGCTCTACTTTCTCATAATAAATTGGGTAACCTTTTCATTAAGAGGTACCTTTTTAAATGACTTTCCATAGCCTTTCAATCCCATCTCGGGTGTGTTAGCTCTCGTTGCACATATATGTTTGCATTATCGTCATTCTCGCACGACATTCAATACATTATACCGTTTAACCTTGTTTATAGCCGCCTTTTAGGCATATATTATACATATTTATTTTCACGTCCTTCCATCTCGGACATTTTTTGGGGATTTATTAATCAAGGTACCCATACCCCCTATCATCCGTGCATATATGCACCATCATTGCAAACGTTTTGATATATCACACTCACTCTAAATAATGGGCCTCATTTTATTGGCCTGGTACTAACACCTGGGTATCCCTTAACCCGAATAATTTGAAATTTAATTCTCTCGATTCCTGGAAATTCAATCCTTTTCAAGATTATCCCATCGATCTTCTTGTGGTTATTCACAATAGTCTTCCTATATCAGTGCCTTATTTCCCTTACTTCGTGGTTGTCTTAAGATTAAGGTGTTTTTAATACACGTAATATGACTACTATTCTAATTATATCCGTAGTGTCCAAGACCTCTCTCGACTTCCGACAATTGCTCGGTTTCATGCGTGGGACGTCTCACAAAGCGAAATCCAAACAAGGAACCCTCCTGTTACACTACTCCCTCGCATCGTCGGTCATCGATATATAACGGTCTAAAGGACACCAACGGGACGTTCAAATTCCTATTCGTTAACCTACTAATGTACTTTTACCACACACAAAAAAAAATCCATCCATGTTGACCAAATGGAAAGCCCAACTAATCAGGGAGCCTACTCTCGACGAAAGCATTATTAACATCATACCCAAAATGTATTTCCTCTAAATTTCCCTTTTATTCAAGACCTGGATATACGTCTCAAATCGATTTCTTCACCTTAACTCACCAACATACTTGCGGTGAGATGAAAATTTCAGTGCTTCTTCATAGCACTTATATCTCTATATAATTATACAGTCATCAAACGGCTCTCACTCAATAGTGTCTCCTCTACACTAGGTGACTTATCGTCAAAACCAACATCCTTGCATTCTATAACATCTCTCCACTCCCGACGTCGTTAAGGTTCGTGCGCGGAGCGTCTTGCAAGCGAAATCCAAACAAGGAACCTGTCCTATACACTATTACTTAACTTTGTCGGTCATGGAGGTCTGCTAGTTCAAATATGCCACTCGAATAATCCCATCTCTCCTATCGACAAAAATGTGGTCAGAACTCTTAATTCTTTCTAGGATCCACACCACCAAGCGATGGCACTAACATTAAGTCCTTAGCGCAAACAACAACGAGCTTAAACTCACAGCTCAACAATAAAGCCTGCATACCTTAAATTATATCTATAAGGTCCCCATGCACTCAAATCATGGTAATAAAACATCTCCTCATCGAAGTTCCATATAAACAAGTAATCAAGGCGAGCTCATCCAGCATTTATCTCACATTCCATGCTTTGTTATGACTGTATATATATGTTTCACATCTTATATAAATATATATACATTATACTATACACATCAGGTATATCCATACTTATATATCACACACTATATAAGTATAATAACCATCCCTCAGAGATATAACTCAATGGATGCAGTCTTCCAGGGAATTACTCACACATCATCCTGGGTACCAGCGGTCGGACTATCACACCGACTTTGTAAAAACCAAATCACAATGAATGGGAAGCAATCATATTTCCTCCGAGGAAATGAGAACGAAACATACCCACCACGTCTCATTCCTGATAAAAATCACACAATATAAAATGGACACTATGACCTGGGGGCTATACGCTCCCTGCTCCTCAAGCCAGGGGACTCACCCACATCGCATAACTTCCCATTATAGAACTAGAAGGGGTATGCTTCACATAAATATACCATTCACACACATATATATTTATAATATTATCACATATTTACTGTCCCTATACCCGCATATATATCATTAAATCCGACTATCCATGCCCATCTCTCGTAGCATTAGCTTGTAATACTGAATATACATATTCGATTTAATTCCATAAGTATTCACTTTCTTATTCCAATTCCATAAGTATTCACTTACTTATAATATAAATAAATATTAAGCTTATCACAACTAGCTCATATCCCAATTATATCCAAAATTTTAATTCGAATCCCAAGAGTCTTTATCCCATTAGACTCTTAAAATCACAAAGTCTCACAACTTTAATTTTTATTGCATATTTCACACCTTCCACTAAAACAACTATAACGCACTCTACATTAGTCCAATTACTAGTGAGTCTATCATTCCATTGGAGAAACCTATTTCTCCATTGTACCTACCTTACGCCAGTACTAAGTTCACATAATCATGTCACTCTTTATTCACCGTCGGTCTCAGACAGATTCTTATGTGAATAACCTAGAAACCGCATTCACTTTATTCTAAATCAAGCGAATTTGTAGTTTAAAACCATCTGTAAGATTAATTTATGAGAAAAATATCATGCTCCTCTAAATATGATGACCTTCGTTCCCACTATTTCACATTGCTCCAACAAGTGAAAAAAAAATTCCTCAAATTTTCACGTATGGTTATTTCCATACCCAACTCTAAGACAAATCTTTCGAGCCTTCGACTTACTAGAAGTGAAGTTACACTATTTCCGCCTAGCTCAACTTCAATGCACGGTCCTCATCAAAGACATCTTAAGCTTTATCCCCATCTAACTTCACTGCGTAATCCAAGTTTAGCACCATTCTCTACTATAGCGGTCCATAGATAATTATAATTACTATTCTATAGTAGTCATTGCAGCAATCCAAGACAATGCCGCAAGGAAAATTTGACCTTTACCGCGGTCCTCATTTCCAACATCAACTTACATCTCCAACTAAGCCTCGCCTCCTGCTGCCCTCACAATGGACTTCCATGGTCGCCACCTGTGACACCCCGCCTAATAAAATACCGGGTGATCACTCCTATATAACATTAAAACAAGAGTTTCATATGATTCATTCTTAGCATCATTGTCGAAAACCAATTTAATTACTAATATCCTATTAGGCCGACGTCAAAATTTTAAATTAACAAATCTTTTTAACCAAACCATTCGAATAAAACAATTACAACAGTTTACATGCACCAACTGAAATGAAATAAAATAAAATAACCGAACTCTCGGTATAATAATACAACCAAATCGAATGCCGCACTAAAAGGTGATAAAAGATTAAATGAGTACAGTTGGACCATAATCCCGAATGTTTCTACAATACCTCCTATCTAGATCTCAATGATGGAAGCGTCTAATATAAACCTACTTGCATCCACAGCTGCTGCAGCAAACGTCTGACTCGAAAGAATCATCATCCAGGCGTCCCTGTGTCTAGACACCTATATATATCTATAGATACAGCAAGAGGGAAAATAGATAAAGGGGTCAGAGCCCGATTTTTGAAAACATTTTAGCAAGTGCTTAAAATCCATATTTTAAAATATGTTATTTCTCATATTTAAACTGGTATCGCTCTCACATGAGATACACCTCACCCCTCTTCTAACAGTGCACAACTAGCGCATACCATTTTAAACAACCTAGTTAAGCTACCCTGCCTAACTAATGTAATTACCCATCTTCTAATAATCCTCATCAATTCGGGTACTAAGGACTAAACTTCTCCCCATTCCCAACATTACATTACGTTCGTTCGTGGGGTGTCCCGCGAAGCAAAATCCAAACAAGGAACCCCCCCGATAGACTACTACGTGACAATGTTGATCATCAGGATCCATTAGAACTTCAGTACATACCATCTTTATACCATCCCGTATTTATTAATAGTTCTCATTAGAACCTATAATTCACATTCATATAAATCCGGATATAAATCTACCGGAAGGAGTATATCACTTTATTCATTCTTCTCTTTTTTTATGCAGGTTTAGGTTATATGATATCTCATCTCATATATATATATATATATATATATATATATATAATATACTTTTCGCAACAAGTATATTAATGATCCATATAGGACACCAAACAAGATTTCGATATATGCACATTATTCTCTTTATGCATACACATCAATTTTTATAACAATATAAAGTTCCCATATAAATATACGTATATATATTAGTCACACATATAATATATATACTAACGGCACCCCACATAAGATTTATGGTGCTGGCGTACTCTGCTATCAAGTCCCCGTATCACACAAACTAAAGGAAATACTAGTTCGGAATCACTCTCGAAATGTATTAGCACAAAATACATACAAATGGAGGCGAAACATAGTTCCAAGTCACTAAGAGGTTAGCACATACCCTCACGTCTCTTAGGACCGTCTGACTATCAATCGGATAGCTTGTACCAAGGAGTCCTATGTTCTAGGGTACAAGTCAATATCCCCCATAAAGGTCCCATCGAGATAAGACTGTCCCGGCGCGGTAACCTCCGTGATAGCATGTAGCGCGGGCATGATTTTACACACATATAATATAAGGGCATACTCATAGCCCATACAATACATCCCATACGTAGTATATTTATATCTTGGATATCCTACGTATTTAACAATTTTACCATTTCCTAATATTTTATTTTCTGAACTTTTCTCACCGCACAATGATTATATCAACAACATCGATATATATATTATTTATCTCTTCTCAATCTTTTATGGCTATAATCTCCAAACTCTTATAGCGATAGCCAATAGCCTCGAATATTCTCATTCGCAATAATATAAGCCTTCACACAATTAAAATACCCCAATACGTATTCCCTTATTTAATATTCAAATCACACCTAAATATCTCTTTAAGTATTAATCCTCACGAACACCCCTATTTGGGTAAATCTTGGATTTACCCAAATAATCCAAAATACACGCCTTACTAAAAAAAATTTAGAAGTCCCCACACTATTTTTAGAAACCCCAAATATTTATCTCCAAACAATTTTACCCTTTTATTTTTTCAATTTCCGAGTTGGTGATTTCAACCCGGATTTTCCATCTTATAAAAATCATAACAACTCACAGAAAAATCAAAAAAATACGCGGCTGGAGCCCACGCGACCGTATAAAAAATATCTACAACTTTCATGTTTTGACCGAAAGCTGAATGGACTGTGTTCCTGTCCGAAATAGTCTGGAAGTGACCCTAGTTACTATTCACCTTCTTCTCCAAAAATCTAAAGCTCCATTAAAACACCTCCAAGCTTTTTATCTCCTCTCTCGTCATCATTCAACCTCAAATAACCATAAATACTCACATTCAAAGGGTTCTAATCATCCTAGAACCCATATCCAATAATTAATTTCAATTAATTTCAAGTTTCTCAAATTGGGTATTAATCGAGTTATATCCGTTTTAATCCTCCGAAACCCCGTTTGATCCACGAAATTTCAACCCAAAAATCTTTAGTTTTATACCAACTACAATATGAGAAATTAACACACTAAATCATTGTAATACCCCGTATTTTTGGCTATATTTATTTTTGGGATTAACTAATTAAATGAAAATTAATTGGGTATTAATCCGGATAAAATACTAGCGAGATGTGAGTTGGTATTTGAATATATTGAGTATATATGATGATATATGAATATTGAATTATGAAATTTGTCGTGAGATTTATATACGGCAGTTTGAACATTTTATTGGGACGCGTGAGACAGTCGCGTCATGATATAATTATTTTAATTATAAAAGTGAAATTAAATTCTATTAACCATATGGTCATTTTGAGTGCGCTAACGCGTCCGGAAGGGTCGAGATAGTCATAAAACACTAGCCGGGGGTTTAGTTTGGGTCCCGGGGTATTTTTAGGCCATACCGGCAACATAAAGGGTATTTTGGTAATTTTGTATTTTTGGAAATTAAAAGTGACAAAATTAGTAAATTATATCTGAGGTGGATTTGACCCACTAAACCACTAACCAACCCATGTTAACCCAATAAGCTACGTAGGTTATTAGAATTAGGTTTCTAATTCCTTTCCCAAAAACAAACCCTAGCCACCATAGCCATTGGAGAAGAAAGCTTGGAGAGAGAGAGATAGAAGGGAATTCTGCAGAAAGAGAGAGAGAATTTCTTCAAATCGTCATCAAAATCAGAGATTGAATCAAGGCAAGTGGTTTAATTTACATTTTTATGCAGTAAATGCTTCTTCCATGCTTAGACAATTCAATAATCATAATTCGTTGAGAGATAAATAAAAACCCATAAATTTGGAGTTGTTAGTTTAATTTTGGAGATAGGTTTGCATGTAGAGATGTTATTGGAAGATCGAATTAAGATAATTACTAATTTATGTGATACAAAAACGGATTTATTTCTGGGAATGGAAGAATTAAAATTTTAGGGTTTATGTTCTTGAGAATTTGGGAAAAGTGATGAGACTTGATGATTTAATGATGTTGAGGATGAATTAATTCCTTAGAACACGTTAGTATGTGACTTTAATATGTTTAGGATTTATTAGAGACCTTAAAATATTGTTGGGACGAATTTTGGTTGAGATTTGAGGTGTAGAAATTGGTGAAAAAGGAATAAGGATTTCTAGGCTCGAAACTGGTCGCTCGTTAGAAGACCTGCCCAGGTCGTTCGAACGAGCTTCTAACGAGTTGACCATTGACTTCTAACGAGGGTGAAGTTCGTTCGATGAGTTCGTTCGAACGAGTTATCGTTAGAAAGCCCACTTCGTTCGAACGAGATCTCGTTAGAAGTCTCAGTTCGTTCGAACGAACTCTCGTTCGAACATTCTCATTCGAACGAGACTTCGAACGAGTTGACAGTTTAGGCTATTTAGCCTGTTTTGATCCCCGAGTGTCCCGTAACCTCGTGTATACATAGAGATAACCTTCCCTTGATGATTAATTGGTATATTTGGGATGTTTGGGATATAATGAGGAGTCAAACCTAGTAGTGTAGTTTGAACCTAAGGGAGACTATGAAGTATGACGTGAGTGTCTATTACGATGTGAGTTATTGACGACCTAATATATTATATTAACCGGGAACATATAAATTGGGTAATATTATATGTCGGTACAAGAATAAGAAGTGTACCAAATGAATTATGGTGATTACTAAGAAGTGTGCATACTTAGTATATGTATATGATTTTATGTGTATGACATACCTACCATACTTGCTATCACGGGAGGTTTACGTTCGCTTAGGACCTTCTAATCCTTGTGTGCCCGGATTTAGATTGGTACCTAGAGGACATAATTCAAGAGAACGACTTGATTGTGAGTTATTAAGTCAGCTGACTATGGAGCGTAGGTATGTGCGTGACCATGGATATGTTGAATTATGTTCGCCTCCATTTTTGTGTGTGGTGTAATTTCTAATAATTCCTGAGAGATTCGGAATTTGTAATCCTTTATGTACGTGATGTACCGGGATGGATAGCAGAGTATGTGTGCACCACAGCTTAGTCTCGGGGTGCTTGTATTGTATATTTACGAGGTGAATAATACACACTTAATTAATGGAAACTTTCATGTGATATTGTGTGTATAATATGGAAACGTTGTGAGTATATATATATAAAGGGATAACCTAAAATGAATTGTGTTGCTTAATTGAGAATCGGAATTTAAGTAAAGCCCTCTATTTTTATTGATAACGCTAGAATGTGGATCGGGATTCGAGTAGTAAGGGGGTAGAACTTATATCGGTTAGTTAGTTATGTATGTCATTTTAGATCGGTACTTACGTTAGGAGTGCACAGTTTGACGAGAGGTGAGAATTTCATGTGAGTGCACGTCCTAACATGTACTTTGCATTTAATGTTTTAAATGTTTTTTAAATCACTTGCAGGTTTTTAAAAATATCTCCACATTCGGGCTCTGACCCGTTTGCTTTCAAATCTATTTTCTTGTAAAACCATTTTAGGTGCCCAGCCACAAGGACACCACGCATAGGATTCTTATTCCGATGACGAGCTGTAGTTGTTTGTGGAAGTTACAGGGATTTGCTTTTAGACGCTTCTATCATTTGGATTCCATGTTCAGTATTCCTCAGTTGTAGGGCATGTTGCCCAAATTCAATTAGAGACATTTCCATTTCAGTTTTTCAGACTTTGGCATGTATTAATTCAGTATTCAGTATTTCGTTACTTATTTCAGTTGTGGGATTTGTTGTGAGGAGTTTTTCCTTCGGTTTTATTTATATTATGTGATGGTTATTCCATTATTTCGTTATGGTGAATGGTGATATTATTCTTGCTTTAAATCTTTTACTGTATGTTAATCAGACTTTAGCTAATATTTGACAACTTACTTTTTAAATACTAGGTGGTTAGTAATAATAAAATGTTTTCGACAGTGATGCTATTAACTGAGCCAACTTGACATTTTGATTTAATTTAATAAAGGAGTAGCTACCCGGTATTTAATTAGTCGGGGTGTCACGGTGGTATCAGAGCATCAGGTTCTAGTGTCCTTTAGGATCTGTACGGCTATTATGTTTCCGCTGAGCTTTCTTTGATATAGAGCCCTAAATATTAGGAATGTTGTGATCATCTCTATACTTGGTAATTCCTACTTCCGCGAATTGTTTATTTGAATGATGAACTCATCCAAATTTACTTAAATTTTCAGATGGAACGGCAAGAAAAACTAGCTAAAACGGTTAAGGGAATCAACGGACAAAATCGACTCACACCTCGGGTATCCCCGGAGAGAATATCAACCGCCGAGTTAGCAGGTATCGTGGCACAAGCAGTTACCACTGTAGTTTTACAATACCAAGAACGTAGCATACAACTTAAAGGAGATAAAAGACCTAGAGAGGTTAGCCAAATGCAAGTGAATAAAGCTGACAAATGTGCGAAGACCCCTAAAATTTTACAGCCAACTACCCAAGACCGAGTCGATTCTAATCAACAACGTGGTAAAATGAAGCATTTTCGAAAGAGGAATGAAGTTCCAAGTCTGCAAGGACGACACCGTCAGCAGCAGTGTTAGAGGGGGAGTGACTTCAAAGGCCGATGTTTTGTGTGTGGCACGTATGGACATAAACGCCGGGATTGCCCAGAGGGTGTTAGGTCCCCCCAGCAGCAGGGTGCCCGTAATAATCCGTCGGGGCCACTGTTTGCAATCGCTCTCCCAACACCAGCTCAGGTACTAGCCCTACAAACCTTTCCAGTAGCTCCAGTGCAGCGGGGACAGAATGGTCAACAACAGTTTCAACAGGGCCAGCAATGCCAGGGCAGAAATGATAACGCTCACCAGGGTCGTGGCATGGATAGCGAGGGGGAAACTTCCAAAGGAAGTGTTTCAATTGTAATAAGATTGGCTACAAACGTCAGGATTGTCCTGTTAAGAGCAGAGACCCACCGCAGCAGCAGCAGCAGGGTGCTCGACACGAGCCATAGAGGCCTATGTTTCCCACCGCCCTCTCAGCACCACCACAGATGGCAGCACTACCACCCGTGCTAGTGGCCCCAGTTCAGCAGGGACAGTTTCAGTATGGGAGAGTGTATCCACTTCAGCATGTAGCAGCCCCACAGAATCCGCCAGCCATTGAGGGTATGTTTCCTATCCATGGTACTTTGGGTTGGGTTTTGTTTAATACGGGGGCAACGCTTTGTTTTATAGCTACGTTTTTTGCGAAAGTCATAGGATTATTAGCTATAGCGGAGAGCACAGTGACGTGTGTCGACTCACCATTGGGGAATGGGTCACTTATATTCTTTATATGACGGGGAGTGGGGGTAGAGATTGGTGGTTTGGTATTACCTGCAGACATGTTGGTATTAGATATGCATGTGCATGATGTGATTATCGGTATGGATTGGCTCGTAGCTTATAGGGCCATGATTGATTGCTTCAGCGGGAGCATTGTTTTTGCCATTCTGGGGCAAGAGATGTTTGTAGTGGCGATGCCTCGCCCAGAGGGAGGTTCGACCGCTCATCTGTATTACATAGAGGAGGATACCTCTAAGGAGGGTGTGATTCCTTTAGATTCGATCCCAGTTGTCAGGGAGTATTCGGATGTGTTTCAGGAGATACCAGGCCTACCCCCCAGTCGAGAGATAGACATTGTTATAAACCTATTGCCAGATACGAGACCTATATCACGCGCACCGTACCGTATGGCTCCGACAGAGATGCGAGAGCTACGAGATCAGATAGAGCAGCTGTTAGGTCAGGGCTTTATTCGCAGGAGTACCTCACCTTGGGGCGCTCCAGTTTTGTTTGTGAAGAAGAGGGACGGTTCACTAAGATTGTGTGTGGACTACCGGGAGTTGAACAAGGTCACGATACGGAATAAGTATCCGTTGCCTCGAATCGATGACCTATTTGACCAGTTGAGAGGAGATTCTTTCTTCTCGAAGATTGATTTGAGAATCGGGATACCATCAGTTGCGTATCAGGGAGGAGGATGTCTCAAAGACTGCATTCTTAACGAGATATGGATCTTACGAGTTTCGGGTTATGCCTTTTGGTTTGACCAACGCTCCAGAAGTATTTATGGACTTGATGAATAGGGTGTTCAGAGAGTTCCTTGATCAGTTTGTCATTGTCTTCATTGATGATACTCTGGTTTACTCCCAGATAGAGGAGGAGCACGCCGAACATTTGAGGCAGGTTTTGCAGATGCTGCGTCAGAACGAACTGTATGCAAAGTTTGAGAAGTGCGGGTTTTGGTTGAAGGAGGTCCAGTTTTTGGGGCACATCATTTCCAACCGGGGGATATCTGTTGATCCGGGGAAGGTATCCGCGGTGAGGGAGTGGGGACAGACCACGTCACCGACTGAGATTCGTTGTTTCTTGGGCCTAGCAGGATACTACAGGAGGTTCATTCATGGATTTTCGAAGATAGCGGGTCCTTTGACACATCTGACTCGTAAAGGTGTGCCGTTCATTTGGAGTGATGCCTGTCAGTTGGCATTTGATGAGTTAAAGGACAAATTGACCTCAGCACCTGTGTTAGCATTGCCGAGACCGGGAGTTGAGTATTTGGTTTACACCGATGCATCTTTGCAAGGACTTGGAGGTGTATTGCAGCAGGAGAGACAGGCCATAGTTTATGCTTCCCGTAAGCTTAAGCCTCATGAGAAGAATTACCCCACGCATGATTTGGAGTTCGCGGCAGTGGTATTTGCCCTACGGATTTGGAGGCACTATCTTTTGGGGGAGAAGTTCCAATTGTTCACGGACCACAAGTCCCTACAGTACCTGTTCACGCAGAAGGAGTTGAACATGCGGCAAAGGAGGTGGCTTAAGTTTGTGAAGGACTACCAGTTCGATATCCAGTATCACCCGGGTAAGGCTAACGTGGTAGCAGACGCGTTGAGCCGTAGGCCAGCAGATGAGGTGGCAGGGGTGTGGAAGGGAAAGTGGAAGGAGTTGGGACACCAGGATGCAGTGGCCCGATCTTTCATGTCTGTGATGACCGTTACACCGCAGATTGTCACGAAGGTAGTACGGGCACAGGCTAATGACTCGTTCTGTCAGGAGCAGATAGTTCGATTACTAGCAGAGGGAGTCGAGTCCTATACCGTTAGCTCAGACGGGGAATTACGCTTCAATAGGAGATTGGTGGTTCCAGAAAGGGAGGAATTGCGACACGAGGTGATGGCAGAGTCGCATGGCTCACGATTCGAGGTACATCCCAGAGGGGACAAAATGTACCAAGACATGAGACGCCAGTATTGGTGGAGCGGTATGAAGAGAGATATCGCTGTGTTTGTTTCGAAATGCACCACTTGTCAACTAGTAAAAGTGGATCCTCAGAGACCGACAGGACTTCTACATCCGTTGGAGGTTCCGAGGTGGATGTGGGAGAGCATATCTTTGGACTTTATCACGGGGTTGCCTACGTCGCAGAGGGGTCACGACTCTGTTTGGGTAATTGTGGACAGGTTGTCCAAAGTCGCTCACTTTTTACCCGTAAGGACTGACTACACTACGGGACAGTATGCCCAGCTCTTCATTTCAGAGATTGTGAGACTTCACGGTGTGCCCCTAAATATTTTGTCTGACAGAGACAAGATATTCGTTTTGCGATTTTGGGAGAGTTTCCAGGAGGCCATGGGCACGGAATTGCGGTTGAGTACGGCTTATCATCCGCAGACCGATGGGCAGACCGAGAGCACAAATCAGATGTTGGAGGACATGCTACGCATGTGCATTATTGACTTTGGAGGTGGATGGGAGCAATACCTTCCACTGGTAGAGTTTGCTTATAATAACTCCTACCAGTTCACTATTGGCATGGCTCCGTTTGAGGCGTTGTACGGTAGGCCTTGTCGTTCCCCAGCATGTTGGTTGAAGGTGGGGGACAACAAACTACATGGGCCGGAAGTGATTTAGGATACTTCGGCAAGGATTGAGTTGATTCGGAGTCGCATTCGGGTAGCTCAAGACCAGCAGAAGAGTTATGCTGATGCGAAGAGATCTTTCAGGGAGTTCCAAGTGGGGGACCAGGTTTTGCTCAGAGTATCTCCTATGAAGGGGATTATTCGTTTCGAGAAGAAGGGGAAGTTGGCACCGAGGTATGTGGGGCCGTTTCCTATTATTGAACGGATTGGACTAGTTGCGTATAGACTCGGGGTACCGGAGCATTTACACCGGATTCACGATGTGTTTCATATTTCCTCGCTAAGGAAATATCTCAGAGACGATTTGTCTCACTCTCACATCGCTTTGGAGGAGATTGATCTACAGCCTGAAAACTCCTACGAGGAGGGGCCGATTGCTATTTTGGACCGAAGTGAGAGGAAGCTGCAGTCAAAGATAGTTCCGTTAGTGCGTGTTCAGTGGAGACATCACAATGTCGAGGAGTCCACATGGGAACGCGAGGATGAGATGCGCGAACGTTATGAAGTTGTTTTTATGAGGTTATTTCTAGTTTCGAATTTCGGGATGAAATTCTGTTATTAGGGGGGAAGTATGTCATACCCCGTATTTTTTGCTCTATTTATTTTTGGGATTAACTAATTAAATGAGAATTAATTGGGTATTAATACGGATAAAATACTAGCGAGATGTGAGTTGGTATTTGACTATATTGAGTATATATGATGATATATGAATATTGAATTATGAAATTTGTCGTGAGATTTATATACGGCAGTTTGGACATTTTATTGGGACGCGTGAGACAGTCGCGTCAGGATATAATTATTTTAATTATAAAAGTGAAATTAAATTCTATTAACCGTATGGTCATTTTGAGTGCACCAACACGTCCGGAAGGGTCGAGATAGTCAGAAAACACTAGCCAGGGGTTTAGTTTGGGTCCCGGGGTATTTTTAGGCCATACCGGCAACATAAAGGGTATTTTGGTAATTTTGTATTTTTGGAAATTAAAAGTGACGAAAATTAGTAAATTATATCTGAGGTGGATTTGACCCACTAAACCACTAACCAACCCATGTTAACCAAATAGGCTACGTAGGTTATTAGAATTAGGTTTCTAATTCCTTTCCCAAAAACAAACCCTAGCCACCATAGCCATTGGAGAAGAAAGCTTGGAGAGAGAGAGATAGAAGGGAATTCTGCAGAAAGAGAGAGAGAACTTCTTCAAATTGTCATCAAAATCATAGATTGAATCAAGGCAAGTGGTTTAATTTACATTTTTATGCAGTAAATGCTTCTTCCATGCTTAGACAATTCAATAATCATAATTCATTGAGAGATAAATAAAAACCCATAAAATTGGAGTTGTTAGTTTAATTTTGGAGATAGGTTTGCATGTAGAGATGTTATTGGAAGATCGAATTAAGATAATTACTAATTTATGTGATACAAAAACGGATTTATTTTTGGGAATGGAAGATTTAAAATTTTAGGGTTTATGTTCTTGAGAATTTGGGAAAAGTGATGAGACTTGATGATTTAATGATGTTGAGGATGAATTAATTCCTTAGAACGCGTTAGTATGTGACTTTAATATGTTTAGGATTGATTAGAGACCTTAAAACATTGTTGGGACGAATTTTGGTTGAGATTTGAGGTGTAGAAATTGGTGAAAAACGAATAAGGATTTCTGGGCTCGAAACTGGTCGCTCGTTAGAAGACCTGCCCAAGTCGTTCGAACGACCTCGTTTGAACGAGCTTCTAACTAGTTGACCATTGACTTCTAACGAGGGTGAAGTTCGTTCGATGAGTTCGTTCAAACGAGATCTCGTTAGAAAGCCCACTTCGTTCGAACGAGGTCTCATTAGAAGTCTCAGTTCGTTCGAACGAACTCTCGTTCGAACAGCCTCGTTCGAACGAGTTGACAGTTTAGGCTATTTAGCCTGTTTTGATCCCGAGTGTCCCGTAACCTCGTGTATACATAGAGATAACCTTCCCTTGATGATTAATTGGTATATTTGGGATGTTTGGGATATAATGAGGAGTCAAACCTAGTAGTGTAGTTTGAACCTAAGGGAGACTATGAAGTAGGACGTGAGTGTCTATTACGATGTGAGTTATTGACGGCCTAATATATTATATTAACCGGGAACATATAAATTGGGTAATATTATATGTCGGTACAAGAATAAGAAGTGTACCAAATGAATTATGGTGATTACTAAGAAGTGTGCATACTTAGTATATGTATATGATTTTATGTGTATGACATACCTACCATACTTGCTATCATGGGAGGTTTACATTCGCTTAGGACCTTCTAATCCTTGTGTGCTCGGATTTAGATTGGTACCTAGAGAACATAATTCAAGAGAACGACTTTATTGTGAGTTATTAAGTCAGCTGACTATGGAGTGTAGGTATGTGCGTGACCATGGATATGTTGAATTATGTTCGCCTCCATTTTTGTGTGTGGTGTAATTTCTAATAATTCCTGAGAGATTCGTAATTTGTAATCCTTTATGTACGTGATGTACCGGGATGGATAGCAGAGTATGTGTGCACCACAGCTTAGTCTCGGGGTGCTTGTATTGTATATTTATGAGGTGAATAATACACACTTAATTAATGGAAACTTTCATGTGATATTGTGTGTATAATATGGAAACGTTGTGAGTATATATATATATATAAAGGGATAACCTAAAATGAATTGTGTTGCTTAATTGAGAATCGGAATTTAAGTAAAGCCCTCTATTTTTATTGATAACGCTAGAATGTGGATCGGTATTCGAGTAGTAAGGGGGTAGAACTTATATCGGTTAGTTAGTTATGTATGTCATTTTAGATGGGTACTTACGTTTGGAGTGCATAGTTAGACGAGAGGTGAGAATTTCATGTGAGTGCACGTCCTAACATGTACTTTGCATTTAATGTTTTAAATGTTTTTTAAAGCACTTGCAGGTTTTTAAAAATATCTCCACATTCGGGCTCTGACCCGCTTGCTTTCAAATCTATTTTCTTGTAAAACCATTTTAGGTGCCCAGCCACAAGGACACCACGCATAGGATTCTTATTTCGATGACGAGCTGTAGCTGTTTGTGGAAGTTACAGGGATTTGCTTTTAGACGCTTCTATCATTTGGATTCCATGTTCAGTATTCCTCAGTTGTAGGGCATGTTGCCCAAATTCAATTAGAGACATTTCCATTTCAGTTTTTCAGACTTTGGCATGTATTAATTCAGTATTCAGTATTTCATTACTTATTTCAGTTGTGGGATTTGTTGTGAGGAGTTTTTCCTCCGGTTTTATTTATATTATGTGATGGTTATTCCATTATTTCGTTATGGTGAATGGTGATATTATTCTTGCTTTAAATCTTTTACTGCATGTTAATCAGACTTTAGCTAATATTTGACAACTTACTTTTTAAATACTAGGTGGTTAGTAATAATAAAATGTTTTCGACAGTGATGCTATTTACTGAGACAACTTGACATTTTGATTTAATTTAATAAAGGAGTAGCTACCCGGTATTTAATTAGTCGGGGTGTCACGGGTGGTATCAGAGCATCAGGTTCTAGTGTCCTTTAGGATCTGTACGGCTATTATGTTTCCGCTGAGCTTTCTTTGATATAGAGCCCTAAATATTAGGAATGTTGTGATCATCTCTATACTTGGGAATTCCTACTTCCGCTAATTGTTTATTTGAATGATGAACTCATCCAAATTTACTTAAATTTTCAGATGGACCGGCAAGAAAAACTAGCTAAAACGGTTAAGGGAATCAACGGACAAAATCGACTCACACCTCGGGTATCCCCGGAGAGAATATCAACCGCCGAGTTAGCAGGTGTCGTGGCACAAGCAGTTACCACTGCAGTTTTACAATACCAAGAACGTAGCATACAACTTAAAGGAGATAAAAGACCTAGAGAGGTTAGCCAAATGCAAGTGAATAAAGCTGACAAATGTGCGAAGACCCCTAAAATTTTACAACCAACTACCCAAGACCGAGTCGATTCTAATCAACAATGTGGTAAAATGAAGCATTTTCGAAAGAGGAATGAAGTTCCAAGTCTGCAAGGACGACACCGTCAGCAGTAGTGTCAGAGGGGGAGTGACTTCAAAGGACGATGTTTTGTGTGTGGCACGCATGGCCATAAACGCCGGGATTGCCCAGAGGGTGTTAGGGCCCCCCAGCAGCAGGGTGCCCGTAATAATCCACCGGGGCCACTGTTTGCAATCGCTCTCCCAACACCAGCTCAGGTACTAGCCCTACAAACCTTTCCAGTAGCTCCAGTGCAGCGGGGACAGAATGGTCAACAACAGTTTCAACAGGGCCAGCAATGCCAGGGAAGAAATGATAACGCTCACCAGGGCCGTGGTCAGCATGGACAGCGAGGGGGAAACTTCCAAAGGAAGTGTTTCAATTGTAATAGGATTGGCCACAAACGTCAGGATTGTCCTGATAAGAGCAGAGACCCACCGCAGCAGCAGCAGCAGGGTGCTCGACACGAGCCACAGAGGCCTATGTTTCCCACCGCCCTCTCAGCACCACCACAGATGGCAGCACTACCACCCGTGCTAGTGGCCCCAGTTCAGCAGGGACAGTTTCAGTATGGGAGAGTGTATCCACTTCAGCATGTAGCAGCCCCACAGAATCCGCCAGCCATTGAGGGTATGTTTCCTATCCATGGTACTTTGGGTTGGGTTTTGTTTAATACGGGGGCAACGCTTTTTGCGAAAGTCATAGGATTATTAGCTATAGCGGAGAGCACAGTGACGTGTGTCGACTCACCATTATTAGCTATTAGCTATAGCGGAGAGCACAGCCCGAAATTCCTTTTCTTCTTTATTTTCTTCTTCTTCTTTCTTCTCTTCCGTCTCTCTTCTCTCTGCTCTCTCTTAGGGCAGAATTTGGGAAAGAATGAGGGTTACTACCTCTTTAAAATCCGAAATTAGGTGTGTACCCAATTGTTAAATAACTCGTGTACTCGTTTACGAGTCCCTACTAGTACAAAAATGCCCGGAACCCAAATACTACCCCGGGTACTCTATTTTGACTATCTCGGCCATTCCGAACCCAATTGAGGAGTCGAAATCTCCATCCGAGTCACTTAACTAAAATTCACTATTTTGACCCAACACGTTCAATACGCGTGTTTTCCAATTTAAAATATTTTTCTTTGTCGTTTTACCCAACTGCGACATGTAATAAAAATAATCTACTCATATACTTAGTCTCGAAATATAATCCACGTAAATATTAATCTGTCACTCGAAAACTAATATTTAATATTCACTCTATAATATTGAATTTATTTAATTTCACTCATTAATCCTAGAATTACAATTCATAATAATTCCTCAAATTACTAAATTAAATTCATAGTGTAATTTAAATCCCTTTAAAAGTACGGGGTATTACAGATAAATCCCAACCGTTGTAGGTTTTTATTAGATTTTGTTGTTATTCATTTCGTGCTATGATAAATCATAATTGTTTGGTTGTGATTTATTTTCGTTGTGATTTAGGGTATGTATATACATACATACATACATACATGCATACATACATTTATGATTTGTGAATACTTACGGAAACTAGTTAAACTCTCTGGTGGGATTGTATGGGCTTGATAATAGAGGGGTGAGTGTGGGAATGGGGTGGGGGGTTGGGGGTTATTATAACATGATTTGTGCCCAAAGTTTACCCATTAGCTAGACATATAATTTTAGCTCCCTTTGTGTGTTACTGATTAATGAATATGATCAATTACTGATTAATGAAACATGGATTAAATGTTTGGTTTTTCTAATTTATTTTTTATCTTGATCATTGTCACTTCATTCTATTGGATGTTTAGATTTATACTTGCCAATTCGTGTACGTGACATGGGAATGAGTTGAGGCACTAGTGCTATCTATATCCTCTGTTCTGTTTTCTTGGCTAATTATTCAGACTTAAATGATTTGATGAATCCTTTTAATCAATATTTAGAATCTGGTCAGTTTTTAAGCAAGGAAAAGTGTCATGACTTTATATTATATATTATTTACTTCAAATGAGTATGGGTGGAGATTCTTTCATGGATCAATCGACACTATTCCTTTTTGCTAAGTTTCTATATTGGTGTATGTGTTTATTAATACCTTTGGATCCACAACATCTAACAGAACTAAGACTGGAATAACACCTGCAAGTATAAATCTGTTGAATTCCTCTTTGGGACTTACAAATGTTAATCTATATTTCTTGAATTCTTACTTCTGTGTCTATTGTCAATTCTTGTTTAATAAGTGAAATTTTATTTTCCAAACATATTAACATATTTGTAGCACTTAACTGTTAAAGAACAAGATAATATGTGTGTATTTATTGTTAATTCCATTTATGTGTTGCAATTTTTAAAGGAATACATTGATTTGGAATAGATTATTTGTGCAATAATTGAAAATAGTATATCCAGTGTTAGTATAAATGTTAATCCTATTTGTGTGATTTGTGACAATGGAATTAGTAAGGACAAAATTTCCAATTGAGCCCATGTATAGTTTTGACTTATTCCTAGAACAAAACACGCTTGAGTCATCGGTAGATTTTTATTGTCACGATCCAACACATACTATGACATGTCAAAGTTTAATTGAAGGCATTGCGGCAAAGCTTCAAGGAATTAATTATGACGAAGTTTAATTGGTGCGAGTTTATTCATCTTCAAGTTCAATTTGCATTCCGAGATCACTCAGGTGTGAATGCATATTATTAATGGGACTCAAAATTAAGTTTTATAAAATTAAGGATGTTCGTTTATAAAGAAAAATGTTTTAAAATGTTTTCAAGGTGTTTGAATTCGTTTACACTTCGTTTTATAAGGATAAGGATGAATTATAATTGAATTTGTTTAGGACTCTAATTAGGCAGGTCACTTAAATGACAGACGTAATCATTCGCGCGAGATGACAATTCGTTCGAACGACATGGTATCTCATTCAAACGACAACCAATGTCGGTCGAACGACGCGCCGCCTTAACTCCCCTATTTAAGGTGTGCTTCATTTCTTATTTTGGTGTGCGTGCAGAACGAATTTTAGTTTACAAATAATACGTTTTTTTGCAACAGTTTTCTAAGGTTCTACAAATCAAAAACATATCCTTCGATTTTCCAAAGATCCGAGTATCATTGGTATATGTTATGTGATCTTGTTTTCACCAAGTGTAAGGTTTGTATTGAAGATCAATTGCTGGTTTTGCGATGAAGATTCGGCGGAGTCCGATTTCAACATCGTAGACGTTACAGGCCATATCGGTGGACACCAAGACACACGTGGACGTGTGTGTTGTGGACGAGCATCGTGGAAGAAGGTTAATTTCTGCGTGGGCACTTTGAAGAGTGGTAAAAGATGAGAGGAGCGTCAAGTCTCGTGGGTGGATCGAGTTGTTGAGTAAGACTACCGTCTGTCTTTGTAAAACCATTTTCATAGTGATTGTCTGGCCTGGGCATCCGAGACTTTTCCCGTTTTGGGCTTCATCGTACATTGGTGTTGTAAGTACTACTTTACCTTACTTTACTTTCTTTAATCACTAGAAGCATGCTTAGGGTTAAAGAAGATAAAATTTGGTTAAGTTAATTTGTGTCACAACTTGATTTTTCAAAAAGAGAAAGGGTGATTTTGTCATCCTTAAATGAAATTATGTATAAGCAAAGTTTTAAAGTGGGGCCTACATAATTGAATCTATATCTCATCTTTTCTTAGAATGCCATTATGCTTTTATTTAATTGGCTTTTTTCTAATTTTAATCAGATTATGCATGTGGTCCCCATTATTAACCTTTTGCGGAATTATATATGTAACGTCAAATGGAGTCTACACGTATATGTCACTTAGTTGTTTGTTTTCTAGGGGCTTATGTTTTTTGTAAGATTTTTTACTAACCTTATTCTTGTTGTGGATGAATTTAATAGGTTAGTCCTAGTGAATATGGGCACGTTCTTCTCATTCCTCATGTTCGATTCTTACCATAGAGGATTGACCATGAAAGCTTCTTGCTTGCGCTTTACATGGCAGCAGAAGCAAGGAGTCCATATTTTCGTCTGGGGGATAACAGCCTCAGTGCATTCGCCACCATCAACTACCTCCATTTTTAGGTCCCTATAGGCTATAATAAAACTTTCATATTCATCAACCCATTATCTAATTCACTCATGATACTTTTATAATTGTTTAATGCATTTTGTACTAAATGTCAGTTATATATTTGTAACACGCTTATTACTTGGTCATGCCATTCCCTATTGAGAAAGCTCCCACTAGGAACACAACCACATTGAACAACGAGGTGAAAATGTCTAAGATTTTTAACTATCCAATTAGACGTCTTGTGTTTGAGGGTTCAAGCAGTCTGGAAGATTTTTCGAAAGCTGTGTCAGAATCTTGCATTTGCCTTCAAAATAACAACATACCTTATAATGTTCTCATCTCTTATTCGGGTAGGCGCGTCTTTCTCTTACCACATGTAAGAATATCAGTCCCTTTAGGTTAAATTCGATTGTTACTTCACTTGCCCTGATTTTTGTAAGTGAGTATAGGACGAGCCCCATTATGTGAAGCTATTTTAGTGTAACACCAATGTTTTATTCCCTTAAGTGCGCAGTCCTTGTTGTTGATATTTTATAGTTCATGAATTGTTTCTACAATACATATTTTTAAAGGAGTATAGGCCCCACCCCATTATGGGAAAAATGTCTTGTTGAGTTGAGTATATTTATGTATATGATGTGATCGTTTAGGAACCCAAAAGAGAAGTCGAGTTTGTGGTTGAATCTACTAGAGTATTCACAGACAAGGGCAAGACTACTGCCCACTTGAAGGTTTTATATGATCTCTCTTTGATTTTTGATTAGCATGCATTATATATATGTCTTAGTTGAATTGGTCTGGCCATATTTACTGAGTTTTGTTTCCAAAATGAAGCCCCCTTTTTAGTATTGATTAAGTATTAAATAATTATATTTACAATTGGTCTCTATTTGGTGTGCATATAAAAGAGCTGCATAGGACAAGTATCCTATCATAGTGTTCAATTTTATTCGGGATGGGATATAAGATTGAATATTGAATGACAAGTTTCCTTTGTTCAATGGGTTAAAACAACCAGCTCACCTAGGAAGTGAATTTATTTTATGTAACTTATATCTTATTAGACTTGTTGATGGTTTTTTGCTGTATGAATGAGAAATTGATTGATTTAAATTATCGGGTAAGAAGTCTTTTACGTCTTCTATGAGTTTAATAGTTTAATTTTGGATGTTTGGTGTGATTAGGTTGGTGCAAAAAAGGTTTTCATCTTTGATCCTAGTAAAGATGCTCCCATGTTTGTCTTGGGTGTCAATCGAAAGGAATACAAGACTAAACATTGTCTGCAATGCTAGCTATACAACTAATTGTCTCCTTCCCCTTGCTAAGGTTAATTTCAGCACCTGTTTATTCATGTCCCTGTTGTCATAGTCGAAAGTGAGTTAATTTTATATCTTATCCTTTTTTTGTTCATCTTGTACTTTATAGGTCATTAATGATAGGTTTGGAAATTTTGAGGGTTTTATGACCACCATCCACTCTATGACCGGTAAGTAGCTACTTACATCCACGTTAATTTCATTATCTACAATTGAAATCTGTAGAATAATTCAAAGACAATTAGTCTCCATTTGGGTTGGCTTGAAATTTTCATCTAGATAAAAACAAAAGTAATGTATGTTCACATATGGGAAGTTAAATTTATTCTGAACACTTATTCACAACCTCATACGAACATAAATTTGAACTGCAAATTGGTGAAAATACTTTCCATTGTTTTACTTCACAATCATTTGTTGGATCAAATTTCTACCAATTTTATTTTTTTTCTTTTCATTCTTAATTATTTTTTTGCATTCATTTTCTTCTTTAATTTAGATTGATGTGTAGTGAGTGTTGTTTTGTTTCTTATTGAGTTATATAGGTAGAAATATACTGAGTTATATTTGGTAGCAATATACTGAGTTATATTTGGTTTGTTATCCAAATAAATGCAGTGAATGTTGTTTAAGTTTGCAAATGCATGGTATTATTTGTCCAATGTAAAGTAGGAAATTCACTTGGTGAACTTGATTATACAAATGGTTTTCACATGTATAAAAGGTAGCAAATATCCAATTAGAAAATTAAATCTAATGGAAAGTCCCAATGATAAGTCCTAATGATAAGTGTTATTATCTTTCAACTGTTAATGACCACTTTTTTGTTTATTGGACCCTTTTCTACCAGGTGTTTAGACTTAATGTCAAGCGACACAAACACAAGTCAATGAATTCCGAATCTCCACATAAAAGAAATTTGAGTTCATTGAACTTGTCCAGTAGGCATAATCCGAGTACATGAGGGAGGTTGTTACCGCATAAATACCCCTCATGGTTCATATACCTAGACTTCATGAAGCATATCCACTGTGTGGTAACCTCTAGTCTAGGTTCAGGATGATTTGTTACATGTTCATAGAACTTCATGTCATCGAAGTGCTGTGTCGTTATTTTTTTTAGTGTCTTTTTTATTCGATGTTCATTTTGTACTTGGCGCGCCCAAGAAGGAGTTGTTTGATATTAAATTAAGTTTAAACAAGTTTTATGTGTACCGGATATTTGGATTATCAGAAATATATATGAAATGTTGTCATATTTTTTTGACTTGTTTCATGTTCATGATATTTATTCTACTCTCGTCATTTCATCATTTTGAGAAAATATAAAGATATTTGTTACAGCTCTTATATAATTTAACAAATTCAACTTTTGTAACTGCTACTAGTAGTCACAAATTTATCACTACGGCTGACATCAGTTATAAATATTAAATTCATAACTGCTAACAGTAGTTACAAATTTGGGTCACTAGTCATAACCACATAGGGGTTATAAAAATTTGTGACTGCTATTAGGAGTTACAATTCTTCTTTTGTCACCCCGTAAATTATGATGGTAAATATTAGTTATAAAGGTTATTTGTGACTACTAACAGCACTCACAAATCTTCAATTTTGGTGTAGTGTATCATCACATTCTTAAACCTAGAGTTTTGTGTCTATGTAGTCAATTACTACGAGTTACAGTTGTCTGGTGTGAGGTGTTCTTACATCTTATGGGGCCGTTTTGTGTCTATTTTGGGTTTTCTGCCTCTAATAGCATGTTTTTAAGCCTAAGTCTAGATATTTGCAAATCATCATCATATTCTTAAACCAGAAGTCCCGTAACTACGCAGTCAATTCCTACAAGTTGCATTGGTCCCATGCGAGGTGTTCATGCCTTTCTTGGGGCCATTTGTGGGCTGTTTTGGGTTTTCACCCTCTAACAATGAGTTTGAAAGCCTAAGTCGAGATGTTTGCTAATTATCATCATATTCTCAAATCTTGAGTCCCATGACTATGTGGTCACTTCCTACAAGTTACATTGGACCTGTTCGAGGTATTCCTGCCTCTTATGGGGCCATCTTTTATCTCTATAATGATGTGTTTTTAAGCCTAAGACTAGATGTTTGTAAATTAGCATCATATTCTCAAATTAGGAAACTCGAGACAGTGTGGACAGTTCCTATAAGTTACTTTGGTCTCGTTCGAGGTGTTCATGCCTCTTATAGGGACATTTAGGGGTTATTTAGGATTTTTACCCTCTAACGACGCATTTTGAAGCCTAACTCTAGATATTTATCAATTATCATCATGTTCTTAAATGAGGAGTTCCATTACTCAGCGATTAGTTTCTACACGTTACATTCATCCCGTGCGAGGTGTTCATGCATTTTACTGGGCCATTTGTTTTTTTTCTTCTCACCCTCTAATGGAAAGCTTTTAGTCATATATGATGATATTTGTAAATTATTCTCATATTCTCAAATCGGGGGTCCCATGACTATGCAATCAGTTCTTACGAGTTACATTGGTCCCGTGCGATGTGTTCATTCCTCTTTCGAGATCGTTTGTGTCTATTTTGAGTTTTTTCTCTTTAACGATGTAATTTTAAGCCTAAGTCAAGATATTTTCAATTTATCCCCGTATTCTCAAACCAGGAATCCCATGAGGACACGATCAGCTTGTATAAGTTACATGGGTCTCGTGTGTTGTGTTTGTGCCTCTTACGGGATTGTTTTGAGTTTCTCCCTCGAAGAGCATGTTTTTAAGCCAAGTCTTAATATTTGCAAATTATTGTCATATTTTCAAACCAGCAAACATGTGACTGCGCGATCAGTTCCTACGAGATGCATTAGTCCCGTGCTAGATGTTGTGCCTCTTATGGGGCCGTTTAGGAGTTGTTTCGAGTTTTCACCCTCTAACGATTTTTTTTAATTCTAAGTGTTGATATTTACAAATTATCATCATATTCTCAAATCAGTAGTCACGTGATTACACAATTAATTCTTACGAGTTACATTAGTCTCGTATAATGTGTTCGTGCCTCGTAGAGGGCCGATTGGAGTTTTTTTCACTTTAACCTAATTTTTTAGGCCTAAATCTAGATATTTCCAAATTATCATTGTATTTTCAAATCGGGAGCCCCGTGACTATTTGCTCAGTTCCTATGAGATACACGATGCGAGGTGTTCGTGCCTCTTACGGGGCCATTTGGGTGGCATGAAGTTGTCATCTAACTATAGGTGGCATATTTTCAACATAATTCATTACTTAGAATAAATACAAGTTACTACAAATAATTATTAATTCAATAATATTTTAAGTTCTAGTTTGGTTCAAGTTTTTGTGGTTTTCAAGAATATAATTTGGTAATTTCACATGTAAAACTTAAACATCATGGAAAAAATTAAAATTGTGTTGATTAAGCTCTTATTATGAATAATGAGACTTCATATGTTAATTTACAAATTCGAGATTTCCAAAGACCACAAAAACCGGAATATAAGGAACACTAATTAGAAAATATAATTCATGGACATATATTAACTAACAAATTTTTAAATGGCACACCTGATAGATTGGGGATGGAGGACCTACATACACGAGAGAAAGTGAGATGGATTTGCCATCTAACTTGTATAAAGCGACTGAGCAATCTTGTTACACCTTCAAATTTATTAGTTCCAAAAGCTCCAAAGGCCACTCTAACCCTGAAAGAAGCAAAAAAAATGGTAAAATGCCATGATCCAGTGTGAAAGAGGTGAATGGCTCACAAGGAATTTACCACTGCTATCAATAAAAATGTTTTTTTGATCATCAGGTGAAAAAAGATGATCAAGAGTCAATGCAACTCGACTTTCACAACTTTCTTGGTAACCCTCAATAAGTATAAAGAATGGCTCAATACTTGACAGAAAAAATTAAGGGAATTAAATGTTCTATCTACAAATTAGGGAAAGGCAACTGGCTATCGAAAAATTGGACTTTGATATAAGAGAAAATCTGAGTGAAAATCATTCGAACAAGAATTGGAGGCACCTGAAACAACAAAAAACAAAAGGTTACATATACATCCAAGCATAAATGAATTGTGATGTCAAAATATTGTACAAATATTTAATTTACATGGTTTTCTTTCAATGTACTAAAAAAACCATTCAGGATCCCAATGATACACTTCCAGTGACTAACCGGAGGATTGCAGCCAGAGGGTCGTGAAGCTCGAAACAAAACATTTCCTCTTGATGTGCTTGGTGCCTAAACTGTTAGCATGCAAATAATTAGAGCTACTAAGTCTCATTATAAGAATTCATATAAATCTAGTAAATGAGAGACACAGTTTGAAAATGTATTGGTAAATTACCAATACAAAATTTAGTGTATATAGTTGCACAAGCATATCACTTGGTAAATTTGTAATTTTTATCTCAAAGTTGATTTCTACGATAAATCGTATCCTCTCTCTATTGAAATCATTTCCCTGCACGATTTCCATTCCATGCTGACAATGTTTTGACATTATAATCATTTTACATAAGAAATGCTTCAAATAAATTTTAGCTTCAAATTTCCATCGCCAATAACAAAAGTTAATGCTCAAATTGTTTACGAAAAATAACGACACAATGTAAATAACTTTTTAACATTAGTAACAATGTAATGTGTTATGCAGAAACAAATCCAAACCATGGGGAAAATTAATACGAATTATGAATAAAATCAGAAAAGCTTCTCGAGGAAAAGGCATGTTTTTTTGGAAAAAATGTTTTTGATTTAACGGACCAGAGGTGTCGTTGCATCTTGAGAACTGGTATTGAAGATTGAGGAAATGAGTACAAAATTAATAACTTCAAGGTGACGATCTCTTTATCAATCAAATTTTGTCCACCGACATTGCTCCAATTCTTACAGATCAGTATAAATGAGAAAAACTATTGGTGTAATCAAAAGTTCCCTATAAAAGAATTACTAGTAGTCAAATTTTTCCCTTTACTAAGTTTGACTTGGCTTTGAAGGTTGTATATCTTCATTGATTAAACAAGTCCACACATTTTATCTCATAACTTACCATTTAGAAATTATGTACATGAGTGCATGCCTAGCAAACATCCAAACCTCACCATACCCCAAATGACTCGCAACTGGCCAGTAGTATGATCATTGACCAATCAATATGGAAATTTGTCTCTAAGAGTTAATATTATAAGTAAGAAATACCAAATCTTGAGGCAGTTGATATTGTAGAAACATCCATGAGTTGTTTAATCTATTCAATTTGCACACTTTCAAATAAGTCATTAGTGTTGGGGAAAACCATACTGTTAATTTGAAAGCATGAAAGTGCTTTTTCACATGCATGTGAAATAGAAAATAAACGTTGAACACCTATATTAAATGAGTGGACAAACTCCAGTTGTAATAATTTCTAAATGGAAATTGAAATATAAAACAAATATACATATAAAAGTTAACATCAGTAAAAAAAGAAGAACGATAAAGTGAGATGTCAAATTCCAAACCAAGTTGTTGTAGAAATTAAGAACAAAATTAGACGGAATAACTAACTAACCACCACCTCTAAAACCACCAACCACTTCGCCGCAAGAAAAACCATCAATTCCGTGCCACCAAGCGAAATCAGAGAAACAAATCAACAAATTAAATAACACACACGACTAGCTAACTTTTAGACTGGTAAAATTGAAATCGTAAACATCAAAAATTCAAATCCCAAACACAATGACCAAATCTAAAACATGAATGGTCTTGAAAATAAAGGTACCAAATTAAGGATTTTTTTGGGCAGATGGTCGAGGGTGTCACGATCTCCGCGGATGTTTGGATCGGCAGCAATAGGTGCAATAGAACCAAATTTAAAAGAACAAAACATATGTTATAATGACACTTCGATCTAGGTTTCCATTGATCTCTATTCTTAGGAGAGAGAAAGAGATTTGCTGAAAATGAGCGGGGTTGAAAGTGGAAATGGCTTGAAATGAAAAGTTGGATGGCGTTTACTATTTTCTTCTCAAACTTAACCTTTCTAATTTGACACAATTTTTGCACAATTTAAAACCAATCTAAATTTTAGCGCAGTTTAAAATCGCGCCAAATTGTAAAAAAATCATGTCGGATTCTGGCACACTTTAGGTTTAATAGTGTCATTCAATTATTTACTCTTCTATATCAAACTTTAGGTTTGATTATGGATAAAAATGTAAGATAATTATATATATACACACACACACTAGAGTATACCCGTGCCTGAAGGCACGATGATAATTTTCCAAACTACAACACCCTCCTATTGAGCATGATATATGAAAATTTATTCGTTCTTACCACTCAAAAGATCCCATTATTAAATCTAAACTCATATTAGGCAACCAATCAAGAATATTTTTACAACAGATATATTAGATATCCACAATGAATTCACCCAAAAAGAAATTCCACCCAAATATAAACATCCACGTTCCATTAAAGCCTAACAAACCCATGTCATTCATAAGGACCTATTTTCCAAAACAAATAAAGGTGAAAATTTTACAAATTGTTTTGTTAAATGTATAAAAATTACATCAGGTATTCAAGAAAAACTAATGACAATGAAATGAAACATTGTATTAATCATCTCTAGAAAGCCCCAAAACATATGCAACATAAGATATTTACGAAGACTTTGAACTTAAATAAAAAAAGTGTAAATAGGAACTAACAGGACAATCTCCAATTACCATGAATATGTATAATGTTAATATATAAATAACTCGTGCCAAATGGAACTGTAGAGAAATATTTTATCTATCACTTGAGAAGTATGCCTCGCAGCATGCCTCGAGGAGAATCACAAAAAAAAATGCCAATGGAAGCAGTGCAGTCTCAAACAACAAAACCAAGTCTCAAATGACAACAAAATCAAGTTTAAAGCAGAAAACAAATCGGCAAATGGAGGCAGCGCAGTCTCAAATAATTTCTAAAAAAATAGTCTCACAGCTGAAGCCAGGCATGAGGAGCACATTCTCAAATAGCAATAAAATCAATTCCTTAATAGACTTGTCATTCTTATCCGTCTCGGCCCTCTTCATCGTGTCTTGACTTTCATTTAATATCAAACCTCCTTTGTATTGGAAACTAAATTCTTTCCCTCTAATTCCTTCAATTGTACCACGACGTACTCGTCAATATCGACAACTATGAAAATCACCTCGTATCTCTTCTTCTTTAGCTTCTCGAGGAATGGCGAATTCTCAACAGCCTTCAGCTTCATGTCACCTTTACAATATCATTTGTCTTTAATTATTTCACTGTGACCCCTAGAACAAAAGAAATCAATATATAAAACTCTTTTGAGCATGAACATAATATTTATTAGATGATAAAGTAAACTATTAATTAAATATGCAATTTAAACTCCACACAAACACATCTTAACCATTATTTCAAAATTTCCAAATAATCAAATTTAAACACACCCTAATTCACCCGTCCTTTTAAATGCACCAATAAAAAAATGGATTGAAAAGGTAATTGCTTATATAAGAAGGAAGCTGAGTACTAGAACAATAATTTAGCGGTGCTTTTACTAGAAAAGCTGCTCCACATTAGTCATAATCTGGGCAGGCTGAACTATGGTATATTCCTCCCATGTCCCAGCGTACGCAGTTAGCACATCTTGTGATGACAAACAACTTACTGGAGCATCCATGTAATTATGGAACTTCCCTTTGATGGATGTTGTTAGACTAACACCAAGTATGGACTTAAATAATTGAACGATGAGCTTGATCTCTTTGGTGACGATAACTAAAAGGAAAATTAGGCTCGAGGGGAAATTAAGTAATAAACTAATGAGCTCCAATGATTCGTATTCATACTAAAATCTAGTTGTAGAGACATGAATAGCTATGGAGATGTTATCAAAACCTCTGCCTCACCACTAAATTTAATTGTTTTGATCCTGAAAAACATTCACTAGTGTTTAATGATTAGCGTATGCCTTTAGCCCAAACTTAAGTAATTACCATATGGTTCCAGCTATTCTCATCGACTCATTATGTATTTAAACCATATAAAATATTGTGTCTCCAATGTCTCGCATATTGTGAAGCATTTTCTAAATAACTAAAAAAGGGAATTTTTTATCTTCAATCATAACCACTAATATATATAAGTCTATCTATTGCATCAGAAAATTAAACATTATTGTCAACAAAGTATATGTACAATTCACATCGTGTTTCAACTGCCACTCGTCTAAATCTAGTACATGTCTCCAAGTTCTATGACTCACGAAATAATGTTCAAGTTGTAGAGATGCTTCAGGCTTAATTTAATAGAATGAAACCAAATATTTAGTTGAATAGTATCTTACCCTTACAGGTAAGATCCTTCGCTATACACCTTAGTAGTCAATGGTATTATTCACGTAAGTTTCACAAAATAATGTTCAAGTTGGCATAATATTTCTTGAGCTTCTGCAAGTGCAGGCTCCTTTGCATCAGTTTCATATGGGCTCCTTTCCACAGCCAACTTGAAATCATGGATACTTCTCAGAAGATGAAAAATCCATCATTAATGCTAAATATATGCTCTGCCAATGACAATAGAATTCTACAACACCAGTATATCAAATACGCCCTTCAATTTTCTAATAATGAACAAGTTATCAGTGATTCTTACCTAGAGCTGAAGAAATTGACTCATGACCACTCCTCTAAATCAACAAAAACAAAAAACCACAATGATCAATAAAAATCTGCAACTGGCATGAGGAATAACAAAAATATTTTGAACACCCTCACAGGTAATCGTTGACACATCCATAAAACAAATATACAAAAATAATAGAATTGCAAATAAGTCTAAAAAAGATTTAAACACTAAAATTGGTTCAACCAAACAGATAGTCAAACAAATATAAAATAAACAAAATCTAGAAACTACATTTTTAGCTAAATAAAAAAAAACACAAAATGCATAAATCTTTTGGTTTAAAAAGCTAAAGAGAGAGATAATGTATACCTGGCACAGAGAGAGGGAGATATCACTGGTCGAAAACACAAATAAAAAAACCCATATAGTTCCAATCAGATCTGGAAAAACCAACAAAGTTAAATCAGAGAGATAGAGAATGGTTGGAAGGGATCGAGGTTCGATCTGGATAGAAGGGTACCGATTAATGCTGGACGAAGGTGTTATTCTAAGTTTGAGGTGGTATAAAGTTTGGTTTGTCCAAAATTTTGGTTGTCGGAGGTTTGGTGGTGGGATATTTAGGTTATTTGTGATGTGGTATGAGGTTTGGGTGCTATGAAGTTTGGCCGGATGTGTCTTTGCTTCAAATACAAAGCTTCCGTCAAAATAGGTCGGGGGAAGCTTGGGAGGAGTTGTGTTGTGGGGGAGGGTAGTAGGGGTTTTGATTTAAAAGTAATGCATTTTAGACTAATAGTGAGAGTAACAAAAGTGACATCAAAATGCTAAATTACGTTTCTACCCCTATTTTTGAATTTTGAAGAGAGGGGGAAAAATTAGAGTGTGTCGAAAGAAGGGGGAATTAAAAAATTTCAAGGGAAAAAAGGGTAATGCATGAAAAACTCAATAGATGCATATATATATATATATATATATATATATATATATATATATATATATATATATATATATATATAGGCCCCCTCCTGTAAGGACTCGTTATGGTGCAGACCCTAGTACATACCATTTTTTTTAAATAGTAAAAAAATGATTTTTTTGATGAAACTTCATGGATATTATCTCCATGGTGAGAAGATCCCCTCCAATTTTTTTCATCAAAAGATTAAATAAAAAAACCGTTGAGATGTGATGATATGTAAAAAAATGGTATAAATATGCATTTTAGATCGTTGAAATATTGGCAATCATCTCACCCATTTTTTGATTGAATTTTTTTATGAAACTTCATGGATATGATGTCGACAGTGAAAAGATCATATCCATTAAGTTTCATCAGAAAATTCAATCAATAAAGTGGCTGGCGTCGACCCAACATTTCAATGGTTGAAAATGAATATTTATACCATTTTTTTACATATCACCTCATCTCAACGGTTTTTTTATTGAATTTTTTGATGAAAAAAATTAGAGATGATCTTCTAACTGTGGACATCATGTCCATGAAGTTTCATCAAAAAGTTCATTTTTTTACTATTTTAAAAAACTGGTATGTACCAGGGTCTGCACCCTAAGGAGTCCTTACAGGAGACTTTAGGTATATATATATATATATATATAAGAGAGGAGGGTGTCTTACTATTCTAAAATATCAACGGTTGGGATCAATTTTTTTGGAACGATCTAAGGGTCTCAGATTGTGCCATGTCACCATTTACACATTATGACATGGAAAATTGAAAAAAAAACTAAGCCTTCTAAGCTCCCGCCCCCATTTTCATTTTGAGCAAAACTCCCCAACCCTCATTTTCATTTTCGTCCAAACTCCCTTACCCGCATTTTCATTCCCTACGGCTGTAAAACTCCCCTACCCAAACCCTCCACCCTTTCCCATCCACCGCCCCCTCTCCACCTCACCTGCTGCCAGTCTCAGCTCCAACATCTTCGATTGTTTTAGGTACATCCTTTGATTCAGGCCTCTTATTTGTCAATTATTTGTTGCATTTGTGTTTAATATATGTATGTGGCTTAGGTTTAGATTTGCTTTGTTCCATATTAGGTTTGATTTGTTCCATATTAGATTCAGGTTTCAAATCGAGTTTCAAATCCGGTTTCAAATTAGGGCTTCTCCCCCATTTTTTTGGTGGGTCCAATTTATTTGTGGACATAATAATTATGTCATTTATTTTGAATTTGTTTGGTTTGGTTTGAATTTTAGGGCATTTTGCTCTCTCCTAATATTTTTTTCGAATATTTGTTGCATTTATGTTTAATATACGTATGTAGCTTAGGTTTAGTTCTAAATTTTAGTTTTAAAATATGTACATAAGGGTTTCAAATTAGGGCTTCTTTCCCATTTTTGGTGGGTCCGATTTATTTGTGTAGATAACAATCATGGCATTTATTTTGAATTTATTTGGTTTCGTTTGGTTTGGATTTTAGGGCATTTCGTTCTCTCTCGATCCTTTTTTTGAATATTTGTTGCATTTATGTTTAATATATGTATGTGGCTTAGGCTTAGTTCTAAATTTCATATTTGAAATATGTACATAATAATTATAGCATTTATTTTGAATTTGTTTGGTTTAGTTTGGATTTTAGGGCATTTCTTTTTCTCCTAATCTTTTTTTTCGAATATTTATTGCATTTGTGTTTAATATATGTATGTGGCTTTGGTTTAGTTCTAAATTTTATTTTTGAAATATGTACATAATAAATATGGTTCTTCTAATTATGAAGGACTGGAATCTTATTACCGCAGAGACAAGTAACTTATATTGGTCATGGATGATATAACCAATTCTGAGAAAGTATATTTTAAGAAATGTATAATGTTGTTTCTTTCGTATTATGGATTCTAATTTATTCAATTTGTGGTACTTTTTCTAAACATATTGAACATCTTCCTATCATAAACACAGGTATCGTGATTCGTAAGGCTTATGAAGTGGCCATCATTAGTAGAGAGGTAACTCCTAACCAATAATTTGTAATTTCCCCCCTCTTACGTAACTATTTTATTAATAGATACCATGTTCTTCTTTCACCCATTTATGTTGTTGATTCTTATTTTCCTCCCATTATCTTTTGTATGCATTATTGATTCTTATTTTCCTTCGATTATCTTTTGTATACATTATTTACTCTTATTTTCTTTTGATTATGTTTCCTATGTTTTGCACCTATTAGGGAACGACACCTACTTCTGCACGCGTCTCGGGTCAGAGATGCCAACGAGAAAGATCCCAACAAATTTTATTTCCCTATCAAACAACTCCCACTATAGATAAACCGTCTTCTATGACTTCTCCGTTGTTTATCACTCGAGAACACGAAGATTAATGTATGGTTAACGGAAAGGGGAAAGAGAAAGAACATCATTATCCCCGCCCAGTTTTATTCTTCTTTCACTCATTTATGGTATTTATTCTTATTTTCCTTCGATAACCTTTTGTATGAATTATTTACTCTTATTTTCTTTTGATTATATTTCCTATGTTTTGCACCTATCAGGGAACGACACCTAATTCTACATGCATCCCGGGTCAGAGACGCCGACGCGAACGAGAAAGATCCCAACAAATGTTGTTTCCCCATCAAACAACTCCCACTATAGATAAAGATCTCACTAATGGTATGTCCAGCGGGTTACAACCGGCTCAAATTGGCAAAAGAATGATTTTGCCATCTTCTTTTACCGGGAGTGAGAGAAATATGTTTGAAATTTATCAAGATTCTATGGCAATTACGCATTTCAATCATCACTCAGATGTTTTTCTCATGATGACTGCAAACCCTAAATGGCCAGAGATCACAAAGGAACTCCTGCCTTTCAAAATGCCTCCTTCGTCCAGACTTGGTGCACATGTGTTTGAACTTAAGAGGAAGGCTTTAATGAAGGAGATTGAGAATAATCGTATATTCGGCAAAAAAGTGGCACACCTCTTCACGATTGAATTTCAAAAGTGAGGTTTACCTCACATACACTCTTTAATTTTTCTTGATGGTCCTGAAAAGATTAAAACACTTGAACAAGTTGAAAAGACTGTTTCTACAGAGTTTCCTAACAGAGATGAAAATCCAGCCCTTTTTGAAACAATTTTGGGTTGTATGGTCCATGGACCTTGCGGCTTATAGTCTCCTCATGCTCTGTGCATGGAAAATGGTAAATGAACAAAGAAATATCCTCGGGATTTATAACAGTCGACCACTATGGATAACGATGGGTATCCAATTTATCGTCGTAGAAAGATGGTTGTGTCTATACTACAGCAAGTGGAAAACACATTGATAATCGAGATGTTGTGCCGTATAATCCTCATCTTTCCAGTATGTTCAATTGCCACATTAATGTTGAAGTTTGTGCAGGGTTGAGATGCATCAAGTACATTAATAAGTATATCTATAAGGGACATTATTTTTAAGGTTTCATTTTCTTTTTGCATTCTATCGTGCTTTTTATTCTTAAAGTTTTTATTTTCGTCTATGTAAGCCACCGATGAAGGGCGTTTATTCATCTATATCCTAACAAAATCTTTATTTAAAAAAAAAAAGGGACATGATCGTACTACTATGGTCTTGGGAGGTGGTGATGAAATCCAACAGTACTTGGATGCTAGGTACATTGCCCCTCCCCCCCCCCCCCCCCCCCCCCGGAGGCAGCTTGGAGAATATTGGGTAATCCAATGCATGTAGAAAAACCATTTGTTACCCGATTGGAACTTCACCTCCCTGGAATGCATCATGTTCTGTTCAATCCATATGAGTTGATGGATGAAATAGTGCATCGGGCTTCGACTCAATGATATTCTTTGACGGTATTTTTTTTAAATAGTGTGCATCGAATGAATCCGCCCGTGCTTTCACTTCTAAAGAGTTTCCCCAACACTTTGTTTAGCACAAAGTAATAAAGACTGGGACTCCAAGGTCACCTACATCACCTTTTGTAATTGGTAGAATGTACTTTGCGATCTCAAATTTCGGAGAAAGGTTCTATTTGCATTTACTTCTAATTGTTGTAAAAGGTCCGCATTCATTTGAGTTCTTATGGACGGTAAACAATGTTTTACACGATTCTTTCAAGTCCGCATATGTTGTATTGGGACTTTTAAAAGATGATTATGGATGGGTACAATATTTGCAAGAGGCGTCGGTTATGTAGACATTCTATCAACTCATTATGTCTTTTCAACGTTATTCTAACACAATGCTCTCCATTAGATCCTGTTTTATTATGGGAACAGTTCGCATCGCGCATATGTGATGCCCTTGCTCACAAGCTGCATACCTCATTTCGAGTTGCATCTCCTATAGATTCTGAAATCAACGACTATGGCTTGTATCTTCTGAACGACTTGCTCTAGGAAACAGGGAAATCTTTGTCTGATTATCTAGCCATGCTCCTCCCTAAAAAAAATTGGAGCATTATGGGAGAGAATAGACTAATATGGGAACATCGACAACTTCAGAGAGATACCGACACCTCTATTGTTCATTCTAACGTAGAATGTCTTAATCCGGGGCAGTGAAGGGCTTTTGATGAAATTATGACTTCCGTATTAGAGGCTAAAGGAATAACTTTCTTTTTGAATGGCGGAGCAGGCACGAGCAAGACATTTTTGTACAATACAATTTTGTCATATTGTCGAGGTCGAGAGCACATAGTGATTACCTTCGCTTCTTCGGGTATTGCTTCATTACTATTGGATGGTGTTCGTACAGCTCATTCTACATTTTGTATTCCCCTTGACATTCGCGAAAATTCAAATTGTGGGTTTACAAAGCAATCGATTCAAGCGGAGTTGTTTAAGTTAGCCAAGCTTATAATTTGGGATGAAGTGCCAATGCAATATTGATTCCGTGTTGAGGCTATTGACCGTACTTTGCAAGATATATTAGATAATAAGAATCCTTTGGGAGGAATTGCAGTTGTTCTCGGTGGTAACTTTTGCTAAATCTTGCCGGTAATACCCAAAGTCGTTAGAGAGCAAATAACTGGAGCATCTTTATGTCGGTCAATGCTGTGGAAAGATATTCATGTTCTTTCCTTGGAGTTGAACATGCGGCTCAATGGTACCGATGTTGAAACTTTATAATTTTCAAATTTCCTAAACGAGGTATTTCTATTATCAGTTAATATCACACCTACATCACTATACCAAAAACAGGATTCTGTCACGTTTTAAAACTGTGCCAGATCAAATCTGGCACGGTTTTGAACTGTGCCAGAATCAGGTGTTCCAAAATGGGATTTGTTTTCTGGCACGGCTCAAAAGTGTGCCAGATTCAGCCAAACAGGAACACTTCTGGCACACTTTTAAACCGTGCTAGAATTTGATATTTCTGGCACACTTTTGGCACAGTTTTTAACTGTGCCAGATTCAGCCAAACAGGAACACTTCTGGCACACTTTTAAACCATCCCAGAATTTGATATTTCTGGCACACTTTTGGCAGAGTTTTTAATTGTGTCAGATTCAGCCAAACGGGAACACTCTGGCACACTTTTAAACCGTGCAATAATTTGATATTTCTGGCACACTTTTGGCACAGTTTTTAACTGTGCTAGATTCAGCACAGTTTAAAATTTTTTGGCACAGTTCAAAACCGTGCCAAAATATGATACACTTTTGCCACGATTTTGAACTGTGCCAATTTTTTTATTTAAAAAAAATTTATTTCAAAGCCCAAAATTCACAAATTAATAATATTGCGCGTTATTAATAAACTAATGTACATACAAACTTCAAAATATTACAAGTCTTTAACAGCTCACAAGCCCAAAAAAAATTGGGCAGAGTTTTCTCTATTTTCTGGACATTCCAAAACCTGTTAATACAAAACGTGCCTAATAAAAAGCCCGCACGGCCACAAAATATAACAATTAACTTACAAAAGCCCTCATGGCCATAAAAGTCAATAATAAAACAACAAAAGACCGTACGGTCATGACAAAAAAAAATGAAATCATTAATAAACCCCTTGTTGTAAACCATTGAGTTCTTTGTGTGTTCCACGTGAATAAAAACCAACGCTAAACTGTTATCCTGCAAAAAAAAATAGAATACAAAAAAGATACGATATTAGTAACCCAATAATTTACAAAAAAAAATACTCAAAACAAAAAAATTACATATATGAGTGGAAATTATCGTAATACTCACAAACCGGGAGACCAGGAACTACGCGGTCAGTTCCTACAAGTTACATTGGTCCCGTACGAGGTGTTAGTGCCTCCTACGGGGTCGTTTGGGGGCCGGTTTGGGTTTTCACCCTTTAACGGCATGTTTTTAACTAAGTATGATTTTTGCAAATTATCATCATACTCTCAAACCGGGAGACTCGGGACTACGCGATCAGTTCCTACAAGTTACATTGGTCCCGTGCGAGGTGTTCGTGCCTCCTACGGGGTCGATTGGGGGCCGGTTTGGGTTTTCACCCTTTAACGGCCTGTTTTTAACTCTAAATGTGATTTTTGTAAATTAGCATCATACTCTCAAACCGGGAGACTCGAGACTATGCGTTGAGTTCCTACAAGTTACATTGGCCCCGTGTGAGGTGTTAGTGCCTCCTACGGGGTCGTTTTGGGGCCGGTTTGGGTTTTCACCCTTTAACAGTATGTTTTTAACTAAGTGTGATTTTTGCAAATTATCATCATACTCTCAAACCGGAAGACCCGGGACTACGCGTTCAATTCCTACAAGTTACATTGGTCCCGTGCGAGGTGTTCATGTCTCCTACGGGGTCAATTGGGGGCCGGTTTGGGTTTTCACCCTTTAACGACATGTTTTTAAGTTTAAGTGTTGATTTTTGCAAATTATCGTCATACTCTCAAAACGGGAGACCCGGGACTATGCGGTCAGTTCCTACAAGTTACATTGGCCCCATGCGAGGTGTTCGAGCCTCCTATGGGGTCGTTTGGGGGCCGGTTTTGATTTTCAGCCTTTAACGGCATGTTTTTAACTAAGTGTGATTTTTGCAAATTATCGTCATACTCTCAAACTAGGACACCCGGGACTACGCGGTCAGTTCCTACAAGTTACATTGGTCCCGTGCGAGGTGTTCGTGCCTCCTACAGGGTCGTTTGGGGGTTGGTTTGGGTTTTCACCCTTTAACGGCATATTTTTAAGTTTAAGTGTTGATTTTTGCAAATTATCATCCTATTTACTAACTAGGAGACCCTGGAGTATGCGGTCAGTTCCTACAAGTTACATTGGCCCCATGCGAGGTGTTCGTGCCTCCTATGGGGTCGTTTGGGGGCCGGTTTGGGTCTTTACCCTTTAACGGCATGTTTTTAACTCTAAATGTGATTTTTGCAAGTTATCATAATACTCTCAAACCGGGAGACCTGGGACTACACGGTCAGTTCTTACAAGTTACATTGGTCCCATTCGAGGTGTTCGTGCCTCCTACGGGGTCGTTTGGAGGCTGGTTTGGGATTTCACCCTTTAACGGTATGTTTTTAAGTCTAAGTGTGATTTTTGCAAATTATCATCATACTCTCAAACCGAGAGACCCGAGACTACGCGGTCAGTTCCTACAAGTTACATTGGTCCCGTGCGAGGTGTTCGTGCCTCCTACGGGGTCGTTTGGGGGCCGGTTTGGGTTTTCACCCTTTAACGGCATGTTTTTAACTAAGTGTGATTTTTGCAAATTATCATCATACTCTCAAACCGGGAGACATGGGAGACCCGGGACTACGCGGTCAGTTCCTACAAGTTACATCTGTCCCGTGCGAGGTGTTCGTGCCTCCTATGGGGTCGTTTGGGGGTCGGTTTGGGTTTTCACCCTTTAACGACATGTTTTTAACTAAGTGTGATTTTTACAAATTATCGTCATACTCTCAAACCGAGAGACCCAGGATGACGCGGTCAGTTCCTACAAGTTACATTTGTCCGGTACGAGGTGTTCGTGCCTCCTACAGGGTCGATTGGGGGCTGATTTCGGTTTTCACTCTTTAACGGACTATTTTTAACTTTAGGTGCTGATTTTTGCAAATTATCATCACACTCTCAAACCGGGAGCCTCGAGACTACGCGGTCAGTTCCTACAAGTTATATTGGTCCCGTGCAAGGTGTTCGTGCCTCCTACGGGGTCGTTTGGGGGCCGGGTTGGGTTTTCACCCTTTAACAGCATGTTTTTAACTAAGTGTGATTTTTGCAAATTATCATCATACTCTCAAATCGGGAGACTCGGGACTACGCGGTCAGTTCCTACAAGTTACATTGGTCCCGTGCGAGGTGTTCGTGCCTCCTACGGGGTCGATTGGGGGCCGGTTTGGGTTTTCACCCTTTAACGGCCTGTTTTTAACTCTAAGTGTGATTTTTGAAAATTATCGTCATACTCTCAAACCGGGAGACCCGAGACTATGCGGTCAGTTCCTACAAGTTACATTGGCCCCGTGCAAGGTGTTCATGCCTCCTACGGGGTCGTTTTGGGGCCGATTTGGGTTTTCACCCTTTAACAGCATGTTTTTAACTAAGTGTGATTTTTGCAAATTATCATCATACTCTCAAACCGGGAGACCCGGGACTACACGGTTAGTTCCTATAAGTTACATTAGTCCCGTGCGAGGTGTTCGTGCCTCCTACGGGGTCGTTTGGGGGCTGGTTTGGGTTTGCACCCTTTAACGACATGCTTTTAAGTTTAAGTGTTGATTTTTGTAAATTATTGTCCTATTCACAAATCGGGAGACCCGGGACGACAGTGCCAGTTCCTACAAGTTACATTAGTCCCGTGTGAGGTGTTCGTGCCTCTTACGGGGTCGTTTGGGGGTCGATTTGGGTCTTCACCCTTTAACGGCATGTTTTTAACTCTAAGTGTGATTTTTGCAAATTATCGTCATACTCTCAAACTAATAGACTCGGGACTACGCGGTCAGTTCTTACAAGTTATATTGGTTCCGTGCGAGGTGTTCGTGCCTCTTACGGGGACGTTTGGTGGCTGGTTTAGATTTTCACCCTTTAACGACCTTTTTTAAGGCTAGTGTTATTTTTGTAAATGTTCGCAAAGTGCCTGACTTGTGTGTGTCCATATCCATTTGTGACCCATGTGTGGACACTTCACATCCAGTGAAGTGTCTGTGATTCCTAGTTAAAGATTGACTATGTATAATTGAAAGTGAATTTTGTCCTCCCCTAGGTGTCCGTGTATAATCTTAAATTTCATTTTAGTACTTAAAACTCATAGCATTCTAAACTATCTATCTAGATCAAACCTAAAACTTTGAGTTGAAAGCTAAGCCTTCAATTCAAAAAATTGGGGTACTTGTTCTTCTACTTATATCCTTGTGCTTATTCATTTCAATATTTTAGCATTCACATGCTTGTGTGTTTACTGCTGCATGCAATATGAATCGTTGCATTTCTTAACGGGATTTACCTCAGCTATATCATAATTGTGAATTGATATCTAGTTGAAGGCACAATTTAGGTCACAACATAAAGGAAGATCTATAGTGAATGAATTTTACAAGACTAAATAAAAAAATGATGAGGGTATACTGGTGCAAAAGATTCACAAGGTGTAAATATTTATAATTCCAATCTTCTTATTAGAAATATTATTGAAACTCACAAACAAATTTCTATGAATTTATGTGAATGGGAAGTTTTCTGGGTTGATGTTTTCTTTAGTTAAGAGTTTTTGGTTGCTATTATAATGAAATTCAGATAATCACTAAAGCTTTATAGTTTTCTAGATATGTGATATGTGATATGATATTGAAAAGATGGATACATTACTAACCAGTAATCCAACAACAACACTGAGTAGTGCAATCCTATTTGTTCCATCTCGTAGGTTGGCTGGTCCATTGAATGTTACTCTCGGGTTCTCCCTAGTACCATAGGCAGACCCTATAAATTTAAGTTGAGTCATAATTAAGCTGCAGACCACAAGCAACTAACAAGAGAATATTGTCCCAAAATAGTTTTTTATCTATATAGTATAGGTCATGTCAGAATAAAATTTGACTAAGCTTACTATTGCAGTGTTGAAGACTGCATTTCTGCAATCAGTAAGAATGTTGGTGGACCAAGGACGCAAATCATAGTGCATGTTATTGAATGTCACCAACATGGCCGAGTTGTTGTCGAAGTTTGAGAGAAAAGCTGAACACTTTTCGTGTCCTTTAGAGAACACATGAGCCTGGAAAATGATGAGAATTTAGTAAATAATAATTAAAATTTTGCTGTATTAGTTGCATTAATTTTCATGTAATTTTGAAGTAGGCTCTTCGGAAGCATCATATTCAATTCAGCAAATTCAATTCAAAATGAAAATTCAGCAGGTATAAAAATGAAAATTCAGCAGCTATCCTAGACTCCAATATATTGGGATTTGTTTGCCACCCGAACTGACATTTGTCATGTGAAAATGAAAATTCAGCAACTATCCCATTCAGTTCAAAATGAATTTGTCATCTGGAAAGCTTGTCAATTGATAAGATTTCAATAAACCACAACAGCTATCCTATTCAGTTAATTAATGACATGGAAATTAACAACGTTGTTTGAGAGAGAAATCATGACCATCAATAACTAGAAACTTAAAGTCTGTTGTGGAAATTTTGTATGCAAGAAGGAACAATTATTTGTGTTTAAGCTACTAGTAGTAATGAAGTAATCCGACATTATTTCATGGATTTTTAAATTGGTACAATCAAATGTAAAGCTTATTTTTTAAGAAAAATGATTTTCCACCTTGTTTTCAATTTGACGTCTTGACGAGAATTATGATATTTGTACATGAATAAACCATTTTAGATTCTAAGAAAGCACAAAAATTCAAATGAAACGAGTACTTCTGGAACCACTTTTAGTAATTGAAACATGGAATCAGCAAGCAACAGCAAACCTCAATCTTTTCGCAATTTTAGATGCCTCGGTAACCTCTACCCCATCAACATAGTTAGATGCCCAATGAAATAACACACTGATCTAGTATTAAACTTCAATGCAACATTGTAAAAAACTATAGTCCTACAAGTGTTTCATCTCATGCCAGATAATCCAGGTTATTAATAAGAACTAACAGATATTCTTAGCCACGATTAAGAACTTTAACCCCTATATCTAACCTTGATATTTTTAAATGAGCTCACATTCAAAATTTGAGATGCATCAGAACAGAACCAAAGGGCATGGTTGGTTGAGAATTTTAATATATTATGATTTAAGGTTTTTCTCAAGCACATCAATATTGTACGAGAAACCACGCTCTAGGGCCTTCTGAATACTTTCCTAGAATCCCAAGCCACTGTCGTTACACATGGAGTGTCTGGTAATTGCCTAATCATTACTTCCTTATTTCCCCCCAGCCTAAAATACCTTAACCCTTTATTCGCAGACTATAATTTGAGAGGACCCAGTGAATCAATCGCTAAAGTTATCTGCAGACTATAACTGTTATAGTGGAGATGGTAAATACCTACAGCTGATGACGGTTAAAACTAGAATAGCGCTTCTCATGCCAGGTAGTATACTACAACCCAATGGGGACAAACATCACACTGTCAACCCTACAAGGAAAATTAGTAGAAAATGATGTAAATGTATCAACAAACACAGAAAATGGAAGATATAAAAAATAAAAATCTTCCAAAAGACTAAACAAAAGTAGAATTAGAAACATTGATATTATTCTCTTCCACCAAAAGATAATTATTGTTATGATAAAAACTGCTACACTTCCCTCGTCGAATTGCAGTTCAATCCAAAAATAAGAAAGCAGGTTGATTTCCCACCATCAAAATGACATTGTGAAAATATGCAATGAAGACGATAAACTACACTGTGTCATGTTTCTAAACACTACGGATACAACATATAGATGAAAAATGTAGATTAAAAACCTAAAACAAAATATAGATTAAAAAACAGTGAGATTAACTTAAAACAATTTACTCACATAGCTTATCTAAGGAAACCAAAGTCGACTTGCAAGTCAAAAGCCAGGTTAACTATACAAATAGTGAAAATTGTATGGCGAGGGATACAACATTATATTGCATAGACAAGCTTATTATACAATCTGAGAAATATGTAGCACAATTTTCCTTGGCAGATACAGTTAAACAATGATCACTACAAGTGGTGTATTGTGAGTCTCTCTCGTTTGAATGTAGAATGTCTATTTCATAATTGCATAGACTTTAAAAGCAAAAATGAGACATCTAAAATCATTGAACATAACAATTAACATGAGGAGATTACTCAAGAATACAACCATAATGGAAGATCTCTCTCCCTCTCCTTATGGCTCGTTGGGTTGGTATATTTTATTTCAATTTCTTTTAGGTACCTCTTTAACCAAATAGAAAGGTGTGAGTTTTTATTTTTCATTTTCATTTTTAATTTTTCTTGGTATCAGGCATTAATGATGAAACAATAGCATGGTATGCTATATTGTTAGTTAAAGTATAATTCTTAGGAACTATGTTGAAGATCCAACAGATATATCATTAGTGTTAGCTATGATACATTCGCCTAGATTTTTTTAGGTAAATAATTTCTAGTGAACTTGAATTTTTTGTATCCTCAGTTCCTCAGTCTACCCCGATTCACATAGTTTTTATCAATTATCATTCTTAAATGAGAGAGATATTAACGATGGAACTAAAAGGAGCAACAAATTAATTACGGTATCAATTATCATACTTTTATAGCAATTATCATACTTTTATAGCAATTATCATACTTTTTTTATCAATTATCATACTTTTATAGCGAACACTGAAATTACTGAGAAATTAATACACCCCCCCCAATAATGCAGCCCACAATGTCTCGTCGTGCTTCATCTCCATCCCCTCAATCAATATCTCTGCTTCCTCTACCCGTCCTGCTATCCCCAACGTATCCACCATACAAGTGTAATGTTCAAGTCCAAGTTTCAATTGAAACCTACTTTGTATCATCTCAAAATACTCCATCTCCTAATCGGTAAACCCACCATGACTACATGCAGTCAAATTGCAGTAAAAGTCACTCCATTAGGGAGAACATTTCTATTTAGCATGCTTTGAAACAACTCAAACACCTCCCCAAAATTCCCATTTATCCCGTACCCCACCATCATCGCCGACCAAGTGATACAATTTCTCTTCGCTATTTTTTCAAACACCCTTCTCACGCTAACCAATGCTCCACATTTCGAGTATATTATTATTAGAGAATTTGAATTTGCTACATTCGAACAAAACCCATTTTTTAAAATGGCCACATGAATTTGTTCGCCAAGTCAAAGGGACGATAGCGCGGCACAATACTTGAGGACAACCAACAAGGTGTTAGCATCAAAGGGTTTGCAGGCGACGAACAATTTGTGGAAAATGGTGAGAGATTCCGAGAATAGATGGACAGAAGTGAAGCCTCTTACGAGAGAGTTGTAGAGGAAAGTAGATTGGCAGTTGGTGAGAGAGAAAATGAAGGAGGCTTCAAACATTTGGGCACATGAATAATAGGATGAGACGAGCTTGGCTCGTATGAAGTCGTGGATTGGGATTCTGACCATTATAATACGGGTATGTAGTTCTTTAAGTTTTCTCAAATTCTTAGTAGATGATCAAAATTCAAGAAGTGAGGCGAAGACTGGTATGATGTCTTGAGGGGTGGGTATCACTGCAAGAACTAGTATACTCTTGAACAATGGGGATCAACGGTGCGATGGAAAACCTGGAAAAATAAGTAACAATGAATTGATCCTCCAACGAACAAAGAAAAGCAAAGCACTAATAGAAAAATATAGTGGGATGAACATGACATTCAACATAATATTTTACATTTTTCTCTAATGTGTTCCCCTCGTCGTGAAATCAGACGGTCCAAGATATAATCATGTCAATCCTATCTGAAATAAAGGGTTTTTAACACAAAATATTATATGTGATGTTAACTGATCTTTAAAAGATTAAAGAGACCTAAAGATTTCTCACCAATACATACCTAAGAAGCACGGACACATATGTGTTTGATACAATGCACGATACAGACACGCTGCCACAAAAAATGTAAAGAAAATAGGATACAACACGACTATGCCTACCACAGATAGTTTCTCTCTCAGTTCAAGTTCAATTAGTAGAAATAAATGCATGTAAACAATTAAACATCTATACAAACACACAAATAATTATACATCTTCCCTTAATTGATAATATCTTAGCGCAATCTTCCTAAATGCTGCAATTTCAATCTCCTACTTTGAAATTAGTGGCCAATGTGTTTATGATCTCCCCGGCTATCATGACCTATATATAACTGTTAATCATCCAATAGCTTGAACTTGGCTTGTTAGTTGATATCATACATACACAAACAGACAATAAGTTGTTAATTTTGCCATGTCTTTAGAGGAAAAAAATGGAGGTAAAACCCTAATTGACACTTAATCATTGAACTATGGTAGAACCTCAATCATTGATCACCACAATATATTCTCATCCAAAAACTAGTTCCATATTGTTCATGACCTGATCATTGACTGTATCATGTAAATGATACCTATGAAGTAGGTACAATGATGCGGTGATTGAAAAGAATATTAAATGACGCAAAGGCATTGTCGTCGCAATTCCTTAAATATGATACAATTACATTCTAATTATGGACAAAAGGTGCTTCAATTTGGGCAATTGATGACAATATGGAACCCTAACAGAGGACCACGCTCAATGATCATCATTAAACTTCATTATTGACTTAAATCTTTTCTTACACTTCATAGAGGAATGGCTCATGTAGCATTGCAACAAATCAAGTACCTAAGTACCTCAATAAAACCAAAGCCACATTGAGTCCCAATGAACTTTCTCTGCTAGTCCATCTACACCTACCATCCAACCATAAAATATTCCTCCAGTGTTGATTTTTTCTGAGGAACCGACAAAAATAATGTGAATCTAAAGTGTTATGACCATTTTCTAACAACTGAAAGTTAATCTTTTAAAATTCCACACACAAATTAAAGAAAATCAAATTGCAAAGCATTTATATAATTGATAGTGTGCCTTTGTTCTTAGGGTAAAGGTTTACTAAAAACCAACCTATTGATAGAAAAGAATAATAAATTTCATCAATATCATTGTTAGAAAGTATGAGAACATAATATAACTCTGGTACACACAAAACCATAAACAATACTTGAGATCTCCCACAATCCAGACCTTGCGAATGAGAACCTTAGGAGCAACTTGTCAAAGATTGTGGCATATGAATTTCATTCAAAAGAAACAACATAATGCAAATATTAAGTTTCAATGCTTAAAAGATGCAATATATGGAGAAAAAAATGATAAATTCCACCTGTGAATGAGATTGTAATCCATCCCTTTTATCAACACCTTCTCCACTCTTTCCTGATCCCTTCATGTCACTATGCCAAAATGTTAAGCGCATTAGTTATAATATTAAAATTTTACAACAATAATATCGAGACATTTAATAATTAAGCAATCTACATAGTAACATTCAGTTACCTCCAGCTGCAATAGCCCATTTATGGACTACATAATAAAAACAAAAAACATCAATTAAAACTTGTACCATTACCCATCTTAGATTATTTAACCAATAATCTATTTTTTTACAAGTAATCCTAAACAACAATAACATATGAAATGCACTAAAATATTGAAAAAATTTACCTTTCCGTATCAATCCAAGTACACCTCGACTAGATAAAGATAATCTTCAAAATCTAGAGTTGGTATTGCCCACCAAAAAACGTCATCATTAATCGTCTTCCTATTAAATAACGACAAAACCTAAATAATTAGTTATCACAATATATTCTCATCCAACAAGTATCACCACAAATATCGATTTCTCTATATTTAATTTTAAATAGTTTATATAGATAAATACATATATAGAGAGAGAGGGAGAAAGAGAGAGAAAGAAAGAGACGATCGGTAGAGAAATACACGTTCTTGGCGGTTGAGAAGGAGAAGCGACCAGAGAATGAGAGATGAATGGCAGAGCAGCTGTGACCAAAATCTGAGAGAGAGAGCGGAGAGGGAAGTTTAGAAAATGAGAGAGATGAGTGAGCGGGAGAGTCTAAAGTCATTAAGTGTAATTTTTTTTAGGGTTTTTATATTTAGTCAAGTGTACTTAATTTTGGCACACTTTAAACAGTGCCAAAAATTGGCACTGTTTTAAAGTGTGCCAAATTTTCATTAAACCGTGCCAGAATTTGGCACAGTTTAAAACAGTGCCAAATTTTTAATACCAGGGTGTGCCAAATTGCTGTTTTTGGTGTAGTGCATATAGATTATTCTTTAATGTTTTTTTAATTATCTCACCTCAACGAGATTGAGACAAACCCTGAGGAATTTGTTAGCATGCCATTGACATTACGCCATTGTAAGAATGTTGAGGACTTAATACGTGTCGTATATCCGTTGTTGAATGTGGAGGGCACTGTTACATCTGCCTTTCTTAATGAAAGGACAATTCTCTCTGCTTGAAATGATGATGTAAATGCCATTAATACTACTGCACGAAATACTTTCCCAGGTAATGCAGTTACGTATTTCGCCGTGGATAAAATTTGCCTCGATGAAACTAACCAAGGCATAACCAACAAATTTCCCACAGAGTTTTTAAATGCTCTTAACCCATTAGGGTTGCCACTTTTTAAGTTGGAACTTAAAGTTGGATGTCCCATAATGTTGTTGCGAAATATTGCGCCCAAAGATGGACTTTCCAATGTAACTCGCTTAATAGTCATAAGGTGCGTGGAGCACGTTATCGAGGCCAAAATCCTAACGGGGGATAAATTCAGTAAGATTGTATTCATTTTAAGAATCTTCTTAACACCATCCTATGTGGAAATGCCCATAAAGATGACTCTTCGTCAATTTCCAATCAAGTTATCTTATTCCATGACCATGAATAAATCACACGGTTAATTTGTGAAGTATGTTGGGGTTGACTTGTGAACCCCCGTATTTAGTCATGGTCAGTTGTACGTCGCTTTCTCACGTTGCACGAGTGCTAACCGCATCTAGATCCTACTTCCAAATGATGAAGGAAATTCGACAATAAACATCGTTTACCCAGAAGTTCTTCTATAATTAATTGGTGAGTAACGGCTCGATATATTATTTTCTTGGAATCAATTGTCGTTCTTTTATAAATTAGTGTTCTTTCTATAAATTTGATCTACTTTTTATTCTTATAATAGGGCAACAGATACCGCTCGAAGAATCCCCTGTTCATCTGCATCAATATTGCTAAGAGGTACATTACGCATCAATCATCACGTATAAACAGATATGCTGCATATATGTAGCAGCTGTATGCATATATGCAACAACTGTATGCATATATGCCGCATATATACAACATATATGCATACTGTATGCATATATCCTGTATATATAGGTATGATATACTTCAGTTGATCTTTTCACCAGTTTTGTATACTTCTGCCTTTTGAGTCCCTCTAAATACTTATGCCTTGGTGATCTTTGTAGCCGTTTGTATATGAACCAAATTTTATTTGAAAGTTGTTGATTGCCTTGGTGACTTTAGATAATTATTTGTTTCTCATGAAATTAACTACTAACACTTGCATTTTATTTTTTATATTTTAGTTTAAGTTATATTTTCTTAAATGTACATTGTATTATGGTATGTGGTGTTATTTTATATGATTTATTTGTTTGGAAAAAATATATTCAGTGGTTACATGGTTTATTTGTACTTGTTAACTGGAATTTCAACTATAGCCTGATATTACAGTACCCGGGCTAGATATTTTGGCAGCATGCTCTAGTAGCATGGTCTCCAGAGATTTGATTAAGAGTTTACTCATCTCATAGAGAAATACACCCCACAGTAGGAACCCAAAATGAGAAATACAAAAAGAGTGAGCAAGTTAAATCAAACCAAATTAAATTCGATTTGCATTAGTTTTGATAATTTATTCTATTGATTTCTTTTATCAAGGATATAACTGCTTTATATTGTTCAACATGAAGACTTGACCAATTATGAATTGAACTGTTCGGTATCTATTTCTTGAACTCTTATTACCTACAAAGATGAGGCATATGAGCATCTTTACGAATCCCGTGGGACATGTTTTGGTGAAATTCGTGGATTTATGTCATTATATAATGAATATGTTTTAGATCAATCTTTTATTAGAGTGGGTATTTGTCCATTCCCGAATATTTTTAATTTGGTTTCTTTATTTTTAGTCATTGAAGTGAATTTTTCACATTTTAGTTATTTTGGGTCTGAACAAACTTTAATGCCTTATTCATTTATGTTTTTTTATTTAGGGAGTAATAATCTTTTGACCTTCACGGATGATAACATGAGATGGATCTTTATATTTATTTCTAAATGATTTTTTCAGCTTCACAAGTAATCTAATGTCTTTGTTTATTACCGATTTATGTAGCATTATTACAAAAAAGTGTCATAGATGCATATATACTCGTGGGAACTAAAAAGTGCAGTCTTTTACTTTTTTATAATGATATTTGTTTTGTCGGGGAACGAAATTTGTGTCGTTTGCGATTACATTTTTTGGAAATTTTCGTCATGCCTTCAGGCACGGGAAACTTGCTAACGACTGCTTTTCACCCTGAATTAACTATAGACACTCGATGATATATGTAATTTCCACTATTGTGAATTTCATCCTATAAATTGTTGAGGAGCTGAACAATATTATTTTACAGGCACTGTTACTTGTTGGAGATGGAGGTTGGAATAGGGTACTCAACTAGCATTGTTACATCTGGAGAGGATCAAAGCTTCTACTCAATGGCAATTTACTCAACTTGAACCAAGTTAAGAAATGCCTTAAATGTGTTTCAACTCTCATTTTCATTTTTCCAATATGTAGATTCAAATTAGTCATAAGAAGAACCAAGAACGAGATACCCGTGATCATTTCCAACTTCATTCCATGACAACATTTTCCCCAAGAGCTTTTATCTTCTCAGTGATCTTCTCTCCTTCCTCTTTCGACACCCCTTTTTTTTTTATCACGGCATGCGTCTTCTCCACCAAATCCTTGGCTTCCTTTAGCCCCAAATCAGTAAAACTCCTCACTTCCTTAATCATATTAATCTATGAAGGAGCTTCATACAACTCCAACTTCAATTCAAAAACAGTCTTCTCCACTTTCATCTCCTCTTTGGAAGCTACAGATCCCTTCATTGGCATTCCAGTCAGACGAGCAGCCCCTAGCTTCATCATAATCGAAGAAAGCTCCGCGATTTCAACCAATGTGAGTCTGGATATTTTGGTTTATAATTAGTTTTAAGGGGGATTTAATCTAAGGGTTCGTTTGATTGACGTTAGGCAAAAGTGTTGGCATGAAAAAATTTGTACTGACAAATTTTGCCTAGGCAAATTTTGTTGTGGCAAAGATGATTTCGTGTTATTTGATAGACTTTATTTGCACGCTGGCAAAATTGTATTTGCCATCTTTTTGTGTTTAATATGCATAGTTTGCCTACTGAAAGACACTTATTTTCCTACTCATGTTGTTTGATAGATAAAATTTATTTTAGTAAATACAAACATTGCCAATATAATGTTGGCAAATTCTTGTCATTTTTGCCCATTTGCATTATAACCAATAAAAAAGAATAGGACTAAATGTATATTAAAAAATATTTGATGGACTTTTTAATAATTGATCATTTATTTAAATTGACCATTTTATATAATTAAATAATTTATGCAATCAAATGAGCCGTTTTTTTTATGAAAATTGTTATTTTTAAACTTTTTTACAAAATAAATTTTTGTAACATTTTTTCTTGAAAGATTATAAGCACCGTCCAACTTTTTGTTTATAAAAGTGTTATAATTTTTTTATAAAATCATATTTTATATAATAAAAAAAGTTGTCATATAAAGAATAAAGTTTTAAAATAAATTACATCCAACTAATTTCATTTAAAAAAATGTCCAGTTGTTTTTTATTTAAAATATCATCCAATTTAAAAATAAAAGAAGGTAATTTTTTTATAAGATTTTTACAAAAGAATTTTTTGTAATACTTTAAAAAAAATGTTATAAACAAAGTTGAACGTTTTGTTTATGAAAAAGATAGAAACTTTGTATAGAACCCTATTTAAAAAAATGTCTTATGAAAATTACAGTTTTTGAAAAATAAAATTACATCGAGCTATTTTTTTTTAGAAATGTCCAAACAAATTTTAATAAAAATAGTGTCAATTTTTTTTTTAAGTTACATCCAGCTATTTAAAAAAGTTACATTCATTTTTTCAAAATCTTCAAAAAAATTTAATAAATACAGTGTCAAGTTTTTTTAAAAAGAAATGATGAAAACAGCTTTATAAAAATGATGAAAACAGTTTTATAGGGAAGGAGCAAAGCAAAACACTTGGCAAATATTTTTCACCTAAAGACCAAAGCAAAAATTCTTCACATTCTTGGGCAAATATGGGTCACGTGAGCCATTTTGGACAAATTTTGCCTTAGGCAAAAACGGCTATCAAATACTCCTAATGTGGGTTAAAGAGTTGGCAAATAGTATTTGCCATGGCAAATAGCATTTTCCATGGCAAAAAGTGTGTATCAAACGGACCCTAAGGGTTCTTATTTCATTTGTTTATGTTTTTTTTTGGAATTTATTTTTCAAACTTGGGCAGGGATGCAACGGAATTGAAATTTTTGGTGTCTATTATGGAATTCTATAAAAAAAATTCTATACAGTTAGTTTAGCTGTCCATCTGAGTATTTTGGGTGTGCCTTTGAATTGTAGAACTGTCCATCTGAGTATTGAATTTGAAAACATGTGTGTGTTTGCATGTTAAAATATACTCTCAACTTTTAATTGGTTCACTTATACTTAATTACTATAATTTTTAATGTCACATGCTTAACATAGTCAATTTACAATATCAATTTCTCAAGGTCGGGAAATCCGTCATATCTAATGCAAACAAAGTCAAATTTTTACAATCCTTTATATAGAGAGGTTTTAATCATGATTTCTCTATTTTTTCTTTAAATATATGTTTTTTCTTATATCAAAACAGGAACAAAGAAAAGGATTTTTTTAACGCTAACTATGGAGGCTGTTATGGTGTGTGCAAGTCGACAAGAAACATATGTCCGACTGTCTAAAAAATAATTTTTAAGCAATTGATGGAGATGGTAATCCTAATTAAAAGCATGTGAATGAGTATCAAAACCTAAATACTCTTCAAAACTCGGGTATACTCATATCAACCTGTAGAAACTCCAAAAGACAACACATGCCTGCTTATGTGAAAAAAAAACTGAAAAAGACTGCTTATGGTGAGTTTAATTTCATCATTTTCTTTTTGCAAATTGTCCTTATATTTCATCTGGTGAGATAGTTTAGCCCCCAAAAGAAAAACTTATAAAATAAAGAAAATCCAAAGTTTTCTCCCAAATATATTCACATTTACCCCCACTTAACAGTAAAATAGTCTTCTAAAGTCAAAAGGAGTTAATTTGATAATTAATATTCATCATATGCCACACCAACATCCACCGGTGTACAAGAAGCTAATTGATATTCAAATAGGAAAAGTTACATATTTCTCACATTTATTTCATTGTCCAATCTCGATGATCTCATTGATTTTCATTATTTTTTCTTCTAATTTTTATTGCTTTTTCTTTAAAGATTTTAAATCAAAAGTCGCATTTTGTGTTTCTTTATTTGAAATCAGTTACTCGATAAAAAACTTTGCCTCCCTATTTTATTGTTCTTTTGATACAAATAACTTTTTTTGATTCATAAATTTGGCTTAGATCGTCTCCATTCAACCATAGTTTGGGATGCAAAAGGTAATATGCTTTGTACACGGATTATTTATTCAATTTTTAGGCATTAGGGTTTGGATTAAAACTTTGTTACTTCATATAGGTTTAGTGATTTTCATATATGTTTATGTTATGAGTATCAAGAGGTTAGGAGCCCAAATATTGAAAATATTAATCATCTCTTTGTTTGCAGGTGCTTAATATAAATTGAAAATGCTTAATTGAGTTGAAGAGTCACTTGCTGATTAGCCTAGAAATAGAGGGCTATCACTACACCAAATCTGTCGAATTGTCATGATCATTGACCTTGACAAGTTTTGTCACGGTTAAGGACCGTGACAAACACGTGGCAAATATACATTCAAAATAGAGATAATATGCATCACGATATAATCCAAATATAATTCAATTGTACCAACTTAAAAACAATTCAATTAAAATAATGTCACTACATGTCTTGGGTAAGGTTAAATCTGAGGCGGTGAGTAGGCCACACGATATATGAATTGATACACCCACTAATATACATCGTACCACATTTTTTGCGCAACCACAATGAGGAGTTCCCCCTCCCGGATATCACATGCGTGACGAGCACCTTGGACTCGATGTCTTGAAGCTCATGTCCATGAACTAGTCCACCCTGGATGATATTCGGGTCCCTCAACCCCCACCCTATGCATTGTCCATCAAATATGTCTAGTATAAACATGCTCGGCCAACCAAGTGTTGACATCGATCGATCAAAGGGAGCCAAATAGGGAAGTGGATCATCAAAGTCCGTACGTGTCGGCGATGAAGCAGTGAGGTTCACATCCTCGGCATCCTGCACCTCATCCTCCCGCACCTTCTCCTTCCCTTTTCCCTTGCGTTTTTCGCCCAATGAATGCTTCATGAATGAGAACATATCTTGGACCGTAGCCTCCAAACGGGATAGCTTCGCGTCATGCGAGTCCACTGTTCGATCCAACCCGGTGTCGCTCGTCTCTAATCCGATGATCCTAGATTTGGCCACCCGCGAGCTCACCCCTTTGTCCTCCCCTTTCGATCAGAGCCAAGAACTTGGCTGAGTGCGTCTGTGGACAAAGATGCCTTGTCGGCATCAGACTGCGACTCATGCACTTCCTTAAGCTTTGTCTGAAATGACAAAAAGCACATGATTAGTAAAATAAGTAAATTAAAAAATTACAACGTAATTAACAAAAAGTAAACTGTCGGATTACTTACAATTGTGGTCGCGACGCTCGGAGACACCTCCTTGTCCTTCCTCTTCTTCGTCCGAAGAGCCACATAAGTATCGAGCCTATGTGGCCTACCCCCAGGGCCACTCACTGTCCCCTAAAATAAAATAAAGTAAAATTAGTATCGGCCCTGCAAAGTAAAATAATGCAGAATAATATATTTCTGTAGTTATAGAAAAATTAAATCTTACCATCATCCTATGATCCACCTTGGCATAAGACGCCTGACCGGAGTAGTGCACATCCGTCTTTTTTTCCCGGTTTTCCCTCCCCGATTGGCAAGATGCCAATTATCGCTCCCCGATCTCATTGTCAATGAACTGTTGCCATTTTGCCAATGAGATCGGCTCCTTCGACGGGACGAATTCACGCATTCAGATAACGGACTCTCGTGTCTTCCCAAAGTACCTGGTTCGCATATTTTTCTTCCACGTCTTATGTTACTCCCTCAACTGCTCCAAGATGGAATCGTGTAGCTTTGGATCCAGGCTTAATTGTTCATGTCTAACTAATACAATGTTAGTTGCGAATAAATATAAACATAAATATAAAATTTAATTAAAATTGAAATATTCATATAAATATAAATATAAATATAAATATAAATACATTACATGTAGTGCCACCTAAATAGCTAACTTGAGCTCATATGGCACCTCCTTCCAACTAATGTACCCCGGACCAATGATCGTCTTTACCAGCTCGAGGAATCTCGCTAATAGCCCCGACTTGTTCTTGATGGCCATCCCCAATTTACCATATTTGGGGAGCCTAGGGGCTCCCCTACCACCGAGCCCAGACGGCATCATCATAACCAGCATCATCATCCTCGCCTTAATACCTGAAGGAGACATTTGCTGTAAAAAAATGTTATTAGTACAAATCAAAATGAATTAGAAGAAGACATACAAATATGTACAATTACTACATATAGCTATTTAGAAGTGTATTCTCCTTGGGTAATATGCCCTTCACCCATTTCAGAATTCCTATTACATTATTGCCAGACAAACCGTACTGCGTTTTCAAACTGTACAAACCAACCATGGTATGTAAAGTTGTTTGATCTTTGTCAAAGTCAGAGTATAACGGTTTAGTCCCCTTAAATTTTAAACTTTGGTAGTCATCGTCAAGTTGTATCGTGATATCTTCACGAGCACTTGAACCTTCTACATCATCAGTAAACTCATTCTCCTCTGCTTCATAAACTCCGTATGCATCATCAACTAAATCCTCTAACATATTATTATCTACGTTGTCCCCTTCTACATCTATCCTACTTGTTGAAGGTTGTTGTGAAGGTTGGTCGGGGACAAAAGGAGCTTTCAATTCACCGTGAAAACTCCAAAATCAATAACTATCTTGCATACCCGATCTTAACAAATGTAATTCAACTATTTTTCACTCAAACACCTTACCATTCTTACACCTAGCAAACGGACACGGAAACTCTTCATCATTATGACATCTTTTTGCGTATTTCACAAATTCATTACACCTCCGCGAAACACATCCCCCATTCTATTTGTCTCACCCATCCACTCTTTGTATTTCGAATATCCCATCACAACTACCACAACTAATCACCTATTAAAGGAAAACAAAACTTAAATTTATAGTATGTTTCATTTAATCATGTCTTATTTATATTCAATTTTTAAATTTCAAATTCAAATTCAATTTATAATAGAAATTTCTATTTCCTCCATCTCCTCTAAAGGATGAGTGGTCCTATCCCATTCAAGTACGCATTTTTCTGTAATATATTTAACAGCTCATGCACATTGTTACGATTTGAGAAAAATTCGACAGCATATCCCCGTAATTCTCCAAATACACAACGTAGATTGACAAGTGTGAGTGTTATTTCAATTGCTCAATTGAAATAGCAGTCACACTTGCCAATCTAGTACGTACCCAGAGAATATTAGGATACGACTACAGAACTTCCTCCAAAAGTAACAACTTTAATCCACTAAGAATATTATACAGAAATTATGCAGTCCCAAACTGTCCAAACGGGACAATTCGAGAGATCTCATTACAGGGGTAATGACTCTCGAACGGGTCTAAGGGCTATTGAATGCGTACGCATAAGAATTAGAACGCTAGTATCTATGCGCACCATATGTAATTTCAAGTATTTTCATTTAATTATCATACTATATATATATTGTTCGATATACAAAGTAATTTTCAAAAAAAGTTGAAAAATCCCACCCTCATATGGACAATAATCCAGCGGTCATGCCACTTTTAAAATTAACCAACCCAACATCGATCCACTATAATCCAACAACAACGTCAACAACAAATGTGTATCCCGTACTCATTCTAATTCATCTACTCAATTAATTATTTTCATCAATTAAAATAACAATTAAAGTATACAATTATTAATTTACTAATTCACAATGAGGGGCAATCCTACTTTCATAATTAATCATATATTAATTTACTAAAAAAATTAATAATTAATCAATTCGTTTACAATGGACACTACGCACAAACACGCACATACACGCACACTACACACATATACACACACGCGCACATACACACATACACGCAGCCTCCCACCCCTACCCCACCACCCCCCACCCATCCCTGTCCCCCTCCCCCCCCCCCCCCCAACTCTGTCCCACCCCCTTCCCCCACCACACACACACTTAAACAAACCCCCCCCCCTCCCCACCCCCCACTACACACACACGCACACACACCCTGCCCCCCCCCCCCCACACACACACATCCCCCCCCCCTCCCTCCCCCCCCCCCCCCACAACACACATGCACACATACACACACACACACACACACACACATATATATATATATATATGGAAGAGAGAGAGAGAGAGAGAGAGAGAGAGAGAGAGAGAGAAACTAACCTGAAAGTAGAGAGAGAGGGAGAGCAGTGTAGAGAGAGAGAAAAAAAGGAGGGGAAAGGGTTTTTTGCTGGGAAATTTGTCACGGACGTGTCACGGTCCTTGTCACGGTCAATGACCGTGACACAAAACGCGTATTTTTTGTCACGGTCAATGACCATGACAAGGCTAGCCGCTGGAAGGGTGTCAATTTACTCATTTTGGTGTAGTTTATGTATTTATGGGGATAGAATACTGTTCTTAAATATATCCTAGAAATAGAGCGCTATGTATTCATCTTCTAATGCCTGCTTATATGTTTAATTTATTCTTAGGTAATGATTAAGCAGTTTGTGTATTCCATTTTTACCCTTTTTTATTTGTTCGATTTTTACTAATGTAAGATCAACCCGATAACAAATGGGGCATAATGGAGCAGCAGCCCAATGACTGAAAACGGACCAGCAGGAACAAAACCAAGCCCTGCTAAGTGAAACCAAGTGGACCAAGCACTGCCAAGTGAAAACAGACCTAGCACTGCCAAGTGAAACCAAATGGACCAAGCACTGCCAAGTGATAACAAACCCAGCATTGCCAAGTGAAAAGGGACAAAGCACTGCCAAGTGTTCATTCAAAGATTGCCGCAAGTACCTTCAGTAGGAAAATTCTTAAAAGTTTGCCATGTATTTCAATTTTACATTTTGTTGGATTGGTTATTACCCCTTGGGTGGATAGTTCAATAAACAAAGCAGATTGAGTCCATTTTTTAAAAAAATTGGCATTTTGTTTATTTGTTCACAATGTGAATTCCGTTGATGAATATTGTATATTTCAAGTTATATGTGAATTTGTTTGATTAATTTAGACTATTTGAATGTTCGACTATTTATTATTTGTTAAGCAGAGTGGATAATCGTACAAATAAAAGATATTATGGTCATTTTTTTTAAAATTACATTCTGTTTTGTTGGGGAACAGAATGTTTGCCGTTTTGCAATTACATACTTTGAAAATTTTTATTTTTTTGTGATTACGTATTTTAGAAATTTTCGCCGTACCTTCAGGCACGGGCATTTCCCTAGTATATATATATATAAACTCCGGCCAATAATAATTCAAATTATTTTTTACAAAATGAGCGTTTTTTTTTTCTTTAGTGTCTAAGCACTCACAAGACTCCAATGTATAGTAAATGATTATAATGTGAAAAGTAGTTAAAATTGAATACCATTAAAAACATAAATTAGTAATGAAGTGAACTTAAAGGTCAGGGACAAAAATTTTATGGTGAAACCATTAATAGAATCGTTAAAGGAACATTTAACCATTAAAAGAGTATGTAAAAACGTCTTTCATTTAATAAAAAAAATGAAAAGACAAGAAAAGGAAAATTTATGTTTCAATATTTAATTTATTTGAAACTAATTCTAAAAAACATATTTGGACCTTTAGGTTAAAATTATAAGTAATTACTTACAGAGCATTCAAAATTCAGAACCCATAAATAATTAAAACTTGATTTATAGTACATTTTATTGGAGCTTGAGGTCCAAAAAATTTTAAATAACATGAGACCGTCAAATAAGTAGGAAATATTATATCCTGATTACAAGTAATAATTTGTGAACTTCTAGTAAGAAGAATGATTATGGATTTTCAAAATGCAAATTATGATAATAAGGGGACTCTTGTACTGAATCCTTTTTATTTTTTAATTTAAAATTTTTTTAGACAATCAAAACTTTAGGATTGATTGTATTATATTTTTCTTTAACACTTTACCTCCAAATAATTTATGTATTCCATGTCCCAAAATTTGAAAACACAAAAAAATTATTTTTATAGTTGAATAATTATTGAGAAACTTTACATTCCAATTATAAATAATTAAGACAACTTTATATGAGAACATTAAATATTTACGGACTTTGAATCCTCTATCCAATTATATCCTAACTTTGGATAAGGGGTAAAAAAGGGGGATATACGAAATAGTACCTCGAACATTTTCTAATAGAAGTTTAGTCAAAGCATTTTTATTTTATTCCAGAAGTCCCTCACCACATAAAAAATACTAAAAAAAAGAAGCTTCAGTGAGGGTCATCAGAGCTCCGACTGGGGGGAGGGAGTGAGGCGGAAATGCAGCTAGCTCGGACCCTTAAAATTTAGAGAATGATTGTTAAATGAGTGTTTGAGGAATTTTTTGAAATAAAACGAAAAGGTTTGAACTGTGTTAAAAAGATTTTTTAGTAATTGTTCCTAAAATTTTGGAATTTCAGGTCCAATTTATCACAAAAGAGAGGTGATAATTTCCAAAAGTTCTAGAAATGATTGAAGACGTGTATATTATTCTGCTAAAAAGACAAAATATAAATGGAAGCCAGTAATTTATACCTGTAGCAGAAGTTGAATAAAGTGAGCAATAGGGAGAAAAATGTTCACATGGCTTCACTTCGTAATTTTTTCAAGCCATCAATCTTGAACATGAGATTTTGAAAAAAACAGCAGCTCCCTGCTCCATAAATAGGAACTGTTTCAGCATATGAATGCAGAAAGTTGAATAAGATGGACAGCTCTCACTTGCTAGCTCCCATTGCCAAAAGGTACATAAATCTGAGCTCAGATCACTTTTTTTTTTTTTTTTTTTTTTAATTCAAGGTCATGTTTCTTCTTATATTTGTATTAAAGGAGATTGATTTTCAAGTTTTTAAATCTAGTCAATGTGGTACAATAATATTTACTTGTGTGGTCCATTTATAGTTGGAAGTACACAAAACTTATAATCTTATTCGTTTTAATTAAAAATGTATTAATATTTATTCCCTTAGCCATACTCATTTAAAACTCATTCTAAAAATAAAGACATAACCCGACCTCCACCCCACCAACTTGAATCATCGTCGGATAGTTTCTCTCTTTCTCTTTGTTTATTTATTTCATTTTTTGGTCCACACCAGCGGAACCATTGCGAGCATTTGAGAAGAGGGTTTTTCGCCGGGAAAAATGGAGTGTTCGTCGGAAAAAATAGAGGTTTTAGTGAAATAGTAAATTTATCGATTTCGATTTTTTTGTCAAAAAATATCAAATAAGGGGGTTGTTTGATAGATCTCGATGAGTTGATTTCAAATATATAAATTTTATGAATTTTGGATTTGTAGATTTAAAGTTATAGACTTTTTAAAATTTAATGGTTTTTTTAATGAGTTGTCAATATATTGATTATTTTTTATGATATTTTTAGTAAAGATACTAAATTTATAAATTGCTTGGTGTATTCTATTTTTATCACTTTTGAGTTGGGTCAAACCTTTCTCCAAACATCTTTTTTTTCATTCTTATTATGAACTAACATTTGATTTTGCAGGTTAGACGGTAAGGTAGCATTGATAACTGGTGGTGCTAGTGGCATTGGGGAGACCACAGCAAGACTGTTTGTCCAACACGGGGCAAAGGTAGTGATAGCAGATATTCAAGATGATCTTGCCCACTCTTTATGCAAAGATGTTGGGAATGAAGAATTTCTATCCTTCATCCACTGTGATGTTAGTATTGAATCTCATGTTCAAAATGCGGTGGATGTTACTGTTGCCAAGCATGGTAAACTTGACATAATGTTTAGCAATGCTGGTATCCCAGGTAAGATTCACAAGCTTTTATACAATGTTAGTATATTATTTTGAAAACTTTTGCGATTGTACAATGTTATAGTGGGCCAGTTTGGGGCGGGGAGGGGAAGGGGGCCGCCTCAAACCCCCGATTTTCTATACATTTTAGGGGCCCAAAATTTTTTATGTGGATATATATTTATAACCACATTTTCTAATGGATAGAGCTAAAAACACTCCAAAAAGTCTTCATACACTCCAAAAAAATTTCAATGGACAATACTACCCTCTATTCTTTATTCTTTACCCTTACATCAAATCCCAATTAATAATTAAATACAATTTAAGCAAAGATTTTTTTTTAACTTTAAATAACAATTATTAACAACTTAAGCATCAATTGATTTATACTTTAGTGCTTACTTAATTTTTTTTACTAAATATGAACACGATTCAGTTAAAATGCGACAAAACACGAAATCTTATTCTTTATCTAACAAAAACGCAACTCAAATAAAAGTGACACGACACGAAATCTTTTTTTTTTTAAATCTTAAACGAACACGAAATATTTTTTTTAACCTAACAAGAACACAATCCAAGTAAAAGAGACGAATTGACGAGAAATATTATTTTAATTTATTTACAAAAACAGAAACACGACCGAATAAAAATGTGATACAATACGAAATATGTTTTTTACAAAACACAAATATGGCCAAGTAAAAGCGCTACAACATGATTTTTATTCCAAACAAAAAAAAATAATTTTTTGGTAATGTTTTTTACCAAATACAAACACAATTAAAATGCGACACAATACGAAATCTTTTTTTTTTATCAATATGACCAAGTAAAAGCAACACAACATAATTTGTTTTTTACCAAACAAAAACCCGATCCAATGTGGTGTGGGGTTTATGTTTTACTTTGATTGTGTTTGTGTTTGTGCTCGGTAAAAAAATTGTGTTTGTAATTGGTAAAAAAAAATATTATTTGTGTTTGAAAAAAAAATCATGTTGTGTCGTGTTTGTAAAAAAATTAAAATAATATTTTGTGTCATCTCGTGTCTCTTTTACTTGGATTGTATTTTTGTTAGATAAAAAATAAGATTTCGTATAATTTTGTGTCGTGTCGCATTTTAACTAGATTGTCCATTGTAATTAAACCGCGTTCGTTTTAGATAGAAACGAGTTAAAACAAAAAAGACTTCACCAAGGCATTTTTTTGTTTTAAAAAATAAATATATGTTTCTTAACTTTTAAAAGAAAAAAAATACAAAATTACATTTTAATTAGATTGTGTTCATGTTAAATAAAAAAAATAAGATTTCGTGTCGTGTCGTGCCGAGTTATTGAATCAAGTTGTGTCGAGTTCTTGAATTAAGTCATGTCGCGATATATTTACGCGTGTTCTTGTTAAGTTAAAAAAAATATTTTTCTTTTAGTTGTGTTTTAATTGATTTGTGCTCATGTTAGGAAAAATATACGATTTATTGTCATGTCGCGTTTTATATGGTTCGTGTTCATTAAAAAAAATAATTGTAGCAACGAGTTTACCAAACACGAATACGACCCAATTGTCGTGTTGCGTTTTAAGTGGGTTGTTGTGTTCATATTTGGTAAAAAAAATGAGATTTCGTGTTGTGTCATATCACTTTTATAGGACTCGTGTTTCGTTTTAGGCAAAAATAAGATTTTGAGGCGTGTCGTATCCTTTTTATTTCGGCCGGGTTCGTGTTTGGTTAAAAAAAATAACATAAATTGTGTTCGTGTTTGGTTAAAAAAAATAACATAAAGTGACACGACACGACATGAAATATTATTTTATTTTTTTTAACTAACATGATCCAATTAAAATCATTACTTGCGTTGTTTTGTGTTGGTGTTATAATTAAACTCCATGTTGTGTCGTGCACTCGTTAAAACTATGATATGACTCTTGTCCTGTCGTGTTTATGTTCAAATTTTGACTCGTGATTTTAACACATTATGAACGACATGTTGACTTCTGTGTTAAAATTATGACACAGGTAAAACGTGATTCGACGCGTTGTAATACGTGATACACAAAATATATATTTTTAATAATACACGAACACGTCCCAATTAAAATATGATACGCCACGAAATTTTATTTTTCACCAAACACGATGTAAGACTAACATCGATAAGTTTTTTGTTAATCTTATAAATAAGGTGAATTAAATATTAAATATTAAATATTATAATTTTAAAATAAATAAATAAATTTTCTAAAAATAAAATAAAAATTATCCAAAAGATTTTTTTATTAAAACTGTTATTTAAAAGTAAAGATGAATAAGTTTGTTTTAGATTTAAAGGAGAAATATTAATTTAGAAAGAAAGATAATGAATAAATGATAAAAGGGATAAGGGCAAGGATACACCGGTCATTTTTAAAAGCTTGGGATAAAGTTGGAGCGCCTCCAGATTTATCTGGAGCGCGAATAGCTGTTCCCTTTTCTAATCGTCCAAAAACAATTTTTTGAGAACTGAACACACGAATATTCAAACATGTGGCAACTTTCAAGAAATAAGTAGGCATCCTTTTAGTTAAAAAAACTACAATTTTAAAATTAATAAAAAATCTCTTGTTAAATATGCAACCCCAAATTCAAGAGTTCCCTCGAGGCCCTAAAATCTTGGGACCGGCCATGGAAACAAATTGAAAACCAGAGTTTTTGTATCGACATGGGTTATTTGTTTTTACCTCTTAAGTCTGAATCTAAACCATTCAGAGTTAAGAGGTACCAAAAAGTGTTTGTCTTTTTAAATGATTAAGAGGCTAACGGCTATATTTGACTCTTAATGATTAAGAGGCAGAATTACATTTGAAGTCTGAATCTGAAGTCTGAATGAGTCTAAATACATTCATTCAGAGGTACATTCGGACATAAAAACAAACATATTTTTCAGATTCAGATTTCACACTTCAGATTCAGTCTTCAAACTTCAGATTCAGATGAAAAAACAAACGCAACCTAAGTATAATTAATTATAACATAACACTAATCTCATCACAGGTATTAAAAGCCCAAGAATTCTGGATGTGGATTATGAAAATTACAAGAGAGTTTTTGACGTGAACGTCTTCGGCGCATTTATGGCAGCCAAACACGCAGCGAGAGTGATGATTTCAGCAAAAAAAGGAAGCATAATCTTCACCTCGAGTGCCTCTTCAGTCGCCTACGGTGGTGTTCCACACCCCTACTCGGCATCAAAGCACGCGGTGGTGGGGCTCACTAAGAACTTGTGTGTGGAGTTAGGCAAATACGGGATCCGAGTCAATTGCATTTCTCCCTTCGGAGTGCCAACACCATTGCTAACGAATAGCATGTTTGGGAATGATGATAAGGAAGCTGCTAAGAAGTTTTTTTGTGGGATTGCAAATTTGAAAGAGGTAGTGTTAGAGGCAGAGGATGTAGCTGCTGCGGCTATTTACCTTGGAAGCGATGAGTCTAAGTACGTGAGTGGATTGAACCACGTAATCGACGGGGGTTACAACTTGAACAATGTTTCTACGACAGAAACCCTTGGATAGGATAGGATAAGAGTCGGATTGGATAGGATAATGATGGACCGTATAAGGCTTATTCCAATGCTGCGTTTGGAACAGTTTCGAATAGGAAGACGGGGTGGGATATAATAATACAGTCATGTGTTTGAAATGCTCCGGATAGAATTAATTTATCTCTAGTTTTCCAAAAATACCCTTCTTTTGTATTTAATAATCAAAAAATACAAAAATATATTGTTATCACATATTTTAAGTCAATAACATAATATTTAATTCCACGTGAGATGTTACAAAAATAATATTATGAGATTAAAATATGTATTTGTATTTGTATTTATAATTCCAACTTATCTGGCATATAGGTTAATAATACATTAAAAAAATATGTGTAACAAAATATTAGCGGTGAATTAACAACACATAACTTTCAACTTGTCTAGTAGGGAGTTAACATAATATTTGTATCGATTTAAAAAAAAATGTAGTTCATGATAAATCAATAAATAGAAAAAAAAATGAGGAGGTTACCTACCGTGATGAAAAATATGAATGGAGAGTTATGTGAATCAAAGGGACCGCCGACTGCTATCTAATACTTGAGGTAGTGCAAGTTGCGTGAGTTTTTTTTTATAACTCAATAAGGGTAGAGTAGTAATTTTCAATCAAATTCTGACACCGTATAATTTTATACGACCTTGGAGGTAGGATTTTTTTATCCCACTCCTTGTGGGATAATGAACATACTTTGGATAACTTATTCCATCTCATATCCCATTCTAAATTACCCCAAATATTAGATAGGATAATTTTATCCAATACGAACCTCTTATACGGCACATCAAACGAGGCCTAATATGAAGGAAAATAATTAAGATCATTTGAGGAGAAAATATATGGGGTATAGCTAACCACGCCCCAAAAAATCTTAACACACTCCAAATACTTTTTGAAAGACAAACTTGCCATTTGTTCAAAAAATCAAACAAATACTTTTTTATTTGTTAATTTTTTTTAATAAAGAATAGAATTTTAAACTGTTTTTTAAAATATTTTTTATTTTCTAAAATTAAAAAATAACTGTTTTTAATCAAAATTGTTATGATAGTTTTAAAACTTTTTTTTATTTAAAAAGTTGTTATGATAGTTTTAAAAAAGTTTTTTTCTTAAGATAGATTTAAAAACTGTTTTTTATCACGAAAAAAATATTTTTGTACATAAAATTGGGAAATAAATAAATAAATAAATAAACTGATCTTTATATTGAAAACTGTTTTTTTATATTTTTTAAGTAATACGATCACAACCCAAATAAAACACGACATGACATGGAGTCATACGTTTTTTTATACCGATGGGGAGGACCATTATTTATTATTTGAAAATTAATCTTTTTACTATTTAAAAAAATGGTTCGCGACAGCGGTATGCATAGGCAGTCCAACCACCTATACATACCGCTGGCGAGGACCATTTTTTTAATATATTGGTATGCGTCACCGGTATGTATATGCGGTATTATAAAACATTTTAAATAAAATGTAAAATAAAAACAGTTTTAAATAATTTTTTAAGTGCCAAAAGATTTTATTTAAAAAAATCTGTTTTAAATAAAATCCAAGCATGGGAGTGTTTTAAGAAAATTGTTACAAAAATTCTAATAGTTACAAAATTGTTGTATAAAAATAAAAGTCAGTAGTTACAAAAGAGTAACTTTTAGAATCTTAATTTTTTTAAATAAAATTTTTAGGGACTTAAAAATTTGAAACTGTTTTTTTTATACATTTTACTTAAAATATTTTATAATACGCGACTAAAATAAAATTAACACGACATGGCACGACACACCTCAAAATCTTAATTTTATGTAAAATGAATATGATACATATGAAAGTGACATGGCACGACACAAAATCTCTTTTTTTACGAAATGCGAACACGTCCCACTTGTCGTGTTGCATTTTAAGTGGGTTGTGTTAGTATTTGGAAAAAAATGAGATTTCGTGTTGTGTCATATTACTTTTATCGGTGAAAATAAGATTTTGAGGCGTGTCGTATCATTTTTACTTTGGTTAGGTTCGTGTTTGGTTAAAAAAATAACATATATTGTGGCATAACACTTTTACTTGGGTCGTGTTCGTGTTTTGTAAAAAAATAATATTTGATGTTGTGTTGTGTCACTTTTATGAGGATCGTGTTCATGGTTGGTAAAAAAAAATTGTCGTGTCATGTTGTGTCGAGTTGCTTTTATTTGAGTCGTGTTCGGTTATAAAAATGGTTTTCAATTTAAAAAACAGTTTTTATTTCTTAATTTTTTTCCCAATTTTATGTAGAAAAACATTTTTTTTGAAAAAAAAACACTTTTTAAATCTATCTTTAAAAAAAACTTCTAGAAAAGTATCATAACAGTTTTTTAAATTAAAAAAGGTTTTTAAAACTATCATACCAGTTTTTTTAACAGTTTTTATAAAAAAATACAGTTATTTTTTAATTTAAAAAATAAAAAAATGTTTTAAAAAACAGTTTAAAATACTGTTTTTGACTGAAAAAAATTAACAAATAAAAAAATATTTGTTTGATCTTTAGAGCAAAGAGCAAATTTGTCTTTTAAAAAGTAATTAGAGTGTTTTAAGAATTTTTGAAGTATGATTTGCTATACCCAAATATATGTTGCATTCTGTGAATCACCTGTTATGCTTATGTGAGGCAACCATAAATAAATGTACTATGTAATAAAAAGTGATGCACCCGCATCAATAAATGTAGTATGTAAGAAAAAAGTGATACCTATTATGTTTGCCTTTGCAGTTTTGAAGAGATAACATAAGTGGATGGATACTTTGTTGTTAGGGATTGGGAGAATTTATAATGTGAGGATACTCTTTAAAAATGGAAATGCCAACGGCTTTATTTTCAGCATATAGCTCATCACTTTAAAAAAGGTTCTAAGAAAATTGTTACTCACTTATGATTATCAAATATTCTTCCAAACATCTCTTTCATCTTTTTTGACGAGTGAAAACAAACTGCTGAATATGAAACCTTTTTTTGTGTCTTTTGTAAAACAAATTTTATAAAAAAAAATTATAAATTAATTTTTAATGAACAGATAAAATAGTCTTTTATATAACTTTTTTTATGATTTTTTTTTATAACATTTGAACATTTATTTAGAAAAAGTTACAAAAATAATTTTTGTTTTCCTAAAAATAATTTCTTCATAAAATAGTTAAAAGTGTTCTTTTATTTAAAATAAATTAAATTTAAAAACTATTTTTCTAATGAAATTATTATTTATTTTTTTCAATCCAATTTCATAAAAAATGCTTATTTTAGAAGAAAAAAAAATTCAAACATTTTTTATGAAAAAAAAGTTTTTTCATTATTCTAAAACATTTGAAAAACAAAAGTTTGTGGAGTTAAGTCAAGTGTATATATATTAATATTTACATTGGTAAACATTATTACTATTAAAAAAGGGACATATACCAAATAGTCTCTCAAACATTTTTTAATACTCATTTAGTCCAAGCGTTTTTATTTTGCCTCAAAAAGTCATTTGCCACATATTTTGGAAAGGGAGTGCCGCTGGCGCGGACCTCTAAAAATAAGAGAATATTGAGTGCTTGAGGGACTAAATGGGTTAAACTAAAAATATGTGTCCTTTTTAAAAAATATATATTTATAGTAGGGACTATTAAATAATTGACCCATTAAAAAAACATCTTTTTTATATTTAGATTTAAAAAAAGAAAATTGTTCAGTTGAGTTTTTTTTAAATTGCTCTGAAGAGTTGAATTATCATAAAAATAAAAAGTAAATAGTGGATGAGTTGAGTATATATATTTCTAATTCATTTACCTTTTTAAAATAGTATGAAAAAAAATCCTCGATGAAAATTGAATACAATCTCATAACATCCTCGATGAAAATTGAGACTTTCGGAGCTATATGATCATCCCATAACATCCTCGATGAAAATTGAATACAATCTCTTCTCCTGATTTGATCCCAAGCGATTTTAAAAACAAATCCCTTATCCACCCAAGATTGAATAGACTGAAGCAAATCATTTGAATTCTGAAAAAGCCAAATACCTTGCATTCTTTTCCAAGTGGGACTGGCAGAAGAAATTGTTCCTTGAAAATTTCGAGTAGCCAATTTCTTATATTTTCTATGCATAAAATTATCCCATAGAGATATATTTTCGAGAAAGTTGACCCATAATTTACAAGTGAAAACCTTGCAAATATCCAATTATGTTTATTAAGCTCGTCATGCTGACCCCCAAAAAATTAGCACTGACTTTGTCTAAGTCTTGTATAGCCGACACAGTTGGATTTAGAGATGTAAGCCGGTGCAATCCCACCGGTTGAAGCACTGATTTAATTAGAACTAATCGAACTGCATGAGATAAATACCTGCTGCTCCATTTTGAGATTCTGTCGCTTTTCCCAGAAACGGTTGGAATAAAGGTTTTCGTTTTTCTTCCAATGTATAAAGGGACATCCAAATAACAAATGGGAATTTTTTTAGACAGAAGACTGTTTGCTCCTTAAACCGAGTTGAACGCATACTGCTACAGTTAGCAAGAGAAATGAAACAGCTCTTTGATCTATTAACTAGTTGACCCGAGTTAAGCTCGTAAAAGTGAAGAAATTTCATGAAATTAGCAATAGATTCTTTATGGCCATTCATGAAAAAAAAGGATATCATCACATGATTTTATAAATGTCCGGGATAGAATCTAGGAATTTTCTATTTGGCCTAGATCACAGTATGTATGTCTGATACCGCTACATTCGGCACGTCAACATGATTCTCCACGACGGCCTTGATCCGAATCCATGCATCCACCATCTTCACACGTGCATCATGCTACATGCGACATGCTGCTCAACTCATTCCCACTACTCCACTACGCATTATTGGTAAAATGATTTGTTTGAGTTGTTTATATTTGCTTATTTGGAAATTTTTTTTAAAATATTTTTTGAAGTTTGAATTGTTTTTTATCGAAAGCGTAAATTTTTCTAAGCGTAGAAGCAGACTACCTCGGTCGACGAGATCGTTCAAACGAGTTCACACTTTCGTTCGAGCGAGATAACCATCTCGCGCGATGTCGTTCAAACAATACGTGTCCTTCGTTCGAGCGCCGCCGCCGCCTCAATTTTCGTATAAATATCTAGTCATTTTTTGCATAATTTCCAAGTCTTTTTCACACACGATTTCTGCGATTAACAGCCCAGAAAACAGACTTCACTTTTTAAGGTTTTATGCCTTCTTTATTCACATAAACACTCCCATCTATGTATGTGAACCGTTAAACCTTCAAGAGTATCGCTTTTACTCATTTAGAGTATTTTGTGGAGAAGTCGTCTTCTTCTTCATTGTTGCCCATGTGGAGTTCTTGTGGGATATTCCAGCCGACGACATCGGAACCGATACCCGAGGGTATTTTGTATGTCACTCTTATTTTTATTGTAATCCGTGTAACCGTTCTTTACAAATTATGTGAAAATAAAAAGGTTTTGCCCCTTTGGGGGATTTTTTCTCATTTGTGTGTTTTGTTTGTGATTGACTATTCTTGCATGATCATATTGATTTCAATCACACCTAGATGCATGTTTTAGGATTTAATTGGAAAAACTGAGTTTAATTAAATAATTTCCTTATTTGAACAAATGCGCACTCTTCACATCAACAAAAGAAAGTGACGCAATGAGGGGACAACCATTAGGAATTGAGAATTTATTAATTTCATTAAGCAAGGCCAATTCATGAATACCTCTAGTCAGCATTTCACTAGAAATAACGAATAAAGTCGGGGATAAGGGGTCACCTTGGTGCACTCCATGCTTAGATTTAAAGAATCCAGTTGGTTTCCCATTAATCAAAACTGAATACCAATAGTTCGAAATTAATCTCCAGACCATATCAATCCAAGTTTTTGAGAAACCAAAAGCTCTAAGCACTTTAAGTATAAATTTCCAAGAAAGACGATCATATGCTTTGGCCCTATCTAACTTGACAACAAGATTGCCTACCCGAGCTTTTTTTATTGAAAAAAGATAGCATCTCTTCGGCCAATAAAATATTATCCAAAATGGACCTTCCTTTAATGAAACCTGTTTGGAATGAAGAAATAATATTTGGAAGCACACTCCCAATTCTGTTAGCAAGAATTTTGAAAATTATTTTACTGGAAAAATTACAAAGGTTAATGGGTCTAAAATCTTTGCAAAAGGAAAGATTATCAATTTTAGGAATTAAAATGATATTCGTTGCTGACCAACTTGTTGGAATTTCATCACTGAGAAAAAAAGATTGGATCACCAAAATTAGATCCTCTTTGATAATTTTCCAGCAAGATTGGTAAAAAGATCCATTAAACCCATCAGGACCCGCAACACTATTTTTACGAAGTGAGAAAATTGCATTTTTTATTTCTATTTCTGAAGGAACATCTGTAAGGGAAAAATTAATGACATCATTTATAGCCTTAGGAATGCAATAAAAAATAGAGTTATCAAGAATGTTTTGAGAAGTAGAGCCAAGAAAGGATTGAAAATGATTGATGATTTTATTTTCAATATCTACTTCTTTGTCTAACCAATCACCCGAATCATATTTTATTTTGTGAGTGGTTAAACAATTGATTTTATTTTTAACCATGGAATGAAAGTAAGAAGAATTTTGGTCACCATGTTGCATCCACTTGATATTTGCCTTTTGCTTCCAATACATTTCCTCAACTCTAATTTCAAGATTAAACTTAGATGAGCCTCTTTGCCAATCTTCTCTGTTTTCTTCTGATGCAATTGTGTCGTACTTGGCTTCTTTAATGATGGGGTCGTCTTCTTCATTTTGAACCCGAAGAAAAATATTTGAGAACACTTATTTATTCCAATCTTGCAAAGCCTTTTTAACAATCTTAAGTTAAACTGAAAAAAATTTCATAGGCCTTCCCTCCATTTTTATATTCCAAGCATTTGAGACCATAGATAAAAATGATTTATGAGTAGTCCACATGGTTTGAAATGTAAATTGCTTTGGATAATTGTCACCGGTAAATCTCAATTTCAGGATCATTGGGGCATGGTCAGAATTAGCCCTATTCAAATGTTCCACAGTGGACATGAATTTAGATTTACACCAACCTTCATTCCCCAAAATTATATCCAATCTAGCCCAAATTTTAGCATCACCAACACGATTATTACACCATGTAAAGTTTGAACCATTATAAGAAACTTCCTTTTGTAAGGACATATTTTCATAGGTCCGTTATCAATTTATTATGTCATATACCGCTACACTGTCGAAGAGCATTCAAGAGGCATCTACATCAAAGACGGATCCGAATTACTCAAGTTCTTCATCATTCACGGCTCCGCGAAGTTTACTTTGGTAAGGTTATGTTTTTAATACCTTAACTTTTCACTTAGAGCTTTGGAATATTTTTACAAAATATTTTCTAAGTGTTGGAGCGGACTTTTTCGTCAAATATTGAGAATGAGTATTTTTTCTAAGTTTTGAAGCGGACCTCGATTTTGATGCCCAAGTCGTTCGCGCGAGATCAGCATATCGTTCGAACGAGATTGGAAGTCGCGCGATGTCGTTTGAATGACACCTATCCTTCGTTCGAGCGACATATGCTTATCGTTCGAACGAGCTCGAATTTCGAGGCAGTGCATTTTTGTATAAATACTCATTAAATGGTAACGTTTTCATTAAGAAGTCCATACGTATTCCATAACATAAACACTATGAAAGCAGAATTCTTTAGGCTTCTTCCTTTAGGGGTTTAATTCCCTTTTTGGTTTTCAATTCACAAAACTCCCATATTGTTTAGTGAATTGTTTGGTGTTTAAGAACAACTTTGCTTTTGTTCAACCTCTGTGGAGAAGGGATCTCCATATTTGATCGGTGGATACCGAGCTTAGTCATTCTACGTGTGGATGAGCCGAAGACGGCGAACCGACGCCTGGAGGGTATTTCTCTGTCTCTCGTATCTTTGAAGATTTGCTGAAGGCACCGTGCATTACACACTTGTGGACGATTATCAGGTTGTATGTAAGTCAATGGTCTTGTGAATTCTTCAAAGTGTTTATAAAAGGTTTTACCCGAAAGGTTTTTTTTCCTATATCGATCGTCTTTATTTTTCATGCATGGTTTGAATGATTTATCATATTTAGATGCATGTTTATGGGCTAAATTTATTTGGTTTAAAAATAGACTCTAATTAAAAAGGTTTAATTAGAAACTTGCGAATTAATTTAATCAATTATCACACAGTCACACTTTTCAAATTGGTATCAGAGCGGGTTACGCTAATTTATCGTGTGATCTTTATTTTCCACAAAATCGTGTGATATTCATTTTTTTAAAAATCAGTTTTGTGAAAATTCGCAATTTTTCTATGGAGCACTTATATAATCAGATGCCTATTTTTGACGGGTCTAATTATGCCTATTGGAAAGCTCGCATGAAATCTAGTTTAAAATCCATTGATGAGCGAGTTTGGTACCTTTGCAAAAATGGGTGAACTCCTCCCACGGTCACCATTAATAATATCACCTCTTTAAAACCCGTGTCAACCTGGACTGAAGATGATCATAAAATGTCTAAATTTAATTCACGTGGGTTGAGTGCTATTTCTGGAGCTATCACTCCTGATGAGTTTCGTCGAATTATGGCGTGCAGCACGTCTAAAGAGGCTTGGGATGTTTTGAAACTGACACATGAGGGTACAAACGCGGTTAAAGAATCTGAGTTACAAAATTTGGCCACCCAATTTGAGAGTATCACCATATCCGAGTCTGAATGCTTTGATGATTTTTATGCACGTTTGTCAAATATTGTTAACACCAGTTTTAATTTGGGTGAGATGATTGATAATACGCGTGTCATTAAAAAGATTTTGAGATCTCTTCCAAAACGTTTTATTCATAAAGTCACTGTTTTGAACTCTTTGGGAAATTTGAAATCACTTAAGTTGGAAGAACTTGTAGGAGATCTTCAACCCTATGAGATTGACATATTTCCCAAAACCATTAAGGCTAAGGATAATGACGTTGCTTTAAAGACTCATTTTAAGAAAAAGAAAGAAAATATTTATGAATCTGATTCTGAGGAAGATTTTGATATGGCCTTGTTTGCGAAATTTTTTAAAAAGTTTCTCAAAATGAATTAAGAAAATTCTTCTAACAAAAAGAGATCTTTTAAGTCAAATAAAAAGAAAGTAGAGGCCAAGATAGTGACAAGGAGGATGAGATCAGGTGCTTTGAGTGTGATGGCAAAGGGCACATAGCTAAAGAGTGTCCTACTAGGATAAGGAGAAAAGGCAAAGAAACTGCTATGTCCGCCACTCTTAGTGATAGTGAGAGTGATGAGGGTGATGGGGAAAATGAGTCCGATAAGGGTTTATCACATGGGATGGTTGTCGCTTTTTTTAGTCATGTGAGCACACCCATTTTATCTCATGAGAGTGCACACAAGGTGATGATAGTGATTTGGGTTCTTCGATGAGGGAGAAAGCGAGGAGGAGAGTGGAGATGAAAGTGAGCTCCAAAAAGATTTTAGATATTTTTACACCAAGACCTTGAAAACAAAGAAGTATAATAGAGATTTAAGTCGTCGGATTTTATATTTGGAGAGAGAGAATGAGGTTTTGAGAAAAGAGAAGTGTGATTTGACCGATATGCTTTCTAGTCTGACGACACGTGTATCCCAACTCAAGAGTGATCTCGAACGTGCTAGGGAGGTCAAAGTCATGTTTGAGAACGCACCTAAGAAGGTTGAAAAGGTGGGTAAAGGTGAGAATTTAGGAATAAGTCATGACAGTGCTTCTACTTCCCAATTAGCACCCGAGCTGGTTCCCACTTTAGTGATAGATTCACATGAGTCTCACCCTCACCCACCTAGGCATCCCATTCCTATTAGGAAAGTGCGTCCTAGAGGTTTTGAGAGAGGTGTTCCGAGGCCTATTTATGTTTGCTCACATTGTAAAAGGAGAGGACACCTTACGAAATTTTGCTTTAAGCTGGGGTATATGTCACGCTTTTCTTCTACACGTGTTTATGATACACATGCACCCATACATGATACTTTACATGCTCCCGGAGACTACATGAGAGAGTTTGCACATCTAGGTGAGCAAGTTAAGTTTTTAGTCAAAACTTCACAAGAATTGATGGAGGTTTTTCATCAGTTGTCACCACCTTTGGAAAACCCCTCCGCACCTAACGATTGAGGTTTGACTTGCTTACTAGCATAGGATGTTTTTCATGATGTCACTATTTTCCTATTGCTAGTATCTATCATTTTTGTATGTTTTATTATTTTGAAATATTTATGAAAAATACAAAAAAAAAATTATTTTGATAAAAATTTTGAAAAAAAAATCCAAATAGATTTTTGTATTTTGTTTGCACCGTTTATGGATGGACACTTTGGATGACTGAGTCACAACATCATTTCATTATTTTCATGTGACTATTTGATAGTGTTTTGAGACAATAGGTCAATTCATCCTTGTGCTTTATAATGTTTGGAGTCATTAAGATGTAATTAAGTGTTACTTCCTACATGTTTGACTCATGTTTCCTTTATTGCACACATGCACGGATTTGTTTGATTATTGTGCTTGTCTTATCACATGTTGGTTGGGTGTTTTCACTTCAATCCTATCCTTAAAACGAACCAAGCGCGATAAAACTTGATAAAAAGTTGTGCATATAAGAACCGTTTTGTGAGTTTGTGTGCTTTATTTAAAAACGGGGAAGGGCTGCGAAAGGTTCATTTTACCTTTGCGAATACTAAGCCACCATTAAATTGGACCTAAAAAATGGAGGGATTTTATTATCCGGGGTCCAAAGAGCTTTAAAAGAGCTCGAAAAAAATTAAAGGCAATAAAAAGAAATTCATGCCAAATTATGGGCCATTTAGGTTTTTGTACCAATTCTCCAAAGTTTGAGAATTTAGTTCACCTCTAAAAGAAAATATATATGAGGGAGTTTGGTTGGAGATTTTATAACGGGGTTGCACGTCCTTGAAAATCTTGAAAAAGCGCTAAATAGTTTTGAATGTTATTGGTGTGGAAATCATTTGACCTTGATTTGTTGATTTGCATAAGACGATGTCATCTAAATTCAACAATTTTTACACCAAAGGATGTTTTTGATGTTCATTCGTTAGGGGTACACATATGCATCATGCACATATGACTGATTGAGTTTATTTACCTATCGAATGTGTTCACACCAATACATTCCATTTCCATGACTTGGTTGTTTGAGTTTAAATCCATGGTGTGATTTTTTTTATCTTATTTTTGTAGGAAAAAATGAAAAATCCAAAAATAGTTTGTGGATGTTTTTGGGATATACCTTTGCATGCGCGTAGTTTGATCTTTGTTTGCTATGCATTTTATCGTGACACTCCATGTTTTGATTTTTTTTCTTCTTATCTGTCTATTTGGGAACATCATAAAAAGGAGGAGAAAAAATTATCATGTTATGGGGGAGTTTTTGCATTATGGGGGAGATTTGATTATTAATGCTTTATTCTTATATCATTTCAAACTCGATGCGTCACGAAGGTTTTTTCTTTATCTCATCTGTGTAGGTACAAAGATTGAAGATCACGATAGTGCACACCCTGATGAGGAAAGCTTTGAGATTTGACGAAGATGATTAAAGAACAGTTTTGAGGTCTTGCAAATTTATTCATGGGAGGGCAGATTTGTATATGCATTTTGGTTTTTGATAATTTGGATTTTTTATGTATCTATCGGCATAAACATAGGGGGAGATTTGTAAGGACATATTTTCATAGGTCCGTTATCAATTTATTATGTCATATACCGCTACACCGTCGAAGAGCATTCAAGAGGCATCTACATCAAAGATGGATTTGAATTACTCAAGTTCTTCATCATTCACGGCTCCGCGAAGTTTACTTTGGTAAGGTTATGTTTTTAATACCTTAACTTTTCGCTTAGAGATTTGGGATATTTTTACAAAATACTTTCTAAGTGTTGGAGAGGACTTTTTCGTCAAATATTGAGAATGAGTATTTTTTCTAAGTTTTGAAGCGGACCTCGATTTTGATGCCCAGGTCGTTCGCGCAAGATCAGCATATCGTTCGAATGAGATTGGATGTCGCGCGGTGTCATTTGAAGGACACGCTTCCTTCGAACGAGCTCGGATTTCGAGGCGGTACATTTTTGTATAAATACTCATTAAATGGTAACATTTTCATTAAGAAGTCCATACGTTTTCCAGAACAGAAACACTGCGAAAGCAGAATTATTTATGATTCTTCCTTTAAGGGTTTAATTCCCTTTTTAATTTTCAATTCACAAAACTCCCATATTCTTTAGTGAATTGTTTGGTGTTTAAGAACAACTTTGCTTTTGTTCAACCTCTGTGTAGAAGGGATCTCCATATTTGATCGGTGGATACCGAGCGCAGTCATTCTACGTGTGGACGAGCCGAAGACGACGAACCAATGCCTGGAGGGTATTTCGCTGTCTCTCGTATCTTTGAAGATTTATTGAAGGCACCGTGCATTACACAATTGTGGGCGATTATCAGGTTGTATGTAAGTCAATGGTCTTGTGAATTCTTCAAAGTGTTTATAAAAGGTTGTACCCGAAAGGGTTTTTTTCCTATATCGATCGTTTTTATTTTTCATGCATGGTTTGAATGATTTATCATATTTAGATGCATATTTAGGGGCTGAATTTATTTGGTTTAAAAATATACTCTAATTAAAAAGGTTTAATTAGAAACTTGCGAATTAATTTAATCAATTATCACACAGTTGCACTTTTCACCTTTAACCCAGCTTGGAGCATGGCTGAATTAAATTCAATAATTGCTTGCCGGTCCACCAAACTTCCTCCCATTTATTCATCTTGGGAAGATATTATATTAAAGTCCACTCCTAGAACCCATTGTTTAAATTTTAAAGAAGCCAAATAATTAATATCATCCCATAAAATCAACCTCTCCTTTTTATTACAGCCAGCATATACAAAAGTAAATAGAACCTTTTCTCCCATGTGAGGAATATTTATGGAAATAGATAATCTCTAATCATTGTCACAAACAAGAGTAATATCCCATTTATATATACACATACTCCATATTTTACTGCTGCAGTTTGAGAGTCCCCCTTCGAAGTTCAGTTTTCTGCAAAGCTCGTTGAGGTTGCATTAATCAATTTTTGGTTCTTGGATCGTTACCAACACAAGATAATGTTTATTGATTAACTGTTTGAGTCTTTTGATTGAGGAATTATTACCAACTCCTCGAATGTTCCAAAAAAGTGAGCTAATCATTTGTGATTTGTTGGCAAAGGATTTTTTGAAACATTCTTTCCAGCTCTCGTTTGGATATTTGACCCTCCAGTGTGTCTTTTTCTTTTTGGTCTTCTGGGTAATAGGTTTAACACTGATTGAACCCCCTAGACTCGACCCACTGTTCAGAGGTTTTGATAATGGATGATAAATTTCAATCTTTCCATTCAAGGATGAAGAAGAGTTGAAAGTAGTAATAGGTGGAGAAAGAAAGGAATTTTGTGTGGGGGGATTATTTTTTTGGAAAAGAGAGAATTTTTGGTAAGCAGTTTTGAGAAATTTTTTAAATCCTCCAAAAGAATAGGAGTTGAGTTCGTTATCCCAACTGGAATATCTTCATCAGATTTCCATAATGGCTTCCACGGATTATTGGTGTTGACTATAGGTGGGGTAGAAGTTTGGGAGAGATGGTAAGTAGTTTCGGCTTTGAAAAGGTTTTGAATAGATGGAGGTATCTCACTTACTTCATGATCTTCAGCATCCAAAGTCAGCAAATAAAAAGAATTATGCTTGATAATCGGATCTTCTGATACGATGGAAACAACCTCCTCATTTCGAGGGATATTTCCAACCTTCATTTGAATTTCTTCCAAAAAAATCGGATCACCTGGAACTGGTTTTTCCAATTGTTTTCCGCATTTTCCTTTTGATTTTCATTGGAACCTCTCCCCCCCCCCCCCCCAACCACCCCACAACCCCACCACCCGTTTGGGTTTCAATAGTCGTGAAGGTATTAGAGCAGTTCGTGCCTTTGATGGAACCCTGAATGTGATACCAATCCTAACATACCAAGATCATAAGAAAGTACTTCTTCACCTAATTAAGAAGCTTGGTCTCGTGCACAACTCGATTTCTTTATCCACACCTAAATCTAAATTCAGCTGACTTTTTCCTTATGATCTGGATTTTATTGCTTTTGGGTAAGAATGTAATTAAAGAAAGGTTTTGGTATTGCTTTATGTTTCTTTCTCATACCTATTTCATTGTAATTCTCAGCTTCCCTTTTATGCGGATGTAAATTTAAATGTGAATAAATAGATTGTAGGCTTATATTACGGTGAAATCCAACATGTTCCAAAAGTAAAAAATGTTATATTTAACAGGGTTTTAATTAGAATATGCATAAGAGTTATAATAAATTATAAATCGCCATAAGACTATTACAGAAAATTTCTTCCCCAAGAAATCTACAATAAAACCTTAATGTTTTGTTATGTAGACATCACAGTTATTGTAAAAGAATAAAAAAAAAAAGTCTTTTTTATTTCACATACTAAATTTCTCTGTCATCTCAAAATCGTTTATGAAAGTCATCTTTATAATATTTGCTTTACGAATACCATTGATAAGCGTTCACGCAACACGCAGGATGAAATTAATCAACAAAATAGAATTTTTTTTTTTTTTTTGGTTTTTACTCATCATTGTTATACATACTAAGTTACCTTCCTTGACACTTACTTCAATTCGTAGCCGAGAAAAAAAGGATCAATTACCAAAAAGTTACACAAACATTTTTAATACACATTTAGTCCAAGCTTTTTTATTTAATTCCAAAAAGTCCATCGAAGAACCATTTAATCAATATTCTCTTATTTTTAAAGGTCCGCGCTAGCGGGATTCTCGCCCCACCACACCCCCCCCCCCCCCCCCCCCCACTGTCGGAGCTCCTTTTTTGAGTGTTTTTATGTGTTGAGAGACTTTTTGGAACAAAAGAAAAAGGCTTAGACTAAACGTGTATTAACAAATGTTTGAGGGACAATTTGGTATATGCCCCAAAACAAATCACACCATGTGACATTCATCTCACATCATTATTCTCACATTAAAGATATACACACAACACAACTCACATAGACCCATATAATTACATGATACACCGAGGGTGATGTAGATAAAAAGGGGGAGAATAATTAAGGGTCAATTATTAAATAGTCCCTACTATAAATATATATTTTTTTAAAAGGACACATATTTTTAGTTTAACCCATTTAGTCCCTCAAGCACTCAATATCCTCTTATTTTTAGAGGTCCGCGCCAGCGGCACTCCCTCTCCAAAATATGTGACAAAGGACTTTTTGAGGCAAAATAAAAAAGTTTGGACTAAATGGGTATTAAAAAATGTCCGAGGGACTATTTGGTATATGTCCCAATAAATAATGACATAGAAGTTCCATTGAAAAGGGTGGAGAGTTTTTTTGTAACAATTTAGGAGTTATTGCCTCACTTGGTGATGTTTTTACCTCATTTATAATTTAGAATTATGTTCGATAAATTTCTTCACGTACTAATTTATTTTTCACTGAATAAAAAGTTTTTTAACTATTTCATGAGCACTTTTGTTTCAATATTTTTAAAGTATATTTTAACGATTTCATTAAAAAATGACCCCGCATCACGGGATTTGCTTGTATATATGTTATATCTTTAAAACGGAAGCCTCCATTTAATTTTTCTTCCCATTTGTGTTACCACGTGGCACCTGAGGAGAAAAGTTTTAGCAAATTCAATATATATTCTCCCAACATCATTTTTTCTCTCCACTTTATTTTAAAGTTTCGATTTTGCAGCTCAATTCATTTTCTACATACCCATTCACTCTTCATTTTCTAATTACCCATTCATCTTCCAATTACCCAATCATATTTGGAAGAACTAATAAATATTATACTTACATATAAATATATAACCCCCAACATTCCTCAAAATCAAAACCCCAAACGTCACCTCCTCATACCCGCCACCAAAACTCATAACACAAATTACCCATCACTCCCCATCAACATTAAGAACGATATTTTGAGTTCACTGAAAACAGGCTTCGAAGAAACCAATCTCCGGTTGAAATTCATTTTGAATATTCATTTTTGGGTGTCGGTCCTAAGCTGAGAAGAGGGTCTACATTTTTTGGGTTCTTTTTGTGCTTATCCGTTTTGAGAAGATGGTCAGCCATGGAGAAGAAGCGTTCAAAAATGGGATTTAATGTTTTTTGTACGGGACATATCTCAAATAGTCTCTCAAATGTTTTTTAATACACATTTAGTCCAAGCTTTTTTATTTTGCTCCGAAAAGTCCTTCTCTATGCTGCTGGCGCGAACCTTTAAAAATAAGAGTTAAAGGGACTTTTTAGTATAAAATAAAAGGCTTGAACTAAATGTGTATTAAAAAATATTTGAGGGACTTTTTGGTATTTGATCTTTTTTATTCTGAAAAAGATGCAGGCTTTAACGTTTTTGCCTTTTTTTGTTTAATATATTTATTTTTTTAATGTCCCAAGCCGAGAAAAAGTGTTCAAATGTAAAGGTAAATGCGTCGTTTGGTGTGTGCATCACTTTCTGCAAGTATTCAGGGGGGAAAAAATCTATATTTTTGTATGTTATATGATGGAAACTAAACTTGTAATTTATTGTACTTCTTTTACAATTGCACTCTGTCCTTCGAAATATATTGAGTTGAAAAACAAAATTGGTTATAAAAAAAAATTAATGTTTTATTCTTAGAAAAAATATAAGTTTTGTATCTGTAAATGATATTTTAAACTAAAAACAAATAAAAATATGTATATTTTTTTATATAAAATACATACAATTGTTTTTAAGTTTTTGTTTATAAAAACTAATTTCTATATAATAAAGACTTTTAAAATAATAAACAAATTTAATTAATGAAAAATTAACCTTTTATAATGACTTTAAGATAAGATATTGAATTTATGATAGATACTGATTTTTATAATTATTATTATATTTGTTTATTATACATCGCCCGTGCATAGCACGGTATAAAATCAACTGTTCTAACGTTTTTTTTTATAGAAAAAAGATCTAAAAATATAGTTTTTATGAAAAAAAATATTTATGTTTTTACGAAAGGAGTATTATTTTAAGAGTTAATTTATATTTATAAAAAAAATTAAAGATTATATGTAAATATATTATTTTTTTAAGAAAGATGAAAAGAGTCTTTTTATAAAGATTATATATATTATATTTTCTTAAGGAAGATGAAAAAATTCTTACATAAGATTCCCAGAAGAAGAAGCCGCAATAGCCAAAAAAGAGAAAGCTAACAACGTCATATGATGTAGAGCACACCCACAGGTCAACATCAAATGGGTATCATGATTGAAGACCTTTAAAAACTCGCACCTGCGGTATCCAGAGAGAGTAATGGTGTTAGTGTAGATTATGAGTCAAGTGATGATGATAGAAATTTTAGGAGAAGGCCTTCCAGGTATGAGCTATCACCACCACCGGTTGTTGTGAAGGTGGTAAGGCATTCTAGAGGGTCAAGGGGCAGAGAGAGGGAAAGATAAATAGAAAGAAAAAAGTGAAAGAGATCGAGGTGGTTACAGTAAGAATAATTAGATTATGACTTTCTTTCTTTCTTTCTGGATCATTGCAAGATGTATATGGAAATAAACGATGATGCCCAATTGGGGGTTTCCTGTTCTACGATGAGGAGCTTGGAAATACAGAGATGTGTAATTTATTTGTTACTATCTCAATTGTGTTCTTCCCAATTTCTGAGTCACGCCTCTTAGTTCTCTCATCTTTTAATTCATTTATGACATTTTGTTAAATCACTTGGTTTTTTACTTCCTTTTCAAACCCCCAAAGTCAATTTTTTAGATATTTGAGCCAAAAAAATTCCAATTTTAACTCAAACACAAAAAAACTAAATTGTTTTCTTATCACGATTTCATTTTTTGTCAATCTAATAGTCTTGGTTGACACTCTATATTATTGCTTTGTGGTCCTATCAATTTACATGATAAAATGATGGAAGAATTAAACATATGATAAAATCATAAAGAACATTGAAGAAATGCTAAAATGGGTTATTAAATCATCCCATAATTTTCGGTAAGTCTTTCCGCTCAGGTTTGGTTTCTTGGTTAGTTAAATTTATTTTATAATATGTCACACCTTGAGACCAAGGTCTCTAAATTTTATTTATTATTTATTTTTGGTTGTTAGATCTACTTTCTCCATATTCAATCCGTTCGGTTGCTAAAATGTCCCATGGTCTTCCAAAACTTCCTTTTGCAATCTCTCATTCACCCTTAGCATTCTCTATTTTCTCTCTATCCATCTCAACATGTTTTCTACACAATTCCACTAATGTTCTAAAATAGTTTCGAAGCTAACCAAATAAACCATAAGACTACAGTCAAGGTATTTATTTTACTCCTTATACTTTTTATTATATTTCGTCTTATTTCTTATATTTTTAAAGATCTGTTTTTGCTTCTAACTATTTTATTTTGGTTCACGCATAAAAGTTGTTTTAGTAAATGCAACATGAAAATGTCATCTACCCATTCCTCTCTTTATATTGAATTCACATACTTGTTGTTTTGAAGATGAAAATATATTAAGCTATACAAGTCTAAAAGAAAGATCAATGGCTAATTTGGTTGGTCATGGATCCAACGATGGAGGTGGGAGGAATGAATCTGCGGGATCCATTTTTTATCCATGGATGCTTTTGTCAGCTTTAGATATTGATGGATCCAACGGTAGGGGTGATCCAGCGGTGTGATTTCCAGCTATCACATTTCATTAACAAATTGACTTATTTGGCCTTGATATGTGGGTCCCTTTGCTGAGATCCATTATGATAGTTTTATTTTAATCATATTTATTTGATTAAATAGATAAAATTTGCTTTCTTCTTTTTAGATTTTGGAAGAACAGTCTTCATAGTTGTAAATCCATGCAGATATGGGAAGACCGATTTAGAGGGTATGTGGGCCTTTTGTGATGAATGATAAATGCTTCTCATCAGTTACCAAATTTTGCATTAGTTGGAATGTATATGTTTTCTTGTTAATGGCTGATTTCAATCATATGTATGCACAATAAAATTACTTTGCAACAACACCATTAATTTTTTTTATTTAATTTCAATGTAAAATCACTCGTTTTTAAGCTTCCATTACATAAAAGGTTAAGAAATAACACAAGATAAAGTATATGAAGAAAAATATATACCTGTAATCAATTGAAAATTTAAGACCTTATGTTTGTGTTGGATATTATTTACGAAGACAAAGTTGGATATAAAAAAATTAATGAGGAGACGTTAAAGTCTATATGACCTTGCAAGTCACTAAAAGTTTTCCAAAATTTAGATTTGGGCTTAATCACATCAACATCATTCTAATGTGATCTAATGCTGCAACTAACTCCCCGTTCTCGCGACAAAATAATGCGTACATGTTTTGCTCTTGCACGAAGATAGTGCAAACTACTTAAATGTTGTAATCACATGATCTATAATAGGACAAAATGTTGTAAGCATCCATGTCCTTTTTATATTTATTTTAAGAACAATTTAAGTAAAATATTCATAAAAATACAAATTAATTATCAAATTCCCACCCATCGCGCGGGTTACATGCTAGTCTTAATATAAAAACGGAGGCTCCAAACAGGAGCTCTCCATATGTCTTGTTGCCTAACGCCATTTAATTTGTATTCTTCTAAGGCATCCCTTCATCTCTCCCAAATGGACCATTTCACCTACTGAAGCACTGAAAATATCACCTCTTAATTGTTCCTCCACTCATCAACGACACATCTCCCTCTTGCCTCTCTATACAATATCAATCGTTGTACAGACTCCTATCCTTCTTTCTTCAATCTACTTTACAGGCTCCATCACTTCTACTTCTCTGTCGAACTGGGGATGCCTACTGCCATTTTTCCCTTCGATCTACTATTAGAGGTATTCTCACTATCCCGATTTGTAACTTATTTGTAGGGTTATTTTTTTAGTTAATGCCAATGGATTAGGGCTAATGAAGAAAAAAAATTAATGCGTATTTTTTATCTCGTCTTTGTGTTCCTGTCTTTATTTTCCATTTGTCTTGTTTTTTCTCTTTCCTTATCCGATAATGTTTATTATGAACTTTATTCGATTCCAGTCATCATGTTGATATTCATAGAGGAACAAATGGCTTAATCATTTTAACGATGGCTATTGTGTTTTTAGGTTAAATTTGGTGAAATCATCTTTGTATGATTATATTTTATTAAATCAATTTGAAATGAATCTTTAAGGTGAAGAAGAATTATGGGTTGGTGATAATGCAGGGTAGCAAAGAGGGGAAAAATGGCAACTTGGGCTTGATGTTGAGATATCTGAAGTAACACCTTCATTTCATGTCATGGAGGTGAAGAAAAATTCATGCAACATCACAGAGTACCAAAATTTTTGTAATCAAGAATTGAATCCATCTCTGAAGGAAAGTGAGAAACCATAGTCATAAGCATGGTAGAAGTTTGTTTTCAAATATTTTGAATTTGACACCCATTTTTAAAATTTCTTTTGACTTGCACCAGAAAGTCAAAAATATGTTTGAATTACATCGTAATATGGTAGCAACCTCATAAGGGTTTTTGCGACCCCTTTGAGGCGCTTGTGAACTTTTCAGTCACATTTGAGGGTGTAGTTTAAATATTTGTTAGTAATCTGACATTTTTATAAAACAAGGATTTAAAATGGGGTCAAAGTCAAAATAATCATTTTTTTCCTCGGGTTTCTATTTCAAAAAGTACAGAGAAAAGGAAAGGGAAAATTAAATTTTAATATACACAAACATAAGTTTTATCATATTTTTACTTTCCTTTGCATTTTGCTCTATTTTTATGGACATCTGTTATAGTGGTAGCAGTTAATATATCCTACGCCTAATTGGTTTTGATTGTTAAATGAAAAAAAGCTTTGTGTATTAACAATTTTAGATTTTTTCTTTTCACAATTTCATTAAGGTTGAAGATGATTGTCAAAATGTTTTAAGGTTTTAAAATTTGTGATTTTTAACACCAGATATTAGGCGTTTTAGAATCACAAATGATCTAATAGATCTATCGTAAGAATATATTTCAGTCCAAATGTATCAACTTTATGGATTCATCCTTTAGTGTTCACGTGTTTGTAGGCTTTTTCATAAGTATTTACTGAATAATAAATCATATAATAAGACAACTACCATCTTACACTTTTACTAATCACACAATAGTGTTATGAAATGCAAAACAATATCTTTGCAAGTCTTATGAAAATTATCAAACAACTAAACAAAGATCACTGAACTTAGTATGCTTATATGGAGCAAAGCCAATCTACGTTACAATATTAGTTATGGTTACAATCAAGGTTCTAAAAAACGCGGGGCGTGATTGAGGCGTGGAGGCCAAGCCTTAAGCCTTAGAAGCTTAGGCGGGCCTAGGGGTAAAAAGGCGTGAAAAGGCGTTTAGGCCTTCTTTATATAATTTTATATTTTTTAACCATAACAAGGCTATTAAAATACAAAAATTTCACATATCATAAAAATATGTCTGAATATATGCAAATTAAAATAATATTTGATTATTTTGGATGAGATAATGGACCGGTTTGTAAACAAATTCTTTAAAAGGCGACATCGTTTCACTAAAGCATTGTTGTTTTTAGAAAAAAGTGCGCCTTAAGGGTTTTACCAAGCGTAAGGCGTGAAAAGCGTAAGGCGAGGCGTTTCTCCCAAGCCTTAAGCTTAGGCGTGCCTAGGCGGAGCCTAGGCGGGTTTTTTAGAACAGTGGTTACAATTAATGGGGTCAACACATATTTATTTATACAATTGTGTTGGTTCTTGAAACTCCTAGTGTGGAGTCTACACAACTGTGTTGGTTGTGTTGATTACTGCATTGGTTGTTTTACTTGCTGAGGATGATACGAAGCGGTACGATGTTTGGAATCACTTCAATAGGCTACACCATCCAAAGCATAGTTTGATAAAACATCACCTCTGAATTATGGAGGCCAAAACTACTTGATTATGGTATTCAGCCTACAATATGATACAATCGCATTAGCCTAAATTATGAAGTGAAAATATAATTAAAAAACTCATCAAATAAAGAGTTTGGTTTTTCCCATTCTTTGTTTGAGAATCTTGGGCAAACCTTAATTTTTGTTGGTCCAATAAGAAAAAGAAAAACAAAGGTTATTCGAAAGAAAAAAATTGTCTTGTGGATTCTTCGTTTGGATCAACTCTAGTTGCATTAATACATACACCATTTCGCTGTCACATGAGTATGTCAATCAATCATAATAAATAAAAACGTTGAATCACGTAATAGAACTACAACAACAGCTATATGCATTATTGAGTCCAAAATGTAAATTTGAGACCACTTTTAGCTAAGAACTTGCAGTCAAACTTCAATAACAACTATAGAGATCACTAATGTACCTCTACAAAATGTAAAGCTATAAAGATCACTATTGAGACCATTTTATAGTTTCTTTATATAATGTATAATCCATCAAACAGGAAATTTAAATCCCTATGGAAGTGTCATATGACAAATTCCATAATAGTAAATCCACAAATGTACCTCTACAATATGTAAAGATCACAATTTGTAGCTGAATGTAAATCACACCAAATATGAAACATAAAAGATGGAATGTAAAACAAATGAAACGACTTACTCAATCCCCATATATTTTTTTTCTAATCTTTATTCCTCACGCATGTGAAGCTGTTTCATGTTATATATGCATATGCCTTGAATAGTACAACTGCTACTTCATGTTAGTGAACTGCTTCTGCTGCTGTGATTCACATAGGTGCTACTGCTGCTATTTCAGGGTCTGCATCCCATTGTGTCCTGCTGCTGCTCCTTCATGTTAGAGAAGCCTATGAGACTTGTATTTCTAGCTTACGTAGGACCCAAGGACAACGACGTGTCTATTTTTTGGAATGAATCTCCCCAACAAACTTATAATTACTTCTCTAGTGCTAGTGATGCCCATGATATTGGTGAAAATGTTCGTCATCAAATTCAAAATTCTCATCCTGTTCATAATTCCCATCCTGTAGTTTACACAGTAAATTTTAGTCCAATATGAATACAGAGTGAATACAAATACAGAGTGAAAATTACTTCCATTGTGAATTAGTTATTGCTTGGACATTTGTTTCTTTGGACAATGTTTAGTCCAATGTGAATACAGAGTGAATACTAAGTGCATCCATCTGTTTCTTTGGACAATTGTTCATAACCACAATTAAGAAAAAGAAGAAAAAAAGAACATTAAACGAAAACATAAGAAAAAGGCAAAGGAGATCCAAAGAAGAGAGAACTTAGGTAAAAAGCAGACCTTAAGGTTGAAAAATCCGAGGACATCCTTCTCTTTACCCCCATAACTGTCAAACCGAGTTCAACAGAAGCAAACCGAGTTCAGATCTTGCTCACAAATCTAAGAAACGGACAATAGTATGAAATAAAAGTGTCATTAAAGAGTGTAAATGTGAACTTTTCAATAAGAATGACACGAATTTTTTTCTTGAAATTAAACATATCTTCTCATGCCATCAAATCCATAATGTTAAACAACGTCACCGCATATTCACATCACCACATATCCATTCCAATTCATTAACGGGCAGATTGGTAGATTGTACAAACAAACAAGAAAAAATCATGAAAACTATTTGCGAAAAATGAAATTCAATACAGAGAGGGATAAGTATATTCGCATACCATTGAGGTTCTTACACTTTCACATGGTTTTCGATGATCCACACAATGTTGCGGGATATTAGCCATCGTCAAAACTCACTGAAGTCACCATGATAACATTTTTCAATTAAAAACTGTACTTGTCAATTGAGAACTACATCATCTAACCTTCCATTGTGGGAATACTGTCAATTAAAAACAGCAGACACTGCCAAACATGGCTTAAAGATAGGCCCTAAGTAGTATTTGTCATATGAGTGTGTATTGGATCCATAAAATAGTATTTGTCATATAAATACCACTTTATATAATATTTTTCATGTTATAGACATACTTTAATTCCAATATATATATAAAATATTTTGATGCAAAAACACTCAAAATCTGTAGGATCTACTTGCCAAAGCATTATAAATAGAACAACAAAAATTGTTTTTGCATAAAAACAAACTTGTAACCTTGTATTAAGGCTAATCGACGGAGTTGAACCAAATGACCTAATTAAATTTATGTTTTTATGGCGGATAAATTTGGCATTTCAACTAAAACACGTAAGTTTGGAACCAAAAATGCATGTTGTAGTGAACATCAGGAGAAAACTAACACACAAATCAATATAGACAAAACTTGAATAATTTAACCGTTTTTTCATGAAAATAACAAAGAGAGGGAGAGATATCATAGTATATGGATAGGCTAACAAAGGACACCGACGATGATTCAGTGAAAGTGCATTCAACCAAACATATGCCATTTGCCCAACAACATTAATAGATTAACTCAGGCTTTTGTCCAAATATCTGTTGTCCAACTGTGAAAATGCAAAACATACTCCTGAGGCATACCACAATCAAGTGCTTATAAACCAATGAAAGATTAATGATCACCCGAGAGGCATACCGTAATTAAGTGCCTATAAACTAATGAAAGATTAATCATCACCCACGAGGCATACCATGTTTTTTTATAAGATTAATGATAGTTTATGAAAAAGATATTGACTACACAGGAATGAATAAGTACAAAATTAGAAACTTCCAACATTTTATCTTCATACTAAAAATTCATCCCGACTCAAAATGTGGGAATTGTGAGGAGAAAAATAGAGTGTAGGAACATACACCATGTTCAACTTTAGCAATAGGTTGCTTCAATTGAGGCGATTACAAAAAACTACAAAATATAGATGAATTGTATTAAACCAATAATAAAAAGTGAAAATCCAGTCTATATTCTTACCAACATTAATAGCCCTATATTCTTACCTTGTAACAATCATTAAAAAGGCAAACTTTTATGGAACCCAACATCAATCAACCAAGCCTAGTAATATATAAAATAGCTATAATCTATAATTAAAACCTGGCACTAACTTAATTGAATAAAATGCTATAACTATGATTTCAACATGAATAACATAGAATTAGTAGAACAAAAATAATTATTCTTATGAAACTCATCAATTAAATGAAACATATTAAGCATTGTCTTACAACCATGAAAGCGAACAATACATATTTTGAGTCTTTACTACAAATACCAAATCAAATCATAAAAAAAACTATCTTGAGCTAAAAAAAACAAATATCCAACTCCCCAAAAGCTCATTTTAAACTAATATACATTTTTTGAGTTAAAACACCCACAAATCATATCCCAACACCCGAGAGATAATTGTCTTATAACCATGAAAGTGAACAATATATATTTTGAGTCTTTAGTACAAATACCAAATCAAATCACAAACAAAACTATCTTGAGCTAAAAAAATAAATATCTAACTCCCCAAAAGCTCATTTTAAACTAATATACATTTTTTGAGTTAAAACACCCACAAATCATATCCCAACACCCGAGAGATAGAGATACCTATAAAACCAAACTAAAAATTGAGAGTGTACCTACACAAATAAAAAAAGAAGGAAAAATTAGACCATGTTAGCACCTAAGAAACCAAAATAAACACAAATTCATATCAAACCCCCACAATTCAATTAAAAACTTCTAAACTTTCTAAGCAAATTAAAAATAAAATAAAAAACTAAACCAAAAATGTGTAGCCTTACAACTGACCAAAAGCACCAAAGGCATCTTCAATACAGAAATTAACACATAATGAGAGAACAAAATTAAAAAATTATGAGAGACCAAAAATTAAAAAATCCAAATATTGTCAATCAATAAAGTGAAAACCCTAGGTTTGAAAACCCCTAAATATATCTTATTAATAATTCTAATCTCGGCAACAACTAATAATGCAAAGAATGAGAGATAATCGGATAGTGGGAAGTTACTACCTTAATTAGGAGTAAAGAAATAAACCCTCTCAATATCTGCAAAAATAAAATGAAAAAATAGCTTTTTATTAGAATATAGAGATAAACAAAGAAGAACAAAATATGAATGGAGATATGTCATACCTTTATCAATGGTGGTAGGGGCATTAGAAAGTTCTGAACCTTTGTGAGAAGAGTGAGGTGAGAGAAAGCAGAGAAGTATTGAGAGCGGATGTGTAAGAGTGAGCATGTAAGAGATAGGACATGTGGAGGGCTCGAGGTACTGGGATGTCCTTCTCAAACAGTGGGATGTATCAATTTTCAGTCGTAAGCCTTCACAGTAAGAGTTGATCCAAATCATTTTGTTAACATGTGATCTCAACCATCCATCTTGGAAAAATGTGTAAGGAGGTGGCATCGATCTGCACCATTAAAAATGTGTATATTTTCAAAAATCGTCCTACTTTATTATACGTGTCATGTCATAAAGAAAGGGAGTATGAAATATGTAGCATTTCAACAAATATCTAAAAATTCACTCTAGAATTATTTCAAACAATTGGCATGCAATAAATCAAATTACTCCGCCTAATATTGAAAGACCGAGTGCATTTAAATTCCGAAGCAATTCAAAATTAGTATCACCATAAATGATACTAAAATAAAGTTAGGCAGCATGATAATCCACTTAGAGAAGAAAATTAAAAAAAAAATTAAAGGAATCCAAAAATGGGCATATCTTCAAACACTTGCAATGCAACTAAAAATTTTATTCCACTTTTTTTCATCCAACCACCATAAGCAATAAAGGAATCCAAAAATGGAAAAAACTCTAAAAATCAAAGCACCATATAATACCCATACACATCCCATTGTCCATACACATGACATACCAAATGATATTCAGTAAAGATTAAAAAGTTACCACACATATCACATTCATTGCCACCTTTGGCTCTATACCGCGTGAGAACTTAATGACAAAGTAAACAAAATAATTTTACAACAGAGAGTATTTTAAAGTAAACCACCATATAATGCGCAAATCTAAAATAGTAAACCCCCAAAATATTAAAATCCATCACCTGAGCTTTGAAGAAAAAAAAGGATATATGTGGGCATCCATCCATGTTCAAATCCCTACAAAATTCAATATTAATACATTACGATGCACAAAAATGTACAGAGGCACAAAATGTATAGAGGCACTCGATCTAAAAGAAATTTAAGTGGCATAGCAATACCTACACGGAGACTTGAGGTTTGGTGGTGTTACCTGTTGCAATTTCAACTATACCGGATGAAAGTTCATAAAAAAATTATGAGTAACTATGCTTGTAACTGAAAAAAAAACAAATCCATATTTCAAAAAAACTCAAAAAACATAAAGGTACATAAAAATGAAATCCATAAACCTCTACCGACCCAAATAAAACCAAGAACCAAAACATGGTTAGAACAAAATTAGTAGACGGATCTACAAATTGAAACAAAAATTAGTTAAGTATAAACACATTAACAAAATCATAAAGCCTTAAAAACAATAAAACAAATAACAAATTCTCAAAATCAAAATTTTGATTCCTAACATCACAAACCCTAAATTTAATAAAACCCTAACAAAAGAGCCATTATTATAAACACAAAACTGGAATATGAAAAGGATTAGCCGAGAGTGTGAGAGTGAAGATCGTGTGCGCCAGGGTTTGTGAGGAGTGAGAGAGGGGCCAGAGACTCGGGTTGTTAGAATGTCGTGAGCGCGTGTTCGGTAGAGAGAAATGAGAGAAGTTTTGGAGAGTAAAATTTACTTTGTTACCCATATTTTTGAATTTTGAAGAAAAGGGGAAACTAAATTAGAGTGTGTCAAAAGAGGGGGAAACCAAAACTATCAAGGGTAAAATAGGAAGTGCAGGAAAAACTCACTAAGATGACACCATGTTTTGATCTTATAACATACATAACTTTTCTACTTTATTCTCTCTCTCTCTCTCTGTGTGTGTGTGTGTATATATATATATATGTTACTGCATTCCCAAATGTCCTCCATATTATGAAACCGATATCACTAGCATGCTATCGTGCTCCAGGATTGTCCACCATATTCTGGGCAACCGGGCCATAATCTCACCACCGAACCCAAAAATCATAAATGAACATTGGAGGTGGTCACGGACTTAAGTCCATGGTCATAACCACACCATATTATTCCATGGTACTCCAACTCTATATCACACGAGCGTGAACAACACCTATGACCCTAGGGAACGGTACTACCTCTGGTAGGATTCGCCAGAGTGACCTCCCACGGAGCGCAACCTCCCTGATAGCATAACGACTATGATAGGTATTTTCATGGAAATATCATACATACAAATATTATCCACATTCGTATATAGATTGTCTCTATACCCGTATATATAAATTAAAATACAAAACCCGGCTAACCCTTGCATATCGCTCAAAGCACTAGCCTACAAATACCGAGTCTATCTAACAACTCTTAATGAATTAAATTCTCACCCTTTAATTAAAATTCAATAGAGTCACCCTACTAAAATGCCCAGACATACCCAACCATCTCGTCGTATAATCATTCAAGTTAATTAAGTAACATCACTTCGATAAAACACCCGGACTTAACCCAACCAACCCGTTTATTTATTCTCGAATTAACTCATCAATTCAAAATTTATTGTCAATTATCTCTCTCACGATTTCTAATTAAAATTTAATTATCCACTCACCCATAGGTAATAAAATGTCTTTAAATCACTCTACTAAACTCTCTCTCTCACCTTCAAGGCTTATAAATTTTATTTGGAACTCCCTGAAATTTACCTAGTACCCAAATACCAAAATTCTCCTAAAATCATCTTTCATAGATCAATTGATTATTATAAACTACTCAAATTATATTTCCAATAGTTTATTTCAAGTTTTACGCCTAAACTAACAAAATTGTTATTTTCGAAGCAACCGAATCAGATCGTAAATTTTCTGGCAGATTAAACATCCCATAGTAAAATTGTAATTTCTCCCTCTATAGAACTCCAAAAGACCTCATACAAAGCTCATTGGAAAGCTAAGACCTATAACTTTCCAGAAATCTATGGCACGCAATATTATTCTAAGTATAATTAAAATGGCATACATTTAAATAACATAAATTTTTTTGGCATATTGATATGTTGGCAGATTAAACATCATGTAGTAAATTTGCGATTTCTCCCTCTACAAAACTCCAAATTACCTCATTCAAATCTCATTGGAAAGCTAAGAACTAGATGTTTCCAAATATCTATAGCACGCAATATAATTATAAGAACAATTAAAATGAAATAAGTTTAAAGTAACATAAAAATTCTGGTAGATTGTCATCTTATGTTCATCAATTAAACCTTAATTTATTCAAGATTCATGTTATTCAACCAAGAACCCAACAAGATTTCATATTTATGTATTTTAAAAGTTAAAATTTTGAATATAATCTAATTCCAGTAATCATAAATTATTTTACTTCATCAATTGATCATCTAAACTACACATGATATCAATGTCATTTAAAAAACTCCATTTACATGTGAGAACGCTTCCCAAAATATCTTTTGTCCTACACCTATAATGATATGAACATGAATACACCTCAATTTGATTTAAAGAAAGTTAATTACTTGCTTTTGAATTTCTGTAGTGTGTGATCAGTCTCTTGTGTGTGTTGATTTGATGTTAGAATCCTTGAATCTCCTCCCAAATCAGCCTCTTCAAGCTTTCTCATTTGATTTCTCTTCTTCATCCTCTCTCCATTGTCTCTTACTATATAATAATTTATATGGTTGCCTCACATCTTTAACCTTTATACTTTGATCCACTAATCCTCAAATTAGGTTATTAGCCTACATTAAAATGATCTAATTACTCGTACATGAGCCCGGGCTAGTCTAAAAAGTCTCCAAAATCCAATTACTATCTCCATGTATTTAATTATGCCTATTTCCACCTATTCCAGATCACCGTGCACTGAAAATCACAATCTGAGTCACTAAATATAATTATCCTATTTTACCCAAAAAATAGTCCACGTAAATGTTTCGGTTGCGATATCGTCAATTCCCGTCATTTCTACTCACATACGATGTACTATGTAATTTACTTAATTAAATTTACATAACACGCTAGTAAATTTATCACATATGTATTAATTTCATTCTCACAAATTAATATTTACTAATTTCACATTATTTTTTATTTCAATTTAATTACATCACACATGCAATTTAATCTCTAAAATAAATTACTCAAAATTATGGAGCGTTACAATGACCATCACAACCCTCTACCCACGCATTGTGCAAGTTTACATCTAGTTTGTAATATTCTTAATAATTAAATATTTATGTTCATGTCTTTAGATTTTGTAGATCTCATGTTTTATATATGAGATGGCTAATTTTATTTCATAATATTATAGTTGCATCCTACAAATATACAGACATGCACATGGGTTAATCCTTCACATCGTAATGTTTTTTTTGGATCTTTGGTTCACATTGGGGATGGATAATATTAAATATTTTATGTAGGAAAATATCTTTTTATTACAAAAATTAATATTTTCATGAAATTCATTTTTGATCACCTATAAGTTATTCTAAAGGTGGGACACACACATTAAACGTAGTGTGACACCCCGTCTAATAAAATATCGGGTGATCAATCCTATACCAAATTAAAATAGGAGTTTCATATGGTTCATTCTCAGCATCACTGTCGAAAACCAATTTAATTACTAATAACTTATTAGGTTGGCGTCAAAATTTTATATTAACTAATCTTTTTATCCAAACCAACTAAATATAACATTCATGCAATTTATATATACGAAACTAAAATGAAATAAAATAACCGAACACTTGGTACAACATAATACAACCAAATCGAATGCCGCACTAAAAGGCGGTAAAAATAAATAAATAAATACAATTGGGCTATCGGCCCGAGTGTTACTACAATGCTTCCTATCTAGATCACAAGGATATAAGCTTCTAAAGTAAACCTGCTTGTATCCATAGCTGCTGCAGCAAATATCTGACTTGAAAGAATCATCATCCAGGCGCCCCTGTGTCTGGACACCTAATATATATACATATATAGAAAGAGAGGGGAAAATAGAGAAACGTGTTAGAGCCCGAGTTTTGAAAATATTTAGTAATTGCAAAAATGCCATATTTTAAAATATGAAATCTCTCATATTTAAACTGGTATCGCACTCTCATGAGATACACCTCACCCCTCTTCTAATAGTGAACACCTATCGCATACCTTTTAATCAACCTAGTTAAGCTACCTTGCCTAACTAATCTATTTCACCCATCTTCTAAAAGTCTTCATAAACCCGAGTACTAAGGACTACACTTCTCCCCATTCCCAACATTGCTTTACGTTTCGTGCGTGGGGTGTCTCGCGAAGCGAAATCCAAACAAAGAACCCCCTTGATGCACTACTACATGACAATGTTGATCGTCGAGATCCATTAGGTCCTCAGTACATAAAACATATAATAAAATCTCGTATATATATAGTTCTCACTAGAACCTATGATTCACATTCATATAAATGTGGATATAAATCTACCGAAAGGATAATAGCACCTTGTTCATTCTTTTCCCTTTACACAAGTCTACTTTATATGATATCTCATTTTCATATACCTGCAATATACTATATGCAAAAAAGTATAATTATACCTATTACAATCATACGTATAATAACCATCCCACCGAGCTATAACTTGGGGATGCAGATTCAAGTGCCTATCCACATCCGAGTTTATTCAATCAACCACGGTACCAAGCCAGACTCACTCATGATCATAGTAGAAAACTAAACGGTGGAGGTGGTCATATTCCCTCCTGAAAGTGGAATAAAATCTTTCACTCGTATTAGGGATGATATGACCTGGGGACATACTCACCCTGATCCTCAAGCCAGGGGATTCACCCACATCACGGAACCTCCCTGGATAGAACTAGAGAAAATATATAACCTGGCTATCCATCCCTATTCTCGGGGAAGCTTGTGGAACCAGCCTCTAATTATAATTATACCAATCATACAGAGATATATTTATTCATATCATATTATATATACTGTAACAACATCGTATATATAATTTATATCACTTCATAATATATTATGGCTATAATTGCCAGACTCTTATAGCGATAGCGCCCAAAACCCCGAATGTTTCCATTCATAATAGTGTATAAGTATTTACCCACTTAAAATACTAATCATATAAGTATTCTATTATTTAATATATAACTTGCACCTTAATCACTTCTAAGGATTATAATATAAACTCGAATATACCAACTCGTGACAATTAGATAAGTATACTTACTACTTATCTTGATTCCATAGGTATCACATCACCTATAATAATATTCATCAATAGGCGTATAGGATAACCGCTCAATTCTCTTTAGACCATATCCTAACTTCCATCTTAATCACATCTTAGGATTTGCTCAAATGCAATCGGCCCATATTTATTCTAATCACATAATTATATCTAAACAAACTTGTCGAATACTTCCCGTGAATGTTATACATTCATTAAATCCATATCCTGGATTGTTCACCAAATTAACCCGAGGTTACCTCTTTCCATCCAAGGTTTACTCACCCTCAATACCATTATCTTGGAGTCTTAATATCACTTCTAGAATCCCCTAAAATTATCTCCAAAAATTTTGGCCTTAATTCTCCTAATATCAGGTTTGATTTCTAACTAACGATTTCGATCTCGGACAACCTTCTGTAGAAAAATCATTATAAATAAAAAAAAATACGCGGTAGGCACCCACGCGACCGTATCGAAAAGTTATACAAATGTCATTTTTTGACCAAGGGCCTAATCGACTCTCTTCTAGGCTGAATCAATTCGAAAATGACGTTGTCTTATTATTCATCATCTTTTCCAACTCTTTCTTTTATCCAATACAATCCCGACTAAAATTCCATGATTTCTACCTCCACGAGCAACAAAATAATCATCTACACATATGATTTAACCAACATATTAATTAAAATCAAGGGATTCAGTCATTCAATCAAAGATTTAAACCCATAACTTAATTAAGCCTAACTTTCTCACTTCTTCCATTTCTAATCATATATACACACCATTAACATGGGTTTAACACTAGAAGTCATCAAGAGTTAACAATACATCAATTTGTAAACTCAAAATCAATTTTCCCAAATTTATTTCAAGGGTTTAAATCCAAAAATCATATAGTTTACCAACTATAATATGTGATACACACAGTCAATTGAATAAAGCAAGTAAAAACTTGCCTCATGGATAAAATTCGATGACCTGGAGTAGAATCTCGCAGAGTTTGGCCCGGAATCCCCTTTTTCTTCCTCTTTTTCCTTCCTTTCTTCTCGTCTTTCTTTTCTCTCTTTTCTTTCCTTCTCTTTCTCTCTCTCTCTCTCTCGTGCCTTTATAAGAGAGAATAAGGGTTTATCCCTTATAAACCCAAAAATGACTCGTTTACTTAATTGCGAGTCCCTACTAGTCCAAAAATCCCCGGAGCCTAAACATTACCCCCGGATACTCTATTCTGACTATCTATGCCATTTTGAAACAATCCGTGCACTCGAAATCTCCATCCGAGTCACTTAACTGAAATTCACTAATTCAATTACACTCATAATTTCCAAAACTACTATTCATAATAATTCCTCAAATTTCCAAATTACACCCACTTATGTAATTTAATTATCCATAAAGTACGGGGTATTACATACTCCCCCCTTACAACAGAATTTCATCCCCGAAATTTGGATACGACCTGTACTAACACAATGGTACTAACACAATGGTACCCTACCATATACTCATTCACGGTACCCACCTATCTCAAGGCTTATACTCTAATGCACTATCTTAACAATAAACTTGACTAAATCTCTACATGCTAAGACACTACTTCGGTTGTAAGGTTAATTCTAACAACGACACATCACACCTAGTTCTTCTATAACCGCATATAAAGAAAATGAGCTTATGATTGAAGCTCTAATGTATCGATCCCATCGAAAAACCGCTACTCTAAGCGTCCATTCATCTACATCATGACTTCAAATTTCCCTCAAAAAGGAAACTACACTAGCGCTTGACTATTCCCATTAGTCTTCTCGCTTATCTTAGGTGTGCTAACTCTTATTTCACCTACAGGATTGGGTTATCGCGTGCCTCCTATGACGTTCAATCCAACCCATAACTTCTCCAAAGCATATTCTTCAGATTTATATACTACGCCCCTTCTATTTCAGACGATATATAAAACCAACTTACCAAGGTGCCTATACACCTTTTAACCCATGCCTATCTGCACAACTATTGCAAACGTCACACACGTAACACTCTTTCTAAAAAAATAGGTCTCATTTTCTCGGCCTGGTACTAACACCTGGGTACTCACAACCCGAATAACTCAAAATTTCAATTATTCCCATCCCTATTTAATCCTTTTTAAGGTTAACTGACCAATCTTCTCGTGGTTAACTCACCACAATCTTCCTACAACAACTCTACTTTCCCCACTGGCTTTATTCCATGGTAGTCCTAAGATCGATGTGTTTTCCTACAAATGTAAGATGAGTACTATACTAACCATATCCCTAGTGCCCAAGACCTCTCTCAATTTCTGACATTTGCTCGGTTTCATGCGTGGGACGTCTCGCAAAGTGAAATCCAAACAAGGAACCCTCCTGTTACACTACTTCCTCGCACCGTCGGTCATCAAGATATAATGGCCTAAAGCACACCATCGGGACATTCTAAATCCAACCTTGTTAGCCTACTAACGTACTTCTACCACTATGTCCTTCCATCTTGGCAAAATGTAAATTATAACTAATCGGGGTTCCTACTCTCAGCAAAAGTGTTACAAACATCATACCCAAAACATACTTCCCCTAAATTTTCCTTCTATTCAAGGCCTGACTATAAGCCTCAAATCAATTTCCTTTAGCTTGCCTCACCCACACACTTGTGGTGAGAAAAAAAAATTCAGTGCTTTTCCATAGTACACCTATTTTTTATTAGACCCTAATCATCACATGACTCTCAGCTAATTTATCATCAAAACCAACATCCTAGCATACAGTAATATCTCTCCACTCCCAACATCGTTAAGGTTCATGCGTGGAGTGTCTCGTAAGCTAAATCCAAACAAGGAACCCCTTTGATACACTACTACTTAACTTTGTTGATCATGGAGGTATGTCAGCGTAAAACATGCAAAGTATAAAATACTTCATACCTTAAACCATATCTATAAGGTCCCCATGCACTAAAGTCATGCTAGTGAAACATCTATTCACCGAAGTTTCATTTAAACATATAATAAAGGCGAGCTCAACTCGTATCCAGGTGAGATATCGCAAAACAACTAGTTCCACCCTGGAACCGAAGATATGATAGTCTTGCAATCATTAGCCTACTATCGCTCCAATCAATAAAAAATATATTATACTCGTATAACACATACAAAATGAGCAATACAAATCAGATATAAATTCAAAATACCAACACCCGCTTTCACAACGAATGAATAAAATAGAACCCTCTGTAATACCCCACACTTTTATGGAAAATTAAGTTTAATAATTAAGTGCAATCTGGGAATTTAAGAAATTATCATGAATAGTAACTTTTGAGGTTTTTAAGGATTAAATGATTTTCGACGTATGTTATATTTACTTTTGGGATTAAGTAAATGAGTCGGAGTATTTTATTATTTGTCGACGTTGGGTAAAGCGACAAAGGGTGATATTTTTATTGGAAAACTACATTAAGTTGTGTTGGGTTAAAATAGTGAATTACGGTCAAGCACCTCAGATGGATATTTCGATTGCGTGGATGGTCTTGGAATGGTCGAGATAGTCATAATAGAGTATCCGGGGGTATTGTTTGGACTCTAGAAATTTTTGGACCAGTAGGGACTCATAATTGAGTAAATGAGTCATTTTTGGGTTTATTAAGGGATAAACCCTTTTCTCTCTTATAAGAGGGAGAGGGAAAGAAAGAAAGGAAAAAGAGAGAAAATAAAGAGGAGAGGAAAGCAAGAGAGAAAAGAGTCGAAAATGGGGGATTCCAACCATACTCCGTCGAATTCGACTCGACGTCTTCGGATTTCATCCTCCAGGCAAGTGTGTACTTGCTTTATTTCATTTTATTCATAAATCTCATTTTATAGTTGGTAAACTATATGATTTGGGGTTAGAACCCTTAAAATAAATTTGGGAAAATTTGAATATGAGTTTACATATTGATGTAACGTAAACTCTTAATGATTTCTAGTGTTAAATCCATGTAAATGGAGTGAAGAAATGGATTGAAATGGGTTAAAATGATAAGTTGGGTTTTTTATGGTTTTAGGGTTTAGATCTAAGAGAAATGGTTTAATAGCCCAAATTAATTGATGTGTTAGTTGTAAAACATAGATTAGATGTTTATGGAGTTGTTGGATGAGATTAGAAACAACAAAAATGGAGGTTTGGATTTTTGGAGAAGAAGGTGAATAGTCACCAGTGTCACTTCCAAATAGGTTTGGCTAGGAAGAGAATCGATTCGTCTCTTGTTCAAAAAAATAAACATTGTAGATCTTTTTGATACGGTCGCGTGGGCGCCAACTGCGTATTTTTTTAATTTTTTTTGGATTTATAATGATTTTTCTGCGGAAGGCTGTCGGAGATCAAAATCGTTAGTAAAAAATTAAGGCTAGAATTATTTGGAGATAAATATTAGGGGTTCCCAAAGAGAGTGTTAGGACCTATAAAGGAATTGAGGAAATATGAAAACTTTCGGTTTGTAGAAATAAATCCGAGTTATAATTTAAATGGAGATTGGATTGAGTTTTGGGGTTTTGGGATATATATAAAACCTAAGCAGATTTGGGGAATTCGGACCAGCCGAATCGATTCAGTATGAGACAGTAAGAGAGTAGAACCATTTTGAATCGATTCGTATAGGATGAATCAATTCGGACAGGACGAATCAATTCGGTGTTCGACGAATCGATTCGGACAGGCCGAATCGATTCGGTTCTCGAAGATTTTTGAGGTTTTCTCCTTTAAGTTTAGGGAAATTTAAACTATGGTTTTGGAGATCATTATAGGCGATTCTAGATATGATATTAGGACTCCTAGATGATAGTATTGAGGGTGAGTAAACCCCGAGATGAAAGAAGGAACCTCAGATTAATTTAGTGTACGATCTGGGGTATGGATTTAATAAATGCTTGGGAACTTTTGGGGTTATTGGCCATCGTTATATGAGATTGGCAATTATGGTCATATATATATATATATATATATATATATATATATATTTGAGGAATGATGTAGGTTATATATACGATGTAATTACGGTATATATATAAAATGATATGATATGTATATATATCTATGTGTGGATGGTATATATATTTATGTGAAGCATACCCTTTCTATGCTATCATGGGAAGTTGCGTGATGTGGGTGAGGCCCCTGGATTAGCGTCCATTTTATATTGTGTGATTTTTTTATTAGGGGTGAGACGTGGTGGGTATATTTCATCTCACTTTCGGGGAGGAACTATGATCGCTTCCCATACGTTATGATTTGGCTTTTACCAAGGCGGTGTTAGATTCCGACCGTTGGTACCCAGGATTATATGTGAACGATTTCCTGGTAGATGATAGCATAGAGATCGCATCCTCGAGTTATAGCTCGTTGGGATGGTTATTATACTGGTGTGTATAGTATATTACTTGTGCATGAGAACAAGATATTATATATCTCTAAATAGAGTAAAGAGATAAAAGTAATAAAGATTTAATTTTCATTCCGGGAGATTTTATCCGGACTTATATTGTGACGTGCATTATAAATAAGTGTGTTGCATATAAGAAAATGAATATATATATATATATATATATATATATATATATATATATATATATATATATATATATATATATATATATATATATATATATATATATAGGCTGAAACTACTAAACCATTAGTTTTTATTAGTTCAAAAAATAATTTTAAGTGTTTCCAGTGTTCTTCGAGTGTGTGGGAATAGATGAGGACATCATCAATGTAGACAATCGTGAAATGGGATGAAGGATTAAATATTTCATTCATGATATTCTGGAATTCACTAGGTGCATTTTTACAACACCAGTATTTTAGGAATGATGGAATCAAGCCTATTTAATGGTCCACTACATTTTAACTGCTTTCCTGATTTTACGTTAAGTTTAACAGACCCTCACATATTAAAAACTATGACACTGAATATTAAAACATCTGGTTATGAAATGTTAGAAGGAAGTAAACCACTTGCTTTAATTACTGTCTAGCATGAAATGCTAGACAGAATTTACTGTCTAGCATCTCTAGGAGAATAGAGGCATTTATTCCTTTACTGGTTAATGGTTTGACTGCTACTTGTATCAATCCTATGTGTAGGAAATTGAATCCATTTTTTCTTTGTTTTGTAATAGCTTCACTAGTTAATAATTGAATTCTATCATGTTCTTTATTCAAAGCATAAACATGTTCAACTGTTTTAACATTGTAATTAGTATTAAAGGATGACTTTAGAAAACTGGTTTTGTAAATTTCTTTTGTTGGGACTTTGGGAATATTCCAATCATTTAAATCTAAATTTACTTCTTCATAAACATGTTCTTCCTCGTTTATTATGTCTGGGGGAAAAGCTAAAGAAGATCTAGAGCTAGAACTAGCCAAAGAATTTGACCTAAATAATCTTTTCATTTTTAAAGCTTCTAAGGAACCTATTTTCTCCTCACAATTTTCATGTTTGTTTTCTCAAAATGTTTTGATACATACCTTCTCATACCTATCCGCTCAGGCCACTCACTCGGGTCTTACTGTTTGGATACCGGATTTACTGTTCAGGTGATCTAACAAGTTTGGGATGTGAAAACACAAAGGGTGTAAGAATCAACTGGCTCAGAAATTGGCTCTAAAAGGGAACTGGAAATATAGATCAAACACAATAACTGGGAAACTTGGCTCTGATACCAAAAGGGAAGCAGCGCATATAATAAAAACAGAAATTACTAATACTGAAAACTGAAGAACACGAAGAACATAAATTACAATAACTGAAATAACTGAAAGTAAACTTACAAAATTACTGATTAATACAGTTGGTTGAACTGGATGAACTTGAAAGCATAATGTTTAACACAGAACATAAACTGAGAATGTAATAGAGAGAGAGTTTAGAGAGTGTTTTTAGTCGTAGGGAATTGGACTCTGCCTGTTAACTGAGAATGAGCCTTGTATTTATAGCTGAGAACTGAGTTGGGGTAATTCCATTTACCGGGGGTAAATAGGACGGGTAAACTGAATTAACTTTTGGTAAATTGTTTCACCTGGGGTAAATCGACGAAATGATTTTTCACCTGGGGTAACTTTTGACTTTCACCTGGGGTAAATCGACGAAATGATTTTTCACCTGGGGTAACTTTTGACTTTCACCTGGGGTAAATCGACGAAATGATTTTCACCTGGGGTAACTTTGACTTTCACCTGGGGTAAATCGACGAAATGATTTTTCACCTGGGGTAAACTGATTAAATGATTTTCACCTGGGGTAACTTTTGACTTTCACTGGGGTAAATCGACGAAATGATTTTTCACCTGGGGTAAACTGATTTTTGCTTTTGGTAACTTTGACTAAGGTAAATATAATTTCACCGAGGGTAATGTTGACTGGGGTAAATAATTTCACCGAGGGTAACTTTGACTGGGGTAAATATTTTCACCTGGGGGTAAACGGATTTAATTTATTACAGACTGTAAGGGTCTTGAGCATCTTGGAATAAAGAACTTGAATATGGATCCGATGTGTTAACTTGGTGACTGTTTGTTGATTCATTAGAAGAAGTGGGAGAACAATAATTTTCATCTTCGGCTTCAGCTTGAAGAAGGAGCTGTTTCGCTAGATCTTTGAGCTGCTGGGATTTCTTTGACATGGCTAATGATGTATCCATAGAACTTTGACTGGATTTCTTTGTTACTTGAACTGCCTGAACTGGAATGATTGGCTGGCAAGGAAACTCCATTTGGACAGCATTAATAATCCTTTGATGATTGAAAGAGTCCCACCATTTAACATAAAATTGTCGAACCATTGTTGGCTGTTGCATAGCATATTGCCACTGCGTCTGTTTTGTCGTGGTAGTGCTGACATATTTATTGCATCTATTTTTATGGTTCTACCATATTATCAATATTGTGCCTGGTTACTGAGTCCATTGAGTCATTATCTGAATCGGTGTGTCTATAGGCTAAATAATGATAATTACTTTCTCTTTCATTAAATAGTGCTTCTTCAGTGTCTATAGAATTTTGTGTTTTGTTAAAATAAGTTACATTTCTATTAAAAGGATGTTTTGGTATAAATATTCTTATGTTAAAATTTTCTTTAATCATATACCAGGGGTCAGCTGGAATTTCATTCATTATATTATATACTTTATACATTAATAATAAATCAGCTGTTGCCTCTTTTCCTTGAATTAATGAGTCATCGTTACTTGCTTGAGCATAATAGTTTGAAATTCTATCTTGCCTGTGTTCAATAAATATATTGTGCCTGCTATGAATTATTTGACCAGTTCCTATCCATTCTGGTGGTATACTTTCGATTATCAATAAAAGATAAGGTGAATTCACCCTTTTAGGCTGTTGTTCAGCTATTGCCTCTACTAAACATTTTGGAAAGTTGCAATTAATATTATCCCATGGAGGGGGTATTAAAATACTACTAACCATTCCATATTCTAATAATAAACTTATAGTAACTTCTATTGCAATCTCAGGATTAGTCTTGAAGATTACGTTGGGTCTAGTTATTATAAAATTTTTAAATTTTTTATAGTCTATTTCTATAAATATCATTGTTTCATATTTACTTATAGCATTTAGATGGACATGTTCGTATTTATATGTACATCCCAAAGGTTCGGGATTAAAACGGAAATAATTTTGAATAAAAAGCCAATTTGAGACATCTTTTTCTTGTGCAAATCTAATTATTTTATCGGATATATCATTTGGAAATATGGTTTCTACTTTTGTTTTTAATATATATCTATGATAAGGGTCAAAAGAAGCTAAAAAATTATTATTAGAGTAGAGGTCTACAGTTTTTAATCATTGACAAAGAATATGAAGTAAAAGTCATAGCATTAATTGATTCAGGCGCAGATTTAAATTGCCTACAAGAAGGATTAATTCCAACCCGGTATTATCATAAAACATCTGAACGATTAAACTCGGCCAATGGAAGTAAAATGCAAATCAAATACAAATTACCCAAAGCTCATATTTGTCAAAATAATGTATGTTACAAAACACCTTTCGTTTTAGTAAAAAATATGACAGACAAAGTAATCCTAGGAATCCCTTTTCTTTGCCTTTTATATCCATTTACAACTAGTGACACTGGAATAACCTCAATAGCCTTCGGACAACAAGTAAAATTCGAATTTCTCTCAAAACCAGAAATCAGGGATTTAAAAACTCTGAAAGAATTTTCAATATCAATAAAGCGTCTTCAATATAAGAGAAAACAATTAAATTTTCTAAATGAAGAAATAAGATACAAAAGAATTGAAGAACAACTTACTAATAAACCTCTCCAAGATGAAATAGAAAAATTCAAGATAAAAATCACAAATGAAATCTGTTCTGATCTACCAAATGCCTTCTTACATAGAAAGAAACATATAGTAACCTTACCATACACCAAGGATTTTAGTGAAAAATTTATTCCTACAAAAGCAAGACCTATTCAAACGAATCAAGAAGATATGGAACTATGTAAAATTAATGGGTTGTTACAAAAAGGAATTATAAGGAAAAGTAAATCAGCGACAAAAAAATGGTTAAACTTTATTGACAATATTACAGGAAGAAGATTTACCCCACAATTTGAACATATTAAAGGTAAAGATAATCAATTAGCCGATATTAAAGGTTTATGATATTTAATTGTTGATCTGTTTCTTCCTCTGTTACTATTTTGTCATCCTCTGGTTCACTTTCTGAGGAGATAACCTTTTGCTTTTGGAAGGTTTGGTCAACTTTTAAAATAGTGATATCTTGTTTTAACTCTTTACTTTCTATTTTGATGTCTTTGATATCTTGTTTAATTATGTTAACTTCTCGTTGAAGATCTTGTAATGTAATTTCTTTGTGAGTTTTAAATCGTTTTAGAGTATTATCAAGACTTATCTTATGTTGTTTCTTTCCAGTATCTTCTTCTTTAGATAATAATTTTTTAAATTTGGATAGGTATTGTGATTTTAAATCTCGGTTTTCTATTTTTCCAATTAAATCGATTAATAGTTCTTCCTGTTCTTCCTGTTTAGTGAGGACATTAATAGTTTTACAGCAATTGTCCTTACATCCTAAATTTATATCTGGAGAGCTAGAATTTGTACCGGATTCATAGTAACTTGATGATTCGTAATCAGTGTTTATTTCACCTTCACTAGAAGAATTTTTTAGTTCAAAATTTTTATATATTTCCTGTGTTACTTCAGATGATAATTGTAACTGGTTAATTTGGGATTTTACTTTACATTCAGATTTGTAGTGACCCGTTTTTCCACATTTATAACATTTTACTTTACTCTTGTCACTTTTCTTATTAGTTTGTGGTTTTTTGTGTTTTTTATAAAATTCCTTATTTTCTTTATTGTAAAATTTGTTGTTTTTGAAATAGTTTTTTCTATGTTTCTCATATCGTTTTGGATATGACTTGTATTTTTTATTTCTTGATGGTGCAACAGGGTTTAAGCCGTATTGTTCACAAAAATTTCCCATTTCGTATTTTGCTTTTAATTTTTCTTTATTAGCCTGTTTACTTATTTTCATATCTATACACATTTTTAATCCTTCTTTCTGGATTGTACTTATTATGTCTCCATATGTAAGATTGTTATAATCAATGTGTCCATTGGTGTTACTTAGGACTTCTCTTATTTTATGAGCAAATAAATTTGGTAAACCATTAATGAATTTTTCTTTCCAAAATGGTTCATTACTATCGTCTCTAAGCATAACTCGTGATGTGAAAACATCTTTGTACCATCTAAAATCACTTAAAGTTGGGCATCTAAGGTTACTTAGTTGATCATGAATCCTTGAGGTGATATTACTTGGTGTTCCTAAAAAATGTTTTATTATTGTGAAAACTAAAGTGTTAACTCCATCTGGAATCCCCATTCCAATGTTTTCATCAAAAATTGGGAGGCCATTAGCATCTTGTTGGACAGCAGATTTAATTTGTTCCTTTGATTCTTCGGTAAGATGTTTATCCCACCAAGATTTTAATGTTCCTGTGAATCCCATGGTTAATAGCTCAACTATTTCTGTTTGGGGAATGTTTTGATTGTTTAAGTAATTGTTGGCAACCATAGATATGTGTTGCATCTTATTTAAAATTTCTTGTTCAGATAACCCATCTATGTTCCATTCATAAAGTCTATCTGAAGAAACTGAAAATTGATTGTGAACATTTCTTTCTTCATATTGCATATCTGGGGGTGTTGGTCTAGTATACCAATTTTTTGTTAAGGTGGTAGGAGTTACTTTAGAAGTTTTTATTCTATTTAATTTAACATTAGTAAATTGGTTTTCAATAGTCTGGATATCTTCATCCGTAGTAGTTTCTTGGGATGAGTCTGTATTAGTACTTTTGTTAATAGTTGTAATAGTTTTTGATGACTCTGCTTTGACTTCTGCTTTGATGTCTTTAAGCATTTTTTCTATTTTATCTAGAGTCTTTTCAGACTTTGTTTGTAAACTTACTCCTTTTCGGACTTCTGGAAGTTGAATTAAAGGTATTTCTTTTTTATATGGTAGGTTTGGTTTATCTATCTTATTTTCAATAGATTCTAGTTGTTTTCCTAGAGTATTTAGGTATTGATTAGTGTAATATATATATATATATATATATATATATATATATGTTGAGTACTGAGTGTCTAATGGATCTCGATGATCGGCCTTGCTAAGTAGTAGTGTATCAGGGGGTTCCTTGTTTGGATTTCGCTTCGCAAGACACCCCACGCACGAACATGGCCTAGTGTTGAGACTGGGGAGAAGTTTAACCCTTAGTGCTCTAGTTTTGGGTTTTTCTTTTATGAGTATATATATATATATGTTGTGTACTTAGGGTCTAATGGATCTCGACGATCGACCTTGCTAAGTAGTAGTGTATCGGGGGGGGGGGGGGGTAACCTTGTTTGGATTTCGCTTCCCGAGACACCCCACGCACGAACATGGCACAGTGTTGAGACTGGGGAGAAGTTTAGCCCTTAGTACTTGGTTTGCTTAGGATTTCTAGAGTTTGGGGGTGATGGATTAGTTAGGCAACGTAGTTTGACTAGAATGTTTAGAGGGATGCGCTACGTGTGCACTATTAGAAGAGAGGTGAGGGGTATCCCATGGGAGTGCGATACCAATTTAAATATATGAGATAAAACATATTTTAAAAATAAAGCATTTTTGCATTTGCAAAATATTTTCACAACTCGGGCTCTAACCCGTTTATCTACTTTTCCTCTCTTTTGATATATATATATATATATATATATATATAGTTAGGTGTCCAGACAGAGGGACGCCTGGATGATAATTCCTTCGAGTCAGACGCTTGCTGCAGTAGCTGTGGATGCATGCAGGTTTATTTTTAGACGCTTCTATTCTTGTGATCTAGATATGAAGCATTGTAGTAACCTTCGAGCTGAAAGCCCAATTCGATTTATTTATTCTTTCACCACCTTTTAGTGCGGTATTCTATTTGATTGTATTATATTTGAATCGAATGCTCGGTTAGTTTATCTCTTTCTGGTTTCATCTATTCATAAATCGTGTGAATGTTTTAATTGATTTAATTTGTTTAAAAGATTAGTTAAATAAAATTTTGACACCAGCCTAATAGGTTACTAGTAATTAATTTGGTTTTCGACAGTGATGATAAGAATGATACATATACGACTCCTGTTTTAATTTGGTATATGAGTGGTCTCCCGATATTATATTAGACGGGGTGTCATAGATGGTATCAGAGCATCAAGTTCTAGTGTCCTTAGAAATTTGTGTGGATGTACTGTGCTTTCAGTGTTGCTCTCGATTTGTTATAGAGCCATCTGATTAGGATTGTTGATTCCTCTTGTGAGATTTTGTTCTCCTGCTATATTATGAGATTATAGTAATCTTTTGCACGCTCGTTCGAGATTCTTGTGCGGATCAAGGAAGGCGGCAGGAGGTGGGGCTTAGTAGGAGCTATGAGTTGAAGTTGGAGACTTGCGCCGTAGTAGAGGTCACTCTCCTTCTGGCATTTGTCAAGGATGGTTACAATGACTACTAAAGTATAGTAGTTATAAGTATCCAAGTACCGCTATAGTAGAGAGTGGTATTGAAGTTGAATTACCCGGTGAAGCTAAGGGTTCAAAAGGGGTCTTTGATAAGGACCCTACTTTGGAGTTAATTCATGCGAAAGCAGTGTAGCATTACTCAGTGGAAGTTGAAGGCTCGGAAGTTTTGACTTAGATAAGGGTATGGAAATACCCAGATGTGAAAATTTGAGGAAAAATTTTCACTCGTAGGAGCAATATTGAAATGGTGGGAATGGTGATCACCATATTTGAGGGAACAGGATGTTTTTCCCCTAAAGGGATCTTATGGATAGTTTTTAACCATGAGTCCCCATGATTTAGCAGGAATGAGAAGAATGCAATTTTAAAATTATTCACATAAGGATCGATCAGAGGTCGATAGTGAATAAAGAGATTTATGGAGAAGTGAACCTTGTACTGAAGTAAGGTAGGTGCAACGAAGAGAGTTCTTCAGAAGAATGATAGGCTCACTAGAAAGTGTTACTTAAACTTATGGATAAATTGCATTTTTAGAACCCCGCGGGTGGACATCCACCCAGGGAATTCATTAAACCAGAGCTGTTGTACCTCGAGCGAAGGAGGTATATTCCGTGTGATAAAATTTCGGTCACAGTATTTTGTTAGCCTTAGATTCGTGTGTGATTTGAGTTTACTCGCAGTATAGATAACATTATGTAGCATATGTCTATATGTTTTTTCGCGGTAGCGGAATTCTATTTTAAATTTGTATATGGTTTGTACTACTCATTTTATATGTGTTATACGAGTTTAGTACTATTGTAAGAATAATGATATTGCATTTTTGGAGCGATAGAAGGTTAGTGATGGCAAGACTACCGTGTTCGTGATTCCAAGATGGAACAGATTATTGTTGCGATATCTCACCTGGATACAGGTTGAGTTCGCCTTTGTTATATGTATGGATGGAACTTCGGTGAGCAGATGTTTCATTATTATGATTCGAATGCGTGGTGACCTTATAGGTGTGATTTAAGATATGCAGGGTTAATTGTTGAGCGGTGAATTTAAGCTCATTATTGGTTACGCAAGGACTTAGTATTAGTGCGAGCGCTTAGTGGTGTGGCTCCTGGACAGAGATAGGAGTTCAGAACACACTTTGTTGAAAGAGGGGATAGGGTTATCCCAGTTGCATATTTGAAGTTAACGGACCTCCACGATCACAAAAGTTAAGTAGTAGTGTATTGGAGGGGTTCCTTGTTTGAATTTCTCTTTGCGAGACGCTCCACATATGAACCATAACGACGTCGGGAGTGGAGATATGTTATATAATGCAAGGATGTTGGTTTTGTCGATAAGTCGTATAGGGTGGAGGAAATACTATAGACTGTGAGCCGTATGATGATGGTATGCTTATGGAAATATAATTCTATGGAGAAGCACTAAAATGGTTCCCTCACCGCAAGTTGGTGGGTGAAGAAAGAGTTGGAGAAATTGATTTGAGGCTTATAGCCAGGCCTTAATGAAAAGGAAAATTTTGGAGGAAGTTTATTTTGGGGTACGATGTTCGTAACGCTTTTGTAGAGAATTGGTGCCTCGATTTGTTAGATTTTCCTTCTCCTAGGTGTAAGTATAGAATTGTATAAAAGCGTTAATAGGTTAACGAGGTAGGATTTAGGATGTCCCACTGGTGTGCCTTAGGCCGTTATATCTCGATGACCGATGATGCGAGGGAGTAGTGTAACGGGAGGGTTCCTTATCTGAATTTCTCGATGACCGATTTAGGATGTCCCACGCATGAAACTGACCAAATGCTGGGGGTTGATAAAGGTCTTGGGCACCAGGGATATAATTTAGGATAGTATTAGTTCACGTAGATAGGAACACTTTGATCTTAGAATTTTTGGGCAGTAAGGCCAGTAGCCCTAGTGGCATCGATATCGGGAAATTATTGGAAGTTAACCACAAGAATATTAACTGTTTAACCTTGAGAAGGATCGAATTTCCAAGTATAGGAAGAATTGAATTTTGCGGGTTAGGAAAACCTATGTGTGAGTATTACCCCAAAGAAATAAGGTCCGTTGTTTAGAGATAGGGTACGTGTCTGATGTTTACAATAGTTATGCAGAGAAGAAAGGGTTATAAGGTGTGTGGACACCCTGGTAAGTTGGTTTTATATACCGCTTGAAATAAAAAGGCGTAGTATATAAAGTTGAAGCTTATACCGTGAGGCAGTCATAATGGATTTGGCATGTGCTGGATGGATTGTCGTAAGAGTTACGCGATAATCCAATTATTTTATAGGGCAATAAGAGGTGGCATGCCCAAGATAAGCGATGAGACTGATGGGAATAGTCGAACATTAGTATAGTTTCATTTTGAAGAAAAAATCAAAATCCTAAGGGGAGCAAACGGACTTTTAGAGTAAAGTAGTAAGCATATACCCGTTTCCTTTATATGCGATTATAGAAGCACTAAGTGTGACACGACGTTAGAGTCAACCTTACGACCGAGGTATCAGTATAGCATATGTAGATTTAGATATGCTAGTAATAGAGTATAAACCTGGTTAGATGTGAGTGCTGAATGAGTGTATGGTTAAGAGCCATCGGGTTAGTACCATTCCACTTTGAGGCATTAGGATGTGGAGTGATTCACGATTCTAGGTTAGTGTTGGTAGTATCGGTTGTATCTGAATTTCGAGGGTGAAAGTTCGTTTTAAGGGGGGAAGTATGTAATACCGCTCACTTTTATGGAAAATTAAATTTAATAATTAAGTGCAATTTGGGAATTGAAGAAATTATTATGAATAGTAATTTTTGAGGTTTTCAAGGATTAAATTATTTTTGACGTATGTTATATTTACTTTTGGGATTAAGTAAATGAGTCATAGTATTTTATTATATGTCGTCGTTAGGTAAAGCGACAAAGGGTAATATGTTTATTGGAAAATCGCATTAAGTTGTGTTGGGTTAAAATAGTGAATTGCGGTCAAGTACCTCAAATGGATATTTCGATTGCGCGATTGGTCTCGGAATGGCCGAGATAGTCAGAATAGAGTATCCGGGGGGATTGTTTGGACTCCGGGAATTTTTCGACCAGTAGGAACTCGTAATTGAGTAAAGGTGTCATTTTTTGGTTTATTAAGGGATATACCCTTTTCTCTCTTATAAGAGGGAGGGGGAAAGAATCAAAGGAAAAAGAGAGAAAAGAAAGAGGAGAGGAAAGGAAGAGAGAAAAGAGGAGAAAATGGGGGATTCCAACCATACTCCGCCGGATTCGACTCGAGGTCGTCAGATTTCATCCTCCAGACAAGTGTGAACTTGCTTTGTATCATTTTATTCATAAATCTCATATTATAGTTGGTAAACTATATGATTTTGGGTTAGAACCCTTAAAATAAATTTGGGAAAATTTGAATATGAGTTTTCATATTGATATAACGTAAACTCTTAATGATTTCAAGTGTTTAATCCATGTAAATGAAGTGAAGAAATGGATTGAAACGGGTTAAAATGATAAGTTGGGGTTTGTATGGTTTTAGGGTTTAAATCTAAGAGAAATGGTTTAATACCCCAAATTAATTGATGTGTTAGTTGTAAAACATTTATTAGATATTTATGGAGTTGTTGGATGAGATTACAAACAACAAAAATGGAGAAAAATGGAGGTTTGGATTTTTGTAGAAGAAGGTGAATAGTGACCAGCGTCACTTCTGAATCGATTCGGCTAGGAAGCGAATCGATTCGGCTCTTGGTAAAAAATTAAAATTGTAAATCTTTTCGATACGGGTGCATGGGCGCCAACGGCGTATTTTTTTGATTTTTTTTATTTATAATGATTTTTCTACGGAAGGCTGTCCGAGATCAAAATCGTTAGTCAGAAATTAAGGCTAGAATTATTTGGAGATAAATATTAGGGGTTCCTAAATAGAGTGTTAGGACCTCTAAAGGACTTGAGCAAATATGAAAACTTTGTGTTCGTAGAAATAAATCCGAGTTATAATTTAAATGGACATTGGATTGAGTTTTAGGTTTTTGGGATATATATAAAACCTAAGAAGATTTGGGGATTTCGGACCAGCCGAATCGATTCGGACAATCTGAATCGATTCGGTATGAGACAATAAGGGAGTAGAACCATTTTGAATCGATTCGGACATGACGAATCGATTCGGCGGCCAGGCCGAATCGATTCGGTTCTCGGATATTTTTGAGGTTTTCTTCTTTAAGTTTAGGGAAATTTAAACTATTATTTTGGAGATCATTATAGGGGATTCTAGATATGATATTAGGAATCCTAGATGATAGTATTGAGGGTGAGTAAACCTTGGGATGAAAGAAGGAACCTCATATTAATTTAGTGTACGATTTGTGGTATGGATTTAATAAATTCTTGGGAACTTTTGGGGTTATTGGCCATCAGTATGTGAGATTGGCAATTATGGCCACATATATATATATATATATATATATATATATTTGAGGAATGATTTAGGTTATATATTCAATGTGATTACAATATATATATATATATATATATAATGATATGATATGTATATATATCTATGTGTGGATGGTATATATATTTATGTGAAGCATACCCCTTCTATGCTATCATGGGAAGTTGTGTGATGTGGGTGAGGCCCCTGGCTTGAGGAGCAGTGACCGTATAGTCCCCAGGTCATAGCGTCCATTTTATACTGTGTGATTTTTTATTAGGGGTGAGACGCGGTGGGTATGTTTCGTCTCACTTTCGGGGAGGAACTATAACCGCTTCCCATACGTGGTGATTTGGATTTTACCAAGGCGGTGTGAGATTCCAACCGTTGGCACCCAGATGATATGTGAGAGATTCCCTAGTAGATGATAGGATAGAGACTGCATCCTCGAGTTATAGCTCATTGGGATGGTTACTATACTGGTGTGTATAGTATATTACTTGTGCATGAGAACAAGATATTATATATCTATAAATAGAGTAAAGAGATAAAAGGAATAAAGATTTAATTCTCATTCCGGGAGATTGTATCCGGGCTTATATTGTGATGTGCATTATAAATGACTGTGTTGCGTATATGAAAATGAATATATATATAAGTTGAGTACTTAGGGTCTAATGGATCTCGACAATCGACCTTTCTAAGAAGTAGTGTATCGGGGGGGTTCCTTGTTTGGATTTCGCTTCGCGAGACACCCCGCGCATGAACATGGCCTAGTGTTGAAACTGGGGAGAGGTTTATCCCTTAGTGCTCTAGTTTTGGGTTTTTCTTATATGAGTATATGTATATATATATATATATATATATATATATATATATTGTGTACTGAGGGTTTAATGGATCTCGACGATCGACCTTGCTAAGTAGTAGTGTATCGGGAGGGTTCCTTATTTGAATTTCGCTTCGCGAGACACCCCACGCACGAACATGGCATAGTGTTGAGATTGGGGAGAAGTTTAGCCCTTAGTAATTGGTTTTCTTAGGATTTCTAGAGTTTGGGGATGATGGATTAGTTAGGCAATGTAGCTTGACTAGAATGTTTAGAGGGATGCGCTAGGTGTGCACTATTAGAAGAGAGGTGAGGGGTATCCCATGGGAGTGCGATACCAATTTAAATATATGAGATAAAACATATTTTAAAAATAAAGAATTTATGCACTTGCAAAATATTTTCACAACTCGGGCTCTGACCCATTTATCTACTTTTTCTCTCTTTTGCTATATCTATATATATACTTAGGTGTCCGAACACAGGGACAGTTGGAAATTGATTCATTCGAGTCAGACGCTTGCTGCAGTAGCTGTGGATGCATGCAGATTTATTTTTAAACGCTTCTATTCTTGTGATCTAGATAGAAAGCATTGTAGTAACCTTCGGGCCGAAATCCCAATTCTATTTATTTATTCTTTCACCGCCTTTTAGTGCGTCATTCTATTTGGTTGTATTATATTTGAACCGTGTGTTTGGTTAGTTTATCTCTTTTCGGTTTCATCTATTCATATATTATGTTAATGTTTTAATTGATTTAATTTGTTTAAAAGATTAGTTAAATAAAACTTTGACGCCAGCCTAATAGGTTATTAGTAATTAATTTGGTTTTCGACAGTGATGCTAAGAATGATCCATATGCGACTCCTCTTTTAATTTGGTACAAGAGTGATCGCTCGATATTTTATTAGGCGCGGTGTCACAGATGGTATCATAGCATTAGGTTCTAGTGTCCCTAGAAATCTGTGCGAATGTACTGCGCTTTCAGCGTTGCTCTCGATTTGTTATAGAGCTATATGATTAGGATTGTTGATTACTCTTGTGAGATTTAGTTCTCCTGCCATATTATGAGATTATTGTAATCTTTTGTGCGCTCGTTCGATATTCTTGTGCGGATCAAGGAAAGCGGCAGGTGGTGGGGATTAGTAGGAGCTATGAGTTGAAGTTGGAGACTAGGACCGCAGTAGAGGTCACTCTCCTTGTGGCATTTGTCAAGGTTAGTTGTAATGACTACCGAAGTATAGTAGTTTTAAGTATCCAAGTACCGCTATAGTAGAGAGTGGTATTGAAGTTGAATTACCCGGTGAAGCTAAGGGTTCAAAAGGGGTCTTTGATAAGGACCATACTTTGGAGTTAATTCACGTGAAGGCAGTGTAGCATTACTCAGTGGAAGTTGAAGGCTCAGAAGTTTTGACTTAGAGAAGGGTATGGAAATACCCATATGTGAAAATTTGAGGAAAATATTTCCCTCGTAGGAGCAATATTGAAATTTAGGAACGGTGATCACCATATTCGGGGGAACATGATGTTTTGCCCCTAAAGGGATCTTACAGATAGTTTTTAACAGTGAGCCCCCATGATTTAGCAGGAATGAGAAGAATGCAGTTTTAAAATTATTCACATAAGGATCGGTCAGAGGCCGACAGTGAACAAAGAGATTTATGGAGATGTGATCCTTGTACTGATGTAAGGTAGGTGCAATGAAAAGAGAGTTCTTCAGAAGAATGATAGGCTCACTAGAAAGTGTTACTAACACTTATGGAGAAATTGCATTTTTAGAACCCCGCTGGTGGACATCCACCTAGGGAATTCATTGAACCAGAGTTGTTGTACCTCCGGTGAAGGAGGTATATTATGTGTGATAAAATTTGGGTCACAATATTTTGTTAGGCTTAGATACGTGTGTGATTTGAGTTTATTAGCGGTATAGATAACATTATGTAGCATATGTCTATATGTTTTTCTGCGATAGTGGAATTGAATTTTAAATTTGTTTATGATTTGTACTACTCGTTTTATATGTGTTATACGAGTATAGTACGATTGTAAGAATAATGATGCTGCATTTTTGGAGCGATAGCAGGCTAGTGATGGCTAGACTACTGTGTTCACGATTCCAAGGTGGAACAAATTATTATTGCAATATCTCACCTAGATACAGGTTGAGTTCTCCTTTGTTATACGTATGGATGGAACTTCAGTGAGCAGATGTTTCATTATCATGATTCGAGTGTGTGGCGACCTTATATGTGTGATTTAAGGTATGCAGGTTTAATTGTTGAGCGGTGAGTTTAAGATCATTCTTGGATGCCCAAGGACTTAGTATTAGTGGGAGCGCTTAATGGTGTGGCTCCTGGACAGAGATAGGAGTTCAGACCACACTTTGTTGAAAGAGGGGATAGGGTTATCCCGGTTGCATATTTGAAGTTAATGGACCTCCACGATCGACAAAGTTAAGTAGTAGTGTATAAGAGGGATTCCTTGTTTGGATTTCTCTTTGCGAGATGCTCCACGCATGAACCTTAATGACGTTGGAAGTGGAGAGATGTTATAGGATGCAAGGATGTTGGTTTTGTCGATAAGTCGTATAGGGTGGAGGGAACACTATAGACTGTGAGCCGTATGATGATGGTATGCTTATGGAAATATAATGCTATGGAGAACACTAAAATGGTTCTATCACTGCAAGTAGGTGGGTGAAGATGGAATTGGAGAAATTGATTTGAGGCTTATAGCCAGGCCTTAATGAAAAGGCAAATTTTGGAGGAAGTATGTTTTGGGGTATGATGTTCGTAACGCTTTTTGCAGAGAATTAGCGCCTCGATTAGTTAGATTTTCCTTTTCACCTAGGTGGAAGGATATAATTGTAGAAACGAGTTAATAGGTTAGCGAGGTAGGATTTAGGATGTCCCACTGGTGTGCCTTTGGCCATTTTATCTCGATGACCGGCGATGCGAGGGAGTAGTGTAACGTGAGGGTTTCTTGTCTAGATTTGTCTTTGTGAGACGTCCCACACATGAAACTGAGCAAATGTCGGGAGTTGAGAAAGGTCTTGGGCACCAAGGACACAATTTAGGATAGTACTATTTCACGTAGGTAGGAACACTTCGATCTTAGAATTTTTGGGCAGAAATGCCAGTAGGACTAGTGGCGGTGATATTCGGAAATTATTGGAAGTTAACCACAAGAATATTTATTCTTTAACCTTGAGAAGGATTGGATTTCCAAGTATAGGAAGAATTGAATTTTTTGGGTTAGGAAAACCCATGTGTGAGTATTACCCCAAAGAAGTAAGGCCCGTTGTTTAGAGATAGGGTAAATGTCTAATGTTCACAATAGTTATGCAGAGAAGCATGGGTTATAAGGTGTGTGGGCACCCTAGTAAGTTGGTTTTATATACCGCTTGGAATCGAAAGACGTAGTATATAAAGTTGAAGCTTATACCGTGAGGCAGTCATAATGGATTTGGAATGTTTTGGATGGATTGTCATAAGAGGTACACGAGAATAAAATTATTGTATAGGGCAATAAGAGGTAGAATGCCCAAGATAAGCGATGAGACTAATGGTAATAGTTGAACATTAGTATAGTTTCCTTTTGAAGGAACATTCAAAATCCCGAGGTGAGCAAATAGACTTTTAGAGTAAAGCAGTAAGCATATACCCGTTTCCTTTAGATGCGATTATAGAAGCACTAAGTTCGACGCGACGTTAGAGTCAACCTTACGACCGAGGTATCAGTGTAGCATATGTAGATTTAGATATGCTAGTAATAGAGTATAAACCTGGTTAGAGGTGAGTGCTGAATGAGTGTATGTTTAAGAGCCATCGGGTTAGTACCATTTTACTTTGAGGCAATAGGATGTGGAGTGATTCACGATCCTAGGTTAGTGTTGGTAGTATCGATTGTATGTGAATTTCGAAGGAAAAATTTCTTTGTAAGGGGGGAAGTATGTAATACGCCGCACTTTTATGGGAAATTAAATTTAATAATTAAGTGCAATCTGGGAATTTAAGAAATTATTATGAATAGTAATTTTTGAGGTTTTCAAGGATTAAATGATTTTTGACATATGTTATATTTACTTTTCGGATTAAGTAAATGAGTCGGAGTATTTTATTATATGTCGTCGTTGGGTAAGTGACAAAGGGTAATATTTTATTGGAAAACCGCATTAAGTTGTGTTGGGTTAAAATAGTGAATTGCGGTCCCTCAGATGGACATTTCGACTGCGCGGTTGGTCTAGGAATGCCGAGATAGTCAGAATAGAGTATCCGGGGGTATTATTTATACTCTGGGAATTTTTGGACCAGTAGGGACTCGTAATTGAGTAAATGAGTCATTTTTGGGTTTAATAAGGGATAAACCCTTTTCTCTCTTATAAGAGGGAGAGGGAAAGAAAGAAAGAAAGGAAAGCGAGAGAAAAGAAAGAGGAGAGGAAAGGAAGAGAGAAAAGCGGAGAAAATGGGGGATTCCAACCGTACTCCACCGGATTCGACTCGAGGTCGTCGGATTTCATCTTCCAGGCAAGTGTGTACTTGCTTTATTTCATTTTATTCATAAATCTCATATTATAGTTGTTAAACTATATGATTTTGGGTTAGAACCCTTAAAATAAATTTGGGAAAATTTGAATATGAGTTTACATATTGATGTAACGTAAACTCTTAATGATTTCTAGTGTTAAATCCATGTAAATGGAGTGAAGAAATGAATTAAAATAGGTTAAAATGATAAGTTGGAGTTTTTATGTTTTTAGGGTTTAAATCTAAGAGAAATGGTTTAATACCCCAAATTAATTGATGTGTTAGCTGTAAAACATAGATTAGATGTTTATGGAGTTGTTGGATGAGATTAGAAACAACAAAAATGGAGAAAAATGGAGGTTTGGATTTTTGGAGAAGAAGGTGAATAGTGACCAGCGTCACTTCGGGATCGATTCGGCTAGGAAGTGAATCGATTGGGATCTTGGTCGAAAAATGAAAATTGTATATCTTTTCGATACGGTCGCGTGGGCGCCAACTGCGTATTTTTATGATGTTTCTTGGATTTATAATGATTTTTTTATGGAAGGCTGTCCGAGATTGAAATCGTTAGTCAGAAATTATGGCTAGAATTATTTGGAGATAAATATGAAGGGTTCCCAAATAGAATTTTAGGACCTCTAAAGGACTTGAGGAAATATTAAAACTTTGGGTTCATAGAAATAAATTCGTGTTATAATTTAAATGGAGATTGGATTGAGTTTTGGGTTTTTGGAATATATATAAAACCTAAGCAGATTTGGGGATTTCAGACCGGCCGAATCGATTTGGGATGAGACAATAAGAGAGTAGAACCATTTCGAATCGATTCGGATAGGATGAATCGATTTGGTGGCCAGCGAATCGATTTAGACAGGCCAAATCGATTTGATTCTGGGAGATTTTTTAGGCTTTCTCCTTTAAGTTTAGGGAAATTTAAACTGTGGTTTTGGAGATCATTAAAGGGGATTCTAGACATGATATTAGTACTCCTAGATGATAGTATTGAGGGTGAGTAAACCTCGGGATGAAATAAGGAACCTCATATTAATTTAGTGTACGATCTGGGGTATGGATTTAATAAATGCTTGGGAACTTTTGGGATTATTGGCCATCGTTATGTGAGATTGGCAATTATGGCCACACATATATATTTGAGGAATGATGTAGGTTATATATATGTTGTGATTACAGTAAATATATAAAATGATATGATATTTATATATATCTATGTGTGGGTGGTATATATATTTATGTGAAGCATACCCCTTCTATGCTATCATGGGAAGTTGTGCGATGTGGGTGAGGCCCCTGGCTTGAGGAGCAGGGAGCGTATTGTCCCTAGGTCATAGCGTTTATTTTATATTGTATAATTTTTTATTAGGGGTGAGACGTGGTGGGTATGTTTCGTCTCACTTTCGGGGAGGAACTATGACCGCTTCCCATATGTTATGATTTTTCTTTTACGAAGGCGGTGTGAGATTTTGACCGTTGGTACCCAGGATGATATGTGAGCAATTCCCTGGTATATGATAGCATAGAGACTGCAGCCTCGAGTTATATCTCGTTGGGAAGGTTATTATATTGGTGTGTATAGTATATTACTTGTGCATGAGAACAAGATATTATATATATCTAAATAGAGTAAAGAGATAAAAGGAATAAAGATTTAATTCTCATTCCGAGAGATTGTATTTGGACTTATATTGTGATGTGAATTATAAATGAGTGTGTTGCGTATAAGAAAATTAATATATATATATAAGTTGAGTACTGAGGGTCTAATGGATCTCGACGATCGACCTTCCTAAGCAGTAGTGTATTGGGGGGTTCTTTATTTGGATTTCGCTTCGCGAGACACCCCACGCACGAACATGGCCTAGTATTGAGACTGGGGAGAAGTTTAACCCTTAGTGCTCTAGTTTTGGGTTTTTCTTATTTGAGTGTATATATATATATATGTTGTGTACTGAGGGTCTAATGGATCTCGACGATCGACCTTCCTAAGTAGTAGTGTATCAGGGGGATCCTTGTTTGGATTTCGCTTCGCGAGACACCCCACGCATGAACATGGCATAGTGTTGGGACTGGGGAGAAGTTTATCCCTTAGTACTTGGTTTGGGTAGGATTTCTAGAGTTTGGGAGTGATGGATTAGTTTGGCAGCGTAGCTTGACTAGAATGTTTAGAGGGATGCGTTAGGTGTGCACTATTAGAAGAGAGGTGAGGGGTATCCCATGGGAGTTCGATACCAATTTAAATATGAGATAAAACATATTTTAAAAATAAAGCATTTATGCACTTGCCAAATATTTTCACAACTCGGGCTCTGACCCGTTTATCTACTTTTCCTCTCTTTTTCTATATCTATATATATATTTAGGTGTCCAGACACAGGGACACCTGGATGACGATTCCTTCGAGTCAGACCCTTGCTGCAGCCGCTGTGGATGCATGCAGTTTTATTTTTTGACGCTTATATTCTTGTGATCTAGATAGGAAGCATTGTAGTAACCTTCGCACCGAAAGCCCAATTGTATTTATTTATTCTTTTAGCACCTTTTAGTGCGGCATTATATTTGGTTGTATTATATTTGAACCAAGTGTTCGGTTAGTTTATCTCTTTCAGGTTTCATCTATTCATAAACTATGTGAATGTTTTAATTGATTTAATTTGTTTAAAAGATTAGTTAAATAAAATTTTGACGCCAGCCTAATAAGTTATTAGTAATTAATTTGGTTTTCGACAGTGATGCTAAGAATGATCCATATGCGACTCTTATTTTAATTTGGTACATGAGTGATCGCCCGGTATTTTATTAGGCGGGGTGTCACACCCAGCTACTGAGAAAAACGTATAGACATACTATATAATGTTACCGATACTGCCACAATGCTCCAATTACACACACGAATGCAGGGTTAGAAAAATACCACGACTCTATCTAGCCACACAAAATATACCTCCTTCATCCGAGGTGAAACTCATAATAATAGCTTCGCCAATCTCCCTGACTAATCCAATTGGTTCCCGGACATAGTAAACTTGCCTTAACCGAACTAAAACTACTTTAATCAATACCCCCATCTCGATGCCCTATTCTTGTACTTTAACTTCTATTAGTAAAGGACTAACCGTGTGGTTCTACACAACACCTCAGTACACCCTGACCATGTTAAATTATAAGTATCATGGACACTAATAGCCTCGATGTAAAAACGTGACGGTGTGATAATTGATTAAATTAATTTGCAAATTTCTATGTTGGAACACTTATATAATTAGAGTCAAATTGAACCAAAATAATTCAGCCCATAAACATGCATTTATGTGTGTGCGTGTGTCAAACCATAAATAGATAAAGCATGTGACACAAAGTTAAGGAAAAATCTCCGAAGGGAAAAACCTTTTATTTCTAGAACTTTGAAGAAATCACAAGACCATTGACTTATATACAACCTGATAATCGCCCACAAGTGTAACGCACGGTGTCATCGTCATACCTCCAAAGCAACGATTAGAAATATCGTCGACTGGAATCTCCCGCAAGAACTCCAGATGGTCAGCAATGAAGAAGAAAATGGCTTCTCCACAAGTGTGAACTTTATAAGGACTCCCTCCACAATAGCATGCTGCTGTCGGTTGTAGAGTTTTACCCACAAAGAATAAACCAAAGAAAAATATGTTCTAGGGTTCCACAAAACAATTTACACAAAAGTAATTGGGATTTTTGTGAATTGTAAACAAAACAAATATTTGAACCATTAAATTGTTGGGAAAAAAAACATTCTGCCAAAATATATTTTTCTAATTGATTTTGGGCAGATAAACAAAACAAAAGTTTCAAGGGTTAAAACTCTTTAAAGTTGGAAACTTTTCTCCACGTCCAAAACAAGGGTTGACTGACTTTTTATACCAGAAAGTCAGGTCACTCGAACGAGAAGCCCATCTCGCTCGAACGAGGGACGCGTGTCGTTCGAACGACTACACGCGAAATCTCATATCGTTCGAATGAGATGGTGACCTCATTTGAACGACCTTGGCGTCGAAACCTATGTCCACTTACTGCCTTAGAAAATTTTAAAACTTTTCAAAACACATTTTCTCTCAAACAATTAATAACCTTTTTTGAACAAAAACATTTATAAAACATTTTTAAAAAAAAACTTTTTAAAACTCTTTTTTTTTAAATATCCCAACACTCTTAATATGAAATGTAGATGAAACTTTAAACATTATCTTACCAAATGTCATATTGTTGGGCTTGAATGTTGAAGACGACTTGTAATTCGGATTCATTTTTGTAGATGAAAACTTCTTCAATTCTTTGACGATTGTCACGGTATACGACATAATTACTTGTGACGGACACTTATAAAAAATATGTCCTTACAAATATCCCCTATGTCTATGCCGGTATATATATAAAAACATCTGAATTATCAAATACCAAATTACCTATACAAATCTACCCTCCCATGAATCCCAAAACTGAAAAGATAAAATTTTTAAGTTCTCAAATTTTTTTCTTCAACATCAAAACTCTCAAAGCTTTTATCATCAGGGTGTGCAACATATTAATCTTCAATTTTGTATCTACACACATGAGATAAAGCAAAAACCTTCGTGACACATCGAGTTTGAAATGATATAAGAATAAATCATTAATAATCAAATCTCCCCCATAATGCAAAAACTCCCCTATAACATGATAATTCTTTCTCCCCCTTTTTATGATATCCCCAAATAGACAGATAAGAAGAAAAAAAATCAAAACATGGAGTGTCACGAAAAAATGCATAGCAAACATGGATCAATCAACGCGCTTGCAAAGGAGTATCCCCAAAACCTCCACAAACTATTTTTGGATTTTTTCAAATTTTTCATTCAAAAATAAGATACTAAAAATCACACCATGGATTTTTACTAAAATAACCAAGTGGTGGAAACGGAATGAATGGGTGTGAACACATTCGATAGGTAAATCAACTCAGTCAATCATATGTGCACGATGCATACGTGTACTCCTAATAAATGAACATAAAAACCTGCTTAGGTGTAAAAATTGTGGAATTTAGATGACATCGTCTTCTGCAAATCAATAAAATCAAAGTCAAAATGATTTCAACCCTAATAACGTCCAAAACTATGTAGCGCTTTTTCAAGACTTTTAAGGATGTGCAAATCCATTTTAATTTTCCATCCAAACTCCCTCATATATATTTTCTTTTAGAGGTAATCTAAATTCTCGAACTTTGGAGAATTGGTGCAAAAACCTAAATGGCCCATAATTGGCATGAATTTCTTTTTATTGCCTTTAAATTTTTTTCAAGCTCTTGTAAACCTCTTCGGACCCCGGATAATAAAATTCCACAATTTTCTAGGTCCAATTAAACTGCGGCTTAATCGCAAAGGATAGATGATAATCTTTCGTAGCCCTTCACCATTTTCAAACAAAACACACAAACTCACAAACGAATATTACATGCACATCTTTCTTATCAAGTTTTATTACGCTTGGTTCATTTTAAGGACATGATTGAAGTGAAAACACCCAACCAACATGTGATAAGACAAGCACAATAATAAAAAAAATCCGTGCACATGTACAGTAAAGGAAAACATGAGTCAAACATGTAGGAAGTAACACTTAATTACATCTCAATGACTCCAATCATTATAAAGCACTAGGATGAATTGACATATTATCTCAAAACACTATCAAATAGTCACATGAAAAATGGAATGATGTAGTGACTCGGTCATCCTAAGTGTTCATCCATAAAAGGTGCAAATAAAATACAAAAATCTATTTGGATTTTTCAAAAAATTTATCAAAATAAAATCTTTTGTTTTTTTCAACAATTTTCAAAAACAAAAAATCTATACAAAAAGTACATGTCACAAGGCTAGCAAAAATATATCAAAAAGCATAACTAGCATATGACAAACATGCAAACACAATCATTTATTTGATATGGCGAGAGAAGAATCATGTGCAAGCAAACAAGAATCAACAAGTCTACCATCTAGTGCCTCTAAAAGTGATTTCCTAACCCAAATAGATGTGAAACGTCGTGTGGCAGATTTAGGAACCAAGGGAACACTAGACATAAACTTCCTAGGACATTTTCCAAGATCAAAACAAAAACGCCTAACGTGACCTTTCCTACCACATTATGAACATGTGTAAATGGGTGAAACGACACCTATGGGTTGACCTTTTCTAACATCCTTGAAATTGGTTGACCCTCTAAAACAAATAATGGTTTTGGATTTAGCATTAGAAGCATGAGAACAATATGAGCCATTACCATCACTATCAAACCAACTTGAATCGTTCAAATCATTTTTCAACTTCAAAATATCTGATTCAAGTAAAGAATTAGACTCTTCCAATTTAAGGGATGCCCTTTTCAAATTATCAACAATTCCTAAAAGGGTATCTCTCTCTCCCTCAATTAAAGCAAATTTTTCCATAAGAGTCTCTTCATGTGCCACAAACTCATTGACTAAAATATTTTTATCCTCTTTGGCACAAACATAAACCATTGAATTTTTAAGGTCCTCCAATTCTTTTTCTAAAAATAGGACCCTATCATGACTTTTCTACTTGGACAATTTTAAATCAATAAATTCATGGTCCAAGGAAACAAATTTTTTATGATAAAAATCTCTTTGATTTTGAACCGTTTGCAAAAGATCCATCGCGAATTTAAACCGAGAGTTTTTTTTTCCAAAACTTTAATTCTTTTCGCAAACGTCAAATTCAAACGCTTTATATCATCAAAACTCTGACTCGTGTCATCAAACGGGGGCATCCGATTACATAAGTGCTCCATCGAAAAAATTGATTTTCAAAAAAATCGATATCACACAAATTTTGCGGAAAATAGGAATACGCGATAAATTAACACAACCCGCTCTGATACCAATTTGAAAGCGTGAGTAGACAAATTGTATCAGAAAGTAAATCCTCGAAAAATCAGGATCACGCGATAAATTAGCGTAACCCGCTCTGATACCAATTTGTAAAAACGTGACGGTGTGATAATTGATTAAATTAATTCACAAATTTCTATGTTGGCACATTTATATAATTAGAGTCAAATTGAACCAAAATAATTCATCCCCTAAACATGCATCTATGTGTGTGCGTGTGTCAAACCATAAATAGATAAAGCATGTGACACAAAGTTAAGGAGAAATCTCTGAAGGGCAAAACCTTTTATTTCTAGAACTTTGAAGAAATCACAAGACCATTGACTTACATACAACCTGATAATCGCCCACAAGTGTAACGCACAGTGTCTTCATCAAACCTCCAAAGCAACGGCTAGAAATATCGTCCACTGGAATCTCCCGCAAGAACTCCAGGTGGTCATCAATGAAGAAGAAAACGGCTTCTCCACAAGTGTGAACTTTATAAGGACTCCCTCCACAATAGCACGCATCTTTCGGTTGTAGATTTTTTTCCACAAAAAATAAACCAAAGAAAAATATGTTCTTGGGTTCCACAAAACAATTCACACAAAAGTAATTGGGATTTTTGTGAATTGTAAACAAAACAAATATTTGAACCCTTAAATTGTTGGAGAAAAAAACATTCAGCCAAAATATATTTTTCTAATTGATTTTGGGAAGATAAACCAAACAAAAGTTTCCAAGGCTAAAACTCTTTAAAGTTGGAAACTTTTCTCTACATCCAAAACAAGGGTTGGCCGACTTTTTATACCAGAACGTCAGGTCGCTCAAACGAGGGACGCATGTCGTTCGAACGACTAGCGTAACATCTCATGTCGTTTGAACGAGACGGTGATATCGTTTGAACGACCTTGGCATCGAAACCCAGGTCCGCTTACTGCCTTAGAAAATTTCAAAACTTTTCAAAACACATTTTTTCTCAAACAGTTAATAACCTTTTTTTGAACAAAAATATTTATAAAACATTTTTATATAAAAGTTTTTTAAAACTCTTTTTTTTAAATATCCCAACACTCTTAATATGCAATGTAGATGAAATTTTAAACATTATCTTACCAAATGTCATATTATTGGGATTGAATGTTGAAGACAACTTGTAATTCAAATTCCTCTTTTGTAAATGAAAACTGCTTCAATTCTTCGACGATTAGAACGGTATACGACATAATTACTTGTGATGGACATTTATAAAAAATATGTCCTTACACTCGATCCTGACAATAATCCTCATAGTTACCTTAGCTCCTCCCACTAAAAGGAAACATACTACAGGCCTCAACTGCCCTGTTTCAACAAACTTCCCAGGCGGATGTCCACCTATGGGATTTCACGAATACAAATTCTCCATACGTGTTAGCAACACTTACGATTGAGCCTATTATTCCACTGAAGGACTCTTTCTTCATTGTACCTACTTTAATTCGGTACAAAATTCACTTAACCATATCACTCTTTATTCATCGTCGGCCTCTAACCGATCCTTATGTGAATAACCCATAAACTGCATTTTATGTATTCCTGATAAACCAAGGGAACTAACGGTTAAAACCATCTTTAAAATTACTCTATGAGAAAAACTTTATGCTCCCTCAAACATGGTGATCACCGTTCCCACCATTTCAACATTTCTCCCACGAGTGAAACATTTTCCTCAAATTTTCACATCTGGGCATTTCCATACCCTGCTCCAAGCCAAAGATTCCGAGCCTTCTACTTTCACCAAATAACGTTACACCGACTCCGTATAACTTAAACTTCAACGTATGGTCCTTATCAAAGACCTTTCAACCTTTTTCCCATTTTAACTTCACTGGGTAATTCAAGCTTAGCACCACTCTCTATTATAATGGTACGTAGATAATTATAACTACTATACTTTAGTAGTCATTGCAGCAATCCTTGACAATGCCATAAGGGGAGTGACCTCTACTACGATCATCATTCACATCTTCAACTTACAGCTCCATCTAAACCCCGCCTCCTGCTACCCTCATCATGGCCTTCCCTAGTCGCCCTTCACCCATCATCACACGAATCTCATACGAGCGTGCAAAATATTTACTATAATCTTACATAATAGCAGGAGAACAAAATCTCGTAATAGGAATCAACAATACTAATGATAAGGCTCTATATCAAATAGAAAGCAATGTTGGAAGAGTAGTACGTCGTATAAATTTCTAAGGACACTAGAAACTGATGCTCTGATACCATCTGTGACACCCCGCCTAATAAAATACTGGGTGATCAATCATGTACCAAATTAAAATAGGAGTCTCATATGGTTCATTCTCAGCATCACTGTTGAAAACCAATTTAATTACTAATAACTGATTAGGCTGGCGTTAAAATTTTATATTAACTAATCTTTTTATCCAAACCAACTAAATAAAACATTCACGCGGTTTATATGCACAAAACTGAAATGAAATAAAATAATTGAACACTCGGTACAATAGAATACAACCAAATCGAATACCGCACTAAAAGGTGATAAAAAATGAATATAATTGGGCTATCGGCTCGAGTGTTACTACAATACTTCCTATCTAGATCACAAGGATAGAAGCATCTAAAGTAAACATGCTTGCATCCACAACTATTGCAGTAAACGTCTGACTCGAAAGAATCATCATCCAAGCGTCTCTGTGTCTGGACACCTAATATATATACATATATAGAAAGAGAGGGGAAAACAGATAAACGGTTCAGAACCCGAGTTTTGAAAATATTTAGCAAGTGCATCAATGCCATATTTTAAAATTTGAAATCTCTCATATTTAAACTGGTATCGCACTCTCATGAGATACACCTCACCCCTCCTCTATTAGTGAACACCTATCGCATACCTTTTAATCAACCTAGTTAATCTACCCTGCCTAACTAATCTATTTCACCCATCTTCTAAAAGTCTTCATAAACCCGAGTACTAAGGACTACACTTCTCCCCGTTCAAAACATTGCGCTACATTTCGTGCATGGGGTGTCTTGCGAAGCGAAATCCAAACAAGAAACCCCCTGATACACTTGAAGCACCTTATACTCTTGACTCATTTGAGTCTGTATTGTATAAGTGTACATCTAGTTTGGAAATTGTGATAAAATTGTGTCAATCCTAAAAACCAAAGAACCTCAGAATTTGTTCTTCATTTTATTCCTCTTACTTGATTGATCTAGATACTTTTACCAACACTCACACACATTATAATTGCATTCATAGCGTCCATGTTGCATATAATTGTGTGTATATATGTTAAGAGTGTTTAAATCCCTTAATTTGATTTTTTTAACATTTTTTGGGAATTTTATAAAGTTTTAAAATAAGGTTTTTATTTATTAAAATTTGATTTTAAAAGTTTTGGGGTCATTCTGCAATTATGGATTGTTAGTTATATTGATTGAAAGTTCCCTTAGGTAGAATTCGAAAGCGGCAGAGACTTCAGGGTGCGTTTGTAATTATTTTTGGATGCGCGTTTGTTAACCTCTTTTTGCCCAACATCTGTTGCATCCTTATTGGTTGAATTTGTGTTTTCTCAAAGAGAGTAAACCAGCGAATGTTAACAGCCCTTGGATCGTTTTAATCAACGATCTGCATGCACTCTTACATAATCCATGTGAACCTCATTTGAGCCAATCAGGAGAGTTATAATCACCGCATACCTTTAACCCTTGGATCAAAGGCAATAAACCTTGACTCAATCTAAGCCATTGATTTTGAACCAAAGTCTCGAATCTTCTCAGCCCCCTATATAAGGAGCCCTTTTCTCAACCATCTAAGACTTTTGTCATTTCGTCCTTTCTAGAGAGAGAAAGAGAGAAGAGAGAAAAAAGAGAGAAAAGAGAGAAACCAGGGAAGAGAGAAAAATAGTTAGAAACCCTAACCCTAACCCTAACCTTAAATCGTCCAACATGTTTTTCAAACCCTAACCTCTTTTCAAAACCAGTATATACCAAACACAATCTTGAGTGTTTGAGAGTTTGATAGTTGGTTTGATTAGTTGGTTGATGCTGTAACCTTTTCGTTCTTAGATCTTGTGTCCAACTTAAGCATTTCACTTAGATCTAAGTTTCTTCTTCATAGAAATATTAGATCTGAGCATTTTATGTTACATTTCACTTAGATCTGCATATTTTGTTTCTCGTCTTGAAAAATTTATTATTGATTATTTTCTGTAAATGTTTTTAACTTCGAAATCAACAATAACATTTTTTGTTTCTAGTTCTTGTAAAACTAAACCTTCGACCTAGTTGGAATCGTACTTGGTGATTTTTAATCTCAAAAATATTTTCAAAACCTGAGATTAATTAAGATCTTGATACGTCTTCCGAGCAAGATAGCCGTGGATTATGGGATTATAATAAAGGTCAAATAAGGCTAAGTTTTATAACGAAGAGAGAAATAAAAAATCACAGCATATAGATCTTATATGTAATTTGATAGGACTGTTTGTTTAAAATAAGTGTGTGTGTGTGTGTGCATGCATGTGTTAGAAAGCACCTCCACAAAAATTATCACCCTACCACACTAAAAGTGTTGGTAATAAGATCTCAATAACAAGAGTCGACGTAAAGAACTTAAACAAATTAGAAGTTAGCAAACTGGGAGAACAACATCAATAATCAGAACTGCAGAGAAGTTATAAGGACACCTGTGAGTACATCCCTAAACTTGTATAGGTCTGAGTTGTGTGCATGTTTGTTATATAGTTTTTAACTGTTATAATTTGATTTAGTGGAATTTTTTTTTGTTACTCCGTAGAGGGAGTCATGGATGTTTCCTCGGTTGAGTGAGGTTTTACCACGTAAAAAATCCTTGTTCTTAATCTTTCTACATCTCCTCATCTAATTCTTGGTTGTGCTGAGTTTAAAGTTTTTAAACTGATTTATTAAACCTGTTAACAAATCTAGAAAAGATCTCGTACATATTTTTGTTAAACACATCTTGTGATTAATTAAGATTTGGTTTTAAGAAAAGAGTTTCTTAAAAAAACTGTTCGGAGTTACTTAAATAGTTTAATTTTATATTAAACGGCTTTAGTAATAGATTTTCAACACTACTACATGACAATGTTGATCGTCGTGATCCATTAGGTCCTCAGTACATAGAACATATAATAAAATCCCGTATATATATATATAGTTCTCACTAGGACCTATGATTGACATTCATATAAATTCAGATATAAATCTACCGGAAGGAAAATAGCACCTTGTTCATTCTTTTCCCTTTACACAAGTCTACTTTATATGATATCTCATTTTCATATACCAGCAATATACTATACGCAACAAGTATAATTATACCTATTACAATCATACGTATAATAACCATCCCGCCAAGCTATAACTTTAGGATGCAGATGTAATACCCCGTACTTTTATTGATATTTATTTATGGGATTAATTAAATTAAATATGAATTAATTGAGAATTAATCCGGATAAAATACTAACGAGATGTGAGTTGGTATTTGATCATAATGTACATATATGGTAGTATATCAATATTGAAAATATTAAAATTGTCGCGAGACTGAAATACGGCAATTTAAAAAATTTTGTTGGGACGCACGTGACAGTCGCGTCAGGAATGTAATTATTTAAATTAAAAAGTGAATTTTATTTTTATCAACCGTCTGGTCATTTTGAGTGCTCCAACGCGTCTGGAAGGGTCGAAATAGTCAGAAAACACTACCCGGGGGTTTAGTTTTGGTCCCGGGGCACTTTTGGGCCACACCGGCAACTTAAAAGGGTATTTTGGAAATTTTGGAATTTGGGGAATTTTGACTAACGAATTTTGGGAGTTTAAATAGAAAATTTAATGACCCACTAACCCATTACCAACACTTAACTGATTAGAGAGCTACGGGGGTTTCATGAGAAGTTAAGAGAAGTTCCCAAAAGAGAAAACCTTAACCTCCATCTTTAACCTTCAACCTTGGGAGAAAAGGAGAGAGCAACCTTCATCAATTCAAAACCAAATTCAGAGAATAATCCAAGGCAAGTGGTTTAATTACGTTAATTTCAAGCGAATGTTTCTTCCATGCTTAGAAATTTATATAATTGCATTGTATTGGGAGATTTATAAAAACCCATGAAATTGGAGTTATAAATTCCGGTTGTGATATAGCGATTGCATGTAGAATTGTTATTGGGTGATTATACTAATAGAAATACGAATTTGATGATACAAAAACGGATTTATTAAGGGAATTGATGACTTTAAATTTCTAGGGTTCATACTCATATGGTTTTGGGAAAATTGGGGATTGATGATAATTTCATGTTGTTTAGGAAGATTTGACCCCTAAATGTGTTGAGTTACGACCTAAATATGTTGAGGAATGATTAGGAACATTAAAACACTGTTGGGATAATTTTTGGATGAGTTTTGAGAAGAGAAAGTTTGAGAAAAACGAGATAGGAAATTCTGGGCTCGAAACTGGCATCTCGTTAGAAGACCTGCCCAGGTCGTTCGAACGAGCTCGTTCGAACGAGCTTCTAACGAGGTGGCAGTTTGCCTTCTAACGAGTTGGATGTTCGTTAGATGCCCCTTTCGTTCGAACGAACTCTCGTTCGAACGAGACTTCTAACGAGTTGACATAATGGCCTTTTTGGCCTGATTTGAATTCTAGGGTCCCGTAACCTTGTTTAATTGTAGAGATAACATTCCCTTGATGACTAATTGATATAATTGGGATATTTGGGATATATTTAGGAGTAAAACATAGAAGTGTGATTTGAATCAAATGATAATTGTGGATTAGGACGTGAGTGATTATTACGATGTGAGATCAAGTGATGGCTTAAATATTTCTATTAACGGATGTTTAGGATATATTGCGGAGTAAAATATAGAAGTGTGATTGGAACCAAATAATATTTTTGGATTAGGACGCGAGTGACTAATCACGTTGTGAGAATAATTGATGACTTAAATACATACGAACCGAACATATGAAAAGTGTAAAATTATAAGTTGGTATGAGAATGAGAAGTATACCACTAATAAATTATGGTAATTACTAAGATGTGTGCATGACTAGTATATGTATATGATTTTATGTGTAAGACATACCTACCATACTTGCTATCACGGGAGGTTTGCGTTCGCTTAGGGCCATCTAATCTTTGTGTGCCTAAGGGGGGGTATAGATTGGTACCTCGAGAACGTAGGTCAGAGAAGGACTTATTGGGAAGTTAATAAGTCTGCTGATTGTGGGAGCGTAGGTATGTGCGTGACCCATGTGATGTGACTGTGTTCGCCTCCACTGATTGTGATTGTTGTTATCTGAGAACGATTCCTGAGAGATTCGGAATGCGTGATCCTTATGTACGTGAGGTACCGGGATTGATAGCAGAGTATGTGTGCACCGCAGCTTTGTCTCGGGGTGCTTGTATTGTATATTTATGATGTGAATGATATACGGTTAAATGAACAGACTTGTCATGTTAAATTATGAGAATAATTTAGAGTAACTCCTTGAGAAGATAAATAAGGGGATAACCTCCAGTAAATGGTAATGCTAATAATTGAGAATCCGAGTTTAAGTAAAGCTATCTATTCAAGTGGTAACATTGGGAATTCATATTGTGAATCGAGTAGATGGGTTAGAACTTATGTCGGTTTAGTTAGATATAAATACCACTTAGATGGATACTGTACGTTAGGAGTGCCCGATTAGTCGAGAGGTGAGTATTTCATGTGAGACCACGTCCTAACATGTATTTTGCATTCATTGTTTTAATGTTATTAAAGCACTTGCTGTTTTTTAAATACTCTCCACTTTCGGGCTCTGACCCGTTTGCTTTCAAATCTATTTTTGTAAAAACCTTTTAGGTGCCCAGCCACAAGGACACCATGCATAGGATTTCCATTCAGGTGACGAGCTGTAGCTGTTGTGGAAGTTACAGGGCCTTGCTAGTAGACGCTTCTTTTGTGTTGACTCTATTCAGTTTCATCATTTGTAGGGCATGTCGCCCATTTCTATTAGAGACATTTCATATTTCAGTTATTCAAATTGTTGGAGTGTAATTAATTCAGGATATTCTATTTTATTTATTTCAGTGGTGGGATTGTTATGAGGAGTTTTCCTCCGGACTTATTATTATTTGCTGGTTACTTTATTGAGACTTTATGGTGTATGGTTATGATATCCTTTCATAACTCTTTTATTGTATGTTAAACAGACTTAATTTAAAATTTGACATCTTACTTTTTAAATACTAGGTGGTTAGTAATGACTAAAATGTTTTCGACAGTGATGCTGTTAACTGGACCCACTTGACATTTTGTATTAATTTAATAAAGGAGTAGCTACCCGGTATTTAATTAGTCGGGGTGTCACAGGTGGTATCAGAGCATCAGGTTCTAGTGTCCTTTAGTATCTGTACAGCTTAGTATGCTTCCAGCGTAATTCTCTTTGATGTAGAGCCCTATGCTTAGGATTGTTGATATCTTCGGTGAGATTTCGTTCTCCTGCTTCGTTATGTATGATAGTGAATCTTATTTGCAATCAGGTGTGTTCGTGTGCCAAACGATGTAGTACGTCAGGTGAAGACAGTCGGACGAACAGAAGGAGGCAAGGATCAGCTGAGATTAATAAATTAATTAAGAGAAGACCGTAGTCGAGGTCACCCATATCAGGGTACGGAAGTCCTGGACGGTCCAGACGGCCAAGGAGCGACTTGTGACTTCCAAGCATAACAATAGTTGAAGGTAGGGTCAATTGAGACTCACCCAACAAGGTTGGATTGAGAGAGAAAGAGTTGGGTGGGACATCGAGAAAACCAGCGGTGGAAATACTTGAAAGGCGGAGATGGCGTGTGCTAGCCAAACAAACGTAATACACCCGAAGGCTTGGACTGGTGTCGGAGTATGGTCAATTGAGAGTGAAGATTTGAGGAAAATTTTTCTTGTCTCGTGAGAGCGGAGTTTCGATGGGGAGAAACAATCACCACACTTGTAAGTGGAATGTGACGTCGAGAGAAGGCGTACACGAATGGTTTGACCATAAATTCCTTGATCAGATGTTTAGGATGAAAACCGAATGTCGTTCTAAACTCACACGAGAGGTCGGGACAGAGGTCACTTTGTGAGAAGAAATAAAATTATTTAGGGAACCCTACACCGGGTGAAGTAGGTGAAACGGAGAAGGGGATATTAAAGGGAGAATTTACATAGAAGAATTTCTAGTCCTTCTGGCAGAATTCTGCTTGGACGGTTAAAGCAAATGGTATTGTCGCATAGTGTTAATTTGGAGGTAAACATCCCCGGGTGGGGAGATACAAGAATCGAAGGCTTTATATAAAGTAAGACTGGGGATAATAGTGTTGGTGAAGCACCACAATGGGAAGACCCAACGGAGAATCAGTTAAAATGATTCGGATAGCTGAATTACTACCGGGCAAAGGTGATTTCAGTGAGAGATGTAGAAATTAGTAGCGTGTTCCTTAGGACCGTCAAAACTAAGGGAAGAACGGAGATAGTCATCTGAGTCGAGACTACTAACGTCCGAGAGATGGACCACCTTAACATGATTTATGAGACAAAAGATAAGTGGAGTATGTGTAGAGGTATTTTTGTGGGGAGTGAAACCCGTGCGTTATAAAAAATTTCCCGATACGAGAGTAGGGATCAAGGTATTGTGCCTGGCGAGGGCAACAGTTATTGAAATATCCGATTTGGGACAGACATGTGTGGTAAGTCCAGGAACCATTTGAGCAGCCGGGACGATTATTAGGATAGAAGTATGAGTTATATCCTCAGATGAGGATGCATGTTATTTGTGGCATGAGTGAGTTACTACATTTGTTACAATTGTATTTTCACTTGAGAGTCGAGTTTAGTGAGTATATCAGCAAGTTTATTATATATAAGAACATTTTCCCTGATAGTGTGGGGGTTACTTTTATTGTCATCCGCGGAGGATGAATGGGTATATTAATAGCGGTTTATGCTTTATCGAAATTACTCGTTTTAGTGCTGTGTTATACGAGTATGATATGATCTTAATTATTGTTTTATACATATGATTGTATCGATAGTGTGCTGGTATTACAAGTTTATCGAAGTTACTACCTTGGGGTAGAATATTTTGGTTCTGGAAAGGCCCCATGTGTGAGAGGGCCGGGCTCAAAATTGTACTATTGTATATATGTATATATATGTTGTGATTTTAAAGTATAATGGTCTCGGACATTTAATCCCAGTATGCGTAGGGATTTCATTATTATGAGTCATATGTAATTGATTTACTAGTCAACAAAGAGTTAGTTGGTTTTTATAATTAACGATAGAGAGGTCGTAACAAAAAGAGTGCATTGTTTTATCACCCGTTAGAGATTTGGAAGTTTATACTCATAGTTGTGTGTTTGGGTACGGGAATTTGAGGGTCTCAAAATGTCTCGCATGTTATATATGAAATGTGATTTCCATCACTGTAAAGAGAAAAGTGTCTTTCAGAAGGAGTTCTTTGTTTATGTGTAATTGCGAACTGAGATGAAACTTTGTTGTTAAAAGACGAGAGTGTAGGGGTACATATTATGGATAGGGCTTAACGGATTCCGATGACCAACAATGTTAGGTAGTAGTGTATCGGGGGGTTTTCTTGTTTGGATTTCACTTTGCGAGACACCCCACGCATGAAACTTAGCGTAAGGTTGGTAGTAAGGAAATGTGTGGCCCTTCGTTCATGATTTGGATACCTCTATCGTTATGGGAGTACGAAGTTATAACGGGAAGTTACAAGGAGTAAATTATGAGGTACGGCCATTAGATCCAGTTGTTAGTAAATTACGATATAAGTACTAATAATGTTGGTTTTGTCACGGCGTGTTGAAGGACGCATTGAGGATATGGAGGATTTAGGATTTCTAATTCAGAAGCGATTGAGAACGCCCAAGTGGTATAGCACCGTTGTATTTACTGTGACAATAAAGAGTTTGGGATTTGTATGAAGCGTATATAATGTTTAAAAACCGTATGGTTGGGTTATAAGGGGCGTAGACATCTTGATTTGCTAAAGTGTAAATCAAAGGAAGAGGGAACATAGACGGGTGAGATTATTACTTATGAGATTAAACGTCATAAGAAAATATGTAAATGAATATCATGTGTAGTAAGTGTAGCACGTTAAAACTTGGAAAAAGGGCAGTAGAAAGCCATTTAATAAAGGGATATCTCTTGAAAAGGCGAATAAATTATTATGAGAAATTTGGAGTAGAGTTCCGATCAATCGAATGTTGAGGGTGACTCAAGAGTAAATAGAATGAGGATGTCAATAGGGTATAAAGTCCAAATATGCACAAAGTGGTAAAAGTGTAAAGGTCCAAACTTTTGGTATTCGTCGGGAGAATAAGATCATTAAGTATCATTTAACGGGAAATTTTTTATGTGAATATCGACATTGAAAGAGGTATAGTAAGTAGTAGAACAGTTGGGGTTAGATGATGAACCAAATAATTTTGTATCAAGACGACGATTCCAAGAATGGGAGGGTCAAGTTGGAGAATTTTCTTAAGAGGTAGCCAACTTATTGATAAGTAATGAGTTCCTTCGATTATGTGGGACATGTTGTCCAGAAGGAGATAAATTGTTATTTACTTGGGGTGATTTACACTTTTAGATAGTGAACACGCCGGTACGTGGTTCAACGTAGTATTATTTAGAACTGGGATGAAATCCCCAAAATCCACATTCAGGTGGGGTGAGAATAAGTAGTGGGAAATAACGATTCACACTGAGGGTTGCTCACCTATAACCCGAGGTACAGGCGCAAGGTGACCAACGACTGATGGATTATATGAAAGAAATTTTGGATTCATTGCGATATTTTCAATTCCAAATCGGGTATAACTAGTGAGGTATATTGTAGTCATGAGGAGGAGATATTACCTAATGGTAGAGTTGGGGGAAAAGCACCCGTATCTATTTATGTTGGACAAGGTGCTTACAAAGGTTTGTGTGACACCAACAGGCTGAAGTGGTTTTCCCTTGTGTAAAAGTCACAACATCGGGATATTTCAAGGAATGGACAAGCATAGTCAGATGTGTTATTGATTCATCCCAGAATGGGAGTTTGGTGTTTTGATAAACGCGGGAGTTAGTAGTGAGGTGCGGACTCACAATACTAATAAAAAAAAAATAATGCGACTAACGATGTATAGGCCATTTTTCTTCGATTGTTGTTTAATAAGAGCGCAACGTGAGGTACATTTATCGAAGTGTATTCTGATAAGGTATCAAGTCTGTTAAACAAGCTTGTTGTGAACAAGGGCTTTAGTGATTGGGATTTTCTTTATTTTTGTTTGGAACACTGGAGGGTACCGAATTTTTCCTGGTATGCCTTATTTTTCCGAATTTCGGGACGAAATTCTGTTACTAGGGGGGAAGTATGTAATACCCCGTACTTTTATTGATATTTATTTATGGGATTAATTAAATGAAATGTGAATTAATTGAGAATTAATTCGGATAAAATACTAACGAGATGTGAGTTGGTATTTGATCATAATGTACATATATGGTAGTATATCAATATTGAAAATATTAAAATTATCGCGAAACTGAAATACGGCAATTTGGGAAATTTTGTTGGGACGCGCGTGACAGTCGCGTCAGGAATGTAATTATTTAAATTAAAAAGTGAATTTTATTTTTATCAACCGTATGGTCATTTTGAGTGTGCCAACGCGTCCGGAAGGGTCGAAATAGTCAGAAAACACTATACGGGGTTTAGTTTGGGTCCCGGGGCACTTTTGGGCCACACCGGCAACTTAAAAGGGTATTTTGGTAATTTTGGAATTTGGGGAATTTTGACTAACAAATTTTGGGAGTTTAAAATAGAAAATTTAATGACCCACTAACCCATTACCAACACTTAACTGATTAGAGGGCTACGGGGGTTTCATGAGAAGTTAAGAGAAGTTCCCAAAAGAGAAAACCTTAACCTCCATCTTCAACATTCAACCTTGGGAGAAAAGGAGAGAGCAACCTTCATCAATTCAAAACCAAATTCAGAGAATAATCCAAGGCAAGTGGTTTAATTACGTTAATTTCAAGCGAATGTTTCTTCCATGCTTAGAAATTTATATAATTGCATTGTATTGGGAGATTTATAAAAACCCATGAAATTGGAGTTATAAATTCCGGTTGTGATATAGCGATTGCATGTAGAATTGTTATTGGGTGATTATACTAATAGAAATACGACTTTGATGATACAAAAACGGATTTATTAAGGGAATTGATGACTTTAAATTTCTAGGGTTCATACTCATATGGTTTTGGGAAAATTGGGGATTGATGATAATTTCATGTTGTTTAGGAAGATTTGACCCCTAAATGTGTTGAGTTACGACCTAAATATGTTTAGGAATGATTAGGAACATTAAAACACTGTTGGGATAATTTTGGGATGAGTTTTGAGAAGAGAAAGTTTGAGAAAAACGAGATAGGAAATTTTGGGCTCAAAACTGGCATCTCGTTAGAAGACCTGCCCAGGTCGTTCGAACGAGCTTCTAACGAGGTGACAGTTTGCCTTCTAACGAGTTGGATGTTCGTTAGATGCCCCTTTCATTCGAATGAACTCTCGTTCGAACGACCTTGTTCGAACGAGACTTCTAACGAGTTGACAGAATGACCTTTTTGGCCTGATTTGAATTCTAGGGTCCCGTAACCTTGTTTAATTGTAGAGATAACATTCCCTTGATGACTAATTGATATAATTGGGATATTTGGGATATATTGAGGAGTAAAACATAGAAGTGTGATTTGAATCAAATTGTGACACCCCGACTAATTAAATACCGGGTAGCTACTCCTTTATTAAATTAATTCAAAATGCCAAGTTGGTTCAGTTCATAGCATCACTGTCGAAAACATTTTAAAAATTACTAACCACTTATTATTTAAAAAGTAGGTGCCAAATTTTAAGTTAAGTCTGATTAACATGCAATAAAAGAATAATGGAAGAGTCAACATAATACATTCACCATACGAAGTAATGAAATAACCAACCATAATACTAAGAAATCTCGAGGAAAACTCCTCACAACAATCCCAACAAATGGAAATAAAACTACAAGTCTGAATCCTGAATAATTACATGCCAAAAGTCTGAACCACTGAAATAAAAGCAAAGTCTCTAAAAGAAATGGGCGACATGCCCTACAACTGATAACTGATAAATATCGAGTCAAGATCGATGAAGCGTGTACAAGCAAAGTCCTGTAACTTCCACAAACAGCTACAACTCGTCACCTGAATGAGACTCCTATGCATGGTGTCCTTGTGGCTGGGCACCTAAAATGGTTTTTACAAAAATAGATTTGAAAGCAAATGGGTCAGATCCCGAAAGTGGAAAACATTTTGAAAACAGCGAGTGTTTTAATAACATTAAAACATTAAATGCAAAATACATGTTAGGACGTGCACTCACATGAAATTCTCACCTCTCGGCTATATGTGCACTCCTAACGTACATTACCCATCTAAATGACACATATATCTAACCAAAACGTAATAAGTTCTACCTCTTACTACTCGATTCCCATATTACATTCTAACGTTACCAAAGAATAGAGGGCTTTACTTAAACTCAGATTCTCAATACGTAATACATTTCACTATTTGTTAACCCGTTATGTTTTCTCAAAACAATACTATAATTTTATTCACAATATTAACATGAAAATTCCCATTAATTAAGTGTATATTATTCACGTCATAAATATACAATACAAGCACCCCGAGACTAGCTTCGGTGCACACATACTCTGCTATCCATCCCGGTACATCACGTACATAAGGATCACATATTTCGAATCTCTCAGGAATAGTTCACAGATAACAACATCACAAATAATGGAGGCGAACACAGTCAGATCACATGGGTCACGCACATACCTGCGCTCCCACGATCAGCAGACTTATTAACATCCCAATAAGTCCTTCTCTGACCTATGTTCATCGAGGTAACCAGTCTAAATCCGGGCAACACAAGGATTAGAGGGCCCTAAGCGAACGCAAACCTCCCGTGATAGCAAGTATGGTAGGTATGTCATACACATAAAATCAATACATATACTAAGTATGCACACGTCTTAGTAATCAGCATAATATATTGGTACATATCTCTTCTCGTACTGACATATAATACAACACCATTTATATGTTCCCGGTTAATATAATTAATTAGGCCGTCAATAGCTCACATCGTAATAGACACTCACGTCCTACTTCATATTTTCCTTTAGGTTCAAACTACCCTTCTAGGTTTGACTCCTCATTATATCCCAAACATCCCAAATATATCAATTACTCATCAAGGAAAGGCTATCTCTACCTATACACAAGGTTACGGGGCACTCGGGATCAAAACAGGCTAAAAAGCCTAAACTGTCAACTCGTTCGAAGTCTCGTTCGAACGAGGCTGTTCGAACGAGACTTTGTTCGAACGAACTGAGTCTTCTAACGAGATCTCGTTCGAACGAAGTGGGCTTTCTAACGAGATCTCGTTCGAATGATCTTATCGAACGAACTTCACCCTCGTTAGAAGTCAATGGTCAACTCGTTAGAAGCTCGTTCGAACGAGGTCTTTCGAACGACCTGGGCAGGTCTTCTAACGAGCAACCAGATTCGAGCCCAGATTTCTGAGTTTCGTTTTTCCAACTTCTCTACACCTCAAATCTCATCCAAACATCAATCTAACAATTTTTTAAGGTTCCTAATCGTCCATAAACATCCTTAGGCCACATATTAACATGTTTGGGGGTATTAATTCATCCTAACATCATTCAAATATCAAATCTCTACATATTTTCCTCAATTTCAAACACATGAACCCTAGAATTTATAAATCATCTTGAAGTCTAATAAAATCCATTTTTGGTTTCACACTAATTGTAATATCATCAGAATAATCATCAACTACCAATCTACATGCAATTTCCTCATCAAGAATGTAATTTCTATTTCCAATTTAATGGGTTTTCATTAACTCCCAAAAACAAATAAGATTTTTAACAATTCCTACACATGGAAGAAATATTCTCTATAAAAACGAAATTTAATCACTTCCCTTAATTGTAACTCTGGATTTGATGACAAATTTGATGAACGGATCTCTCTCCTCTGCAGATTTCTCCTCTCCTCTCTTTCTACAAGCTTTCTTCTCCAAGGTTAATGGTGGCTAGGGTTTGTGCTTTAGAAATTTAGGAACAACTTACAATAACCTCCGTAGCTTATTTGGGTATTAGTGGCTTAGTGTGTTAATGCCTAATTAGATATTAATTCCCAATTTTCGCAGCTTTTAATTCCTCAAAATTCAAAATTACCAAACTACCCTTATACGTTGCCGGTATGGCCTAAAAATGCCCCGGGACCCAAACCAAACCCCCGACTAGTATTTTCTGACTATTTCGACCCTTCCGGACGCGTTGACGCACTCAAAACGACCATACGGATAATAGAAATAAAATTCACTTTTTAATTATCATAATTATATACCATGACGCGACTGTCACACGCGTCTCAACAAAATCTCCAAATTGCCGTATTTCAGTCTCACGATATATTTCATAATTCTAAATTCATACATAATCATATATGCACATATAATCAAATACCAACTCGCATCTCGCTAGTATTTTTAATCCGGATTAATTTCCAATTAATACGGATTTAATTTAATTAATCCCATAAAATAATTATCACAAAAATACGGGGTATTACATACTTCCCCCCTAATAACTGAATTTCGTCCCGAAATTCGGAACTAGAATGTACCTGGTAAGAACAAATCTGGATAACGTTCGCGCATCTCATCCTCGCGCTCCCATATGGACTCCTCGACATTATGATGTCGCCACTGAACACGCACTAACGGAACTATCTTTGACCGCAGTTTCCGCTCACTTCGGTCCAAAATCGCAATCGGCCCTTCCTCGTAGGAGCTATCCGGCTGGAGATCGATGTCCTTCGATGTGAGAATGAGCCAAATCATCTCTAAGATATTTCCTTAGCGAGGAAATATGAAACACATCGTGAATCCGATGTAAATGCTCCGGTAATCCAAGCCTATACGCAACCGGTCCAATCCGCTCAATAATAGGAAATGGTCCCACATATCTCGGTGCCAACTTCCCTTTCTTCCCGAAACGCATAATCCCCTTCATAGGAGATACTCTGAGCAAAACCTGGTCCCCCACTTGAAACTCTCTGAAGAACCTCTTTGCATCAGCATAGCTCTTCTGCCGATCCTGAGCTACCCGAATGCGACTCCGAATCAATTATATCCTTGCCGAAGTATCCTGAATCACTTCCGACCCAAATAGTTTGTTGTCCCCCACCTCCAACCAACATGCTGGGGAACGACAAGGTCTACCGTACAACGCCTCAAATGGACCCATGCCAATGGTGAACTGGTAGGAGTTGTTGTAAGCAAACTCCACCAGTGGAAGATACTGCTCCCATCCACCCCCAAAATCAATGATACTCGTACGTAGCATGACCTCCAACATTTGGTTTGTACGCTCCATTTGCCCATTGGTCTGCGGGTGATACGCCGTACTCAATCGCAATTCCGTGCCCATGGCCTCCTGAAAACTCTCCCAAAACCGTGAAACAAATATCTTGTCTCGGTCAGACACGATATTTAAGGGCACACCATGAAGTCTCACTATCTCTGCAATAAAGAGCTGGGCATACTGTCCTGCAGTGTAATCTGTCCTTACAGGTATAAAATGAGCGACTTTGGTCAACCTGTCCACAATTACCCAAATAGAGTCGTGACCTCTCTGTGACGTAGGCAACCCCGTGATAAAGTCCATGGATATGCTCTCCCACATCCACATCGGGACCTCCAACGGCTGTAGCAGTCCTGTCGGTCTCTGATGATCCACTTTTACTAGCTGACAAGTGGCGCAATTAGAGACAAACTCGGCAATATCTCTCTTCATCCCGCTCCACCAATACTGTCGTCTCATGTCTTGGTACATTTTGTCCCCATCGGGATGTACCGTGAGCCGTGCGACTCTGCCATCACCTCGTGCCGCAATTCCTCCCCTTCCGGGACTACCAATCTCCCATTGAAGCGCAATCCCCCGTCTGAGCTAACGGTATAGGATTCGGCTCCCTCTGCTAGTAATCGAACTATCAGCTCCTGACAGAACGAGTCATCTGCTTGTGCCTTTACCACTCTCATGACAATCTGCGGCGTAACAGTCATTACCGACATGAATGATCGGGCCACTGCATCCTGGTGTCCCAATTCTTTCCACTTGGCCCTCCACACCTCTGCCACTTCATCTGCTGGCCTACGGCTCAACGCGTCTGCCACCACGTTAGCCTTTCCCGAGTGATACTGGATATCAAACTGATAGTCCTTCACAAACTCAAGCCACCTTCGCTGCTGCATATTCAACTCCTTCTGCGTGAATAGGTACTGTAGGGACTTGTGGTCTGTGAACAATCGAAACTTTTCCCCCAAAAGGTAATGTCTCCATATCCGAAGGGAAAATACAACTGCCGCCAACTCCAAGTCATGAGTGGGGTAATTCTTCTCGTGAGGCTTTAGCTTACGGGAAGCATAAGCTATGTCCTGACTCTCACACCTCCAAGTCCTTACAAGGACGCATCGGTGTAAACTAAATACTCAACTCCCGGTCTCGGCAACGCTAACACAGGTGCTGAGGTCAACTTATCCTTCAATTCATCGAATGCCAACTGACAAGCATCACTCCAGATGAATGGCACACCCTTACGAGTCAGATGTGTCAAAGGACCTGCAATCTTCGAGAATCCCCGAATGAACCTCCTGTAGTATCTTGCTAGGCCCAAGAAACTACGAATCTCTGTCGGTGTCGTGGGCTGTCCCCACTCCCTCACCGCGGATACCTTCCTCGGATCAACAGATGTTCCCCGGTCGGAGATAATATGTCCCAAAAACTGGACCTCCTTCAGCCAAAACCCGTATTTCTCATACTTTGCATACAACTCGTTCTGACGAAGTGTCTGCAAAACTTGCCTCAAATGCTCGGCGTGCTCCTCCTCTATCTGGGAGTAAACCAGAATATCATTGATGAAGACAATGACAAACTGATGTAGGAAATCCCTGAACACTCTATTCATCAAGTCCATAAACACTGCTGGAGCGTTGGTCAAACCAAAAGGCATAACCCGAAATTCGTAAGAACCATATCTCGACAAGAACGCAGTCTTTGAGACACCCTCCTCCCTGATTCGCAACTGATGGTATCCCGATCTCAAATAAATCTTTGAGATGAAAGAAGCTCCTCTCAACTGGTCGAATAAGTTATCGATTCGAGGCAACGGATACTTATTCCGTATCGTGACCTTATTTAATTCTCGGTAGTCCACACACAATCTCAGTGAACCATCTCTCTTCTTCACGAACAACATAGGGGCACCCCACGGTGAAGTACTGCACCGAATAAACCCCTGACCCAACAACTGCTCAATCTGATCCCCTAACTCCCTCATCTCAGCTGGATCCATACGGTACGGTGCGCGTGCTATAGGTCTCGTATCTGGTAATAAGTCTATAACAAAGTTTATCTCTCGACTGGGGGGTAGGCCTGGTATCTCCTGAAACACATCAGAATACTCCCTGACAACTGGGATCGAATCTAAAGGAATCACAACCTCCTTAGAGGTATCCTCCTCTAGGTAATACAAATGAGCGGTCGAGCCTCCCTCTAGGCGAGGCATCGCCACTACAAACATCTCTTGCCCCGGAATGGAAAAAACAATGCTCCCACCGAAGCAATCATTCATGGCTCTGTAATCAGCGAGCCAATTCATACCGATAATCACATCATGAACATGCATATCTAATACCAACATATCTGCAGGTAATACCAGACTACCAATCTCTACCCCCACTCCCCGGCATATAAAGAAAATAAGTGACCCACTCCCCAATGGTGAGTCTACACACGTCACTGTGCTCTCTGCCGTAGCTAATAACCTTAAAGCTTTCGCAAAATGTGTAGCTATAAAGTAATGCATTGCCCCCGTATCAAACAAAACCCGACCTATAGTACCATGGATAGGAAACATACCCTCAATCGCGGGTGGTGCCTGCGGAGCTGCTGCCTGGTGGACGTTATAGACACGTCCATACTGTAACTGTCTCTGCTGTACAGGAACTGCTGGAATGGTTGGAAGAGCTGGCACCTGGGCTGGAGCTGGGAGGGCTGGTGGAAAAAGTGGCCTCTGTGGCTCATGTCGAGCACTCTGCTGCTGCTGCGGGGCCCTGCTCCTATCAGGACAGTCCTGGCATTTATGGCCAGTCTTGCCACAAATAAAACACTTCCCCGGAAAGTTCCCCCTCTCGGTCCCTGCTGCCCCCGGCTCTGGTGGCCGTTACCATTCCTCCACTGGCCCTGTTGGCCCTGCTGAAACTGATGCTGACCATTCTGACCCTGCTGGTGCTGATGGCCGTTCGGACCCTGATGGCCCTGCCGGAAACCTCCCTGTCCGTGCCTGAAGTTTCCTGACCTGAACCTTTTGTGATCCCCCTGTTGAGTACCCTGATCACCCTGTCTCTGCCCTTGAACAGATTGTGCCCCACTGGCACCATTTCCTCCAGTCCTGCCCTGATGGCTACACTCTCCCGATCGTTTTCCCTCAGCCATGTGAATACGGTGATCCTGGCAATGGAGCAATGCAGCGTTAACCACATCAGAATAAGTGGCTAACGAGAGGTTCCCTAAAAAGTGCTGACGAATCCTCCAGGTCAACCCGTCCGTGAATTTCTGTATCTTCTTCTCCTCCGTCGGTATCTCATCCGGAACAATATTCAGAAGATCAGTAAATTCAGCCTCATACTCGGCCACAGTCTTACCCTCTTGCTTGAGGCTCATCAACTTTCTTCTCATTTCCGTGTGAACAGCCGACGGAAAGTACTTGCGGTCAAACCGTACCCAGAATTCCTGAATAGTGAGAGTATCCCTCTCCTCTACGGTGGTAATAGACTCCCACCACTGCAGTGCTGACCCCACTAGCTTAAAAGTAGCTAGTATCTGCTTCTGGACATCTGTGCACTCATACATCCTCAAGTGCCACTGTATATCCTTCCTCCACTGACTCGAAACTACCACATCGGAGCTACCTGCGAACTCCGGAGGGTGTGCTTTCTGAAAAGCATCACGTACACGTTCCCAAAAAGACGGGAATGCATGAGCCTGAACTGGCTCGGCTGTCGGCGCCTGAGGTGGTGCCTGCTGAACTACAGCTATTGCGGCATTTACCGCCTGAGCCACAATGGCTGCAACCTCGGCGGCATTCATCGTGCCCTGAGCTGGTGCGGGCTGTGGTTCTGGCGTCGCATCCCTGGGAACCCTTCGTGCACGTCGTGGAGGCATCTGAAATAAGAATGAAGTTTATAAGTTCGCAGTTATAAACTTAAAATAGCTGAAGAACGTAGCATATACAAAAGAATACAACAGTCCTAAAATATAGGGCTCTACATCAAAGGAAGCACAGCGAAAACATAATAAGCCATTCAGATCCTAAAGGACACTAGAACCTGATGCTCTGATACCACCTGTGACACCCCGACTAATTAAATACCGAGTAGCTACTCCTTTATTAAATTAATTCAAAATGCCAAGTTGGTTCAGTTAATAACATCACTGTCGAAAACATTTTAAAAATTACTAACCACCTAGTATTTAAAAAGTAGGTGCCAAATTTTAAGTTAAGTCTGATTAACATGCAATAAAAGAATAATGGAAGAGTCAACATAATACATTCACCATACGAAGTAATGAAATAACCAACCATAATACTAAGAAATCCGGAGGAAAACTCCTCACAACAATCCCAACAAATGGAAATAAAACTACAAGTCTGAATCCTGAATAATTACATGCCAAAAGTCTGAACCACTGAAATAAAAGCAAAGTCTCTAAAAGAAATAGGCGACATGCCCTACAACTGATAACTGATAAATGTCGAGTCAAGATCGATGAAGCGTCTACAAGCAAAGTCCTGTAACTTCCACAAACAGCTACAGCTCGTCACCTGAATGAGACTCCTATGCATGGTGTCCTTGTGGCTGGGAACCTAAAATGGTTTTTACAAAAATAGATTTGAAAGCAAATGGGCCAGAGCCCGAAAGTGGAAAACATTTTGAAAACAGCAAGTGTTTTAATAACATTAAAACATTAAATGCAAAATACATGTTAGGACGTGCACTCACATGAAATTCTCACCTCTCGGCTACATGTGCACCCCTAACGTACATTACCCATCTAAATGACACATATATCTAACCAAAACGTAATAAGTTCTACCTCTTACTACTTGATTCCCATATTACATTCTAACGTTACCAAAGAATAGAGGGCTTTACTTAAACTCAGATTCTCAATATGTAATACATTTCACTATTTGTTAACCCGTTATGTTTTCTCAAAACAATACTATAATTTTATTCACAATATTAACATGAAAATTCCCATTAATTAAGTGTATATTATTCACGTCATAAATATACAATACAAGCACCCCGAGACTAGCTGCGGTGCACACATACTCTGCTATCCATCCCGGTACATCACGTACATAAGGATGACATATTCCGAATCTCTCAGGAATAGTTCACAGATAACAACATCACAAATAATGGAGGCGAACACAGTCACATCACATGGGTCACGCACATACCTGCGCTCCCACGATCAGCAGACTTATTAACATCCCAATAAGTCCTTCTCTGACCTATGTTCATCGAGGTAACCAGTCTAAATCCGAGCAACACAAGGATTAGAGGGCCCTAAGAGAACGCAAACCTCCCGTGATAGCAAGTATGGTAGGTATGTCATACACATAAAATCAATACATATACTAAGTATGGACACGTCTTAGTAATCACCATAATATATTGGTACATATCTCTTCTCGTACTGACATATAATAATACACCATTTATATGTTCCCGGTTAATATAATTAATTAGGCCGTCAATAGCTCACATCGTAATAGACACTCACGTCCTACTTCATATTTTCCTTTAGGTTCAAACTACCCTTCTAGGTTTGACTCCTCATTATATCCCAAACATCCCAAATATATCAATTACTCATCAAGGAAAGGCTATCTCTACCTATACACAAGGTTACGGGGCACTCGGGATCAAAACAGGCTAAAAATCCTAAACTGTCAACTCGTTCGAAGTCTCGTTCGAACGAGGCTGTTCGAACGAGACTTCGTTCGAACGAAGTGGGCTTTCTAACGAGATCTCGTTCGAATCATCTTATCGAACGAACTTCACCCTCGTTAGAAGTCAATGGTCAACTCGTTAGAAGCTCGTTCGAACGAGGTCTTTCGAACGACCTGGGCAGGTCTTCTAACGAGCAACCAGATTCGAGCCCAGATTTCTGAGTTTCATTTTTCCAACTTCTCTACACCTCAAATCTCATCCAAACATCAATCTAACAATTGTTTAAGGTTCCTAATCGTCCCTAAACATCCTTAGGTCACATATTAACATGTTTGGGGTATTAATTCATCCTAACATCATTCAAATATCAAATCTCTACATATTTTCCCCAATTTCAAACACATGAACCCTAGAATTTATAAATCATCTAGAAGTCTAATAAAATCCGTTTTTGGTTTCACACTAATTGTAATATCATCAGAATAATCATCAACTACCAATCTACATGCAATTTCCTCATCAAAAATGTAATTTCTATTTCCAATTTAATGGGTTTTCATTAACTCCCTAGAACAAATTAGATTTTTAACAATTCCAACACATGGAAGAAACATTCTCTATAAAAATAAAATTCAATCACTTGCCTTAATGGTAACTCTGGATTTGATGACGAATTTGATGAACGGATCTCTCTCCTCTGCAGATTTCTCCTCTCCTCTCTTTCTACAAGCTTTCTTCTCCAAGGTTAATGGTGGCTAGGGTTTGTGCTTTAGAAATTTAGGAACAACTTACAATAACCTCCGTAGCTTATTTGGGTATTAGTGACTTAGTGGGTTAATGCCTAATCAGATATTAATTCCCAATTTTCGTAGCTTTTAATTCCTCAAAATTAAAAATTACCAAACTACCCTTATACGTTGCCGGTATGGCCTAAAAATGCCCCAGGACCCAAACCAAACTCCCGGCTAGTGTTTTCTGTTTATTTCGACCCTTCCGGACGCGTTGACGCACTCAAAACGACCATACGGATAATAGAAATAAAATTCACTTTTTAATTATCATAATTATATACCATGACGCGACTGTCACACGCATCTCAATAAAATTTCCAAATTGCCGTATTTCAGTCTCACGACAAATTTCATAATTCCAGTCACATCACATGGGTCACGCACATACCTGCGCTCCCACCATCAGCAGACTTATTAACATCCCAATAAGTCCTTCTCTGACCTATGTTCATCATAGTAACCAGTCTAAATCCGGGCAACACAAGGATTAGAGGGCCCTAAGCGAACGCAAACCTCCCGTGATAGCAAGTATGGTAGGTATGTCATACACATAAAATCAATACATATACTAAGTATGCACACGTCTTAGTAATCAGCATAATATATTGGTACATATCTCTTCTCGTACTGACATATAATACAACACCATTTATATGTTCCCGGTTAATATAATTAATTAGGCCGTCAATAGCTCACATCGTAATAGACACTCACGTCCTACTTCATATTTTCCTTTAGGTTCAAACTACCCTTCTAGGTTTGACTCCTCATTATATCCCAAACATCCCAAATATATCAATTACTCATCAAGGAAAGGCTATCTCTACCTATGCACAAGTTTACGGGGCACTCGGGATCAAAACAGGCTAAAAAGCCTAAACTGTCGACTCGTTCGAAGTCTCGTTCGAACGAGGCTGTTCGAACGAGACTTCGTTCGAACGAACTGAGTCTTCTAACGAGATCTCGTTCGAACGAAGTGGGCTTTCTAACGAGATCTCGTTCGAACGATCTTATCGAACGAACTTCACCCTCGTTAGAAGTCAGTGGTCAACTCGTTAGAAGCTCGTTCGAACGAGGTCTTTCGAACGACCTGGGCAGGTCTTCTAACGAGCAACCAGATTCGAGCCCAGATTTCTGAGTTTCGTTTTTCCAACTTCTCTACACCTCAAATCTCATCCAAACATCAATCTAACAATTGTTTAAGGTTCCTAATCGTCCCTAAACATCCTTAGGTCACATATTAACATGTTTGGGGGTATTAATTCATCCTAACATCATTTAAATATCAAATCTCTACATATTTTCCCCAATTTCAAACACATGAACCCTAGAATTTATAAATCATCTAGAAGTATAATAAAATCCATTTTTGGTTTCACACTAATTGTAATATCATCAGAATAATCATCAACTACCAATCTACATGCAATTTCCTCATCAAGAATGTAATTTCTATTTCCAATTTAATGGGTTTTCATTAACTCCCAAGAACAAATCAGATTTTTAACAATTCCTACACATGGAAGAAATATTCTCTATAAAAATGAAATTTAATCACTTGCCTTAATTGTAACTCTGGATTTGATGACGAATTTGATGAACGGATCTCTCTCCTCTACAGATTTCTCCTCTCCTCTCTTTCTACAAGCTTTCTTCTCCAAGGTTAATGGTGGCTAGGGTTTGTGCTTTAGAAATTTAGGAACAACTTACAATAACCTCCGTAGCTTATTTGGGTATTAGTGGCTTAGTGGGTTAATGCCTAATCAGATATTAATTCCCAATTTTCGTAGCTTTTAATTCCTCAAAATTCAAAATTACCAAACTACCCTTATACGTTGCCGGTATGGCCTAAAAATGCCCCGGGACCCAAACCAAACCCCCAGCTAGTATTTTCTGAATATTTCGACCCTTCCGGACGCGTTGACGCACTCAAAACGACCATACAGATAATAGAAATAAAATTTACTTTTTAATTATCATAATTATATACCATGACGCGACTGTCACACACGTCTCAACAAAATTTTCAAATTGCCGTATTTCAGTCTCACGACAAATTTCATAATTCTAAATTCATACATAATCATATATGCACATATAATCAAATACCAACTCGCATCTCGCTAGTATTTTTAATCCGGATTAATTTCCAATTAATACGCATTTAATTTAATTAATCCCATAAAATAATTATCACAAAAATACGGGGTATTACACAAATGATAATTGTGGATTAGGACGTGAGTGACTATTACGATGTGAGATCAAGTGACGGCTTAAATATTTGTATTAACGGATGTTTAGGATATATTACGGAGTAAAATATAGAAGTGTGATTGGAACCAAATAATATTTGTGGATTAGGACGCGAGTGACTAATCACGTTGTGAGAATAATTGATGACTTAAATGCATACGAACCGAACATATGAAAAGTGTAAAATTATAAGTTGGTATGAGAATGAGAAGTATACAACTAATAAATTATGGTAATTACTAAGATGTGTGCATGCTTAGTTTATGTATATGATTTTATGTGTAAGACATACCTACCATACTTGATATCACGGGAGGTTTGCGTTCGCTTAGGGCCATCTAATCTTTATGTGCCTACGGGGGGATATAGATTGGTACCTCGAGAACATAGGTCAGAGAAGGACTTATTGGGAAGTTAATAAGTCTGCTGATCGTGGGAGCATAGGTATGTGCGTGACCCATGTGATGTGACTGTGTTCGCCTCCACTGATTGTGATTGTTGTTATCTGAGAACGATTCCTGAGAGATTCGGAATGCGTGATCCTTATGTACGTGAGGTACCGGGATTGATAGCAGAGTATGTGTGCACCGCAGATTTGTCTCGGGGTGCTTGTATTGTATATTTATGATGTGAATGATATACGATTAAATGAACAGACTTGTCATGTTAAATTATGAGAATAATTTAGAGTAACTCCTTGAGAAGATAAATAAGGGGATAACCTCCAGTAAATGGTAATGCTAATAATTGAGAATCCGAGTTTAAGTAAAGCTATCTATTCAAGTGGTAACATTGGGAATTCATATTGTGAATCGAGTAGATGGGTTAGAACTTATGTCGGTTTAGTTAGATATAAATACCACTTAGATGGATATTGTACGTTAGGAGTGCACATATAGTCGAGAGGTGAGTATTTCATGTGAGAGCACGTCCTAACATGTATTTTGCTTTCATTATTTTAATGTTATTAAAGCACTTGCTGTTTTTAAAATACTCTCCACTTTCGGGCTCTGACCCGTTTGCTTTCAAATCTATTTTTGTAAAAACCTTTTAGGTGCCAACCACAAGGACACCATGCATAGGATTTCCATTCAGGTGACGAGATGTATCTGTTGTGGAAGTTACAGGGCCTTGCTAGTAGACGCTTCTTTTGTCTTGACTCTGTTCAGTTTCATCATTTGTAGGGCATGTCGCCCATTTCTATTAGAGACATTTCATATTTCAGTTATTCAGATTGTTGGAATGTAATTAATTCAGGATATTCTGTTTTATTTATTTCAGTGGTGGGATTGTTGTGAGGAGTTTTCCTCCGGACTTATTATTATTTGCTGGTTACTTTATTGAGACTTTATGGTGTATGGTTATGATATCCTTTCATAACTCTTTTATTGTATGTTAAACAAACTTAATTTAAAATTTGACATCTTACTTTTTAAATACTAGGTGGTTAGTAATGATTAAAATGTTTTCGACAGTGATGCTGTTAACTGGACCAACTTGACATTTTGTATTAATTTAATAAAGGATTAGCTACCCGGTATTTAATTAGTCGGGGTGTCACAGCAGACTCAAGTGCCTATCCACATCCGGGTTTATTCAATCAACCACGGTATCAAGCCAGACTCACTCATGATCATGGTAGAAAACTAAACGGTGGAGGCGGTCATATTCCCTCCTAAAAGTGGAATAAAATCTTGCACTCGTATGCGGGATGATATGACCTAGGGACATACTCACCCTGATCCTCAAGCCAGGTGATTTACCCACACCGCGCAACCTCCCTGGATAGAACTAGAGAAAATACATAACCTGGCTATCCATCCCTATGCCCGGGGAAGCCTGTAAAACCAACCTCTAATTATAATTATACCAATCATCCAGAGATATATTTATTCGTATCATATTATATATATTGTAACAACATCGTATATATAATTTATATCACTTCTCAATATATTATGGCTATAATTGCCAAACTCTTATAGCGATAGCGCCCAAAACCCCGAATGTTTCCATTCATAATAGTGTATTAGTATTTACCCACTTAAAATACTAATCATATAAGTATTCTATTATTTAATATATAACTCTCACCTTAATCACTTCTAATATTATAATATAAACTTGAATATACCAACTCGTGACGATTAGATAAGTATACTTACTACTTATCTTGATTCCATAGGTATGGCATCACCTATAATAATAATCGTCATTAGACGTATATGATAATCGCTCAATTTTCTTTAGACCATATCCTAACTTCCATCCTAATCATATCCTAGGATTTGCTCAAATGCAATCGGCCCATATTTATTCTAACCACATAAATATATCTAAACGCACTTACTGAATACTTCCCGTGAATGTTATACATTCATTAAATCCATATCTCGGATTGTTCGCCAAATTAACCCGAGGTTCCCTCTTTCGATCCAAGGTTTACTCACCCTCATTACCATTATCTAGCAGTCCTAATATCACTTCTAGAATCCCCTAAAATTATCTCCAAACAATTTTAGCCTTAATTCTCCCACTATCAGATTTGATTTCTAACTAACGATTTCGATTTCGGACAGCCTTCTGTAGAAAAATCATTATAAATTCAAAATAAATCAGAAAAACACGCGGTAGTAGCCCACGCGACCGTGTCGAAAAGATATACAAATGTCATTTTTTGACCAAGGGCCTAATCAACTCTCTTCTAGGCCGAATCAATTTAGAAATGACGTTGTCTTACTATTCATCATCTTCTCCAACTTTTTCTTTTATCCAATACAATTCCAAGTAAAATTCCATGATTTCTACCTGATCAACCAATAAAATAATCATCTACACATATTATTTAGCCAACATATCAATTAAATTCAAGGGATTCAATCATTCAATCAAAGATTTAAACCCATAACTTAATTAAACCTAACTTTCTCACTTCTTCCATTTCTAATCATATATACACACTATTAACATGGGTTTAACACTAGAAGTCATCAAGAGTTAACAATACATCAATTTGTAAACTCAAAATCAATTTTCCCAAATTTATTTCAAGGGTTCCAACCCAAAAATCATATAGTTTACCAATTATAATATGAGATAAACACACTCAATTGAATAAATCAAGTAAACACTTGCGTCATGGATAAAATCCGACGACCTCGAGTCGAAGGAATCCCATTTTTCTTCCTCTTTTTCCTTACTTTCTTCTCTTCTTTCTTTTCTCTCTTTTCTTTCCTTCTCTCTCTCTCTCTCTCTCTCTCTCTCTCTCTCTCTCTCATGCCTTTATAAGAGAGAATAAGGGTTTATTCCTTATAAACCTAAAAATGACTCGTTTACTCAATTACGAGTCCCTACTAGTCCAAAAATTCCCAGAGCCTAAACATTACCCCCGGATAATCTATTTTGTCTATCTCGTCCATTCCGAAACCAACTGTGCAATCAAAATCTCCATCTGAGTCACTTACCTAAAATTCACTAATTAAATTACACTCATAATTTCCAAAATTACTATTCATAATAATTCCTCAAATTTCCAAATTACACCCACTTACGTAATTTAATTATACATAAAAGTACGGGATATTACACGTAGTGGGACCAAGTATGTACTTGTTCATTATAGCAAAACGATTAATGTGATATATTCGTTTGAAAAAATGGATAAATGATGAATAAGAAATTTGATTTCAAAGCTCCCCTATCAAAACTCACCCAATATAGAAAATCAATCCCTTTAAACCTTAAAAATTCCTAGCTAAACTCGAGACTTTTGTGGGATTACCAAAATGCCCCTAAACATGAATCATGCAAGTATTTATAACTTATCCCTACATTTGAATCCAAACATGGACCCAAAGTTCCGTAAAATTCCACATACTTAGTATTAATATGACGAACCAATCCCATAAGTTTGATCTATTACATATATGCCCCTAAAACTTTCAAAAAATTAATATATAAGTCCTACCAACTAAGATATGACTACCTAAGGACAAAATTGAAACCCAAACTCATTTTCACTTTCCCCTACTAATGTGGACCAGGTGGTAGCCCCCTTGGAATGTACCACATGGGTATTCCATAGTAACCTTATGTAGCCACATGATATTATGATTGAAACAGCAAAAGCCAAGTTAAAAACCACCTAACTCTCCACTAATCAACTCTCCCCCACGAACCATATATGAACCCCAATTTACCTCTGTGAAACTCAATGATAACTCAAAGTAAACTTTTGAGTTTTTTGTATCTTTATCATTTTATGGATGAATTTAATTTCTTTGCATTTGATTATGTTTCTGGAGTTCCTTAGAGTAAAAATATGTAGTTACATGTAGGTTTTAGTGTGTGTATGGCACTAAAAAAGGCTTGAATGCCAGAAAACTCCATTAAAGCTTGAACTTTAATGGTGGATTCTGTATTCTTGACTTTGAACTAGTTTTAAAATTAGGAAACTCAAGCTCTAGGTTAGAGAAATCTAGGTGCAATGTTTGATTGAACCAGAAATATGTTTTAATGCCCCAGATCAAAGTTTGTAAATTATGGCCCTGAGATTTTCAGACAAATTTATAAGCTATACTCAACCAAAATCCTTGAAACCAAACCCGTTCGATTGTATTTTGAGTATAGAACACAAATATCACCATGTCAGAACCCAAATCATAGCCTATAATCATAAATGAGCAGGTCAAACTTTAACCATTTTTAGAAAATTCCAATAGCTCAAACCAGTCCACCAGAATATTTGAAACTAATATGGTTGGATTCTTCTCAAAACATTACACAATTTTCATTCAGGAATCAACTCAAATGGTATTCTAAAATGGTTCGAATATAGGGTCAAAGTTTTTAAACCCTAAAGTCAATAAATAGAAGGTAAGATATGATGTGGGTACATGCGCGGGAGTGGGGTCAAACCAGGCTCGTGTAGGATTTTACCCGGTGCGAGAGAGCGCATCCCCAATTCAAAAAATTATATTTTGTTTTCCATTAATTCTATTTTTTTATTCTGAATAAAATGGTATATTACATCACCCTATTTGTATTCCTCGAAAGCAAAATCTTGAGATAATAGGTTTTAAGGTTAAATAATTAACTTTCAATTTACACTTAACCCCTTGCTAGTTTTCCAAGTATTTCAAAATAGCCTCAAACTGTTTTCATAAATTCCTTAGGTTAAATATATTCAATTTTTTTCTTTCCAGTGAACCTAAATCCAAATAGAAAGTAGGGAAAAATTGCAAATTTAAACTTTTTGAAATTATACATTTGAACTCTAATAGTTATTTTTACACTTACAAATTCATTTAACTACACTCAACTGCTCTCTATAACTTTACCTTTAGACATATACTATATACCTATGATCTCCGTAGTTTCAAAATATCTAACCCATTATCATGAATTATATGCGAAAAGTTTAACCCGTACTTAGAAAATAGGTGATTATATTTCATTATTACACTTGAATTGATGTATTATTTATATCACTATAAGATAGACCTTTAACTCATGTTCTCATTTATGAATTCTTTTGTGTAATTCGTATTTTACCGTGAAAATTGATTCCCTCGTTATCCAAATTATTCCCTAAACCCGATAAACCTCTACATCCTATTAATTTAGCATAACCACTAAATTCAATTAAACCCTTAATTATGATATAATCCTGCATCCTACTAATCTTTGATTGCAGTAAACCCTCCAACTTATAACCCTTATTAGTGAAACCTCGAGTACCATACCTTATGATTCAGGGATTAGACTCCGGTATACCTCGGAATTTCTTTTTGGCTTGTAGGACTCAGATGTTGAGTGCCTAGTTTTATTTTCTACGTATATGAGTGTCATTATAATTAGCGTGCCTGGTTATTTTTTTTTTACCTTTCCCAATTACTTTGGATCGACTATCCAAAGGTTTTGGGAGATATTATAACGGTATAGCTATGCATTTCAATCCCCTATAACCGATAATTTATGGGTTATCTTGTAATATTTTGATCCCTAATCTTCGTTACTCGATAAATAACATATCCGGATACGAATCACCATATTATTCTTTAAAACTAGTTGAAAACCAGCGCGATGCATGGGCGAAACGATTGTGTACGCGTGGTTAAAAATATATATGTTTTTTGAAAAAAAAATATTACCATTTCAATAGTTACAACTCTATATCGTCCTCGAGTAATGGTTGAAAAATAATATTGCACCACTTTTTTCTCTCCACCTTACTCTGCCTTATTCCGACGCAACATATATATCATAACATACTTTTCTGGAAAAAAGGTGTCAATTTTTTTCTCCGATACAAAAACCCAAACTATAAAAGTATAAAATCATTAATTTTCCATCCATTTTCTCAACAACAAAACAAATGGCCACAACAAATGTGTATAAATTGGAAAAATGAAAACTTAGGAAATGGATTTATCATATTGATAAAAGAATTATACATGCATGCAAACTGCACAGTCTCTTTTGTGGTTCCATTGAAATTATATTATTTAGAATGTTATAGGCATAGTTTTTTTATATTTACAACAAATCAAGCTGGCATTACCGCCTCATGGAAATGGAACGAAAATTTGAAAAGTATGGTAATCTCATAAATAAAAACAAATATATATTTCATAGAAATCTATCTCTTGGAGATTATTCCAAACTATTGGAAGATTATAGTCAACAAAAAAAATATAACTCTTGGAGTTTATTCTAAACCACTGGAATATTATATTCAACAAGAAAAAAGAAAATAATATTTAAACGTTAAAAAAATAATTTGATATTTTAAAAAATAAAAAATAAGTAAAAAAACATCAACAAAATTTTATAGGAGTTATAAAGAGAAATTTGGAACAATTTAAAAAAGTAAATACTTTATTAAGAAAAACTATAAAACAACACCAAATTAAATGGTGCATTTCTCTTCCGAGTTACATGTATTTCTAGTCTTAGAACCATACATTTCCTTTAGAAATATCACAACACAAAAGAATTGTAATTTCACATCATTTTTTACTATTATATAATGCATTATTTATTAATACAATATTAGATGTGTTTGATCAACGAACTTGGAAATAACAAAAACATACGGATTCCGTTCACATTTAAAATACTCTAGAGTTTTTAGAAATTAGACTAATTTAGTTACTTAATCAAAATAAAAACCAAAGAAACTCAATCAATGTATATATTTACATACAAACAAAAGGACCTATCTCGCTTACATATATATTCATATACACATATATGCACTCACAAACCAACCATCTGAATCACACATGGCAGATCTTGAAAAATAGAAGAAAGCAAAACCCAATAAAATACACACACACACAAAGAGAGATTATATACTTTGAACCAAACCGATGGAATACTTGAAATAAAAGAATAAAAATAGCAAATAAAACAAATCTAAAAACATTAAATCAAAATCCACAAACTTGTAAACATGAATATAAATCCTAAACAGATCTTAAACATTTTTTTAAATAGTGAAACACTACGAAATAAATCCGTAAGTTTGTAAAATTCTAACAACTAATAACTTCCTTATTTATAATTGACAAAATGAGCTAAAGGAAAAAGAATGAAAAACAAAAGTGATGGATTATCCCCCCGCCCCCCCCCCCCCCCTTCTATTAAGGTAACTGCAAGAACTATATAGTTGTTTGCAGATAACACAATGTCAAGTTACTAATCTGCTTATAATAATCCCCTCTTCAATTCTCAATTTGTTGCTTTGCTTATTCCACAAGTGGACCCCTTAACTGTAACAATTTAGCCTCCACCCATTTGGAGTGAACCCTATCAATCTGGCGTGTAAATCCATATTAACCTCCATCCCCTGAAGAATTCAAGAATAGGTAAAAACAATTTCAGTTTTAAGAAGTTCAAAAATAAAGATTTTGGGTTAAAGTAAAGAAAGCCCAAAAAATAAAAAATTAGAACAATCAAATATATAGTATAGAACCATTTTCCCAGATTTCAAAAGACAATCAATTTTAATCTCTAAACTTTCTCACTCCCCCCAAAAGAAAATAACTTTGTCTCAGACTCCCCAAAAAATAGTTCCTTTATTAGACTGCACAAAAAAACAAAACAAAAGGTGATAAAACCAAAGTTTTCATACCTTCCCACATTTTTTCAGCAACCAAACAGACTAAAAATATACACAAAAAAACTCACCAATTCCATAGTTAAGTTTAACAACAACCCCGATTCCCAAACTAAAAACTTAGATTCCCCAAAGCTCTCATTAAATGTGGTCACCTCCATGGAAGATCTTGTGTACCCCACCCCATTTTTTCTCTCTCCCCCATCAATCCCTTCACCACTACTCTCTCTCTCATAGTCTTTACACTCACCAAAGAAACACACCCTTTATTGTTATGCTTCATAAGTCTCACTGGCATGTATTGAATACCAAATTTAGATAACAAAAAAAAAAGTTGTGGCCAGGTTTGGACCACTAGAAACTAAGGGGAACTCCATTTTTACTATTGTTTTTTCTTTTAACTAATAAAGATTTGAACTTTTCCTTCTTCTACTTCAGATTCTACTTTGTTGTTGAGCATAATTATTGTTGCTGTAAAAAGACAAGATATCTTGCTCCCATCGACAGGATAAAACGCCATTGGGGGAAAAATCGTAAAATTAAAATAATCTTCTGATTATGTTGGTACTCTTTATAATCCTTGAAGCCAAATATGGACCATTATGCCCCCACTTATTCCCATCAAACTTGGAACCAAATTCCTATATGCATCTATACAAAATCAGATTTTTTTTATCAAAAACCAAAACTGCATTATTCAACCTTGTCCAATTACCTACAACATTAACACTTTGTGCCTCAATTGAATTCCTCAAACCCAAAAAATCCTTTAGGATTATGAAATCAGTATCCAAATATACCCTAAATCCATGGATCTTGAGGGTGTGATTTAAAAAGACTCTCCATGGCTAAAAACTCTCTGTCACCAAATGAACTTAACATAATAAGCTTCGATATGTGGGTGTTTCGTAGAAATAAAGTTGGCGATTTACTCGTTAAAGAACCCCAAAATAAAACTCACAAAATCCAAACAAATCCTTAGAGACCCCCCCCCCCCCCCCCCCCAAAGTAAAAAAACAGAGAAAGAAATGGGTAGAGAGAGATATTGAACAAAAAAAAATCTAAACAGAAGGTGAGGGAGATGACAGAGAAAGAGATTGGCATTAATAAATGGGTGAAGAAGCCGTATCAGTATAGATTGAGAAAGGAAGAGGTGGGGTGTTAATAGAGGGTGGTGTATTGGGGTTTGTGATCTTTGGTTTTCTAATCAATACAAGTCATGGTCTGTTCTTCTTCCATTTCAAATGTAATACACGGTAATATAGTATAGAATAAGAAGGGGATCAGAGATAAAGGGAACAACACAATCAACTGAAATGACGTGGATAAGCTCTATGCTCTGGAGTCTTAACTCCTTGTAGAACATTTTAGAGTATTGTAGAGATATCATTAGACTCCAATATAACCCTCTTTGTACTATGATATTTCCTTTTTCTTTTGATTATTATATTGTATTACCACATCTTCATTGTTAATCCCCATTATACTTTGACAATAAATTCATGCTTATACCTTGTTATAGAATTAAAATCATCTACTTGGCATATTTGATTAATTGTTTCCTATCTAGAGGGATATTGAGCTAGAATAATGAGAAATACAAACCGGACTTATCAACTTTTACTCAGTTTTACCCCGAAAATTAATTTTAGACACATACGTGCGGGTAGTAGCAAACAATGATGGTAGTCCCCACTAGAATATTTATACTACAACTTACCAACTCTTGTGACCCCTTAATGTCCCCTGCAGTTCTATGTTTTAAATTGCTTATCCGAATATTTTTATTTCTATTTTATGTAGACCCCATTGTGTAATAAGATGTTAAGAATTCCTAATAATCAAAGTTTAGTTCTACTTCCATTTAAATTATTTATTGTAATTTCCATTGCTCATTGGTTACCATCAAGCATAGAACCGCGGTCGTGATAGCCCCATTTACATACGAAATTATTAAAAAATATTTAATTTTCCGTGACGATTTTTTCTAAACTGTCACTAAAGGTTGTGACTATTCCCTAAATATTATGAGTATTTTTTGGAACTGTCATTAAAGGTCATGACTTTTCGTCATTAGTTGTGACAATTCACGAAAAACATTCCGAAGATGATTGTTAACAAAAAGATACATATTTTCATGAAGAATTGATTGTTGCCTATAAATACAAAACTTGTATTCATTTTATCAATTAGACATAAAATATTTATCAATGTTTTCGATTCCTTACCGTGTCGGAGTAAGCGTCTCAACTATTCACCATTATTTATGATTGTTCGTGAAAAATGTCCCCAAACTGATTGTTAATAAAAAGACATATATTTTCATGAAAGAACACATTGTTGCTTTTAAATACAAGACTAATCCTCATTTTCTTAAAGAGAAAAATATTTTCAATACTTTTTGATGGGGTTATTTTTTACCAGTTCAAAGTCGAACGAAGGGGACCCTTAAAAGGTTTCATGATCACTGAGTAAACGGAAGAACAATCGGTACATGAACGAGGGACGATGAATTAATGATTGGATGAGCGACTGAACGCACATTGATGACCTACAAAGTATGATGAATTTACGGGGGATGAATTCCACACTTCATTCATCTGGGATCCCAACTTCAATCCTGAAAATGGGTAGTGGTACTGGATTCTACAAATAATCTGAAAGAGTGAGGCATGACCAACAAATTTCTACAATTAACTTATGATTTTAATGGATTAATTCACATAATTAGAGGTATTTGAATTGATTTACTGTAGAAAATAACTTCTAATCATTCTCTAATAATTTTAAGTCAGATTCATAAAGAATTCAATTAAAATAAAAGGGAATTTAACCTAATTACTAACTCAATTAGGCTAATTAAGAAATTTATTAATTAAATCATTCAAATCAAATTTAAAACATGATTAGATTTATATTTGAATGAATTCATGCAATCAAACAAAAATGCAATCATAATGCAATTCTATATAAGCTTTCCTCAATCAATTTTTGTGGAGAAAATCATGCCAATATCATCCAAATTCTTCTTGTTCTCTTAAAGCTCATTCTCTCTAGTCTCAAGGCGCCTCCCAACATATGTTATGTGACTTATGAGATCTCTAATGGCTTATAAAAAAATATAAATGCAAAAATTACTCTTGGGCCCAATGTGGGACTCATCTAAAAGAGCCCAAAATCATCTTCAAATGACTTAAAATCTTACCAAAGCCTTACACTTACTCAACAAGCCTATAATCGACCATTTTGAACTAGTAAATGGACCTTCTATGTGGATCATTGGCCAAATATAAATATACCAAAACAAATAACTAATTGAATCGGGATGAGTCTAAATATCAATTATTTAATTAGTGAATTATAGTGTATTAAATCTAAATTAAATGACACGTGAAAATATAAATAGTGACATATCAAGTCATAATCAAGCACACATAATGAATTTTCAAAATTTGAATAATGTATAAAAAACATAGGCTATTACACCTTCATTTTATATGAAATATCTAAGAGAGGGAATGATTGGACTACCACAACATGGGCATGATGTCTTATGAGGTCTGACAGCTCAACATGATGGTGGGGTGTTAGACAAAGGATTTGTAGGTGGTGTAAGGCAGTTGTCGATAGGATTAAATGTTCATGGAAGGTTATAACGCTAGTGGAGTTGGGCAGTGGATGTAGGTAGAATAGTGTTCTTATTTCCACTACCCAAAAGACTAGTTGAAAAATCTCTATTAAAGGTTTGAGGGCCCAGAACTTCCCTGGGAATGCCTTGGGATGATCTTTAGGTACTACGTAATGGATATCCTTAGAGTTAAGGGCCTGGTGAACTTGGGAGGTCATTTCTCTTTGGACTGAGGTCTACTTTCAATATTAGACATGGCGAAACCCTTGTGCTGAGGTATCTGAACTTGGTTGAGGAGATGTGTTAAAGAGATTGACCCTATTGGGGGAACGAAAGAACGACTATGGCATGTTTCTATTGTGGTCTATCCTTGAGAGTAGTAGAGGTCCTGAGGACTATGTAGTGATTTGTATGTGGTTAAAACTTAGCCTTGCGGAGTCTGTCCTTGCCTGATTGCAACCGATGGGCCTTAGACCCTTTTCAACATATAGTGTAAAATAAGGTATTGTTAGTAGCCCCTTGTTGTTTCCTTCAAAGTTTGCAAGGGAAAATGCTTTGTCTACTGCTCAAGTTACGCTGAAAAGCCATCCATGAACCTTTCTTTCTTTCTTTCTTCATTGCATACCTCATCCGGTACAAAATTTTCCAAACGAGTGAACTCTTCCTCATACTCGGCCACTGAGCGGACCCCTTGAGTCACCTCACTGAATTTCCTCCTCATCTATGCCTCAACTGTTGGTGGAAAATACTTGCGGTCAAACCGCACCCAAAACTCGAAAATAGTCATTGTGTCCCTTTCCTCAACGATGGTGATCAACTCCCACCACTGTAGCGATGCCCCCACTAACCTAAAAGTGGCTAGCATTTACTTTTGCACCTCACTACAATCTACCATGCGTAGGTGGCACTGAATATTCATCTTTCGCTGACACTCCAGCACCACATCTGAACTCCCCATAAATTCTAGAGCCACTGGCGGCTAGGGGTGGCCATAGGCCCGAGGCCCGCCAAGCCCGCCCAACCCGCCCAATAAAAAAATAGGGCTTGGGTAAGGTGAATAGGCCCGCAAAGCGGGCTTGGCAAAATTTTATAGGCCCGATTTTTTTTCGGGCGGGCTTGGGCATGAGTTCTTAAGCCCGATGAGGCCCGGCCCGGCCCGAGGCCCGAAAAATATATATATAATATTAATATATATAATATTAATATATATATATTTATATATATGTGGGGTGGGGGGAACTTTTATAAATATAAAAACGTATACTAAGTCTTTTCATGTAGAGTGAGAAACTTTATATATGGACTTTGTAATATATGGAGTTTAAAACAAATTTTAAATTAAAAAATTGGTCTTTAAATAAAAAAATAGGTATTTTAATTTTTTTTTAAATCTTTTAATTAATATAATATGGCCCGATCGGGCGGGCCTGGGTAAAGAGCTTTGAAATCTGGGCGGGCTTGGGATTATGTAATAAGGCCCGATCTGGGCCCGAGCGGGCTTGGGATAGCCGTTAATTTTTCAAGCCCGGCCCACGGCCACCCCTACTGGCGGCTATGGATGATTTTGTGGAAAGTATCGTGCCATTGCGATCATCATCACATTAACTGTCTGCGCCACTAATTCAGTTACATGTGCTTCTGAAATCATCTCTGGTAGTGAATGTGGTATCTCTGGCTCCCGATGAGCCTCTCTAGTCCATCTCCCCCTGCTGCCCTAGCTGCTCTCTCTCTCCTGGGTGGCATCTTAAATGAGAATCAAATCGTATGAGTTCACCATCAATTATAAAGTAATGGACAGAAGAACGTAAATATGCATACATATAAGAATACAATAATCCTATGATAGGGCTCTACATCTAAGAACGCTAAGCTGAAATGTGAAAAGCCGCACAGATCCTAAGGACAGTAGAACCTGATGCTCTGATACCATCTGTGACACCCCACCCAATAAAATACCGGTTGATCGGTCCTCTATCAAATTAAACAGGAATCTCATATGCATTATCCTTAGCATCACTGTCGAAAGTTTTATAAAAATTACTAACTAGCTAGTATTCAAAAGCTAATGTCAAATTTATCTTCCATTAACATGCAGAACAACCATCAAAATAATAATACTAATATTCAATAACATAACAATAAACACCAAACCATAACTGATGTAAATACAATCTTGCCAAATAAAAAATCGGCTAAACATAAAACCAAAATAACTAACAGAGAGTAATAAATCCCCAACAATCTGAAAGGAAATAACTGAATAAAACTGTGAGCGACATGCTCGAGATAAATTGAGATAAAATTCCTAGTCTAGGAATAAAATACCAGAAGCGTTTATCCAAATCATACAACAACCACATATGCTGCAACAGTGAATCCTTGGAATGAAATCAAGTCTGGCGTCTCTGTGGCTGGACACCTAAAAGGTTTTGAAAATATTTGATAGCAAGGGTTAGAACCCAAAACGTTTTGAAAATACTTAGCAAGTGATGAAATTGAAGAAATTTAAAATTCATGAATGCTCTTCATATTTAAGCCAGTGTCACACTCTCTTGAGGACAGACTCACCCCTCAACTAATGTGCACACCTAACGCTTTCTTTACATCCCACGTAGTCCTCTACCCCGTAACTAGATCTTGATAACATTCTTTCCTGACACACTACTTAAACCCGAGTATATGTAAAATATGATTTATAAGTTATTTATCACTTAAACTTAAATAATCATCTTTCCTTTAAATCCATATAACATTCACACTAGTTATATAATAAATACAATTTTTCATCATGTATTAGATTACCCGTATATAATTATTTTCTCCCACTATATACACAACACTATATTACAGCATTCAGACATATGTTGAATCTATTTATATATATATATATAATCCATCCTCCTGAGTAATACCTCACCGGATGTCTTCTCTAAAGTGCTATCAACCCAGGCTACTCAGTCACACCTGGAGTTTCGAGACAACTATGGTCCGCCGAATGGGAACGTAAATAATAAACGCAATGGAGGCGGCCATAGTTCCTCCTTGAAAGTGAGATAATCCTCTCACCCATGTAACGGACGTTATGACTTGGGGATATAGTCGCCCTACTCCTCAGGCTAGGGGGATTCACCCACTTCGCGCAACCTCCCTTGATAGAACTAGAGTATATAATTAAATAAATATCTAGAAACTGATATTTATAAGCACATAATATATATATATACTATCACACACCGTATATACATAATAAATAAATTTCCCGACTTACCGTGCACAAAAATCCGTAACACTAGCCTATACATAAATCCCGAATCTATGGTCCCACTATAATTTAATTAATTACTCGATAATTAAATTAATACCTTGGTATCCCTCAATCAATTACCCGGACTCGCTCACTTGGCCCGAAATTTAATATTCGAAATTAACTGCCTAAATTCTCTTCAATAAGTTTGACGCACACTTATTAAATAGTTAACTCTGTTTTGTTACTCTTCCACGTTATACATTCATAAGCATTGGTATTGTTTGTCTCTTAAAGCTCCCAAATACCCTTAAGGCCTATTATGGGGTTTACTGTACGAAATATCCTTTTAATAAATCATCATTGGCTCAATCAGTAAAGGAAAGGAAAAGGTGCGTGATTTAGCATCATCACGATGCCGTTCGAATGACTGGTGATATCGTTCGAACGAAGTTCCGGGCCATTTGAACAACCGGTGATATTTTCCCCTCCCTCCTTCTTCTCCAATTCGACGCTGTAACCATTTTTTCTAACCCAAAATTCGTAGTGCAAACTCTATTCAAACCCAAAATTCATACTGTAAATCCTTTTTACTAAATCCCAACTCAACTATTATCAGTCTTAAAATTATTAATTCAACAACCAAATTTCAAGGTTTAAATTGGTTTCTCTTAAATTCCTTACAATACCACAATTGTTCTAATGTCAATCAATTTCCTAATTAACACATAAGTAATAATGAAACTGAATTTACTCATAACATCCCACAAATTTGAAAACCCAATTTATGTGCCAATCCTAACCAAAAATCATTAGATTATCTACCATGATATGAATTAAAAATTGCAATTAAATTTAAAAGCAAGTTTAATCACTTGCCTTATGATTCGTAGTGTCTGATTATTCCTTTGGTGTGGAGATTGATTTTTTTGCTGAAGAACACTCTCCCTTGTTCTTGCTTTTGGCTGCCAAGAGTCCTCCCTCTTTTCTCCTCTACATTCTCAGATCTCTAAAGTGAGTTACGGTTGCTCCCAACTCCCATTTTTAGGTTTTAAACAATTAATTCCATTTTTGGCCTTATGGGCTTAATTAAAATGGCTCAAATATCCCCGTGGGGGGCCAATTATGCCCAAAAATACCCCGAGACCCATTTACCACCTCCGGGTACACTTTTCTGACTATTTCAGCCCATCTGGACTCAACCGTGCACTCAGAATTGTCATCTGAAATACTTTATAACATTCTCTAACTTTTTGCCTCAAAATGCGACACCAAAATAATCCAAATAATCAAATCTAACTTCGCTCAATTTAAATAAAATCTCCAAATAACATATTCAAATTTCTCCAAATTTTTCTCCCAAATATTAAATTTTAAGTCCTCAAAATTACGGGGTGTTAGAGACTAGCTCCTCCACTACAAGTGGTAAATAAAGTCTTCTGAGAATATCAAGTTATTCTTGAATCTTTATTTTAAGAATCAATATATTTGAAAGAGTGGTATAAGAAGGTGATGGTTTGCAACATCAAAAGATCAAGGTTGGTATATAAAGGAAATGGAAATTGTAGTTCCCACAGATAACGTTAAACTGGTGGGAATTAAAATTAAAAGTGACCTCAGACCCAGTAAGTGATACCCTATAGACCTCAAATATGTAAAAGGGGAGAAGTTTCAAAGTCCAAGATATGTGTTTAAAGTGGTTCGGACCTTGTCTAGGATCCTACCTCCACTGTTAAATGGTATTTCATTATTTATTAGATCATGAAAACGTTATTATAATCTATTAGACCTCTTAGGCTTTGGCCAGGAGAGTTTGAGGTCCTTGAGGCCTTTATCAATAATCCAAAGGACCTTAGGAAGTAATAAATAGACTTCTCTAAGGGTTCGAGTGCATTAATTTAGGGTTCAATAACGAATACAACAAGTATAACAATGGGAAGTGATCTTAAATATGGATTTTATACTCACAACGGTGGGTTGAGAGTCTTTACAAGGGCGAGGAAATGTTTATATTAGTTGGAAACTCTTTATTTTGCTTGGGTGTGTATATATTAGCTTGAACAGCTTGCCTTGACCCTTATACGATGCCCCTATTTATATGAAAACTCTTAGAGAGAGAATGAGTGGACTTCCACAATATGGTTGCGTTGCCTCTAAGATCTAATGACATCTGTCGAGGGTGGAGTGTTGGCCAAAGATTTATAAGCGTTGAAAAGTAGTTGTTAATTAGGTGCATTAAATATAGATGGGAGACTTCAATGCAAGTGGTCTAAGTGGTGGAAGTAGGTGAAATAATGTTGTACTTTTGACCTACCTGCCAAACAAGTTGCAGAAGCTTGGTTGGAGGCCTATGAGATTTGGAAGTGTCATGAGTTTTCCCTAGGATTTTTTAGAGGCATGTTGCAACGATATTCCTTTGTGCTAAGGTTATATAACCTCCGAAGGTCATTTATCTTCAAACTGAGGTTTTCTCTATACGTCAAACATGGTATAACACTAATGCATACGTCTTTAAGCTTGCTCTCGAAGATATTTTAGAACGACTAATCATCATAGGAGAGTGCCGAAGTGGTTGAGGCTTGTAGTAATTTTGTATCTAATTCTCCAAGTCTGCGAAGGTCTTAGGAACTTGGCAATGGTATGGATGAGGTTAGGTATTGACCTTAGGACCTAGGTTCTTGGCTGAGGGTAATTAGGGTATCTAAGAGCCTTTGAGATACCAATGATTAAATAAGGTATCATCTTTAGCTCCTTATTGCTCCTTGCCAAGATTGCAGGGGACAAGACTTATCCTTTATGCAAGTTAGGGGTAGGAGCGTAACTTACCACCGATATGCTTGTAATAATTATATTACATTGGGAAGGAGCTTCAAAGTTTATGAAAAGTGTGTGTAATAATAAATGTAAGAACCAATATAAACTAGCATGTGGTGAATAGGTTTGATTCCAAAATTTTATCAATTTTCAAAAATCAATTAGATCTCTTGAAAATTCTAAAATCCTATCAAATGAATTAACCAGATGACGTTATACATGACCAAGTTACCACACAACATAATTGATTAGGTAGATCTAGATGAGATAGCTAGAAAATCAAACGTAGTTAAATTTTAAGTAATTAACACTAGATTTGAGTGAGATCTACGTGTAGTGTGTGTTCAAGTGCGCAGTTGAGAGAATATAAATCACAAGAAAATCATAAGACATGTTTAACGAGGAAAGACCACCACCAAAGTGTAAAAACCTCAGATGCACTCTAATTTATATTTTTACTTTACAGTTGCCCCATATCAACTAAAAATTAGCTGCAACTACAAACTCCATGGATCTGATGAGAATGTTCATTCTTCTCCTTGGAAGTCACGCCACACTTCAAATTCCTAAATAACTCGAAGCTCCTCCTTTTTTAGATAAAAAAGTGCCTGATCATCAATGATCACAAAAGAAATGATGCAATATTACAAGGCTAGTATTTTTATCTGAATTCACACTCAAAAGTTCACTCATGAAATCATTAGATCAATGATAAGATCTAATACTCTCAATTGGAGGAACGTGTGTTTATAGAAAAGAGACAACAAGATAAATTCCCTTTACCTCAAAATGCTCTGAGAGATATGTTTAGGAATGGGAGGTATTCGAATATTTTTATATGGATGGAAATCATTGGCTATTTATGGACATTTTCAAAACATGTGTTGGTCATGTGCATGGTTAGATTCAGTCATTAGTACACTAGAGACTAGTATGCCCATTTCAACTTGGTCATGTACATGAGTTTAAAAGTGACCTGTGCGAATGGAGGCGCGCGCACGCCTTCAAAATGCAGTCGTGCGAATGTTTTTCACAAAGACCATATCTAAAGAAAAAGTTTCAAAGGAAAATGAAACTTAGACAATTCCTTTAAAAGTTTCAAAACCTATTAATGAAAACTTCTCTAAGGGTTTTGAAAACACAATTGAACTACTCATTTTAACAAAAGTCCTAACACAAAAATCAAAAGTGCATTTTATTAAAGATGTGCACGTGTGTTGTTTAAACTTATAAAGAACAATTAAGTAAAAAAGTATATAGCTTCAATCTTCGAATTGAAATGTATCGGCAACGAAATTCATCAATCTTGAGCAGCAGAACTAGATCTACAATCGTCAACACAAGAATTATCTATCCTAGCACCTCACACAAAGGCGTATCAAGTCTACATGCCTTGAATAACTCAATGTTTTATCACGGGAATATAGACAAGTATATATGGTTACAATGATTACATTCTCAATCTCCCCCTTTGACTATTTCGTGAAAAAAAACCCAAAATTTCTTTATTACTCCTAAAAACACCACACTAGCCATGTAGTGCAAGTAGTAAAGAGCAATGTAAAATATCCATAAGACCAAAATGGAAAACTTAAAGTCTTCTCTGAAACTAGGCTCGAGTGTGAATAACCAAAGCTATGCATGAAACCACATGGAGGTAAGCTTGCAAAAAGATACATTCCCCTGCTCGGGAGTACTTCGATAAGTATCAAAAGATATAGATGTAATAAAGAACATGTAAGGAGGCATCTAATCCAATATACTAAATGTGATACCAAAAACATACTCTCCCCCCTTTAATTAAAAGATGACTAAGGTATAAAGGCTTCCCTTCAAAGAAACATCCCCCCTCAAATCAAGACATGCCAAACAAATATTTTTCCTCCTTTTTGACACGAAACGGTCAAAGAGAAGTATAAATCCATCAAAATTTGGGTATAAAAATCCACATAGCATGATGAACTAACAAGATAAAAGCTAGATAAACCAGTCAATAACGAAACAAATACGGGAAGCATCAGAAGAGCGTATGAATCACAAAATATCTCAACAAAAAGTACTAGACAAGGAAAGAGGATATAAAGAATAATATAGTAACATGATATCTTTACAAACCAAAGATAAAACCAAACATGGATAAAAAATATGGGATAATCAAGATCAAATCATAATATCCATACAAACCAAAGAAATATCCATGCATCTCAAAATATAAAATAAAATATATAAATAGCCACAAGAACAAAAAAAATATACAAGAGAGATATCAAAGAAATATCTACATGTAGCAACACAATCACAACCACAATCACAATCACAATCAAAAAGTACAACAAACGGTAAAAAATGACAAGAGCTAGAGATATAACATCTATGTCTCAACCATCTCATAATCATATGGAGCATCACTGTCATCTCCATAATCATTATCTCCATCATTATTAGAAACCTTATCAAAACCATCAACTCCCTCATCAGAACTAGCATCATTAATAACATCTTCGACATCATCAATACCTTCAGCAGGTGGAGGAGGAATGAGAGTAGGACCTGTCGCATCTGGAACATCAGTGAATTGTTAGAGTTCGATGGAGATAATCAGCAATAAAAGTGATATCGGCCTCAAGACTCTATCCTCTCATGTACAAACCTAAACTGCTCACGTATGAAAGAAAACTACGAAGTGATGAATGATCTCTAACTGTGATGATCGAGTGGCATTGGTGGATTAACTGGTGCAGGTGCAGCTAGATATGTCTATTTATGAGCAGTCTATGATACAGATCGATTAGCACTCATAGAATAAAGGGCCTTTAATAGTTGCATCCGATTAGGTAACGCAGTATCAGTCGACTAAAAGCAAACTCTCCTCATAGTATCAATGATGAGCAGAGAAAAATCAATATCCTTTAGACGAACTAAAGCATAAATCAGTGGCCTAATATGATAAGAAAATCATGGGTGCAATAACAAGGCATGAGGTTGTACACAACAAATAAGTGTACAAGAGAATACCGTCAAACCAAATCTACTTGAATAAATAAAGGATGTGACCACACAGCCTATTGACCTGACAAAAAAGATTCAAGAATATCATAATTGATCATATCATGCATAAAATACGGACTATAAGAATGATTATCTGTATAATCTGGTAAACCAATGTAATCACACAAAGTATCATAGGATAAAACAATCCATCTCTCTCTCTCATAAAATAAGATACAAGATAAGTATCCTTATTCAAGATAGTATTCGCATAGAACTCGTGAATAAGTGAGGAACTGGCCGAACCATAAGGTCAAACCGACTGAGTCAGACTAATCTTATCAACCAAGGACAACAAAAAATGTTCATAGTCGTTATTCAGAGGACTAGAAAATGAAAGATCTCTCTCGATAATGAGTGACCTATTAGTGAAAATGGGCGATAAAGAAGAGCCATATCTAGTCAATAAAATGCTAAAGACACTTATTCACATTAGGAATAGAATTAGAGGATTTCGGGGCATCACATCTGGTGGGTCTCTTAACTGATATAAGTGTGATATGAAGTCTTAGGCTCTTAATGCCTCTTCGAGACCACTCAAAGAACAAGTTTATTACTTGCATTTCTCTTTACGCTACTGATATCAAACAACAAGAAATGATCAAAAACACTTCTGGTATTACACCAAACCAATTACAATAATGAACCTATGTCTAAATTACAAATAAAATTACATAGAACCAAACCAAAAAGTAATCCAACGGTATCCAAAATCCTAAACAATCACTCAAAACACCATGAACAACAAAGGAATCATCTAAAGAATTCCAATGCAGAAGATAATGTATGAAAATTATAAAAAATCAATTACTTAACTAGAGCTTCCAACAAAAAAGCAACCTGGTGATCCTAGGGCACAAAATACCAATCCGTCAAATCAGACCTCTAAACAAAGATCAAATGAACGCAGAAGATAAAAAAAATGTTCAGAACATGAAATCGCTAAGTGTTTATAACTCATAAAGAATTTTAACTGAAATAGAAGAATGTGACCAAAACATACCCCATAAAACTCGACACCATGCGAACGACTAAGTATCACCTTTGCACATGCAACCGTGTGAACGCCTCCAGAAGTGTGTCGTGTGCACGTAGAAAGGGGCAATTCCAGAAAATTCCTTAATGTTCTACTTCAGAACTAAGAATAACTCTAGAATCCCAAAACATACCACTCTCTTTTTTTTTATAAGTAAATGATATATAACCAAACCATCGCTAAGGGAGCGAACCCGTATACAGGAAGTATACAAAAACGAAATCAACAAGAATAATGGAAAGAAATCCTAAAAACACCCCGCATGGAAAGCCCACTTATGCCACTGCGTGAAACCCTTCCACGAACTCTAGAATCTCCTGAGTTGAGACGACATATCTCTCCTTCCTCCAACTAATAAGAGTGCTCAAGAAAATATACCGAATCCTCGAGGGAGCCGTCTCGATACCGTCAAAGCATCTCGCATTTCGCTCCTTCCAAATCGACCAGAAGATACAATGTGGAACAATACGCCACACACTCCTGTCCCCCGACCATCCCCACAGCGGTCTCCAACCATCTAGGAGATCCCTAACAGTCCCTGGCATAACCCAAGTGGTACAAGACATGGCAAAAAACAAATCCCACAAACCTCTCGTCACCTTACAATGAAGAAGAAGGTGATTGGTCTTTTCCTCCTCCTCCTTACACAACCAACAACGACTCGCGAGACGGTATCTTCTCTTTTGAAGGCCTTCAAGAGTCAAGATAGCCTGCCTAGCCGCAGTCCACACAAAGAACCTGACCTTCTGGGGCGCTTTCACCTTCCAAATACTCTTCCAAGGGAAGAGGTCACTAGGATTCCCTCTACCGCTCAGAATCTCATAGTACCCTTTGACCGAGAACACCCCAGACCCTCCCCCCTTCCATATAAGGGAGTCCTCCGAAACCGTCGGGCGGGGGGCCGAAACCAACCACTGAAAGAATAAATCCGCCTCCTGCAGCTCCCAGTCCCAAAGTCTTCTTCTGAACAGAGGGTTCCACATCACTCCCTCCCCGCTAAACGATATGTGCTCCACCACCAAACCATCTTGATTCCCACTCAGGTTAAACATCCCAAGAAAGAGCTCCTGAATGGACCCCTGAACACCCCACTTGTCCTTCCAGAATCTGATCCTGTCGCCTCTCCCCAGAGAAAACTCGATATGACTGGAAAAAGACCTCCACTCCTTCGCTATATTTTTCCACAAACCCATTCCATGCGGAAAAGTCGCCACCATTGGCCCCCACCCAAAACGAGTACCACCCCCTCTAGCATAAACCACTCTTCTCCACAACCTATGTTCCTCCCGAGGAAATCTCCACAGCCACTTCCCCAGCAAAGCTTTATTGAAGTTAACCAAGTTTCTCACACCCGCCCCCCTTCCTTAATCGGCTTGCAAACCTCTTCCCACTTAACCAGATTATGTTTAAAGCTACCCTCCGTGCCTCTCCACATAAAATTACGCATCAGCTTTTCCATTTTAAGACGAACAGCCACGGGAATAGGCAAGATGGACATATAATAAGTAGGCAAGCAGGACAACAAACTCTTAATCAACGTGAGTCTCCCCCCTTTCGACAAGAACCCATTCTTCCAACCTGCCAATTTTCTACGCATTCTCTCCAACACCGGGTCCCAGATAGATTTAGACTTGTACTTAGCTCCAAGAGGAAGACCAAGATAAGTACAAGGGAGATACCCAATTCTACACCCCATGATGCCCCCGAATTCTTCCACCGATTCCTCTCCCCCGATTTGGATGGCCTCGCTCTTTCCCGCATTAATACCCAAACCTGAAACCGCCTCAAAACATATAAGGAATGACTTCAGAGCACGCACTTGCCTTTGATCAGCATCACAGAAAACAATCGCATCATCCGCAAATAACAGATGAGATACAAACACTCGATTAGGCACTGGAGCCCCTAAAGAAAACCCCTTGATCCACCCAGCATGGGCCACCTTTGCCAACATCCGACTAAACGCCTCCATGACCAAAATGAAAAGGAAGGGGGACAACGGGTCTCCTTGACGAAGCCCACGAGAGCTCGGAAAAAAGCCCTCAGGAACCCCATTAATCAGAACGGAGAATCTGGCCGTCTTAACACACCTCCCAATCCACCGACGCCAACGCTCACCGAACCCCATCCTCCTCAACAAATACATAAGAAAATCCCAATTTACATGATCATACGCCTTTTCGATGTCAAGCTTAAAAGCTAAACCCGGAGGACCACTTCTAACTCTGGATTCCACGCACTCATTAGCTACCAAAACAGCATCAAGAATCTGTCTGCCTCCCACAAACGCGTTTTGAGACTCAGAAATCAGCGGATCAATCACCATTCTCAGCCTAACTGACAATACCTTAGCAAGAAGCTTGTAGATGCTACCAATCAAACTGATAGGTCTGAAATCCCTAATATCGATCGACCCCCCCCCCCCTTTTTGGATATCAAGGTAATAAAAGTCGTATTCAACCTCGGCACAAAGTAACCCCTGTCGTGAAATTCATGGAAAAACTCCATCACCTCCCCCTTGATCACGGTCCAACAGTGCTGAAAAAATGCCATCGAGAACCCGTCGGGACCAGGCGCCTTATCCCCACTCATCGAGTTCAGAACCCTCCCCACCTCCTCCTCGGTGAAATGACCCTCTAAACCATTCGCCTCAGAAGCGGAAATACTAGCAAACTCAGCCCCATCCAGAGAGGGCCGCCACCCCTGCTCTTCCTTGAACAACCCCTCAAAAAATTGAGAGATAGCCCCCCTAACCTCTCTATCCTCTTCATATACCCCCCCCCCCCCAACTTTGATGTTCCGAATATGATTACCACGCCTATTAGAACTGGCCATCTTATGGAAGAACTTGGTGTTTAAATCTCCTTCTTTCAACCACAAAGCTCTAGATTTTTGTCTCCAGCTAATTTCTTCCTGAATGAGCCTCTTCCCAATCTCCTCTTTTTTCCTCTCCCTAGCTCTCTTATCCTCCTCCGAGAGACCCAAACTCCCCTCTTTCTCATCAAGCCTCCTGACCTCCTCCAACAAATTAGTAGTACCCAAACGGACGTTCCCAAACACCTCTTTATTCCACCTTTTCAAATCTTCCTTAAGAAAGCTCAATTTAGAGACCAATCTAAAGCTGGCATTCCCCTCCACCACATAACTAGACCACCATGCTCCTACTCTAACCACGAAATCAGTCTCCTTAAGCCACATATTCTCAAATCTAAATGGCGAACTACCATCCCTCCGTCCACCACACTCTAATAAGATGGGACAATGATCCGAGGTCACCCTAGGCAAGCACGACTGTACCACCCCAGGAAAATGCTCCTCCCACTCCTTGGATACAAGGAAACGGTCCAGGCGAGACATAGCAGGCCTATCCCTGAATCTAGACCAAGTAAAAAGCCCGCCCACCAACGGAAGATCCATCAATTCCATGTCGTCAATAAAGTCTGAAAAATCCCGCATATACCTATCGATTCTTCCCCCACTACTTTTCTCCCCTGAGAACCTCACCACATTGAAATCCCCACCCATGCAAGCGGGTACATCCCACACCCTACTAACCCTTGCCAATTCTTCCCACAATTCCCATCTACTAGCATCCTCCACTGGACCGTAAATACCCGAGAAGCTCCAAGTAAAACCGTCCTCCAAATTTTTAAAGAGGCAAGAAAGGGTCCATCCACCCTTCATTGTCTCAATCAGGTCAACCACTTCCGAATTCCACAAAATCAACACCCCTCCCGAAGTACCATCCGCATCTAAGCTCACCCATTTAACCCCCCTCCCGCCCCAGATAGAACTAACACAACAAGCATCCATATGGCACATCTTAGTCTCCTGTAGACACAAAATGTCGGGCCTCCACCTAGCTATGGTCCCCCCAATCACTCCTCTTTTGCGTCTGTCGTTCATCCCCCTAACATTCCACGTAATAATGCGAAGCTTCATAATACTATACTACTTTAAACTAAGTCCACCTCTTTACCTTTCTTCCTCTCCCCGTCCCCACATCCCCTCTCAATTTTATCGAACAATGCCCATGCTTCCCTCTCAAAGCCTTCAAACGCAACCCCCGAGTCTTTGCTAATAGCTTCCATCATATCCTCTTTCCATCCCTCCGGATCCTCGTCCCATACTTCTTGCTCACTTCCCCTAACATCACCCTCCTGCTCCGGGATCACTATGTCCACCCACAGACGAGAATTATTCAAATCCTCAATACTCGAACCACCCCCCCTAACTCCCTTTTTAACCGGCGACTGATAATCTAGCAACACCCTGTTTCCTTTTCCAGACGAGGAAGTAGTTTCACTAGCCATCACAACCACCTTATTACTATTGAATGATCCTGATCCCACACCTTTACAAGTTTGTCTCTCCCCTTTACGAGCCGTCTTGGGCAATTTTTTATTGCCACCTTCCTTTCTCGACGCCAAAGCTTTTTTACCATATCTCCCCGAGCTCCTGAGAGCCTTGATATTTTTAAGTCCTAACATAGCATTTCCAACATACAAATTTTTATTTCTATTAAAACTTAATTTTGACGCCACCGATTCCATACTAACTATAGGTTCCTTATTCTTCAACTCCTCCAAGCTTAAGTCAATCGTAACCGTCCCTTTGTCCTCACGTCCCACACAAGCTTCGTCTATATTAAACTTACTATAACTGACCCCACTCAAGAGCTTACCTCCCACCAATTTAGCCACTTCCTGAACAGACCCAATCTTTGGCCGATTCTCCTCAAACCCCTATACTAAAATATCATTAGTCAAACCTGACCCATTTAAATCTGCAGCCAGCGGGCTACATGGTACCACGCCTAAACCCATTTGAAAATCCCTTGTAGCTGCAGAAAATTCTGTACTGCCAATCCCACTATTCCTGCATAATAACACTTTATTAGCCGCAACCTTAAATGAGGTGTCCTCTCCAACTATCCTTTGTAAACCCAGCACCTTGACCTGCTTCCTTAAGCCATTGATGTGACCCTTTTTTGACGTGAAAGAGACTTCACTTGGACCCATATCACCAACCTCCAAGCTCAGAAAACGTGTTGCCGCTCCCTGTGCTCCCACGGTTCCCTCACATCTGCCATCTGCCTTTCCTGGCACCTGACTGCTGCAGCCGCCATCACCCGCTGCCGACCGACCCACTAGCTTCACCATACCTCCCGGTAAACCCGTGTCCTTCACCTGCCGCTCCTCTCTAACCTGCTCTTCACGCAGCCCCTTCCCGTCTCCAACTTCCGACAAACTCAACTCATACCCAGTAATGGGGGAAGATGGTTGATGACCCATCAAGCCTTGTATCTTACTGGGACGAGAATCAAACTTACACCCTCCATGGCTTCAAGAAATATCTTCTCCCCAATAACACTCCTGCATTTCCTTGCATACAGACAAAACAAATACCCATCCTCCTACGTCAATCTTGATTCTAGGCGGGATAACAATACCTTCACTCACAAGGATTCTCGCCCACTGAGTTTCTTCTCCAGTCAACGTAGCATGGTCTACCTTGATGAAACCTCCACACTTCTCACCAATGGCTCTAAAAACTTCATCTCCCCAAAGATGGAGGGGGAGACCCATCACACGGATCCACTGGTGGCCCAAGTCACTTGGGACATGCGAGAAACCAGCTAAAAGATGCCACCTTTGTAACAAAACTGGTTCTCCCTCAAACTTCCATCCATTACCTCCCAGAATTCTATCACCTTCTTCTTCCGAAGCAAACATAAAGAGAAATAATGAAGGGTTTAGGTATCTCACTTGAATTCCTCCCACCGGTTTCCATCGAGACTCTGCCCATCGTATGACCTTGTCCATCCCCGGAGGAGAGCTCTGAGTACTTCCGAACCGACCAATCAAAGCTTTTTGAAAAAATTTAATTCTAGAACTACACGAGTCATCTACAACTGACAGGTCCGTCTCTAGCTTGGTGTTAGATGAGATGTTTATAGCCAAAAACGGCCATGGCTCCACCGAGGGAGCCTGCAGATAAGTTCTACCATCTACCACCTTACCTTTAACCTTGACCTCATTACAATGCTTCTTACAATCCACAAAAGGTTCCACCCTCCTGAATACATGACACACTGCCGTCCACCTTCTCCCCGGGACACATTCCGGTATCTGAACTTGAATCCTCGAATCGATCTTCCTGATGACAATGTTGAAGTAACCTACATTTCCTTTCCAAGAAGAGAAAGCCATAATCTTACGGCCCGCGTATTGCCTCATATGAAAAAAATTCCCGGTGTACTTGGAAGCCTTCCAAAGGCAGGAGCTCAGCCACAGCACCTCCCCCTTGACCAACAGCAACTCCTTGACTCCCGTCTTGCTACTAGCACATAGTCTAAACTGGTATGCACCCCCAATAGACTCCTTGGACAGCCTGAAGCTGGAATCTCTAGCATGGAAGCTGTGATTTAGAGCTTCCATCAAAGCAGACCTACTTATAAACATGTAATCAAACAGAAGATACGATCACCCATCGGAGAATTATAGGTGCATGTGATTACTCAACAAAGTCTAAAGCTTAACGAACTAACAAAAATGTAAATGTTTGTATTATAAGTCGGTGAAAGTAAAAAATATCATATTTTCTTTAAGTAATTGTGAAAGTATTTTCTTATTGTTCGGTCGAAATTGAACTCTCATGCATGGATGACATGCAAATGCAGAAAAGATCACTAATTTGCAATAACATGCCAAAAATGGAATAAACTTACTAAAATAGCAAAAAGAAAACAACACACATATATATAAACATGCAAACTCTTAGTGTAAAAGTGTGATAGGGTTATAGAACAACAAATTTAAAATTTTGACATAACATTTCCTTTAAATCTTGATTGAAAAATATGAATTGAAAATCACAACCAAATCATTTTCAATCAACTCAACATATATGGAATAAAATATTGTCGATCTAGCAATGCACGTTTGTTTTGAGGATTTCCAAGATACGGCTGCACCTCCGAGGGTAAACACATACCCACTCATAGACTTAGAGTCTTTTGTATCAGATATCCAATTTGCATCGCAATGTCCTTCAAGAACAGCTGGATATTTTGAGTAATGCAATCCATAGTTTTGAGTATATTTTAAATAACCCAAAACTCTCAATATTGCTTTCCAGTGATCTCTTCCTAGATTACTCGTAAATCGACTTAGCTTACTTATTGAGTATGCTATGTCCGGTCGCGTACAGTTCATGACATATATTAAACTGCCGATAATACGAGAATATTCTAGTTGAGATATGCTTTCACCATTATTTCTTGCTAGATGTAAATTTACATCTACTGGTGTCTTGGTAGGACTAATATCATACTTCTTGAATTTTTCAAGAACTTTCTCAATGTAATGAGATTGAGATAATATAAGTCCATCCGATGTTCTAGAAATTTTAATTCCTAATATAACATCGGCGATTCCCATATCTTTCATGTCAAATCTACTACTCAACATTTGTTTTGTAGTTTTGACAATTTCCAAGTTACTACCCATGATAAGCATATCATCAACATAAAGGCATACAATGACATATCCATTTTGAATGTATTTAAAATAAACACATTTATCGCATTCATTAATTTTGAAACCATTTGACAACATTGCATTATCAAATTTTTCATGCCATTGCTTAGGTGCTTGTTTTAATCCATATAGTGATTTAACAAGCTTACATACTTTTCCTTCTTGTCCGGGAGCTTTGAACCCTTCAGGTTGCTCCATATAAATTTCCTCGTCTAGTTCACCATTTAAGAATGCAGTTTTTACATCCATTTGATGTATTTCAAGTCCATTAATAGCAGCTATTGCTATTAACATCCGAATGGACGTTATTCTTGTTACCGGTGAATATGTGTCGAAGTAATCCAGCCCTTCCTTTTACCTATAGCCTTTAGCTACAAGTCTAGCTTTATATTTATCAATTGATCCATCGGCCTTCAATTTCTTTTTGAAGATCCATTTATAACCTAATGGTTTTGAACCTGGTGGAAGATCCACTAGTTCCCATGTATGATTTTGTAATATGGATTCAATTTCACTATTAATTGCTTCTTTCCAATTGGAAGCATCGGGTAAGGATATAGCTTCTTTATACGATTGAGGTTCATTTTCTAACAAATATGTTAGAAAATCCGGACCGAAAGAAGTCGAGGTTTTTGCTCTTTTACTACGTCTTGGTTCATCCTCTATTGATTCAACAGGTTGATGAGTACCACTTGTAGTAGCTTGATTTGTCCTTTTAGAAGGACCAGATTCTCGGGTCATGTTATACGGGAATTCATTTTCAAAAAATGATGCATCCCTCGATTCAATAACCGTATTTACATGAATGTCTGAAATCTCAGATTTACAAACTAGAAATCGATATGCACTACTATTAGTAGAATAACCGATGAATACACAATCCACGGTTTTTGGCCCTATTCTTACCTTTTTAGGTTTAGGAACCATCACTTTAGCTAAGCACCCCCACACTCGTAAATATTTATAGGAAGGTCTTCGACCTTTCCATAATTCATAAGGTGTCTTGTGAGTCTTTTTGTGAGGTACTTTATTGAGAATGTAATTAGCAGAAAGTAAGGCTTCCCCCCACAAATTTTGTGGAGCTCCTGAACTTAATAACATTGAGTTCATCATTTCTTTCAAAGTACGGTTTTTGCGTTCAGCAACACCATTCGATTGAGGAGAATAAGGAGCGGTTGTTTGATGAATAATCCCATTTTCAGAACAAAATTCCTCAAATGGATATTCATATTCACCTCCTCTATCACTTCTAATAGCCTTTATCGTTTTGCTTAATTGATTCTCAACTTCATTCTTATATTGTTTAAATGCATTAATAGCCTCATCTTTACTATGTAACAAATATACATAGCAATATTTTGTGCAATCGTCAATAAAAGTAATAAAATACTTTTTCCCACCTCTAGTTTGAACAAATTTTAAATCACAAATATCGGTGTGAATTAAATCTAAAGGTTCAGTTATCCTTTCAATAGAATGGAAAGGTAATCTAGCTAATTTAGATTCCACACAAATTTCACATTTATGATTTTTATCAATATTGAATTTTGGTAAAAATTCCAAGTTAATTATTCTACGCAATGTATCAAAATTAACATGTCCCAATCTAGCATGCCAAATATTAGATTACTCAATCAAGTAAGAAGAACTAGCAACTTCATTAATTGAAATAGATGTTTTAGGGGTTACAGTAAGAACATTCAGTTTAAAGAGCCCCTCATTTAGGTAGCCATTTCCTACATACATGTCATTTTTAGACAACACAAAGCGATCAGATACAAACACAAGCTTGAAACCATTCTTAGTAAGGAGAGATCCAGAAATCAGATTCTTTCGGATATCAGGCACGTGAAGAACATTGTTTAGAGTAAGTTCCTTTCTAGAAGTCATTTTCAAAGCAATCTTTCCTTGTCCCACCACCTTAGAAGTGGAAGAATTTCCCATAAAAAGGTTCTCCTCATTTTCCAAAGGCTTATAGGTGGAGAACATCCATTTGTTTGCACAAATGTGTCGTGTGGCTCTAGTGTCCACCCACCATTCCTTGGTATTTCCAACCAAGTTACATTTAGAGACAACGGCAGAAAGACTCATATCCGCCAAATCATTGGTGATATTCTCACCCTCAGTCACATTTGCTTGAGAGTTATTTTTATTTTGCTTCTTAGGCTTACAACACTCACTTGAGCGGTGTCGGTTTACCACAATTGTAGCATTTGCCTTTGAACTTTTTCTTGTTATGTTTGGAAGTGCCTTCCCCATCCTACTTCCGTTTGTTCTTCTTAGGACCTTCAACGACATGGACATTTATTTCCATCGGATTCTTCCCACTTTTCTTTTGAGACTCACGGTTGTCTTCTTCGATTCTTAGCCGGACCACCAACTCCTCCACATTCATCTCCTTACGCTTGTGCTTGAGATAGTTTTTGAACAAAGTCCAAGAAGGTGGCAACTTTTCAACAATTGCAGCAACTTGGAAAGTTTCACTAATTGACATTCCTTCAGCATGAATGTCGTGGAGGATCACGTGGAATTCTTGCACTTGCGAGATTACAGATTTCGAATCAACCATTTTGAAGTCCAGAAAACGCCCAACGATAAATTTCTTCATCCCAGCATCTTCAGTTTTATACTTCTTTTCCAAAGAATTCCATAATTCCTTGGAAGTTTTGATAGTGCAATAGACATGGTACAAAGTCTTGTCCAAGTAGGCCAAAATATAACTTCGGCATAGGTAGTCCGAATGCTTCCAAGCATCGACAGCATCAACCTTTTCAGCGTCATCTCCCTCTTGAATAGAGGGGCAATCTTCATATACAAACCTGCCCAGTTGGCAGGTAGTGAGATAGAAGTACATTTGTCCTTGCCAACGTTTGAAGTCAGCCCCAATGATCTTTTCAGGTTTCTCCCCGTGTGGCATAGATACGGGTGCAGTCACATTTGTGTTGGTGACAATCAGTTTCGTAGGAGTAGTGTTCGTACTTTGCGATTCCATTTCTGTTACAAAAACAGAATTTTTATCAATGATAAAATTCATATATAATGAATTAATCAAAACAGAATACAAAATTATGTGCAACAATTTCCTCCAAATATGATTCACAATAAATGAATTCCAAAAGAATTCAAATAATAATTCAGAATAAAAGTGAAATATAAACAGAATTCCGTACAAAACAGAATTAAAATTTTAAAATTTGTGTCACACTAATTTTTAATAATAAAAAAGAATTCCGTACAAAACAGAATTATAATTTTAAGATTAAAATATATATCATAAACAGATTTTAATAAGAATACACAAATAAAATTTTATTTTCTAAAACAGAATATAAAACCAGTATAGAAATTGATTTCTATATCAAAACTGTTTTACTAATTTCTACAATAAAGCAATAAATTAATTCTTTTTTTTTTCTGTCAAAACAGATTTATTTACAACAAATAAATTTCTGTAATAAAAAAATTTTGTACACTAAAAACAGTAGAACTATTAAATTGTCTTAAGATTGTTATGTCTACTATTTATAAATAAAAATTGTACAAAATTATGAATTTAATATAATTACAGAATTAAAACAGAATTACGTAAATGAAACACTTACTTGAATTTGCAGAAATAATAAAAGAATTAAAGATAAATCCGAGCCCTGTTATGAACAGTTTCCTTAAGACAATTTATTCCCTCCAATGTGCTCTGAGGTTGATGAATATTGTCTCCCAAGATAGAACGGATTTCCTCAATTAATTATGTAGCACAACAATAATTAATTTCAACGAACTCAAATTCTGTGTGGCCTTTACTCAACAACACTACACCATATGTTATGCAGGAGAAAGAAATTTCGGAACAGATATGACAAGAATTCTGGGACAGAAATGACAGCAATTCTGGAGGAGGGAAAATTTCATTTTTAAAAACGGAGGGAGGCATCTGTATTTATAGCAAAGTAGGTGACGGTTGGCAAATAACTGCCAAAACAGTTAAACGAAATTAACTGTTGACTGTTGGCAATAACTGCCAACAGTTTATTAATTAATTAATTAATTTCGTAATTAATTAATAATTAAAGCCCAGAAAGTTAAATAAAATTCGGCCCAAAAAAGTAGGAGATTTTTATAAGCCCGAGCCCGAACCGAACCGAGCCGAGCCGAGCCGAGCCGAGCCGGCCGAACGGACGGACGCGCGCGCGCGCGTGTGGACTTTTGACCGAAAGTCAACCCGTGCATAGCTTAGGTCATCTCCCCTTCAAAGAGTTGGGATACCCCCAAGGCATCCAAGCCTTAGTCCATACTTGGGGTGTTATTAACTCATCAAAATTCCACTACTCTTCCAATGTGGGACAAGAGTAAAAACACACTCAATTCATTAACTTTCATTGCTTTGTGAGTCACTTTGAGGACATAAATATCATTCATAACTTATTGAAATTGGACATATGAATATACTACGTTAATCTCCTTGCGGAGGTGAAGACGTTCGTATATGGTCCCACAATTTTTGTAGTGTGGTTCCCACCTAAATTTGAGCTCAAAGTTGCTCAAAATTCTGTCCAGAAAATTCTGGACAGCTTTCTTAAAACCCATTTAAGTCCAATTTTTCCAACATAAAAGTCTCATCAAATCAACGTTTTAAAACATTGTCATATATTTCAGGGCATGATTCATATGATAAAATAAATTGTATTATCAATTTGAATACAAAAAATCAAATCATATTTGACATTACTAGACATGACTAAAAGAGAACAATTACATCTAAATCCAAAATGTCAAAAATTGTAGTTTCAAGCCATTTAAAATTCCTTAAGCATGTTGACAAAATATTTTAAATTCCATCTAAAAAGAAATTCCAGTTTTGAAACGCATAGCCCTACCTTATTTTGATGTTGGTTTAAGAACTTGTATTATGGCTCTTTTTCAACATTTTTGGCTTTTGCTATTGATTGGATTTTCACATGATTTACAGCTACCCATATAAATTAATTGCCAAAAATCGGTGTAATCACTCCTAGTAATAGTCCTTGTCAACGTATTTAAAAAATCCATATTCATCTCCATCAATTGTAAGAAACACACAAAGTTGTCACATACGGACAACAAAACCTTTTCAAAACCCCTATGAAGTAGGATAGGATCATGATCAAGTTAAGCATATAAATCAAGATCAACATGGTGAGAATCATAATAATCAATGGACATGTTAGTGCTCATGTAGTGTGAAATTAATGCCATAGATTTCTACAACTTAGCAATCACAATTTAACCAATGAATTTCAACCAACAATTGAATCAATTAAACATTAGAGCATATAATGGTTTATAATCCGATTTTCTAATCATCATTTAAGTTAAATCTAACATCAAATAGTATTGAATCAAGACTTAACCACATAAATCACAAAAAGAATAAACTCAAAGTCTTTTTGGATTTTTCAATAAGAATGATGCATGAATTATATACATGTTGTGTTTTAAAAAGAAAATAATTAATAGAATGCAAATAAATAACGAATGCACATATGCATGAAAAAAATCTCACTAAAACATCAATACAGTCCTGAAATGTGATAAACACTCGGTCACAAGATTTTTTCCCCCACAAATCAAGAATGAACTACGAATGAGAACTACAAGACCCTAGTCATCCTAGAAAACTACCTACCTAGGTAGCGATGGATGTTTCATCCCTCGAATAAATAAGAGTAATGACACCATTCTCTTCTTTCAAAAACTTCACAATAGGAATCTCTCGAACGATCCTATTCTGAACCAAATCAACATTCACTTTTGGTGCAGTACTAGGCATACCCCTATGATTTTTAGGTATCCATATCTCATCCCTCATGGAATTACTATGCCAATTCATAGGAATTTGAGTTCGTTATCTAGTAAAGTTACCTCTAGTCACACCTTGACCTTGCACAAAAAAATTCATTCTTCGTACCAAGGCATCCATTTACCATTTGATCTCAAGCATAAGATTCCTAAAAAATATGTTTCCCCTATTTCTCACAAAACTTTCATTCCTTTTTTTCAAAAACCAACAAGTTTGACTAATATGCCCTTGCACACGACAAAAAAGTGCAATACCCAACTTTCTCTAACTGTTCCTTTTGACTTAATCTCTCAAGTCTTCGTCTTTTGAAATAAATTTCTTTTTTTAAACCAATTCATTTTTTTGAAACCTTAGAATTAGGTTCAATATTCCTCTCATGAATCATGAATAGTTATACATTATCCACTTTTTCACATCAGTTTGAACATTCAAAATCCATCTTTTAATTCCCAACTTTCTTTTCAAATTTTGAATCATTGAAACTGATCACTTGACCAATTGGCTTAACTTGAGCTTTGCTTAACAAAATGATATTAACCTTTCTAGTTTTATCATAGATTTTTTATTTTCAAATCTTTTGAATGTTAAATCTCAAGCTTCAATTTTTCAAAATCATTTTATTTAAATTGAATTTTCATGTTCAATATCATCCTTTTCCTCCAAAATGATTGCATTTTGTTATCGTAAAGACTCACGTTGTTTATTCAAAATCTTAACCACCTTTTCAAATTCAAAACACTTTATTTGAACAAATTCAAGGTTTTCTTCTTTTTCATCTTGCTCACATTGAAAAATTCTCATTTTTATAAAAAGCTTAATGTTAGATTTCTTGAGTTTCAAGGGTTCCCGGTAAGCTCACCAAGGCTTCTTATATGTACTCACACTTACTTTCATTTTAACCTTATGAATTATCACCATGAGTATGAGAATGTATACTACAACTTGAAGACGAGTCACTCAATAACCTATCACTAGTAGACTTACCGCTATGCTTTCTCATCACATCACTCAAAGGCATACGATCTTCAATATTTTTCTAACTTTCATCAAGACTGGTCTCAAATGCTATTCCACTCCCATATTCATCATTCTCACCTTTCGAGTCATTTAGGGTAGCTTGATAAGATTTTTTATTTTTTCCATTGTTACTATTCTCAACCTTATTCAAATCTGTAGGGCAGAGATTGATATGATGACCTACACCTCTACAACTAAATCATTTATCATCTTCTTTGTTCTTCCCTTTCTTGTACTCACATTTCTCTCCATAATATACATGTTGAGTAGAATTGTAAGGTCTAGCAAAATATTGTCTATTTTTTAAATGATTTTTTTTGTAAAATTTTCTAAATCTCATTACAAATAAAGAAAAATGTACTTTAACCTTCTCCTTCGATTTTTAACCACTTTTCAATGATTTTCCTTCACTCGACTCAACAATTAAATATAATTCTTTCATTATCTTCTCAATAAACATGTTTTCCTCTTGATCACCAATTTGAAGTGATCCAATAATTTTTTCAAGGCTAAACATGTATGCATCCTTAATGTCATTTAAAATTCCCAACTTCATAGCAAACCTCTTTGCTAGAGTCCTGAGAAGTAACTTCATCACCTTATTCTTTGAAATATTCTAGTAAAGGTTAAAAGATGAATTGAAAACCTTCATTAACCTTATGTAGTATTCATTAAAGTTATCACTATTTTCCATACGCATCGTCTCAAATTTGGTGGTAATGTTTTACAATTTGACTCTCTGAACATTTAAGGTTCCCTCATGAGTTATTTGTAAAATGTCCCAATCCTACTTGGCTTGTTAAAAATTGAAAATACTATTATAGTCTTGAGTGATCACTAACATAAAAAGAGAATTCAAATCCATCGAGTTGAAATTACAATCAATAAGCTCTGCCGCGAACCACAAAACTTTTGGTTTCTTCGCACTAATTCTATTATGTTCAATGGATGGGTAATTCCAGCCTTGTTCTACACTCATCTACAGGTGTTCCGTTTATATCTAAGATGTGTGCACGTCTTAGACTTTTAATGACCATAATTTGATCATTCAAAATACGAAGGACAGTCTGTGGAACTTGAATCACGCAGATGATCCATGATCTAATAATACAAGCAATTTGATCAAATAACACACTAAAAGATCTACCCAAGGACATAAATGCTCACAAAATGAGAACCATGCTTTGATACCTATTGATGAAAAGTGTTTTCTATACTTAATTTAAACAACAATATAAACCTAGAGGGGGTGAATAGGTTTGATTCCAAATTTTGATAAATTTAAAAAAAAAATGACTAAATCTCTTGAAAATTTACAAATCCTAGCAAATGAATTAACTAGGTGACACTTTACATGTGAAAAATTACCACACAATATGATTGATCAGGTAAATTTAATTGAGATAACTAGAAAATTAAACCTAAGAACCTTCATTTTTCCCTATAGTAAATTGAAATTAGCTCCAAACTCCATAGATTTGATGAGAATGTTCATTCTTCTCCTTTAAAGTCGTGCCACACTTCAAATTCCTAAATAACTCGAAATGCCTCCTCTTTTATAATGCTAGTGTTTTTATTTCAATTCATATTCAAATGTTGACTCATCAAGTCACTAGATCAAGGGAAAGATCTAATACTCTAAAAAATGGAGGAACAAATGTTTATAGAAAAGAGATAACAAGATAATTTCCCTCTTCCTTGGAATTCTCTTAGATACATGTTTAGGAATAGAAGGTATTCAAGTATTTTCAAATGGAAGGATATCATTAATTATTTATAGACATTTTTAAAAAGTATGTCAATCGTGCACATGGTTAGATCTAGTCATTTGCACATCAGAGACCAGTATGACCATCACAACTTGGCTGTACGAATGGGTTCAAAAGTGACCAATGCAAATAGACACGTGCACACGCCTACAAAATGCAGCCGTGTAAATGGTCCTTCAGAAAGACCATAGTTTTATAAAAAATTTCAAAGAAATATGAAACTTAGCCAATTACCTTAAAAGTATTCAAAACCTATTTATGAAAACTTCTCTGAGGTTTTTGAAAACATACTTTGTAGGGAGCTTAAATATAAACCTATTATTATAGGTAATTTAACTCATTAAGAAACTAGATAAAGATTCAATAAATATTAGTGAAACCAAGAGATCTTGCTCACAAGCTAGTTCGAACTAAGAGAGAGGAAGTTGGTTGAAGCACAAAGAAAGTTGGATCAAGCACGGAGGAAGATGGAGCAAGAATGGAAGAAAATGGAAGCAAGAAAACTAGTCCAAATGGTAGAAGGAGGCACACAAGAAGCCTTCCAAAGTGATATTTTTGAATAACCTTTGTATTTGGTTTTAACTTACGTTATGAATATTTATGAGAGATATTGTAATTATGATACATATTGTAATATTTGATGAGGTTACTCAGTGTTCGTAAAGGACCAGGTCTAAAAAGGACTGGGGAGCTTCCATGCTCTATCGAACAGCCTCACCAAAAGAACCTGTGAGGGAACTTGTTTGGATGATAATGAAGTAAGTAAAAACACTAGTTGATCTTAGAGAACATAAGCCGATAGAGTATAATCCTAGCAACCAACGAATTGTTTGGCCAAAATTGATCACGAGTTATGAAAACATGTTGACACAGAAAGCACTATCTGATATAAAGAAATTTTCCTTTAACACATGATTCCACGCCGGTAGAATTTATATAATATATGGGTTAGTGCGATCATTAATTTTCACTAAAGTAATGCTTTCATCCATGTTAGGAGTCAACTTTTACAACACTTACAAGTTTGTCCCCCATTATATGGTTGATGGCAGACCAGTATGGGTGTATTAAAAGAGAATAAGGGGTCAAGGTTCCACGAGATTGGGGCCGAGACTATATTTATGCTATGTTATTCCATTGAAGAGTGGATGAGATAGAAAAGACTAAGAATAAATAAAGGAAATACCTAGAAGAGTCGATGAAACCACTTAATGTTAGATCTCTAGACTTTATAAGCACTGATTTCAATTCCAAGTGAAATCAAACTCGTACTGCTATGGACATAGCGCAAGTTGGGTGACCCACAAGATTTGTTGTGTTCTTTATAGTTAAATCATTCTCTTGAGCATGTTTTCCATTACGATTGAGTTTATACATGAGAATTTGTGAGTCCATATCGAAAATATTTTGTTATATTCCAACTAAGTTTATTTTCTCATTATTAGTAGAACCTAAATTGTTAAATTATTGCCATTGATAGTGGATATGCCTTAGTTTATATTTAATCTCCCTAGCACTAAGAGAACTTGTAACACCCCGACCCGGATTTATGGGTTACCCATAGGTCAACCCGGCTCATGCCCGATGTTGGATGTGAAATTCTATAAGATAACCTGAATAATGTTGTTCGTCCAATTTTATTTAATTAAAATTTCACTTGTTTATAATGGGATTCTAATTCATATCAACCTATGTGTGGGACCTGTGGGAAACATCCTCGAAATCCAAACATTTAGAGACATTAATATACAATAAAAGGATACTTACCTGTACAACGCTCTCAAAATATAGTACCGCATCCAACCTGTTGTAACAAAAAAGAGGGAATAAGACAAATACCATGTGGGAAATACAACAATGAAATATAAAATCGAACGAAAGAAAAGAGCTCTAACACGTTACGTCTATGTGCACATGCATTCAACTCATATATATACATATACATACATTAATTCGTGAAATCGTTTTTATTTCAAAGCATTACTTGTTCCGATTAAATCACAATAATCCTATGAAGAGGCCATTTTTTCTTAACTCACCAAAATTTCCCAATTTAACTAAACCAGTTAAATACTTCAATAAAAATACTATTCATTTTGAAAGAATATCTCTTCTACCAAAATAATCTATTTGCACACACCGAATTTGCCTTGCATTTTACCTGAAAATAACCCATCAACATACGCATGCGCCCTATTAAAAAATATTTATTTTTCCTTGAAAGGAGTTAACAATCACTTGATTGTGTTAGTTATGGGTTAAAACCTCCACAAGTTACTTCATTACCCATTTAATCACATCACTTTACCATTCTATTAATTTTATATGGACATTAGCCAATTTCTCATATTACTTGTCCACATTATCTTTCAACCAGAATATTTATCAATTTTATTTAAAGTATTGTTGTCTATTCTTATTTTCACAACATAACCCATTATTTTACCATGTTCCATTATCTTTTTCTTGAAATCATCCAAATAATCGTGTACTTTAACGGGATCCAGACCATCGGCTATGCTACCACATGCTCTCGCATGTATTTTGGATCTTTTAGCCTAGGACTCTGGGCCCTTCTTAATTCTTTTCAAAGTCCATATTAATTTGATTAAATGTTTTTTAAATATTCACATTATTCCATTTTTAAGGGCCAAAGTCAAAAGTTGGGAATTTCACCCCCACCTTACGTTATAGTTTAAAAATCACCATTTCTTGTCCTTTACACACTTGTGTTGATTTTATCCTAAAAAAAACTTTCATTTAGGACCATTTGTGTAACAAATTTTCCAACACTAATATTTCATAAAAATATTTCGCTTTATGTAAAATTACCATTTCGCCCATTTGTTTCCAAACTTGTCTTTTCCTCCATTTTCACAAGTTTTATTTCCCAAGAACATTATTAAGTTACACAGTAACTTCTTCAATGTTTTTAAATCATTAACGCTTATTTTACACTTTGGAGTGACATACTTCTCAAGTTAGAAATCTATTTATTTCATTACTTTCTTTATCAAAGAAGTCATTTGGCATTTTTAAGATTACTTTACAAGAATTGCACAATTTCCCTTATCATCACATATAGTCTTGAAAACATACGGTTATGACATTTTTCACACTTATCGACACACTTTAAGGGATAAAGTTCCTATTTTCTTTGTTTTATGTTAAAACTCATTATAACCTTCACTAAACTTGTTTATATACTCATCATAAAAATACTATAAGTTTATATACATGGGAAGATGGATTTTAAGTCCAAAAATTGAAGAAAATGAGTTTAACACATGATTTATTCAAGATATTTCATAATATATGCAAAAACATTCTTATCAAGAATAAAGACATTTTTTTTCTTCAAACTTGTATAAATGTCCACTTTCACAAAAATGCCATTTTTATAAGAAAATTCCAAGACTTTGTTCATCAAATATCTCAATAAGATCAATATTATTTTCAAAACATTTTATTCCAAAAAAATTCTAGCACCAAGTTTTCTTGAAATATATCATTTTAGTCAACACTTTTCAAGTCCCTTTTAAACCATTTAACACAAAACCATAAGAAATACCCATTTAAATCATATATGCATTCTACTCTTATAAACTCTTACTACAAGACCAATACTATGCAAAATAAAGTTCTTAATCAAAGAATAGAATTTCCCACCTAAAATATGTCTTAAACATGGTGGATGATGATGATGATGAAGAAGAAGAAGAAGAAGAAGAAGAAGAAGAAGAAGAAGAAGAAGAAGAAGAAGAAGAAGAAGAAGAAGAAGAAGAAGAAGAAGGTGATGGTAACCTTCCTCCTCCTAAGGTGTCCTTAAGGAGGTTGCCTAGCTCCACAAGCATGCTCCGTGAAACTTCCAAGCAAACCCCACTTCAAACATATGGTGTATATGGGTTTTATAAGCTTAAATATTGTGGAAAATGATTAAATTATGGTGGTTTTGCATGGAGTGGTGGTGGTGCTAAGGTGGTTGGTGGAGGAGGATCTCCAAGATTTAGATAGAGAAAGAAAGAGAGAGAGGGAGGGAGGGAGAGAGATAAAATCTAATTGAAATGGGCAAGAGTGAGCTCTGGCACCCTTTAAATAACCTAGAACCCTTAAGGGGAAAATCCCTAAAATGCCTCAAAGGTCAATCCCAAGCTAGATTTGATGCCCCGAGAGCTTAACAGTTCAATTCATCCATGGTCCACATTTTGACTATATTTTCTGATTCTGTGAAATCTTATTTTTATAGTCTCATTTGAATGAGAATTGATCTCGTTTGAATGAGAACTACTATATCATTCGAACAAAAATATACCTTGTATGAATAAGAACAACATCTCATTTTAACGCACTTCTAACGAGGTTCTAACGAGGGTAGGTTTTCTAAAAAGGGACTTTTCATTGGAAGGTTATTTGAAGAGATGTTCGAACGAGATTTGAATCTCATTTGAATAACTCCGAATTTCTTTAGAACAACCATAATTTTAGCTAACGGTGAACATCCTCGATCAGCGGCATTCCTTCTAGAGTACAAGAATGTTGGGTCCAGTTTTATTGCGTGACCTGTGGATAGAACTCCTGAGCTAGACATCTCAGAAGAGGTTACTGCCGACCCAATCCAATTGGACGAGGAGGAGAGCAGCTCTGGTGAGGAGAGCAAGTGTGATAATAGGGGCATTGCTGAAGGTGATTCGAGTGAGGGGAGCTCTGGTATTGAAGAACCTTCTAGCTCAAAAGAGGGTTCAGAGGTTCAGGAGTCTTCGAGTGAATCAAGTAGCTCTAACGAGGAAGATATGGCTCCTCCTAAGAGGAATTTGATCCGAGATGATGATGAAGGGGATACGCTTCTCTCTCACCGATTGAAGAAGTAGAAATCTGGAAGCGAGGATGTTGCCACTGGTTCTCAGCCTACTGCACATAAGTAGGAGAAGAAGGAGGAGGAGGACGAGATGGTGAGGGAGAGGAAGAAGGAAGAGGAGAAGAAGAAGGTGGAGGAGAGGAAGAGAGTTGAAAGGGAGAGGAAAGAGAGAGATAAGGAAAAGAGGAGAGAGGAGGTGAGGATAAAGGTGAGGCACTCTCTGGTGCTCGTGTACACTTTGCCCGAGGGGGCTTTTGTTGCCCTCTCCCCTTAGTTGGCTCATGCGGTGCTCGAAAGAGAATTTTTGCTAGTTGATCATCAGAATGCGATAGGGACTGACCAGTTAGCCCAGAAGGCAAGTCAGAGGCTAGACTTGGTAAGCCTGCCTCTACCTTTTCTATTCTTATAATATTCTATTCAATACCTCTCTTGCTAACTATTCTCTTTTTTGCAGTTTGTGACCGATTTCGATGTCCTCTACCGCAGCCGCGACGAGCTTGTGAGGAGGAATGTCGAACTAGAAAGAAAAAATGTCGAGCTGGAGGCCATCTTGATAACTTCCAATGCTGCTAAAAAGTGTTTCAATCTTACCCTGACTGAAGATAATCGAGCAAAGGAGGCGGCAAGCAAGGAGCTTGAGGAGTTGAGGCAGTCCTATGATTTGGTTTGCACGAGCAAACTGGTTGTGGTGGAGGAGAACAGGGTACTCGTGGGAAAGGTAAAGAAAGTAGAATATGTGGCCGCCACCCTTACGTAGAGCTCGTATAACACTGGATGGGCCCCTGCGTATGAGGATGGTGATGTTTATATTGGCTACATTAGTCATCCTAATTTTCAGAAGGGTTGGAATAAGGCTCTTCTGGTGGCCGAGGTGGATATCGACTCCTCACTCTTTGACGAGCACGATCCTGGCCCTAAGCCTATTGTGGATGAGGCACCTGCTCCTACTATCGAAGAAAGTGTTCCTTTTATCCAGATTGTTCGTGCTGGTACTCCTTCTGACCAAGGGACGGTGACGGCCCCTTCGGAGGGAGGCGTTCCTTCTGCCGCAGATAAGGGAAAGTAACCAGCAATCTCGAATCAGACTGAGGTTTCTAGCTAGCATACTTTAGGGAAATCTTTATATTTTTCACTTTTATTGTTCTTTTCCTTTTAATGATGTACTACGAACCCTTTCTTAATGAAATGAAAATTTTTTCCCTTCTGCGTACTGATTTCATTCTTCAATGTTTGCATGGTATGTAGCTGATTGATGTTGATGAGTATATACCTGCTACTTCTCAACTAGGAAAGATTCTTGGTCCTAATGCTAGTTATCAAGTTCGCCAAGCCTTTGTAAGGATTTGCAAGTCCCTTAGGTCGAGGACCCAGAGATTTAAAGACCAGGCGGAGCTTGTTGCCAGACTGAAAGATAGGCTTGAGGAGATGGAAGAGGTTAGGGCTTCCGTTCAAGAGGAAGTGAATGCTATGAGGGATAAACTTCTGGATGCCTCCGAGATCAATCAAGTTGGAGAAGCTCTTCAATAAGCGAATGACGCTCTAAGGATAGAGGTTTCAAGACTTAGAGATCATGTGTCGAGCATTGCCCCTCAAGTTTTGTAGGTTTCCTCTTCATCGGCTGGTCCGCGAGATGGTACAGATGATAGGGGTTTAGCTAGGGATACTAATGAGCTTTGAGGATATGTTCATCGAGCATATGTGATAGCCGCCGGGATCCAAAGAGATGTTACCCTACTGAGGCACCTGTTCAAGAAAGGTCCTCGGTGAGTGTGGGATGATGGTTATGATCAAGGTTGGGACAATGCTCCAATGAGGTTGGAAGAGGTTGAAGAGATATCCTTTATTAGGGGATAAATGAATGCTCTCAGGGAGCTGAAGGTCCCTAGGAACTCAGTACTCTGGTATCGTCATGAAATTTCCCCTTCAACTTTGATGCCTAACCCCTTCAGGAGGGATGATCAGTGGTTACCCATAAATGCCATTCCCAGGAAGCTACTGGAGCCAGATGCAAATAAAGTCGAGGAGGAGTTAGCTCCTCACCCAAACGATGGCCGAAGAGCACAAGTAGCTGATTACCTTGCTCAGAGACCTAATCCTCATTAGGATCTACTTAATTTTAACTAATGTAAATCTTTGTAAATGCAATGAAATAATAAAATAATTATGTCTTGGGCGATTTGCCGACTAAACATGTGTTGTGTATTTCCCACTTCATTGATTTCTTGTTTAATTATCTTGGGCTTTTCTTAGCTGAATAGAGTTGTTTTATTGCGTGAATATCCTCCCAGTTCAGTATGCTTATAAGATACCATTCTGCCCTACTTTACCTTTTAGGTCGTGTAGTCACACTCCATTAGGCCTAAGTGTGGCAATGGCAAGGACACAACTAGTGTTGGATGTTCGATCCGAGTTTTAGCCAAACGTCGTTTGGCAACCAATTTCGAGTTGGCCGAGCTGCCTAAGGGTCCCCTATAGGGCTTTATATATTGCTAGGGGAAATGCTAAGAGGTTGTTCATGTTAAATGATGAGAACCTGAGGGTAAAACCCTGCTTATATGTGTTAATAGGAGAGATTGTCACTTGGAAAAGGTGCATAAGTTATAAAGTTTTTGAAAAGATCAACACTTCATAAAATGCCACTGCCAAACAATCTTTTATTAATCAGAAAAGAATTGCAAATTTTGACATTGTAATAAAAGATTAAAACAGAAAACTAGAAGCAGAATTTCTTTCAATTGGTTGCGTTCCAAGCTCGAGGTATCTCCCTGCCCTCCAGCATTTCTAAGTGATAGGCTCCTTGCAGGTTGTCCTTTATCACCTTGAATGGTCCCTCCCAGCTTGGTCCTAGCTTGCCATCTAATGGTTTTACAGCGCTACCTAGAACTTTCCTTAGGATATAGTCCCTAATGTGGAATGCTCTTGGATTGACCTTTTTGTTGTAGTGCTTCGCTAGCTACTGCTGGTAGCCTGTTAGTTTCACTAGGGCCAGCTCTCTGCATTCCTCAGTTAGGTCAAGTTCAGCGAGTAATATTGCATCATTCTCACCTTGGTCGACCAAAGTGGACCTCATGGTGGGGAGGCCAGCTTCAAAAGGGATGATTGCCTCCATACCATATGTCAGTGTGAATGGGGTTTCCCCAGTTGCTCGTCGTGGGGTAGTGCGATAGGCCCATAGGATGTGTGGTATCTCGCTCACCCATGCCCATTTGGCTTGCTCTAAATGCTTCTTCAATCCATCAATCACTATTTTGTTGGAAGCTTTAGCCTGATCCTGTGGTCATTACAGAAACCCTGGAAGAGGACACTTTCGAACTGGGTTCCGTTGTCAGTGATAATGGTTTTGGGGATCCCGAAGCGGGTGATGATGTTCTTCCATATGAACCTCATCATATTTGCGTCTCTAATTTTTTCCAATGTCTCTGCCTTTATCCATTTGGTGAAGTAGTCTATCGCGACTAATAAATACTTCCGATTACCGACAGCGGTAGGGAGAGGTCCCATGATGTCCATTCCCCATTATGTGAAAGGCCATGGGCTAGTAAGTGATTTTATGTCGCTGGCGGGTTGGTGAACCATAGGAGTGTGTAGTTCACATTTTCGCACTTGCGAGCATATATCCAGGAATGCTTCTTAATGTATGGCCACCAGTAGCCTTCTTTCATTGCTCAGAAAGCCAGCGACCTGCCTCTAATATGACTTCCATAGATTCCCTCATGGAGCTCGTACAGAACTTGCTCGACGTCCTTTGGGTGAACGCATTAGAGGTAAAGACCGATGAAAGATTTCTTATACAGTTTTCCTTCATGAGATAAGTGAAAGCGAGAAACTTTGATTCTTATCTGATGAGCAAACTTCTTATCGTCATCCAACTAGGGGTTGATTCAATCTGGAGAACATGACCTATGTTTCGCTTCTCGTCGCTTTGTTAATGCTTGGCTGGGCGAGGAAGTGGATCGGGATTATTCTCTTCAAGTCAGAATTGATCGTTGAACTTAAGGCCGCTAGTGTATCAGCATGACCATTTTGTCCTCTAGGATGGACATTGACTTGTTCGAAGTTAGACATTAATTTATTTACTGTGGTGAGGTAGGCTACCATTATCTCATCCCTTGCATTGAAGTCTCTACTTATCTGATTGGAAACCAGCTATAAGTCACCGAACATCTAGAGTTACTTTTCCCCCAACACCTGTGGATTATTAAGGCCTGCTATCAATGATTTATATTCTTCTTCATTGTTGGAGGCTTCGAATCCAATTTTGATTCCTTGCTCGAGGATTGTATCTTATAGGGTAACCAACACAATGCCCACTCCTGCCCTTTTGGAGTTAGAGGCTCCATCAATGAATGGTTTCCAAACACCTTACGCCGAGTGATCTCCTCTTTGACCAATGGGCTCAAGTTGGCCATGAGGCTGTTCTCCTGTAAATTCTGTGATGAAGTCGGCGAGGACCTATCCCTTGATTGCATTCCTTGGCTGAAACTGAATGTCAAATCGCCCGAGCTCGACAGACCACTTTGATAGTCTACCGGACATAACTTTGTAACAATACAATCTGATGGTGGTGATGAATGTTGTCTTGTCTTGATCTAGTTCGTGCAGAGGGATTTGGTGGTACCCAGAGTATGTGTCCAGGAAGCTCATTATGTCATGAGTTGTTGTGGCGTCCACCAACTGGTCGATCTTCGAGAGAGGGAAATTATCCTTAGGGCATGCCCTGTTAAGGTCAGTGAAGTCAATACAAACTCTCAATTTTCCATTATTCTTTGGAATCCCTACTGGGTTGGACAAATAATTAAGTAATTGGACTTCCCATATGCATCTTGCATCCAACAGCTTCTCCACTTCTCTCTCCACAGTCTTGGCCTTGTCGGGTGCAGTTTGTCGTGCTTTTTGTGAGATATGTTTGAAAGTCGGGTCGACGTACAATCGATGATAAACCACGCCGGGATAAATCCTGGGCAACTTGTAGGGCTTCCACGTAAAAACGTCCAAGTTGTTCCACAAAAGTGTTGTTAGTTCCTTCTTCTCTCAATCTGTGAGAGAGGCTCCGATCAAGAACATCCTCTCTTTCTTACTGCCGCCGGCTGCGACCTCCTCCTGGTTCTCAATGACCCGCTCAGAGGGGAGGAGCCTGGTTTCCTCCACTCCAGGTCTTCCATATTTTAGTTACTATTTGGAAGGCATCAAACCTTCTTGTTCTTCATCTTTCTCCTTGGCCTTCTCGACCTTCTTTTTAGGTTTTGGACAGATCGCTTCTATAAAGCACTTTCTTACCATCGATTGATCTCCGTGAATCTCCGTCATTCCTCGCTCAGTCACATACTTGAATTTCTTGTGGTATGTGGAGGGGATGGCCTTCATCGCATGTAGGCACCCTCTACCAAGGATGGCCTGGTAGGGTGAGTCAATGTCGACCACCAAAAACTCAATCATATTGAAGATGCTTCTTGTCCTTACTGGAAGTGCAATATTTCCCAAAGGGATGGTCACTTTACTAGCGAAGCTGAATAGAGGGACGATGGCTTCCTTCAAGTCGTCGATGCTTAACTTCAACTTTCTGAATAGGTCGAGATACCTTACTTCGGATGAGATACCCTGGTGGACGAGTAACTTGTTGACATCGTGGTTATCTATCCTCTCTGTAATGATCAAGGCATCATGATGTGGGGTCCTTACTCCCACCAGATATTCATCTGTGAAAATAATGTGTTTGCTATAGTCGATATCATCTGCTCACCGACGCTTTCCTATCTGTGTTTTAGCTGGATCGATTTGAAAATCATGCATTACTACCATAAGCTTTTTTACTTCCATCCGAGCTGAGTTTCCTTGAATCTTCTTTATGTCTCCATTGGTAGCGACCTTCTCTGTCTTCTTTTCCACAAATTCATTCAGGTGCCCGATCTGGGCTAATTCTTTAAGGTGAGACTTGAGCGATTTGCAATGCTCAGTTTTTTGCCCACCTTCCTTGTGAAAAGCACATCTTAGCGTGTTATTCCTATTTGAGGGATCTCCTCCCATCTTTTTGGGCCACATAATGAATGACTCGTCCTTGATCTTTGCTAGGATCTTGTAGATTGGTTCTTTGAAGATAGTGTTCATTGCCTGAAATGATTTTGAAGCATCGTTCTTATTTTCGCTCTTGGATCTACTCTTGCCCTCATTTTTTCTTCCTTTCTTCTGGTTCTCAGCTTTATCGTTGCTCTTACCAGCGAACTTGGTGTGACCATTCTCCCCTGCTCTTAGGCGGTTCACATTCTCAACCTTGGTGTATTTTTCAATACGAGCCACTAGGTCGTCAATGGCCGTGGCCTCCTTCTTGGTGAGGGACTCGTTCAAGAGGCAGGAGTTGGGTAGGCCAATTTTAAAGGATGCCACAGTGACCTACTCTGATCAATCCTCGACCTCGTTGAACAACTCCCAATATCTTCTTCATCATTAATAAGGCATCCATCCTTGTTGATACCAAAATTAATATGCTGATATGGACGAATAATATGAAGACACGTGTCAATCTACTTGGCACAATAGTAACGAGGAAGTTCATTTCCCCGACCAACTCATGTTCTCTCCGAGCAACGAGGATACACCGAGGAACTTCAGCACTCCAAGGTACTCTAGCGCTCCGAGGAACTCCTGAGCAACGAGAAACTAAGGCGGTCCGAGCTGCACCTCGGTCGTAGCATTAATTGCCAGATAATCAACAGTTCAACTATTCATTGAATGTTTATCATCTTGACGCACACGCTGCATTAAATGTATTACCATTTCATATGTATATCATTTAATGTATCAACCCTTTCATGTACAGCCTAAGGGCTATAAATACCTTGTATCACCCTCATTCAGGGGGAGGGGAATTTCTTGAGAGAACATATACTCGAGAATTCTCAAACATTCAGCAATAACATAACAGTGGACGTAGGCCATTCATATAAGGCTGAACCACTTTAAAAGTCTTTGTCTCATTTTATTTATCTGTGATTAAATAATTAGAGTAATCTAGTTTTTTACATCAACAGATTGGCGCCGTCTGTAGGAAGCGATTGTTACTATCGTTTTTCACCAAAAATCGTTCAACATTAATGGCGGATAATCCAGAATCTAGCAATCGAAATGCTGGAAATACTGGAAATCCTCCGAATCCCTCTGCACCTCCAGATCTAGCCGGGATTATGACGAATCTGGCTCAAGGACAAACCTCCATGCAAGAAACAATGAGGCAACTCATACAAACCCTTCATGGTGATGTACCTGCACGTTCAGGACAGCAAAGTGGTCAGAGGCAAACTTATTTACTTTCTTCACGATCCAGGCGTACTGAGTCACGTCGTAATGAGGAGTCTGATGATTTCTCTTATCAACCTGGGCGAACTTCGTCAATAAGGGCTACAGATACTGATAAACATATCACCCTCTCTCCAGAAAGACCCAGTGCTTTAGAAAGACTGAGTAGGGTGTCTCCTTTCAGTCGATTAGGCCCTAGGAGGAATAGGAGTCCACCTAAGACCATGTCGAGGAGTTTTTGACAACCATCAGATCTAAGAGAAGGATCAGCACAATCACGACCAGGTGCTCGTCAAGATAGATCTCAGGAAGCTACCTCAGAACGATCAATTGCTCGAACCAATAGGCCCGAGGAAGGAAATGAAGCGTGGAAAGGATCTCTCCAACGGCTGGAGGATAAATTGGGAGAAATGGCCAAGGCAAAGAACCCCCTACAACGAACTTTTGTTCGAGGAACACCTTTTGTACAGGCCATTGTGAATTTTCCTACACCGTCAAAGTTCAAAGCACCTGTAGTGACCCCCAAATATGATGGAAAAACAGATCCTGTTCTTCATATAGAGCAATATCAAGCTGCTACCGACATATATGTCATCCCCGACGAGATGAGATGCCGCGCGTTCTCAGGAACTCTTAGTGGAGCTGCCCAGATATGGTACAACAATCTTCCTAGGGGTAAGATTTCAACTTTCTTTCAGTTGGCCGAGTTGTTTATTGGCAATTTCTGTTTTGGAGCAAAGCCAGTAAAACGAGTAGCACACTTGTTAAGTGTACGACAAAAATCTGGTGAGAGTACTAGAGATTACATAACTCATTTCAATAACGAGAAGCTGGAAGTCATAGATTACGAAGAAAAGACAGCAATCACCGCCTTGATGAGTGGGTTGTTGCCTAATAAATTGTATTACACCTTGGCAAAAGATCCACCTAAAACTATGTCAGAGTTGATGGCAAAAGCGGCCAAAATCATGAATGCCGAGGAAGCTATGGCTGCAAAGAAGAATATGGATAAAAACACCAAGGTGGACGTCGACAAGTCTAAAAATAAAGAGCATAAGGGCAATGGCGGTGACAAACGTTCCAGAAATAATAAATCGTCATGGGAAGTCCTGAAGAAATACGACAATTATACTCCTTTGAAAATGGGTATTCATCATGTCTTAGAAGAAATCAAGAACAACGAGGAGGTCAAATGGCCAAAGAAACTGAGGTCAGACCCTGATTCGAGGAGTAAGGATAAATATTGCGAGTTTCATAAAGATCATGGCCACATGACCAAAAATTGCATAGCTCTTCAGAACGAGATTGAAACACTCATCCGAAGAGGAAAGCTAGCAAAAAATGTTGATCGGGGAGGTGAAAGAAAAAATAACGACCGAACTAGAGAGAGGTCTAGATCTCCTCGTCGAGCAGAAGAGAAAAAGAAGAGAAACCATGAAGATGATCCAGATGATGACCCCGACCTTCCCAAGAAACCAAGACAGCCAGAACGAGAGGTATTTTCTATACGTTTTGGGTCATTTGATTGTAATGTTATTACAGGAGGAGATGCAGGAGGAGGAGACCTTACTGCAGAAAGAAAGGCTTACCTTGGAGAGGCTCAAGCTTGTTCATATATTCAGCGAATAAATCTGGCCGAGGACGATCGTCTGAGGAAGGTAAACAAAGAGAAGCTGGTCATTGGCTTTTCAAAAAATGACCTAGCAGGTGTTCTTTATCCTCACGACGATCCTCTGGTGATCAAAATATGGATGAAGGACGTAGTGATTTCAAGGGTGTTGGTAGACAATGGAAGTTCGGCAGACATCATGTACTATTCATGCTTTGACAGTTTGAATCTGAAATTATCTCAATTGGAACCGTATCACAGACCCCTCCTGGGTTTTGCTGGCGAGAAAGTTTTCCACTTGGGACGATCAAGTTGGATATATTCATTGGAACTTGGCCTGCTTGTCGAACAGAAAGAATACGCTTCTTTGTGATGGATAAGAATGTGCAGTCAGCTTACAACATCATCATGGGAAGAGTTGGTTTGAAGAAGTTTGAAGCAGTTCCATCTACAGTGCATCAATGCTTAAAATTCCCAACAAACTTTGGAGTAGGAGTTGTGAAAGGTGATCAAAAAGTAGCTCTGGAATGCTATTATTCATCTGCCGAGCAAGAGGAGCTTGAGTAATCAAGGAAAAAGACTACTACTTACCAGGTGGAAGAAGATACAGAGATTGAAACTCTCGATCCCAGAGATGAATCCCAACTTGTAAAAGGACAGGTGGTAGAATCTACAGAAAATATTATTCTGGACGACGAGCACCCTGAACGAGTAACCCAGATAGGTTCATCGTTGGATGCTTCAATAAAACAGGAGTTGATAACTTTCTTGAGAAATAGGAAGAAAACTTTCGCATGGAGTCATGAGGACATGCCAGGAATAGATCCAAACTTCTTATGTCACGAGCTCAATGTGAATAAGGAGATCAAGCCTGTAAAGCAGAGAAGAAGGGTATTTAGCCTCGAGAAGAATCAAGCTATTCAAGAGGAGGTCGACAAGCTCCAGAAAGCTCAATTCATTGAAGATGTGAAATACCCGGACTGGTTAGCAAATGTGGTGATGGTAAAGAAGAAAAGCAATAAATGGAGAATGTGTGTTGATTTCACTGATCTCAACAAGGCCTGCCCAAAGGACCACTTTCCATTACCCAGAATTGATCAGTTAGTGGATGCTACATCTGGGCACGAGCTGCTCAGCTTCATGGACGCTTATTCAGGCTACAACCAGATCAAGATGAAACCTGAAGACAGGGAGAGTACTTCTTTTATTACCCCTAGGGGTATTTATTGTTATAATGTTATGCCTTATGGTTTGAAAAATGCAGGAGCGACATACCAGCGGCTGATGAACAAGGTTTTTGCCGAACAAATCAGTTGCAATATGGAAGTCTATGTCGATGATATGCTGACAAAAATCAAGAAAGCTGCTGATCATCTAGTTGATTTAAGTCAGACTTTTGATCAACTGGATAAATACCAGATGAAGCTCAACCCGACGAAGTGCACATTTGGAGTACAAGAAGGAATGTTTCTCGGGTACGTTGTCAACCAGCGAGGCATTGAAGCAAATCCAGAAAAGATCAAAGCTCTTTTAGGGTTTCGATCTCCAACAACAAAGAAAGAAGTGCAGAGTCTTACAGGACGAGTCGCAGCGCTCAACAGATTTGTATCTCGAGCAACAGATAGATGCTTACCATTCTTCAAAACACTTCGAAAAACTTTCGAGTGGAATGATGAATGTGAAAGAGCCTTTCAAGACTTGAAAAAATATCTGGGAACACCTCCACTGTTGTCAAGGCCAATAACGGGAGAGAAGTTGTACTTATACCTGGCAGTATCAGAGCATGCACTCAGCTCAGCATTGATCAGATTGGAGAATGGAATCCAGAAGCCAATTTATTACATAAGTAAGGCTTTCCGAGGTGCAGAGATTAGGTACCCAAAGTTAGAAAAATTGGCATTGGCATTAATTGAAGCAAGTAGAAGAATGAGGCCATATTTTCAAGCCCATACCATCGTCGTTTATACCAACATGCCATTGAGACAAGCCCTTCATAAGCCAGAAAAGTCAGAAAGACTGATGTACTGGGCAATAGAGCTCGGTGAATATGATATTGTGTATGAACCCTGATCATCATTGAAAGGGCAAGCTGTAGCAGATTTTATAGCAGAGTTTACATATCCTGATACCCACGAGGAACAAAAAGTGCTCACTGATCAACCTGTGGATGTTACAGGATCAACAGACATAAGTCCAGACCAACTCCGGTTGGTAAAAGGGCTTGTGGATGAAGAAAGATCATCAAATTCAAACCCAGACCAACTCCGGTTGGTAAAAGGGCGAGAAGAGATGGTCGACAAGGAGCGAAAATTAACAGGGGAGGATGGAAGAGAACAGCAGATATTCCACCGAGGAACTCTATTGGATAAGAAATTTGAACACGAGTTGCCTACATGGAGATTATATGTAGATGGGTCATCTTGCACAGCAGGTTGTGGAGCAGGGATTGTTTTTAAAACCCCAGACGATATTGATATAGAATATGCCTTGCGATTTCAATTCAAAACCTCCAATAATGAGGCTGAGTATGAGGCCATGATAGCAGGTCTTAATTTAGCAAAGATTATGGAAGCACAACAAGTGATGGTATTCAGTGATTCTCAATTAATTGTGAATCAGGTGATGGGAACATATGCGGTTAAAGGAGAACTAATGGTCAAGTATCATGCAAAGGTGATGGAATTATTGGCAGAATTTAATGCCATTCAGTTGATCAGAATACCCAGAATAGAAAATGCACAAGCAGACGCACTGGCCCGACTAGCATCAGCTACTCGTACCGAGCTGCGAAGAACGATACCAATTGAAGTACTGAAAAGTCGGAGCATAGATGAAAACCTGACGATGAATGTTATTACCATTGATTTAGGACCATCTTGGATGGATCCCATCAGGGCATATATTGAAGAAGGAGAATTTCCAGAGGACAAGCTCGCGGCAATGAAATTGAAGTTTAAAGCTGCTCGGTATGTACTAACTAATGGTGTTTTGTATAGGCGAGGAATTATGGTAGGTTTGCAGAGATGTGTACACCCCTCCGAAGTGAAAGAATTGATTGAAGAAATCCATGAAGGGTCTTGTGGAGCACATGTGGCAGGTCGGACACTTTTGCAAAGCGTGATGACGCAAGGATACTACTGGCCGACGATGAGGGCTGATTGTATAGCCTATGCTAAGAAATGTGACAAGTGTCAACGTTTTTCCTCCATCCGACGAACTACACAAGCATTGTTGACACCCATAACTTCCCCTTGGCTATTAGCCATGTGGGGAATTGATTTGGTTGGACCACTGCCAATCACCCGAGGAAGATTCAAGTACCTCGTCATCGCAGTAGATTATTTTACTAAGTGGGTAGAGGCTGAACCCCTTATCGATATGACGTACGAGAAGGTATACCAATTTGTCTGGAAGAATATCATCTGTCGATATGGTCTCCCTCATGCCTTCATCACAGACCATGGAACACAATTCGACAACGAGGAGTTTGTTGCCTATTGTCAACAATCAAACATCCTGAAGACTCATTCAGCACCAGGTCATCCTCAAAGCAATGGGCAGACTGAGGTGACAAACAGAACACTACTAAATGGTTTGAAGAAGAGGCTAAGTGAAGCTAAAGCTAATTGGATTAATGAGCTACAATCAGTATTGTGGGCTTACCAAACAACTCCCCGAGCAGCGACTGGAGAATCACCATATATGCTAGCATTTGGAAGTGAGGCTGTAATACCTGCCGAGTTGGGTCTACCAACACACAGAGTGTTGAAATTTAATTCCCCAATCAGTGACTTGATGAGAAGACTGGATTTGGATATGCTCGAGGAGGTTAGAGAAGAGGCGGCCATTAGGAATGCTGCTTACCAACAACGCACAGCTCTGTTCTACAACAAAAGGGTGAAGAAATGCGACTTAAAATAAGGGGACTATGTGCTAAAGAAGGTCATTCAGAAGCACAATAAGCTTGAAGCCAACTGGCATGGACCTTACCGAGTTACAGAAGTTGTTCGACCAGGAACTTACCGAATATCAACTCTAAAAGGAGAGGAATTCAAGAATGCTTGGAATGCTGAACACTTTCGCAAGTATTATCAGTAATGTAAAATGTATAGAAGTTCCATCAACATGAATAAAACAATGATGTTCATAATTTTTTCTCTCTCTCCTTTGTTTGAAAGTTTTTCGGGGAATACTAGTGTTGTACACTACGCTGTTCAACAGCAAAAAGAAGATGATAGTTCAGACCCACGACCAACTCCGGTTGGTAAAAGGGCGAGAACAAATTATACTCCTTTGGTTAGGAGGCGTACACTTGCGTGATCAACTTCGGTTGGTAAAAGAGCTTGTGGACAAGATAGTTCGAAAGAACCTGATAGTTCGAGCGTAACCAGCTTCAGTTGGTAAAATAGCGAGAACAAATTATACTCCTTTGGTTAGGAGGCGTACACTTGTGTGATCAACTTCGGTTGGTAAAAGAGCTTGGGGACAAGATAGTTCGAAAGAACCTGATAGTTCGAGCGTGACCAGCTTCGGTTGGTAAAATAGCGAGAAAAAATTATACTCCTTTGGTTAGGAGGCGTACACTTGCGTGATCAACTTCGGTTGGTAAAAGAGCTTGTGGACAAGATAGTTCGAAAGAACCTGATAGTTCGAGCGTGACCAGCTTCGGTTGGTAAAATATCGAGAACAAATTATACTCCTTTGGTTAGGAGGCATACACTTGCGTGATCAACTTCGGTTGGTAAAAGAGCTTGTGGACAAGATAGTTAGAAAGAACCTAATAGTTCAAACCCATGACCAACTTTGGATGGTAAAAGGGCGAGAACAACATTCTTAAAATGCCAATTTTGGCTGGTTAAGAAACAAAATATGCCAACAAGTTGGTCAGAAGGTAAAATCATTCCAAAAAATACAAAATATTCCAAACTAAGCCAAGTATAGTTGGTCGGGGATAAAAACCCACTAATTGTAGTTGGTCAACGAGGAGAACTTATTGACGAGGAGGGTCCATCAACCTGGTTGGACACTTTTTATGAAAACTCTCGCTAATTATACTTGGTCGACGAGTACAATTTTACAACCTTAGTTGGTTGGAAAAATTTTAAACATTTTTATACTCATTACTTTATTATTAAGTGATCGAACAACATTTTTTATACTTGTAACTGTTTATTACTAAGTTGGTTGATGAACAGCACAAAATTGTTATCTTTTTAACAGATACATATGCACAGATGTAAAAGTGTTAGAAAAGTACAAAAGAATAGAAATACAAATTTGCAAACAAAAAATGAAAGTCTTTCATTAAAATTCAAAATAAATTACAAGTTACATATGTTTGCTAACTATTACATTGAAAATCCTATTCTATTGGTTTTTCCCCTCAGCCTTCGATACAGGCTCCTCGCCAGCAGGAGGATCATTTAATGTTTGGGGAGAATTGATAAAATTCAAGTCCCTCAACATTCTGACATTCATTACTGAAGGAGTATCCAAGAGATGCTCGGGACGAGATAATTCAATCTGAGAATGAAGACTCTATTCACCAAGATATTTTGAAATTAAGCTCCGAGGAATAGCACGAGCTGGGATCCATTCCATGTCCAGTTTATAAGGCGGTACAGGCAAGTCTAGTAGCCCAGGAGCATGATAACCCCATAAATAATGGCCCTGCTCTAGCTTTAACACACCCAGTGTGTTCAACCATCCCTGTTTATAACCTTCATTATTGGCATTTTCAGGGCGAGCATCCAAGTGACAAAGGGCTTCATTGTAGCCTGCCATCCAAAACTCACGAGGTTGTTTGTGGAATTGGAAAGTTATTCTCTCTAGTTGCTCGTGAAGGATCCTGGCAAAAACATCTTTATTATTCAAAGCAGACTTCGTCGCAGTAAGTTGATCTTCCAAAGATAGATTTTTCTTGGACATTTCAGACAAAGCACGATCTTTTGCATTCAATTGGAACGCTTGAGTTTCCAAAGTAGATTGAGTGCGAGCTTCTTCAACATTACGGTTGAGAACTCTTGATCGACTCCGAGCAGGTGGAGAACTTTGCTCCTCGACAACATTTTGAACAGCTCTTCCTCGCCCACGAGACCCTTTTCCTCGTCCCCGAGCAGTAGTAGAGATACCAGACCTTCTCAGAGTATCTAATTCTTGCCTTAATTTAGCGTTTTCAACCTCTAAGAATGAGAATCCTTCATCGGTGACCGGTACCAAGGCAATAGAGGATGAAGCTGCAGATTCATATTGTGCCAACTTTTTATGCAAATTGTTGTTCTCTCGTTCCAGCAGCTCGACGATCTGTCTGCAGGCCTCAACTTCACCTTTTAGGGTTCTCTCCCTGACATCGTATCCAGCAATGATCTTTTTGTGGCCTGTCTCGGAAGAAAGCTTGAATGCAGAAAATTGGAAAAGGTAGAAGACGGTATGGTTACCTAAGAAGTTTAAATACTTGGAAATGATTACACAAAAGAAACTAATACGCCACCAGCGGCTAAAAGGACAAAAATGCACGAAGATCGAAGCACTCATAAAAATTCGAAAAAGGCGTATTCTGCGAATTTGGAAGGAAATTCAAATATGAAGAAAAGGCTCCTAAAACCCAGGAAAGTCATTTAATATCGCCATATACCGAGAAAGAATGTTTCATACTCCTCAAAGTTCGAAATATGAAACATTGGGGGCTTCTGTTGATACCAAAATTAATATGCTGATATGGACGAATAATATGAAGACACGTGTCAATCTACTTGGCACAATAGCAACGAGGAAGTTCATTTCCCCGACCAACTCATGTTCTCTCCGAGCAACGAGGATACACCGAGGAACTTCAGCACTCCGAGGTACTCTAGCGCTCCGAGGAACTCCTGAGCAATGAGCAACCAAGGCGGTCCGAGCTGCACCTCGGTCGTAGCATTAATTGCCAGATAATCAACAGTTCAACTATTCATTGAATGTTTATCATCTTGACGCACACGCTGCATTAAATGTATTACCATTTCATATGTATATCATTTAATGTATCAACCCTTTCATGTACAGCCTAAGGGCTATAAATACCTTGTATCACCCTCATTCAGGGGGAGGGGAATTTCTTGAGAGAACATATACTCGAGAATTCTCAAACATTCAGCAATAACATAACAGTGGACGTAGGCCATTCATATAAGGCTGAACCACTTTAAAAGTCTTTGTCTCATTTTATTTATCTGTGATTAAATAATTAGAGTAATCTAGTTTTTTACATCAACAATCCTCTTCGGATGGGAGCTGCTAGTGGTGAAGCCATCTAGGAAGATCTCTTCCAGGGACTCAAATATCCTGATGGATCTGTGAGGGAGTCTTTCGAACCACTTCTGGGCCACATCGTGCAAGCTCGATGGAAAGATCCAGCACATTAATGTGTCCTTATGGTTCCAGAGGGTCATGGCCTGCCTATACTGCCTCACATGGTCAATAGAGCCAGTCTTTCCATCGTAGATCTTGAACCTAGGAATTATAAACTTATTGGGGTCTTATTCTTCTTCTTTTTCCCTTAAGAAAGGGTACTTCATCTGGGTCTTGAGAGCTCACCTTTCTAGCTCTCTGGTCGATTTGTCACCCCGATGTGCTGGGTACTGATTCATTTCTCTTCAGACCAAATTTTGTATCTCATCATTTCCCCGAACTGGGCTCTTATAATAGCGAGCTGGTTGTTGTTGCTCGAGCAAGTCATCATTTAATTTGTGCTCCTCAAGTATTTGAGATCCATGTCTAGGGCTCCTTCCTCGGTTGTGAGACTTGCTCGCCTAAGGGCTAGGAGTGCGGTATTGACGTTGCGTGGTACTACGATGGAGTTACCTCTCCATTTTCTCTAATCTTCTTTTGAGATGAGCATTCTCAACTCCTTCCTTGTGAGTGGCCTCCTCCTGCTCTTAGGGCCTGGCCTCATAGGCGTCGATTAGCCTGGAGACCTGTATGGACCTAGCTGGCCCTTAGCTTTACTCATAGGTTTGTCGGTTTGGGCGAGCCTTAGGATTTGAACATCGAACTTTAGATCTGATCCTGCGAGGGGAAAGCTTCTCTTGAATAGCCCCAGCTTGGGGGGAATTGTTGTTGTGACCAGATATTCTAAATTCATTTTGGTGAATGCTTTCTTAAACGAAAGAAAAAGTTCCCACAGACGGCACCAATTGTGGTGACAGTTAAACTCAACACAAAATAACAAGCAAAGACGATCACCAAAAATACGTAGAGAACTCAAAGGAATGCTAATCACACACAACACAAAGATATACATGGTTCGGCAAGAAGCCCTACGTCCATAATGGTGCTCTCAGTATTTTATTTCTTTTTACTCCGGGGAGTGTTTACAAAAAAGAATACATGCCCTTTGCCCCGGGATGAGGGTTTATTATATACATGCTGTTTTTCGGAGAGTGGGGGTGTTGGACTCCCCCACATTAGCCTATAATCCCTAGAATATCTCCTCGAGAGATTTTAGGAATTGAATAAGTCACAACTGAATTAGTAGATGCGTGGGGCCTCTAGACTTTGGGTCGTATTTAATCGGGCTACTAGTCTGGTCCAAAGTGACAAATTGAGGTACCCACAGTTACTTATTCTGATTAAATCTCATTAATCTTATGAAGAGGCCCTTTTTTCTTACCTCACCAAAATTTCCTGATTTAACTCGTCTGGTTAAATACTTCAACAAAATACCATTTGTTTCGAAAGAATACCTATTTACTGAAATCATACATTTACACACACCAAATTTGCCTTAAGGGTCTTTCAATATACGTACGCATCGTATTTGAAAATACTTATTTTCTGTTCAAAGGTTTTCACAATCATTCACTTGTGTTAATTATGAGTTAGAACCTCCTTAGGTTACTTCATTACCCATTTAATCACTTCACTTCACCATTCTTTTCATTTTACATGGACATTAGCCAATTTATGATATTACTTAACCACATTATCTTTTCGCCTGAACATTTATCAATTTCATTTCAAGTGATGTTTTATTTTCTTATATTCACAACACATCACATTACTTTACCACATTACATTATATTTTTGTTGGAATCCTTCAAGTAATCGCGTACTTTAATAGGCTCCAAACTGCCTCATATGCTACCATATGCTATGGCCAGTGTTTTCGTCTTTCACCCTAGGGCTCCGGGCCCTTCTTAATTCTTTAATGATGTTATTTGAGTCCTTATTAATGTGTTCAAACAATTTTAAAATATCCACATTATTCCACTTTTATCGGTCGAAGCCAAAACCCAGGAATTTCACCACACCTTGTGTTACAGTTTGAAAATTACCATTTCTTGTCCTTTACACACTTGTGTTGATTTTATCCCAAAAATAACTTTTATTAAGGAACATTTTGTGTAACACCTTTTTCAACATTTTTATTTTATAAAAATATTTCACCTTATGTAAAATTATCATTTTACCCATTTGTTTCCAAAATTATCTTTTCTTCCCTTTTCACAAGTCTTATTTCCCAAAAATATTATTATGTTACTCACACTAACTTCGTAAATATTTTTAATTCATTAACACTTATTTAACACTTTGGAGTAACATATTTCTTAAGTTAAAAATCTACTTATTCCATCATTGTCTTTATCAAAGAAATCATTTGACATTTTTTAGACTACTTTATAAGAAAAACATCATTTTCCCTTATCATCACATATAGTCTTGAAAATATACACCTATCCCATTTTCACACTTATTAACATACTTTAAGGGATGAAATTTCTATTTTCTTTATTTAATTTTAAAACTTATTAAAACCTTCACTAAACATGTTTATATACTCATCATCAAAATAATACAAGTTTATATACATAGAAGATCTGTTTTAAGTCCAAAAATCCAAGAAAATGAGTTCAACACATGATTTATTCAAATAATTTCATAATATTTGCAAAAACATGCTTTTCTAGACTAGAAACATTTTTATTCTTCAAATATTCAAAAATGTCCACTTTCACAAAAATGCCATTTTTACAAGAAAACTCCAAGACTTTTTTCACCAAATATCTCAACAAGATAAATATTATTTTCATAACATTTTATTCCATAAAATATTTAACACCAAGTTTTCTTTGAATATATCATTTTACTCAACACTCTTGAAGTCTTTTGTAAACCATTTAACATAAAACCAAAAGAAATAAGCCTCTAAAATCATATATGCATTTTACTCTTAGAAATTCTAACTACAAGACCAATACTATAGAAAATAGAGTTCTTAAGCTAAGATTAGAGTTTACCACCTCAAAGGTGCCTTCAACATGATTGGATTAAGAAGACAGTGAAGGAAAACTCCCACCTCCTAAGGTGGTGTCAATAAGGTTGCATAACTCCACAAGCATGCTCCTGAAACTTCTAAGCAAACCCCCCTTAAAACTCCGTTAATCTTATTCACTTCTACTCCAAAAATCCCAACAACGTCTACATAAAATCCCATCTTTCTCAAACATATGGTATATATGGGTTTTATAAGATTAAATATTACAGAAAAGGGTTAAACTAAGATGGTTTGGGTGGAGATATGGTGGTGCTATGGTGGTGTGTGGTGGTTAGTGGAGGAGTTCCAAGAGTTAGAGAAAGAGGTAAAATTTAATTGAAATGGGTAAGAGTGAGCTCTCTCACCCTTTAAATACCCTAGAACCCTTAAGGAAAAAATCCCTAAAATTCCCTAAAGGATAATCTCAAGCTAGATCTGATACCCTGAGAGCTTGATAACTCAATTAATTTAAAAGTGCACATTTTAACAGTAGTATCTGATTCTAAAAAATCTAATTTTAACAGTCTCATTCGAACGAGAATGGATCTCATTTGAACGAGAACTACTATATCGTTCGAACAAAATTGCATCTCATTCAAATAACAAAAAAATCTCGTTCGAACGTACTTAGAATGAAGTTTTAAGGACGGCAGGTTTTCTAAATAGGATTTTTTTCATTGGAATGTCATCTGAAGAGCTGTTGGAACTAGATTTGAATCTCGTTCGTACGACCCCGAATTTCATTCGAATAGCCCTAATTTTTCCAAATTAAATTTAAGGCCATTGTAAATCCAAACAAATGCACCAAGCCAATTATATTATCCAAATTTGACCCATAATTCATCTTAAAGGTTAAAGGCCCAACTAGGTCATGTCCAGTCACCAAATTATATGAGTACATCAAAATCACGGGAGCGCGTGTTATAGAATTGCTATCTTATATTTGGTGACTCTAACAGGGAGGTATTCATTTTAAAAATGGCTCAGGATAATGTTAAATGTATTATCAGTTTTGATGCAAACCAACGAAGATATGAACGTAAAGAAAGGGAACATGAAGTTCTTGGGGATGGGGTTCCTTTACTGAAGGTTTCTCTAGTTTCAACCATTAAAAAAGATGTTATAATTGATATAGCCAATATAGTACTTATTTTCGCAGAGGCATCCGTAAATAGGCCATCGTCTGGGACCAAACAGGCCGCAGTGATCTCTTTATGCTTGGTCGCTACCTGGGACCAAACAGGCTACAACCCCTACTCAGTCATTCACTTGCCAACTGTCCAAGATTTTAGAAGGATCAGATTCATTCACTTATCCTCTTTTCACGTGCTCCTGGCACGTGACACCTCCATGAAGACCTCTATAAATAGAGGTTCTCACCTCATTATTAAGGAGGGAGAAGAAAATTACATGGTGAAGCCCTGCCAAACTCTCAGCTCTCTATCTCTCTCTAGAGACCACCACACTTGGGGGCTTCCAATCTCTGCAGCCACAACAGGATCAACCTTTAGCAGGCCAAGTCCTTGGCTATTTTTCTATCCATTTACATGTATTCTCTTCTATTCTCCCCATTGTATGCCTCTTATGGCATTGAAAATTTGTATTACATTATATACATAATGAGAGTGAAGCACTAAAGTGGACGTAAGCTCGTTTTCATAGCTGAATCACTCTATATTATGTGTTCCTTTCTTTATTGCTTTCTTTACGTTTATTATTCACTTGATATGATGTTCGAGAGCGACCTGTGTCTAATCTCTCATATTATCAATTTGGCGTCGTTTGTGGGAACGAGATATACAATATTGTTTCTATCCATTTAGAGTTCTTAACACCTTATTTCATCCATGGAGACCTTCCGGGTCATTATCCATGGGTGAGATTTGGTTGTTGAGCTCATATTTTGCACATACACCCCCTTTTGTGGGTATTTTTTTATCTTCAGATCTGTTATTAGGTCATCTTTTTCATGACCTCAGATCTATTTTCTACATCCCGATGATGTTACCCTACCTAGGTAGTGCTGAAAAGCACAATGGATTTAGCCTTGTGAAGAGGTAGATAGGGATAAATTCTATCAATTCTTTCCTTCTTTTCACACCTATGATCTAGGGTAATCTACCATAATTGTGCCATTCTTTTCACTTGAGGACTGTTTTATCTCTGGTAGAACCCTAGTTGGCTTATTTTTTTATACTACTGGATGGGTTAAATCTAGCTTATGGGTCCAATTTTGGAATCGCACCCACCATTGCAGCAAGTAGGATGCGACCTGACAAGTAAATTGCCTGAGTTCCGCAGCCTTTTTAATTGCAAATGCTGCATAGCTTCATTTCATTATCTGATAGAGATATGGTAAAACTGTCCTCAGACTTATCTGGTGAATCGTCCTTCTACAATGCCATGGCAGTAATTTATATGTTCAATATGTCGCGACCGCAACAGTATAACTTGGCAGATTGCTAAAGGCTATATCCTAATTTCTATACTTAGTTTTTTTCTCCGCATCCCTTGATTGCTCATATTTGTTTCGTTCATCTCAGTATATATTTCTAAAGACTAATACAACAGAAGCAATGGAGGGAATTGATAAACGGTGAAAAGCGACGTTGCGTCAAAACGCCGATCGTTGTTTTCTGTTCACCGCCTTAATACAAAAACCTAAATTACGACTACACTTGTGATACAAGTATAGCTGTAAGTCGGGTATCGAAAATCTACTGATACAAGTTGCTAGAATTTATATGATTTAGTACTCCAGAAATAGAAGTGTAAAAGGTGAATTACAAACTAAAAAGGAAAAAGATGCATAAAAGGGAAATATTAATCTAGGCAAGTGTAAATTAAACTAGATTAACAATAGAGGTAAAAACTATAGGTTGCGTCGAATATCCCTTACCCGAGTTAATTAGTATAAAATGCTCACATGGGACGACGAGTTATTACAGATGCGTCTCGTTTTAACAGTTAATTGAACCAAGGGTTGTCACGCCCCTAAATCCGCATAAAAGCCTAATAAGATTTTTGCGTCAACAAATACTCCAGAAATTACGCACGCAAGGTCGTAAGCACAGGACATACATGATATGCCCCGTCAAATCTCCTAGGCATAATAATTAGGACAACGCACCCGAAATAGACCCGTAAACACCATCATTAAAGCCAAGGAACGTGTCAACCCGAGTGAGTTCCATTCAAACACAACCTCGACTAAATTAGCTAGAAAGCATGATAAAAATGCGGTAAAGAAACGCAATAAAACTACACTACAAAGCACAAAAACAAAGCATGTAAACCTAATTAACAAAGCAAGAAATAAAGGAATACAACTATATTAATGGAGAGGGAAGATGAAAGCACAAATCACAAGCCCAAATGGGTGTTAATCCAAGAAGAAATGAAGAAATGAGCTCTCAAACCTCCAAAACCCTAACCTAAACTATCTAAAACGAATTATATAACTTCATATCTGATATTTACAACAAAATTTCTTTATATAGTAAATGGAATTAAAATAGAAAAGAAAAGAAAAGCTAAAATATCAGCTGAAAATAGGGGATCGATCGATCGATCCCTTTGATCGATCGATTGATGTCAAAAATATCAGCCCACTGTCTCCCCACGATGGCCAAATTCTGAAGGATCGATCGATCCTTTTGATCAATCGATCAATCAAGCAGGGCTGCTTCTCAATTCCTCCTGTTTTGGCATGTTTGCATTTCTCCTCCGCTAAAATCACCCTAAATTCTTCGTTCTGAATCGAAATCGTGCGCCATTCACAGCCACGCGAAGCTTGCGTACGGAAAACTATGAAAAGAATAAAATGTCCTTGAATGTGCGATTTCATATGGAACTTGAGAAGAATGCGTCCGAACTCCATACTTAGTACTTAAATACCTACAAAAGCCTAATTATACCTCATATAGGATGTTAACAATATAAACCGAGGTTGTCAGGTTAACGGGCATAAATATAGGTTATAAGATACCCCAGGGGGCTAAAATACGTCGGTTCGAGGGATGAAATACACAATATTTACGTATTATCAGGAATCTCAAAAGAAAACACAGAGCAGGGTGAAGAAGTTGCCCAGTTGCTGAACTACATTGATCACTTATATGACTGTCAATCCACACTCCAAGACCAGGTCAACTTCCTAGCACAGAAAGTTCTAACGTTGGAGGGTGCGGCCTTTACTTCAACACAAGCTACAACAGTAGAAGCCGCAACCCTTACTTCCATAAAGGCTGCAACAGCAGAAGCCACAATGGCTACGGCCAAAACCCAAAAAAGGAACCTGGAAGAGACTAACCTAGAGGATGATTATAAAGATTACACCCCACTGATTGCGGATGTGGAAGACATCCTTGAAAGTATCAAGGAGGAGAAATTGCTAAAATGTCCAGAGAAGATAAGATCCCCACTGCACAAGAGAAACCAGTATAGGTGGTGTAAATTTCGCCAGGACCACGGCCACGACACCAGCAAGTGCTCCTCTTTGAGGGATGAGATTGGAAGGCTTGTGAATCAGGGGATGCTCCAAGGAATCACGAAGGGCACAGCCTACAACTAATATCCACATCCTTAACCTTGCCTTAGAATATTTTCGTTTATGTTTCTATTGCAAGAGAAAACTATGTTTATCTTTTTTACATGTTTTTGTATTTCCACTACAAAATTATATATAAATACAAGAATGACAGGTTTAGTCATACTTTCCTTGTTGATTTTTCTATATCTAATCTCACAAAAGACCTTCGTTTTAAATATATTTCAAGTGATAAATAGCAAATCATCTCTGAAGGCTATTACTTTTAGAAGAAGTCTGTAAAGAATATGAGATAATAGCCTTAATTGACTTACAACGCCACGCATGGTGAAGAGGGAGTGATAATATTCATAAGGCTGACCATCTTTCAGTATACTTCTATCAACTTCAAGGGCTCAGAGTACCCCCTCTTAAATTTTGAAAGGCGTCATTGAGCGACGGGGGCTTACAATGTTCATTTTTAGCTGTCAATATGCGTCATTTAGCCACAGGGGCTAACAATGCCCGTTCTCAGCTGTTGGCATGAGTAATTTAGCCATAGGGGCTTACAATACCCACCCATGGATGGCCTCTTAGATTTCGAAAGGCATCATTTAGCCACGGGGGCTTACAATGTCCGTTCTCAACTGTCAGCATGAGTTATTTAGCCACGGGGGCTTACAATGCCCGTTCTCAGTTGTCAGCATGAGTCATTTAGCCATAGGAGATTACAATACCCACCCAGGGATGGCTTGATATATATCCAATTATGGTCTGGGTAAGACTCGTAATACCTAGCCTGGGGAGGCCTAAAAATAACCCATTCACAGAGCCCAAGGACTTTACCATTCGCGACAAAATTCAATCCTACATTTCTGCAGCAACATTGAATCAAAGGGGCCAAGGACTTAATTGTCCATGGAGAATCCAACAATTCTGTAGAGAGTCCTATAGCCACAGCTTCCTGTCAAAGTTCTATGGTGGACAAGCATTCAAGATTGTAACAATATTCAGCAGCGCAGAAGGCAAGGTGTAGACATGTAAATGACTGCAGCCTAATATCAATAATGCAGGCAGAGCTAATCATAAATGGATGCAACCTATTCTCAAGATCACAACAGGAGCGCGCCGGTATAAAAAATCATAGATTATTCAAGATTATAGAAAGAGCGCGACAGTTAGTAATGTTCGCGGCATAAAAAATTTGCAAGGTTGAAATAATAAAGGGGCATGAAAAATAAGTGGCTACAACCCCTTGTAAATTCAAGAAAGATAAATGTTCAAATACCGCGAACTCCTTGAAACGTCACCCTACAATCTCCGTGACAGTCATATAATTCAGTCACAACCCCAAATTTCCACCTCTTGGCACTACGACTTGGGGGCTTATTGATATGCACAATATATTCACTGTGGCAGCGGAAGATATAAAGCAAAGCAAAAAGAGGCATGCAGTCAAAAGCTACAAAAATGGTCGTAGACCTATAGAAGTTTTCATAAGTTCAAAGCTACAAGTACCAATTAAAAAGGGTGCAACCCTATTTAAGAATTCAAGTTCAAGTTACAATTTGGAGAAATAGCCACAGCCTTTAAAATTCTTTGTCTCATTTATATTTATCTGTGATTAAATAATTAGAAGCAATCTAATTTTTTACATCAACAGATTGGCGCCGTCTGTGGGAACGTGTTACAAGCATTGTTCTCCATCAAAAGCTAAGTTTTTATTTTCTATATGATTCAATCATGATTTTTTATGTTTATATACATAAATTAATTGTCCAATTTTTATTTGCAAAATATTGCATATCATGATTTTAAAATCATAACTGTTAGATTAATTCTTATTTAGAAATCTGAAAAATAGTGGATTTCATAAATCATAACTTTTTGCTTGATTCTCAAGTTTCTATTTTATATCATGGAATAAATATTTTAAATGATTACATATACCAATATATATGACGATGATAAGATTTGATCGTTTTCATTGTTGATTTTGAAATAAATTTTGTAAGATCTTTGATGTCTATTCAAATTCCCATCATATTTGTAATAAAAGAATGGGAAAAGGTTAAAGACAATAAAAAGTTTTCTCATGGAAATCATGACCCAGATCTATTTTCACTCTTCAAGTTTGAGTCTCTTTGCATTCATTTTTATGAACTATATACTTAATTTGGTTCAGCTTCCATTTATGTCAATAAAAGTCAAATTGATTGATTTTTTATATAAATTTGGTAATAACTTTAATCATTCACCATATTTTTATCTCTCCAAATAGAGAATAGGAAGGGATCAATATAAAAATAATTTTCTCTCACCTGAAAACCCACTAACTGTAGTTGGTCGACGAGGAAAAAATATTCCAAACTGTATCAACGTAGTTGGTCAACGAGGAAAAAATATTCCAAACTGTATCAACGTAGTTGGCCGACGAGGAAGAAATATTCCAAACTGTACCAACGTAGTTGGTCGACGAAGAAAAAATATTCCAAACTGTATCAACGTAGTTGGTCGACGAGGAAAAAATATTCCAAACTGTATCAACGTATTTGGTCGACGAGGAAAAAATATTCCAAACTATACCAAGTATGGTTGGTCGGGGATAAAAACCCACTAGCTGTAGTTGGTCGACGAGGAGAATTTATTGACCTTGGTTGGTCGGACACATTTTATGAAAAAGACAAAAATTTACCAAGTATGGTTGGTCGGGGATAAAAACTCTCCCTAACTATAATTGGTCGACGAGCACAATTTAACAACCTTGGTTGGTTGGAAAAATTTTAAACATTTTTATATTCATTACATGATTATTAAGTGATCGAGCAACATTACTAATACTTGTAACTCTTTTATTACCAAGTTGGTCAATGAACAACACAATATTGTTATCTTTTTAACTTATACATATGCACAGATGTAGAGTATTTTACAAGACAATAGCAATTAAGATTGCGAACAAAAATGAAAGTCTTTCATTAAAATCAAAAATAAAATACATCGAGAATGAAAATGTATTGTTTATACCAAAATTAATATGCTGATATGGACGAATGATATGAAGACACGTGTCAATCTACTTGGCACAATAGCAACGAGGAAGTTCGTTTCCCCGACCAACTCATGAACTCCAGAGTAACGAGGATACACCGAGGAACTTCAGCACTCCGAGGTACTCTAGAGATCCGAGGAACTCCTGAGCAACGAGCAACTAAGGCGGTCCGATCTGCACCTCGGCCGTAACATTAATTGCCAGATAATCAACAGTTCAATTATTCATTGAATGTTTATCATCTTGACGCACACGCTGCATTAAATGTATTACCATTTCATATGTATATCATTTAATGTATCAACCCTTTCATGTACAGCCTAAGGGCTATAAATACCTTGTATCACCCTCATTCAAGGGGACCGAAATTTCTTGAGAAAACATATAATCGAGAATTCCCAAAATACTCAGCAATAACATAACAGTGGACGTAGGCCATTCTTATAAGGCTGAACCACTTTAAAATCTTTGTCTCATTTTATTTATCTGTGATTGAATAATTAGAGCTATCTAATTTTTTACATCAACGGATTGGCGCCGTCTGTGGGAACGATTGTTACTATCGTTTTTCACCAAAAATCATCCATCATCAATGGCGGATAATCCAGAATCTAGCAATCGAAACGCTGGAAATACTGGAAATCCTCAGGATCCCTCTGCACCTCCAGATCTAGCCGGGATTATGACGAATCTGGCTCAAGGGCAAACCGCCATGCAAGAAACAATAAGGCAACTCATACAAACCCTTCATGGTGGTGCACCTGCACGTTCAGGACAGCAAAGTGGTCAGAGGCAAACTTATTTACTTTCTTCACGATCCAGGCGTACTGAGTCACGTCGTAATGAGGAGTCTGATGATTTCTCTAATCAACCTGGGCGAACTTCGTCAATAAGGGCTACAGATACTGATCAACATATCACTCTCTCTCCAGAAAGACCCAGTGCTATAGAAAGACTGAGTAGGGTGTCTCCTTTCAGTCGATTAGGCCCTAGGAGGAATAGGATTCCACCTAAGACCATGTCGAGGAGTTTTCGACAACCATCAGATCTAATAGAAGGATCAGCACAATCACGACCAGCTGCTCGTCAAGATAGATCTCAAGAAGCTACCTCAGAACGATCAATTGCTCGAACCAATAGGCCCAAGGAAGGAAATGAAGCGTGGAAAAGATCTCTCCAACGGTTGGAGGATAAATTGGGAGAAATGGCCAAAGCAAAGAACCCCTTATAACGAACTTTTGTTCGAGGAACACCTTTTGTACAGGCCATTGTGAATTTTCCTACACCATCAAAGTTCAAAGCACCTGTAGTGACCCCCAAATACGATGGAAAGACAGATCCTGTTCTTCACATAGAGTAATATCAAGTTGCTGTCGACATCTATGTTGTCCCCGACGAGATGAGATGCAGAGCGTTCTCAGGAACTCTTACTAGAGCTGCCCAGATATGGTACAACAATCTTCCTAGGGGTAAGATTTCAACTTTCTTTCAGTTGGCCGAGTAGTTTATTGGCAATTTCTATTTTGGAGCAAAGCCAGTAAAACGAGTAGCACACTTGTTAAGTGTACGACAAAAATCTGGTGAGAGTACTAGAGATTACATAACTCGTTTCAATAACGAGAAGTTGGAAGTCATAGATTACGAAGAAAAGACAGCAATCACCACCTTGATGTGTGGGTTGTTGCCTAATAAATTGTATTACACCTTGGCGAAAGATCCACCTAAAACTATGTCAGAGTTGATGGCAAAAGCGGCCAAAATCATGAACGCCGAGGAAGCTATGGCTGCAAAGAAGAATATGGATAAAGACACCAAGGTGGACGTCGACAAGTCTAAAAATAAAGAGCATAAGGGCAATGGTGGTGACAAACGTTACAGAAATAATAAATCATCATGGGAAGTCCTGAAGAAATACGACAATTATACTCCTTTGAAAATGGGTATTCATCATGTCTTGGAAGAAATCAAGAACAACGAGGAGGTAAAATGGCCAAAGAAACTGAGGTCAGACCCTGATTCGAGGAGTAAGGATAAATATTGCGAGTTTCATAAAGATCATGGTCACATGACCAAAAATTGCATAGCTCTTCAGAACGAGATTGAAACACTCATCCGAAGAGGAAAGCTAGCAAAATATGTTGATCGGGGAGGTGAAAGAAAAAATAACGACTGAACTAGAGAGAGGTCTAGATCTCCTCGTCGAGTAGAGGAGAAAAAGTAAAGGGATCATGAAGATGATGTCGAGGATGACCCCGATCTTCCCAAGAAACCAAGACAGCTAGAACGAGAGGTATTTTCTATACGTTTTGGGTCATTTGATTGTAATGTCATTACAGGAGGAGATGCAGGAGGAGGAGACCTTACTGCAGAAAGAAAGGCTTACCTTGGAGAGGCTCAAGCTTGTTCATATATTCAGCGAATAAATCTGGCCGAGGACGATCGTCCGAGGAAGGTAAATAAAGAGAAGCTGGTCATTGGCTTTTCAAAAAACGACCTAGCAGGTGTTCTTTATCCTCACGACGATCCTCTGGTGATCAAAATGAGGATGAAGGACGTAGTGATTTCAAGGGTGTTGGTAGACAATGGAAGTTCAGCAGACATCATGTACTATTCATGCTTTGACAGTTTGAATCTGAAATTATCTCAATTGGAACCGTATCACAGACCCCTCTTGGGTTTTGCTGGCGAAAAATTTTTTCCACTTGGGACGATCAAGTTGGACATATTCATTGGAACTTGGCCTGCTTGTCGAACAGAGAGAATACGCTTCTTTGTGATGGATAAGAATGTGCAGTCGTGGGAAGAGTTGGTTTGAAGAAGTTCGAAGCAGTTCCATCTACAGTGCATCAGTGCTTAAAATTCCCAACAAATTTTGGAGTAGGAGTTGTGAAAGGTGATCAGAAAGTAGCTCGGGAATGCTATTATTCGTCTGCCGAGCAAGAGGAACTTGAAGATTCAAGAAAAAAGACTACTACCTACCAGGTGGATGAAGGTACAGAAATTGAAACACTGGATCCTCGAGATGAATCCCAACTTGTAAAAGGACAGGTGGTGGAATCTACAGAAAATATTATTCTGGACGACGAGCACCCTGAACGAGTAACCCAGATAGGTTCTACGTTGGATGCTTCAATAAAACAGGATTTGATAACTTTCTTGAGAAACAGGAAGAAAACTTTTGCGTGGAGTCATGAAGACATGCCAGGAATCGATCCAAACTTCTTATGTCATGAGCTCAATGTGAATAAGGAGATCAAGCCTATAAAGCAGAGAAGAAGGGTATTTAGCCCCGAGAAGAATCAGGCTATACAAGAGGAGGTCGAGAAGCTCTAGAAAGCCCAATTCATTGAAGACGTAAAGTATCCAGACTGGTTGGCAAACGTGGTGATGGTAAAAAAGAAAAACAATAAATGGAGAATGTGTGTTGATTTCATCGATCTTAACAAGGCATGCCCAAAGGATCATTTTCCATTGCCCAGAATTGATTAACTAGTGGATGCTACCTTGGGACATGAGCTGCTCAGCTTCATGGATGCTTACTCTGGCTACAACCAGATCAAAATGAAACCTGAAGACAGGGAAAGTACTTCTTTTATTACCCCTAGGGGAACTTATTGCTATAATGTTATGCCTTTTGGTTTGAAAAATGCAGGAGCGACATACCAGCGGCTGATGAACAAGGTTTTCATCGAAAAAATTAATTGCAACATGGAAGTCTATGTCGATGATATGCTGACAAAAAGCAAGAAAGATGCAGATCATCTAGTTGACTTAGCTCAGACATTTGATCAACTGGATAAATACCAGATGAAGCTCAACCCGACGAAGTGCACATTTGGAGTACGAGAAGGAATGTTTCTCGGGTACATTGTCAACCAGCGAGGCATTAAAGCAAATCCAGATAAGATCAAAGCTCTTTTAGGGTTGTGATCTCCAACAACAAAGAAAGAAGTGCAGAGTCTTACAGGACGAGTTGCAGCGCTCAACAGATTTGTGTCCCGAGCAACTGATAAATGCCTCCCATTCTTCAAAACACTTCGAAAAACTTTTGAGTGGACTGATGAATGTGAGAAGGCCTTTCAAGACTTGAAAAAGTATTTGGGAGCACCTCCATTGTTGTCCAGGCCAATAACAGGAGAGAAGTTGTACTTGTATCTGGCAGTATCAGAGAATGCAGTCAGTTCAGCATTGATCAGATTGGAGAATGGAGTCCAGAAACCAATCTATTAGACAAGTAAGGCTTTCCGAGGTGCGGAAATCAGATACCCAAAGTTGGAGAAATTGGCATTGGAATTAATTGAAGCAAGCAGAAGAATGAGGCCATATTTCCAGGCCCATACCATCGTCGTTTATACCGACATGCCACTGAGGCAAGCCCTTCATAAGCCAGAAAAGTCAGGGAGATTGATGTACTGGGCAATAGAGCTCGGTGAATATGATATTGTGTATGAGCCCAGATCATCATTGAAAGGGCAAGCTGTAGAAGATTTTATAGCAGAGTTTACATATCCTGATACCCCCGAGGAACAAAAATTGCTCGCTGACCAACCTGTGGATGTTACAGAATCAACAGACATAAATCCAGACCAACTCCGGTTGGTAAAAGAGCGAGAAGAGATGGTCAACGAGGAGCGAAAAGCGTCAGGGGAGGATGAAAAGAAGCAACAAATATTTCACCGAGGAACTCTGTCAGATAAGAAATTTGAAAACGGGTTGCCCATATGGAGATTATATGTAGATGGCTCATCTTGCACAGCAGGTTGCGGGGCAGGAATTGTTTTGAACACCCCAGACGAGATTGACATGGAATATGCTTTGCGATTCCAATTCAAAGCCTCCAATAATGAGGCTGAGTATGAAGCCATGATAGCAGGTCTTAATTTATCAAAGATTATGGAAGCGCAACAAGTGATGGTATTCAGTGATTCTTAATTGATTGTGAATTAGATGATGGGAACGTATGCGGTTAAAGGAGAAATAATGGTCAAGTATCATGCAAGGGTGATGGAATTGTTGGCAGAATTTGACGCCATTCAGTTGATCAGAATACCCAGAATAAAAAATGCACAAGCAGACGCACTAGCATCAGTTACTCGTATCGAGCTGCGAAGAACAATACCAATTGAAGTACTGGAAAGTCGGAGCATAGATGAAAACCTGACGATGAATGTTATTACCCTTGATTTAGGACCATCTTGGATGGATCCCATCAGGGTATATATTGAAGAGGGAGAATTGCCAGAGGATAAGCTCGCTGCCAAGAAATTGAAGTATAAAGCTGCTCGGTATGTATTAACTAATGGTATTTTATATAGACGAGGAATTATGGCAGGTTTGTAGAGATGTGTACATCCCTCCGAGGTGAAAGAATTGATTGAAGAAATCCATGAAGGGTCTTGTGGAGCTCATGTAGCAGGTCGAACACTTTTACAAAGGGTAATGACTCAAGGATACTATTGGCCGACGATGAGGGCTGATTGTATAGCCTATGCTAAGAAATATGACAAGTGCCAACGTTTTTCCTCCATCCGACGAACTCCACAAGCATTGTTGACACCAATAACTTCCCCTTGGACATTTGCCATATGGGGAATTGATTTGGTTGGACCACTGCCGACCACCCGAGGAAGATTCAAGTACCTCGTCGTTGTAGTGGATAATTTTACTAAGTGGGTAGAAGCTGAGCCGCTTATCGATATGACATACGAGAAGGTATACCAGTTTATTTGGAAGAATATCATCTGTCGATATGGTCTCCCTCATGCCTTCATCACAGATCATGGAACACAATTTGACAACGAGGAGTTTGTTGCCTATTGTCAACAATCAAACATCCTGAAGACCCATTCAGCACCAGGTCATCCTCAAAGCAATGGGCAGACTGAGGTGACAAATAGAACACTACTAAATGGTTTGAAGAAGAGGCTAAGTGAAGCTAAAGCTAATTGGATTAATGATCTACAATCAGTATTGTGGGCTTACCGAACAACTCCCCGAGCAGCGACTGGAGAATCACCATACATGCTGGCATTTGGAAGTGAAGCTGTAATACCTGCTGAGTTGGATCTCCCAACACACAGAGTACTAAATTTTAATTCCCCAGTCAGTGACTTGATGAGAAGATTAGATTTGGACATGCTCGAGGAGGTTAGAGAAGAGGCAGTCATTAGGAATGCTGCTTACCAACAACGCACAGCTCTGTTCTACAACAAAAGGGTGAAGAAATGCGACTTAAAAGAAGGGGATTGTGTGCTAAAGAAGGTCATTCAGAAGCACAATAAATTGGAAGCAAATTGGCATGGACCTTACCGAGTTACAGAAGTTGTCCGTCCAGGAACTTACCGAATAGCAACTCTAGAAGGAGAGGAATTCAAGAATGCTTTGAATGCTGAACACCTTCGCAAGTATTATCAATGATGTAAAATGTACAACAGTTCCATCAATATGAATAAAACGATGATGTTTTCACCATTTTTCTCTCCTTTGTTTGAAAGTTTTTCGGGGAATACTAGTGTTGTACACTACGGTGCTCGACAGCAAGAAGAAGACGATAGTTCAGACCCACGACCAACTCCGGTTGGTAAAAGGGCGAGAACAACTGATATACTCCTTTGGTTAGGAGGCGTACACTTGCGTGATCAACTTCGGTTGGTAAAAGAGCTTGTGGACAAGATAGTTCGAAAGAACCTGATATACTCCTTTGGTTAGGAGGCGTACACTTGCGTGATCGACTTCGGTTGGTAAAAGAGCTTGTGGACAAGATAGTTCGAAAGAACCTGATATACTCCTTTGGTTCAGAGGCGTACACTTGCGTGATCAACTTCGGTTGGTAAAAGAGCTTGTGGATAAGATTGTTCAAAAGAACCTGATATACTCCTTTGGTTAGAAGGCGTACACTTGCGTGATCAACTTCAGTTGGTAAAAGAGCTTGTGGACAAGATAGTTCGAAAGAACCTGATAGTTCGAGCGTGATCAACTTCGGTTGGTAAAATAGCGAGAATAAATTATACTCCTTTTGTTAAGAGGCGTACACTTGCGTGATCAACTTCGGTTGGTAAAAGAGCTTGTGGGCAATATAGTTCGAAAGAACCCGATAGTTCAAACTCATGACCTACTCCGGTTGGTAAGAGGGCAAGAACAACATTCTTAAAAATGCCAATTTTGGCTGGTTAAGAAACAAAATATGCCAATTTATGTTGGTCGGAAAGTAAAATCATTCCAGAAAATACAAGAATTCCAAACTGAACCAAGTGTAGTTGTTCGGTGATCAAAACTGTAATTGGTCGACGAGGATAAATTATCAACCTTGGTTGGTCGGACACATTTTATGAAATTTACCAAGTATGGCTGATTGGAGATAAAAACCCATCAACTGTAGTTGGTCGACAAGCACAATTTAACAACCTTGGTTGGTTGGAAACATTTTAAACATTTTATACTCATTACTTTATTATTAAGTGATTGAGCAACATTGATACTTGTAATTTTGATTACTAAGTTGGTTGATGAACAGCACCATATTGTTATCTTTTTAACAGATACATATGCACAAATGTAAAAATGTTTGATAAACACAAAACAATAGCAATACAGATTTGCAAACAAAAAATGAAAGTCTTTCATTAAAATCAAAATAAATTACAAGCTACATATATGTGCTAACTGTTACATTGAAAAACCTATTCTGTTGGTCTCTTTCCTTTAGCTTTTGAAACAGGCTCCTCGCCAGCAGGAGGATCCTCCAGGCAAAGAGGAGAATTAATGAAATTAACATCTCTGAGAATTCTGACGTTCATCACAGAAGGTGTATCCAGGAGATGCTCGGGACGAGATAATTCAATCTGAGAATGAAGACTATAGTCACCAAGGTATTTTGAAATTAAGCTGCGAGGAATGGCACGAGCTTGGATCCATTCCATGTCTAGTTTATAAGGCGGTACAGGCAAGTCTAGTAACCCAGGAGCATGATAATCCCATAAAAAATGGCCCTGCTCTAGCTTTAACACACCCAGGGCGTTCAACCATCCTTGTTTATAACCTTCGTTATGGGCATTTTCAAGACGAGCATCCAAGTGACAAAGGGCTTCATTGTATCCTGCCATCCAAAACTCCCGAGGTTGTTTGTGGAATTGGAAAGTTATTCTCTCTAGTTGCTCGTGAAGGCTCCTGGAAAAAACATCTTTCTTCATCGCAGTAAGTTGATCTTCCAAAGATAGGTTTTTCTTGGACATTTCAGATAAAGCCCGATCTTTGGCGTTCAGTTGGTACGCTTGGGTTTCCAATGTTGACAGAGTACGAGATTCTTCAACATTACGGCTGAGAACTCTTGATCGACTCCGAGCAGGTGGAGAATTTTTCTCCTCGACAACATTTTGAACAGATCTTCCTCGCCCACGAGACCCTCTTCCTCGTCCCCGAGCAGTAGTAGAGATACCGGACCTTCTCAGAGTATCCAATTCTTGCCTTAATTTGGCGTTTTCAACCTCTAAGAATGAGAATCCTTCATCAGTGATCGGTACCAAGGCAGTAGAGGATGAAGCTGCAGACTCATATTGTGCCAACTTCTTTTGCAAATTGTTGTTCTCATGTTCCAGCAGCTCGGCGATCTGTCTGTAGGCCTCAACTTCACCTTTTAGGCTTCTCTCCCTAACATCGTACCCAGCGATGATCTTTTTGTGACCTGTCTCAGAGGAAAGATGTTGATACCTATTCTCATATTCCTTGTGCAATAAAGCAGTTGATTCATTGTGCTGACTCTGAAGATCTTCTAAGGAATAATGAAGCTCCTCAATCAAGTCATAGTAGGCCACGTTGTTCGCCACAACTCGGTCAAGTAAATCCTTCAAGTACAAATAAGCCTCAATTGCTTGTTCTGAGGCATCATGGCCAAGGATGTCAGCAATTTCTGATACACTCAAATTTGTATGACCAGCTTTATAATATTCATGGCATTGCTGCATCAGCTTTGTATCATGTGCAGATATCAGTTCCATTCTAGCCACAAACTAATGATGAAAAGAAGACAATAGTCAATAAAAACAAATCGTTAACAACAGAGATGAACAAAGATGTATTTTATTAGATCACAAAAAGATTACATTATTTTATTACAAATAATGAGAGATAGAAATGATACCGAACAACTTCACACCTTTTCCTTGTCTCCCAAGACTTTCTCGGGAGGCTGGGACGAGGAGCTTGGTTGCTCGGTGGTAACAGCAGCTTGATCAGCAGGAGTTGAAATTTTCTCAGGAGGAGGAAGCATGGAAGAAATGTCCTCGTTGGCAGAAGGTAGAGAGGCAGGGACTTGATCACCTATGGCCATGGAAGATTCATCAGAGATAGGCTCATCTTCTTCTTCTACAATTGGTGGGGGAGGACCAGGGAGGTGTAGCTGAAATAGCTCAGAGTCGTCTTTGATCTTCAATTCCTGTAGGGCAGCTACCCAGCCATCTCGAAAGTATTTCAACTTCCCGTATTGTACTTGGGATGTCATCGCAGCAATCCCTTTGTCCCATCCTTTATCCCAGCCAGCGCTGAAGGATTTTTTAACTGTGAGCTTTCTTTTCAGTTTCTCCGAGGAGAGCTTCTCGGATTGAAGATCCTCGGCAGTCTTTAACTTCACATCCAATTCTTCTTTTTAGCGCTTGACATCTCGCAGGATGGACAACTCTTCCTCTTCCTTTTTCAGCTTATCTTCAAGCTCTCCAAAGTTCTTGAGCTTGTCGCCATATTTTTGATGCTCAACCTCTAAACTTTTCACCTTATTCTCCAAACTCTTGGAGATCTCAGCCAACTTCACCTTCTCAGCTTCAACTATAGACAACTTTTTCTCCCAGACAGCTTTGTCCTCACTATACTGCTGACGAGAATCTTTCAAGGATTGGGTCAAACCCAACAGAGCATCCTCTACCCCCGACGAGGAGCTGGAAGCTTTAATTGCTTCATCTTTCTTCACGATGTTGTTAAAACAATTCACCAGCTAAACAAAGGAAAAAGTGACAGGTCAGTACAAAAAAACAAGTATTCAAAGAAAGAAAGGAAATTCAGAGTGTGAGAAATTTACTGAAGCAAGGTGACGGGTAGCTAAGGATGTCAACATATCCCTAGAAATCTTTTCATCAATTCCTTGGACCTCGGGTATGATCCAAGTTTTTACCGAGCTCATGGCAGAGCTCGGAGGACTGATGGTTGGAACACCAACACCACCAGCTGGTAGAGAAGAGATGGTTTCAGTCAGTTTGGCAGTTTCAGCCAAATTGACTGAGGACGATTTCCTCAATCTCCTCAAAGGAACTTCAGCAATTTAAACCAAGGAAGAGCTCTTGGTCGGAAAGATAGCAGTCATCTCTACAGGAGCAACCTTCTTGCTCGGAGCCACTGGGGGCTTCTCGGTAGCTTTGGAAGGCGCAACATCCACCTTCTTAGTCCCCTCTGGGACATTAATTTTTCTTTTCTTGGCTTCAGCAGCAGAAGTAGTGTCATCAAATAGAGCAGGGGGAGCTCTTTTCCTTCCCATTCTTTGACTTTAAGGGATGTGAGAATCTGAAGAAGAATCCTCTAGAGTTGAGGCTGGCTCAACAGATCTAATCACAGGACGAGCAGTATAAGAAGTCGTGTAACTCCTATACTGCAGCAAATATGATGCAGACCTGATATGCTCGTCTGCAACGTTCTTATGCAAACCCCAGATAAGTTTCAGATGCTTAATATTAACCTCTGATTCTTTTGGAGTTTTTCTTTTACTATCAACTGCAAATAAAATACATAATGAAATATCAGTCATACATTTTGTCAAATATGATAAAAGCATAATTTCATAAGTAAAGGAAAATGAGAATAAACCTATCCCATTGCCATAGGGGGGGCATTTAGGACCCTGGTATACTGCATCTCCAACCAAGGGGGCATATTGCCAATTTTTAATAACCACCCCATGTTCAAAATAATCTCTATTTGCATCAGGGAGGTTAACTACAAGAGCCCTATTTAAAAACCTAGTTTTTAAGTAATAAACATTATCTAAAATAGCCCATCTATAGCAATACATAATTTCAGGAATCCCTATACGAGTTCCATGAGTTAGATTTAATTTATACACCCCATTAATTATTCTCCATGAATTGGGGGCTATTTTTGCAGGAACAACGTCAAAGTACTGACAGAACTCTAAGCATAAGGGTTTTGGCGGAAAAGAAAATCCACATTCAACAATGAATAGACTGGGGAACCAATGTCCCTCAGCCAATCGAAAATAATCTAAAGGCTCAGAAAGAACCTCCAGAGTTACCTAGGAAGGAATGGAAAAATCGGAATGAAATTTCTCAACAGATTCCACAAGATAAACCATAGTGAATAAAAGAAATACAGAAGAAAAGAAGAGAATCTTACAGGAAAAAGGAAGAGCTGACAACTAGCGAAGGAAAAGATGAACGCACAAGGGAGAGAGAGAACAGAAAGCTTGAATGCAGAAAATTGGAAAAGGTAGAAGACGGTATGGTTACCTAGGAAGTTAAAATACTTTACCTTGGGAAGCTGCGAAGGAAATGATTACACAAAAGAAACTAATACGCCACCGGCGGCTAAAAGGACAAAAATGCACGAAGATCGAAGCACTCATAAAAATTCAAAAAAGGCGGATTCTGTGAATTTGAAAGAAATTCAAATATGAAGAAAAGGCTCCTAAAACCCAGGAAAGTCATTTAATATCGCCTTATACCGAGAAATAATGTTCCATACTCCTCAAAGTTCGAAATATGAAACATTGGGGGCTTCTGTTGATACCAAAATTAATATGCTGATATGGACGAATGATATGAAGACACGTATCAATCTACTTGGCATAATAGCAACGAGGAAGTTCGTTTCCCCGACCAACTCATGAACTCCCGAGCAACGAGGATACACCGAGGAACTTCAGCACTCCGAGGTACTCTAGCGCTCCGAGGAACTCCTGAGCAACGAGCAACTAAGGCGGTCCGATCTGCACCTCGGCCGTAACATTAATTTCCAGATAATCAACAGTTCAATTATTCATTGAATGTTTATCATCTTGACGCACACGCTGCATTAAATGTATTACCATTTCATATGTATATCATTTAATGTATCAACCCTTTCATGTACAGCCTAAGGGCTATAAATACCTTGTATCACCCTCATTCAAGGGGACCGGAATTTCTTGAGAAAACATATAATCGAGAATTCCCAAAATACTCAACAATAACATAACAGTGGACGTAGGCCATTCTTATAAGGCTGAACCACTTTAAAATCTTTGTCTCATTTTATTTATCTGTGATTGAATAATTAGAGCTATCTAATTTTTTACATCAACATGTATACTAACTATTACATTGAGATTCCTACTCTATTGGTTTCTTTTCCTCTTCTTTTTAAACAGGTTCCTCGCCAGCAGGAGGATCATCCAAAGCATAAGGGGAGTTTATGAAGTTAAAATCTTTCAGCATTCTGATGTTCATCACATATGGTCTGTCCGAGCAGCTCTTGCTCATCCCCGAGAAGCTCTTGCTCGTCCCCGAGCAGGAAGTTGCTCTTCAAGCCTCATGATCTTCTCGGACATCTCAGCCAAGGCCTGGTTCTTTGCCATTAGTTGGAAGTCTTTATTCTCCAAAGCAGATTGAGTTTTCTATTCTTCGACAGTTACCCGAGCAGCTCTTGCTCGTCCCAGAGAACCTCTTGCTCGTCCCCAAGCAGAGGTAGAAGTCAAAATCAGCATCTACAGCACTGAGATCTTTGCTACTACTGTCTCGACGAATAATGAAGAATAAGTTGTGTGAAAATGTTTCGAAGTCCACCACTAGCTTGGTACTAATCAGATTGAAGAGTTGGGTTCAAAAGCTAGTATGTTACTCGACAAAGTATTCAGAGGATCCTAAATCAGAAGAATCAAGCACGTGAAGTTAGCACTCAGTTACTCGGCACAGGAGGCAGTTGGTCGGCTAGCAAACTAATCAACATACTTGAAGATTATGACAAGCTACAAGCTGCATACTATAGCATGGTTGTATCCAAATTCCCAGGGGTGATACATAGCACACGGAGTTCCTCAAAAGAAAGATTAGTAACTATCGATCAGCCTGCATCATATGTCGTCCAGGAGATAATGCACTTTATGTTAAACAAATAAAGAAGGTAGATCAAGAATTTCACGAGCACCGAACAACACTGCAGAATAAATACTCCATCCTTTCAAGTAAACCATCAAGCATGGAGCATTGGGGGCTTCTGTTAACGCAAAAATTCTCCATCTACGAGGACCAATCAGAAAAGGACACATGTCATCCTACGTGGCAATATTCGACACCCGAGGAGAGTTGGTCGGCATCCGAGGAGAGTTAGTCGGCACCCGAGGAGTGTTAGTCGGCATTCGAGGAGAGTTGGTCGGCACCCGAGGAATGTTAGTCGGCACCCGAGGAGAGTTGGTCGGCACCCAAGGAGTGATAGTCGGCACCCGAGGAGAGTTGGTCGGCATATCAATAAGGAAGATCAAAGGATAACTATGCATTTAATGTGCATTAATGAAGATGGCAACGTATTTAATGAGCCTTAATGTACATTTATACTGTAGATGACAACACATAGCATACCAAGCAATTCAACAATTAGATTCGTTGAATGTAGACATAATGTATAAATGTCTACATTAAATGAATCTCTTTATCTCCCATCACTATAAATACATGTATTCCCTTAGCCAAAGGGAGAGATCCAAGAGAGAACCAAGAAACACCATACGCAAGATACACATCCTTTCTCTCTCTACCACATTGTGCTATTGTAAACCCCTGGGAATAAAATAACAGTGGACGTAGGCTTTTCCTTATAGCCGAACCACTTTAAAAATCTTTGTCTCTTATATGTTTGATGTGAATGTTTATCTTCATCTTCAATCTCATCCTCATCATTTATCTGCGGCACCAAATCTGTTGATGTAAAAAATTAGATTGCTTCTAATTATTTAATCACAGATAAATATAAATGAGACAAAGAATTTTAAAGTGGTTCAGCCTTATAAAAATGGCCTACGTCCACTATTTCTGTTATTTTCAAGTGTTTTGGAGTTCTCGTTATGTAATTCTATCAAGAAAATCCGGTCCCCTTGAATGAGGGTGATACAATGTATTTATAGCCCTTAGGCTATACATGTGAAAGGGTAAACAATTAATTCCCTTTAAGAGTATACTTCAGTATGATAAGCATTCAATGAATAGTTGAACTGTTGATTATCTGGCAATTAATGCTGTGGCCGAGATGCAGCTCGGACCGCCTTTAGATGCTCGTCGTTCAGGAGTTCCTCGGAGTGTTGGAGTTCCTCGGAGTATTAGCGCTCCTCGGAGTACACTTGCTGCTCGGAGTGAGTATGACTTGGTCGGGGAAATAACCTTCCTCATTGCTATTGTGCCACGTAGATCGACACGTGTCTTCTTATGATTCGTCTATATCAGCATATTAATTTTGGTATCAACAGAAGCCCCCAATGTTTCATATTTCGAATTTTGAGGAATATGGAACATTCTTTCTCGGTATATGGCAATATTAAATGACCTTCCTAGTTTTTAGGAGCATTTTCTCCGTGTTCGAACATCTTTTAAGATTCGCAGAATCTGCCTTTTTGAATTTTTATGAGCGCTTCGATCTTCGCGCACTTTTTGTCCTTTTAGCCGCCGATAGCGTAATAGTTTCTTTTTTGTAATCATTTCTTTCGCCATTTCCCAAGGCAAAGTATTTAAGCTTCATAGGCAATCCCATCGTCTTCTACCTTTTCCAATTTCTGCTTTCGAGTTTTCCATATTCTTTCTCTCTCTAGTGCGTGCGTTCATCCTTTTCTTCGTTCATTGTCAACAGATCTCCCTTTTTCCCTGTAAGATCTTCTTTCTTCTTTTCTTTTATTCGCCATGGTTTATGTTATTGAATCTCTTGAGAAATTCCGTTCTTATTTTTCTATTCCCTCTTGGGTAACTCTGGAGAATCTTTCTGAGCCTTTAGATTATTTTCGTTTGGCTGAGGGACACTGGTTCCCCAGCCTCTTTATTGTTGAATGTGGATTTTCTTTTCCATAAAACCCTCTGTGTTTAGAGTTCTGTCTTTCCATCATACTTGGGGGTCACCACAGGTGCTTTAAATTTTGACGGGGTAGGAAAATCCACAATGGCCTGGACAAAAGATGTCCCTTGAACAAAAGTTCGTTGTAGGGGATTCTTCGCCTTAGACATTTCTCCCAATCTATCCTCCAACCGCTGAATGGAACCTTTCCACGCATCATTTCCTTCCTCAGGCTTATTAGTTCGAGCAATTGATTGTTCTGACGTGGCCTCCTGAGATCTATCTCGACGAGCAACCGGTCGTGATTGTGCTGATCCCTCTCTTAGATCTGATGGTTGTCGAAAACTCCTCGACATGGTCTTAGGCGGACTCCTATTCCTCCTAGGGCCTAATCGGCTAAAAGGAGACATCCTGCTCAGTCTTTCCAAGGCACTGGTCCTCTCTGGAGAAAGAGTAATACATTGATCAGTATCTGTAGCCCGTATTGACGAAGTTCGCCCAGGTTGATAAGAGGAATCATCGGATTCTTCATTACGATACACATCTGTACGCCTGGATCGTGAAGAAAGTAAATAGGTTTGCCTCTGACCACTTCCCTATGTAATACCCCGTATTTTTATGCTATATTTAATTTGGGGATTTATTAAATTTAATGTGACTATTATTTAAAAAAAAAAAATCGGAAATTAATTATGTTATAATTATTAACGTGACTAGAGTTAGTAATTATGGGAAACTTCTTGAATATTACTAATGAGCATAGTAATATATTATATTGGTTATATTGAATGTCATAAGTTAATTAAATGACTATTTCGGAAATTTGAGTCGGGACGTGCCCGTGTCACGTCGGGACTAATTGTGTTAAATAAAAAGTGAATATTTTATAAGTTATTCGTATGGTCGTTTTGAGTGCACCGACGCGTCCGGAAGGGTTGAGATAGTCAGAAAAGTGTACCCGGGGGTTTGGTTCGGGTCTCGGGGTGTTTTTAGGCCTAATTAGTGACCCGGGAGGGCATTTTGGTCTTTTTCCAAAATAGGGTAATTAAACCCACGAATTTTAGCAGCCTTTATCAGCTGGTTAGGTTAGCCATTTAGGGTTAGAACATACAGAACCCTAGGACGGCCATTGGAGAAGAGAGGAGAGACCTTTCTAGGAGATTCAAGGCCAAAACACCTCCGTTTGCACCGCCGTCACCACCAACGCGTAGATCGCGAGGAGGAGAACGCGACCACACCATAATCCACAGGAAATCAGACTTCTGAAAATCTCAGGCAAGTGTTTAACTTGCGTATTTCGTTAGTGCAATGTTCATATTAGTTTAGGATTAATTAGGAATGTAATCCATGTAAGAAAACCCCAAATTTTGATAGGAAATTGCATGTAGAGAAGATTAAAACCTTATGCTGGAAACTCTTGATGTTATAGATGTATTACCCACGAATTTTGATGTTATATGAGGAAGAAATTCTGGAGAAAAATTGAATTGGATAATAGTTATGAAAACTTTAGGGTTCTAGATGTTTAGATGAGATTTTGGATTGTTTAACCATGATTAATGATGTATACACGCATGCTGAACGTTAAAAACATCTGGAATTATGTTAGTATGTTAGTAGTAGACTTTTTGGGTCGATTAGTGTTGGAAAATATGGATATTGATGAAGAATTTTGATGAATCCCGTAACTGCAATTCTGCAGAATTTTTACCCAGACCTGCTTGATCGATCGATCGAACATAGAGCATCGATCGATCGAAGGTTAGATCGATCGAGCCCCAAGCTTCGATCGATCGACCCCTCCTGGAAGACTTCTTTTTCCCTTGTTTAATTAGTTAAATTAAGTTTATTGTGAAATAATTCTTGGGCATTCTTGATATAATAATTTGGGAGACATTGAGGACTAGTAGGGTATATGAATAATTGTTGGGACCTTTAATCTTCAACGAGAATGCTATTTATGGGATATTTACTTTAGGTTGGTAGTTTTATGAATTTAAAAGGGTGAGGTGCGTAAGAGAGTTACGTTGGAACCTAATAAAGACACTTACTAAAATTTAGATTTGTGAGGATATAGCCCACGAGTGTTAGGTAATAAGTGAGAAAACCCTTCGAGTTAAGGTTAGGAACAAAACCTTATACGTATTTCTATAAATGTGATAAATGGTATTATTATGGGTAATGTGAAGAACCTATATTAATAGGATATAGTGGTATATTTATATGATTGTGTGTACATATATTATATGCATGTGAAAATCATACCCACGCTACTTACTATCCCTGAGGTTTCCACGCTGGGACAAGTCTTATCTCGATGGGACCTTTATGGGGGATATTGACTTGTACCCTAGAAGATAGATGTCCTTGGTACAGGCTATCGACGTGATAGTTCAGACGGTCCTAAGAGACGCCGGTATGTGCCATCCTCTTAGAGACTTGGAATCTATTCTTCGCCTCAATATTGTTTGTATATGTATTGTTAATACATTTCGAGAGTGATTCCAAATGTATTCCCCTTAATATGAGTGATATGGGGCTTTGGATAGTAGAGTATGGCCGCACCATAATTTAGTTGGGGTGCTGTTATAATATATATTATACGAGTAGTTAATATATATATATATATGAAATTCTGAAATTTGGAACTGCCTACCGTGATTTGATATGTAGGACATGGTTGATGACTAAATATTGTAAATACTTGTTTTGAGAAAGCAGAGTATGCCTACACCATAGTTTATATGTTGGTGCAGTTAGAATATATATATATATATATAAATTATACGAGTAGCTTATATATATATCTGGATAGAGGAATTTAAACTATTGCTGTAACGTAGTAAGTGGGGAATAATTCTGAACTAAATTATTAAATACTTGTTTTGAAAAAGTATAAGATGTCACTGTAAAACTTTATGGATTTTATAAAGTTAAAATGGAGGACTTTGATTACTGTTTGGAACATTCTTTTTAAAATGGAGTCATGAATTATAACTCTTGCGAGTAATCTAAGTTAAGTTAAATCTTTTAGAAAGACTAGTGCGTTAAATGATAAGAAACCGTGGGGAAGGTTAGTGCGATAGGTGTGCACATTAGAAGAGAGGTGAGTATTTTCTGAAGAGAGTGACGTGCTAATATGTTATTGCATTGGCCTATATCATTTTAAATACTTGCTAAACGTATTTTAAAATCAAACACACTTTCGGGCTCTGACCCGTTTCTTTTTCTCTCTCTCTCTCTTGTATATATATATGTATATTTTTAGGTGCCCAACCACAAGGGCGTCTTGCTTAGGATCCCTTGAGAGGAACGTGTTGCAGCTTAGGTGGGAGTTGCAGGTCACTTGAGTAGACGTCTTCTTTTATTGACTCCACTTCTAGTATTCTCATTTATTGGGCACGTGTCGCCCTTTCCATTATTTATTTGTTATCAGGACATTTATATTTCAGTCATTCCAGTATTGTTTCTTTGGGATTTATTCATTATGGGCTTGTGATTTTAGTTTTCATATGTTGGCATTCGATTGACGAATGTAATGTATTATTTGGCTTATCGTGGTGTGATTCTTAATCGTAGAAATGTTGTTTTAATTAAATAAATCTTTTTCTTTAATTAAAATTTGGAAGTTTGTATGAAAAATGTTTTTGACACTTAGCTTAATTATTTAGGGTGTTAAATTGGAAAATTTATTTTTATCGACAGTGATGCTGAGAATGAACCAACTGTTAACCTTGATTTAATTTAATAAAGGAGTGATCGCCCGGTATTTAATTTGGCGGGGTGTCATAGGTGGTATCAAAGCATCAGGTTCTAGTGTCTTTTAGGATCTGTGCGGCTTATTATGCTTTCAGCGCTGCTTTCTTTGATATAGAGCCCTAATACTAGGAATGTTGTGTTCATCTCTATACATTGGGAATTCGTGCTTCTGCGATCTGTTTATTTGAATGATGAACTCATCCAAATTCATTTAAAATTTTCAGATGGACCGTTGTGAAGAACTAGCTAAAATGGTTGAGGGAGTCAATGAGCAAGATCGACTCACACCTCAGGAACCCCTAGAGAGAGTATCAACCGTCGAGTTAGCAGGCATCGTAGCACAAGCAGTCACCACTGCAATTTTTCAATACCAAGAACGCAGCATGCAACTTAGAGAAGGCAAAAGACCTAGAGAGGTTAGCCAAATGCATGTGACCAAAGCTGACAAATGTGCGAAGACTCCGAAATTGCGACAGCAAACTACCCAAGACCGGGTAAATTCTAGTCAACAGCGTGGTAAGAAAAAGCAGTTTCGAAAGAGGAATAAAGCCCCAAGTCAGCAAGGCCGACACCAACAGCAGCAAGGTCAGAGGGGGAGTAACTTCAAAGGAAAATGTTTTGTGTGTGTCACACATGGCCATAAACGCCAAGATTGCCCACAGGGTGTTAGGGCCTCACAGCCACAATGCGCCCGTACGAAGCCACAGGGGCCACTTTTTCCAGTCGCTCTCCCAGCACCAACTCAGGTACCAGACCTACCAACCTTTCCAGTAGCTACACTGCAGCAGGGGAAGTTACAGTACAGGCATATCTATAATGTCCACCAGGCAACAGCCCCACAGGCACCAACCGCGATTTGGGGTATGTTTTCTATCCATGGAACTTTAGGTCGAATTCTATTTGTTATTGGGGGAAACGCATTATTTTATAGCTACATATTTTACGAAGTCCTTAGGGTTGTTAGCTACAGCAGAGAGCACCGTGACATGTGTCGACTCACCACTGGGAGTGGGTCACTTATATTCTTTATATGCCGGGGAGTAGGGGTAGAGATGGGTAGCTTAGTATTGCCTGCAGACATGCTAGTCTTTGACATGCACGAGCATGATGTGATTATTGGTATGGATTGGCTCACAGCTTATAGAGCGATGATTGATTGCTTCGGTGGAAGCATTGTTTTTGCCATTCCGGGGCAAGAGATGTTTATAGTGGCGATGCCTCGCCCAGAGGGAGGTTCGACCGCTCATTTATATTACATAGAGGAGGATACCTCTAAGGAGGTTGTGATTCCTTTGGATTCTATCCCAGTTGTTAAGGAGTATTCCGATGTGTTTCAGGAGATACCAGGCTTACCGCCCAGTCGTGAAATAGACTTCGTTATAGATTTATTGCCGGATACGAGACCTATAGCACGCGCACCGTACCGTATGGCTCCAGTAGAGATGCGAGAGCTACGAGACCAGATAGAGCAGCTATTAGGTCAGGGATTCATTCGTAGGAGTACCTCACTTTGGGGCGCTCCAGTCTTGTTTGTAAAGAAGAGAGATGGTTCACTAATATTGTGTGTGGACTACCGAGAATTGAACAAGGTCGATACGGAATAAGTATCCGTTGCCTCGAATCGATGATCTATTCGACCAGTTTAGGGGAGCAATTTTCTTTTCAAAGATAGATCTGAGGTCGGGGTACCATCAGTTACGGATTAGAGAGAAGGATGTTTCAAAGACTGCCTTCTTGTCTAGATATGGGTCCTATGAGTTCAGGGTGATGCCGTTCGGGCTCACAAATGCCCCAGCCGTTTTTATGGACTTGATGAACTGAGTATTTAGAGAGTTCTTGGATCAGTTCGTCATCGTCTTCATAGATGATATCTTGATATATTCACACTCCGAGGAGGAGCATGCCGAGCACTTGAGGCAGGTTCTTCAGACTTTATGAGAGCATCAGTTGTATGCTAAGTACGAGAAGTGTGGATTCTGGTTGCGAGAGGTACAATTCTTGGGCCATGTTGTTTCTGAGCAAGGGATAGCAGTTGACCCGAGCAAAGTGTCAGCAGTGAGGGAGTGGGGACAGCCCACGACACCGACGAAAGTGCGTAGTTTCTTGGGATTAGCCGGATACTACAGGAGATTCATTCAGGGATTCTCCAAAATAGCGGGTCCATTGACGAATCTGACTCGCAAGGGGGTACCATATGTTTGGAATGACGCTTGTCAGTTGGCTTTCGACAAGCTGAAGGACAAGCTTACTTCAGCACCAGTCCTTGCTTTACCGAAGTCGGGTGTAGAGTACCTGGTTTACACCGATGCGTCCTTACGGGGACTTGGGGGAGTACTTTAGCAGGAAGAGAAGGCTATAGCTTTTGCTTCCCGCAAGCTTAAGCCGCATGAGAAGAATTACCCCACCCACGACCTGGAGTTAGCAGCGGTCGTCTTTGCATTGAGAATTTGGAGGCACTACTTATTGGGCGAGAAATTCCGTTTGTTCACAGACCATAAGTCACTGCAGTACCTGTTCACTCAGCGAGAGCTGAATATGCGTCAGCGCAGGTGGTTAGAGTTTGTGAAAGATTACCAGTTAGATATACAGTATCATCCGGGGAAGGCCAACGTAGTTGCTGATGCGTTGAGCCGTAGACCGATAGACGATGTAGCGGACATCTGGAAAGCAAAGTGGAAGGAGTTGGGTCACCAGGATGCAGTAGCACGTTCTTTCATATCCGTGATGACAGTCACACCCGAGATTGTTACGAGGGTGATACAGGCACAGACCACAGATTCGTTTTGTCAGGAGCAGATTGTGCGACTTCTAGCCGAGGGTGCTGAGTCCTATTCTGTTAGTTCTGATGGAGGTTTGCGGTTTAATGGGAGATTAGTGGTTCCAGAAGGAGCGGAGTTACGTCATGAAGTGATGACTCATTCTCACGGGTCCCGATTTGCAGTACATCCGGGAGGTGATAAAATGTACCAGGACATGAGACGACAGTACTGGTGGAGTGGGATGAAGAAGGACATTGCTGAGTTTGTGTCCAAGTGTTCTACCTGCCAGCTGGTGAAGGTGGACCACCAGAAACCGTCAGGATTACTTCAGCCGTTGGAAGTACCCGCGTGGAAGTGGGAAAGTATTTCCATGGATTTCATTACAGGGTTGCCTACATCACAGCAGGGCCATGATTCCATCTGGGTGATTGTAGACCGTTTGACCAAGGTGGCTCATTTTCTGCCAGTAAGGACAGATTATACCACGGGTCAGTATGCCCAGTTGTTCATCGCTGAGATTGTCAGATTACATGGGGTGCCCCTGAATATTGTGTCAGATAGAGACAAGATTTTTGTGTCATGTTTCTAGGAAAGCTTTCAGGAGGCTATGGGTACAGAGTTGAGACTGAGTTCAGCTTACCACCCACAGACAGATGGACAGACAGAGCGTACTAATCAGATGTTGGAAGATATGCTATGCATGTGTGTTCTCGATTTCGGAGGAGGTTGGGAGCCACACCTTCCACTGGTAGAGTTTGCTTATAATAACTCCTATCAGTTTACGATTGGCATGGCTCCATTTGAGGCTTTGTATGGCAGGCCTTGTCGTTCTCCAACTTGTTGGCTCTAGGTGGGGGACAACAAGTTGCTAGGACCAGAAGTGATTCAGGAGACCTCTGCGAGGATTGAGATAATAAGGAGTCGTATTCGGGTAGCCCAAGACAGGCAGAAGAGCTACGCCGATGTGAAACGGTTCTTCCGGGAGTTTAATGTGGGAGATCAAGTGTTGTTGCGTGTATCTCCTATGAAGGGAGTGATGAGGTTCTGGAAGAAGGGGAAGTTGTCTCCGAGGTACGTAGAACCATTTCCCATCATCGAGAGGATTGGGCCAGTAGCATACAGGTTGGGATTGCCAGATCATTTACATCGCATCCACGATGTATTCCACATCTCGTCATTTAGACGATATCTTCGGGATGATATGGCCCATACTCTCATTGCGATAGACGAGATATACTTACAGTCTGATAGCTTTTACGAGGAGAGACCAGTGGCTATTCTAGACTATAGTGAGAGGAGATTGAGGTCGAAAATAGTTCCACTTGTGCGAGTTCAGTGGGAGCATCATAATGTGGAGGAATCCACTTGGGAGCGTGAGGCAGATATACGCGAGAGATATCCAGAGTTGTTTTTACCAGGTATGCCTTATTTTCCGAATTTCGGGACGAAATTCCGTTATTAGGGGGGAAGTATGTAATACCCCATATTTTTATGCTATATTTAATTTGGAGATTTATTAAATTTAATGTGACTGTTATTTAAAAAAAAAATCGGAAATTAATTATGTTATAATTATTAATGTGACTAGAGTTAGTAATTATGGGAAACTTCTTGAATATTACAAATGAGCATAGTAATATATTATATTGGTTATATTGAATGTCATAAGTGAATTAAATGACTATTTCGGAAATTTGAGTCGGGACGTGCCCGTGTCACGTCGGGACTAATTGTGTTAAATAAAAAGTGAATATTTTATAAGTTGTCCGTATGGTCGTTTTGAGTGCGCCGACGCGTCCGAAAGGGTTGAGATAGTCAGAAAAGTGTACCCGGGGGTTTTGTTCGGGTCTCATGGTGTTTTTAGGCCTAATTAGTGACCCGGGAGGGCATTTTGGTCTTTTTCCAAAATAGGGTAATTAAACCCACGAATTTTAGCAGCCTTTATCAGCTGGTTAGGTTAGCCATTTAGGGTTAGAACATAAAGAACCCTAGGACGGCCATTGGAGAAGAGAGGAGAGACCTTTCTAGGAGATTCAAGGCCAAAACACCTCCGTTTGCACCGCCGTCACCACCAACGCGTAGATCGCGAGGAGGAGAACGCGATCACACCATAATCCACAGGAAATCAGACTTCTGAAAATCCCAGGCAAGTGTTTAACTTGCGTATTTCGTTAGTGCAATGTTCATATTAGTTTAGGATTAATTAGGAATGTAATCCATGTAAGAAAACCCCAAATTTTGATAGGAAATTGCATGTAGAGAAGATTAAAACCTTATGCTGGAAACTCTTGATGTTATAGATGTATTACCCACGAATTTTGATGTTATATGAGGAAGAAATTCTGGAGAAAAATTGAATTGGATAATAGTTATGAAAACTTTAGGGTTCTAGATGTTTAGATGAGATTTTGGATTGTTTAACCATGATTAATGATGTATACACGCATGCTGAACGTTAAAAACATCTGGAATTATGTTAGTATGTTAGTAGTAGACTTTTTGGGTCGATTAGTGTTGGAAAATATGGATATTGATGAAGAATTTTGATGAATCCCGTAACTGCAATTCTGCAGAATTTTTACCCAGACCTGCTTGATCGATCGATCGAACATAGAGCATCGATCGATCGACCCCTCCTGGCAGACTTCTTTTTCCCTTGTTTAATTAGTTAAATTAAGTTTATCGTGAAATAATTCTTGGGAATTCTTGATATAATAATTTGGGAGACATTGAGGACCAGTAAGGTATATGAATAATTGTTGGGACCTTTAATCTTCAACGAGAATGGTATTTATGGGATATTTACTTTAGGTTGGTAGTTTTATGAATTTAAAAGGGTGAGGTGCGTAAGAGAGTTACGTTGGAACCTAATAAAGACACTTACTGAAATTTAGATTTGTGAGGATATAGCCCACGAGTGTTAGGTAATAAGTGAGAAAACCCTTCGAGTTAAGGTTAGGAACAAAACCTTATACGTATTTCTATAAATGTGAAATTTAGGATAAATGGTATAATTATGGGTAATGTGAAGAACCTATATTAATAGGATATAGTGGTATATTTATATGATTGTGTGTACATATATTATATGCATGTGAAAATCATACCCACGCTACTTACTATCCCTGAGGTTTCCGCGCTGGGACAAGTCTTATCTCGATGGGACCTTTATGGGGGATATTGACTTGTACCCTAGAAGATAGATGTCCTTGGTACAGGCTATCGACGTGATAGTTCAGAGGGTCCTAAGAGACGCCGGTATGTGCCATCCTCTTAGAGACTTGGAATCTATTCTTCGCCTCAATATTGTTTGTGTATGTATTGTTAATACATTTCGAGAGTGATTCCGAATGTATTCCCCTTAATATGAGTGATATGGGGCTTTGGATAGTAGAGTATGCCCGCACCATAATTTAGTTGGGGTGCTGTTATAATATATATTATACGAGTAGTTAATATATATATATGAAATTCTGAAATTTGGAACTGCCTACCGTAATTTGATATGTAGGACATAGTTGATGACTAAATATTGTAAATACTTGTTTTGAGAAAGCAGAGTATGCCTACACCATAGTTTATATGTTGGTGCAGTTAGAATATATATATATATATATATAAATTATACGAGTACCTTATATATATATCTGGATAGAGGAATTTAAACTATTGCTGTAACGTAGTAAGTGAGGAATAATTCTGAACTAAATTATTAAATTCTTGTTTTGAAAAAGTATAAGATGTCACTGTAAAACTTTATGGATTTTATAAAGTTAAAATGGAGGACTTTGATTACTGTTTGGAACATTCTTTTTAAAATGGAGTCATGAATTATAACTCTTGCGAGTAATCTAAGTTAAGTTAAATCTTTTAGAAAGACTAGTGCGTTAAATGATAAGAAACCGTGGGGAAGGTTAGTGCGATAGGTGTGCACATTAGAAGAGAGGTGAGTATTTTCTGAAGAGAGTGACGTGCTAATATGTTATTGCATTGGCCTGTATCATTTTAAATACTTGCTAAACGTATTTTAAAATCAAACACACTTTCGGGCTCTGACCCATTTCTTTTTCTCTCTATCTCTCTTGTATATATATATGTATATTTTCAGGTGCTCAGCCACAGGGGCGTCTTGCTTAGGATCCCTTGAGAGGAACGTGCTGCAGCTTAGGTGGGAGTTGCAGGTCACTTGAGTAGACGGCTTCTTTTATTGACTCCACTTCTAGTACTCTCATTTATTGGGCACGTGTCGCCCTTTCCATTATTTATTTGTTATCAGGACATTTATATTTCAGTCATTCCAGTATTGTTTCTTTGGGATTTATTCAGTATGGACTTGTGATTTTAGTTTTCATATGTTGGCATTCGATTGACGAATGTAATGTATTATTTGGCTTATCGTGGTGTGATTCTTAATCTTAGAAATGTTGTTTTAATTAAATAAATCTTTTTCTTTAATTAAAATTTGGAAGTTTGTATGAAAAATGTTTTTGACACTTAGCTTAATTATTTAGGGTGTTAAATTGGAAAATTTATTTTTATCGACAGTGATGCTGAGAATGAACCAACTGTTAACCTTGATTTAATTTAATAAAGGAGTGATCGCCCGGTATTTAATTTGGCGGGGTGTCACACCCTATCCCGAATGTGCAGGTGCACCGCCATGAAGGGTTTGTATGAGTTGCCGCATTGTTTCTTGCATGACGGTTTGTCCTTGAGCCAGATTCGTCATAATTTCTGCCAGATCTGTAGGTGCAGAGGGATTTGGAAGATTTCCAGCATTTCCAGCGTTTCAATTACTGGATTCCGGATTATCTGCCATTGATGATGAATGTTTTTTGGTGAAAAACGATAACAACAGTCGTTTTTCACAGACGGCGCCAATCTGTTGAAGACAGAAAATGGCCACTGCCATTTTAGTGGCGTCAACAGCAGATAAATGATGAGGATGAGATTGAAGATGAAGATAAACATTCACATCAAACATATAAGAGACAAAGATTTTTAAAGTGGTTCGGCTATAAGGAAAAGCCTACGTCCACTGTTATTTTATTCCCAGAGGTTTACAATAGCACAATGTGGTAGAGAGAGAAAGGATGTGTATCTTTTGTATGGTGTTTCTTGGTTCTTTATTGGATCTCTCCCTTTGGCTAAGGGAATACATGTATTTATAGTGATGGGAGATAAAGAGATTCATTGAATGTAGACATTTATACATTATGTCTACATTCAATGAATCTAATTGTTGAATTGCTTGGTATGCTATGTGTTGTCATCTACAGTATAAATGTACATTAAGGCTCATTAAATACGTTGCCATCTTCATTAATGCACATTAAATGCATAGTCATCCTTTGATCTTCCTGGTTGATATGCCGACCAACTCTCCTCGGGTGCCGACTATCACTCCTCGGGTGCCGACCAACTCTCCTCGGGTGCCGACTAACACTCCTCGGGTGCCGACCAACTAGGGCTGGCAATTTTTTACACGATAACCCGTTTATGGTAATAACCCGAATATGACCCGAATATGACACGATTAGCTTTTATAGATTTAAGATTACCTAAAACATATAATAAAATCAAAATCATCACGACCCGAAAATGACCCGACTAACCCGAATTGCCACCCCTACGTCCAACTCTCCTCGGATGCCGACTAACACTCCTCGGGTGCCGACCAACTCTCCTCGGGTGTCGAATATTGCCACGTAGGATGACATGTGTCCTTTTTTTATTGGTCCTCGTAGATGGAGAATTTTTGCGTTAACACTTGTATAAATTAGCAGTTCAGAAATTATAAAAGTATCAGAATTACAAGCCTATGAGGCTGCATTATATTCTTCATCATCTTGAGCATTAGCATAAGCGGTGGCCTCTTCCATCTGTTGCTTTTCTCTTGCCTTTTTCGCAGCCTTGATCTCTTCCACGCATGCATCGTGCTCAATGTCACCTAACTTTCACGACATGATTTGTTCCTTCAATTCAGGGAAGTTTTTAAGTATAGTATGCCTAAGATCTTGAAGCCGTGGAGGTAGGCCTTATTATTTGTTAGGAAGAAATATCTAGATGTTTTTTAAGCCGCCACAGCATTTTTCGTAGCTTGCTTTAAGGCTGCAGTCTTCTCCTCATCCTTTTGTTTAATGATTTCAGCAAGTTAGGCCTTCAAAAGTTCGTGATCATTTTCCTCACCTGAGGAAATAAAACAATTGAGCAAAAATTATAACGAAAGCTGCAGTAGTATACATTTTCCATGGCATCATCATTAATATATTAGCCGGAGAAAATTAAAATTAAAGTTATCAGGAAAGAGAAGTATGCTACCCGCCTCAGCAAGACCAGAAAAGCAAAAGGACTCCGCGGTTAGGTGTCGCAGCCACTATGTTTTGAAAAGCCTCTTAGAGGCCGATTATGGAATACAAAGAAAATTTTCTAACTCCAAGCTATAGACTGTATCCAGTAGGAGTGATAGGCACAAGGAATGAGAAGTGTGCTACTCGCGATGGCAAAATGTACAAATGGGAAAGCTAAATGGCCTAGCCTAAAAAGTAAGTCCTATAGGTCGCAGCTAGTTGATTCAAGAATTAAAGGCTGCAGCCAATCATTTCATAACCAAAGACAGCCAGGGGAAATTATAATTATCAAGGAATAGCAAGAGACCGCATATGAAGATGGTCAATATAGTGCCTACTGTCGCAGCAACATTTGAAGATCGTCAATATTTATTGACACGGCAATAAGGATCGTAGAATCCAACTGCAAACCCAACTCGTCACCTCTTAGCACCACTACTTGGGGGCTCATTTATATGGACAATATAGTACTTATTATCGCAGAAGCATCAACAAGTAGGCCACCACTTGGGACCAAACAGGTTACGGCGATGGCCGTCACCTGGGACCAAATAGGCCGCGAAGGTCTCTTTATGCTTAGCTGCCGCCTGGGACCAAACAGGCCATAATGATATTTTTGTGCTATCCACTACTTGGGACCAAACAGGCCGCGAATATCTCTTTATACTTGGCTACCGCCTGAGACTAAACAGGCCGCGAAGATCTCTTTATTCTTAGTCGCCGCCTGGGACCAAACAGGCCATGATGATCTCTTTGTTCTTGGTCGCTGCCTAGGACCAAACAGGCCATGACGATCTCTTTCTTCTTGGCCGCTGCGAGGTACCAAATAAGCCTTGGCGATCTCTTTGTGCTTGGCCTCCTCCTAGGACTAAACATGTTGTATCCCCTACTCAGTCAGTCACTTACCAATTGTATGAGCTTCTAGAAGGATCACATTCATTCACTTATCCGCTTATCACGTGCTCCTGGCATGTGACATCTCCATGGATACCTTTATAAATAGAGGTCCTCACCTTATTATTGGGGAAGGAGAAGAAAATTACCCGACGAAGCCCTGCCAAACTCTCAGCTCTCTCTTTATCTCTAAAGACCACCACACTTGGGGGCTTCCATTCTCTACACCCACAATAAGATCAACCTTTAGCAGGTAAAGTCCTTGGCTATTTTTCTAGCTAGTTACATGTATTCTCTTATATTCTCCCCCTTGTATGCCTCTTATGGAATTATAAATTTGTATTACATTATATACATAATGAGAGTGAATCACCAAAGTGGACGTAGGCTCATTTTCTAGCTGAACCACTCTATATTATGTGTTCCTTTCTTTATTTCTTTCTTTACATTTATTATACACTTGATATCATGTTCTATAGAGACATTTGTCTGATTTCTCATATCATCAACAATAGCATAGGCTTCCACGAGTACTGTGATGGGGCCTGCTCAGATGGCTTATCTTATGGGGTAATATATGGAGTTTCTATAGATCTTAACATCCATGATTGCATTTGGGGCAATAGTGGAACCCTTATCTTATGGGGTAATATATGGAGTTTCTATAGATCTTAACATCCATGATTGCATTTGGGGCAATAGTGGAACCCTTCTCAATCGCCACTCTCGTGGCACCTTCTGTGGTTCCTCTGAGTGGAATCCCATTATCTTTGACCAGACTTATTGGTCCCTCGATGAGCAATCCTATTTCATATGTTACCCCTATCATTGGAGAACCTGTAGCTGCCCATATTATACTTATGGTTGCTTGGCCAACAGTTGTGTTCATGGGGGAAATGGCCCACCTTCTTTAATCGTTGAGGATATATTGAAGATGATGATGTCTTCCTCACAAATTTCTAGTGGGGCTTCCTCTATCTATGATGATTTTTTACATTCCTTATCTAAAAGAGTTTAACTATGAACCATATCCCAAAGATTGTATTTCCCCTACTTTTGAGAAGTAAATTGGGAAGGGGGAATCCGAAGGAGCACATTAAGAGGTTTGTGGAGCATTTGGGTGCTCACTGTAATGACAAAAAGCTATGCCGAAGAGACTTTTCTAAATCCTTTACGGATAAAGCTTACATGTGGTACCCCTATTCAACCCCAAGGACTATGGCTACATGGGAGGACATGCACATTTTGTTTATCCAAAAGTTCTTTTTGGATGAGGATGAGTTCACTCAAAACCAACTTGCATAGGAGAGGCTATAACTGAGGGAGGATGTGGTTACCTATATATGAAGTTTAGAGAAAGGTCTCTTGACATGTGAGAGGAGGCCAAGGAGTCAATATTGCTTCAATATTGAATGAAGCAACATGGAATACTGAAGAAGAGACTAACATAATGTGGAATAAGATGGCCACGTGCATTAGGAGAATATCAAAAGAAATTCTTGGAGAATCAAAAGGTAAGGGGCAACAGTCTAAAGAAACTTGGTGGTGGAATGAAGAAGTACAAAACACAGTAAAAATTAAAAGGGAGTGCTTTAAAACATGGCAAACAAAAAGAAATGAAGAAAATTTTGAGAAATATAAATGGGCTAAAAAGGAAGTTAAGAAAGTGGTAAGAGATGCTAAGTTAAAAAAGTATGATGATCTTTATACAAAATTAGGAACACAAGAAGGGGAAAAAAGTATTTATAAGCTTGATAAACTTACGGACAGGAAAACAAAATATTTTAATAACGTTAAGTGTATCAAAAGTCATGATTCGAGAGTCCTAGTCAAAGATGATGAAATTATGGAAAGATGGAAAAACTACTTTGATAGGTTATTAAATGGAGATAATGGGAGTAGATTAGATATAGAGGAACTTAGGGAGACTCGAGAAAATATATTTTTCCGCAGAATTAGGACAACAGAGGTTAAGATTGCTTTAAAAAAGATGAAAACAGGGAAGGCTTTAGGATCAGATGGTATCCCTATTGAGGTTTGGAAATGCTTAGGGGAGGATGGAGTATCATGGCTTACAAAATTATTTAATAGAATTTTAATGACGAATAGGATGCCCGATGAATGGAGAAAAAGTGTTTTAGTTCCTATTTATAAAAATAAAGGGGACATACAAAGTTGTTCAAATTATAGTGGTATTAAGTTAATGAGTCATATAATGAAACTTTAGGAGAGAGTGATTGAATGTAGATTGAGATTGAAGACAACATTATCTGAGAATCAATTTGGGTTTATGCCTGGGAGGTCAACAATGTAAGCAATCTATTTATTGAGGAGATTAATGGAGAGGTATAGGGAGAAAAAGAAGGATCTTCATATGATTTTTATAGATTTGGAGAAGCCGTATGATAGGATACCCAGAGATATAATATGGTGGGTTGTACATAAAAGAGGTGTGACTCGGAGATATATTGATGTGATCAAGGATATGTATGATGGTGTAATGACTACAGTAAGAACATTAGTCGGAGAAAGTAGTGAATTTTCGATTACGGTAGGTCTACACCAAGGATCAGCATTAAGTCCTTATCTCTTTGCTCTTGTTATGGATGAGTTGACTGGACAAATACAAGATGAGGTGCCATGGTGTATGATATTTGCAGATGATATTGTTTTAGTGGATGAGACTAAGACGGGGATTAATGTTAGGTTATAATTATGGAGAGAAACTTTAGAAACAAGAGGATTTAAAATAAGTAGAACTAAAACAAAATATGTGGAGTGCAATTTTAGTAGTAATAGGAGGACAAATGGAGATGTGGTGAAATTGGAGGGTCAAGAGATACCTAGAAATGATCATTTTCGTTATTTAGGATCGATTATCCAAAAAGCTGGAGATATTAGTGATGATTTTACTCATAGGATTAGAGCAGGCTGGGTTAAGTGGAGAAGTGCTACCGGCGTTTTATGTGATAGGATTATACCTTTGAAGTGAAAAGGAAAATTTTATAGGACGACCATTAGACCCGCCATGTTAAATGGGACAGAGTGTTGGGCGACCAAGAAATAAAATGTGCAGAAAATGAGTGTGGCGGAGATGTGAATGCTAAGATGGATTTGTGGTAAAACTCGAAAGGATAAAATTAAAAATGAACAAATTCGTGAAATGGTTCAAGTAGCTCCTATAGAAAATAAATTGAGAAAAAATTAACTTAGATGGTTTGGACACGTCAAGCGTAGACCAATGGATGCTCCTGTAAGGAAGAGTGATTTAGTTAGTATTGATGGTAACACAAGGGGTAGAGGTAGGCCTAAATTGACTTGGTGGGATATTATAAAAAATGACATGATGTCATGTGGTTTAACTGAAGATATTGCACTGGACAGAATAGAATGGAAAAATAGGATTCATGTAGCCGACCCCAAATAATTGGGAAAAGGGTTTGTTGAGTTGAGTTGAGTTGTTTGCCCAAACCCAGTCTGGACAAGTATGGTGTTTAAACCACTAACTGGAGATGGAAGTGGCCAGGATCCATGAGTGGTCTAGGAAGACGGATGTAAGGGAAGTTGAATAGGGCCAAAGAAAGATAACAAAAGGGAGCTTCAAAGTGACAGAGAAGATCTTCCACCTTTTTCTTGCACTACTAAGGAAGCCATCGGGTGTCATAGTGAGATTTTTTATGACTGAATAGTTTATGCACCCAAGAACTCTCCATAATATGCACTAGGGGAAAACATTCAAGATGATCCTAAATACTGTTATATACATTGGTGTGTTTGCCACCTGACGAACATATGCTTTACATCAGAAAGGATGAATCATAAACTAGCTTATGACAGCTAGAATGCTGCAGATACCTCAAGGAAATGTCAATAAAAATCCGTTACCAACGTATGGAGCGAACATGGTGGTGGCTTATGATGAGGAAGTTGCGGATCACACAAGGGATCTTAGAAGAGAGGGGAAGGAGTTTGAGTTAGCATTTCAAGATTGAACACTGGGAATGGAAAATGTCATTATTACCTATGAAGAATTGAGTGGAAGAGATATGAAGGAAGTACACAAAATAGAAGGTTATGCGGTTGAACCTATCTTGAAGTATCAAGTTGTGTCAACGTCCCCCAATTTTGCATGGTTCTTCGATTAAGTTGGGATGCCTTAAGAGAGTAGGCTAGAGATCACTCAGGAGATATTAGACATTGAAAAGAAAAATATAATTCCTTCATTAAGATGGAAGGGACCAATGGATAGGTTGGTGAAAAGTTTATGTCAGGGACAAATTTCTCTAATGTCGATAGAGCAATCAGGTTACCCCACAACAAGCCATTATAAGTCACAGCAAGCATGAATGACATAATCTTTACTGGAGCTTTGATGGATGGAGGTGCCTCTATAAATATCATGCCTATCAGATACTTTTATGAGGAAAATATTTTAGAGACGAGGTAATAGCAATTCCACTTACTATTTCTCGTTATGATAACTAGACTTCAAAATATATTAATTATGTTAATGTTGGCATTGTGATGGGGAATCTCACATCACATATTAGGTGTCATATGATTAAGAGTGCCATTTCATACCATCTTTTGATAGGAAGAGTTTGGATTCATACCATGGTTTAGTTCTATTATCGTATGATCAATATGCCAAGGCTATTATGAAGGTAACTAAGATAGTAATTCGGGAAACCAAGGATCCTTTTGAAAAAGAGGAGACACAATTGGTGGATGTTGTATTTTACACCAAATTATTTAGGGATGTGTACATTCTAACACAACGTATGGAGATGGTTAGAGTCCCAAAAATTAGAGAAGGGTTGGGACCTGTGAACAACTTAAATAAAGTGAAGGTGAATGCTGAGCAGAGGGATAAGGAGGCATATAATAACATTCCTAAACCTCAAAAAAACTCTAAACAGTTGAGAGATATAATGAGGCCAATGATTGATTTTATGGAACACGAGGTAAGATGGTAAAGTATCCTTAGTAGGGTTTCTAGAAATAAGTTGCAGGAAGCTAAGAGGTACAGAAAGAGTAACGTAGTTACATCGCCCAAACAACAATTCAAAAAGGTGCAATATGATGATTAAAGGGTGGTGTATCACCTCTGAAGGTGTGTATGGGCGGCCAAAGAAGATGAAGAGGAAGATAACCCAAAATATGAGTGTTTACAGGTAGATAATCAAGGGCAATATCTTGTCATTGATAATTCCCATATTTATGATTTGTTAAGGAGATTGAAGATGGGTTAGAGTGCATGACCGATCCCCCAAAGACACAAGTCAAAGAGTTATAGTAAGTTGATCTGAATGAGGGTGGAGAAGATCAAAGGCCAATCATTATTTTGAAGGACCGAGATGTTGAGAAGAAATAAAGGCTAATTGAGCTCATTCAAGAGTATAAATACACTTTTGTTTAGAAGTACAAAAAGATAATAGGGATAGATCAAGACTTGAGTTCCACAAGTTAAACATTATACCATCAGTAATACCGATAAAGTAAGTAACTCGATCCTATAAGCGAGAGTTAGATCTCAAGATCATGGAGGAGATACAATAATTATTGGCAGCTGGATTCATTAATCCAGTTCAACATACAAATTGGCTTTCCATTAATGTGCGAGTGGGGAAGAAAGATAAAAAATCAAATACGCATATGTGTTGATTTTGGAGATCTTAATAGATATTTCTCAAAAGATGAGTTCTTTTTACCATACATTGATAGTTTTATATATTCAATGGCAAGCCATGAAATGTATAGCTTCATGGATAGGTATATGGGTGTGAGTGTAGAAATTCACAATAAAAGAGTATACGAAAGAAATCACAAATGACAAAAAGTAAATGAAATCACACATAACAACGATGTACGTGGTTCGGCAACTTGCCTATGACCACGGAGAGGTTACCAGTTCTTATTATGTGTCTCTCAACGATTATAGTTTTTCATCCCTTTGCCCCAGGTCAGGGTGTAAAATTTATAGGTATGTTTGTTACAGAGTTTAATTTGTTTAAGGAACTTCATCATAGTACGTGGATTGGCCATGAGGTGCTTTAATATCTCGATCGAGATTCTTGGTACCTGATTTGACCATATATGCGACTATCCTCCTCTAACTAAATCGCCCATGTTGAAATTAAGTTATGGTTTGGGCCGAGCCAAATAACTCAAGTTATCTTGGTCGGCTATTCTCATGGACTTGTAAAAAATGGGCTCCCACAATTACCCCAGAAATCTTTAGGCTAATAAGCATGGGATTATAGATTTCAATTGGATCGGAGATCCAAGGACTTCAAATGTGGTGAGGGTCCCGTGATGGCATATTTGTAATAGAAAGGCTTACACAAAGGGCATGCTTATCTTAAAATAAGAAATTGAAGCAGTAAAATCTTCTTGGGAAGTTGAAACTTGTCATTAGAGTATTGTTATGATCAGTTGTTGCTTACTCAAATGTTTGTTCACTGTCTCTGGTCATTCTTATGCATAGTCTATTCCTAACATCCCCTTCTACTTCAAAAGTTAAAGTTTCCTTTCTTCTGTGATTTCTCAAAGATTCGTTACCACCTATAAGTTATAGTCTCTTCCCCTTCTTTGTTCTTTTTCTCTGTATTAGCTAGTTACTATAGTAGGGTTTATTCTGACTTATTCAGTTATGGAAATGTTAGATGGTAAATCTGTAGAAGAGTTTAAGTGTAAGTATAACATCCCTGACTTGGTGATTATCGATTGAGCCTCCTTCCTCGTAATGTTTATGAAGTTGATGGGGAGCACTAGATTCACACCCTGTTGATAACTCAAAAGGGTTTGACATTCCCCCAAATGAGTTGTTTCTTAGCTTTTTTTAGGTACTTTGACATTATTCATGATCAATGTGCCCCTAATGTATGTAAGATAGTAAACGGTGTCCGTATGATAAATACACTTTATGGAACAAGCTTGGGACTTACTGAGATATGTTACTGTTATGTGTTCTCAAAGACCAAAGAGGGTATGTTGTATCTAAAAACCAGAAAAGTCGAACAAGTTCTGGTGGTAAATTTTTTGAATTACCATAAATACTATTGGGAAAGTGGGTTCATTGTGAGGAACAGGCAACGTCCCCCATCATCGGGGGGGAGACCATAGGGTCCCACCATTTTTGAACATGGAGAGGCAGAAATAGGTTGCTTCCGCTTTTTTCCTTTCTGCTAACTCCTTGTGTATTCTTCTCATTCTTATGGCTGATATTCCTCGTCTTTGTTAATATAGCTCGTGTTAAGAACCAAAGCCTGACATCAGTGAAATTAATACTGAAGAGCTCATAAAGTCTTGGAGCATAAAGGAGAGATTGGCAGAAGGTGAGCATTCCAGGTCGGCAACATTTCTCTTGGAATACAAAAACATAGATACCAACTTCATTGCTCAATAGATTAATTAGGTCCTAATTTTAAAAGCTCTAGAGGTAGGTCCTTGTGGTCCAGTTCTTATTAAGGAGGAAAGTTCTGAAGAAGTGAAAGAGATCAAAGAAAAGAGAAGAGGAGGAATAGAAGTAGGAGGATAAGAGGAAACAGTGGAAGAAGAAGAAGAAGAAGAAGAAGAAGAAGAAGAAGAAGAAGAAGAAGAAGAAAAGTACATGGCTCCTTTAGTGAAGAAGATGAGGTTAAGTCTTACTAATGACGATGATGATCATGCGATCCTTTTTAACAAGATTGTATCTCTGAAGGTTTATGTAGCAGGATCCCCCAGGGGTAGTGGTTATGGCCCATCTGATAAGAGGAGAGATAAAGAGAAGAAGAGAGAGAGAGAGAGAGAGAGAGAGAGAGAGAGAGAGAGAGAGAGAGAGAGAAAGAGATAAGAAGGAGAGAAAAAGAGGGAGGGGTAGAAAGAAAAAAGAAGAGAAGAGGAGAGAGAGAGAGAGAGAGAGAGAATTGAGGCTAAGAATAAGTTAGCCCTGTAATCCTCTAGAGTTCCCACTATCCCTAGTCTTGAGGGGGCTAGTGTGGGTGATTCCCCCTTTTTGGCCCTTGATCTCCTGAAAAGGTCGATGCTCACTCCTGATCACGAGCATTCCTCTAGGCTGGGGTTAGCTCAACTCGCCCTCAAGTCTGCACAAGGGATGGATTTGGTACTCTTTTCCTACTTAATTCTTTTCCTTTTCTATTTATGTTCCTGCTCTGATTCTCTGTTATCTGATTTCACTATCCTTCTAGACAATTAATATGATAACTTCAGATGGGATGAGGAGCTAAAGAAAGCCCTAGAGGTAGATAAGGTGGGTTTTGTTAATTATTTCCAAGAGTGGGAGCGTAAATAGAATGATATTTCTAAGGCTTATGATGCTCTTGGGGCTACTCAGAAGGTACTAATTGCTTAGAAGTCCGAACTGGTGGAGGCCAACAAAAATTTAACTGATAAGGTTTCCAAGTTAGAGGGTGATATTCCCCAAGCTAGGGATGATAGCTACCATGAGGGATTTTACAAATCTTACGAGGATGTTGAGCGTAAGATGTCTTATGCTTGTAAGGTTTCGTTTAAGAAGGGATGGGACCAAGGTTTGAAGGCTGTTGGAAGTCCTGCAGATTCTAATCTTTTTAGGCTTCATTCTTCTGGTCCTGACCCTTATATTTAAGAAGAAGAAGAAGAAAAAAAAAAAGGGTAAGGTGGTGACCATGCTTTTATCAACACTGAGATTGTTCTTGCTGTGGTTGGCGGGATTGTAGGTGCTAACCAGGAACAACAGGTGGTCGAGAAGAGGAAATCAATAGTTGAGGGAGACTAGGTGAAAGACTAGAGATCCATAGACTAGGAGTTTCTATTCTCCTTATACAATTTTAGTCTTATTGATCTGTATCATTATTTTGTTAACCTCATGTACTGGCCATTAGCCTTTCCTTTATGTTATGTGGTAATGAAATTCTCCCCCTTTCTCATGTGTTGGTCTATTTTCGTTTATGCTAATATACTTTCTTCTGGTTTGATATGTATCATTTGTAATCCTCTAATTTAAATTGCTATATTTCTCCTAATTCTCAGTTGGGGAGAATTCTTGGACCTGACATCAGCCTATAGGATCGTAAAACCTTTATGAATATGCAAGTCACTAAAAGCGAGGAACGAAAAATACAAAAACCAGACTGAAGTGATTGTCAAACTGAAAGAGAATCTCCAGGAGATGGAGGAAATAAGGGCCTCTATTCAGGAGGAAGTTAATTCCTTGAGGGCCCAACTATTGGAGAGTACCAAGGTCGACCAAGTGGACGAGGTCCTGCAGTTTTAGAATGATGCTCTGAGAAAAAAGTAGCGAGATTGAAGTCTTTTATAGGAGTACTAAAAGACAATATCAAGAAGCTAAGATACTCCTTTAAGGTAGAACCCAGAGAGGTTTAGGGGGAAGGTTATAATGCTGGTTGGTCAGAGGCCCTAGTAAAACTTAAGGAGGCTGAAAGCATTACTTTTTCTCAAGGATGGTTGAGTGATCTTAAAGAGGCGATAACTCCAAAAAAAATCCAGACTTTGGTACAAGAACCAGATTGAATGTCTTGCTTATAGCCATAATCCCTTCTCGAAACATAATGAATGGATTCCAGCCTATGTTATTCCACCCCACCTTTTGGATAAAAATCTTGATAAAGATGTCAAAGAATTTATGCCGAAGCCAGACGATGGTCAAGGGGTGGTTGTAGTAAAATATCTTACACGACGCCCTGGGCCCTCTTAGTCCCTTATGTATTTCTTTTTGTTCTGTGATTGTAACCTTGTATTCTTAATAAAGAACTTTCTTATGTTTTGAGCGTGTGCTGACTAAACATATTTTGGATTTATCTGCTCGAAGGTTACTTAGTACTTTTATTGACCAAAATGATACTGATTGACCAATTGTAGGCTTTAGGCAGACCCATATTTGATTTGAATCATTTTGGGCTTTTCTAACTGACTAAATAATGTTTGGATGTTAGCATTTTGCATTTTGTATGTTTGAACATTCTACTAGTCCAATATGCCTGAGCAATATTATTCAATTCACTTTACATTTTAGGTCATGTCGTCACACTTCCTTAGGCCTAAGTGAGATGGTAGCGAGAATGTACCTAGCTAGTGGGAAATCTGCCCAAGTAGGTTTTTTGTGACCAACAAAAATTAGCGACCAATCAGAGTTGGCTTTATTGCCTAAGGATCCCCTGTATGGCTTTTTTTGTTGTCGGCACAACTCATGAGGCATCCTGTGTTAATAACAAAGTCCTGAGGGTGACTCGAAGTGTTTGTACTTAACTTACTAACCTTGTTCATTAAAAATTTAAAATATGTAAAAAAGAGTTATCATTGAAAAAGGTGCAAATAAATGAGATATGATCAAGATGAGTTAAGAAGCCAATGTAAACTTAGACGGGCCAGTCCAGCCTTTATTCATTGCAAATTGTCTTATGAAGCAATAAAAACTAAAAATAAAAAATAAAAAATCTGCTAACTTAAAAAAGAAGATCTAAAAGTAGAACTTCTTGGGATTGGTTGCATTCCATTCTCTTGGTATCTCCCTGCCCTCCAGCATTTCCAAATAATAATCTCCTTGAAGGTCATCTCGAAATACTCTAAATGGTCCTTCCTAGTTTGGTCCCAGCTTTTCATCTGATAGTTTTATAGCACTGCCGAGGACTTTTCGTAGGACATGGTCCCCTATTGAGAACTTCCTCATATTGACCCTTTTGTTGTACTGCTTGGCTAAATGTTGGTGGTAAGAGGGCAACTTGATCAAGGCTAGGTCTCTTCGCTCATCTGTCATGTCAAGTTTAGTGCGTACACTACACCAAATCCTGCGAATGGTCATGCCCAGTTGGTCATAGCCCAAGTCCCTGACCAGCTGGTCGTGGGCTTGAGCCGTAACCATCTCAATTTTTGGTGGGACCATATTCATTACCCCATTATTTGAGTCACTGATGCTTTGGAAGTGGTCACGGCCCAAATCTCTAACCACTATGGGTTACGAACATGGGCTGTGACCAGGTCGTGACCATCTTCGCGCCAAAATTCCCTCCGAACTTGGTTGCAGATGGGTCACAAACTTGGGCTGTGACCATCGGCATGACAAAGCACAAGACACACACATATTAGGTCAAGGCTTGAGGTCGTGACCATTTCTTGGCATGGGCCACGACTATGGGCTGTGACCAGTAAGCGGTAGACCACACTTCTTAGTTTCATTACTGGATCGCGATGGGTGGGTCACGGCTCTAAGCCGTGACCAAGTCATTCCTAAAAAAATAGTGCCTCTTATATTTCATTTCCCTACCCCTCTCTCTCGACTTCTCTCTCTCTCTCTCTCTCTCTCTCTTTCCCTCTCATCAAAGACGAAGCTTGGTCGACCATAGCTCGAATAAGCTACACCTCACTCTCTCTTCAAAGATAAATAGATCTGGTCGACATAACGAAGGTATTTATACATATTTAGGCTTTGATTCATATTTAGGTTTTGATTGTCTACCGTTTTGGCGATTTATTCAACTGATACTACCGAGGTGTTGCTTTCCTTGTTGTGTGTACAGTTTGTTGTGTTGTGTTCGGAATATTTTTATATCTCATTTTTCCATTTTCATCTTTTGGGGGTTTTGTTCCTCGATCTCGTGTTATTTTGGATCTGAATTTAAAAAAATAATATACCTATCTGATTGATCTGCTGAGAACCCCAGACACAGAATCCTGGTTTATTCATGTTGTTTGTATGTAAAAAATGTGTCCGTGTTCATATATGCATATGATTTATGTACACAGCCAATTTTTTTGGGATTGATATATTAACTACTCAATGTTGTTATTGGTATACTGAAATGGCAATTAAAGGGCATCTGCGATTAAAGAGTTGGTGGTTTGTGATTTGGCTAGATTTCAGAGTTGTCTTTCACAACAACAAAAATACTGTTGTTGGCCTAATAATTTTCTCCTGTGTATTGTATAATTTATTCTTGTGTATTGTATAATTTTTAGAGTTGGTTAATGCCTAATCATTTATTCGCAGATTTTAGATTTGGCTGGTTGATGCCTAATAATTTATTCTTGTGTATTGTGTAATTTTTAGAGTTGGTTAATGCCTAATAATTTATTCTTGTATGCTGTATAAGTTTTAGGATTGGTTGATGCCTAATAATGTTTCTCAAAGAGTAGTCATAGAACATTCATCTTCGTCTTCTTGTTGGGTAAGGCTTTTAAGTACTTTTCTGGTCTAATTTTGACTTATTAAAATTTATTTTGTTGGGCTGTATTGGCATGTAAACTATTATTTATTTTATGAAAATTTAAACTGATTGTTAAATATGTGCGATCGTGGGCGGAGATAACGGAGGGAGTTCAAAACATAGCGATCGCGGGCGATCAACACTGAAATGGTAATAAACCTTAGAGTTAGGGTTTGAGTTTTATTTGGAAATATATTGAATTACGCTTAAAAACATGGTGTTAGAGGGCGAAAACCCAAAACATCTCCCGAACGGCCCCCTGAGAGGCACCAACACCTCGAACGGGACTAATGTAACTCGTAGGAACTGATATGATGATCATTATAACTTATATACGCAATTTTCCATCTTGAATACGATTTTTTTAAACTACTTGGTTACTGATATCGTTAGTTTTTTGTATGCTATTTTTTGCAGGATAACATTGTATCATTTGCTTTTCTTCCCGTGGAACACATGAAGAAGACAATGGTTTACAATAAGAAGATTGCTTATATAATGTTGTTGACATTCAGGATTACGTTTTTTATGTGTTACGGTCGTGCAGGCTTTTATAGTTTTATGGCCGTGTAGGCTTTTATAATTTGATTGTTAAATTTTATGATTGTGCGGGCTTTATATTAAGCAGGTTTTAGAATGTCCAGTAAATAGGGGGGAACTCTGCCCAATTTTTTTAGTATGTGAACTATCAAGACTTGTAATATTTTGAAGTTTCTATGTACATTTGATTATTAATAACGTTCCCGATTCATAATTTGTGATTTGTTTTATTATTTTGCCAACAATAAATATTTGTAACACCTCGTGCGCATTCAACGTAACACGTAGCAATCGGTCGCGCAGTCACAGGACCTCCAATTATAGGATTGGACCAAAAAACCATTATTTTTTATTATAGTGAAATATGGTCATGGGAAAAGTCCATGACTACTTTTATTTTATCCGTCATGCATAAAAATGGTCGCGGCCAAAGTCCGTGACCCACATCACGACAAAATAATGGTCGCGGCCAAAATCAGTGACCCATTCCATGATGAAAAAATGATCGCAGTATTGGTCACAGACTTTGGCTGCGACCATTTTTCGTCACGGTTGAGGGTCATGGACTTTGGTTGCGACCATTTTTTCCATTATTTTTTATTGTGGTGTAGGTCACGGACTTTGGCCGCGGCCATTTTTCATCACGGTTGGGGGTCACGGACTTTGGCTGCGACCATTTTTTTCCCCATCGTGGTGTGGTTCACGGCCCAATTCCGCGACCATCTGACGTAACCCCTCAGGGTCATGACCCTTCGATTGGTCATGGACTTGGGCCGCGACCCACGAAATTGGTCGCGCCCTAAATGGTCACGGACCAAATCTGCGACCCACGGTATTGGTCAAGGATTTTGGCCGTGACCATTCTCCAATTTTGGTGTAGTGGTAGGGCTTCATCATTGAGGCCTTGGTCGACAAAGCGTGGTTTTCATAGTAGGGAGGACTGCTTCTAGAGGGATGTCTCCATGCCATAGGTGAGGGAAAATTGTGTTTCCCCAGTTGGTCTGCTGCGCATTGTGCGATATGCCCATAGAACACGAGGGAGTTCATCCACCCAAGTGCCCTTAGCTTTTTCCAATCGTTTTTTCATCCTATCGATCATGGTTTTGTTGGAAGCTTCCACTTGCTCATTTCTTTGGGGATATGCCATAAAACTGAAGTGGTTCTTGAAGTTGTGCTCATCGTAGAAGGCACTGAAGAAACCACTTCCAAATTATGTATCGGTGTCGGTGATGCTGGTCTTTGGTATCCTAAAGCGAGTTATGATGTTCCTCCATATGAACCTGGTCATGTCGGAGTCTCTACTATTTTGCTAATGGCTCTGCGTCAACCCATTTAATGAAGCAGTTAGTGGCGACCAGTAGGTACTTGCGATTACCAAATGCAGTAGGTAATAGTACCACAATGTCCAATACTCATTGAGCGAAAGGCCATTGACTAAGTGATTTTAGGTTGTTGGCGGGCTGGTGAAAAATAGGTGAGTGCTTTTGGCACTTTTTAAATTTGCGAAAATATGTGCCAGCATCTTTCTGAATGTTAATATCCTTCCTTAATATCTTGAATGCCTAGCGATCTTCCACCTACGTGACGCCCACATATGCCCTCATGAAGTTCACTAAGTATTTTCTCGGCATCTTGTGGGTTAAATCACTGGAGGTAGGGTGCTGTGAATGACTTCTTATAAAACTTCCCCTCAGGGCTAAGGTAGAAACGAGCATCCTTGACTTTGATTTGGTGGGTCGAACTCTTGTTATCTGGCAGTACGTCACTCCGTAGATAATTTATTATGGGATCCATCCAACTTGGGGCTTTATCTGTGAGGAGGAATTTCTCAGTTATGACTCTATGATCGATATTGGGTTGTGCAAGGAACTCAATATGGATTGTCCTTTTCAGGTCAGAGTCAATTACTGAGCTTAGTGGTGCTAAGGCATCATCGTGACTGTTATCTCCTCATGAGTACTATTGAATTTCCACCTGCTCAAAATCTCCTATGGGTCCTCTTCTTACACTGAGTTACGTTGCCATTCTAACGACTTTAGCGTTGAAGTCTCCACTTACCTGCTTGAAGACTAGTTTGGAATCACTGAATACATTGAGGAATTTTGCCCCCAGTAGTTTGGCATTTCAGAAATCGACGATCAGGGCCTCATATTTTCCTTCATTGTTGGAGGCTTTAAATCCCTACCTAATTCCCTGCTCAATTATGGTGTCTTCGGGGGTTATGAGAACAATCCCCACTCCTACTCCCTTAGAATTTGATGCTTAACTAACATAGCATGTCCTATCTTTGGACGTTGCTTCACATGTGACCAATTGCTTTTCATTCAGCTGATCTGCTGGTTGATCTCCTATGAACTCGGCAATAAAATTTTATAGGATCTTTCCCTTGATCGTTGTTTTGGGATGGAAGAGGATGTCAAATCTCCTGAGCTCGACAGACCACTTTGAAAGATGCCCAGAGAGGTCAGCCCATCATAGAACGTCCTTGAGTGGGTAAGAGGTGATTACTGTTATGGAATCGGCTTTGAAGTAGTGCTTCAACTTCCTTGAAGTGATCACTAGGACATAAGTGAGATTTTTTAGAGGTAAGTACCGTTATTCAACATATAAGAGCGCCTTACTGGCATAGTAAACCGAGTGATTTTCTCCCTCCTTTTCACAAACTAAAGCAAAGCTCACAATATGGTCTAATACTGCCAGGGAGAGGTACAGTTGTTATTCATCATCTGGAATTACCAATAGTGGGGGCTTGCTAAGGTAATACTTGACATCTTCTAGATCTCTCAAACAATCCTCATTCCAGACTTGACCTTTTCCCTTCTTTAAAAACTAGAAGAATGGTCGACAGCGTTCCAAAGACTTAGAGATGAAGCGATTGAGTGCAACAAGCATTCCAGTAGGCTTCTGAACATCTCTTAGTGTCTGAGGAGGATGGACCTTGGTGATAGCATCGATTTGATCTGGGTTGGCCTTGATTCCTCTTTTGCTCACTAGGTAGCTTAAGAATTTTCCTGACTAGATCCTGAATAAACACTTACTTGCAATAAGCTTCATTCGATACTTCCTGAGGATTTCGAAGGTTGCTGCTAGATCTGAGAGGTTATTGGACATGTTCTTGCTTTTGACGAGCATGTCATTGATGTCCACTTCAATCATCTCTCGCATCCGTTTGCTTAATATTTTTGTTACAATTATTTGGTAAGTTTCCCATGCGTTCTTAAGGACAAAAGGCATGACCTTATAGCAGTACAAACCAACTGAGGTTCTAAATGAGGTTTCGTCTTAGTCGACCACTGTAGGGGTTCAGATAATATCCTGAGTAAGCGTCTAGGAAGATCATCCTTCCATGTGTTAATGTGGCATCGACCAATTGATCTATCTTCAGGAGAGGGAAGTAGTCCTTAGGATATGCTCAATTGAGGTCGGTGAAATCAATGCACACCCTCCAATTGCCATTTCTCTTGGGAACCACCACTAGGTTGGACAACCAAACAGGGAATCAAACTTTCCTAATGGATCCTATATCTAGTAGCTTCCCTACCTCTTTCTTTACTACCTTGGCTTTTTCGAGAGATGTTCAGTGAGCCTTTTGAGTGATGGGCTTAAAAGTAAGATTGACATGTAGGCAGTGGCATGCCAAGCTGGGGTCAATCCCAGGCAACTCGTATAGCTCCAAAAACATATATGTTACTTTTAAGGAGTGCAAACAGTTCCTTGTTCTCTTTATTAGTAAGAGTTGAACCAATCAAAAACTTCTTTTCTTTAATTATCCTCAGCTACAACTTCTTCCAGGCTTTCGACGACCCTGTCTGCGGGGTGTACCCAAGTCTCTTCCACCCCTGGTCGACCATATTGTAGTTATTATTTAGAGGGAATAGTCATTTTGTGGGCTTTCTCTTAGGCATTCGTGAGCTCCTTCTTTTCCTCTTTCTTTGGGCGGATGGACACGATGAATCACTTTCGGGCTGCAGCCTGGTCGTCGTGAATCTCGACTACTCCACGATCTATGATGCATTTCAGCTTCAGATGATAAGTGGATGGAATAGCCTTCATGGCATGGAGACAACCTCAGACCAAAATAGCATGGTATGGGGACTCAATGTCCCCAACTAAGAACTCGATTAACTTCGAGATGTTTCCTGCCATAACTGGCAATGTGACCTTTCTCAATGACATGGTAATCCTTCCTACGAGGCCCACCAATGGAACAGTGGCTTCTATGAGGTGGGTGATATTCAATTTCATCTTATGGAACGGGTCCAGATACATCACTTCGGATGAACTCCCCTAGTCCACCAGTAGTTTGTCGATATCCCAGTTAGCAATCCTAAGTATGATTACTAATGCGTCATGATGTGGGGTCCTTACCCTGACCAAGTCCTCTTTGGTGAAAACGATGTGCTTTGTGTAATCAATGTCTTCTGGTCTCCGACTCTTTCCAGCATGAGTTTTGGCTGGATCAATCTGAAAATCTTCCATCACGGCAGTCACTGACGCGACCATAAAAGTTTCTAAACTGCGTGCTTATATGGGCTCAAGTGCAAGCCTATTGCTCAAGTAATAAACCCGGTAAGTGGGGATCGTATCCACAGGGAATTAGGACGAATGCTCGTAACAACGAAGAAATAGAAGACTAACTATAAATTGATTCGAGAAAAGAAACTAAAAGATGACTAATTGTGGAACTGAATTCTACTGTCTAAATGTAAATGAAATTTAAATTATTAACTAAACTACATTCACAGAACTAAAACTACTGCAAATAAGTAAATATGAATGAGGAAAAAGCAGGTTAGGATACAATCCCCTAAACCCAGTGGAATCACCGGATAGAAAGCTAGCTTTTGAATTAGATATTTGATTAAACCCAATCTGTATTAATCCTAAGCATTACATATATGAGGGTACTAGCGTGCATCATACGTAATCAAAGGTAGGAATAAAGCGGTGATGAATAGCCAACACGCACATCTCATTCTTAAACACCTCGGTTACCTAGGGCAAATGAGGTTAAAAGACCTACAATGGTTGTGTTCCCTATACTAGACGATTCAATTAAAATTTAATTCAAAACCTATTTTCTATACATGTAAACTACATCAGGATGGGTTCCTAACCCTTAGAAATTTAGCTAGACATAATTAAACTATGCATGAACACGAAATCTATTTTGCATGAATTCATAAAGATGTGAAAAATGGGACGAAACATGTAAATAAAAATTGCAAACTAATTTCAATGCATTTTGAGACACAAATATAAAAACAATTGAAAACAGGAAGTAAACAATACTTGGAATGAAGATACTCTAGAATTAATGCTTAAAACTTACACAAATGTTGAAGAAAATAAATCCCTATGGTTCTTGGGTGCAAAAGCTCTCCAAAACATGCAAAAAGAGAACTCCTTAAATTCTGGTAATTATATGGAATAAATACCTTACGAATTTACAAGACTTTGAGTTAAGTACAACTCTAAATTTGAAAAAGAAAAATCAGAAAATCGTCACCCGAGCCGGTCCGGCCTAGGTTATCGGTTCGATTTGGTCTATATCGGATCGGTTCATTTTTACTTGAAATCGGATCCCTTCCAATCTATGCAAGACATCATAAGGTGTCGGACCGATTTGTTTTTAATTAACACCGGATCGGTCCGAGAATGGATTTCTTCCTACTCTTCTTGTGATTTTCTCTCGACTTTGAAGCTTCAACTTTAATTTTGGTTCCTCATCCAAATTCTATATGTAAGATTAATATTTCTCCCTCTGACTTTTCTTATTTTCTTTCTTCCCTTGTTTCTCGGTTTTGAGTCTCCTCTTCTCATCACTTGTATAAAATACCTGCAAAATGAAATAAGACTTCACGAACCTCAATGCACTATATAGGAAATGTCAGTATAAAGGATATGAGATAAATCAACCCATTTTACATTGTACGAGGTGATAAAAGCCTCTAATATAAGGGAATAAATCGAATGAATTTATGCCTAATCAAACCCCCATAACTTAGAACTTTGATCGTCTCGGGCAATGTAAAACAATCGAAACAAGTCTCAGCTCTTAAAAACCATTTTATTAGGATAGAATACCTCTTTTCAGAGCAAGTGATTTCATTCAGCGTATGCAACAAGCCGTTAAACCCCTAGGTTACCTTAATAGGACAAGTGGTGTCTCGTGAGGGTTTGCAGTGAATATACCCACAAAATTCGATTTCGACTAAAAAATTTCAAAATACCTAAAAAATGTACAATTCAAACTTTTCTAAAAATAGTCACCATAGATTTATAGTCACAAGTCTCAATTTGTCGTGTGTGTGTGCGAAGCCAAAAATTAGACTACAAATTTCCACCGATTGATCATTACATTGCTTTTCAAAAATTCGTTTTTATTCGAATACTCACGGGATACTCTAACAAACGAATCACTCGGAATGTGGCTATTTTCTCTTGGTGTGCGTGATTTAAGGAGTAAATGCAATGGACACAAGTTCACGCACACAAACAGAAAGACGAAATATTTATGGTGAAAGGATCTCTTCATCGGATTACGGTCATTGGGAAATCGGAAACATCGTCTTTTATACACACCAATCAATATCTCATTTTTTATCTTTTCGTGTTTTAGCTCTCCACGCGATAATTAATTTATTAATCCGGACTCGGTTAGGACTTTATTGGGTTTAAGGTGTATTGTGTAATATGGGAATGGTTGAGAAGTTCAGAATTGGAAAATGTTCTTATGATGTCTTTTAGTGCTTTTTCGGGCTTTTGCTCATTTTTCCCTTCTTTTTCCATTTTTTTTATTTTTGACATTTTTCTTTTCTTGCTATTTTTGTTGATCATTGTTCTATTTTTTCCTTGCCCCTTTCTATTGCACTTATTGGATTTTATCGATGAATGTTAAATTTTCACATTTCCGGGCTATTTCGGTTTTTCGGGTTATCAAACGAAAAAGGGAAAAAATTTATTATGCACAATTTGGGTTGCAAAGGGAAAAGAAAATTCAAATTTTTATGGCTAATATTTTTGGGTAACAAACGATGCCCTACTTCATTGTCTGAATTACTAATCAAATTACCATATGCGTCTTGAAATTAATTGAATTTAGAGATATTTTACCATAATTTTTTGGCAACATCACACACTTTTCCCATAACCGTTCAAAACAAAAATTTAGAGATCATCAACGACTTACTTTATAAGCTAAAAAGAACTTTGGGTTAATCATAAACTTGGATTGATTTAAAAACTCGGAAAAGATGATTAGCTCGAAATCTCACTAGGTTGATTAATCTCCATACTAATTTGTTAAGTCGTTAATTTTTGCTCAATTTCCATCTTTGGTCAAATTTGGCTTTGTGCAATTGAAATTTACAAATTTGAGAATTCAAACAAAATTTCATGACATTCTTGAAAATTTTAAATCCTGATTTTTATGTATTTTGAAGAAAAATATTTTTGCCTTTTTTTTAAAAAAAATTCAATTTTTTTTTGGAAATTTTTGAAATTTTTATGTTTTGGGTTTTTTTTTGGGCATTTAGAACTTTGTGAAATTTTTGAAACGCATGCATACCCCCCCCCCCCCCCCTCCCCCCCCCCCCCCAACTTAGACTTTTGCAAAGTCCCGATGCAAAAGGAGTAAAAGCTAACTTAAAGAGAGAAGGCATAGAAAATAAACAAAGTACAAAATGCAATAATAAAACAGGAAGGTATAAGAAACGTAAAGATAGGCAAGCAAATCTATCATTATTTTTTTTTAGATTTCAAGCAGTTATAAATAGCAAATGGAAGGAGTGCACAAAACAACCAAGTCTAAACACGCTACTAAGGTGGCGGGTGAGAAGTGCCAGGAGCAATCAGGTCATATGGGTCATAAAAATAAGTCGGAGGTGGTGCACCCATAGTCATGCGATAAAGTTGCGCCTAAAGGTGATGCACCATGCTAGTGTCGCACTGGTAGGCCCGACGGTCCTCTTCACAGTCAGCATTGTATTTATTATTAAAGTCATCGAAGTGCGATTCTGTAACACCCCGCCTAATTAAATACCGGGTGGACAGCCCCATACCAAATTAAAACAGAATATACAGTAGGCTCATTCTTAGCGTCACTGTCGAAAACATTTACAACTCACCCAATACCCAATTAAGCTGGTGTTAAAAACTTTCAAAATTTCAATTCAACAAAATCCATTTTTAGTTTACAAATAACACAACACATTTTATTCTACAACACTAATAACCGAACAGCTAATACAAACGAATTTAAATGCAATTGGAATAAACATTCCCAAATAATTAACCAATACAGTAATCCCAACAATAATAAATGTATTAACATGACACGAGTACAAGAGTATTTGACTCAGATAGAAAAGAGATAACTGAATTCCTTTGGGTGACATGCCCTAACTAAAAGAATACTGTGAATCAAATGAAGATAGGCGTCTAAGCAATACTCCATAGCTCCATAGCTCGTCATAATCCACTAAGGTTGGCGTCCCTGCTGCTGGACATCTGATATCGAAGGTACAATAGAAAAGAAAATATGCAAGGAAACGGGTCAGAGCCCGATTGTGAAAATGATTTTGAAAACAGCAAGTATTTAACAAGTGCAATATATCATTTATTATGTACATGTTAGTATCCAACCCTCACTTGCAATTCTCACCTCTCAACTAGAGTGCACACTTAACGTTTCTTTTTAACCTTATAGTTAATGGTTCCTCATTACTGATTTCCATAATATGATTTCATCCCAGATTATAACCCCGTATGTCCCATACCATACGTCGTATAATCACATTTATATTTCCCCTTAACATGCATCGTTTCTCATTAATATGAATTAAGCTTTTCAAATCTATAAGAATAAACATTCTTTAACTTAATTCAATTCTTTTCTCAATTCACCATTATATACAATTATCACACAGTAGATAATTTAACCACTATACACACATTCATACAATTCATTATATATATACATATATAATACGGCACCCCGAGTCACAGCTGCGGTGCATGCATTACTCTGCTATCATGTCCCAATATCGTTGGTCGCCGAATAGGGGACTAAAGGTTCGGTAAGGATTCCTCGAACCACAAACAACAACACAATAATTGGAGGCGAACATAGTTCTCATACCCACTGGTCACATACATACCTACGTTCCCATAGTCAGCGGACTTATCAACTCCCCGATAAGTCTTTCATAGGCCTGTGTTCTTGAGTGACAAATCAAAGATCCCATGGATTCATCAGGATATGACTGCCCTCACGCGCAAACCTTCCCATCGATAGCAAGTAAGCTAGGTATGTCATACACATAAATTATCAATCAATCAAATAGGCATTATCATCTACCTATAATACAATATCAACAAGGTACTCACATTACCCTTCGATAATTCCCATACGTAGCATTATATCTCTTAAAATCCTACGTATTAAAATATTATGACTTTACTCATTTCATTTAATTATCCCCGAGCCTCACTCAATACTCAAGATTCAAATTGGTTTTTCCTCAACATTTTATTCAGTAAGAAATCAGTAATATCCTACTAGTCCATATCATCTTATCTCCCGAATTACCATGAATTAAACGCTCCTTTAATTAGGGTTATAACCGATTGTTTCTAATCTCTTATAAACACATATTCTATCAACTAGGATTGAATACCATCATCACATGGCTCATAGTCTATAGTGTTTCACTCACACTTATTGACTTATCAACAAAATCAACATCCTCGCATCCTATAACATCTCTCCACTCCCGATGTCGTTAAGGTTCATGCGTGGAGCGTCTCGCAAAGCGAAATCCAAACAAGGAACCCCTCCAATACACTACTACTTAACTTTGTTGATCATGGAGGCCCGTCAAATTCAAATACAAAACCAGGATAATCTCATCCCCTCTTTCAACTAAATGTGGTCTGAACTCCCATCTCTATCCAGGAGCCATACCACTACGCGCTTGTACTACATTCAGTCCTTGCGAAATTAATAATGAGCTTAAACTCAGTCCTTGATGTTCAAATTGTAACCCTATGGCTACCCAGGTGTTATATTCAATCTCCCCTACTGGACCTATCCTTAATCCTCATGCATAAAAATTAGAATCAAACCCATGAATCAAGCAACCAAAATGTCTTTCAATTTAATTATCAAAATTCTAATCAATTAAATCCCCATCTCATTAATTCAATTCTTAACTAGGGCTTACTGAACCTTCCTAAGTCCCATTATATCCAATTAATAATCACCAAAGATCTACAAAAGGTTTGGGATAAGAACCAACATTAAAAAGAAACAACTTTAACAATTTTGGGGAGGTCGATCGATCAAAGGCAGGGGGACGATCGATCGATCACCCAGGTAACAGCCCAGTTTTTCTACATTTCTTCTACTACGGGTTTCATCACTTTTGATCATTCAAACCTTCATATTAACAACCCAAATGACTTATAATCCTTACTACATGATATATCAACATATATAAATGATTTCTAATGCTCTAAACATCCTAGAATCATCAAGAGATTGAATTAAAAGCATGTTTTTATCCTCTTTTTCCAGAAAATTATCAACATAATATCTTCAAGAACACATCAATGGTTTTCAGAATTTCTTCAACAGATTTATGATTATTTCGTGGATTACTATCTACCTACAACATGAGTTTGATTCCCATATATTTTCAGTTTCCATAAATCCATTTAACAACTCCATCTTTGCATCTTCCAAATATGAAAAATCTCATCTTTTTATAACTATCCTAACATGGACAATATATAAACTTAGATTGCAATTATCAAACACTTGCCTCTAATGAAGATTTGATCCTTTGGGGTTGAATAACACAGGTGGTTCTCCTCTTTTCTGGTCACTTCCGGTGGAGGTAGGTGGTGGTGACCTTTGACCTTTGGTTCTTCTCCTTTTCAAGCAAGCTTTTCTCTTCCCAAGCAACCTTTCACTCTCTCTAAGAAGATGACTTCTCTATTTTGTGTAGAAGAGATGAGTAATCCATGTACACTTAATTTCCAAATACTTATAATAGGACAAAATCCGAAATCACTATTCATCCCCCTATAAAAATGACCAAAATGCCCTTTTGGGTTGTCTATTCATTTCCAAATGACCCGAGACTCAAAACCAACGTCCAAATAGATTTTTCTGGCTATTTAAACCCTTTAGGATGCAATGACACGGTCGAAATGACTATAAGGTTGATAGAAAATAAACTCCCTTTTTTAATGTAACAAATTAGTCCCGACACGTCCCATACCGCGTCCGACTAAAAATTCAAATTACTGAATTAATATCACACAGCCATATCAATAACATCACATTCATATATTACCTAAATATCTTTAAGTAATATTCAGAATCATACAATTTAATATCCACGATTCGGATAAAACCCTAATGAATTAATTTATAATAAAATCCAATTAATCCATTTAAAATATAACCCATTTAAAAGTCTTAAAAATCACAGGGTATTATAGATTCTAGCACGGTGATGCGTCGATTAAAATATGCTCCCGGTGGATTGAAATCAGAATCTTCATCTTCATCATACTCTCCTTCCTCTCCCTCGCCCATTTCAACATCGACAGCTACATCCTCCTCCTCATCGTTGTTATCCTCCTCATCATCATCCGCATCCGTTTCATTATCATCCTCATCATCATCCTCATCGTCTTCCTCCCTCCGAGTTCGGATGACTTCCCTTTGCCTCTCACTTTATGAGCATGTTCCCTGTCCAATACGATTAGGAAGGCGAGCAAACACTGGTGGGGGAGCAATGCCGGCATTAGCTAAAACAGAAGTGATGAGTCGGGCATATAGGAGGGGTGTTTTTCCCTTATTATCCAACGTCGCGAAGAAGATGTCCTTGTAGAGAATGCGGTCCAGATGGATAGGGATATTCGGGTCAAAAAGGTGATAAACAAGGGTAGCTTGACGGGGGTGCATAGCGGAATCATTTGAGATTTGGAGGATGTTGGCGCATATAATTTGGAATGTTATACAGGCTTTATCATTCATCCTGCCTACCAAAAAGATCTCGGTACCCCAATGCTCGTCGGGTGCAATGCGTGACATGCATGTGGATTTCATAAGGGGGCGAGCTTGTGGGGTACATAAAATGGGGTGGGCTCGGGGCTCCTTTGGCCACTAACTTCCGGGTCATAATTTCTAAGGATAAGGGGACGCATGTGGAATCAACATAAGCTTCGAATGTGAACTTAGCTATGCGAATCAGAGAGTCATAAAAGGCACACACCTCGATATCCCACACCGCCTCATGGGGCTCATTGAGAAAATGACACATGCCCCTTAGAAGGAAGAGGTTAGTGACGGATTGGGGAAGCTCATTCCAATGCACTTGGCGCTCCATGTGGAGTTTGCGTGAATGACTGAAAAAGAGCTCTTGCCATATTTTCTCTTGGTGTGAACGAAATGCCCCATTGTTGTCAGCAAGAACTTCGATGGAGAAGTATTTTTCGGGAAGGGACCTATTTGCCATATGGGAATGAAGTGGGGATTAAGGGAATATATGAAAGAGAGAATAAGAGAGTGGGTTGAATGGGGTGGTGGTGAAATGGGGTGAAAAGAGGTGTATTTATAGGTGGTGGGTGGATGGAAGGGTTGATTTTGGAGGGAAATGGTTTTGGAAGGAAGGGGGGATTGATTTTGGGAGGGAAAATGGATGGGGAGATGGGGGGAAATAGGATATAGAGGGAAAATGAGGGATTAGGTGAATGGGGGATGAACCTCGGGAAAGGGAAAAATTGTAGACCCTGAATCGATCTGGGTCCCCAGGACCGAAACGGTCTGGTCCTTACTTTTTTTCTATTTTCTTCATAATCAAACCGATTCGGGTCCCCATGGGCGAATCGGTCCGGTTCCTTGTAAATTTCCACTCCCCCCAACTTAGAATGAACTATTCTCTCTCAATTTCCCAGGTGTTCCCATAATTGTTCCTACGCAAGAGTGACCTAGGACCTCCTAACACTTACTTCGAAAACCTATATGCTCTCTCGACATGCGTGCTTCTGCTCCTATCCTATCCTGACTTATACATATGAACTCCGAACTACCCTAACCTACTCATAACTACTATACATGAGAATCACCCCATACGCGTTGGGGGTGCGAAGACCTTTCTCTCTCTCTTAAAACTCACCCGACCCCATAAATGGGGTATGTTTCTCTCCTAGTCTCCCCCGTCTTCCTATCATAACTAAATAGTTGGAACAAGTTAGTCCCAGTCCCATAGATAAGGGAGAGACCCTGGGTCTCGGGATGACTCGTTGGGAATGGATCCTCCTGGTGCCTTACTGAATCTTTGCCTACGTGCACCGACTTGGAGGGGACATCTCGATTTTTTTTAGTTTCAGGACTGCATGGGTCAGGCTCTAAATCTGACGATACATGAGTCTTTTCCTCAATCGCATTAGAGGACTCAAGTGGTATGGATGGATGGTCATAAAGAAGGAATTCATATATCGTTTCTTTCCATTCGCTCTCTTCTAAGTAACTAATCGATCCCAATAAAGGTTTGGTTTCGACCGTATGGATCTCTTCCACCTAATTGGCTTCTTTCTCAAAACCCTCTAAACTCATATCTCCTAGCACTCTCTCATGATTAATTTGCACGTCCTCTATTTTAATCTCCTCATATCTCTATGTCCCGCTCACGCCTACGTGCTCGCTCCCGATCTCAATCGCGATCACTAAACACACTTCCCTCACCTCTTGCTTAACGTTAAAATTACCTCTCTCACTTGGTGCAATAAGGCCTACCCCTAACGACTATCGCGTATGAGTCATCTCATTCTCATGTGCTTCCTCTATAAGATCCGTCTCTTGCGATCTACTTTCATCACCCTCATTCTTGGTGTTGTTAAATATATTTATCTCGAGGGTCATGTTCCTGAACGTGAGTTGCATTCGCCCATTCCAAATATTAATATAAGTGCATTAGTCGTAGCTAAGAATGGGTGACCTAGGATGACGGGCACATGATTACTCGGGAGAACGGATAGCTCCTCTTCCCAAATGATAAAATCCATCGGGAAGTATAAAGTATCAACTTAGATAATCACATCCTCAATAATTCCCCAAGGCATCTTCATGGAGCGATCCGCGAGTTGGAGAGTCATATTTGTGGGTTTAAGGGCCCCCAAGTCTAGTTGATTATAGATGGAATAGGGAAGAGTGTTAACACTCGCCCCTAAATTTATTAGCGCTCTCTCGATTCGGTTATTCCCTATGATGCACGAAATGGTGGGTGCACTCGGATCTTTATATTTTAGTGTAAGGTCACTCAATAGTACCGAACTGACATTTTATGCTAAGAACATATCTTTCTTTACCGTTAGCCTACGTTTCATCGCGGGTAAGTCCTTACGGAACTTAGCGTATACAGGAATTTGCTGTATGGTCTCAAGAAAAGGTAAATTGATCTTTACTTGCTTCAGAACATCTAGGACATCGTCCTGAGAAGTCTCTTTGGAGTGAGGGACCAACCATTGAGGGTATGGGGATGCACTGGGAGGTTTCACAACCACTTTCATCCCCCCTGTGTTGTCATTACCACTCTTTTTCAAGGGGACATCTTCGGACTCTTTTGTTCTGGGCGAAATATCTTTTTTTATTTTCCTCATCGCATGGAAGAGGTGACAAGTCAACCACTCTCCCACAACGCACCGTGCTAATCGCGTTACATTGCTCAGGATGCTCGTGGGATGTAGTGCTAACACTAGGTTTACCTTTAGGCGGCCTTTGGCCTTGGGCCAAAAACTTACCCTTTTCTTGGATACTTAAGGATGCTTGCAACTTAGAGATACTCATATTCAACTTAGTGAACATGCGCTCAAACATATCATTGATTGCATTTTGAGATTGGATGAATTGATTTAAGTTATGCTCGAGAGTTCTCCGTGGTGGGGTGATGTACGGTATGGGAGGTGGTACTTGCATTTGTGTTGACATAGGTGGCGCTTCTTGAAATTTAGGAGGGTGTGTAGGTAGGGCAACATGAGAAGTATGATTCAACGCAGCATGTTGTTGCCCATAGTTAAAACCAGGATGGTTCGTCCACGAAGGGTTGTATGAATTCTCGTAAGGGGCGTTGAAGTTCCCCTTAAACTTCCCTATTGCTTCCACTTGCTCGTTAAGCATGGCTTTGTAGGCGGGTACCGTTGGACATTCCTTTATTAAATGGCCCACCTCACAAATAGCGCACACCTCTTCTTTCACGGCTTGGATGGATCCGATAGTTTCTCTTAGTCGTGCCTCGAGTATGTCTCTCATACTTTTCTCAAATTGATCAAGTCGACGGTCTAACAAGGTATCTTTGTCCAATTGGTACAGATCGGATGCAGAAGGAGTGGTGGACACTTATCAAGGTCGGTTTTGGGTAGTAGGATCGGATGTGTCCCATGCTTGAGTAGTCTCGATAACATACTTAAGATGAGCCTCAACATCACTCGCATCTAACTCCCAAAACGGTCATTCAAACATAGTTTAAACAATTTATTTAGACGTTATAGTAAGACCTTAATGGAAGAAAGAGATATGGTGATTCTTCTCAAATCCATGATGAGGGAAAGCGTTAACCAACTCTTGGAATCGTTACCAACACCAATCAAATGACTCATTATCTTGTTGTCGAAAGGCTTAAATTTGAGCCTTAACGGAGTTGTTTTTATGTTTTGGAAAGCATTTAGAGAGAAACTTGGATTGCATATCCTTCAATGATATTGTGGATTTCGGTGGTAAAGACCGATGTCAGGTCTTAGCTTTATCCTGTAAGGAAAAAGGAAAAAGTTTTAGGCGAACGACAAATTGCATGCAAGCTTGATCACTAAATGTTTCACACGCTTCTTCGAGCTAGCGAATATGGAGGTATGGTTTCTCTAAATCCATGCCTTCAAATGTGGGAAGAATCTGTATCATCGCATTACGTAAGTGGAATTGTTCTGCATTGTACGGAAGTATAATGAATCCAATGGTGATAGTTCGCTCGGGAAATAAAAGTTCTTTCATGGGATAATATGGAAAATCTCCATCCCCCGTACTGAAACTAGCGTGGTTAGACATCGTGCTCTCTCCAATAGACTCAAAGTCCTCATTCGGTGCCCTAAAAGTGTGACTCATAGTTTGACTTGTGATGGAATTAGGTGGTTTAGGAGGTGGAACCAAAAATTGCGGAACACGAGGGGTATGTGGGCTATCGGGATTATACTCAACGATGGGATTTTCGCGGATTCTTGTTGGAGTATTTTGAGGAGTTTGTTCTGGATTTTTCACTAAAGGGCTTTTGAGAGATTATTTTTTTTTTTTGGAATCAAATTTGGGATTAAATCAACTAACCTAAAGTCTACATAAGCTCCCCGGCAACGGCGCCAAAAACTTGACGAGACCAAAAAGTGTCTAAACTGTGTGCTTATATAGGCTCAAGTGCAAGTCTGTCGCTCAAGTTAGAAACCCAGTAGGTCAGGATCGTATCCACAGGGAACTAGGACGAATGCTCATAATGACGAAGGAATAGAATACTAACCCTAAATTGATTCAAGAAAAAAAACTAAAAGATGATTATCTGTGGAATTGAATTCTACTGTCTAAATGCAAATGAAATTTAAATTACTAACTAAACTACATGCACAGAACTAAAACTACTGCAAATAAGTAAATATGAATGAGGAAAAAGCAGGTTAGGATACGATCCCCCAAACCCCAGTAGAATTACCTGATAGAAAGCTAGTTTTTGAATTAGTTATTTAATTAAACCCAGTCTTTATTAATCCTAAGTGTTACATATATGAGGGCACTAGCCCGCGTCATAGTTAATCAAAGGTAGGAATAAATCGGTGTTGAATAGCCAACACACACATCGCATTCTTAAACACCTGGTTACCTATGGCTAACGAGGTTAAAAGACGTACAATGGTTGTGTTCCCTACACTACATGATTCAATCAAAATTTAATTCAAAACCTATGTTGTATACATGTAAACTACATCAGGTTGGGTTCATGTATCCCAACCCTTAGAAATTTAGCTAGACATAATTAAACTATGCATGAACACGAAATCTATTTTGCATGAATTTATAACTACGTGAAAAATGGGACGAAACATGTAAATAAAAATTGCAACTTAATTTCAATGAATTCTCAGACATAAATATAAAAATAATTGAAAACAGGAAGTAAAGAATACTTGGAATGAAGAATCTCTAGAATTAATGCTTAAAACTTGCACAAATGTTGAAGAAAATAAATCCCTAGGGTTCTTGGGTGCAAAAGCTCTCCAAAAATTGCAAAAAGAGAACTCCTAAATGTCTGCTAATTAGTTGCAATAAATACCCTACGAATTTACAAGAGTTTGAGCTAAGTACAACTCTAAAATTGAAAAAGAAAAATCATAAAATCATCACCCGAAATGGTTTGGCGGGGCTATCAGTTCGGTTTGGTCTATATCAGATCGGTTAATTTTTACTTGAAATTGGATCAGTCTGATCTTCCAATCTATGTAAGAAATCATAAGTTGTCGGGTCGATTTGTTTTTGGTTGACACCGGATCGATTCGGGAATGGATTTCTTCTTGCTCTTCTTGTGATTTTCTCTCGAGTTTGAAGCTTCATAACTTTTAATCCGGGACTCGGATTTTGACATCCTTTCTTCCTACGTGCTTGTAGACTCGAGATATTCAACTTTTGTTTGGTTCCTCGTCTGAATTCCGGATGTAAGATTATAATTTTTCCCTCTGACTTTTCTTATTTTCTTTCTTCCTTAGTTTCTCAGTTTTGAGTCTCCTCTTCTCATCACTTGTATAAAATACCTAAAAAAATGCAAGAAGACTATACGAAACTCAATATATTATATAAGAAATGTCAGTATCAATGATATGAGATAAATCAACATATTTTACATTATACGAGGTGATAAAAGCCTCTAAATTAAGGAGATTAATGGGAAGAATTTATGCCTAATCAGTCACCTTCTTGACTTCCATTCTAACGGCGTTGCCCTGAATCTGTTTGAGGTCTGACGCCCTATGAATTACTACAAACTTGTGTTTTGTATCTTCATCAAGGACATTGTCTGGCTTTTGATCACCCCTGGCTGCGACTTTCTCTGCCTTCTTTTCAACACATTCATTAAGGTGCCTTGCCTGAACTAGCTCTTCGAGATGTGACTTCAAAGCTTTATAATTCTCGGTTCGATGACCACCCTCCTTATGGAATGCGCGTCTCAGCATGTTATTCCTCTTGGTTGGATCGTCGCCCATCTTCTCCTGGAACGCCTTGGAGGGTTCACTCTTTTTTCCACCTTTGGAGCCATTCTTGCCCCCATTATTGCTTCCCTTCTTTTGGGTGGCATTCTTCTCCATCCCTTTATTCACTTTTGCTCGACCGTTGCCTCCCCCACTAGGATGGATCAGGTCTTTAACCTTGGCTTGCTCCTCCATACGATCCATAAGATCATCGATTCTTATGTCTTCCTTCTTGGTGAAGGATTGGTGAAGTAGAGAGGTGGTCGACAAGCTAATTTTGAAAGAAGTTACGGCAACCTGCTCCGAGCAGTCCTCAATCTCATTAAAAACTTCCAAGTATCGATTGGTGTAATCCCTGAGGTTCTCCTGTGACTTTTTCTTTATAGTGAGCAGTGCATCCATCCGCTTAGGATGGGAGTTTCTCATTATGAATCTTGTTATGAAAGCCTCTGCCAGTGCTATAAAATTCCTAATCAATCTGTAGGTAAGCCTTTTAAACCACTTATGTGCTACATCATATAGACTAGAAGGGAAGATCTTGCACATGAGTGCATTATTGTAACTCCATAAAGTCATTGCCTACTGATATTATTTGACATGATCTATAGGGTCTATTTTCTCGTTACAGATCTTAAAACTGGGGATAGTGAACTTCTTAGGGGGCTCCTCTCGTTTGATTTCCCTTCAAAAAGCAGTGTTCATATGAGAGTTGAGGGATCTTTTAGAAAGATACCTAGTTGATCTGGCTCCTTGGTATGCCGGGTATTGGTCCATATCCCTACGAACTAGGATCCCTAAATCCTCACTTGTTCGATCATTTTTCTGGTAACGCCTCTCCTGATGGACACGCTCTAGTTATGCTCTCTCTAATGTGTCACGTCCAATTCTCTCCTGATTGCATCTAGTGCTCCTTTCTCAACTGGGGGAGTCTCCCCATAAGGGTTAGGAGTCCTGTCTCGCTGCCGCCATGTGTTTCTTGAGAGCGATCTCTCCATTATTTCCAATCGCCTCTTAAGGCGAGCATTATATTCTTCCTGGCAGCGCATTGCCTCTTCTTGTTATCAAAGTCTGGATGCTTAGGGATCGACCAGCCTAGAAATCTGAGTGGATCTTGGTGGCCCAAGACTCTCTTCTGAGGGTTACCTTTCCTAAAAAAACCTTGGGTTTGAATGTTGGCAAATTTCAGACCTAACCCTAGGAGGGGCTAGGTGGTCTTCCTGAACATCGTCGACTTGTGGAATGTTCCTGTTGTGGTGAGACATCACTGGCTTTCTGGTAATGAATTCTTTCGTAGTAATACAAGTCATTCTCACGGGTGGTACCAATTTTGAGTGCTAAAAAATTCACAATAAAAGAGTATACAAAAGCAATCATAAATGAAAAAAAGTAAATGGAATCACACACAATAACGATGTACGTGGTTCGACAAGTTTCCTACGTCCAGGAAGAGGTTACTTGTTTGTATTAAGTGTCTCTCAATGATTACAATTTTTCATCCCATTCCCCCAGGTCAGGGTGTACAATTTATAGGTATGTTTGTTACAGAGCTTGAGTTGTTTAAGGAATTCCATCATAGTACATGGATTTGCCATGAGGTGCTTGAATATCTCGACCGAGATTCTTAGCACCTGATTTGACCATATCTGCGAGGATCCTCCTCTAAATAAACTGCTCGTGTAGAAATTAAGTTATGATTTGGGATGGGCCAAATAACTCCAGTTATCTTGGTCAACTACTCTCATGAACATGTAAAAAATGGGCTCCCATAGTGGGTTATAACCAGGTTAAGATATATCCAACCGATACAAAGAGAACGACTTTAGAACTCTATTGGGGAATTTTATATACACTGTCATGCCCTTTGCTTTGAAAAATGCGGGGGAAACTTATCAGGAAATGATGATGGCCATTTTTTATGACTTTTTTAAAGACATTTTGGAGTTCTATGTGCATGATTTGGTTATCAAGTCAAGGAAGGGAGAATATCACTTATCAGATCTAAAAAGAGCTTTAAACATGTGTACGAAATACAAATTAAAGATCAACCCACTCAAGTGCACTTTAGGTACCATGGGTGGGAAATTTTTAGGCTTTGTGGTAGATTCACAAGTAATGCAGATGGATCAAGACAAGAAGATATTTATCCTAGATATCCCTTACCTAAGGATAACAAAGGAGATGAAGAGCTTTCTCGAAAATATTTCCTACCTAAGAAGATTTGTTCTTGGTTTGGATGAGGACTTTCACTCGTTATGGATTTGTTGCGTAAGATTTTGAAGCTCAAGTGACAGGAACCTCACCAAGAATCTTTTATAAAGCTTAAGAAATTACTCATCTCCCCACAAATGATGATTACACTAAGAGCAGGAGTACCATTACATATTTATCTTACTTCTACCAAAAGGTCTAGTGGTGCATTATCGGCACAAGAGATTGAGGGGAAAAATGACCTGTCTACTATATGAGTAAAATCATCCATAATCCAGAGGCAATATATACTAGTGTTGAAAGGCATTATTTAACCTGGATATTTTTTGCTAAAAAAAAACTTAGGCATTATACGTTATCTTTCAATATTCATATTGTGACGAGATATGATCATATTAAGATTTATTAGGCACAAACTATTTTTATTGGAAGGTCAGCAAGGTGGTACTTTATCCTCTCATAGTATCATTTGAAATGTGTTGTCCCTCGCGTGAGCAAGAGTCAAGATTACGGAGATTTAATAGCAATTTTTTCTTTTGGAATATTTTACCCACCCCACAAAGACATTTCAGGTGATAATCTACAAGCCAACTTTTTGGAGGCTAATTTTGAAGAGTGGATTATGGAGTTTGATGGTTCATCGGCTAAAGTAAAGGGAGAAACAAGGGTCAACCTTTTAAGAGGAAAGGAGGTGGCTGGTCTATTTTTAAGTTGGATTTCTTTTGTTCCAATAATGAGGCATAATATGAGGCCTTGGTTTTGGTATTTCTAGAGGCTCTTTGAAGACATATGCATTCGCTCTGCATCAAAGAGTATTCTAACTCAGTGGTCAAGTACTTGAATGGAGAATACGCATTGAAGCACATTAACTTGGAACTTTATAGAATAATCACCGGGAGGTTGATCGACTAATTTTATAAAGACAAAGTGAAACGGCATACAAGAATAATGAATAGGCATGCTCATGCCTATGCCACTATTTTACAAAAGGTAGCTATGAACAACTAGTCAATAATTATGGTGATCTCATGAAAAATAACTCCATCAATCATGCATGGAATATTGCCAACTGAAGATGATTCAGGCTTGGGAGGAAAAATACGTAACAAACTAGAGTCTTGAGAAGGAAAGATGGGGCTCACAGAGTTAGCGTAATATTTCATTATGGCCGAAAGTTTATACTTTACAAAAATTAAAGGATGGCTGACAAGGTGCATTGGCCCACAGGAAGCATAGCAAAAATTAGAGAAAGCTCACAAGGAGAATTGTGAGACCACTGAGATTCCTCTATATTGAGGAATTCAAGGAGAGGGATATTTTTAGCCAATGATGAGGCATGGCCTATTATAAATACAAAGAGAATGTGCTATGTGTAAACTTTTCTTTTAGGAAGCTAACTAAAATTTTGTGTAAGTCCAAATAGATTGGAGGCAACATTACATTAATTTTATGTAACACCCCGTGTTTTTATTAACTATTTTTTTTATTAATTAATTGGAATTTTTGAGAAAAATAAATTTTTAAATTTAATAATTTTTATTGGCTAAATATGTTGGTTATGATTTTAGAAGAATAAAACTTCAAGCGGAATTAAAATCGGAGTTAAAACGGATTTTATATTGATTTTATAATATTTTTCCTTATAGGCATTTTTTGGGCAGACTGTTAGTTTTTCGGGGTGATCAATCGATCGACCCCTGGGAGTAGATCGATCGACCCTCCCAGAAAACGTGAGATGTAAGCTGTTTTTAGAGTTTGTGTAGGATTAGGACTCCTAATCACTATATAACCTTGTTAATCCGTAGGGGGACCTCTCATAATCACTTTTTCTTCAGTTTTTCACCAGACAACACTTCCAAATATTTTTCCTCTCACTCATAATCATCAACCTTCAACAAAATCAAGTTTTTGGCACAAGTTTTGGCACAAGTTTTTGAAGGCTTAATTGGGGTTTAATCAAGATCGTTCAAGAACACTCTTTTGCTAATTTTTTGAGAGGAATCCAGATTTCTAATCAGATTTTCAACACGATCTTTACAGGCATGAATACTCTATTCTTTTCCTTTAGTATTATGCATTTTAAGTGTCGCCTAAACACTTAATTACATATTTTCTTAAAAATAATTAGTAACTTAATTAGAAAAAGTGGATACTAATTATAGGGTTGTTTTATAAAATCTTTTAATCTGAATAATATTCATAACCCTTTGGGTACGTAGGATTCATGAGTGATTTTGGATTTTATTGGTGTAGGTTGCATGTAGAAAAACCCTAGCTTTAAAATAATTGACTTTTGGGTGCGTATAAATCATGTAATACATGTAGAGATAATAAAATTTTGTTTTTGATGTATATATGATGAAAACTTGGTATATTTAATTTAAAATAATTAAATGGGATTATTTGGGTATTGTTGACGTTGTGATAATTAAATTAAAGATTTAATTGAATTGGACTATCGTGCACAGTTTTATACATTGACTAATTATTCTTGTTGGTATTATTAAATATCGTTGTGATGACGGGTTGTTGGGTATTATTTATCTCCCTATATTTAGAATGCCTTCTAGAAATTGGACTAGTGAGGGAAAATTATCACGGTTTTATTGAGTTGGGGGTGGGATGATTTTTATTACTTTATCGTCGTTACGCTAGTTTAGGTATGAGACTAGGTTATGATTTATGTTAGAAAATCCTCCTGTCCATAGGTTAGGACGTATTGATTACTTGGGGACCCTTAGGTATGGGACTAAGGGGGTATTTTGAGGATCTCACATCAATTAAAGGGTGGGGTGTCTATAAATTGTGAATTGAGAAATTGAGAACTAATACCTAAGATAATAAGATGGGTATTAAAATATATTGGTGACATAATCAGCGAGGGCCGACAGTTTAAACGGGCCAGCCAGCGTTTTATGTCGTGTCGTGTGTGAAACCTTGTCAATCAACGAGGTCCGACAGTTTAAACGGGCCAGCCAGCGTTTTGACAAGGGGATGTGTATTTTGGTGGAGAAATCACCCGAGGCGGGAGGACAGCCATAATGAATTTTGGTGAATTATCACCCGAGGCGGGAGGACCGCTATACCTAATAATTATTGATCTAAGAACATAAATAATTAAGAAATTTGATAATTTGGCTTAATTAATAAAAGATTAACTTCGTGGGACTTGGGAATTTAAAATCATATTGGTGTGCCTTTATAAATGGGGATTTCTGTGCGTACTTAGTGATCTATATTTATCGCGTTTAATTATCCCGTTTAATTTAAGATACTCTATTGTGATATTTATTGCGTATAATGCTACTGTCTGGATTCAAGGATCCTATTTGAGGGGAGTGGTGTGTATTCTTGCTCGGGGCTTTGGCTCTGACCCATGCATTGACTAATCTTTTTCAGGATTTAATTTGGATAAGCTGCATAAGTTTATCGGAGTTATCATTGGAGGTGCAGCTGGAGTTATTTACTTTATGGCATATTTTAGTTAGACTTTCTTTTCTAGTCGTATTATGAGACTTCATTGGAGTTTTATTGGGCCATTCGGTTCCAAAGTTGTTTAGAGGATTTCTGTTCGGATTATTCAGATTTTATTTAATCATTATTGGAGATTGGATTTTGGAGTTAGCATGTGATGGATCTTTTATCGCTTAGTTATTTGTGATCATTTGAGATTGACTCAATTTTTTTATCTTATGGACTGATTTATTTATGTCTCATATATGTCTCATGCTAAGAATGGTATTTTATTTACTCACGCCCGGCTTAGTTTTAGTGGCGGCCGACGCCAGAATTAGGCGGGGTGTGACAGATTGTATCAGAGCATGGTCTTAGGTCTCGTAGGTTATGAGTCCGTTTAGCTTCCGCATTGCCGATCTTTGATTCCCTTTGTTTATTCGTACTTCTTAAGGTAGAGGGTCTAGCATACGTGTTAGATGTGTTTCTTGGAAACATGAAGTTTTGAGTTAAGGACGTTGTAGGCATTGAGTTTAGAATTAGTAAGCTTGATGTGGGGATCCTTCGAATGGATTTTGGAGACGATAATTATTTTTGGAGATTTTAGTACAGATATTAGGTATCGTATGTATCGATTTTTGGTGTTGAGGTTTAATTTGAGGATGTTAGCATTTTGATGACTTTCGGATATAGTATCGAGTGGGGGATTTGTGAGAGCATGTGTTACGCCGTTATTTTCATAGTTATGTGTATGTATATAGGCAATATATATTATTTTGTTGCTCGTGGGGTAGGTGCGAGTAGAATTGGGTGTATGGGCGCCCAATTATGGCATTCTACGGGTAGGAATATATGAGCCTTATTTTCTTTTGCGAGATTTATGCGTTGATGAGTACGCTTCGTCTAATTTCGAGGATGAAATTCTTTGCTAGTGGGGAAGTATGTAACACCACGTGTTTTTATTAACTATTTTTTTATTAATTAATTGGAATTTTCGAGAAAAATAAATTTTTGAATTTAATAATTTTTATTGGCTAAATATGTTGGTTATGATTTTAGAAGAATAAAACTTCAAGCAGAATTAAAATCGGAGTTAAAACGAATTTTATATTGATTTTATAATATTTAGCCTTATAGGCATTTTTTGGGCAAACTGTTAGTTTTTCGGGGTGATCGATCGATCGACCCCTGGGGTAGATCGATCGACCCTCCCAGAAAACGTGCGTTGTAAGCTGTTTTTAGAGTTTGTGTAGGATTAGGACTCCTAATCACTATATAACCTTGTTAATCCGTAGGGGGCCTCTCATAATCACTTTTTCTTCAGTTTTTCAACAGAGAACACTTCCAAATATTTTTCCTCTCACTCATAATCATCAACCTTCAACAAAATTAAGTTTTTGGCACAAGTTTTTGAAGGCTTAATTGGGGTTTATTCAAGATCGTTCAAGAACTCTCTTTTGCTAATTTTCCGAGAAGGAATCCAGATTTTAATCTGAATAATATTCATAACCCTTTGGGTACGTAGGATTCATGAGTGATTTTGGGTTTTATTAGTGTGGGTTGCATGTAGAAAAATCCTAGCTTTAAAATAATTGGCTTTTGGGTGCGTATAACTCATGTAATGCATGTAGAGATAATAAAATTTTGTTTTTGATGTATATATGATGAAAACTTGGTATATTTAATTTAAAATAATTAAATGAGATTATTTGGGTATTGTTGACGTTGTGATAATTAAATTAAAGATTTAATTGAATTGGACTATCATGCGCAGTTTTATACGTTGACTAATTATTCATGTTGGTATGACTTGTTGGTATTATTAAATATCATTATGACGACGGGTTGTTGGGTATTATTTCTCTCCCTATATTTTAGAATGCCTTCTAGGAATGGGACTAGTGAGGGAAAATTATCACGGTTTTATTGAGTTGGGGGTGGGATGATTTTTATTACATTATCGTCGTTCACTAGTCTAGGTATGAGACTAGGTAATTATTTATGTTAAAAAATCCTCTTGCACATAGGTTAGGACGTATTGATAACTTGGGGACCCTTAGGTATGGGACTAAGGGGGTATTTTGAGGATCTCACATCGATTAAAGGGTGGGGTATTTATAAATTGTGAATTGAGAAACTGACAACTAATACCTAAGATAATAAGACGGGTATTAAAATATATTGGATACATAATCTGCGAGGGTCGACAGTTTAAACGGGCCAGCCGCGTTTTATGTCGTGACGTGTGTGGAACCTTGTCAATCAGCGAGGGCCGGCAGTTTAAACGGGCCAGCTGGCGTTTTGACAAGGGGATGTGTATTTTGGTGGTGAAATCACCCGAGGCGGGAGATCCGCCATAATGAATTTTGGTGAATTATCACCCTAGGCGAGACAACCGCCATACCTAATAATTATTGAAGTAAAAACATAAATAATTGAGAAATTTGATAATTTGGGTTAATTAATAAAAGATTAACACCGTGGGACTTGGGAATTTAAAATCATATTGGTGTGCCATTATAAATGGGGATTTCTGCGGGTACTTAGTGATTTATATTTATCGCGTTTAATTATCCCGTTTAATTTAAAATACTCTATTGTGATATTTATTATGTATAATGCTACTGTCTGGATTCAAGGATCCTATTTGAGGGGAGTAGTGTGTATTCTTGCTCGGGGCTTTGGCTCTGACCCATGCGTTGACTAATCTTTTTCAGGATTTAATTTGGAGAAGCTGCATAAGTTTATCAGAGTTATCATTAGAGGTGCAGCAGGAGTTATTTACTTTATGGCATAGTTTAGTTAGACTTTCTTTTCCAGTCGTATTATGAGACTTCATTGGAGTTTTATTGGGCCATTCAATTCCAAAGTTGTTTAGAGGATTTCTGTTCGGATTATTCAGATTTTATTTAATCATTATTAGAGATTGGATTTTGGAGTTAGCATGTGATGGATCTTTTATCGCTTAGTTATTTGTGATCATTTGAGATTGACTCAATTTTTTTTATCTTATGGACTGATTTATTTATGTCTCATATCTATCTCATGCTAAGAATGGTATTTTATTTACTCACGCCCGTCTTAGTTTTGGTGGCGGCCGACGCCAGAATTAGGCGGGGTTTGACATTTTATCAAAGATGGGGTTGTTCATGTGGAGAAGATTGATGCCATAGGGATTAAAAGCAGAGGCCAAAGGTTCTAAGTTCAAGAGGAGCATCACTATCGTAGTGGATACTTCAATATACCATTAAGGTTCATCACAAAGGAGGAAGTAAGTGAAGTCCTTAAGCAAGCCCGTGATCGAGCTCACATTGGAGGATCCAAATTATATGATCAAGTCATGACATTGGGATATTATTGGCTAACTATGGATAAAGATTTATCTAAGTTTGTTCAGAAGTGTAAAGCATACTAACATAATGGAAATCTGATCCACGATATTTCGGTAGACCTTCATTCCTTAGCAACTCACTATCCATTTCACACTTGGGCATTTAACCTAGTGGGAGCAATCAAACCTCCCTCAAGATTAAAAATTTCGATACTCATGGCAACAAAATTTTTTACAAAGCTGGAAAAGGAAAGACCCTTAAAAAGAGCAACGGCAAGAGTGGTGGCACAATTCATCAAAGAATACATAATTTGTCATTTTGTCATTCCAAGGTTATTTTGTCTGATAATGGAACTCCATTCATCAATAAAAAGGTGACTTTGCTCATAGAGAAATACTTGATCATGCACCACACTTTAATGGTCACCTACACCAAAGGCAATGGCCAAGCTAAAGCAACAAATAAGACCTTGGTCAAAATTTTATCTAGATGATGGAGTACTTTCTTGAAGTATGGGATGACCAAATTCCAGTTATACTGTGGGCTTATTGAACGACCAAAAGGAAACCAGTTGGTTATACACCTTTTTCCTTAGTCTATGGAGCTGAAGAAATTTTACCAGCTGAGCTGGAAGTACTTGTGGCTCGATATGCATTACAAAGTACCATGCATAATCAATAGGGCTACGAATAATCAAATCATATGCGACAATACTAGACCTACATAAAAAATAACCATTACGCCTAAGTCCCAATTATCAAAAATGATAGTTTCAAGCCATTTAAAATCCCTCAGGCATATTGATAAAATATTTTGAATTCCACTTAAAAAAGCAAATCTATTTTTTAAATGCTTAGCCCTATCTTGTTTTGATGCCAATTTATAAACTTGTCTTATGGCTCTTTTTCAACATTTTGGCTTTTGCCAATGATTGGCTTTTCACAGGCCTGGATGACACCTACCCAAATAAATTGATTATGCTAAAAATGGGCATGACTACTCCTAGAGGTAGCCCTTATCAATGTATTTTAAAAATCCATATTCAACTCCATCAACAGTAAGAAACACTCAAAATTATCACATATGGACAACGATTTTTTTTCAAAACCACTATGCAATAGGATTTGATCATGATCAAGTTAAGTACATAAATCAAGATCAACATGATAAGAATCATAAGAATCAATAGACATGTTAGTTAACATGTAGTACGAAATCGATGCCATAGATTTCAACAAGTTAACAATCATGATTTATCAAAAGAATCTACCCAAGAATTGAATCAATTAAAATTAAATCATATAGTGGTTAAAAATCCAAATTTTTAATCACCTATCAAGTTAAATCTCACATCAAATTGCATAAAATTAAGATTTAATCACATAGATCACAAAAAGAATAAACCAAAAATCTTTTTGGCTTTTCCAATAAGAATGATGAATAAATTATATACAAGTAATGTTTTGAGAAGAAAGCAATGCATAGAAAGAAAATAAATAAAGAATGCACATATGCAACAAAAAATTTCACTAAAACTGTAAGGACAAAAATTTTCAATTGAGTCCTTATATTGTTTTGGCTCAATTCCGGACAAAAACATTTATTCATAGGATTGTATTTTATTGTAATATTCTCAAGCCTATGAAGAGTTTGTTGAAGACGTAGCGGCAAAGAGTATAAAGCTTCATCAATATGCCGGTTTGCGTGCCTCGTTTCTACGTCATTAACTATGGTTCCATGCTCCCAAGGTATGAATGCAATATTATATATATATAGGAGCTTGGAACAAGTTTAATTGGGTATTAGGTTTAATTAAAACTGTGTTTTATTTTTCAGAAAGAATTAATTAAAACTTTAAAATAAGTTTATAAAGTTTTCTGGGCTAAAATCGAATTTTTCAAACTTTCTGGAAGTTCGTTCGATATGTCGTTCGAACGAGATTGTCGTTCGAACCAGATGTCGTTCGAACCAGATTGCCAACGACTTCCCATTATGGCATACTGGAACTTCGTTCGAAATGTTGTTCGAACGAGATTGTCGTTCTAACTAAATTTCTAATGAGCTTCTAACGAGTTCATACTCGAACTTCGTTAGAAGACTCGTTCGACCGAGAGTTTGTTCGAACAAAATGTCGTTCGAACGAGATGTCAGGCGGGAATAGTTTTTGGCAGTTTTAAGCAGTTTTTCTCCCACTTCCCCACTTGTTTCTTAACCAACTTTTCTCAGACTTTACTATGTGCAGGAATAACATTTTCCAAATGAACTTTTTCATTCTATTTCTTCTCTTATAGAGAGTTTGATAGCTAAATTGTTTAAGGAAAATGTTCAGGTTTTGAGTGAGATTTTTACATAGAGAAAAATATACACCACTCTAGTTTATACCCAATTGTTTGTTTATCCAAGTTTCAATATATATACATCTTGCTTGGAGTTTTGGCACCAGGTTCATCTCTTCAGTTCAAAGAGAAGTTTTAGGTTTGCTTCTACATCCATCAAAGAAAGAAGAAGCTGTTTGTTGCGGCATTACCCACTTGGAGAAAGGCTCCTTGTTCGGGTGACGGTAACCATACAAAGTCCGATTGGTGGACTCCGAGACCGCGGTGGAGTTCCGTGGTTATTCGCTGGGAAGAGGTATCTATAAGAAAAGGCGTCGGGGCTTGAGAGGGATCTAGTCGTGTGTTGTAAGCCTTTCTGTCTTGTACTTGTAAATTCCATACTTAGTGGATTTGAGGCTAGGGCCGTCCGAGGTTGTTTCCCGTATTGGGTTTTTCCTCATACATCGCGGCGTAGTGGATTAATTATTTATTTTATCTTTTGCAAAATCACCTAGAACACATGCTTAGGTAAAAGGATAAAAATTGGTTTCATTTAATCTCTACGTGTTTAATTTGGGTAATGTGTAGTTAATTAATTCAAGTCATTAAATTTAATTGTTAAAATTGGTTTGGCCTAATTTGATAAAATTCCGCATATAACTTAGGCAAATTCTAGGACTTGAATGAATTAAATTGGTTTAAGTGAAAATGATTTTAATGTGTTAATTTAATTTCACTCGATTTATTTTATTTTTTTTTATAAGTTGGTTTGTTCTCTTTAAGAAAAGAAAATTTTAAATAACTTTTGGAAAATTAAAATTTGAACCATTTCATTATATTTGAATTTAAAAATTGGGGGCTTTCGCACTTTCAAATTGGTATCAGAGCCAAAGCGATAAATTATTTCGTTAAGATCCTTTAAATAATTTTTGGCTAAAATGGAATTTTCCCCATTTTTAAAATTTTCTATTTTCGATGGTTCTAACTACGCGTATTGGAAAGCGCGAATGAAATCGGCACTTAAATCTATCAATGAAAGGGTTTGGATGTCTTTAGTTAATGGGTGGTCTCCACCAACTCATTTAGTTGAAAATGAACGTGTTCCCAAACCGGCTGATAGATGGACTGAGAATGAGTTTAAACTTTCAAATTTTAATTCTCGTGGTTTGAATGCCTTGTTTAGCGTTGTCACACCAAATGAATTCCGATGAATTATGACGTGTGAGACAGCTAAAGAAGCTTGGGATATTTTACAACTCACTCACGAAGGTACAAGTGTCGTTAAAGCTTCAAAACTCCAAAACCTCACCACTCAATTTGAAACTATCAAAATGAACGATAATGAAACTTTTGATGAATTTTATGCTAGATTGTTCGATATTGTCAATTCATCTTTTAACTTGGGAGAGAAAATACCCGACAACCGAGTTGTAAAGAAAATTTTAAGGACCCTACCCGATAGATTTATTCCAAAAGTGACCGTTTTAAATTCTTTACCAACTTTAGCCTCTACGAAATTAGAAGAGCTTGTAGGTGATTTACAAGCCTATGAACTAGATATGTTTCCCACTAAAACTGAAAAGAAAATAGAAAAGGGCGTTGCTTTAAAAGCCCGAAAAGAGGTCAAACAATTAGTAGAGAGCGAAAGTGATAGTGACTCGAAAAATATGGCTTTATTTGCTCGTAAATTTAGAAAATTTCTTAAATTTAACAAAGATAAATTTAAAAATAATTTTAAGAAATTTGAAACTTCTAAGCATGACAAAGCCGAGAAGATTCCTAAACCTATAAATGAACAATTAAATAGGGACGAGTCAAATAGGTGTTTTGCTTATGAAGGTTATGGCCATAGGGCTTCTGAGTGCCCCACTAAACTAAGGAAAGAGGGTAAACGACCCATTTCATAGAATGCGACCCTTAGTGATAGTGATAAGGAAGAGGGACCCGATTCCTCCACTAAACCTAATTTTGTGGCTTTTATGGCTAGTCATGTGAGTGATAGTGAGAACTCATCGATTGATGAAACGTTAACACATGACACTTCCAAGGTCATAGTTTATGATTCTCTTATTTTTTATGATAGTGAGAGTGGAGAAGAAAGAGAGAGTGAAAATGAAGAAGAGGTTAATGTGAGTGAACTTCAAAATGCTTTTCAAGAACTTTATAAAGAATTTATTAAATTAAAAAGGGAAAATTTGAAGTTAGAAGCTAGTTTAAGAGAGAGTGTCAAGGTCGTTGATGATAGTATGTTGGTTGAAGACCTTAGGACACGAGAGAAAGCTCTTCTAGAGAATCTTGAATATATAGAAGGCGAGAGAGATAGCCTTAGAGGTTTAATGGAATCCTTGAAAAAGGAGCTTCTTTCTTTTGAAGAGCGAAATATTTTATTAGAGTCTAACATTTTAGAATTGCAAAATAAATTAAAAGATTCTAGTAATGTCAAATTTGATTTGGAGTGTCATTCAGAAAAATTAGATAAAATATTAGGAACGGTCCAAATTAAAAATGACACGTGTGGTTTAGGCTTCAATACTTGTAATGAATCTCCTCATAAAGCCAAAACCAACGTTTCAGGATAATCATCTAGGAAAGCTTTTAGAGATCACTCCATAGGTAAATCTTTTCGACGTGTTTTTATTTGTACTCATTGCGGTCGAAAAGGTCATCTTAGGAAAAAAAAATTGATCTTAAACCAATTCCTAGAAAATCCCATCGTAAAGTAACCACGGTAGTTAAAGTTCCTACACCCCAAGATAGTCATTCTTCATTAATTTGGGTTAGGAAATCCGACTTGGTTGCCTTGCAAAATAGGGTTTTTGATTCTCATTTACTATCACATGCTTCCTCCCTTGCTAAATCTAAAGGATAAATGTGTTAGTTGTTTGCATACTTTAGCTTTTGTACTTCATGCTATATTCACATGCTAAATGTATGCTTGTTTAATCATTTTCTAGTCTATGCTCCATTCTTATCACATGCTAGAATTATGATTTTTGTTTATCTTTTGTATTATATTTCCTTCATTTTGTTTGCATTAAATGAAAAATACAAAAAGATTTTTGTTTATCATTTGGATTTTATCTCTTGGTAATTTAAGCTTAATGAAAAATTCAAATGATTTTTGTTTGTCTTTTGAGTATATTTTTATTTTTGGTTAAAAATTTCAAAAACTCAAAAAGATTTTATTTTGTGTGTATTTTACTTTGACACACTTTATATGGCATAAACTTGTGTTTGAATCCCATCTTTTACGCTCTCATGTGGCTAGAACTTTTGGTTTAGATTGTCAATCCTTATTATGTTCTTTACCATTCTTACATGGAGTAGTTGGATTTTGTGTTGCTAAAATGGATTCTATTTTTATATGCCTCTATTCACACATGCACGAGCTCTTTTGAAATTTTAACTTCATATGTATATTTGAGCTATGTGAGATGTTCTCCTTCCAATCTTGTCATCTACATATTTGTGACTTAGGAGGACTAGTGCATGTCAAAATCCGTTGCACGTGAGATTTGTGTGAAAAATGAAAACATGATAAATACAAATGTGCACGGGGAAGGGCTCCGAAAGGACTAAGTGATCCTTTGCGATTGTAAGCCATTGTTTTGAATGGACTTAAAAGAAATACGTGGTCCAAAGGCCTAAAAACAGAAAATATGGCATTAAAATGAAAAACAAATTGCCAAGGCCTATGTTTGATTGATATATTCATTCAAAATTAACATAAATGCTTATTGAGGGAGATTGGATGGTATATCAACGGTTTGCACAATGTCCGTTTATCCTAGTTGCGTATCTCATGTCATGACTCTATTGGTTTGTAGAATCATCAATATGCTAGGCTTGTATGCATTGTGTATGTTTGTTCATTGAGTTCAATTTATATTGTCACATGATGTTATATTCAAATGTGATGAAGTTTGCAATCAATTGAGAACTCCGTGAACATGTTTTAAGTGATTGGGTCTAAATTTAATCGTTACTAGTTCACACATCAACACTTTCGTTTCCATATGACACATTTTTTCCATACAAGTGTGAAAGACTCCTATTATATTTTGTGTGTGTCATTTGTGTGTTTATATCTATATATATGTGCGTGTGCATTCTTGGTATATTTCTAGTACATATATATATGATATTTTGTTTTGCCTTTGCCTTGGTTTTTAGTCCTTCTATGCTTATACTTTCGTTTTGGTATCTATCTTGGATTAGTTATACTTTTGTTGCCCATATGCTTTCATGTCTTATCACTTTAAGCTTCAACATTCTTTTATATTTGTTCTTTATCCTTTGCTTATTCCTGAACAAAAAGGGGGAGAATGATAGGGGGAGAAGGTATCTTATCGAAGTTTAGGAGATTTAACTTAGGGGGAGTAGCTAACTTCTTGGGTTAATCATTTTGATAAAGGGGAGAATTAATTTTGGGAGAGTATTTATTTTAATTGCATTAAATACTTTGATATTCCCTATGCATTTGATAGTTTGCTTAAGTGTGCAGGAATTCTTCTAAAGCGGAAACTTTCAATGGCAAAGCATTTGATCCTTGGGTTGAGTCAAGTTTGGGTGGGTTATGTTTTGAGTCTAGTAGAGCTTGACGGCCCTTTAGGATTTTTGTTTGGTTTTTGTCCCGGAATAGCCAAAGGGGGAGATTTGTAAGGATTGAGTCCATATATTGTTTTGGATCAATTCCGGACAAAAATATTTATTCATAGGATTTTATTTAATTATAATATTCTTAAGCCTGTGAAGAGTTTGTTGAAGACGTAGCGGCAAAGAGTATAAAGCTTCATTAATATGCGAGTTTGCGTGCCTCGTCTCTACGTCATCAACTATGGTTCCATGCTCCCAATGTATGAATACAATATTATATATATAGGAGCTTGGAACAAGTTTAATTGGGTGTTAAGTTTAATTAAAACTGTGTTTTATTTTCAGAAAGAATTGATTAAAACTTTAAAATAAGTTTATAAAGTTTTCTGGGCTAAAATCGAATTTTCCAAACTTTCTGGAAGTTCATTCGATATGTCGTTCGAACGAGATTGTCATTCGAACGAGATTGTCGTTCGAACCAGATGTCGTTCGAACGAGATTTCCAACGACTTCCCATTATGGCATACTGGAACTTCGTTCGAAATGTCGTTCGAACGAGATTGTCGTTCTAACGAAATTTCTAACGATCTTCTAACGAGTTCATACTGGAACTTCGTTAGAAGACTCGTTCGAAGGAGAGCTCGTTCGAACGAAATGTCGTTCGAACGAGATGCCAGGCGGGAACAGTTTTATGCAGTTTTTCTCCCACTTCCCCACTTGTTTCTTAACCAAATTTTCTCAGACTCTATTATGTGTGAGAATAACGTTTTCCAACTGAACTTTTTCATTCTATTTCATCTCTTAGAGAGAGTTTGAGAGATAAATTATTTAAGGAAAATGTTCATGTTTTGAGTGAGATTTTTACATAGAGAAAAATATACACCACTCTAGTTTATACCCAATTGTTTGTTTATCCAAGTTTCAATATATATACATATTGCTTGGAGTTTTGGCACCGGGTTCATCTCTTCCATTCAAAGAGAAGTTTTGGGTTTGCTTCTACATCCATCAAAGAAAGAAGAAGTTGTTTGTTGCGGCATTACCCACTTGGAGAAAGGCTCCTTGTTCGGGAGACGGTGACTATAAAAAGTCCGATCGGTGGACTCCGAGACCGCGATGAAGCTTCGTGGTTATCCGCTAGGAAGAGGTATCTACAAGAAAAAGCGTCGGGGCTTGAGAGGGATCGAGTCGTGTGTTTTAAGCCCTTTTGTCTTGTATTTGTAAATTCCATACTTAGTGGATTTGAGGCTAGGGTCGTCCGAGGTTGTTTTCCGTCTTGGGTTTTTCCTCGTACATCGCGGCGTAGTGGATTAATTGTTTATTTTATCTTTTACAAAATCACCTAGAACACATGCTTAGGTAAAAGGATAAAAATTGGTTTCATTTAATCTCTACGTGTTTAATTTGGGTAATTTGTAGTTAATTAATTCAAGTCATTTAATTTAATTGTTAAAATTGGTTTGGCCTAATTTGATAAAATTCCGCATATGACTTAGGCAAATTCTAGGACTTGAATGAATTAACTTGGTTTAAGTGAAAATGATTTTAATGCGTTAATTTAATTTCACTCGGTTTAGTTTTTTTTTTATAAGTTGGTTTGTTCTCTTTAAGAAAAGAAAATTTTAAATAACTTTTGGAAAATTAAAATTTGAACCATTTCATTATATTTGAATTTAAAAATTTGGGGCTTTCGCACTTTCAAAAACATCAATAAATTCTCAAAATTTAAAAACACTCAGCCACAAGATTTGTTCCCCTAGAAATCAAGAATGAACTTAGAATGGGAACTACAAGACCCTAGTCATCCTAGCAAACTACCTACCTAGATAGCGATGGATGTTTTATCCCCGGATCCATAACAGGAATGACACCATTCTCTTCTTTCACAAACTTCACAATAGGAATCTCTCAAATGACCCAATTCTAAACCAAATTAACCTTCACTTTTGGTGCAGTCATGGGCATACCCCTAATATTTTTAGGTATCCATCTCTCATCCCTCATAAAATTCATATGCCTATGCATAGGAATTTGAGTCCACTGTCTATGAAAGTTACCTCTAGTCACAACTTGACCTCGAAGAAGAAAATTCATTTTTTGAACCAAGGCATCCATTTACCCATTGATCTCAACCACAGGATTCCTAAAAACCAAGTTTCTTCTATTTCTCACAAAACGTTCATCATTTTTTTCAATCACCAACAAGTTTCACTACTACTCCCTTGCACATGACAAAAAAGTGCAATATCCAACATTATCAATATGTTCCTTTTGAGTCACTCTCTCAAGTCTCCTCCTTTTGGAACAATTTTTTTCCAAGTGATTGGTTTTACTGAGAAATGAGCAATTAAATGAATTTTTTGCAACCTTGGAATTAGGTTCAATTTTCCTTTCATCAATCATGAAGGTTGTACCTTATATATTTTCTCACATGAGTTTCAACATAAGAAATACATCATTTCCTTCCCAAGTTTCTTTTCAAATTTTGAATCATTGAAACCAATGCCTTGACCAATTGTCTTAACTAGAGTGTTTTTTAAAAAAAAGCTCTCAAAATTTTTGGTTCAATCATAGTTTTTAATTTCAAATCGTTTGCATTTTCAATCTTAAGCTTCAATTTTTAAAATCTTTTTTTGAACTGAATTCTCATGTTCAATCTCCTCCTTTTCCTTCAAAATCATTGCTATTTGTGATTATAAAGACTCAAATTGTTTATTCAAAATATCAATCACCTTTTCAAATTCAAAATATTTTGTTTGACCACATTCAAGCTTTTCTTCTTTTTCATGTTGTTCATGAAACTGCGCCTGCAATCTTAATAGAATATTTATAGAATTAAAATATCGACCAAACACAAGTCCAAATTACTACCCATTTTTTATCGGATTAATTTAGGTTTGCATGTGATGATTGATCCAAATACAATAAATTAACTATGCATGAAAGAGCAAACAATAATGAGGACAATCCCTAAAAAGGAAAAAACCTATATCAACACTTTAGAGTTTTACAAGAACACGACTTACAAAACCCTCTATAGAATACAACTCAATCTAGAGTCATCCACAGGTGGTGGTCCACCCTCGGTATCTATCGATCAACCTTTGTCTTACTTCAATAGTGATCTACTCTAGAACCACAAGGTCAGTAGTGAAGAATGTCGCCCCACAATAGTAACTCGGATATGAAATACATTAAGGTTTCAAACGGATAGACATATATTGGGCATTAAATTTATGATTTAAAAGGTGTTTCAAACCTAAATAAAGTGAGGAATTTTGCAGTAGGTATGCAATTTTCAATTTGAAAAAAGTATCCTTCAGAAATTGAACGACCGGCACAAAATTCGAGGCAGTATCACTCGTTCTAACAGAAATAGGCTTCTTTAGAACGAGAATAGCATCTCGTTAGAATGAAAGCAAGTTCGTTCGAATGAAAACACTATCTCATTTGAGCGAGCTTCAAACAAGCTTTGAACGAGGCTAAGCAGTGCGTCCTCGTTAGATGCATGTTAGATAAAATATAAAAATGAGATTTCTAACGAGTTAGACTTCTTGTTCGAATGATAATGACTTCTATTTTGAACGAAGTTAGCGAATTTTAAGAAAATTTTAAACATAAAAAATTGGGAGATATTTAATAAAAATATCTCCCAATATCAAAGTAAATAAATCTGAACTCCTAATTTATTTATACCTTTGTAATGTGCAGATCATCTTCAATTTAGAGATGTTGGAGATTTAGTTCTTCGTGATGGTTCAAGTCAAATGGTAACAGGATACGCAAAAATCTATATAAGCCTAAGCTATGAGCGCATGACATAAATTATGCTCGTCTAAATCTCCCCCATTTGGATATTCCAATATAAAATTATAACCGAAATTCAAATTACAATAACAATCCCCTAAGACAAAAGAAATTCCTAATACCCTCTCAAACCCTAGAAAATGGATAGGTATAAGATAATGATGTCTTGAAATCTCCAGTTCTTCTTGTTCTTCTATTGGGCACTTTGTCTTTATCGAGTCTAATATAAATATAATCTTCTGAAAGTACCTACACATGAAGCAAAGAAAATACCCATGATGCATAGAGTTTGACGTATAAAATAATATTCATAAAAATTCTCCCCCATAACTCAAACTCATGTAATCCCCCCATAATTCGTTCTACCCCTTTTATTTTTTCAAAAATAGATAAGGAGTAGAAACTAAAGCATGAATTCAAAGGCATCGGAAATAAGAGTAAGATATCATCACAAAAATATATGAATGGCAAACATGCAATGATAATCTCAAAGGCTCCACAAACTATTTCTGAAATTTTTCAAATTTTCTCAAGTAGAAAATTTAACAAATACAACATACCGTGAAGAAACATAAAGATACTCGAATCATGGAAATGGAATGTAGGGTTGTGAACATGTTCCATAGGTTAATCAACCCAAACAATCATATCACTTGTGCAATAAGGATTGGGACACTACTAATGAAAGATCTCAAAGTCAACCTTAGGTGTAAAACTAGTGAACTTATGTGAAATTGACTTAACTTAATCAACAAATTAAGACCGTAAGTGATTTTAACATAAATGATGCTCAAACCTATGTAATGTCTTTCGAGATTTTTATAGAATGTGAAAACCCACTAATCTTCGTCTTAACTCGCCCAAAATATTACATATAGCAATTATTCTATCAATTCTTTTGAACAAATTAATGCTCATATGTATCAAAGCATCAGTATTTAAGAAAATGGCTTGGCACTTCTATTTTGATGTTACATTAATATTTTTGTCTCTTTTTATTGCAAATGGTGTCTTTTCATGCAAAGTCAACTTGTCTTTCGCAACCCGATTCCATTGCTTAATATATAACAATTTTACCGAAAAATAATTTTTTAAATTCAGGCAATGGTTCTTACATTCACAACTTTTTACCATCACGTTATTCACATTCGGTTTGTTTTAAAATAATAATTGAGATTAAAACACTACAATCTACAGGTGATATGTAATTGTAATACTCAAATAATCTCATGCTCGTGTGCATTGAAAAAGACAAGGAGCAAAGCGTGTAGCAAGTTGTCATCAAATCACATCTTAATGACTCTACACATTATAAATCACATAGATGAAAGGATGTCATGTATCAAAACACTACAAAATAGACACGTGGATATGAAATGAATGGGTGAATCGAACATCTTTAATGTTCATCCACTAATGGTGTTAAAAAATACAAAACTCTTTTTGGATTTTTTCAAAAATTTTATCAAAAATAAAATCTTTTTGTCTTTTTCATATTTTCTTAACAGCCGAAAATATTTTTTGTATTTTTCAACAATTTACAGAAAAATAAAATTATTTTTAGATTTTTCAAAAAATATATCAAACTGAAAAAATATAAATACAATGGTAATACAATCTAGCAATATGAATAAATGCAAATAATCATGAAAATCATCATATAGTAGATAACATATCCTGTCTCAGTCAACAGTGAAAATACCTAAAGATTTCCTAAGATCCTCAAATCGAAGTGCATCTAAAGCTTTCGTGAAAATGACATTTAACTGATGATTAGTTATCATAAAGATCAAGGATGTGACCTTCTCCTCAACTAGGTCTCTAATAAAGTGCTCGCGTATCCTAATGTGCTTTGTGCGCGAATGCTGGACTGGATTACGTGAATTATGTATGGCACTAGTATTATCAGAGGAAATAGCCATTGTTCACTGTGAAATGTCGTAATCCTTCAACATTTGCTTTATCCATAAGATTTGCATGCAACAAATCCCGGTGGCTATATACTCAACCTCCATCGTGGACAGAGATATGGAGTTTTGTTTCGTGATCATCAACAGGACAAGAACACTCCCAAAATCGAAGTTCCCGTACAATACATCGGCATCCCCGGCCTATTTGGCATTCGAATAGGCGAACAAACGATTATCGGAATCAAAGGAATAAAAAATATCGTATGATAGAGTCCCACTCATATATTTGGTAATACGTTTAAGAGGGTATAAGTGTGACTCTTTCAGGGACACCTGGTATCGTACATAGACTCCAACACTAAAGGCAATATTGGGATAACTAGTGGTAAGGTAAAGAAGACTACCTATCATACTCCGATATAAGGACTGATCTATGTCATTATCTAAAGCCTCTTTGCTAAGCTTTGTTGATGTATTTGTAGTGGTGCGAGCGTGCGTAGCAGAGTCTAGGCCGAATTTTTTCATACAATCTCTTGCATATGTGGATTGAGATATGAATATCCCATCCTCAAGCTGATGAACCTAGATACCTAGGAAGAATGTAAGCTCACCTACCATGCTTATCTCAAACACGCTCTTCATCTCCTGCTTGAAAGTTTGAGCATGGCGAGAGCACGTGGATCCAAAGACTATGTCGTCCACATAGACCTAGGCACCCAAAATAGCACCACTCTCTCTCTTCACAAATAACATCTTATCTACTCCACATCTCATGAAGTTGCGAGCTAAGATATAGTAAGTAATCCTCTTGTACCAAGAACGAGGTGCTTTTTTCAAACTATACAAGGCTTTCCTAAGATAGTATATGTGTCCCGAGTTCTTAGGGTTTTCAAACCCTTTTGGTTGTTCCACGTAAACCTCATCTTGTAGAATGCCATTCATAAAGGCACTCTTGACATCCATTTGATATAACTTAAAGTGCATATGACATGCTATGGAGAGTAATAATCAGATGGAGTCAAGCCTAGCAATAGGAGCAAATGTCTCCTCAAAGTCTACACCCTCGATCTTTGTGTAGGCTTGAGCGACCAACCTACCCTTATTGCGAACTATGGTACCATTGTCATCTACCTTATTCTGAAAAATCCACTTGGTACCTATCACATTGGTATCGCAAGGTCGGGTGCCTAACTCCTAGACATCATTCTTTCTAAATTAAGAAAACTATTTCGCATGGAAGATATCCAATGCTCGTCCTTGAGTGATTATTTCACATTCTTGGGCTCGACTAGGGATGTGTAGCACACATGTCTAACAATATTTTCGAGTTGACCACGAGTCTTAACACCTAGTTAAGATCACCAAGTATAGCCGAAGGGTCATGACTCTATCGAACCCAAGATGATGTCTCCCCTAAAATAGGAATAGGGTCTACTGAGGTAGCATGAGGAAGGATGGGATCATCATCATGGGCGCATCATCCTCACACTATGGGCTAGGAGCAATAAATGTCGATGGATCATCGTCTCTAATCATGAAGTTTATTGATTCCACAACCTTAGAACTATCCAGACTATAAACCCGGTAAGCCCTACTAGTCGACGAATGTCCTAAAATATTCCCTCATCACTCCGAGAGTTGAACGTTCCTAAGGGCTCTCTATCTCACTAAATATACCACGTGCTCCCAAAGAAACGAAAATATGGTGGGTTGGGATTCTTCCCTATCCAAAATTCATAAGGCATGCGAAGTGTGTGCAGACAAAGATATAAAATAATCGCCATATGCCATGTGGTGCTCACCGCCTCTGCCCAAAAAGTCTAGGAACGTTTCTCTTAAGAAGCATGGATCTAGCCATATCTTTTATCGTTTAGTTCTTCCTCCCAACCATACCATTTTTTTATGAGTATGAATGGTCAAAAACTCAAGTCTGATGCCCACTTCATCCAAATATCTACCCATTTAAATTCGGTGTCGTTGTCACTATGCATCTGAATAGTAATGACATCATGCTAGTTTTTTAGGACATGGTACTTGGATGTATAAAACTCAATCGTATTAGACTTTTATCGAAGGAATCTTATAATCAAGTAACTAGAAAAGTCATCGACCATCGCGAGAATGTATCTCTCACCACCTAAGCCCTTAGAGTGAGTAGGTCCCATAAGATCCATGTGAGTCAACTCCAAAACACGGGAGGTGGTAATGTAATTCAACTTTCGGTGGGGACTTCAAATTTTTCTTCCTCGTTGATAAGGTCTACAATCCGAGAAAGTTTGTTTCACGAGAAATGGTAAGCCACGATCTAAGTCCTTTTTCACTAATCTCTCAAGATCTCTAACGTTCACGTGACCTAATCGTTAATGCCAAAGGTCCATAGTGGATACTATGGCACTGTTGCACACAAAAGAGTACTTAGGCACATTCCCCTAACAATTATCTTCCATCCTCACATCTTATAGTAAAAGTTTACCAGATTGATCATAAACATTGCATTCGGACCGATCAAACTTTATCGTAAAGTTTGCATCACATGGTTGGCTTATGCTAATCAAGTTTGGTTTCAACTCTTTCACATATAACACATCATCTAGCTTAGGAAAATTGGGTATCTCAACACAGACACATCCTAAAATGCTAGATCTTCTCCCATCTCCAAAGGTGACTTCACCTTCCTTTCGATCTTCAAAGTGGCTAAAAAATAATACGTCACCAATCATGTGACTAGAACACCCACTATCAAAAAACCATTGGGAAGTATTTTGAGCCTTGATAGCAACGTGAACAAAAAGGTCTTTGTTATCTCGCTTAGGTACCCATGTGGCGGTAACCTTTTGTTTGCTCTTATTATTATTGACTCCAGTTGGAATGTTGGAATCGTTCTCAAATGGTAAAGACATCTATTGAAATTCTTTCGTTAAACTATGCAAAGTCATGCCTAGAAATTTAACTTGCTCCCTACGACTAGCAAAGTTGCTAAATGGTGTACGGGAGTATGTCTACGACTTATTCTACCTAATTTATAGCAAAACTCTTTAAGGTGATCTCTTCTTTAGCAAAAAATTCAAACTTAGTCACGTTTGGATCTATCTGAGTTTACTTTTCTAGGTTGAAATCATTTAATTGGGTTAGGCCTCCTAGATGGGTTAGGTCGAGGTCCATAAGGGTCCATCATAAATTCGATAACTGACTCGGGTGTGGCGTGGAAAGTGGATGCACCATCATAACTTATTCTTTGCCTTTCAATGTTACCTAATATGGGGAACAGGAGCATCTTACCTACCTTGTTCAATATATCCTCAATAGTTACCTTAACCTATCGGGCATGTTCGAGATCTTCTTGAGTTGGGATACAAGGGCTTCAAGTTTCTCACGAGTCTCCACGGATGCTTAGAAATCTCTCGTAAGACTATCCACCTTATTAGTTAAATCCCCATTCTTTCTCTCAGCTAAACAAACTCTCTCTCCTAAAGCTTTCCTCACCGAGGACTCACTATTTCTCGAATCTCTCAACTCTTTCTCTAGTGCTAAAACTCTCATAGTTAACCCTTTGTTTTCTTTCTTTGTTTTAAAGGACTCAGCATAAAGATCGGCCTAGGCGCGCTAAAGGTCACTCTCGCTCTCACTTAAAGTATTCTCTCCCTCACTCTCCTCAAAATGACTAGACTTACTGTCGATGTTTTCATGTTTAGTTGCTTCCTCATCATCGTGAGGTTCACTTAATGTACTAACATGACTAGCCACGAATGCAGTGAAGTTATATCCATGCGATAATTCTTCTCCCAAACTCACTGACTCGACCTCACTATCACTAAGCATGGTGTTTAAGGTAGCTTTACCTCTCCCTTAATGTTTCAACCTAGTCGGACACTCGTCAGATTTGTGACCCTTTCCCTCACACTCATAACATCTCTCCTCATCTTTCTTTAGGAAATCTTTATTTTATTTTTCAAAACTTTTCTTTCCCGAATTACATTTTTTATCTTTCTCAAAACTTTTCGTATCATTGGAAGTATTTTTCTTTTAAGTTTGAGAAATTTTTTGAATTTTTAGCAAAAAAGGCCAAATCATCTAAATCATAATCGAACTTAGAATCAGATGATGCTTCCTCTCTCCTTTTATACACTCCCTCTCTCTTTTTAGATTGGGATTCAAGTGCACCACCCCTATCCTTAGGCTTAACTATTTTAGGGAACATATCTATCTCGTATGTTTGAAGAACTCTTAAAGTTCTTCTAACATAAAAGTGTCTAGGATCCCTGACGACTTAAGAACGGTAACCTTAGGAATAAAATAAATTGGAAGTGACCTCAAAATTTTCTTAACCACGTACGTGTAGGGTATTTTCTCACCTAAATTGACACTCCAGTTAACTATGTCAGACAGCCGTGCATAGGTTTCGTCAAAAAATTTAGATTCAAGCATTGGGATTGTTTAAAATTTCATGGTGAGATTATGTAGCTTAGAAGCTTTAATAGCATTGGTGCCCTCGTGAATGACCTGGAGGGTATGGAAAGCTTCTTTAGACATTATGCACGTCATAATACGGTGGAACTCATCAGGAGTAACGGCTCCCGAGATGGCATTCAAACTGTGGGAATTAAAGTTGCTCCATTTAAATTCTTCCTCTCTCCACTGAGAGACAGGTTTAGGGCCAACGACATTATCAAATGTGATAGTGAGAGGATTCCACCCTCCTTCACAAAATATCTAAACATGTTCATCTATGGCTTTAAAAACCGACCTCATCCAAGCTTTCCAATATGCATAGTTGGTACCATAAAAGATGGACCCTCGATTAAACAAATTCACCATTAAAATCCGATTTGTCAAAGATCAACAATTTTTCAAAAAAATAATATTAAAGAAAAATAATTTTATGGAAAAAGATCACACAGTATTTTTTTGTAAATAGCTATGATACGATTTTGAAAATGCGCTTGCGATCTTAATGGAATTTTTATATAATTAAATGTCCACAAAACACAAATCCAAATTATTACCCAATTTTAATATAATTAATTTAGGTTTGCATATGATGATTGATCCAAAAATAATAAATTAACTACTCATGCAAGAGCAAACAATAATGAGGAAAAATCCTCCAAAAGGGTAAAACCTATATCAGCACTATAGAGTTTTATAAGAACACGACTTATAGAACCTCTAAAGAATTTGACTCAATTTACAGTCGTCCATAAGTAGCGGTCCATCCTCGGTATCCACCTGTCAGCCTTTGTCTGCCTTCAGCAAAGATCCCCTCAAGAACCACAAGGTCAATAATGAAGAATGTCTCTCCACTAGAGTAAATCAGATATGAAATACCTTAGGGTTTCAAAAGGATTCACACATATATTGGTGATTAAATATGTGAATCAAAAGTTGTTTTAAACCTAAATAATGTGAGGAATTTTGCAGTAGATATGCAATTTTCGATTTGCAAAAAGTATCCCTGAAAAACTGTACAAAGCAGGTATTTATAATTCGGCAAAAAATTTGAGGTGGCTTCACTTGTTCAAGCCAAAATAAGCTTCCTTTGAACGAGAATAGCATCTTTTTAGAACGAAAGAAAGTCCATTCAAACGAAAACACTATCGCATTTGAACGAGCTTCGAACAAGGCCAAACAGAATGCGCTCATTAAATGCACGTTAGATAAAATGTAAAAGTGAGCCTTCTAATGAGTTAGACTTATCGTTCGAACAAGAATAACTTCTCGTTTGAACAAAGTTGGGGAATTTTGAAAAAAAAAATTGCTTCGTTTTTAGTGAAAATATCTCCCAATATAAATGTAAATAAATATGAACTCCTAATTTATTTATACCTTTGCAATGTGGAGTTCATCTTGAATTTAGAGGTATAAGGGATTCTCTTCTTTGTCACGGCTCGAGTCAAATGGTAATGACATACGCCAAAATCTATGTAAGCCTAAGCTATGAGCATATGACATAAATTATGCTCTTACAACTCACATTAAAAAAAATTATAAAAAACTTAATGTTATATTTCTTGAGTTTCAAGGATTCTGGGTAAAGCTCATCAAAAGCTTCTTGTATATACTCACACTCACTTTCACTTTAACCTTCGAAATTCTCAACGTGAGTATCTGAATGTCTACTACCACATGAAGATGATTCATTCAATGAACTATCCTCATTAGACTTCCCACTATGCTTTATCACCGTATCACTCAAAGACATACGTTCCTCACTCTTTTTTCACACTCATCGGGACTAGCCATAAACATAATTCCACTGCCACATTAATCACTCTCATTTTCGAGTCGGTTAGGGTAGCTTGATAACCTTTCTTCTTTTCTCATTATTACCCTTATCAACCTTCTTCAATTGTCTAAGACACACATTGATATTCATTGTTCTTCAATTTCTTATACTCACATTTCTCTCCATAAGAGACATGTTGAGTAGAATTTTAAGGCTTAGCAAACTATTGGTTATTGATGAAAATATTTTTGTAATTTTTCTAAAATATGATAAATCTGTTTACAAATAAATCAACATCTACTTCAACCTTCTCCTTTGGTTTTTCACCACTTTTCACAAAATTTCCTTCACTCGACTTAACAATGAAAGATAATTCTTTCTTTGTCTTATCAATAACAATATTTCCCTCTTGCTCACAAATCTAAAGTGATCAAAAATGTTCTTCGAGGCTACACGTCTTTGCGTACTTAATGTCATTAAAAGTTTACAGCTTCGTAGAAAACCTCTTTACTAGAGTCCTAAGAAGGGTCTTCACCACCTGATTCTTCGGAATCTTCTCACCAAGGTTAAAAGATGCATTGATAACCTTCATGAACTGTTTGTAGTATTCATCAAAGGTCTCACTCTCTTCCATACGCATCATCTCAAATTTGGTGCTAACATTTTATAATATGTCTCTCTTGATGTTTAAAGTTCCCTCATGATTATCTGCAAAATGTCCCAAGCCTCCTTGGCTTGTTCACAATTGAAAATATTATCATACTTTTTAGTGTTAATCGACGCAAAAAGACCGTTCAAAGCCATCGAGTTTAAATTACAATCAACAAGCTCCGCCTCGATCCACAAAACTTTTTGTTTATTCACACTAACTCCAATATCTTTAATGGATGGGTAATTCCAACCTTGCTCTACACTCATTCATATGCATTCATGTTAGATCTAAAATGCACTCGCATCTTCACCTTCCAATGACCATAATTCGATACGCCAACGTAGGGAGGACGATTCGTGGAACTTAAATCACACAAATGATCCATGGTCTAATAACACAAGCTATTTGATCAAATAAAAAATAGCACACTAAAATATCTACCCAAGCACGTAAATCCTATGAAAATGAGAACCATGCTCTGATACCAATTGATGAAAAGTGTGATATACTCAATGTAAACACCAATATAAACCTAGAGTGGGTGAACAGTTTTTATTCCAATTTTTAATAAATTTTGAAAAATCGATTTGATATTTTTCAAATTCAAAAATCCTAGAAAATGAATTAACTAGTTGAGGTAATGCATGTCAAAATTACCACAGAATATGATTGATTAGGTAGATCAAAATGAGATAACTTGAAAATCAAACCTAAATAAATTTTAAGCAATTAACACTAAATCGAGGTGAATTTTACGTGTAATGTGTGTTAAAGTGTGCAATTTAGAGAATATCAATCACAAGCGAACCATAAGACATGTTTAATAAGGAAAAGCCCTCGTCGAGGGGTAAAAAACCTTAGACGCACTCCAGTTTCTATTTCTACTTGAAATGATTTTTATACAAGATAAGAAGATACCTCTCACTAATTCCATCGCAAGTAGTTACCTAAGAGCCTTTCACTTTCCCCCATAGTAAATAAAAATTAGCTCTAAACTCCATAGGTCTGATGAGAATGTTCACTCTTCTCCTTAGAAGTCGCTATACACTTCAAATTCCTAAATAACTCGAAGTATCTCGTATTTTAGATCATGGAGCGTATAATCATCAATGAATACAAAAATAAATTATGTGATATTATAAGTCTAGTGTTTATATCACAATTCACACTCAAAATTTCACTCATGAAGTCATTAGATCAAGCGTAAGATATAATACTCTCAAAAATGGAGGAACTAGTATTTATAGAAAAGATACAACAAGATAATTTCCCTCTGTCTTGAAATTCTCTTAGAGATATGCTTAGGAATGGGAGGTATTCAAGTATTTTCAAATGGACATAAATCATTGGTTATTTATAGGAATTTTCAAAAAATACGTCGGTCATGCGCACAGTTAGATCTAGTCATTCGCAGACCAAAGACCAGTAGGCCCATCTTAACTTAGTCGTGCGCATGGGTTGAAAAGTGACCCATGCAAACGTACGTGTGCACATGCCTACAAAATTCAACTATGAGAATGGTCCTTCACAAAGACTATATTTATAGAAAAAATTTCAAGGAAAAATAAAACTTAGCCAAGTCCCTTAAAAGTGTTAAAAACCTATTTATGAAAACTTCTCTAAGGTTTTTGAAAACACATTCTGTAGGGGTCTTAAGGATAAACCCATTATTAGAGTAAACTACCCTCGTTAAGAAACTAGAGAAGGATTTAGCAAAGATTTGTGAGACCAAAAGCTCTTTCTCATAAGGCAGATCAAACTAAGACAGAGGAAGGTAGAGCAAGCATAAAGTGTAAGGACACAAATTTCTAATGAGTCCATTGTTGTTTTGGCTCAATTCCGGACAAAAACATTTGAGTCATAGGATAGATTTCAAGTTTATCCATTCAATCCAATGACGTGTTTGTTGAAGACGTAGCGTCCAAGATATTAAAGCTTCATCAAATGCCGAGTTTAATGTGCCTCATTTCTACGTCAACAACATTTGTTCCATTGCTCCTAAGGTATGAATGCATTTTGAATATATATATATATAGGAGCTTGGGACATTTTTCATTAGGTGAATCTTTATTGTAAGTTTATTTTAAACTGTTGTTGTATTTCAGAAAGTTTCATTAAAACTTTAAAATAAAGTTTCTGGGCTAAAAATAGAATTTTTAGCTTTTTGGTTTTGCGTTCGATATTGTCATTCGAACGAGTTTGTCGTTCGAACAAGAATGTCATTCGAACGAGGTTTGCAACGAACTTCTGCTGGAACTTTGTTATAAGTATCGTTCAAACGAGACTTCATTCGAACGAGACTTTGTTTGAACAAAAATCTCGTTCGAACGAGATTTGGCGGGAACAGTTTTTTTGGGCAGTTTTCCAACTTTTCCAGCTACTTTTCCCCATTAACTTTTTGACAGATTTAACTAGTGCGGGAACAACATTTTGGTTAAGACTTTTTCATAACCTTTTGTTCACTAAGAGTGTTTTGAGTGTTAATTCTTCCCAAGAAAAAGTCCCCTTGAATTTTTGTTGAAATGTTTTAATCCTTAGAACAAAATCAAGGTTTTCACACCCATATTGTTTATTATACCAAGCTTCCATATATATACTTTGCTTGGAGTGTTTGGCATCGGTTTATCTCTACATCCGTTTGAAGAGAAGTTGGGTTTACTTCTAAATCCATCAAAGAAGAAGAAGTTTATTTTGTTGCAGCATTCTCACATTGTGAAAGGCACCATGTGTAGTTGACGGTGTACCGATTCTCTCATTGGTGAAGTCTAAGATTCCGGGGTTGTCTACTAGGCGGAGGTGTTTACAAGAAGACGCGTCAAGGCTTGAAAGGGGTCGAGTTGAGGAAGTAAGTCATTTGTCTTGTAATTTGTAAATCCATACTTAGTGGACTTAAGGCTAGGGTCGTCCGAGGTTTTTTTCCCGTTGTCGATCTTTCCTCGTACATCGCGGCGTAGTGATTTATTGTTTATTTTATCTTTTGCATAATTCACCTAGAACGTATGCTTAGGTAAAAAGATAAAATTTGGTTTAATCACTACTTGTTTATTTTGGTGCTAAATTAAATTTGGGTAATGTGTAGTTAATTCAAGTCATTAATTTAATGTGTAAAAATTTGGTTTGGCCTAAATTGATTAAATGAAAAATATGACGTAGGCAAATTTCTAGGACTTGGGTTAATAAATTGTGTTTAGGTGAAATCAAATTGTGTGTGTGTGTTCCATCATATTTCACTTGGGTTTAATTTTTTGAAAATAAATTTTTTAATTTGTTTAATTGAACCATCTTCGCTTCCGCATCGATTTTAAAGGAAATTCTTAAAAATTTAAAATTGGGGGCCTCGTGTTCCAACAAGTGGTATCAGAGCCGGAGCACTAATTTATCGCGTCAAAGATCAGTTTTTCGGCCTTTATAATATTTGTGCTCCTTATATTTTTAGGTGGTTCAATTTTTTACTCACTCTCATTTTTATTTTATATCTCTCGATGGGACGTCTTAATGATAATTTGTCCATTTCTAATGATAATAAAGTTTCTACTATTCGAGAGGAATTTAATGGGATTAATAAGTGCAACGAAAAATTAAGAGAATTAAATTTCTTGAAAATGAAAATTCTTGTTTTAAAGCTAAATTTGAATTTTTGCAAACCCCGTTATCTCAAAAAGATATTTTTCGTGAAAAGCTCATGGACATAAATTACAATTATAATATTTTATAAATGTCCAAGAAAGAGAGTGATAGTCGAGAAAAGACTCTTAGGGACAAGTTTTCTCACATTGAGGGGGAGCGTGATAACCTTCTAGAAGTTATAGAAAATTTAAAGAAGGAGTCCCGTAAAATTGAGGAGTCTAATTTATTACTTGAGTCCAAAATTTTAAAAATGAAAAATGATCTACAAGACTCGAGTAGTTGTGATAATGGTTCTAGCTCATCTAGTTCAAATACTTTCGTTGCTAAAGCTAAAACCATTGTTTGTTTTAGAGGGTCAACTTTATCCAAAGACTTTAGAAAAGGTCACACCTTAGGTTACATTCCTCGTGTTTTCACATGCTTTCATTGTGGTAGGAAAGGTCACCTTAGGTCATTTTGTTTTGATCTTAAAAGAAGTCCTAGGAAGTCTATGTCTAGCATTTCATTAGTTTCTAAATCCCATCATTTTAAATATACATCTATATGGGTTCGAAAATTATTTTTAAACGCACTAGATATTAGATTTGTTGATTCTCATTTGCTTTCACATGAAACCTCCCTTGCTAAATTTAAAGGTTGAATGTGTTAGTTGTTTGCATACTCTAGCTTTTTGTGCTTCATATTATATATCATTGCTAGGTGTATGCATGTTTAATCATTTTCTAGTCTATGCTCCATGCTTAATCATATTCTAGAATGATGATTTTTGTTTATCTTTTGTATTATACTTCTTTCATTTTACTTTGCATTAAATGAAAAATACAAAAAGATTTTTGTTTATCATTTGTGTTTTACCCTTTTCGTAATTCGTGCTTAATGACAAATACAAACGATTTTTATGTGTCTTTTGAGTAAATATTTCTATTTTTGGTTAAAAATTTGAAAAACTCAAAATGATTTTATTTTGTGTGTATTTTGGTTTTACACACATTTTGTGGCATATGTTTGCGTTTGAAACCTCATTTCGCTTCCATGTGACTAGAACTTTTGGTTAGAATTTTAATCCTTAAAATGCTCTTTATCATGCTTACATGGAGTACCTTAAGTTTGACTTGCTTAATGGATTCACTTTTATATGCCTTTACACACATGCACGAGCTTTTTGATCCTTAACGTCACATGTTATATTTGATCTTTGTGAGGTGTTCTCCTACCAATCTTGTCATCTACATATTTGTGACCTAGGAGGACTAGTGCATGTCAAAATCCGGTGCACGTGAGATTTGTGAGAAATAAAAATATTATATAAATGTGCACGGGGAAGGGCTCCGAAAGGATTTATTATCCTTTGCGAATAGTAAACCACCGTTTGCTTGGACCTAAAATAAATACGTGGTCCAAAGGCCTAAAAGAAAATATGGCATTAAAAGAAAAATAATTTGCCAAGGCCTAATTTGTTTAGTTGATTTATTCATTCAAAAGAATAATATATATGCTTATTGTGGGAGTTTGGATGATATATCAACGGTTTGCACAATGTCCATTTATCCTAGTTTCGCTTTCAATGTCATGACTCTATTGATTTGCAAAATCATCAACATGCTAGGCTTGTATGCATTGTGTTTGTTTGTTCATTAGTGCACTTTATCCTGTCACATAAAGGCTAAATTCTAGTTGATAAAGTTTTGCAATCAAATGCGAACTATGTGAACATGTTTAAGTGATTGGGTTTTAATTCATTGGTATCTTGTTCACACCCCAACACTTCCGTTTCCATATGACACATTTATGCTATAAGAGTGTGGAAAATCTTATGTTATTTAGTTTTGTGTCATTTTGGTGTTTATATCTCTATATGTGTACTTATGCTTAGTTTGAGTTTATTGTGTATACATATATATGATATTTTTGTTTAGTCTTTGCCTTGCTTTCTAATCCATCTATGCTTTAATTCATTTTTGGTATCTATCTTGTTGCGAATTTTGTTTCGATATCAGATGCTTAGATTACTACAATCAATTGATATCTTTTGTTATCGCATCATAGTTGATATTCATATCTTTATATGGATTGGTTGAATTTTAGTTGCCCATGTGCTTTAATGTTCTCATCACTCTATGCACAATTGCATGTTTTTAGCTTGTTATCCCATCTATTTATCCCTTGTTTAGTTTAAGGGTTATATACATTATTTGGGGGAGATCAGTTAATTTTTAATTCTTTAGCCTTTTTCTATTCCTGAACAAAAAGGGGGAGAGTGATAGGGGGAGTTGCGACGGTCTTAGGTAGATTATAGTTGATAAAGGGGAGAATTAATTAAGGGAGAGTCTTCATTTATATTGCATTCAATATTTTCATATTCCCTATGCGTTTAATGTGTTTGCTTAAGTGTGTAGGAATTCTTCTATATATGGAAACTTTCTTCACACGCAAAGATAGTGATCCTTGGGTCTTGAGTCAAGTAGAGCTTGACGGCCCTTTAGGATTTTTGTTTAGTTTTTGTCACGGAATAGCCAAAGGGGTAGATTTGTAAGGACACAAATTTCTAATTAAGTGCTTTGTAGTTTTGGCTAAATTCCGGACAAAAATATTTGAGTCATAGGATAGAGTTCAAGTTTATCTATTCAAGCCTATGACGTGTTTGTTGAAGACGTAGAGGGCAAGATATTAAAGCTTCATCAAATGATGAGTTTAATGTGCCTCGTTTCTACTTCAACAACATTTGTTCCATTGCTCCTAAGGTATGAATGAATTTTGAATATATATATAGGAGCTTGGAACATTTTTCATTGGGTGAATTTTTATTGTAAGTTTATTTTAAACTATTGTTGTATTTCAGAAATTTTCATTAAAAGTTTAAAATAAAGTTTCTGGGCTAAAAATATAATTTTTAAATTTCTGGTTTTTCATTCGATATTGTCGTTCGAACGAGTTTGTCGTTCGAACGAGGTTTGCAATGACCTGCCACTGGAACTTCATTAGAAGTATCGTTCGAACGAGACTTCGTTCGAATGAAAATTTCATTCGAACGAGATTTGGTGGGAACAGTTTTTTTGGGCAGTTTTTGACAATTTTCCACTTGTCCCACTACTTTTCCCCACTAACGTTTTGACAGATTTAACTAGTGCAGGAACAACAATTTGGTTAAGACTTTTTCGTAACCTTTTCTTCACTAAGAGTGTTTGGAGCGTTAACTCTTCCCAAGAAAAAGTACCTTTGAATTTTTGTTAAAATGTTTTAATCCTTAGAATAAAATCAAGGTTTTCACACCCATATTGTTTATTATACCAAGCTTCCATATATATACTTTGCTTGGAGTGTTTGGCACCGGTTTATCTCTACATCCGTTTGAAAATAAGTTTGGGTTTACTTCTAAATCCCTAAAATAAGAAGATTTGCTGCGGCATTCTCAAATGATGAAAGGCACTATGTGTGATTGACTGTGTACCTATTACCTCATTGGTGAAGTCCAAGATTTCGGGGTTGTCTACTAGGCGGATTAGTTTACAAGAAGACATGTCAAGGCTTGAAAGGGGTCGAGTCGAGGAAGTAAGTCATCGGTCTTTTAATTTGTAAATCCATACTTAGTGGACTTAAGGCTAGGACCGTCCGAGGTATTTTTCCCATTGTGGGTTTTTTCTCGTACATCGCGACGTAGTGATTTATTGTTTATTTTATCTTTTGCATAATTCACCTAGAACGCATGCTTAGGTAAAAAGATAAAATTTGGTTCAATCACTACTTGTTTATTTTGGTGCTAAATTAAATTTGGGTAATGTGTAGTTAATTCAAGTCATTAATTTAATGTGTTAAAATTTGGTTTGGCCTAATTTGATTAAATGAAAAATATGACTTAGGCAAATTTCTAGGACTTGGGTTAATAAATTGTGTTTAAGTGAAATCAAATTGTGTGTGTGTGTGGTCCATCATATTTCACTTGGGTTTAATTTTAATTTGAAAAGAAATTTTTAATTTATTTAATTGAACCATCTTCGCTTCCACATCAATTTTAAAGGAAATTCTTATTTAAAAAATTAAAATTGGGGGTCTCATGTTCCAACATAAAGGAAGCTGGAGAAAGAATGGAAGGAAGAAGGAAGCACATAGTAAGCCTTCCTAAGGTTTTTTTTTTAATAACCTTTGTAATTGGTTAATTTATGTTATGATTATTTATGAGATATATTATAATTATGATACATATTATAATATTTGGTGAGGTTACTCAGTGTCTGCGAGGGACTAGGTCTGGCAGGACTTCGGAGAGATTCCATGCTCTATCGAACAACCTCACTTAGAGAATCTATAAAGGAACTGGTTTGGAGGATTGAGAACATAGTAAAAACTCTAGCTAATCCTAGAGAACATAAGCCAATAGAGCACAGCCAAAAGTCTTCACGAGTTACAAACAGATGCTAACACAGAAAGCACTATTTGACATAAAGAAATATTCATTTTAAACATGATTTCACGTCAGTAGAATTTATATAATGTATGGGGCAGTGAGATCATTAATTTTAACTAAAGTAATGCTTTGACCCATGGAAGGAGATAACTTTTACCATTCTTACAAGTTTTCCCCCTATTAGATGGCTGATAGCGGACCAATATTGGTGTACTAAAGGTGAAAAAAGGGCTTAAGGTTCCATAAGATTGGGACTAAGACTATATATACGTTATGTTATTTTATTGAGATTGAGTGTTTGTAAACATTAATTTCCATTATAAGTGAAATAAAACTTGTGCTCTTATGAACGTAACCCAAGTTGGGTGAACCACATTATTTGTTGTGTTCTTTACAGTTAAATCCGTCTCTTGATCATGTTTTCCTTTATGATTGAGTTTATACACAAAGGTTTGTAAGTCCATATCAAAGAATTTTTGTTCTATTCTAACTGAGTTTATTTCTTCATTATTAGTAGAACCTTAACTGTTAAATTATTTCCATGGATAGAGGTTATGCCTCAGTGTATATTTAAGCACCGCCCTAGCACTAAGAGAACTGCTCTCTTATATTTGGCGACTCGCTAGGTAAGTATTCATTTTAAAAATGGCTCAGGATAATTTTAACCATGCTATTATTTTAATAAGATCCAATGAAGAGATCAACATAAAGAAAAGGAGTATGAGGGTCCTAGGGATGGGGGTTTGTCTAGTGGAGGTTCCTATGACACGCCTCCAATTCTAACCACGGATGATCAATACGTCATTAAAACAAACAAGAATCTTGTAGAGGGGGCTCGAAGGTAATCCTGAGATTAGGGATAATCCCTCCATCAGCAACAGTGTTTGGTATTAAGACACCGAGGCAGTTCGGCGTGGCAGCTCAAGCGTGGTAACTCATCGAGGCAGCTTAGCATGGCAACTCATATTTTAGCTTGTTGTGTTACTTAGCCATATTGTATCTTTTGTTTGTACTAACTATGAGCTATAATGGTTGTAATTATGTAACGAGAACAATAATGAGTTTTAGTGTGAGGTCAAACGGTACTCGCGAGAGACCAGTCTTGGCAAGGCCTAGGAGAGCTTTCATACTCTATCGAACGACCTCGCCGTGGGAACTTGGTAGGTACTTGGTTTGGAGGATTGAGAAGTGAGGCACCATTGGGGCTTGTCCTGACCATCTTAGATACACCTGGTAAAACACCGAAGAACCCTAACCGTGGAACCTCGGAGGGAGAAGCCTTGAGTTCCATCGAGCGTTGAGTTATGATCCAAACAACCCTCTTCTTAATATCACATCCATTTTATCTGATGTCACTAACCATCTAGATAATGTTGGACCTGCACTTGAGTAAACCATCATGGTATTTGGGGCTGTCAGACAGTTGGTGAGCCACCTCTGTGACAACAGCCCCTCAACACACAGTGGTTAGGCAAAAGGTATGTCTTGGTATTTAATGTTTATAATATGGAGACAACTAGTGCATCAGGTATTTAATGTTTGTGACATAAAGTATGAGGGATGTCTTTCACATGCATTAATGGCGGAGTTGCCTCGGGGGTAGGTGTGGGAGGGTATTTAAGGACCCCAACCACCTATGAGGAGAGGATGATCTTTTTTTAGAGTTCAGAAGTGAGTATTAAAGAGTTATTACAAACAATAGAGTTTACTCACCCACCATTGTCGTTGATTACGAAGCTTTTAATAATTGATAGAGATTCTGGAGGGTGGTTGGTGTGTTTTGGATGCCTACCAAGGTGTATCTAGGGTGCTTACTTCTCTCTCCCTCTAGCTAAGTTACTTCTAAGTTCACTGTCATCATTTGGGTTATACACAAGAGATCTGTGAGCTCAAACTGAGTCTATCTTCATTGAGTAGTGTTTGAATGTCCTATGGTTAATCAATAGTGTCTCTAGTTAACTTGTCAGTGTTGTACTCAAAAGGGGTTATGCTTCCATCTTATCTAAACTACCATCTTACAAATCTCATCTAGATCACTCTTAGCATCATTGTCGTAAAAAAAATTAATTACTAATCACCTATGTCAAATTAAGCCAGTGTCAAATTTTATCTTTCAATATTATATCAACATGCAAAAATAATTTAATTTAACCAAAGCATCCATAACAAATATAATTTGATCAATCACATGGCAGATATATAAATGAATAAGACCGAATAAACCATTAATTCCCAAAAATCCAAATATAAGTCTGACATAATAAATCTGAATCTAAATACAATCTGATAAATAAACTAGACAAATAAATAGTCTGAAGAGCAACACGCCCAAATGAAATAATGAAAGTGATCCTATCTACATGTGAATTAGCTGAAGCATCTAAAGCAACTCCTGCAAGCCTCCACATTTACTCTAGCTACGCATCCCTGGATAGAATCATCAAGTTGGTCCTCCCTGGGCCTAGACACCTAAAAGGTTTTAAAAATATTTTGACACAATTCAGAGCCCAAGAAAACAGTTTGAAAATATTTTGCAAGTGTTTAAATCATAATTTAAAATTAGTTATTAGATACACGTGTTAGTTCAACGTACACTCCCTTGAGTTCCTCACCTCTTATCTAATGTGAACGCCTAACGTATCTTACCTAACTATGCTACCCAGCCAAACTAGATAAATTATTTTACTAACCTCAAAATTCTTACTCCCTCATATGACTTGCTACCACAGTACCATTAATTAATAATTTCCACATATTATTATTGATTTAATTAATTAAGTTTCTCTACTTAATTTCTTTTAGATTTGCCTGATTTATCAGTTATACTATCACACATAAGTAGATAAAAAAATATTTATTTATATTTATCACACACATAATATATACAGCTGTATCATCCCCGGAATGGCCCCTCGTGATGCTGGCATACTCTATTATAAAGTCCATGTCCCTCTCGTACTCAATCAAAGACTATTGATTCGGCTTGTCTCCTCGAACCCAAAATCAATCAACACAATGGAGGTGAACATGGTTCTAAGCCTTTGGGATATGCACATACATAACATACCTAAACGACCTGTCAGTAACACATATACACACGCGTAGTGAGCCACCCTAAATTTCATGTTTTGGGGCATAAATTCAGACCTCACTAGAATCGTCAAGGTGGGATCACCCTCTACGCAAAAAAACCCCGATAGCAGGCAGCGTAGGTATGTTTACGCACATAAACAAATCATAATCATAGGTATTCACAAAACCTATATACATATTTATTCAATAGGTATACACACAATCCAAATATGTCAACCCGTACGTAGTATATATCTCTCGCATATTCAACGTACCCTTAACTATGATTATAACCTCAGAAAGTATATTTTCGAGTATCACTCACTACCTTAAGGGTCCTAATTACCCCTTAATTAACATCAGTGGTTATTTCACTCCTACACTACTGGATGGAATGATATGTTCACTCATACTTCCCGTGATTCATTTCAAATCTTGCAAATTCATTAACTATGGACATATGCCCGACTATCCCGAGCCTTAACTCATCTCAATTTATGTAAACCTAATCCCCACCATAGGCCTACTGACATTCAATGTAATCCTCTTTATCATTTAGAGATAACCCAAAAGTCACCCTATTAATTATTCACAAATCCAGGGTTAAGAAGGATAAATTTCACAAATCTGGGCAAACCAAATCAATTTGCTCAAAGGCCGAATCGATTCGCCCATTGGCTGAATCGATTCAAAAAGTGTCAGGTCATCTTCTCCAATATGTTGTTACATTTTTCACCATTTTCATCAACACAACTCTCATAATTCATATTAAAACTCTCATATAATTTAACCCAACATCTAATATGACTATAGGAATGGATCCCAACGAATTTTTATCATCAAAACATCATTAAATTCCACGATTCACAAGATTAAAGTCTCTAACTAATTCATGCAAACCCTGGTTTCATATTTTAACTAACTTCTTCATAAAACCAGATTTCATTCTCTTATAAGATAAAACAATTTAGATTTCAAAATTCTAAATCCAGAAGAAAAACGCCTAACATGATTTCTCATCATTAGCATGGAAATGGTTCAATATTTTTTTGAAAATCAAGAAATCATGCTAGATATCTCAATTCCTAACATGGGTATTATAACCAATTGAAAATAAGCAAGATGAACACTTGCCTTATATGGGAGTGATTTGATTTCATTTTTTTATGATGATGAGTTTCTCTTCCCTTCTAATCCACACTCTAAAGATGATGGTGATGTAAGGAATCCTCTCCTAAGCTCCAAGAATGCTCTCCATTTCTTCACTAATGGCCTCCTCTCTCTTGATATTGATATAAACTTATCCCTACACTCCTATGGGCAGTTATACCCTTTTAATTTTCGGAGTTCTCCCTACCATAAACTCCCGAATGACCGAAATGCCCTCTCGTGGTGCCGATTTGGACTAAAATCACTCCTGGAACCAAATACTACCCCCAGGTACACTATTTCGACTATTTTTACCCTTTCTGAACCAATCATGACCTCAAAATCATCATTCAAGTCACTCTAAAATAATTTCCTATCTCAACCTCATATAGTCCACACACGACACCCGGTTGAGATATACCATTGTCACGTCACTGTCACTCACTATGATGTAAAATACTAAATCACTATTCACTTGGTAATTTTATTTGATAAACCTTAATCATTTCTCTCCAATTAATAATTTAATACACACATAATATTTAATTCCATTAAATAACATCACGCGTATGATTTAAAAATTCATCGAATTAATTTAATTTTTAAATACTCAAAATTACGGAGTGTTACATACTTCCCCCCTTACAAAGGAATTTTACCCTCGAAATTAGAATGTACATGCGGTGAATAACTCTGGATACTGCTCGTGCATGTCATCCTCTCACTCCCACATTGACTCGTAAACATTGTGGTGCCCCACTGAACTCTAACCAAGGGTACCACCTTGGACCGCAGTTTACGCTCACTACGATCAAGTATCGCCACCGGTCTCTCCTCATATGAGATATCTGGATGCAAGTCAATATCCTCTAATGGAACATGCCAGAAGGACCGCTCACTCCTCTAGTACTTCTTTAGCGATGACACATTAAATACATCGTGGATCCGTTGAAAATTCCCCAGTAATCCCAGCCTATATGATATTAGTCCCACTCTCTCAATAATAAAAAATAGTCCCACATATCTCCGTGATAGCTTCCCATTCTTGTCGAATATCATAACCCCCTTCATAGGAGGCACCCACACAAGCACCTAGTCACCAACCTCAAGCTCTACGTGCCTCTTATCTCCATCGGCTTAACTCTATCTTGAGCTATACGAATGCTCCCTCGAATCAACTCAGTCTTGGCAGTGGTGTCTTGAATAATCTATGGCCCCAATAACTTGTTGTCCTCCACTTCTAACCAGCAAGTGGGCAAACGATAAAGTCGAATGTACAATGCCTCGAATGGATCCATGGCAATGGTGAACTGGTAGGAGTTGTTATATGCAAACTCTACCATAGAAAGGTACAGCTCCTATCCTCCCCCGAAGTCAAGTCTGCACATCCTCAATATATCCTCAAGCATCTGATTAACCCTCTCTATCTACCAATCTGTCTGTGGATGATACATTATACTCAATCGTAAATTCGTACCCATAACCTCTTAAAAACTTTGCCAGAAATGGGACACAGAGATCTTATCCCGATCGAACACAATACTAATTAGAACTCCCAATAGTCGTACCATCTCAGCAATAAATACCAATGCATACTGTCTCATCTCAAAATCTGTGCGAACTGGAAAAAAATGGGCCACCTAAGTCAACCGATCCACTATCACCCATATGGTGTCATGACCTCATTGTGATAACGATAACCCAGTATTAAATCCATAGAGATACTCTCCCACTTCCACATGGGAATCTCGAGCGGTTGTAATATCCATGTCGATCTTTGGTGGTCTACCTTAACTAGCTGGAAGGTAGCACACTTCAAGACAAACTCTGTTATTTCCCGCTTCATCCCCAATCACCAATACTGCCTGCGCATATCCTGGTATATCTTATCCTACTGGGATATATCGCAAATCTAGACCCATTAGACTCTGACATCACTACATGTCATAAATACTCATCCTCTGGAACCACGAGTCTCCCATTAAAATGAAACCACCCTCCGAATTGATCGAGAGGAATCTGCCCCATCAAATAATAACTGGCAAATCCTGTCCTGGAAATACTTATCCCCTACCTGTACTCTCATCATCTTTATCACAATCTCAGGCGTGACAGCTAGTAGGAACATGCATGCTCTGGCAACCTCATCATCATGACGAAGCTCTCTCCACTTATCCTTCCACACCTCCGTTATGTCCCCCACGGGACGTCAGCTCAATGCATATGCCACCATATTTAGCCTTAGGAGGATGATATTGAATATCAAATTGGTAATCGTTCATGAACTCCAATCACCTCCTCTGCCTCATGTTTAGGTCTTTTTGCGTGAAAAGATATTGGAGGTATTTATGATCCATGAACAAAGTAAATTTCTCCCCCAATAGATAGTGCCTCCAAATCCTCAAGGCAAAGACAACTATAGCCAACTCCAAGTCATGGATGTGTTAATTCCTCTCGTGGGGATTAACCTTGTGAGATTCATAAGCTATAGCCATCTTCTCATGTTGTAAGACACCCCCAAGTCCCTTAAAGGATGAATTGGTGTAAACACGATACTCCATTCTTCCCCTAGGCAGTGCAAGTACAGGTGTGGAAGTTAATTTATCCTTTAGTTCATCAAAATCTTTGCGAGTCAAATTCGTCAATGGACCCATAATATTCATGAAACCCCGAATAAATTATCTATAATATCCGGCTAACCCCAGAGAACTCTAAACCTCAATTGGTGTCATGGGTTATCTCCATTCCCTCATCATCGATGCTTTACTCGGATCGACTGTTATATCCCTATCAAACACAATGTGGCCCGAGAACTAAACCTCCTAAAGCCAAGACCCACACTTCTCAAATTTAGCCTATAATTAGTGCTCCCATAGTGTTTGTAAAACCATCTGGAAATGCTCAGCATGCTTATCCTCAAAGCAAGAGTATACCAGAATATCGTTGATGAACACAACCATAAACTGATCAAGGAACTCCATAAATACCCATTTCATCAAATCCGTAAATAAAATTAACGCATTGGTGATCCCGATTAGCATCACCCTAAACTCATACGACCCATATTGTGTCCAAAAATAAGTGTTAGGAACATCCTCCTCTCTGACGCGTAACTGATGATAACCGGACCTCTAATCAAACTTGGAGAAGCAAGTCACTCCCCTCAGTTGGTCCATCCGATCATCGATCTGAGTTAGTGGGTACTTATTTCTAATCGTGACATTGTTCAACTCTCAATAAATTATACACAATCTAAGCGATACATCCTTCTTCATGAAGAACAACATCGAAGCGCCCCACGGGGAAGTATTTTGTCTGATAAAACCCTACCCTAGGAGCTGCTGAAATTTCTCCCTCATCTCAGATGGGGTTATGCGATAATGCGCTCGAGCTCTGGGCCTCGTACCTGGCATGAGGTCAATCACAAACTCTATTTCCTGGCTAGGTGGTAGCCCAGGTATCTCCTAGAATACATCCTCAAACTCCCTCACCACTAGAATTGAGTCTAACGAAACAACCACCTCCTGTGAGGTATCCTCCTCAATGTAGTATTAATGTGTGCTCGACCCTCCCTCAGGAAGAGGCATCGCCACTAAGAACATCTCCTACCCTGGAATTGAGAACATAATAGTCCTACCAATATAATCCACCATTGTCCGGTATCCAGGCAACCAATCCATCCCAAAAATAACATCATACCCCTCCATGTCTAACACAACAAGATTGGTGATTAAACATAATATACCTACATTGATGTCCACACCCTTACAGATCGAGTGTATAAGTGACCCACTACCCATCAGTGACTCCACACACATAAGGAGACTACCAGCGGTCTCTAAAATCCCGACAGCTCATGCAAATCTAGTCGCTATAAGGGAATGTGATGCCCCAGTATCAAATAAAATCCTACCCTCATGCCCATGAATAGGAAATGAACCTCTATTGTCGATGGTACCTGTGGGGCCTATTGTGCAAAACATCTCCAACACTATAAACAAGTTCGTACTGCAACTATCCCTATTGCGATGGGGCGAGTGGGGTTGGTGTTGCAGGTGGCCTATGTCCCTGTTGCTCATATGGGGCGCACTATTACTGCGGCATTCTACCCTGTTGTGGGCAATCCCTCCTCTTGTGGCCTATCTGATCACAAATAAAGCACTAGACTGTAAACTCTCTCTGTCTCTGGCCCTGATGGCCTGGATGATGATGACCCTGCTGTTGGCCCTGATGGCCTCAGCCCTGATCCCCCCCCCCCCCATTGTTCCCCTGGCCTTAATGGCCCTGAGTAACCTGTTGTTGCCGATGAACCTCATAGCCCTACCTATAACCTCCCTCGGATCAATAACCCCCAGATCTAAACCTCTTGGCCTGATCCCCTTGTCGAAAATACTTCCCCTATTATGTGTCTGACTACTATTGTTGCAGTTGTAGTGCTCCATTAGCACCGTTAGCCCTGCCTTGCCCTTCTAGATATGCTCACCTCCTCTTTTGCTCCCTTTAACATGGAAGTTATGGTCCTGGCAGTATACAGTGTTGCATTAACAACATCTGTTTAAGTCATTAATGCAGGGTTGCCAATCAAATGCTTCCTGATCCTCCAGTCTAAACCATCCATAAACTTCACCTTCTTCCTTTCCTCATTGTTCACCTCACCTTGAACAAAATTATCCAAATGAGGGAAATCCTCCTCGTATTCGACCACTGATCTATCTCCCTGAGTCATCTCACTGAACCTCCTCATCATCTTTGTCTCAACTACTGGCGAAAATTATTTATGGTCAAATCGCACCCAAAAATCTGTAATGGACGTCATGTGCCTTTCCTCAAAGGTGGTAACTAACACCCACTACTGTAATAATTCCCTAACTAGCCCAAAATTGGCTAGCATGTGCTTCTGTACCTTGTTACACCCTACCATGAGAAGGTGGTGTTGTATATCCTTCTTCCACTAACATTCCGTAATCACATCTGAACTACCCTAAAACTCTGGTGGGTGGCCATTCTAAAAGGCCTCCCTAACCCTCTGCCACTCTTACGACCCTGGGTGGTGCCACTGGCTATGGTGGGCGCTGAGCCTATGGAATATTGATAGCCATGGAAGTCATCACCGCATTAACAGCATGCACCACTGTCGCTGCCAACTCTACTGCTAACACTGTCCCCTGTGGTGGTTGTGGTTGCGGGGCCTATGACTCTTGTTGAGCCTCTCCCACATTATCCCTGGTTGTTTCCCTCTCCGCTTACTCGCACTAGGTGGAATCTGAAAATAGATCAAATTGTATGGTTTCACATTCAATACAAATATAGTATGTAATACCCCGTATTTTTGGGTATATTTATTTTCTCATGATACTATAGAATTTGGATTAATTAATTTAAGGGAGAAAATTTTAATCCGATTTAATGGTAATAATTACTAGCGTGACGAGAGTTAGTAGTTATCAAAAATAATTATGCTGAAATCATGTTGAGTAATAACCATGTTGAACATTATGTAGTAACGTAATAGATGGTTTCAGAAATAATAATATGGACGGGGACGAGACACACGGCAGTTAAAATATAATTAATTGGGACGCGCGATGAGTCGCGTTAATTTTCTAAGGAAAATTATTTTTATATAACTCAAATGACTATTTTGAGTGCTCCAGTGAGTCCGTAAGGGTCGAAATAGTAAGAAAACACTGCTCGGGTGTTTTAATTGGAGTCCGGGGTATTTTAGCCCAAAATGACACCCCGAAGGGGTATTTTAGTATTTTGGAATTTTTGAGTAATTAAATGGACGAAAATAGAATTTAAAATGGGGACATTGAGGGTTAGTGATCTATCAGTTGAAACCATCGTGAGAAAGAGAGAGAAGGAGAGGGAGAACCAAGGAGGAAGGAGACCCGTTGGAGAACAAAACCAAAAGTTAGACATTTCTCACAAATAGTAACACCAAAGTGTAGATCGCGATGAGAGGATCCACCACATACCAAATTCAATCAGAGAATCAGAAATCCATCCCCAGGCAAGTGTTTATCTTGCTACCTATTTAGCATTTATTGTTCCTGTTAATCTCTAGTTGATGTAATAGTCATATTACAATGAAAACTTGGGTTTAATTAGGTTAAATTGTAAAGAAACTCTAGAATTTGGAAATGGGTATGCATGTAGAGGATTTACCCTTTTGTAAACTGTTAAATTTGGAGATTTTATGCATTAATCCAGAATTAAATTGAGGGTTTTGATCGATAAAAGATACTGGGTTCATTATAAAGATGATTTTTAGAAATTGATGAAATTGTTTAGATTCCCTTTGAGTATGTGAGGATTTGACTTTTAAATTGTATTAGAAAGTGCCCTATTGTGATTAGGAATAGTTTAGGAACCTTAAATTTGAAGTTGGTTGAGTTTTAAGTTGAAATTGAAAGTTCTAAAGTTGGGAAAAATAATTTTTGGGGAAGAATAGGGCCAATTCGGAATTCTCGTTCGAAGACCTGCCCAGGTCGTTCAAACGAGAATTCCAACGAGTCATCTAATGCGATTTTGAGTTCATTTGAAGTGAGGAGTTAGAACAAGAATCCCTGGACTTCTAAAGAAATTCCATAATGTAGTTGTAAGGTCCGGTGAAGTTAAAAATCACCCTAGGTTTATCTAAGTGAGAGAAATAACCCTCGTGAGTAATGTGTAACATAAATTCTGAATTATTAGTGAGTTTGGGAGTGTGATTGTTCTTGGGATATAGAGAGTTTATAGATTCTGGGAAAGTATGTATGTTCGAGAGAGGAATTATATGACTGAATCGCGGTGAGTGGTAGAAATGATAATACTACTTGCGTACTATAGAAATCAGGTTGTGTGAACGCCTATTAAGTTATATAAGTTGTGTGCATGATTATTACTTGGAATATTATGTGTATGACATACCTAGCTACTGTATATCGAACGGAGGTTAGCGCGTTTGGACGACCATCTCTTGTGTACCTTCGGGGGGATTTTGAGTCGTACCACTAAATCATGGAACCTAGGTACGGGCTATCTGTGAGAATAATAGTGATGATGATCGTATGGGTGCATAGGTATGTGCATAGCCCATCGGCTTGGAACTATGTTCGCCTCTAATGTGTGTATATGTTTATTGGTTCTTGAGAGATTGAAAATATTTTCCCTTTTGCGTGAGCGTTGCAATGGGACTAGATAGCCGAGTATGCCTAGCTCCAGTGGTTTCTTAACCATGGGTGCCGTATTGATGTATATTTATATGTATACATAGTGAGATTTTATATATGTATATTGAGTTCCTATTCTGTGTTTTATTTTGTCCACTTCATTAAACTATATACTTATTGGGTCACCAGTTGATAATTCATAATGTTATGAGAATGAATTAAATCATATTTAAACCTATTCCTAAATAAAATAAAAAAATATTGTCTTCGGGTTATGTAGATATTTTATCCGGCATAGTGGGTATACTATGTATAGTCAGGAAGAGTATCGTGACTAGTATGGGTAGTTATGCTCGCTAGGTGTGCACATTAGAGGAGAGGTGAGCATATCAAGTGAGTACGCTAAGTTAACATGAATAATATTGGTGCTAATTAATCAATTTAATCACTTGCTATTTAAACTGTTTTCGTCTCGGGCTCTGACCCGTTCCTTTTGCAAATATTTTCTCTTATTACTTTATTTTAGCTGCTCAGCCACAGGAACACCAAGCTTAAGAGAATCCATTCAGTTGCCGAGATGTAGCTGTTGTGGAAGCTATAGGACATTGCTTGTAGACGCTGTGTAGTCTATCAGTTATTTTCTTCAGTTGGACATGTCGTCCCTTCCTATTTTATATTCATTGATTTAGATGTTTTATTCTGTTAGTGGACTTCTATTTTAGGGCTTTGGATTATTGTATGGGATTTTTGATGGATGTGTTTCCTCCAGCTCTTCATATTATTTCAACTAGTTCTTTCTTTATACATTTGTGTTGAATAGTGTTGTTTTATTATTTTTCCTTTTATGGCGATTATTGTTAATAAGATAAAATTTTGACATCAATCTTTTTAAATATTAGGTAGTTAGTTTAATAATAAAGTTTTCTACAGTGATGCATAATCTGAACCAACAGAATATTCTAATTTAATTTTATAAAGGACAAATCACCCGGTATTTAATTAGGCGGGGTGTCACAGGTGGTATCAGAGGATCATATTATAGTGTCCTTTAGGATCTGTGCGGTTTATTATGCATTCAGCGTAGCTTTCTTTGACATAGAGCCCTATGTTTAGGATTGTTGATTACTTTGGTGAGATTTTGTTCTCCCGCTACAACGTATATGTTAGTGACCCTTATTTGCATTCAGGTGTGTTTGTGTGCCGAACAATAAAGTATGACAGGCGAGGGTCGTTGGGGCGGACGGCAGGAGGCAGAGCTCATTTGAGGTAATAGGGAATGTTCAAGAATGATGACCGTAGTTGAGATCACCCCGATTATGGCACGGGAATCCAGGACGGTAAAGACGGATGGGGAACAACATTTGATTTTTAAGTACCGCTATAGTAGGAAGTAGTTCCAAATTGGACTCACCCAACGTGATTGGATTGGGAGAGAGTCGGACGAAACATTGAAGAGAACCATAGGTGGAAATTCTAGAAATACAGATATTGTGTGTGTTAGCCAACGGAGGTTAATATCCAAAGGTTTCGGCATATGGAGAAGTACGGCCAACCGAAAGTGAAAATTTAGAGTAAATTTTTCTTGATTCGTCGGAGAAAAATTATAAACGTGGGAGTCAGCCACCAAATTTAGAAGTGGAATGTTATGTCAATGGAAGGATCTTAGGTACAATTTAACCGCAAGTTCCTTCGTCAGATGTTCAATATAAGATGTGAATTTTGTTCTAAACTCATCACAGGAGGGACGGATAGAGGTTCGTTTATGAAAATGAATTTAATTTTTCTTAGCGAATCTTGTATCAGAGGAAGTAGATACAAATGGAGGAGAGGATTTTAAGTGGGAGATCGACTTGTAAGAAAATTTAACAACACTTAAAGGGAATTAGGTTGGACGGTTGATCCAGATAGTGACAATGTCACGCCTTGTCCATGAAGATGTTAACGCCTCTTTGACGGAAGCTCAAAGAATCGAAGAATTTAGTTAAAAAATAAGACTGGGTTAAACGATGTTAGAGAAGCACCACAAGGGGGAGACCCATCAGGGGACCCATTTAAATGATTTGGATAGATAAATTCTTACCAAGCGATGGTGAATTCAGTAAGGACTATTGAAGCCAGTAGAATGTTCCTTAGGGAAAACAAAGCTAAGGGAACAACTGGGGTAGCCATTAGGATCAAAACTACCAAGTCTGAGAGATGGACAATCTTAACATGGTCAGTACGACAGGAGATAAGTGGATTATGTGTTGAGGTATTTTGTGGAAGGTAAAACCACGTGCGTTAAATTTTTCCCTGAACCGAGTAAAGGAACAAGGGTATTGTGCTTGCAAGGACAATGGTCAATGTAGTTTTGATTTTGTTCGGACAAATGTGTTATGTTCGGGAAACCATTTGAAAAGCCAGGGAAATTGGCAAGATAGAAGTATGAGTTTTATCCTTAGAGGATGAGGTATATTTTGTGGACATGAGCGAGTCTTTACGTTCCGATTATTACGAGATTCGCATGAGAAACGAGTTTAGTACGTATATCGACAACGTTATTATTATGTTTATGTCTTCCCTGGTATAGCGGGGTTACCTCTAGGGTTATCTCTAGGGTCATCCGTGGAGGATAAATGGGTGTGTTGTTAGTTGTATATACTTTATTGAAATTACTCGTTTTACTGATGTATTATACGATTATGATATTAATCCTGGTTACGTCCTTATAGTATTGGTCAGAACGATAGTGGAAAGTTATTGCAAGGCTATTGGGGTTGTTGCCCTAGTACAGTATGTTTTGTGATGGCGAGACCTCATCTATGAGCGGGTAGGGCTCGCACTTATATTATTTATTATAGAGACTTCGAAGGGTATAATGGTCTCGAGATATTCAATATCGGTATGTATGGGGACTTCATTGATATGATTCGGAGTGTATTGGGTATACCATTGAACGCTCAGGACTTAATAATAGAAGCGTGCATTATTATATCACTCCTTTAGATATAGGGGAGTTAATAGTTGAAGTTATATATCTGGGGATAGGATTTCGAGAGACCTGATTGTATGTGTACGAGGTTTATGGAATGTGATTATCAACAATGTCCAGTGATAGTGCCTTTGGGAAGGAAATTTTCTCATTTAAAAGTAATTACAGAAGGAGATATATCTTTTATGTCAAGAGACGGGAATATAGGGGTACATGTTATGGACTGAAGGCCTAACGGATTTTTACGTCCGACAATGCTAGTTAGTAGTGTATCGAGGGAGTTCCTTATTTGGATTTATCTTTGCGAGGCATCCCATGCATGAAACTTAGTGTAAGGTTGGAAGTAGAGAGATGTTTGGCTATTCGTCCATAAGTCTGATACCTCGATCATAATAGAAGTATGAAGATATAACTGTAAGTCAAAAGTTAAATTCTGATATAAGGCCAGTGGAGACAGTCATGCGGTGAGGATGCATTAAAAATTTTGTCTTATCAGCATGAGTTGTATGATGGAGCAATGTCAATGAGGATTTAATATCTCGAAATCTGGGGTGATTGAGAATGCACAAGTGTTATAGCCACGTTGTGAATATAGGGTCAATAAAGAATTGGGAGATATGTGTGGAGCATATATGATGTTTACGCCAGTATGCACGGTTTATAGGGTATATGGGCTGAACATTTGGTACACGCCGAGCGAAGAAGAAGAGTGTTGAGTACCACTTAATGTGAGACATATTAAAGGGAAGTCGGTGTTGAGTACCACTCATAGATAGAAATCGATTGGAATAAGATGATCAACCAGAAAATTTGTATCAAGCCGAAGGTTCCAGTATTGAAATAGGGTAGTCAAGTTAACAAATTTCCTTGATAGATTGCTAACCTCAAGGTAAGGTCACGAGTTCCTTTGAATGTGTGGAACAAGTTAACCAAAATAAATGATCATTGTAATTACTTCTGAGTGAGTACACTATTATATAGTGTGCCCTGACCTTTCTTTGAAAATAAGGATCGCGCCGGTACGTGGTCCTGCCTAGTGTTGTTGTGAACTAGGATGAGATCCTTGAACCCCACATTCAATACGGGATTTTAGGAAACGGTGGGGATGACATTTCATTTTGAGCAAGTCGTATCACCTATAGTCCGAGGAGTAGGCGGATGGTGATTGACGACTAGTGTAGCAGTATGAAAGTAATTTTGGTCTGATTGTGATCATTTCATTTCCACAAAGGATATAGCTAGTAAGTGAAGTATAGTACGATAATTAGGAGAAGATATTACCTAATGATAGAGTTGTGTGAAAGCACTCGTATCTTTTTATGGTGGATAAGGTGCTTATTGAGGTTTTATGTGGAAAGACCCTAACGATTCTTCCTCTGGATGCTTAGAGGTGAGAGGATAATCGAAACTTTGGATTGGTCAAAAGTTAGAGTCTAATGGCTATACTGGAATAACCACAAACTATCTTAGGTGATTTTTGAATATCGTAAGATTCACATCATCGGGAACCGAGAATAGAGGAACGAACAAGAGTAGTCAGATGTTTATATGGTTACTTTCAGGATGGGATTTTTGTGTTTAGATAAATATGGGAGTTGATACGAAGTGAGGTGAGGCATCCCAATGATATTGATATAATGGGGCCAATGATGTATAGGCTAGTCTTTTTTTAATCTTGTTTGGTAAGAGCACAAGATGAGGTGTTGTTATTGAGGTGTGACCCTATAACTGCTAAAGTGTCGGGAGTGTTAAACAACCTTACTGTGAAGCGGGGGCTATAGTGATCGAGCCATACTTTGAAATTGACTTCGTGTACTGGAGGGTACCGGTTTTTACCACGTATACCTTACTTTTTCGAATTTTAGGACGAAATTTTGTTATTAGAGGTGAAGTATGTAATACCCCGTATTTTTGCGTATATTTATTTTATCATGATACTATAGAAATTTGAATTAATTAATTTAAGGGAGAAAAATTTAATTCGATTTAATGGTAATAATTACTAGCATGACGAGAGTTAGTAGTTATCGAAAATAATTATGTTGAAATCATGTTGAGTAATAACCATGTTGAACATTGCGTAGTGAGTAACGTAATAGATGGTTTCAAAAATAATAATATGGTCGTGGATGAGATACACGATAGTTAAAATGTAATTAATTGGGACGCGCGTATGAGTCGCATCAATTTTCTATTTTGGGGGTTAAAAAGGCAAATTATTTGTATATAACTCGAATGACTATTTTAAATGTGTCAGTGTGTTCGGAAGGGTCGTAATAGTCAGAAAACACTACTCGGGTGTTTCATTTAGAGTCCGGGGCATTTTAGCCCAAAATGACACCCCGGAGGGATATTTTAGTCTTTTGGGATTTTTGAGTAATTAAACGGACAAAAATAGAATTTAAAATGGGGACATTGAGGGTTAGTGGTCTATCAGTTGCAACCTACATGAGAAAGAGAGAGAAGGAGAGGGAGAACCAAGGAGGAAAGAGACCGATTAGAGAAAAAAACCAAAAGTTGGAGATTTCTCACAAATAGTTACACCAAAGTGTAGATCGCGATGAGAGGATCCACCACATACGAAATTCAATCAGGGAAATTAGAAATCCATCCCAAGGCAAGTGTTTATCTTTCTACCAATTTAGCATATATTGTTCCTGTTAATATCAAGTTGATGAAATAGTCATATTACAATGAAAAGTTGGGTTTAATTAGGTTAAATTGTAAAGAAACTCTAGAATTTGGAAATGCGTATGCATGTAGAGGATTTACCCTTTTGTAAACTGTTAAATCTAGAGATTTTATGCATTAATCCTGAATTAAATTGAGGGTTTTGATTGATAAAAGATATTGGGTTCATTATAAAAAGGATTTTTAGAAATAGAGGAAATTGTTTAGATTCCCTTTGAGTATGTGAGGATTTGACTTTTAAATTGTATTAGAAAGTGCCCTATTGTGATTAGGAATAGTTCAGGAACCTTAAATTCAAAGTTGGTAGAGTTTTGAGTTGAAATTGAAAGTTGTAAAGTTGGGAAAATGATTTTTGGGGAAGAACAGGGACAATTCAGAATTCCCGTTCGAAGACCTGCCCAGGTCGTTCGAACGAGAATTCCAACAAGTCATCTAACAAGATTTTGAATTCGTTCAAAGTGAGGAGTTCGTTCGAACGACCTCATTCGAACGAGAATCCCTGGACTTCTAACGAAATTCCATAATGTAGTTTTGAGGTTCGGTCAAGTTAAAAATCATCCTAGGTTTATCAAAGTGAGAGAAATAACCCTCGTGAGTAATGGGTAACATAAATTCTGAATTATTAGTGAGTTTGGGAGTGTGATTGTTCTTGGGATATAGAGAGTTTATACAACTTGGGAGAGTATTTATGTTCGAGAGAGGAATTATATGACTGAATCGCGATGACTGGTAGAAATGATAATACTATTTGCGTACTATGGAAAGCGGGTTGTGTGAATGCCTATTAAGTTATATAAGTTGTGTGCATGCTTATTACTTGGAATATTATGTGTGTGACATACCTAGATACGGGCTATCGAACGGAGGTTAGCGCGTTGTGGACGAACATATCTTGTGTGCCTTCGGAGGGAATTTGAGTCGTACCACTAGATCATGGAACCTAGGTACGAGCTATCTGTGTGAATGATAGTGATGACAGTCGTATGGGTGCGTAGCTATGTGTGTAGCTCATCTGCTTGAAACTATGTTTACCTCCCATGTGTGTATATATTTATTGGTTCTTGAGAGATTGAACCTGTTCTCCCTTTTGCGTGAGCATTGCAATGGGACTAGATAGCCGAGTATGCCTAGCACCAGGGGTTTCTTAACCATGGGTGCCGTATTGATGTATATTTATATGTATACATAGTGAGATTTTATATATGTATATTGAGTTCCTATTCTGTGTTTTATTTTGGCCGCTTCATTAAAGTATATGCTTATTGGGTCACCAGTTGAGAATTCATAATGTTATGAGAATGAGTTAAAGCATCTTTAAATCTATTCCTAAATAAAATAAAATAAATATTGTCTTCGGGTTATTTGGATATTTTATCCGGCATAGTGGGTATACTACGTATATTCAGGAAGAGTATCGTGACTTGTATGGGTAGTTAGGCTCGCTAGGTGTGCACATTAGAGGAGAGGTGAGCATATCAAGTGAGTACGCTAAGTTAACATGAATAATATTGGTGCTAATTAATCAATTTAAGCACATGCTATTTAAACTGTTTTCTGCTCGGGCTCTTACCCGTTCCTTTTGCAAATCTCTTCTCTTGTTACTTTATTTTAGGTGCTCGGCCACAGGGACACCAAGCTTAGGTGAATCCATTCAGTTATTAAGTTGTAGCTGCTGTGGAAGCTACAGGATATTGCTAGTAGACGCTTCATAGTCTATTCTTCTTCATCTATCAGTTATTTACTTCAGTTGGACATGTCGTCCCTTCCTATTTTATATTCAGATATTTAGATGTTTTATTCTGTTAGTAGACTTCTATTTCAGGGCTTTGGATTATTGTATGGGATTTTGGCTGGATCTGTTTACTCCAGCTCTTCAAATTATTTCAGTTAGTTATTTATTTATTCATTTGTGTTGAATGGTGTTGTTTTATTATTTTTCCTTTTATGGAGATTATTGCTAATAAGATAAAATTTTGACATCAATCTTTTTAAATATTAGGTGGTTAGTTTAATAATAAAGTTTTTGACAGTGATGCATAATCTGAACCAATCGGATATTCTAATTTAATTTTATAAAGGACTGATCACCCGGTATTTAATTAGGCCGGGTGTCACATAGTAGCAGAACAACGAAATCTCAAATGCATAGTCATAAATGAAATAGTCCTAAAAATTGGGCTCTATGTGAAAGAACGCTACGCTAATATCGTAGTAATCCGTATAGATCCTATGGACACTAGAACTTGATGCTCTGATACCATCTGTGAAACCCCGCCTATTCTAATCACGGCTGATCACTCCTTCATTAAAACAATAGGAATCTCATCTGGATCATTCTTAGCATCACTATCGTAAAAAACATTAATTACTAATCACCTATGTCAGATTAAGCCGGTGTCAAATTTTATCTTTCATTATTATATCAACATGCAAAAAATAACTTAATTTAACTAAAGCATCCACAACAAATATAATCTGAGCAATCACACGACATATATATAAATGATTAAGACTGAATAAACTATCGGTTCCCAAACAATCCAAATATAAGTCTCACATAAGAAATAGGAATCTAAATAAAGTGGAGAAATAAATAGTCTTAAGGCCAACATTCCCAAATGAAATACTGAAAGTGATCCTATCTAGATGTGAATGAGCTGAAGCATCTAAAGCAACTCCTACAAGCCTCCACAATTGTTGCAGCTACGCATCCTTGGATAGAATCATCAAGCTGGTCATCCCTGTGGCTGGACACCTAAAAGGTTTTAAAAATATTTTGACACGGGTTCAGAGCCCAAGAAAATATTTTGAAAATATTTTGCAAGTGTTTAAATCACAGTTTAAAAACATCTATTAGATACACATGTTAGTTCAACGTACACTCCCTTGAGGTCCTCACCTCTCGTCTAATGTGAACGCCTAACGTATCCTACCCATCTATGCTACCTCAGCCCAACTAGATAAATTATCTAACTAACCTCAAAAGTCTAGCTCCCTCATAGGACACATACGACTCACTACCACAGTATCAATAATTAAAAATTACCATATAATATTAATTATTTAATCAATTATGTTTCTCTACTTAATTTCTTTTAGATATATGCAATTTATCAGTTCTACTATCACACATAAGTTGATAAAACATATTTGTATATAATACCACACACATAATATATACATTTGTAGCATCCCTGGAATGTCCTCTTATGATGCTAGCATACTCTGCTATCAAGTCCATGTACCTCTCGTCCTAAATCAAGAACTATTGGTTTGGTATGTCTCCTGGAACCCAAAATCAATCAACACAATGCAGGCGAACATGGTTCAAAGCCTTTGGGATACGTGCATACATAATATACCCAAATGACCTACCAGCCACACTAATACACACACATAGTAAGATACCCTAAGTTCCATATTATGGGGCACAAATCCAGACCTCCCTGGAATCGTCATGATGAGATCGCCATCTGCGCGGAAATAGCATAGGTATGTTCACGAACATAAACAAAGCATAATCATAGGTATTCACACAACCTATATACATATTTCTTCAGTAGGTATACACACAACCAAAATATGTCAACCCGTACGTAGTATATATCTCTCGCATATTCAACTTACCCTTAATTACCATTATAACCTTAGATAGTATATTTTCACGTATCACACACTACCTAACGGTCCTAGTTATCCCTTAATTAATATCAATAGTTATTTCACTAATACACTACTAGTTGGAATCATAGGTTCACACATACTTCTCGTGATCCATTTCAAATCTCGCACATTCATTCACTATGGATATATGCCCGATTATCCTGAGCTTTAACTCGTCTCAATTTATGTAAACCTAATCCCCACCATAGGCCTAATGGCATTCAATATAATTCTATTTATCATTTAAAGATACCCCAAAAGTCCCCCTGTTAATTATTCACAAATTCAGGATTCAAAAGGATAAATTTCACAAATCTCACCCTTGGACCGAATCGATTCGAAAAGTGTCAATTCATCTTCTCCAATATGTTGTTACGTTTTTCACCATTTTCCTTCAACACAACTCTCATGATTCATACTAAAACTTTCATATAATTTAACCCAACATCTAATATTAGTATAGGAATGGATCCCAATGAATTTTCATCATCAAACCATCATTAAATTCCATAATTCCTAATATTAAAGTCTCTAATTAATCCATGCAAACCCTAGTCTCATATTTCAACCAAGTTCTTCATAAACCTAGATTTCATTCTCTTATATCATCCCAAAAATTTAGATTTCGAAATTCTAAATCCATAATCAAAACCTCTAACATTTTTTCTCATCATTAAGACGAATATGGTCCAATATTTCTTCTAAAAATCATGAAATCATGCTAGATATCTCAACTCCTAACATGGGTATTATAACAATTGAAAATAAGCAAGATGAACACTTGTCTTATATGGGAGTGATCTGATTTCATTTTTTGATGATGATGAGTTTCTCTTCCCTTCTAATCCACACTCCAAAGATGATGGTGATGTAAGAATAAGGTTAAAAGCTTCAAGAATCCTCTCCTAAGCTCCAAGAATGCTCTCCATTTCTTCTTTAATGGCCTCCTCTCTCTTGAGATTGATATAACCTTATCCCTACACTCATATGGGCAGTTATACCCTTTTAATTTTCGGAGTTCTCCTTACCACAAACTCCCGAATGACCAAAATGCCCTCTCGTGGTGCCGATTTGGACTAAAATCACTCCGGGACCCAAATACTACCCCCGGGTACACTATTTTGACTATTTTTACCCTTTAGGAACCAATTGTGACCTCAAAATCATCATCCAAGTCACTCTAAAACAATTTTCTATCTCAACCTCATGTAGTCCACACACGACACCCGGTTGAGATATACCACTGTCATGTTATTGTCACTCACTATGATGTAAAATACTAAATCACTATTCACTTAGTAATTTTATTCGATAAACCTTAATCATTTCTCTCCAATTAATAATTTAATACACACATAATATTTAATTCCATTAAATAACATCACACGTGTGATTTAAAAATTCATCGAATTAATTTAATTTTTAAATACTCAAAATTATGGAGTGTTACATACTTTCCCCCTTACAAAGGAATTTTGCCCTCAAAATTAGAATGTGCATGCGGTGAATAACTCTAGATACTGCTCACGCATGTCATCCTCTCACTCCCACATTGACTCATCAACATTTTGGTGCCCCACTAAACTCAAACCAAGGGTACCACCTTAGACTACAGTTTACGCTCACTACGATCAAGTATCGCCACCGGTCTCTCCTCATATGAGATATCTGGATGCAAGTCAATATCCTATAACGGAACATGTCAGAAGGCCCGCTCACTCCTCTGATATTATTTTTTTGATGATGATGAGTTTGTCTTCCCTTCCAATCCACACTCCAAATATGATGGTGATGCAAGAATAAGGTTGAAAGCTTGAAGAATCCTCTCGTAAGCTCCAAGAATTCTCTCCCTTTCTTATATAATGGCCTTCTCTCTCTCAAGATTGATATAAACCTAGTCCTACAATCCTATGGGATGTTATAACCTTTTAATTTTTGGAGTTCTCCCTACCATAAACTCCCGAATGACTTAAATTCCCTCTCGTGGTGCTGGTTTGGCCTAAAATCACCCCGGGACCCAAATACAACCCCCGAGTACAGTATTTCGACTATTTCAACCCTTTCAAAACCAACCGTGGTCTCGAAATCATCATTCGAGTGACTCTAAAATAATTTTCTATCTTGACCTCATATAGTCCACACACGACACCCGGTTGAGATATACCATTTTCACGTCATTGTCACTCACTATAACATAAAATACTAAATCATTATTCACTTTGTAATTTGATTTGATAAACATTAAACATTTCTCTCCGATTAATAATTTAATCCACACATAAAATTTAATTCCATTAAATTACATCACGCGTGTGATTTAAGAATTCACAAAATTAATTCAATTTTCAAATACTCAGAAATACAGGTTGTTACAGTTCCTCTAGTTGCAAATTTTATAAAAACCTCCACGATAGCACACGCTTCCACGAGTAATATGATGAGGCCCGCTCAGATGGCTAATGTTATGGGAAAATTTATGGAGTTTCTACAGACACCAACATCAATGATGGCATTTGGGGTAACGATGAATCCCAGCTCATTTACCACTCACGTGGAACCTTTTTTAATTCCTATCAGTGGAATCCCATTCTCTTTGACCAGACTCATTGGTCCCTCGATGAGAAATCCTATTTCATCCCTTACACTTATCATTGGATCACCTCTTACGACCAATATTAAACTTGTGGTTTCTCATCCAATAACTATGGTCATAGGGAAACTGTCTTACCTTTTTTAACTACTGGGGAAATACATAAGGAGATGTTGAAGATGATGATGTCTTCCTGACACATTGTTGGTGAGACTGCCTCTATCTATGATTATTTTTTCACTCCTTTTCTAGAGAAGTTTAAAGATAAACCATATCCCAAGGATTATATTCCCCCTAATTTTGAGAAGTTCACTAGGAAGGGCGGAATTCGAAGGAGCACATCAAGAGGTTTGTGGAGCATTTGGGTGCTCACTGTAATAATAAAAAGATATGCCTGAGAAAGTTTCTAAATCCATTATAGATAAATCTTACATGTGGTACTCCCATTTAACCCCGTGGAGTTTGGCTATGTGGGAGGAAATGCATGTTTTGTTTATCCAAAAGTTCTTTTTGTTTGTAAACGAGTTCACTCTAACCTAGCTTGCACAAGAGAGGCAACGGCCAGGGATGGACTTAGTTGTGTGTATATGATTATTTAAAGAAAGGTTTCTTGACGTGCGATAGAAGGCCAATGAGTCAAAATTGATTCAAATTTTTGCCAAAGCTTTAATCCCGGAGTATATTTATCACTTGATAAATGAGACACATGAGGGCACATTTGTAGCTTTCTTGAAGTGTCCACAAAACATCTCTTTGGTTATTCTCCCAAACCCCAATCTTAACATGTGTGGTTTTTAAAACATAAACTGGAGATGGAAGAGATAAGGCTCCATGAGTGAGCTATGTGGATGGAGGTGAGGGAACTGGAATAGGACTGAAGAAAGATAACAAGATGAAGTTTGAGAGAGACAGAGAAGATCCTCCACCTTTGCCTTAGATCGTTTGCAATGGTATAGTTTATCCACATAAGAAATCTACCCAACATGCACCAAGGGCAGGCATTCAAGATGATCCTAAATACTGTCGTATACATTGGGTTTTTTTTCACCTGACGAATTCATGCTTCATCTTGAGAAGGATCATAAATAGGCATATGGAAGTTGATACGCTGTAGATACGTTAAGGAAATTTCAACACTAATCCATTACTGGCTCATGGAGTGAACATGATGGTGGCCTATTACAAGGAAGATGATGATCGCATAGGGAGCAGGGAAGAGAGAGAAAGTAGTTGGAGTTGGCATTATAAGATTACACGGTAGGAATTGAAAATATAGTTATTGCCTTGATGAATTTATTACAAGAGACATGTAGGAAGTAATCAACATAGAAGGTTATGTGGCTGGCCCCAGTTTGCACTATCAAGCTGTGTCAAAGTCCCCCAAGTATGCGTGGTTCTTTTACTATGTTTGAATGCCTAAAGAAAGACTGATATAGATCACCTATGTGATATTAGACATCGCAAAGAAAAATTTCATTCATTCACTAAGATGGAAGGTCCCAATGGCTAGATTGGTGAAAAAATTTATGTTATATATAAATTTCTCTAACACCGATAGAGCAATTAGGTCCCCCACAACTGGTTGTTGTATGTCACAACAAGCATAAATGGCATAAGATTTTTTAGAGAATTGATGAATGGAGGTGCCTCTGTCAATATCATGCCTACTAGCTCATTTTACAAGGTTAATATTTTGGAGATGATAACTAGACTTCAAAATCAATTGGGTATGTTAATGTTGGAATTATGATGGGGAATCTCACATCACATATTAAGTTTCATATGATTGAGAGTGCCATTTCATACCATCTTTTGATAGGAAGAGTGTGAATGCACTGAGAACATACTATATGGTTGACTTACTTGAGTCTGTGCCATATAGGAGTTCCAACTAGTTTGGATATTAAGACAAAATAGGATTAGATTTTTTAAAGTTTCTCTCTCTTAAAGAATGCAAGCTACAAGATAAAGAATCATTCGAAGAACCTCATATGATCTTCAAAGGGAAGTATTAATCTCAATAACCCACACAATTAGGACACAATCACTTCATATATGTGTTATTATATGTGCATAATGGTTATATAATTTTTAGGAATTTGTCCAACATTTTTAAATCACTCAAAATATTTTTTAAACATTTAAAATGATTTTTCAAATTAATTAAAATGTGATTTTATATGTTTGGTTTAAAATATAAATATTGTTTTTCCTAAAAATGGTTCAGGGTAGAATTCGAAAGCGCTAGAGAATTCTGGGGATAAATTTCATATTTTTTTAAACATCAAAACAAGAGTTCTTTGTCTGATCATATCCAAACACGTGTATGGTTTATATGGGTGTGATTTGTGTTTTCTCTGTGTCTAACATATAACAGTCAATCGCATTCCTTGATTCAAATGTTATCAATGGTCTGCATGTGTTGTTACTAATCCCCGTGTTACCTAAACCAACCAATCAGTGACCATTTAATCACCACTTCTTTTTAACCCTTAGATTGAGAGTCAACTGGTCAACATTAATCTCAACCGTTTATTTGGATCGATCTTCTAGATCCTTCTCTTGATCAGTACAAAAGGAGACCTTGGGTTTACATTTCAGAAGTTTTTGCAACTCGTCTCATTTGTGAGAAACATCAGAGAGAAAAACTAGAGAGAGAAAAAAAGAAATGGAGAGAAAACCAGTTCGTTTGAGAGTTAACCCAAATATTTTCCTCCATACGCAACCCTAAACACCTTCCTTTTCCAAAAATAAAGAGTTGTTCATGTTGAAGTTACTCTTTAACCAAGATCTCTCTTAGGAAACCTTTCTCCTAGTAAATCTCATATATTCTCTATAGAACTTGTGAGATTTACCTTGAGAAACATTTTTCACGAATATCTTAGGGTTTCTGTTTTTTTTTCTATAACGTATCTTTTGTTTTAAAATCTCATTTTTCAAGATCCACTCTCTGATATTCAAGTTATTTTTAAAAAGAGACTTCGAGTTTCAAGATTCTTTCAGTTCTAATCGTTTTATGTTTCACTAGTTATATTTCAAACTTTGTGAAATAAAGTTGTAAGAAATAAGGGTTAAAACATTTCAGATCGTATTTTTTAAAAGACTGGTTTCAGATCTGATCTTAAAAAAAAGTATGATTTTCAAAAATAAATTGAAACAGTCCTACACGTCATATAGATTGATTTGTAAATTCATAGGACTTGTTGTATACCTATACTGAGAGGAGTGAGTTACATTTATGCATTTAGTGCACGTCACAAACACCATTACTCTCACACAAACACTTAGACTTAGTGGTTCTGTTGAGAGATATTGGGTTGTTTGAGCCACTGGAATTAGAAAGTAAGGACAAAGCAAGGAAGCTGCTGGAAGGAGACCAAAGCTTCTTCAGAGACCTTTGAGAGTGGAGTAACATGTGTAGGTATAAATCTCTTAACATAGTTTAGGATCTTGATTTGCATGCTTAGTGTTGTAACTTGTAAACTGATTTGTTCTAGTGTATTTTTTTATTTTACTCCCTAGATGGAGTCGTAGATATTTCCCCTAATTTAGGGTTTTACCATGTTAAAATATGGTGTAAATATGCTTGAATGTTTCTTATCTTTTTATGTTTGGTTTCACTCTAAAGACATAGTATAGGTTTTTATTTTAAAGCCAAAGGTAACTAACTACCAAATTTGTCATGCATACATAAACTGATTTATACACATCTTGTGTGACCTTTTTGAAAAGATTTTCAATCAACGAGTTTGCTCAGAGTTTGCTTAAACTTTAACATTTTGGTAATAACGTAGTAAAAAAATAGTTTTATACACTATTTTTCAAGTGGTATCAGAGCGGGTTTATCAAAATTTATTTTGATCCCGAAACTTCAGAAATTGTTTTCAAAAATCTTTTCTAAAATGGATGAAAGATTTGAGAAGTTAGGTAACCCTTCACGTCCACCTCTCTTTGATGGAAACAACTTATCCTACTAGAAAGTACGGATGGTTTCTTTCATTCAAAGAACACTTGGTGATGATATGTGGGAAATGATTGAAAAATGTTATAAACATCCTACTAAGCCTTTGTCTGAAACCAACCCTACAAGTGTTAAGAAAAATCTTAGCAAATTTACAAAGGAAGAGAAAAAAATGTCTCTAGATAATAATAATAATAAGGGAAAGAATGCTATATTTATGTCTAATGAGCATGAGTTTAAAAGAATATCTATATTCTCTACTGCTAAAGAGGCCTGGGACACTTTAGTCACCGCACATGAGGGTGATGAACGTGTTAAGGCCAGAAAAACCCAAATGCTGGTTTAACAGTACAATACACTGATTATGGATGATAATGATACATTTGATGATTTATACATAAGGTTAATTGATATCTTCACTGATTGGATGATAATGGAATAACCTATAGTAGAAAAGAAATTGTCCAAAAGATTCTTAGGTCTATGCCTACTAAATTTGACAACAAACGATATGCTATAGAAGAAATGGACGACCCAAACCTAACCTCTGAATTGCTAAGTAGCAAATTAAGAACTGTAGAAATGGAGTTAGAATTTAAGAAGCAGTTGACTGCTCAAAATAAGAGATCTACTAGTTCTAATGTTGTGTTTTCATCTAAAATGACTGTCCCTAAAATAAGTCCTCTAGACTTTGACCTTAACCTAAATGATGACTGTGATTTGGATCAGCTTGATAATCAAATAGCACTTATGAGCAAGCAATTTAAAAAGATTATCAAATTTAGAAATGCAGTTGCCTCTCTACAAGGCAAACAAAGATATCAAAATCACAGACGTCATGAAAGACAATATAACAAACATTCCAACAGTAACACTAGACACGTAAATAACTTAAAAGATGTGAAGTGTCATAGATGTGGAAAATGGAACATTATGCTAATAAATGCAAAATTAAACGGAACCACAATACTAGAGCTAATATGTGAAAAACATGGGATGACTCTACTGATTTTGATGAAGATGAAATTGAGCCAACCCAAAATAATGAGTCATGTATGGCCTTCTTTGCCAAAATTGTGTACAATTATGATTTGTATGTTTGTGTACGCATGATTCTATTATGCCTCTTGATATTACTCATAAGTCTACTAGTGATAGTTCTATGTCTATGTGACATCCCGCCTAATTAAACATCGGGTGATCATCCCTTTATTAAATTAAAATGGGTTTCTCATTTGGTTCATTCTTAGCATCACTGTCAAAAACTTTTTATTTACTAATCACCTAATAGTTAATTAAATCGATGCCAAATTTTATCTTCCATTCATAGGTAATAATTGCGGAACATCAACAATGTAATACTAACCAATCATCCCAAACCATTCATGATATAAATGAAGTTTTGTCGAATGACGCATCGACTAAAATCCAAAGTAAATAAACTACCAAAACAACTGAAGTCTAAATACTTAAACTGAAATGAGTGGGAAACCTGCCCTAAAAATAAATCTGACCACTAGAGATGGGTTCCTGCACTAGGAATGATAAATAGAATCGTCTAAGTAAAGTCCTGTAAGAATCCACCCTTCTCACAGCTACGTCTCCCTGAATCAGAATGCCATGCCTGGCATCTCTGTGGCTGAACACCTAAAAGGTTTTGAAAAATATTTTATAGCAAGAGTTAGTAATCATAACATTTTGAAAATATTTGGCAAGAGTTTATTACAATTCAAAATGTGGTCATTGATTACACGTGTTAGGTTCTCGTAAACTCTTTTGAGTTTTCCTCATCCCTCATCTATAGTGCACTCCTAACATTCTATACTTAGCTCACCTAGCTATACTACCCGAGCTAACTAAACTAAAGTATTCATCTAAACTCATCTACACATCTAAGTTCCCATACCGCCCATATATTGTACTAACATCTCTAAAGTTTTAATTAATACCATGTAACATTTCACATGTGTTATCTTTCCACATTTTTATTATTAAGTTTCAGTACTTAATTTATTCCACAGATATTCACTATCAAATATAACATCTCCATAATTAAGTCTCTCTACTTAATTATTCCATAGATATTCACTATCTAAAGTCTCACTACTTAATTATTCCATAGATATTCACTATCTAACATTAATTCATTAATTAAGTCTCACTACTTAATTTTGCTTCTCAGATATATATATCTATATATAACATATGTCAGTCTACTATCACTCATAAGTAGAATAATCATAAAGTATCTATTCCCACTCAATACCTCGATCACCAATAGTGATTCATATCCCCTGGCTAGGAATCATACCTCGATCACCAATAGCTATTGATTATATTGGCTCGGAATGGCACCTCGATCGCCAATAGCAATCATATCCAGAATGCCTTGGAATCATACCTCGATCACCAATATACTAATATAATACTTTAGGTATTCATACAACATAAATATTCATAAAATAGGCATTCGCACAGCCCAAACCTTCATATTAGTATGTAGTATATTTCTCTCTAATACTTATCGTACGTTATATTTTACGATTCATGACACTATCGTATACGTAGGTAAAATATCATCACTAAGGTTCCCCTCGATCATTGGAAATCAGATAAAACTCAACCAACAAAAGAACCAAAATTCAGCTTTGGTCGATCGATCGACAAAACGGGTCGATCGATCGACCCTGGGTTGACAGCTTCGTCCCAACTTCTTTTTTCTCCATTATTAACCCATCAAACTCTCATGAAACCTTCTAGAAATCTCTCCCAACATAAACAAACATCAAATATATGTATGGAGACTATTTCTAGTAAAAATTTATCATCAAAACTTAAGAAATCATCTCAAGAATCATCAAACTCTAAATATGATTTAAAACCCAAAAAAATGGTGTTCTTCATGTTCAACCTATTTCAACTCATATTTATATCCGTATTAACAATCATATTTCTCCTGATTTTTAATCCTCTACAAATATGAATATAAACTACATGCAATCCTACCCAAACATGTAACATAATCATTCTTTTTCTCCAAGAATATAATATCATCGAACTATTCATGCAACCCTACACATGGGTATTATAACTTTAATTTGATTTGCAAATAGACACTTGCCTCATAGTTTTTAGGGTCTAATTTTTTCTTGTTAATGGTGGATTGATGTTCTTCTCCCTCCAACCTTCTTCCTTTGATGATTTGGGTGCAAGATTCAAGTCCAATTCTTCAAGAATCCCTTCTTAAGCTTTGGAATTAGTTTCCCCCTTCTCTCTAATGGCCTCTCTAAGTTTTGTGAATTATCTAATTATCAGATATAGGGTGCCAATTTTCGTAGGTCATTTAACCCTTATTTTTAAAATGACCAAATTACCCTCAATAGGTGCCGGTTTGGTCTAAAATTGACTCGGGACCCGAACTATACCCCTGGGTATATTATTTTGACTATTTAGACCCATTCGAAATCATCTGTGACCTCGAAATCATCATACGAGTCACTAAAAATATAATTCCTATCTCGACGTCAATTTTAGTCTACACGCAACTCTTGGTTGAGATGAAATAAAATATGCACATATCACTCACTCTGTCGTTTATCAATAATTCATCACTATTTATTATTAATGCACATAGTATATCTCATAACATAATATTAATCAGTCTCTATCTCTCGATTAATATTTAATAATCACTTTTATTATTTAATCACATTAAATTATGTCACACAAGTAATTTAACTAAAACGTATTTTTTCAACCAATTTCCGAATTAATTAAATCATAAATACATAGAAATACGGGGTATTACAGCCTATTGTTGATGAGAATAAATCTGATAATGTTAGTCTACGGGTGTGTTAAAATAAGATAATTTTTGACGAACTAAATGTGTGCGTGAGTTCCATAGAAAAATTGGACGTCATAGGAGACAGTACACACGATGCACTTAGTGAGTCCGATGATGATCTCCAGATCTTCAAGAGCTATACACAAAAACACTTAAGAAAAGTTCATGTCTTGATAAAATGGTGAAGTTATTAAGTGAATGTTTAGAGTTACTTAACCAGACCCATAGGAAGAACACTGAAGATTATACAACCCAATGTGTTTCCCATGAGACAAAAATTAAAGTGTTTGCCTTAAAAATAAAATATTTGTCTTAAAAAATCATGTTTCGGATAAAACATACAAGGCGACTCTTGTTGAATTAGAAGAATCAAAGCAAAATGTTTCAAATGTTTTTAAAAAATGCTTACGCTTTAAAACTCAAGAGAATTCCTATGAAAAAATAGCTGAAGGAAGTAATTTTCACTCTGAAGATAAGTCTAGTCTAGGTTTTGGAGAAAAAGTTATTACCAGTAAAACTGATGTGTCTCCTGAAAATGTCATTTTTGTCAAACAAGGCCAGATGCTTTAGAACACTAAGAAAAATAATTTTGACAAAACTGTCTCTAAGGAAATGCAAGGACTGAATAGTCAACAACGTAACTACCCAGCCAAGTATGTCTATCCACCTGTTAGAAACCAACGTCAAAAACCCAAGCCTAATGCCACTTGGACAACTATACCTAATAGGGCCAAACCTATATTTAAAGACTTTAGTAATAAAGTCAAGTCCTCCACCCACCAGTATTGTTCGTACCGTGATGTCTATGGACACACCATTGTTGAATGTTTTCAAAAGAGATTGTACACACTTACTTTTCAAAACTTTAATTATTCTAAAAAGAGTAGGAATACTTATATTATCCCAAAGCAAACCACTCAAAACTCTAACCATAAAAAGAAGGGAGGATCTAAGACTAAAAGAAAAACCATTTAGAAAACCCATAAAACCTTTTCAAAATCCAATGGCAAGCAAAATTTAAAAACTAGTCCTATTTGGATTAGAAAAGATGATCTGTTACCCCAGCTCAAGTGCAATTTTGTCATAACTGTTTTTAGGGCCCAACGCACTTCATCTGGATGGTACTTGGACTCTGAATGTTCTAAACATATGACCGGGGATGAAACCAAATTAACAAACAAGATAGACTTCCTTGGAGGTAGTGTCGTGTTTGGAGATGGTGTTTCATCCTAGATCATAGGTAAAGGAACATTGTGCGAAGATGGGCTCCCCAATCTAAATGATGTTCTCTTAGTTAAAGGTCTTAAGGCTAACCTACTAAGAATATCTCAATTTTGTGATTCCAATCAGACAGTTACCTTTTCAAGAACTGATTGTAAGATTATTAATGAAAAGGGGAACGATATTTTAATGCGAAACAGAAATGAGGATAACTACTATATAGTGATTCCTAAGTCTGAATCTTGTAAAGTTGCTACATTAGATGATACTGATCTATGGCACAATCAATTGGGATACATAAATTATGATAATCTTAGAAGGTTAAGTTCCTAAAAAATATTTAGAGGACTGCCAAAACTTAAAAATTCTTTTAATCCTTTTGTGGTCCCTTCCAAGAGGGAAAAATCAGTAAATCTTCTCATAAAAAGGTTAACGATGTTTTAACTTCAAAACCTTTGGAACTAATCCAAATGGACCTTATGGGTACCTCTAGAACTATCATCTTCTGTGGTAATAGTTATATACTAGTTATTGTGGATGATTTCACACAATATTCTTCGGTTGCTTTCATGAAAAATAAATTTGATACCTTCCGTGAGTTCTTAAAAACTCTTTTAAAAATTGAGAATGAGAAGGATACCCAAGTATGTCACATCACAAGTGACAGAGGTGGAGAGTTCAAAGATTTAGGTGTTACGGAATATTGTATAGGACATGGATATAAACATGATTTTAGTGCTCCTAAGACACCCCAGCAAAACGGCATTGCTGAACGAAAGAATAGGACCTTACAAGAGATGGATAGAGTGATGTTACACGTAAAAAGTTTACCTACGTATTTTTGGGCTGAAGCCATGCAACCTTCATGTCATATCATTAATCGTGTATACCTCAGGAAAAATTCCAAACAAACTGCTTATGAACTTTAGTACCACAAAAAGCATAACTTAAAATATTTTAAAACCTTTGAAAATGTCTGCTATGTCGGTAAGGACAGGGAAAATCTTTCAAAATTTGACACCGAGGAGAAATATGAATTTTTCTTGATTACTCTTAAAAAAGTAGGGCTTATCGTGTTTTTAATTATCATACCAATGTTATAATGGAATCATTTAATGTAATTGTAAATGATACGAGTTTAGAGACTAGTGTCAGTCAAACAGTAGTCCTGGATGATGTTGAAAATAATTTTACACTAGAGTCTCCAGAGATAACTGATTCACTGCCACCTGAGAGTCCTTCCGTACCCACCTGGGTTTTTAAAGACCACCCTATTGAAACAATTATTCGTAATCCTTCTGAACCAGTTAGAACAAGATCCCAACTTCAAAAATTGGTAAAATTTGCATGTTTCGTTTCTCTTAAAGAATCGAAAAATGTAAAAGATGCCCTCTATGACTCATTCTGGATCAATGTTATACAAGAAGATTTTGTCCAGTTTTAGAGTCATGATGTGTGGTATCTTGTTCCTATACCAAATGATAAGAAGGTTATCGGTACACGTTGGATTTTTAAGAATAAAATTGATGATAAGTGGGAGGTCATTAGAAATAAAGCTAGGTTGGTATCAGAAGGCTATTCTCAATTATAGGGAATTGACTTTGATGAGACTTTTTCCCCCGTTACTCGTCTAGAGTCAGTTCATCTCCTCTTGGCCATATCATGTCATTTGCAATTTAAACTTTTTCAAATGGACGTTAAGTCTGCCTTTTTAAATGGAATATTAACTGAGGAAGTATACCTGGAACAACCTAAAGGCTTTATAGATCCAACATCTCCTAATCACGTCTTTAGACTCAAGAAAGCCTTATACAATTTAAAATAAACTCCTAGAGCTTGGTATGAGCGCCTATCCACTTTTCTGGTCTCAAGTGGATTCATTCGCGGTGGAAACAATCTTACCTTATTCGTTAGAAGAACAGACAAATATGTCTTAATTACCCAAGTTTACGTTGATGGAATCGTCTTTGGATCAACTTGTTATAAACAAGTAAGAGATTTTTTCAATATCATGCCTGTCGAGTTTCAGATGTCTTTGATGGGCGAATTAAAATATTTCTTAGGATTACAAGTGAAACAATGTAGTGATGGGTTATTTATATCTTAATCAAAATATGTTGTCGATCTAGTTAAAAAATTTGGGCTAGACAACTCTAAACTAGCACATACACCCATGAGCACATCAATAAAATTATCTAAAGAAGAACATGGGAAAGGGGTCGACCCTACTCTATATAAAATTATGGTAGGGAGTTTTTTATATCTTACTGCTTCTCGACCCGACATTTCGTTCGCAGTGGGTATCTGTGCTAGATACCAATGTACACCTAAAGAAATCCACTTATTGTGCGTTAAACGAATTATCAAATATGTTAAGGGTACATTAAACTTCGATATTTGGTATACGAAGGACACCACTAGTTCCACTGTAGGATACACGGATGCTGACTGGGATGGATGCCCAGATGATAGTAAAAGTACGTTCGGCGCCTGTTATTATGTAGACAATAACCTCATAGATTGGAGTAGAAAGAAACAAAACTACATATCACTGTCCACGGCATAATCTGAATACATTGCAACGGGTAGCTATTATGCCCAACTTTTATGGATAAAGCAGATGCTTAATGATTATGGTATCGCTGAAAACCAATTAACTATGTATTGCGATAATCAGAGTGCCATTAAAAACTCTAAAAATCCTATTCAGAACTCACAAACTAAGAACATAAAGATAAGACATCACTTTATTCGTGAACTTGTAAATTTCAAGAGTTAAATATCGAATATCTCAATACCGACAAACAATTAGTTGATATGTTTACAAAACCTTTAGACAATATCAGATTTGAATTTCTTCGAAAAGCCATAGGGATGATAGTGCTCACATAATTTCTTCCACAAACTATCAAAACCAAGGTAGTTTCTCGCTAATAATTGGTTTTTAAGGATTTAGGGCATGAATGTTCCTTAAATGACAAATAGCGCCTCCTAAAATTTGTTTAATGTAGGAGATCCTTGATTCTGCCCTTATTTTGATATTGTTTGTGTTGTATTCATGTATATAATTTTGTATTTTTACCCCTTTTACTATTTGAGAAAAACTGGGGGAGAGGAACTTGAGTACCTGGTTTTCAAATTTCATATTTTTATCTCAAGACTAACTCAACTAATATGCCATTTTAAGTGTTCATTTATTTTCAGGCATTATTTCAAACCCAACAGTATATCGTGTTGTAATTATTTAGTGTATTGGTCTATTTTTTTGTTGAGTAATGTATTTTATTTCCTCTTATTTTCGGTTCGAGGATGGCAAAAGGTTGTTAGAATCTATGTAAAAAAAAATAGGATTTTTACTTTTTACCCACGACTACAGGTTACTCATGGAAATTTTTTCTCTAATGTCCAAAGGAGGAGACTGAGAACACACAACATGGCTGACTTACTTGAGTCTGTTTTATATAGGAGTTCCAACTAGTTTGAATATTAAGACAAAATAGGATTAAATTTTTTAAAGTTGCTCTCTCTCAAATAATACAATCTACAAGATGAAGAATCAGTCCAAGAACCTCATATGATCTTCAAAGGGAAGTATTACTCTCAATACCCCCACACAATTAGGACACAATCACTTCATATATGTGTTATTATGTGTGCACAAGAGTTATATAATTTTTAGGAACTTTTCCAACATTTTTAAATCACTCAAAATATTTTTTAAACATTTAAAATAATTTTTCAAATTAATTAAAATGTGATTTTAAATGTTTGGGGTTTAAAATATAAATATTGTTTTTCCTAAAAATGGTTCAGGGTAGAATCCGAAAGCGCTAGAGAATTTTGGGGATACATTTTATATCTTTTTAAACATCAAAACACGCATTTTCTGTCTGATTTTAGCCAAACACGTGTCTGCTTCATATGGGTGCGCTTTGTGTTTTCTCTGTGTCTAACCTAGAAGATTTAATCACAGCCCTTGATTCAAATGTTTTCTACGGTATGCATGTGTTGTTACCAATCCCCGTGTTACTTAAACAAACCAATTCGTAATCATTTAATCATCGCTTCTTTTTAACCGTTGGATTGAGAGTTAACTGGTCAACATTAATCTCAACCGTTTATTTTGATCGATCTTCAGGATCCTTCTCTTGATTAGTATAAAAGGAGATCTTGGGTTTACATTTCCGAAGTCTTTACAACTCGTCTCATTTGAGAGAAAAAATAAAGAGAAAAACTAGAGAGAGAAAGAGAGGAAAAAAAGAAGAAAAAAGAAAGGGAGATAAAACTAGTTCTTTTGAGAGTTAACCCAAACGTTTTCCTCCATACACAACCCTAAACCCCTTCCTTTTCCAAAAATCCAGAGTTGTTGTGAGGGTTTGTTCATGTTGAAGTTACTCTTCAACCTAGATCTCTCTTAGGAAACCCTTCTCCTAGTAAGTCTAATATATTCTCCTTAGAACTTGTGAGATTTACCTTGAGAAACATTTTTCACGAATATCTTAGGGTATTTTTTCTAGTGGATATTTATTTTAAATCTCATTTTTTAAGATCCACTCTCTGATATTCAAGTTATTTTGAAAAAAAGAATTCGAATTTCAAGATTCTTTCAGATCTTAACGTTTTATCTTTCATTCGTTATATTTCACATTTTTTGATATAAAGTTGTAAAGAAATCAGGGTTGAAACATTTCAGATTGTATTTTTTAAAATACTGGTTTCAGATCTAATCTTAAAAGAAGACTAATTTTCAAAATTTATTGAAACAGTCTTGCATGTCATATAGATTGATTTGTAAATTCATAGGACTTGTTGTATAACTAAACTGAGAGGAGTGAGTTACATTTCTGCATTTAGTGCACGTCACAAACACCATTACTCTCACACAAACACTTAGACTTAGTGATTCTTTTGAGAAATATTGGGTTGTTTGAGCCACTGGAATTAGAAAGCAAGGAAGCTGCTGGAGGGAGATCGCAGCTTCTTCAGAGACCTTTGAGAGTGGAGTAACACGTGTAGGTATAAATATCTTAACTTAGTTTAGGATCTTGATTTGCATGCTTAGTGCTGTAACTTGTAAACTGATTTTAGCTAATGGATTTTTTTATTTTTCTCCGTAGAGGGAGTCATGGATGTTTCCCCTAATTTGGGGTTTTACCACGTTAAAATCTGGTGTAAATTTTCTTGAATGTTTCTTACCTTTTTATCTGTGGTTTCACTCTAAAAATATAGTATAGGTTTTTATTTTAAAACCTAAGGTAACCAACTACCAGATTTGTCATCCATACTTAAACTAATTTATTCATATATTGTGTGACCTTTTTGATAAAAGTTTCAATCAACAAGTTTATTCGGAGTTTTCTTAAACTTTAACATTTTGTTAATTACGTAGTAAACAAATAGTTTTATACACAATTTTTCATGCACCACCATGGTTTAGTTCCTCTGACGTATCATCAGTGCACGAAGGATAATATGAACGGAACTGAGATAGTAATTTAGGAAATCGAGAAGCCTTTTGTAAAAGAGGAGGCTCACTTGGTGGATGCTGGATTTTACACCAAATAATCTAAGGATGCATGCATTTTAACATTACATATGGAGGGGGATTGAGCCCCAATAAATAGAGAAAGGCTGGGACCTATGAACAACCTAGATGAAATGATGGTAGATTTTGAGTAGAGGGGAGGAAGCACACAATGTCATTCCCGAAACTCAAACTATCTCTAAACAGTTGAGAAATAGAATGAGGCCTAGGATTGATTCAATGAAACACGAGGTAAAATGGAATAGTGTCCTTAACAAGGTTTCTGGAAACAAGTTAGAGGAATATGAGAGAGATAAAAAGAGGAAGGCAGTTGCATCACCCAAACAACAATGCAGGAAGCTACAACTAGAGAATGGAAGGGTGGTGTATGACCTCTGAAGGTATGTGTGAGCTGTCGAAGAAGCTAAAGAGGAAGATAACCCAAAATATGATTATTTCCTAATGGATAATCAAGGGCTCTTTGTTACATTTGATAATTCTAACATTCATGAATTTGTTAAGGAGATTTTAGAGATCTTAATTGAGTCTGCTTGAAAAATGAGTTCCCTCTACTATCCATTGATAGTTTGATAGAATCAACGACAGGTCATGAAATTTATAAATTCATGGATAGGTACGTGCATTATAACCAGATTAATATGGATCTAGCCGATACAGAGAGGAGGACTTTTAAAATTATATTAGGGAATTTTAGGTATGTCAGGCCCTTTGGTTTGAAAAATGTGGGGTCAATTTACAAAGAATGATGATGGGCATTTTTCATGACTTTTACGTGACATTTTGGAGCTCTATGTGGATGATTTTCTATCAACTAAAAGAAGTAGGAATATCACTTGGTAGATCTGAGAAGAGTTTTTAACAGGTGTAGGAGATACAAATTGAAGATAAACCCACTCAAGTGTGCTTTTGATATAATGAGTGGAAATTTTTTTGGCTTTATGATAGTTCAACAAGTAGTTCAAATGGATCAACACAAGAAGTGATATATCCTGGATACGCCTTTCCCTAAAACGGTGAAGGGGTAGAAGATTTTCCCATGGAAGATTTCCTACCTATGAAGATTTGTCCTAGGTTTGGCTGAGGTCACTTATTCAATGATGGATTTGTTTCACAAGACTACGAAGTTCATCTGGGAGGAACCTCACTAATAATATTTTGACAAACTTAAGACATTACTCACCTCCCCACAAATGTTGATTCCACCAAGAGCTGGAGTACCGTTGGAGCTTTATATTACTTCTACCACAAATTCCATTAGTGCATTGCTGGAACAAGAGATTGAGGGGCAAAAATGACTAGTCTAATACCTAAGTAGAATCATCCACGGTGAAAAGGATTGATATGCTAGTGTTCAGAGGCATTATTTAGCCTTGGTATTAGTTGATAAAAAACTTAGTCATTATATGTTATCTTTCACTATTTATATTGTGACAAGATGTGATCCTATTAAGTTTTTATTGGCACGAAACATTTTGATTAGAAGGGAAACAAGGTGGTTCCTTATGATTTTAGAGTGTCATTTAAAAATTTTGGTCCCACGTGAAATCAAGAGTCAAACTTACGCAAATTTAGTGGTAATTTTTCCTTCCGAAATAAATATCCACCTCAAGAAGTCATTCCAGATGATGATCTACAAGCTAACTTTTTGGAGGCCAATCTTGAAGAGTGGATTATGGAGTTTGATGGTTAATTAGTTAAAGGAAAAGAATAATCATGGCTCATCCTTTCAAGAGGATAGGAGGAGGATTATATGTCTTTCATGTTATATTTCTTTTGTTACAACAATGAGGCGAAATATGAGTCTTTAGTTTTTATATTACTGGCAGCTCTTTGAACAGGCATACATTAGCTCTATATCAAAGGGAATTATAACTTGGTGGTCTAGTAAGTGAATGAAGAATATGTATTGAAGCACCTCAACTTGGCACTTCATAGAGAAATCATCCAGAGGTTTATCAGTCATCTTCATCAAGTCAAAGTGGAAAGGATTTTTAGAATAATAAATAGGAATGTTGATGCCTATGCCACCATTCTATAAAAGGTAGATATGAATGACAAGTCAATAATTGTGGTGATCTAATTAAGAATAGTTCCCTCGATCATGCTTGCAATATTTCCAACTGATGATGACTCAGACTGAAGAGAAAATATATGGAAGCAACTAGATTCTAGAGAAGTAAATTTGGGTCTTAGAGAGTTATCATAATATTTCATTATAGCAAGAAGTTTATAGTTTAGAAATATTGGTAAATGGCTGACAAGGTGAATCATCCCAAAGGAAGTAGAGTGAAAATTAGAAAATGCTCGCATGGAGCATTGTGAGACTACTGATATTCCTCTATATTGAAGAATTCAAGGAGAGGGATATTTTTGGCTAGTAATGGGGCAGGAAGCAGTAAAAATACAAAGCGAGTGTGCTATGTGTCAACTTTTCTTTCAAAAAGCTGAGTGCAATTTTGTGGAAGTCCAAACAGATTAGAGGTAACCTTACATTGATTTTATTAAATATGTGATTATTACTGGGGAGAATATTAACGCCATGGGGATTATAATGAGAGCCTCATGTATCTATATTCAAGAGGAGAATATCTATAGTAGAGGATACTTCAATAGAGCTTTGAAGTGTATCACAAAGGAGGAAGCAGATGAAGTCATTAAGCAAGCCCACGATCTAGTTCATATTAGAGGAGACAAATTGTATGATCAACTCATAATTTTGGGCTATTATTGTCTAGCTATGGATAAGGATTCAGCTAAGTTTATTCAAAAGTGTAAGGTGTGCCAACTTCATGGAAATTTGATCCATGCTCCTTTAGTAGACCATCATTCCTTAACAGCTCCCTAACCTTTTCACACTTGGATGTTTGACCTTATAGGGACAATGAAACCTCCCTCAAGGGGAAAATTTTGGATACTTGTGGGAAAAAATTGTTTAATAAAGTGGGCAGAAGTAATACCCTTGAAGAGATCAACGGTAGGCATGGTGGCACAGGTCATCAAAGAATACATAATTTTTTATTTTTCCATTCCCAAGGGTATTTTATCTGATAATGGAACTCCATTCATCAATAAAGAGGATACTATGCTCATAGATAAATATTTGATCATACACCACACTTTAATGATCACCTAAAGGTAATGGTCAAACTGAAGCAACAAATAAGACCTTGATTAACATTTTGGCCAAGATGATAGAGGGCTTGCCTTGAGCATGGGATGATTAAATTCCAATAGTACGATGGGCTTACCAAATGACAAAAAGGAAAACAAGTAGTTACACACCTTTTTCCTTAGTCTATGGAGCTAAAGAAAATTTGCTAGTTGACCTGGAAATACCTATGACTCGATGTGGAGGTGAAATGCTTGGCAATGGAATATCACCCCCAGAATCACTATCAGCATCATTGGCATTGGTCATGGAGACACAATCACTATCCTTGAAGGACTCAATGCAAGAAGGCTCTTACATATATGGTTGAATCTTCATTTTTTGAGAAGGAACAACGGCTTGAGAAGTAACATGTTCCCTCACAGGATACAAAAAGGAGAGAGGCCATAATAAGAGTTAGCGCCATAAATTGGTGTTTGTTTTTTGTTACCAGAGAGGTAACTTAAGAAAAATCTTAGAAAAAAGTTTGATAAGTCACCAAGAATGTGTGAGATTTGAAAAAACCTTAGCAAAGAGATTGCTAAGTCACCAAGCATGTGTAAGATTTGGAAAACCCTTAGTAAAGAGATTGTTAAGTCATCATCTAGGTGTGAGATTGAAAAAACCTTAGCAATGAGTTAAGCAAATGTGAGATTTTAAAGAAAAAAATTAGCAAAGAGTTTTGTCATCATCCAGGTGTGAGATTTGAAAAAAACTAAGCAAAGTGTTAAGCAGACGTGAGATTTTGGAAAAAAAACTTATCAAAGAGTTTTGTAATTCACCAAGCAAGTGTGAGATTTTGAAAAAAAAAAACTTAGCAAAGAGTTTGCTAAGTCACCAAGAAAGTGTGAGACTTTAAATTTGTAAAGAGTTTGTTAAGATTTAGAAAAGAAATTCTTAGGTTAATTTTCAAATGTATTTGAGAAAACAAACGTACAAAATTGACATATACATCAAGAGCTTGAGCAACCACATTGGAAATCGAGGGAGTGTTTGCATCCCTAGGTTCAATCGTTGGATTTTGGGTAGAGGGAGATTCCTCTTGAGCTGGAGTTAGAACAAGTGTTTCAACTGGTACAAGATCCAGGAAATAAGAAGACTCTGATGATGAATCACCACTCTCATTAATGGAAGGGGAAACCTTCAGCAATGGCAGAGGAACCTCTATGGAAGAAGTTGTTGGATCGCTCCTAGAAAACTACAATCACATAAAAAGCAAAGGCTTTTTAAAATTTAACACGCAAGAAAGAAAGGAAACATTTATATATATTTTTTAACGATGGGGACCTCTGAAGGGCAACATCAGGGAATCTTGAGTAAATAAACCCCATTAAGATAATGGTGTTGGCAAAATTAAAGTCATCATACCTCCCTAAAGATCGTTCAATGTTAGCACGAGTCCTATCTAACCAAGTATAGAGGGCCCCAAGAGTGATAGAAGAAAGTGGAAGATTAATAGCATGATCCAACCTCACAGATAAATTGATCAACTATCTGTGAGGTTGATTGTTAGGATTGTCTAGTAAAAATAAGAAAGAAAGCACATATAGAATGTAAAAACCTAATTTCAGTGATGAACCTTTACCTCCACCCAAAGCCGCATCAGTAATGATGCCTCTGTCCTTCTCATATTTGGTGGGTCTGTAGAAACATTTTAGTAAAGTTTGATAAGTTAGTTGAAAGTATATATATTAGAATCCCCACCACATTCACAGCAGATTCTATCCAAGTCTGCTCACATTGTAGCTTCAGCAGCATCAAGAGCTTTATCTCTGTAAGGAAAGTCACCATGGGCCTTAAGTACCATCAACTCAAAGGTGTATTCAAGAGTGATCATAAACTCATCCCAATCTGTAATCAAGGTGTGGGACACTTGGTTCCATCGAGAGACCAATAACTAAAGGCCATATTATGATTGGATAAGGTAAAGTCCCCAAACCAACAAGTGTGGATAAGACCCACTTTTTTAGGATGATAGAGTAAAGAAAAAACCTTCTAAAAAGCCTCTAGGTTCTTAGAAATCAATGTGGGAATAAGGAAATACCTCACGGTCCAACCTAATACGGAGAGTCCTAACTGTGGCTAGGTATCCCTAGTCTTCTCTTTCATATGGTGCATCCACCAACTTCATACTATCAACTTTGGCTTGGAAATGACGGAAAAACACTTTGCATTCCCACCTAAACTTATCTTTCTCCCCAAAGTAGGGGCATGATGGTACAATTGTAGTTGGTCTTGATACGTAGTCGTTTAAGCCTCTAGGGCTTAGTCGAAAACTTGGCCAGTAATCTGTGGTTGATGACTGTAAGAAGCCATTAATGAATAATGACGGTTTAAATGGATGAAATAATGCACAAACAGCATGAGAGGGAAGGTGATAAGAAAGCATTTGTGGATATGGGATTTCATGGTGGTTTTTGACGAGATTCAAGGGCAAACAACACTCTATCTCTCTAAGAAAATCTTGATCTCTAAGTTTTAACGGTAGAAAGTTTAAGGGTTTGGAAAATCTTCTAAGTATTCAGTTTTAAACAACTGAGAAATAGCCATTTGGAATGCTGCTGATGTTTTGTTTTTCCACGTGAGGGTATTTTAAATGTTAAAACTCTGTGCAAATCACCCTAACTCGCCACAGGGTAAAAAGGTAGCAGAGATGTTAGACGATTAGACACCAGTATTAATTATTAACATAAAACAAAATAGAGGGAAACTTGTTTACAAAGGAAAAGTTTCACAGTCTATTCAGATGCCAGTTGTTTAAATTTTTATCAAGAAAGTTTATTCGCGATAAGATCCCACAAATCAAGTTTGTTCGCAATGAGTTCCCACAGATCTAGTTCATTCGGAGTAAGTTTCATAAATCAATTTCATCCATAAGTAGTGTATTCCTACTATGAGGATGGGAAGTCATAAATATTTTTGCTTTGAGTTAACACGAGGAAAGGTTCATTAGAGTAATCTTGAATCAAGCAAACCAGTCTAAACAGTAAAAGGAGGCATATAGGAAGCCTTCCCAAGGGAGATTTTCAAAAACCTTTGTATTTGGTTTTAACTTACGTTATGAGTATTTATGAGACATATTGTAATTATGATTCATATTGTAATATTTGGTGAGGTTACTCGGGTACGTATAAGGGACCAGGTCTGGCAGGACTTGGGAGAGCTTCCATGCTCTATCGAATATCCTCACTTAGAGAACCTATGAGGGAACTAGTTTGGAGGATTATTAAGAAAGGAAAAACACCAACTGATCTGAGAGAACATAAGTCGATAGAGCATAGTCTGAGCAACCATCACCTCGTTCTGCCAAAAGTGTTCACGAGTTACGAAGAGACATTGAAACAAAATGCATTATCTGATATAAAAAAATATTCCTTTTACACATGATTACATGCCGATAGAATTTATATAATGTATGGAGTCATGTGATCATTAATTTTCACTAAAGTAGGGATTTTACCCATGCTAGAAGATAAATTTTACAACACTTATAGCTTTGGCCCCCATTGGATAGTTGTTAGCGGACTAACATCTGTGTACTAAAAGAGAATAAGGGTTTTAATATCCCCTAATATTGTTACTAAGACTGTATATATGTTATGTTATTCAATTAAAAAGAGGACAAGATAGAAGAGACTGGGATGTACAAAGAAAATACATAAAAAAATAGAGAGATTTGGTGATAGACTTCAATAAATTGAAGAGATTGCAAGAGAGTTTTAAACACTCTAAATATTTTGAGAGTAAGAGTTTTGTGTAGATTGAGTATTTGTAAACATTGATTTCTATTCTAATCTAAATAAAACTCGTGTGCCTATGGATCTAGCCCAAGTTGGGTGAACCCGTTATTTGTTATGTTAATTACAGTCAAATCCTTCTCAAGGGCACGAGGGTTTGTGATTCCTTATCAAAGATTTTTTATTTATTCTAACTGAGTTTTATTTGTCGTTATTAGTAGCACCTTAACTGTTAAATTATCTCCATTGAGAGAGGTTACACATCTATTTATATTTAAGCACCCTAGCACTAAGAGAACTACTCTCTTACACACTTGAATTCCTCATTTTAAGAAAAGTCCTCACACAAAAATTAAAAATGTATTTTATGAAAAATGTGCACGTGTGTGGCTTATCCTTATAAAGAATAATAAAACAAAACAGCATATAGCGTCAATATTCAAATTGAAATGTGTGGGGACCATAATTCCTTAATCTTGAGCCACGAAACTATATCTTCAATCTTCGACACTAGGATCATTTATCCTAGTCCATATACGCCTCACTTAAAGACGTATCAAGTCTATGACTTGAATGACTCAATGTTTTATCACATGAATATATCCAAGTATATATGATTAGAAAGATTATATTCTCATAAGTGGTTGTTATCATTGATAGCATGCGCCTTAGGGAAGTAAAGGAGCCCCTTGAGCTGGTTTGAGTCCTTCACCACTCGCCCCTACTAACTTATCTCTCTAGGAATCTTTGATAAAATAGCTTATTTTCCCCTTTCTCACTTATAAAAATATCTACTAAATATCTCTCACCTTTTAATGTCTTGCACCCAACACCCCTTTCTGTATTTGGTCCCCATATTTCTCTTCCCTCAAATACTGACCAAGGGGATGAGGCCTCTGAACATCTTCCCGCTTAGACCATTCCTTTAAGTTCAATGGTGATTACTTACTTAGGGGTTAATGAATGAAATTTCACTGGTGGAGCTCACTCAATTTCTTTAATCACTAACCAAGACTTGGTGGATATTTGGAAAAATTACTAAATTCCGGAAACTTTCACTCTGAGGGTCGCAAGGCCTGATAAGAGGGACTATTTATAGTCATCAAACATGTTTGTTTCAATGAATTCTTCCTTTATGTTGGGTCCTAGTTTCCTTTACCTTTGTTAGTGGTGAGAATCTTAAAATTCATCGGGATATCCTATTCTCAATTGGAAGCTAATTTTTATAGGTCTTTGAAGGCCACTATCAACCCCTAACCCCATTACGATATAATTAACTAAATAGTTCACAAACCATATTTATTATTTATTTATTTATTTAGTAATACATATTGAAATAACTTCAAGGTTAAAAGGCAGAATACTAAAAATCCAATCATTTTAAGGAGCCATAATTTAAATAGAGCTCAAATGCCATTTAACTTAATTACAACTAGTGCAATGTATAAAACAAAACTAACAAGACCCCACTATTATTTACTCAACCTCCTAGACCTGGCAGTGGCAGCTTCAGAACCTAAAAATGTAAACATATAAAACCATGAGTATAAAAACTCAGTGAATGTACTACATCTCTATATAGTAAAAGTACTATTTTAACATCTCAACATATCAATATATATCCATATATGTGGAAAATTAGGCCATATACATACCCGGAGTTAATAAACCCCACATCTCCTGCCCGTAGGCAATAACCATATCCATAGGTTTTAATAACCAAACATCTCCTGATTTGCATAGCAACTCAACATTTCTTGACTTTTATAAAGCCATAACATCTCAACATCTCTTGACTTTTAACAAGCCATAAAATCTCAACATCTCATGACTTTTAATAAGCCATATCATCTCAATATATAATACATACACATCATATCCATAATCAACTCAGTAAGTACACTCACATTGGTTTCTAATCATTGATTGAAATGTGGAGTTGACAATGGTCTGGATGAGCGTTAGAGCGTTATAATTATGAGGAGTTGACAATGGTCTGGATGAGATCAGGTATTGACCGTGGGACCTCTAATTTTATTTGAGGGTAGTCAGTGGATCTAAGAGACCTTGAATTCAATGGTTAAATAGGGTGTCATCATTAGGCTTTTGTAGGATCTGTCGTAGGGGTTGATCCGTCATGACCATTATGGTATTTGATTACATCTAAGGCCTCACATTTCTAGCTGAGGTGATCAGACAGAAAAAGAGGTTATGCATTTGGTGATATTCGTTTTCATCCCCTTACAGAGCTATGGTGTAATAATACATGGGGTGTTTAACCCCATTTTCCTCTATAATTAACACTGAGCTGACCATGGTTGGATATGTAGCAAAATATAAGTACAAATCTTCTCTAATGATGGTTTGGGATAAAATAGGTGAAGATCATAGGTATTTCTTTAGGCTTTAGAAAGCTTTTTCAACTTTTAGAGTCTATTAAAAAACCTTCTTCAATATTTTGAAGAAATACATGCACTTGTATGTAGTTTTGGAGACGAATTCATCGAGTATAACAATCCTTCCAATAAGGCTCTATACTTATTTGACTGTTATTGGATTCTTCATGTCTAGTATAGCTTGGATTTTTAGTGGGTTAGCCTATATGCCACATTCGGTGACTACAAATCCCGAAACTATGCCCCCTAACAGCCCCAATGCACATTTTTTGGGGTTGAAACTCATTTGATTTTGTCTAAGCTTGGAAAAGGTCTTATTGAGGTTTTGCACATGATTTTAAGACTCTAGACTCTTGACCATCATATCGTTAACATAGACTTCCATGGACTTACTGATGGGATCTTTGAACATGGAGTTCACCACCCTCTTATAGGTTGCACCTACATTTTATAGTCTTAACGACATAACTCTATAGAAGTAAGTACATTAAATTTTGATGAATGATGTATTTTCCTAATCTATGTGATCCATCCTTATCTGGTTTCAACCAGAGTAAGTGTCCATGAAAGAGAGGGGCTCATGACTACAAGTTTAGTATACCAATGTGTCAATACAGGGAAAGGTATAGAAATCTTTAGGACAAGATTTGTTTAGGTCTATACAGTCCATGCACATCCATCATATCTTGTTGGCTTTGGGCATTATCACCATATTGGAAAGCCATTATGGGTATTGTACATCTCTAATAAAGTTGTCTTTCTATGAATTTGTCAACCTCCTTGGCAATAACCATATATTTTTCGGGGCAAAAGAACCTCTTATTCTAGCATACTGACCAATGGTTTGAATCCACACTGAGATGGTGGAACTTGACCTCAGGATCTACCTCAATTATGTCTGAGTGAATCCATAAAAACACATCCATGTTCTCTTTAAATAATTGGTTCATCTCATCTATAAGAATGGAACTTAGACCAGAGCCAATTTGGGCGACCTAGGTGGGATCTACTACATCGATGCAAATGGAGATAAGAGCGTCTGTCGGCTTACCCCTTTTTTTTAGAGTGCATTGTGGTTCAATGGTCCAAACTTATTTAATTAAATGTCAACTTAACCAGTTTTAACCCTAGTTCACGCAACTACAGATTGAATGCAGTTTTAATCTTAGTTCACACAAACAAATAAAAAGACGAATTTCAGGAAAATTCCCCGCAAGGCAAAGCCTTTTCTTATTTCACTATAATATGCAAATCATAAATTATATTTACATAGAGAAATACAAATAGCATTTAAAATGAAAATACTACTGGCATCGCTTCGTCTTCCTCGGCAATAATTCCCACGAGATCTACAAGTCTAATAATGGAGACACCTTCTCCATAAGAGAAACTCCAAGAATGGAATATGTGTTTACGAGGGTTTCAAAGTGATTTACAAAATATAAATTGGGAGGATGTGTAATGAAAAGAGGTTTTTGGCCTTTTAACAGAATACTTTTTGTGCAGTAGCTCTGCGAAAAGTTAGGTTTTAAAAATTCTTACAAAATACCTACAGGAAGCAGGTTTTTATAGGCGTACACAAAAATTGAGGCAGTAGAAAGTCATTCAAACAAGATCAAGAGGTCGTTCAAATGAGATGTTATTCTCGCTAGAAGCAACCATCTAACGACCCATCAAATGACTTCTAAAAACAAATACAGTATGCCTTCATTTGAACCATATTCAGCGTAAGCCATCAAACGATACTGCGAACGACCTATGCATGTCATTCCAATGACAAGGACATTTCGTTCTAATGACTGAAGGCGAAATTTATTTTTATTTAAAATCCTGCCTCATTTTTGTTAAAATAAAATCAAAAATTAAATAAATTTCTCCCGAAAATATTTGCAAAAAAAATAAAAACTCCAAATAAAGATTATGCCATAAAGGAACGTGGAGTTGTGGAGAACAATCGAATTTGAACGTGATGCATGTTGAAGATTAGTGGTGCATATTGATGTCGCATGTTACCAAGGATTCGTATTGTTGATGTGATGGATGATCGTGTAGACGTGATAATGTAACGGGATGCGCCATATCTCATGTAATCTAGAACGCTAATGACAAGTCCTAGATTTTAGCGGACAATGAACTACAAAAAAAAAGATACCTTTTGAGTCCCTAAAGCTCACTTTTTGAGATGACTAAAATATGTAGTCTTAAAAACTATTAATATTTGAGACGGCTAATTTTACCCATTTTGAAAGGTGATTCTAATAAGATAGCGTAATATTAGTCGTCTCAAATGATAGTCTTTATGAGACGGCTGTCTAAAAAATTATTTTTCCCCCCAAGAATTTTAACTCTCGCTCTCTCTTAGCCTAAGAAAAGAAAAGAGAAAGCAAACAAACCCCCAACCCGTTCCATCTCCCACACAAAACCCATCCATCCCGCTCATCCCTATCCCCTCCCCCGCTCGCCCTCGCCCGCCCCCGCCTTAACTAAACACGGTATATTTGTTCACATCTATCTCTCTCTCTCTCTCTCTCTCTCTCTCTCTCTCTCTCTATATATATATATATATATATATAGCAAGGTTCTAAAAAATGCGGGGCGCGATTGAGGTGTGGAGGCCAAGCCTTAAGCCTTAGAAGCCTAGGCGGGCCTAGGCGTAAAAAGGCCTGAAAAGGTGTTTAGGCCTTCTTAATATATTTTAATATTTTTTAACCATAACAAGGCTATTAAAATAAAAAAATTGCACAGATCATAAAAATATGTCTGAATATATGCAAATTAATATACTATTTGATTATTTTGGATGAGATAATGGTCCGATTTGTAAACAAATTCTTTAAAAGGCGACATCGTTTCACTAAATCATTGTTGTTTTTAGAAAAAAGTGCGCCTTGAGGGTTTTACCAAGAATAAGGCGTGAAAAGCGTAAGGCGAGGCGTTTCTCCCAAGCCTTAAGCTTAGGCATGCCTAGGCGGAGCCTAGGCGGGTTTTTTAGATAGATAGATAGATAGATAGATAGATAGATAGATAGATAGATAGATAGATAGATAGATAGATAGATAGATAGATAGATAGATAGATAGATAGATAGATAGATAGATAGATGTATGTAAGTATGTATATTTCTCTTATTTCTCTTAATTACTTATTTGGATGATTTAGGATATCTCATGGATCTTGTGACAAAGGAACAATGTGGGGGTTCTAAGGTTAAACTTGTACATGAAAGCTACAAGTACTATTATCATTCTTGTAACATTTTATAAGCCCTACCATTCATTTACTCTTCAAAATTAATCATTGTATGTATAAATAATTACTTATATGTTAATATGTATCAATTTGTTCTTGAGTAGAGTTGAAGTAAAAATTACAACTATGAAAATTTACCTTTTAAAAAATATAAAGACACATCTGTTTTTTCATTTAAATATATATATATATATAATTTAACAATATGAATTTGAAAAAATCATGTTCAACTATTTGAAAATTTCATGTTTATATATTTGTGTGTATATACATATACATAGCGTGTAATCTAACAACATGAATAACAATGTTCCACCGTCGCAAGCACGCTACGGTGCCACCTGAGAAACACTACACCAAAGGTGTTTTGGGAGGGGTTAAACATTATTTATGAAAATAGGTTTCACTAAAAATTAAATAAAAAATATATTATGTTTTTTTTGTTAATGCCTCCCCCTCGCCCTTTTTGTTGGGTTTTTTGAGATGGCTGATGATGCTAAGATTTAACACCACCGGATAAGTGATAGTGAGCTCAAACAGTAGCAGCTATGGCAGCCATAGAGATGTATAAGTGTATAAGTATGTAAAGGGGATGAGTATAAGAGGAACTAAGATAATGATGTATAGTGGTTCAGCCAATTTGGCCTACATCCACTGTGAGTGTGTGATCCACTAAGTATGGGCACTAATGACCTTGGATACAATGCACATAACCCTCTCTCTCTCTCTCTACTGTGTGTACAAGCAGAGTTTTAGCTAGGGCTACAGTTAATGGATCGATCCCCTGTAGGGTTGTAGGTGACAAGTATATATAGGTCTTGGGGGGTGTAGTGTACCCCCCAAGTATGCATGGTGCATGTGAATGATGATCTAGCCAATCCCCTGTTGACACCTGTAGATGCCAAATGATGACATAATATTCCCTCACGTGAGGGTGTGATTTGGTTATAACGGTCTTCCACGTGCCATGTGAGCCTCACGCGCACTGTTCCACGCGTCTCCCAAACCACGCGTTGTCATGATGTCACCCTCGGCCTATGAGCCGAGGCCGAGGGTAAAGCTTCTTTCGGTAGTCTGGCCTAATTCTGGCCTCGTACTGTCGTACCCTCGGAGGGTCGTCCGGAGCCTGGTGAAGGGTCGGCCCCTCATAGGGTCGTCTGGAACATGGTGAAGGGTCGTCCCCTCATAGGGTCGTCTGGAGCCTGGTGAAGGGTCGGCCCCTCGTAGGGCCGTCTGGAACCTGAAGAAAGGTCGGCCCATCATAGGGTCGTCTGGAGCCTGGTGAAGGGTCGGCCCCTCGTAGGGTCGTCTGAGGGGTCGTCCGTCTGGAGGCAATCTTCAATCAGGCCGAGGATATAAACGGGTATATCAATCACCCCCCAGCCCTTAGCCATAGGTACTGTTGAGATGGCTGAGGGATAGTGTTGTAATTGGGATGCGTGTATGATCAGTTAGGTGAGTGACACCTGGGCAGACACTCATTGCTGTTCCAGTTTCCAAGGCATGGCGGCTTCACACTTTTCTTGGGGCTTTATGCCCTAATGATGCCTTCCTCGTGGGCTGTGTCCTGCCTTGGTCAATGGGCCCACTCATTGCTAAGGTATTTAAGAGATTTTCAAACTCTCTCTCCTTCTTCTTCTTCTTCGCGCCCAAGCCTTCTCTCTCTAGAATTTTATCAGTTTTCATCACCATTTTCTGCAGCCTTCAATCCTTCAAGCCTATCAACGTTCTTGCTCTCTTTATCAGGTAATCTCTTTCACCAGTGCTCTCTTTTGCCTTCATTTCTATTTGCTTTTTAGGGTTGTGGGGCTGCATTTTCTTTGGGTTATCCCATAGCTTTTTCCGGTGTCTTCTCCGGTAACTGTTTCTTGAATGTTCTTGAGTGTTCTTGAGTGAAAATCATCAATTCCCTTTTTAATCCAAAAGTCTAATTTGGTCAACTGCAAACTTGTTTGTAGTTAAGTTCCTCAAATTCCTCCAAGTGTAGGGTCTTCCCTTTTAATGCTTAGGAAGCTTTACAGTTTAGCGTCTGAATTCCCATCCTTGAGAGAAAAGCTCTTTGCAGAGATCAGACGAGTAAAGGAAGAGGAAGAGAGGAGACGAGGGGCCGACCCTAATTGGGTATGACCCATCTTTCCCATTCCTCTTGCCATCATAAAGCCATTTGAACCGTCTGAGTCCTGTGGGTCGTCCCATCGTCCAGCCGAGTGTCATTCAAGTGAGATGGACGAGAGAGCGTCCTCCCCAACTGGCGCTGGACCTTCCGGTCGGCAAGAGACATCTGACCTAAGTCCAGGCCGAGAGTCCGAGGGCATGTTCCCCTCCGAGGCAGTCCGTGTAATAACCCTGTCTCCCCATGCCTTCCAAGTGGCTTTTCTCAGGGCCCTCTGGCAGAGGGAGAGGGGACTGAGGACGAGGACGATGATACAGATGACGAGGTTGATACCTCCCATGCCTCGTCCTTTATTTCCTCTGTTAGGGATCGCGACCTCCTGATATGGAGGCATGCCTATGGGGTGTCACCCAGCATAACTATGAGGGTTCCCTCTGAGTCTGAGAGGGTTTTTGATTGTGAAGAGGGAGAGGTTGCAGTCTATGAAAAAAAAGGTTGGAGTCAGATTCCCTCTGCATCCTGCCATCGTAGATATCCTATCTGCCCTTGGTGTTGCTCCCTCTCAACTTCCCCCCAACTCTTGGAGGATGATCTTGGGCTACATCTCCCTGTGGAAGAATGCTTTCACCGACGAGCCCTCGGCCGACCTATTCTTGGGTTGCTACAACATCACCTCCTCGTCTAAACAGCCTGGATACTATCATCTGGGGGCAAGGAGGTCTGAGAAGAAACTCCTCCACGTGGCACAAACTTCCAACCACGATTGGAAAAAGAGATTCTTCTTTATCTCTGGGGAGTGGGAGCCCACCGCCGATGGTCCAAGGGTCCCCAGAAAATGGTTTAATCCTTCCATGAAGGCCAGGTCAGACCCTGGACTTAGTCTGGAGGAGAAGGACATTGTTGAATATCTGAGGGGGCGAGGGAGAGAAGGTGAACTTCCAAAATTTGAAGACCTGATGACCCCCCGGTTCCTCAAAGAAGCTGGCTTGAGGGTCGGCCCTCTGACTGAACTATGTGAGTTATACTGAACATTTTCTATTCTTTTCTTTTTTTCAAGTGTTTCCACTTTATCTCTGCATTTTTCTGACGCGTCGTCCTCTTATCAAGTCGACCTGCAGGTATATCAGATTATCTTTGGGAAATGACTGCTCCCAGCTTATTATCAGGATTGGCAAAGAAGAAAGGAAAGGAGCCTCAGCAGGCTCCGAGGAAGACGAGGGCCGTCGGGCCGACGGTGGTGGAGCCGACCACCGATAACAATAAAAGAAAGGAGCCTGAGGCCCCGGTTGACCCTCGGCCTGATTCTCGGACGAGGGCCAGGGTCGAAGCCTCTGAGGGGACGGCCTCTTCATCCAGCATGGGGGCCTTCTGGTCTCAAAACCAGGCACATCTGAGGGCCGAGCCCTCATCACTCATTGCAAACATGAGGGCAGCCAAGGCCTCAATGTTTTCTGCACCCTCGGCTGCTGACTACGACTTCTTGTCAAAGATGCCTCCAGCCAAAGTGTATGACTACGGTCTGCATGCCCTTGCACAGGTATTGGTCTTGACCCACCTCTTTAATTTCATTCTTTCACTAACTATTCCCTCGGCCCCTCTTGACATCGGTTTATTTTTCGCGCAGTCTGTTTGTGCCTTCACCTCAGCCACCAAGTGGATGGCTGAGAACCAACAGAAGTTTCATGAAGCTTGATAAGCACCCAAAACTGTACATTTTATACCCCGAATAGTTGTATTTTAGTTGCTATTTCTCGACAATATGGGTCTTATGCGCTTAAATGTTTAATATGCAGGTTTAATGTACGTTGCGGTGTTCAAACGCGTATTTCAAAGCAATTGTGCATTTTACGGAGCTAAATACCAAATTCCCGTACCCTAACCCGAGCCTAAACCTAGCCCAAACTTACCCCGAGCCTGTGTGTGTTTTAGTTGTGCCCTTTTATTATTTTTTAGATTTTTAGTTTGATTCTTTTCTATTTTTAGGATTTATTTTAGATTTATTTTAGAATTTTTAGATTTTATTTTCTATTTTTATTTTTATTAGTATAATTTTATTTTATTTTGATTTTTATTAGTTTTTAGTTTTAGTTTTATTTTATTTTATCTTATTAGGATTAGAATTTTTAGGATTTTATGTATTTTTAGTTTTATTAGATTTTGCATTTTCTTTTTAGGATTTTAATTTTAAGTTTTATTAGGTTTTATTTTTATTTCTTTTTAGTTTCAATTTTTATTTGAGTCTTTGTTTTATTTTAAATAGGATTTTATTTTTTTAGGTTTTTATTTTATTTAATTATTTTTATTAGTTAGTGTCATTTTTAGGTGTCCTAATTAAACACACACACAACCCCCTTATCCTACACTCCCATACACCTATTTACACCTACATACTATCCTACACCCTAAACTATCCTACACCCTCATCCTCACCCATATTCCCTACACCTCATACACACCCTATCACCCCACTCATCTTCTTCCCCCAACACCCACTTTCTCTCTCATCTCTCCTCATCCACCATTAAAATCCTCCATTACCCACCTAAAGGCAAACCTCCATAACAACTAAACTCACCTGCTACCAAATCGGCGCAGACCTCATCCCAGCCCACCCCTCTCTCGCCGGTATCAACTCGCGACCCAACTACGTCGCTAGCTCCCCCTTTTCCCTCGCCCAAACCTCCATTGGCGGCGACACCTCCGGCGACGCCAGCTCTCAGACCGAAACCCCATCGCGCCCTCAATCTCCTTGCCGTCGGCGCGCGCAACCTCTGTCCGCCCCTGCCGACGACGCCCTCAACCCGCTGGACTTATATCCGCCCCTGCCCTCTACCGCAGCCGCGAGCTCACCGGGCGACCAATCTCTCTCCGGTCGCTGCTTGAGCCACGCCTTCGGCCTCCTACCCGGAACCTAACCCCATACACCCGCTGCCTCCGGCCGAGACTCACCCGGTCGACACCAGTCCGACCCAATTCGGCGACCTGAACCCATTCATGTCATACCCATTTCCCATGAACCCATTTCCAAACCTTATCCATGTCCATTTTCAAAAAGCCACGACCTGCAAAGTTCCAAAGCCAAAGTAACAAAACCCACATGTGCCTAACTAACCCCTTTTACCTATTTACCCAAAATACCCTCAAACTACCTTCTTTACCTATTACCCAAAATTACCCCTCAACCCAAAACAGATTTTTTCCAAATATCCTCACACCTCACACAATCCATGCACAATTGTGCATTTTCTCCATATTACCCTCACCATTATATTCTCACACCTCACATCCCTCATGTGCACATCCTTATTTTCCCAAATTAACCCCTTAGCTCCATTGCATATAAAATGAAGAAGAAGACCCATTTGAAGAGAAGGCTAGATTAGAGAGCTTTAGATAGGAAATTAGAGAGAGAGAATTGTAGAGAAAATTTTCCTTGTAAATAGTTTTTCATTTTTTTATTTTTAGATTATTGTGAGAGTAAAAATTGTAAGAGATTTAATTGAGTGCTCATATTATTTCACAATACTTGGATGCTCAATTAGAGGGTGTATGCTTCAAATTCAAGAATAGAGTTCAAAGTGTCAAATTCAAGAGATTGGTTTGATTATTCTTCTCTCTACTCTTTTATATATTAAATGCCTATTGAATCTTTGTTTAGTATGTTTGAATCCATGTTAGGCTAAAACCCCTTTCAAGGGGTGGGGTAAAACCCTTATTTGATGTTATTGTATTTTAATTAGTTTAATCACTTGAAAAATCCCTTTGAATGTTAATTTTAATCCCTCACCCTTAGATTTACGCCTCGAGAGAGGGTAAATGATTTTCGAGAGAAAATCGAAATTCTAGTGATAATACCCATTTTAGATTCGAACTAGAGATAGGGGTTTCTTAAGTGGAGTATTATCATTTGAATTTCAACTCTAAATTTAATTTCCAAGATTGACATAAATTCTAATTGATCGATCCTAGCGGGTGATTAATTAAAAGGAGTGTAGATCTAATTTTATAGAGTTGTGGGGTGTTAAACTTAACTTTCTAAAAGATTACTATTCTAATTACACTTGCAACGAGAGTTGATTTGTAATTTTAATATTAATTTGGGAGAATTCAAATAATTAAATTAATTAATTAGAATAACTAAAATTTGTGCTGTAATCCCACTCCTTGATTGTTCTCACAACTATTTACCTCACTTTATCTTTTATTTTAGTGTTAGACCTTATTTTTTATTTTAGTCATTTTCTAGTTAGTTATTTTCATTTAGTTTATTTTAGTTTAGACCTCACCTCACCCTTTTGTTTTAATATTGAAAAAGCTAAAAAAATTAGAAAAGTGAAAAAGCACAAAAAGAAAATAAAAAGTGAATTACAATTGAGTTTGTTCCATTTGCTTTACTCCCTAGAAAGTGGATTGATACCCTTACTTACCTCTACACTTTAGGTTGTTATTATTTGTAGGTATTTGAGGTTTTGATTAGAAGGACTTTTCAAGCAACGACAGAAATACACGCAAAAGTCTTTCTATCAAAGCTGAGAGGGCCATTCAGCATGAGGTCGACCTGCAGACAGAGCTCGAGACTACGAGGGCTAAACTGGAGAGTGCTAGGACTGAGCATGCCAGGGTCTTAGATGAGCTGACAAGGCAGCACGATGCCGACCAGTAGGCCAAGGACTTGCTCATAAAGGAGAAGGATGAGGCCTTACTCAACATGGAGGCCAAGCACAAGACTGATCTCGCAGAAGCTGTCAGAAAAGCCGAGGCCGATGCTGTTGAGGGTTACAAGGCTTCTGACGAGTTTCAGGGCTTCGGCCTTGAATATTTGGAGAGGGGGATCAGGACAGCCTGCCGATGGGTCGTCCTCAGATTTGGTGATGTCGTCTCCTCGGTCCGCCCTTCGATTGAGGCAGTTGGATTGGACGACCCTCTGATCGCCGAGGCTCTGTCCCAAGTAGAATCCCAAGTGCAGGTTGAGGGGGTCGGCACATCTGAGGATCAGCCGGCTATGGTTGTTGAAGAGACCCCTTTGGTGGATGTTGAGGCTCTGCCCTCAGATATTATCCCTTAGGGTGGCTGTCTGTAGCCCATACCCTCATAATGTACTTATCATTTTTGTGCTTTCTTTTGTAAAACACTTGGATATTTTGTATAACACTTTCATTAATACCATCTGGTCTCCTTTACTGTCTTCCATATTAGCTTCTTTATGGTTTACTGTCTTCCATATTTGCTTCTTGTATGGTTTGTTGTCTTTGTTAATGCCACTAACCTCTCCCCCGTCTTTCTTGAGGGTGAACAATGGGTGATCCCCTGCGTTGGCCCTCATTATAGCCGAGGAGTCAAATTACCGAACTGGTTTTTAATAAAGTTTTCCCTCGTCTTTCTTGAGGACAGTGGTGGGATCGTCCCCTCCACTGGCCCTCATTATAGCCGAGGGATCAGGTTACCAAATTAATGGTTTTTAACAAAGTTTTTCCTCATCTTTCTTAAGGACAGTGGTGGGGTAGTCCCCTCCACTGGCCCTCATTATAGCCGAGGGTTCAACTTCCCAAATTAATGGTTTTTAACAAAGTTTTCCCTCGTCTTTCTTGAGGACAGTGGTAGGGTCGTCCCCTCCACTGGTCCCCATTATAGCCGAGGGATCAACTTACCAATTTAATAGTTTTTAAGTCTTCCCTCGTCTTTCTTGAGGACAGTGGTGGGGTCGTCCCCTCCACTGGTCCCCATTATAGCCAAGGGATCAACTTACCAATTTATTGGTTTTTAAGTCTTCCCTCGTCTTTCTTGAGGACAGTGGTGGGGTCGTCCCCTCCACTGGTCCCCATTATAGCCGAGGGATCAACTTACCAATTTAATGGATTTTTAAGTCTTCCCTCGTCTTTCTTGAGGACAGTGGTGGGGTCGTCCCCTCCACTGGTCCCCATTATAGCCGAGGGATCAACTTACCAATTTAATGGTTTTAAATAGTCTTCCCTCGTCTTTCTTGAGGACAGTGGTGGGGTCGTCCCCTCCATTGGTCCCCATTATAGCCGAGGGATCAACTTACCAATTTAATGGATTTTTAAGTCTTCCCTCGTCTTTCTTGAGGACAGTGGTGGGGTCGTTCCCTCCACTGGTCCCCATTATAGCCGAGGGATCAACTTACCAATTTAATGGTTTTTAACAGTCTTCCCTCGTCTTTCTTGAGGACAGTGGTGGGGTCGTCCCCTCCACTGGTCCCCATTATAGCCGAGGGATCAACTTACCAATTTAATGGATTTTTAAGTCTTCCCTCGTCTTTCTTGAGGACAGTGGTGGGGTCGTCCCCTCCACTGGTCCCCATTATAACCGAGGGTGGTTCTCTGTAGATGTTTCCATGCGTGCTAGAACTGATAACCACAGGATGAGGGGAAACACTGATATTTCTCATTAATTTTCAAAGTGTTCTGTTGGAGCAACTCTTATTACAATTATGGTCTATCAAGACCTTACAACACTACTGATAGTATTTCTTCAAATAATCTGCATTCCAGGGGTTGGAAAAAGGTTCCCCCTCTAGGTTTTCTAGTCTGTAGGTCCCAGGGACGACTTCCTCGATGACCCTATATGGGCCATGCCAATTAGGATGGATCTTGTTGGGCTTTTGCCAAGTCTTCTTGAGGACCAAGTCCCCCACTGCGATAGGCCTCTGTTTCACCCTCTGATTGTAGAACCTTGCGGTCCTCTGCTGGTAGGCGGCCTGCCTTATCTCAGCGTCCTCCCTTCTTTCCTCAATCAGGTCCAAGTCGAGTCTCCTCTCCTCCGCATTTTTCTGGGGGTCATACACTTGGACCTTATGCGTAGGAAACTCAATCTCGGTGGGGATGACGGCTTCTGATCCATAAGCTAGCATGAATGGGGTATCCCCGGTAGGGGTCCTCACTGTCGTCCTGTATGCCCATAACACGGCATATAACTCCTCGACCCATCTTCCTTTTGCCTCCTCAAGCCTCTTCTTGATTCCATTTAGGATTGTCCTGTTCGTAACTTCGGTTTGCCCATTGGCCTGAGGTCGGCCTGGGGTGGAGAAAAATTGTTTGATACTTACCCTCTCACAGTACTTCTGTAGAGAGGCATTCTTGAATTGAGTCCCGTTATCCGAGATGAGGGTGTTGGGTAGACCATATCTGCTTATCATATTTTTCCAGATGAACTGGAAGGTCTTCTGCTCTGTAATCATGACCATCGGTTCGGCCTCCACCCACTTTGAGAAGTAGTCAATCGCTACAATGAGGAACCGATAGTTATTAACCGCTCTCGGTAAGGGTCCTACCAGGTCAATCCCCCACACTGCAAACGGCCACGGAGATGTAACGGAGGTAAGAGGATGATGAGGTTGATGAGGGATGGTAGCAAATCTTTGGCATTTATCACACTTTTTTACATATGCTGCGGCATCTTTCCCCAAGGTCGGCCACCAGTAGCCTTAGTTGATCACCCTCTTCGCTAAGGATCTACCCCCAATGTGGCTTGAGCACGACCCTTCATGCACATCTTGCAAAATGGAAGGGACTTCTGAGGGATGCACACACCTAAGTAAGGGGAGCAAAAACCCCTTTTTGTACAAGGTGTCTCCGATGACAGTGAATTTTGCAGCCCTGTACCTCAGCTTTTTCCTTTCTTGCCTTGCTTCTGGCATCTCACCCTCTTTAATGTATCTGATCAGGGGGTCCATCCACGAAGCTTCTTGAGAAACATTTAGGCAATTGCTAAGTGTTCCCTCTGCGTCCTCAATAGTTGGCCGAAGCAAAATTTCTACTGGGACCGTCCTCCTGATGTCTGTTCTTGTTGCCGAGGCCAACCTAGCAAGGGCATCAGCATGGCCATTGTCGAGCCTAGGTACCCTCCTTAATTTCACTTCTCTAAAGCCCTTCAGTAATGACCTCACCTTCTCAAGGTACCTAGCCATCCTCTCATCCTTAGCCTCGTAGGCTCCTAGTATCTGATTCACTACTAGCCTTGAATCACTATGGACCAAAATCTGGCCGACACTAAGAGACTTAGCCAAGGAAAGGCCTGCTACTAAGGCCTCATATTCAGCCTCGTTGTTGGAGGCTTTGAAGTTGAACCTCAAGGCGTATTCAACATTTGTGCCATCGGGTGCTGATAGTATCAGTCCAGCTCCACTTCCGCTGTCACAGGAGGACCCGTCAACGAAGAGGCTCCACAGAGTCTTTCCCTCTGAAAAATTTCCCTCAGAGAGGGACCCCTGTCTAAAGATGTATCTTCCCTCTTCGTTTTCAGTCGCTTTCCTTCTAGCAGTGCTTGTCTCAGCCCTATCTGAGGGTGTGTCAACGGGTCTGTCTTTTGTATCCGTCTTCCCGAGGGTCTCACCCTCGGCCTCATCATCTTCCCAAGTGAACTCAGCCACGAAGTTTGCCAATGCTTGCCCCTTAATGGCCGTCCTAGGCTGATACACAATGTCAAACTCCCCCAGCTCTATAGCCCAGGCCATCAACCTACCTGATTTTTCTGGCTTGTGTAGGACCTGCCTAAGAGGAGAGTCGGTGAGGATGACCATTGTATGGGACTGGAAGTACGGCTTCATCTTCCTCGAGGCATGGATCAAGACGTAGGCCAACTTCTCCATCCTCAGGTATCTTTGCTCTGCCCCTGGAGTGCCTTGCTGTTAAAATACACAGGCTTCTGTATCCCGTCTTTGTCTCTCACAATGGCTGCACAGATGGCCGAATCTGAGACGGCGAGGTACACATAAAGTCGTTCACCCTGCACGGGTCGTGATAGCAGCAAGGGAGACCCTAAGTATGACTTTAGATCCCTGAAAGCCTCATCACACTCTTCACTCCATTCGAAGGCCTTCCTAAGGATCTTGAAGAATGGCAAGAACTTGTCTGTGGCCCTAGGCACGAACCTGTTCAAGGAAGTAACCCTCCCTGTGAGCCTCTGAACGTCTTTAATGGACTTGGCGGTCTTCATTTCAACAAGGGCCTTTATCTTTTCAGGATTGGCCTCGATGCCTCTTTGATTGACAATGAACCCCAAGAACTTCCCCGCTCCGACCCCGAAGACATACTTGGCCGGATTAAGCTTCATCTTATATTTGTCCATCGTATTAAAGGTCATCTCCAGGTCTGCCACATGATCCTCTGCCTTCAAACTCTTGGTCAGCATGTCATCTATGTAGACCTCCATAGACTTTCCAATTTAGTCTTCAAACATTTTATTTATGAGGTGCTGGTACGTTGCCCCCGCATTTTTGAGGCCAAAGGGCATGACCCTGTAACAGTATGTCCCCTTGTCGGTGATGAAGGCTGTCCTCTCCGAGTCTTCAGGGTTCATGAAGATCTGGTTGTACCCTGAATAGGCATCCATAAAACTCATGAGCTCATGGCCTGCGGTAGCGTCTACCATTTGGTCGATGCGGGGGAGAGGGAAGCTGTCTTTGGGACAGTGCTTGTTGAGGTCTGTAAAGTCCACACACATTCTCCACTTGTCGTTGGCCTTTGGGACAATGACTGCATTGGACATCCATTCAGGGTAGATGACCTCTTTGATAAATTCAGCGTCTTCTAACTTCCTGACCTCGTCCCTAATGACCTCATACTTTTCTCTAGAGTAAATTCTCCTCTTCTGCTTTACCGGCTTCACTCCCTCTACCACATTGAGCTTGTGGCACATGATTTTAGGGTCAATCCCTTGCATATCTACATGACTCCATGCGAAAACGCTTCGCCTTCTCCTCAACAGTTTAATGAGGTCTTCCTTAATATTGGGCCTCAGAGACTTGCCGACTTGGACGGTTTTTTCCGGGTCATCCTCATCGAGGATGATGGATTCTACCTCTTCCGCGGCCTCTCCTTTCTTTAGCTTCGTCTCATCCCTGGGGTCTAAGGTATCAATATTGTAAGTGGTAGTACCTCTCTTGAGTGTCTCCTTTTCTTCAGCATAGTTGTAGTAACATTCTGGCGCTGTCGTCTGGTCTCCCTGAACTTCCCCCACCCCGTAAGGGGTAGGAAATTTAATCATCTGATGGACCGTAGACGGCACAGCTTCAAACCCCTTGAGGGCCACACGCCCCAGTATGATGTTGTAGGACGAAAACACCTGCTCGTCCATCACAAAGAAACTGACCTTCTTGGTGAGCCATCTCGGCCACTCATCCCCCATCCTCACATCGGCCTCATATACCCCAAGGGGATGAACCTTTTCCCCACTGAACCCAATCAATGGATGATGGTAGGGGACGAGTCTAGCACGGCAGAGACCCAAGGCTTTGAAGCATGGCCAAAACATCACATCTGCAGAACTACCCCCATCTTCCAAGATCCTCGGCACCTCGCATCCGTGCACCCTGGTAGTGATGACGAGAGGGTCATCGTGTGGGGCTAAGAGGCCTTTGAAGTCCATTCTTGAAAATCCCACTATCAGTGTGTCCATATCAACCTTCTTCCTCTTTTATGACTTGACCTCCAGAGAGGTCGAGTGTACCGTCTTGGTCACTTCTTTGGCCTCGTCCACATGGGCCTTCCTGTCGGCGACCTCAGACCCTCCTCTTGCTAGACCCCCGGAGATCATTCCCACTCCGAGTGAGATCATATTAAGCCTCTTGATAGGGACGTGGTCGTCTCTCGGCGGGAGGTCAGGGTCCTCCTCATCATCAGAAGGGTCGTCCCCTCTTTTTTGAGGACCTTCTCTACATGCATCGCCTCGCTTCTTTCTGGGGTCGTCCCCTCGGCCCCTCTTGAAGGCACCTTTGTCGACGTACTTTCTGAGCTTCCCTTCCTTCAGCATCTTCTCAATCTCATCTTTCAGAGCAAAGCATTTGTCTGTTACGTGGCCGTGGTCTTGGTGAAATTCAAACCACAGGTTCTTATTCCTCTTGCCGGGGGCTGCTCTCAGTTTCTCAGGCCACTTCAGGGACCGGTCACTCTTTATCTCATTGAGGATCTGTTCACAGCTGACCGTTAGAGGGGTGTAACCAGCGAACTTGTCATCCGCGGACCTCTTCTTCCCCTCCTTGTTCTTCTTAGGGTATTTACCCCCACTAGCACCTCCCTTTTCGTCTTCATATTTTGCGGCCATCGCCTCTTCAGCGTTCATCACCTTTCCTGCTGTCAACAGCAGCTCAGCCATCGTCCTCGGAGGGTCTTCAGCAAGCTTCCATAACAGCTTCCCCTTTTGGAGTCCTCCAATCAGGGCTGTCATAGCTATGCTTTCCTCATAGTCTTCCACCTCCAGCTTCTCCTTATTGAATTTGGCTATGTAGTCTCTCAGACTCTCATTCTTCCCCTGCTTAACATAGAGCAGGTGGGTGGTCTTCTTCTGTGGCCTCATCCCAAAGCAGAAGTTATGGATGAACGGGTCTGCCAACTGCTTGAAGTTTTCAATGGAATTTTTTGGAAGAGACGTGTACCAGACATGCGCAGCCCCTGTCAAGGTACCAGAGAAGGCACGACACCTCATCTCATCTGAGATAGAGTATATGTCTGCTGCTGACTGATACATCTCCACGTGCTGGAGGGGGTTGGTGCTCCCGTCATACCTTGGGGTGACCACGGGTGGCTTGAATTTTGACGGCGTGGGGAAGTTGACTATCTTTACCACAAAGGGTAAGCCTATGGTGTACCCCCTCTGAAGAGGGTCTCGGCTCTTCTGTATATCTCCGATCTTATCCTCTAACCGCTGGATTGAGTCATTCCAGGGACTCACAGGGTCGGCCTGGCCGATGTTATCCCCTGCCGCCTCTCCGAGGTGGACGGAGGGTTCTGCTGCAGCAGGCCTGTGTCGGCTGTTCACTTCCCTTTGGCCGTCATCTCGTCCTCTGGGTCGGCCATCTGCTGCCTCCCTCCTGGATCTCGCAGCACTTCTTGGCCTGGATAACTGTTCTCGTGGGTCATTTACTGGGCCTAGCCTCTCAAAGGCCGACCCCCTGCTCAAGCGATCAAAAGCAGAGCCCCTCGGGTGATCATCAGGGTTTGGTCTCCCGCACTTTCCTCTACTGTCCTGGAGAGGTCGTACAGTATTATTGGAGACCTCATAGGGTTCCCAGCACTCTATAGGGGCCTCCTCTCCCTCCGGATCGTCATACATGTCCTCAGGGCAAGGGTTTCCTTGCCTCCCCAGGCGTAGACGTCGGGGGTCAGCAACATCCCTACGCCGCTGAGGGGGTGGCAGGTCTTTGCGTGGTGCCTGGGGTGGTCCCCTGGCCTCATGCTGTCCTGGAGCTGCTGCCGGAGTAATCATCTCAGGTGAAACTCCTGGTGCCCTTAGTATGTTCTGGCTTAGAGCTGTGAACTGCTCCTGCATCATCCGCTGGCTTGCTGCCAGAGACTTTAAGGCTGCCGCTACATCAGCCATCTCAGACTAAGGCGGCGGCTGACTGGAACTGGGTCTTCCCCCCTCATCTGGTGGAGGAAGTGGTGGTGGTGGTGGTGGCATCTCAGGTGCCATGTGCTTGAGCTATGAGAAGTTGAACTGAAGAAAAGAATGGTGATCTTGGGACCTTAGTGGGTCTCTTTCAATGGTGAAACACCTCCTCTCAGGGGGAGTGTTGGTTCACCACCAGAGTGCCCAGTGAGGTCAAGCTGTATAAAGGAAGCGATGTCTTCTTGTTTCCCACAGACGGCGCCAAACTGATGATGCTAAGATTTAGCACCACCGGATAAGTGATAGTGAGCTCAAACAGTAGCAGCTATGGCAGCCATAGAGATGTATAAGTATATAAGTATGTAGAAGGGGATGAGTATAAGAGGAACTAAGATAATGATGTATAGTGGTTCAGCCAATTTGGCCTACATCCACTGTGAGTGTGTGATCCACTAAGTATGGGCACTAATGGCCTTGGATACAATGCACATAACCCTCTCTCTCTCTCTCTACTGTGTGTACAAGCAGAGTTTTAGCTAGGGCTACAGTTAATGGATCGATCCCCTGTAGGGTTGTAGGTGACAAGTATATATAGGTCTTGGGGGTGTAGTGCACCCCCCAAGTATGCATGGTGCATGTGAATGATGATCTAGCCAATCCCCTGTTGACACCTGTAGATGCCAAATGATGACATAATATTCCCTCACGTGAGGGTGTGATTTGGTTATAACGGTCTTCCACGTGCCATGTGAGCCTCACGCGCACTGTTCCACGCGTCTCCCAAACCACGCGCTGTCATGATGTCACCCTCGGCCTATGAGCCGAGGCCGAGGGCAAAGCTTCTTTCGGTAGTCTGGCCTAATTCTGGCCTCGTACTGTCGTACCCTCGGAGGGTCGTCCGGAGCCTGGTGAAGGGTCGGCCCCTCATAGGGTCGTCTGGAACATGGTGAAGGGTCGGCCCCTCGTAGGTTCGTCTGGAGCCTGGTGAAGGGTCGGCCCCTCGTAGGATCGTCTGGAACCTGAAGAAAGGTCGGCCCCTCATAGGGTCGTCTGGAGCCTGGTGAAGGGTCGGCCCCTCGTAGGGTCGTCTGAGGGGTCGTCCGTCTGGAGGCAATCTTCAATCAGGCCGAGGATATAAACGGGTATATCAATGGCAATATTCCAAGTATGTATATTTTGGTAGTTTGTGCAAAAACACATTTGTTTTTCATATTTGGCTTGATCCTTGATACACATGTTTTTCATTTATGGATATTTGATAGGGAGTTACTATTTGCGTGATATAAAGTATCTAATCCTGGATATTCAAGTTCCAACACTAAATTGACACGGATAAGAGGTAATTATAATTCTTAATTATTGATCTATATCATTAATTGAAAACCTGGATTGATTTGTAGTGGTGATAGGAGGTTTAGGGTGAGCTAATTGAAAATTTGGATTGTCAATTGGTTGTTGTTATATAGTTTTTAGATTAACATATCAAAATATTTGTTTACTAGTTTGTGATAATTTTAGTTAGATTATTGATATGTTTGTTTATATTTATCATCTAATTAGTGTCCTTTGGAAGGAGGTTATGTGATTAATTTGATTTACTATTCAATTATGATTTATTTTATAGTATATGTGATGGACTAAATTAATACCCACATGCATCGCCATCAAAAAATCGCCAATGTTATCAAACACCATATTAAATGGTAAATCTTAGCACTCAAATAACTAAGTGTTGGGTATTTATGAAGCGTGGACATTTCGTCGGAGGTAACGTACTCCTGTCGGACACTCTCACGAATACAGAATCCGTACGTCACTCCTCTAACATGTTACATGACATGTCAAATTTATTTGGCATTTAAAAAAGTGAGATAATAAAGATCCTGTAGAGGGAGATCCTAAGTGGACACCTTTACGGAGTATGAAGGGCGCAAGAATCGTATCTCTACACTATCTGATCCAACCGATTCAACATATCAATTTTTTTTTATCAATTGTAATACCATTATTGGTAACATTCCTATGATTTTTTCTCCCCAACTATCATTCTATCCATCTATTAATCTAGTATGAAATTAAAGATCAAATGCCTATAAAATATTACAAATCAAGTAAGATGGAGAACTATTAATATTACAAAGCAGTTTACAAACTCAATACAAAGCAGTACATACTCAATTGATAAACTCAGTATAAAACGTTAATAGGACAGTTGAACCTACCTAGAGCTTGCTTTGTTGATAAATAAACCTACATCATTTTGGTCGATCAACATTAGGCTAGATGGAGAACTATTATCATCGATGCCAACAAGGTTATAGAAGTAGGTAGTGGCAATACATCCCCTATATATTCAAAGTATACTTGTTGGGCTAGTTAGACAGAGCGAAATAATTTATATTGTTATCCTTGATATCCATTAATATGTGCACATGCCTGAGGCTAATAAATATACACAACGGGACTTAGACCCCGATATACTACTTACGCAGAGTAAGTCATGTATAACCAAGTGTCCACACTTTTTAATCCAAATGTTTCAATATAACAATTAGAATACCATTATTCGTAGCATCCTTACAATTTTTCTTGTTATCCCATATTCGTCGCTCTTTTGAAATGTTCTTCCCAATTAAATCACATATCCATGAGAGAAATTATGTTATAGTGTACACATCATTATTGCCAATAGATGCATGTGGGGCATAAATCTTTATATGAGGAGGGTCGCTTGACATATACTTGGGATAACTCATGCCATATCACAGGGTCGTGATGTCCTTTCCATTGATAAAGGGGAAACATAATACTTATGCCCTTGTACAGGAGCTTGTGTCAGTGGGAGTAAGTTGGGATACGCGGATTAGAAAGTGTACTTTAACTGTCAAGAGCGTCATATTTGTCCCCTAAGGGTATTATGGCCACAAAGGGCCACCTACCAACTTTCATATCCCGCTTCTTCAAATTTTCTATTAGCGTTCTACGTAGAAAACAAAAAAAAAGGGAAAGATAAACCCCAAAACAAAACCTAAGCTTCTACCTTCTTCAAACCCTCGACAAAACAACCCCCAAAATCCTAAGCCGCCATTTCTTCTTCTCATTTAAAAATATTTATCTTGTTATTGATGGTATCTTGTGATATCACAAATATAGTTCAATGAAATGACAGTTCAAATGCCGCGGCAGGCTAGCAACCCTGCCGCGGCCTCAAAATTGCCACATCAAGATTTGGAAAAATTCTGGTAAAAGTTAGCCAAGAGGGCAAAAGAGTTAAGCCGCGGCCCCAAAGTCATTTTCCTTTGTCACCGCGAATTGGGGGATGATAGGCATAAATATGGAATGAAAAGTATGAAAAATCTCAAGGCAATAAATAATATGTTGCAGCCTTATTCAAGAAGCCCTTTATAAGGTGTTATCGCGGCCCTATTTCCATACTATCATTTTTTAAGAGCATTCATTCATTCAAAGAGTAGTAAATTCAAGTAATCAAAAGTATATATAGACAACATTCATTCAAGCATTAAAGCAAAGGAATAAAAAGTATGCAGTTAAGAAAACAATAATCATTCAAGTTTCAGATTATAGGTCGTAGCCTTAAATAAGGAGTTTATAAATGCTAAAGGGTTGCATCCCTGTGCACATTACAAAAAGGAAGAAAAAAAATCCTAAATCTAGGAGGTAGCATCATCCTCTTCGTCACCCTCCTCTCCATTCGTAACTATCTCCGTTTCCTCATCGCCTGTCGCGGCCTCCTCCAACTGCTTCCTAGCCCTCTCCTCAGCTGCAGCCCTCATTTCAACCACACATCCATTGTGTTCAGCATCACCAACACTCCAGGACATGATTTGGTCCTTGGCATCTAGAAAGTTCTTGGTGACCCTATTTTTTAATTCCTGGTAGCCGCGTATGTATGCCTTATTATTAGTGAGGAAGAAGTCCAATGACTTTTTATATGCAGCCACAATAGCTTTTGCAGCCTAATTGAGGGCTGCAAAGTGAGATTCCCCCATCTATTTGATGGCTACGACATGCTCAGTCTCCCTCAACTATATTTCTCTTGAATCTCCTTCATCTTGGTCTCAAGACTGAAGGCATGTTTGGAGGCTTCCACAGCCTTGATTTGTTCAACCTGGAGAGATGTCGTGGTCGTTGTCAACTTACCCTTAGCATCATTATTGGCCTTGGCAATAACTTCAAGGTCCATTTGAGGTGCTTGGAGTGCCATGGCAGCAGATTGTTTACCTGCCTCAAATGAAGAGGTTCTGGCATTTTCCAGGTCAGTTGTATGCACCCTCTTCGCGGCCTCCTTCAGCTTGTACAGGCCTTCGTACTTTGGCCTTTGGGATATCACAACATCCGCGGCCTTTAAAGAAATTGAGTGTTAGAAATAAAATATGAACTACAAAAAGAAGTGAAATGAAAAGTGAAGTTTCCTTTACCCTCAGCAGGCTGTGGAGGGAATATTCCTCCAAGTGCTCATGGTCGTAGCCCTTCCTAAAGTGCTGAAGTTTTTGTCCTTAGCACTAATGGCCACAGCCCTTCCTACTCTTCTCTCCTGACGCTCACAGAGGTGTAAATTATCAAGAGTTGCACAAAGGGTCAATATAAGTGCAACACAATAAAAGATACAAAGAAAATGCAAACTGAAAAATAAGGCGTGACATGTTTTCAAAGGCCGTAGCCTTATGTACCGAGCTTAGATGGTCGTCCCCACTGTCGCGGCATCTTATATTATTTCTCTCCATCTGATTCTTCTGGATTAATTTCCCACCCTTGTCTAGAAATATAAAAATATTTGCCCTTCTTGTTCTTTACACTGGAAGGTCTTCCACTATATAAGGACTCTTCATTGTTAGCAAGGGAAAAGTGGTAGTACCAGGTAAAGTTTATAAAGTTCTCCTTTGGTCTGTAAAATGGAAGAACTCCGTGGGAGTTATATCCCTTTTGAACTTTTCCTTCCAAATCACTACAGATGCAAGAACTATCCTCCAGTCATTGGGATCTAATTGGGTTGGGGTTTACTTTATTGCACTAAAGATTTTCCTAATTGGGACTGGCACAGGCAGCCCCAGCCCGCACACGACCCCATCATCAGCAATCACAGAGCATGGCCTCTGCTCTGCGGAGGGTGCTGAGCAAACTACATTTTCTAGAAACTCAAACGCCGCGATAACTTGGTCGACCCATTCCTCAGTCATGATACTACGGACATTTAAGGCTGAAGGGGGTATCTTTACTCTATTAGATGGGCCTGCATGTGCATCCCTGGCATCATAAGGCCCAACTGTCGCAGCCTCATGATCAACAGGGTGGCTATTAAAGTTGGTTTCTTCTTTCATTGCCACAGCCTCAGTATTCTCCCTATAAGTAGAGTCGGCGGAGTCAGAATCTAGAATGACACAGTTTGGGCAGTCTTTGAGTAGACAAGGTCCAAATGTCTTTAAAGGACGAACAGATGGGATTTTAGGAGGACAAAACCCAAAGTGTGTGTTCCAGAAGTCCTTCAGAAATTCGTTAGGATTCCAACTCATATAGCTACAGCAAGACCTAAAAAGCAGAAAGAATCCGTTGTTAGGTACCGCAGCCAATATGGTCAGAGAATCCTTTTAGAGGCTACGCAGGAACAATAAAACAAGTAAAGTTTAAAAGCTAAAATGAAGGTTTTAAGGATTACACCCAACTACACTAAGTTCCAACCCTAGAGTCCTATATATTAAATTACAGGTTGTCGTAGGTCAGTTAATTGTGAAAGAAAACATATGGTATGCCCTTACATGTCGTATCTCTAGAGTTTAAATGCAAGAGGGCTGCGGACAATCAGTTCAAAGCTAAACCCTAAAGTCAAGGGACATTATTTAAGCATTGGCATGTTGTTGCAGTAAGAACAGTTTAATGTTACCTCCCGTAGCCAGACACACAAACAGTTTAATGTTGGAAATTATTTGACCTAAAGATTTAACAGCAAGAATTCAAAGGGAACACGAAGAACATCAAGAACAGATTTGGTACGTTTTCAATGTACGAAATCCAAGTTTCATTTAGTGATACAAATCGAAAAAGCCTAAAAATCTAAACCTAAGCCAGCAAATTCAGTTTAAACCTTAGATTCTACACAAATTAAAGGGATTCAAGCAAATAGTATGGATTTAGCAGTTCATTCCATTAATTGAAGTCACCCAATTCAAAACTAGTTGTTTAAATATGATCCAGCAAAAATGGTGGGTTCAAATTGTTCATTTTATAAGCAGAAATCAAGAGCAGACAACAAAGCTAGACTTATAGAGCTATTGGGGAAGTTTTGGTTTGAAAGTCACCTGGAAATTGATAGTAATCAATTGCTCAGCCTCTTACAGCCGCTAGATGCCGCCTGACACTCGCCAGAAACCTCAAAGGATGAATTGGAAAGGATTTGCTCTCAAGGAATTGGAAAATGTAATAAAGGCCACGGTCAAATCCATTTATATAAGAGGTGGCGGGAAGACAAAGCGTCGTTTTGGAAATAACCATTGCAGAGATAGCATGTCGCGGCATTCACAGCATCACGGCGCAGAACCAAGTCACCCCTTGGCACTACGACTTGGGGGCTTATTGATATGACAAATATAGTACCACTGTCGCGGACTTGCTGAACGGCACGCACCGAAGTTCACAGTCCGTGGCATGTAATGATACAGGCCGCAACCTTGCATAGTGCAGGGTGCGGCACCCAGCATGTCTACCTAGCTGGCCGAACCCCCCTCATTCACAGCTGCTCCACACTATATGTCACATGATCAGGCCACGTGATGCAGCACACATACCTTCTATAAATAGAGGTCCACACCTCGAGGTAGAGGGTTCATATTTCGAGATTCGAGACTACTACACTTAGCGAAGCCCTGTCAAACTCTTTACATACCCCCAATACAGCTTGGGGGCTATTTCACAGTCATCTTTTCGGCTCACCCTGAATTTCTACAGACATGTATTCTTCTCTCTCATCTATCTTGTATGGCTATTAAGGCAACGTAAACTTGTACTACAACGCATATATAATGAGAGTAAGACAACAAAGTGGACGTATGCTCATTTTAATAGCCAAACCACTCTATATCTTGTGTTTTGTCTCTTTGCGTGCTTTAATTCTATTCTATACTTAATATGTTGATATGGGAACGACTTGTGTACGATTTCTCATATCAACATCTTGTGTGTGAGGCAAGCTATTTTGTACTTGCTTTGATTTATAAAAAAAAAATTAGGGGTACTTGTTTGGATTTATTAGTGTTTTGATTGCTTCTACTTAAGGAATATACATTCTTTACTAGTTTTGAAATGAAAAGGGGGGTACTAAATTTTCAGTTCAAAATCTAGTGTTTGGGAACTAAATTAATTCCATTCATTGAGATCGGAATTGGAAAATTTTCAATTCAAAATTTCATGGAATTGTGATTTTTCGAAATCACCCCTAATAAAGAGTGAATCACAATTGAATTTATATTGGTTTAAACTCTATAGCACGATATCAAAGCTTGTGTTTGAAGAAAATAATTTGCATATATTTTCTTCATTTGAGCTTCCACATCTTAACTGTTTTGTCTATCACCGTTTTCGCTCCAGATGAATCTGCATACCTTCTAGTTTGTGTATTCATATGAAGTTTCGGTAGTGTTTTCCCCAAATGGGACATTTTGGAATTATGAACCATCTTTTTATTTTTTTTCTATCTTTTGTCATATCGTTGTTCTCATTTTCAGTAAATTTTGGTCGTCTGGTATCCAAATGAGCCTTTGAAACATGTTTTCATTTTATTGTTAAAATGACATGGGATTTTATTATTTGGTTAAAAATAAGGTTTTCTGTTTGGTTTACATTTAATTTTGCAATTCTTGATTTTTTACAAGCTTAGTACAACAATGGGTTTTTAATCAAATTTGGATTTAATTATTGGTATGATTGTATTATTTGGTTTTTGATTGGTTTCATTTTGGTCATGTTTGAAGGGATTTCATTTGTTACATGGATTTTGTGTGATTTAATTAAGGATTTTGAATGATTTATAAGAGTTTGAAAATATCGAGACTTTGTGGGGGTTATATCCTACTTCAAGGTCTTATCCTAGTGCATTATCTGTGGTTAATGAGCTTCTTGCTAAGGAGGGATGTTTAAGGACTCGAATGAAAAAGTGCACTCTCTCTCTTCCTCTCAATCTTGGCAGCTCAACTACAAATTCAGTCTAAGCTTCTTAAATCAAGAAGTGGTACACAAGGCTTTCTAGTGTGTATGTGCCTTTTATCATCAGATGGGTCATTAATATAGCCAACATTCATTCAGTCATCTTGGTTTTGGAGTTCTTGTCAACATCAGAACTGGCTAGAGGCTTCCTAATGTATCTTTTCGGCATGCTTCCATAATTTCAACATCAGGGATTCTATTGATATATCTTAATTATTGAAGAGGATTTGTAGTGTGAGAGATCTTCTTTGAAAATATCTAATGTTGTTCTTATTATTGTTTAATCTATCATCCTTGATAGTAGTTCATTCATAATAGAAACTAGAGGCTTGTAAATATATATTCCACTTTCCTTTGCTCGGTTTCCTTTTTATTTGTGTGTTTTATTGTATTTTACCCTTGTGTATATGTGGATTCATGTTTTTCTCAGGATTAAACTTTACTTAATTATCATCGATAATTTCATTTGGTTATTTTGGAAAGTGCCACATTTTTTTATGCTAAACCACCCAACGAATATAGTACAAAATTTTGTTCAACAAAGTATCATCAGACAACAAAATTGATTTCCAAAAGTGTAAGTTTTTCTTCTCTTCTCTTACATGCTAACTAAAAACAACAACAAAAGCAACTATTGCGTATACTAACTCATTCGGTTGAAGCTGAGACAAATAAAATAGCCTGAAAGTTAAAGAAATATGATGAAAATGGATTAAGGGAATTTCACGTTTGTTAGAATATTTGCCAGTCTGAATGGACCAATGATATATGTATCGTCCTTATTCTGATAAAAAGTACCCATTCCTGTCTGCCTCCATTTCAGGTTCTGGCATTTGATAAGTTTTTGCTAGGTCTTCATAATTTTTTCATTGGGGTACATTCTTAGTTTAAGATCTTGCAGTATGTTTTTATTTCAATAAATTGGTATTCAAAAGATCATTGCATTTCACACATTGAACATCTGCTACTGTGAGTTGACCAATCTCTCGTTCCCAGTCATCAACTACCACATTAACAACATCATGAAAGACGTCTCCCTCTGGCTCATATGGTATTATGTAACCACCATACATAAACTTTTTTGGGTCAGCAATGTGAGTGTGGCATGTACGACAGATGTAAAAACAAACTTCTGGATCATCTTTATTGAATTGGACATCAAATAGTCTTCCCATTGTTGAAGTATGAACAAATCAAGCAGATAATGAAACGAAACAAGAATTGATGGAGCAAACTATAAGAGGAAATGACATTCTTGATCCTCAGAGATGGAAGTTGGAAAAGTATTAATTTCTTTTACAAAGCCATTCGAGAGAGATGAAAACTGCTTCGTATGTCTTCTTGATGGTTTTGAAAACTGCTTCAAATTTTTTTTTATCATCCCCATTGGCACAGAATTGAAAACGCGCTTCAGTGTGAATTTGGAAGATTTCGGGCTTTTGGATGCTTGACGAGTTCACCTGAGTAAGTTTCTTTAACAACTGTTTCATTTAAATCACTATTTCATTATGAAAACATGCTAAGTTAATAGCACACTATTAGTGTGGTAACTCCAACAAAGTAGTAGTGTATATATATATATGCCAGATAGAGATCCTATGACACCTCCTCCAGCATCCCTAGTCAATGAGCCAGATGATCCTCTTATCCATGCCTCTGCTCTAACTTTGAATCCAGTTTCTGAAATGGAAACAACTCTAAAAACTATTGATCCTCCTACTTCCACTCCCTTTTCAAAATATGAAGGTGTTAGTATCTCAACTCCCATGGAAGAAGATCCCAATAAGACACCATTCCTACGGATGATGTACTAAAGTCGCCTGTAATTTCTCTAATTCTAGAGGACATTTTAGGGCCAAGAACTTCACACTTAAGGGAGGCTTACCCCCAACCAAAGGTTGATACCCGAATTGAAGATCATCCTAACTTGATGACGCCAGATGAAGTCACTTACTTTCATGCATAACTCCAAGAAACTATGTCACAAGCTCCAATTCAAACCTTAAATATCTCTACAAGGGATGTGGAATAACATATACAAACCTTGTTTAAACCCCACAAACTCATCCTCATAGGAAATTGAAAGACTATCAAGCCTTAAAGCTACTTTAAAGCATTGTTAGGAAGTGGATCCGGTAGTGGACAAGGGCCCAATGGCTTTATAAGATTAAGGAAATGAGGGCTTAATAGACTTCAGAGAGGGGAGCATAAAGCTCGATGTAATGTTTTCTGAGGGTAGTAGGGCGGTCTTTTAGTACCCATAAAGTGGCTAGATTGGAGGATATGTTGTTAATGATAGGATTTGTCTTTTTAAACTTCCAAGGAGTGAACTAACTTGCTGACTCTTTTGTTTCAGAATCCACTTTGACACGTTGACTAGATACACTTTATTCCATTCCCACCCTAACTTCTCGAATAGCCCTGAAGTGGGGGTAATGTTGACTACCCAAGTTTTTTTATGTTCGACAAGAAGTTCTTCATAATGCTAGAATGTTCTTCTTCTTACGGACGACTGGTCATAGTTACAACTCTCTCCCCCCATCTGATTAGGAAGTTGTTTACAAACTCCCCTAGTCTTGTTTGAGAAATTCAACATTTTTTGTGCATTTATTACCCCCAAGCAATCGTTGTTTGGTTTCTCACCACAATACAAACACCTAAACCATGACTATAGTCTTTAAGGGAGTTTATCGGCAAGTACGGGTATCAAATCTATAGGGAATGAGTGTTATACATTAATTGATTTATTTTTTCTCAAATAGAGTGTAAAAGGTGATGTTTTAATAAAATACTAATCTAGGCATGTATTGAAACTAAGATTAACAAAATATGTAAAAACTATAGATTGAGAATAATATCCCTCACCTCATGTTAATTAGTATGAATGGTTACATGGGAAGAAAGTGTTTCAAGTCTCATTTCAACAATCAATGAAATATAGATTTGTCACCCCCTAAATTCTCATAAAATCTTAATTGATTTTGTCATCAACAAATATCCCCAAGATTACACGTAAGGTTATAGATATGACACATACATGCTATACACCGTTAAATCTCCTAGGCGTAAAATCAAGAACAACCTAACCCATTGAAACTAGTTTAATTTGTCACCAAAGCAATGAAACCAAATTAATCCAAGGCAAGTTCAATCAATCTCAACCTAAAATAAATTCGTTAGAAATCATATTAAATGACATGTATTGAAAGGAAATCAATTAATAAGAAAGTAAAACTAATTATTAATGCAAGACAACTAATTACCAAAGCTTGGAAACAAGAAAGACAACTTGTGTTAATGGGATAGACAATGGATACTAATACTTATCTACACAAATGGGATAAGACCTTAGAGAAAGAAAGGAAGAAAACTCCCACCACTAAAACTATTTCACTAATATGATTTATATATCTAATATACAAGCTTTCGTTTCTATTTACACTCCAAAGGAAAAAATAAAGAAAAATTAGAAAAATTATGGAAGTGTACAGTAATCCGAGGTCAACCTCTGATAAGGTACTGGTTGACCTCAGGTTGAGAATAAAGCTTGGGCTGTTGGCAGTCATCTTCTCACTCTGATCCAATTATAACATGTCGTACGAAAAAGGCTATAAAATCTTCATACAGACTCTAAATGATGCATGGTGAGAACCCACGCGAAGATAATTCAATTATATATATGTTGGGGTTTTGAAACCCTCCAAATTATGCAGTATGAAATTACCAAATTACCCTTGAAGTAGAAGAATATGCTAAAATGTTTCTAAAACGGCCATAACTTCCTCATTTAGGATCAAAATAATACACGGTCAGCGGCCACGCAAAGATAATTTGATGATATACATGTTGGTAATTTTATAACAACTAAAATATGGAGTTTGATAAGACCAAATTTCCCTTAAAGTTGCATTTTGTGATGAAACTTTCTCAAAATACATCCAACTTCACACTATGCATCAATATTACCTACAAAAGCTCAAATACACTCACAAAATATACAAATAGAAAGAATATAGGTTACCCAATATATGAGATTAAATATAATAATTAACGGACACAAGAATACTAGATAGTGCAAGAATAAAGTGTACTAAATGCAATATTAATGACTAATCACATCTCCTAACTTACGCATTGCCAGTCCCTAGCAATAGAGATAAATGAAAATGATCAAAAGAGGGAGACTAACCATATATATATATATATCCTCTTTCATAGGTAACACAATTGCATTTAGCATATGCAATAAGCTATTAAACCCTTAGGTTACCCTAGTGGACGAGTGTTGTCTCGTGAGGGTTCTTAGGGATGAAGCCCACAAATAACAAGTTTCCTAAAAGAGTATGCCCAAACAACAATACAAGGCATGCTCGATAATTACGAAAAGAATTTCAACATGTTATTAACGAAGAAAATGAGAATTTAGTCAATAATTCAAAATCACTAACATTATTAGAATAACTTCATCACAATTAAAACCTTAAAATTTGGGAGGAAGAGCGATCACATGAAAATAGTTTGATTTCGCAAAACTTTTATAAACCGAATAAATATTAAAGTGTAGCATGATATCAATCATCTCCGGTTATTACACTCAATAAATGAAATCACTATGAAATGGAGTGTAACACACACGAGACATGCATCATTATTGAAGAGCGCTATATAAAAATTTAAAAATTATAATCTCAATGAAAGAATACCATTCATTAAAGGAGGTGAAATGCATTTTAACAGATTATTTCATTATTTAAACTTTTGGATTATATTTACCTTAGGATCACATAGGACTTGTCTGGGTTATAATGTAGGTTTGGGGTTAAGGTTATCAAATGAAAAGAATATGTATGGATTCAAAGGTGTTTGGGGATGAAACACTTGGGATAATGAAAAATTGTGGGCAATTTCAAAATTCGAAAATAATTTTCAGAACAAGCATTGGATATAACATTGGAAAGTGATAAAGATTATTGAACACTATGTAAAATATGGAAATAATCTCTTTATTTTCCTTTCTTCTTTTTCTCTTCTTTTTCTGTTGCTTTTCTTTTGTTTTCTTTTTTTCTTTTCACTCTCACTTGCTCAATTGCGACCACATAACAAGAACATTATGCAATCCCATGTATCATTCCAAATAAAGTAATGGAAGGTGATATATGTGGTTTAACAGTCCAATGTGGAGTTGGTTATGGGGTTTGGGATTTTTTTTAAACGAAAGGCAATATTTAGGCTCAAAGGGGTTGACGAGGGGAAACATATAAGGTAAGGTTAAGGTCAATATGGGTTATATAATAAAGAGTGCCTATGATCCTTTCTTAAAGTTTACGCAATTCTCGAGCCAAAGCAACTTTAAAAATCATGATCAAATAACACATTTCATAATGAACGATCAATAAAAGAATAGTGAGATTACTGACAAATTTAACATTTTTAAGAAGGAAAGAGTAATGTATAAACACTCAGAAACGAAGAAAAGTGCAAAGCTCACTAGGTGTAAGTATATCCAATGCAATAAATTGTTATCAAGTTACAATCTTAAACCAAATCAATTAAACAAGAAAAGAGCATGTGCTCATGGGTTTCAAGTTTAATTCGTGAAATTTTTCATTATATCAATGACTAGTTTGCAACCTACGCGATGGCGAACATTCTTCAATTTCTTATATGCATTATATTATGTGATAATTGAATAGAAGGAAAATCATGAAAATCCAAATATTGTACCTAAAAATTCTAGAAAATTTACAAAGATCATTGTAATAAATATCAACACTATAACAACTCCAAAGAAAAATCTTCAAATTTGTAGCACCACTATTGTCAAAAATCAAATGTAAAGCATACACCCATGAAACTCAACAATGCAAAAATAAATATATAAAAGGGTGTGATTTACATTCCATTTTAACATTCATGAGGAAGAAAATACAAAATAGTGAAAAATGGTATTTAACAAATGAAAAATATGCCAATTATAGAATATGAAGAAATTATGAAATAATGTTATAAAGCTAAAGAAAATATAGAAAATGAGAGTAATAAAGATGAATAAAAGAAATAAAAAAAAAGATAAATTAAAAAATATAGTCCATATATTGTAAGTCCTAATATAAAGAATCAATAAAATAATAAAAAAATCGAAAGTTAATATACACTTAGCTCCCAAATGAGCATACAATGACAGCCTATCAAACTCATGGTGTTTGCTCCATACACCAGACATTTAACACTACCAAATAAAACCATTAGTTTATAAATGATATCAAAATCAACAATAAGTTCCAACTATAATTGAAAAAATGACAAAATTTAAGTAAATAGTTGGAATATATGCATATAATGAAATTAATAACTCTGATGTCCATACACACTATAGGAAGCTCACAAAGTCCAAAACAATTAAATAGTCACAAAACCAATAACCTATTCCCCCATGTTTATTGTAAGCATGCGTAAGATTTGGTGGCATCACAGGGTCTCCGAAGATCCAACATCCTAGAAAGTCCCAAATGATTTCACTACACCACCACATAAAAACCAGCATTAAAACCCAAAGGAAAGGAAATGAAGAGAAAAGACCTTACGGAAAGAAAAAAGGAGGCAGAGAGAGACATACCAAAGTAGAGGTTTCCTTGTAGTGTTATAGTGCTGAAAATGAACCAACTATTTATAGTGAACCCAAAAGGCTTATATATCCACTTATGAGAAACAAAAAAATTCGGAACTAAGAACCCTGTTTTAACAAATAGTCTATATACACTTGTGATCAATGCTACATACACCGGTTTTGTGCATCGGGTGCACAAAACCTTTGTGCATTTGACTAAAATGACACATATTATATTATTTTAGTCAAATGTACAACAATTTTGTGGACCCGGTGCACAAAATCGGTGTAAATATCATTTTTCTATTCAATAATTACAACCTATAAATTCGACGTCCACCAGCATCTGAAAATACCAACGGATATTAGTACAACGACAATGTATAATTAAAAAAAATATATGTCGTAAAATGAATTAGATGCTTTATATAAATCTCTAAATTGATTAGATATTTCATTCAAACTAAAAAATAACATAATTACCCATATTGATATAAAGGTAATTCAAATTCCATTACTAGAAACCTATGAGAATATGAGAGAGAAGAAAGATCATGTGACAGGAATATGAGGAGAACGTGTGTGTGTGTGTGTGTGTGTGTGTGTGTGTGTGTGTGTGTGTCAGAGAGAGAGAGAGAAATGGCTAAAAGAGAATTTTTTAGGGGAATGAAAGATTATAGAGTTGTTCAACTCATATTTTGATCAGAGAATAAGCCCAAAAGAAATAATTTCAAACCAAACATGGATACAAACCCCCAATTAAAAATTGAAATTATAATGAAAGCATATACCTTTTCTATTTTTTCTGAGATTAAATCTGCAAAATAAAACCAAACTTGATCGAATTTTTTATCCAAAAAAAATTCAAACCAAACGAACAAACAAATAGATACCCCACGAATGGAAACTGAACTCGGAATTAAAATAGACGTGTTGTTGGGTTTTATTTATTGTCAAATGCTAAAACTTGGAAAAGGGAAGGAATGAAAGTGTAAGCCATATCATACCCACATTACCTCTTCCCAGAAATTAGAAGAAAAAATCCATAAACCAAAAAGGGAACAATAGTATGAGATCCCAAATATAAGTTTTTTGGCTTAAACCCCATATGAAAATTTAGATCAGAGAGAGAGACAGAGAAAACATACCTTGTACATGAAATCAATGTTCATATCGATTCAGTCTGCAAAACAAACCATAGAATCCAAATTAGATTTTCACACCACAAAAATGACGACCATATTTAGGAGTCAAAAATTTAATGAACATATAAATCAAATGCTTTTATGCAAAACTATTTCCCAAGTGGGTTGGGTTTAGATTTAAAAAAAGAAAGAAGTGGATTAATTCCATATATTTGTTTTACCAGAAATCATAGAGCTTGGATCCCCAAACTCCAAGTCGCCATATTTCTTGTCTCCATTTTGAGTAACTATTGAGCTCCACAAACCCTGAGTATAAATTAGAAATGGAGACAATAACTCAATTGTCAAGAAAATTCCTAACCTCCACACTCGCCTCCGAGCACATGTGCTGGCACAATGCACAGGGGATAAAGCCAAATACCCGAGAGAAATGGCGGGTGCGCAGGTTGATCTCAGACATATATATAGGGAAATACATGTCCCCGCTTATTAAAATAAGAGGTGGCCAGCCTGATACTCCAATAAATACAAGAATCATAGATGGTCCATTCTTAGCATCACTGTCGTGGTAATAATAGTACGAGATAACCACCAATTATTTTAGAAAACGGATGTCAACTAAATTTGCGAGTTTAGTAAAATAAACATTTCAACAATCCAATTTGAAAATAAGGTGGATATATAGATAGAGACATGTAACAGTTTAACAACCAATCTACAAAATAATAACAGAATAAGTTGTCGATTAACAAACTAATACAAACAGGTTACACCAAATATTACAGTTAAATATCACAATATATTCAAGTACAAAACTTGGGCAACACGCCCGAATGTACAAAATGATCATAACTAGATTATACAAAAATGGAGGCATCTATAACAAAAATCCTACAACATCCGCAAAAATGATGTAGCTCCCTGACACTGAGGAGGAGAGATTAACACGGGCTTCCTTGCGGCGGAGCACCTGAGCATAAATAGGATCCATACAAACAGAAAAATATAAACGGGTCAGAGCCTGGTTTGATATGATATACGTGTGAATAAAATGCATAGCAATAATGAATGCTAATATCATAAAAAAGTTTAAATCGCTCTTAACAATAAGAGAAATCCTCACCTCTCCTCTAAGTGTACATCCTAGTGCAATACCATTTATAGTGTGAAAATATTCATCAATGTAACGGAAATAACTAAATTCCATTTTAATAAGCTTAAGTTGCAGCTTTGCAAAATATGACTTCACAAATACATTCCTCATTAGGAAACTTATTCCATACAGTTGATTTATAAATGCATTAGCCATTTATGAAATTCCAGATTCGTGAGAATAGTTACAATCAAAATATAACGATTCTAAGACCATCCTTTCGGGAGTCACCCCATTGGATGCGCCCCTAAATAGCTATCATCTTCCAGGGCCTATAACCAAGACCACCTGGGCACCCTAAATCGCATCGCGTGGGAAGCGGCCATATACCTTTGACAGTGAGTCATAACCATACCCGAAATTACCTCACTTCGAATAAAAATGCAACACAACATAACCACCGGTCCTATGGCCGAGGACTATATTCACCCTCATTCATTAGCCAGGGGACTTCACCTCATTCGCGTAACTTCCCTTATGATAGCATTTAGAGAGGTATGTATATGCAAGTCATAATTCACAAGATATGCAAATTTAAAATGTGCATTCCATTATATCCGAAACCATATGTGTTTAACGACATAAACCACAATGTTTAATTATCCCCATACTAACTTCCAAGAGTTCACAACAACACCATAAGCTACTAAGTGTAATATACCTCATATAAGTCTATAAAAGTCCAAAACAATATAACCCTACTTTCCCCCTAGTCCTAGACTAGCTTACTAAATGAAAGGGACACTTACCTCCATCTAATAATTAATTAATGTATCCCCGACATAAGCCCGAATACTCCCTTTTCTAACCTAGGTTTGATTTCCCTAATACAAGACCATAATACTCTATTTTACTTCATACAAGAAGGTTCCTAAGCCTTAAACCTTAAAAGAAAGAAGTAGAAAAATATCTAAATTTTTAGGGTTAAAAATAGGGAACCGGTCGACCTGCCCCTGACCCCCGGTCGATCGCACTCTTTGAAATTGGCCTTGTAAGAAAAGCAGTAAGCCTTTCCCTTAAGGCCCGGTCGACCGGTCTTTGGATCGCTGTCAATCGCGCTATAAAAAAAATTCTTTTGAGAGAAGCATTAGGCTTTTATCTTTAGGCCCGATCGACCGGGCTCTGAACCGAGGTCAACCGATCGTACCAGATCCCACGGCCAACCCCCATTTTTCTCATACCAAACCTAAATATCTACACCTAGTTTCTTCCACTTCTCTCAACCTCATCTTTTAATGACTCCGCTCAATGATTCCTACACAACAATAAGCTAATGTAATCAACTCAAATCATACATACATCAAAATCTAAAGGTTTAAACACCAAAAGTCATCAAAACCCACAAATGGTTTAAATCTCCAAAAACACAACTATCAATACAAATTATCAACACTAAATCATACATAATTGCAAGTTAGAAACTTGCCTCAAGTTTGTAGTCTCGGATTCTCTACTCGTAGCAACGATTTCCAAGCTCAAACCAACAAATATCCTATTTCTCTCCTTTTCTCCAAAGTTCTCTCTCTCTCTCTCTAGATCTCTTTAGGTTTAGGAACAATATGAGAGACAAAGTGATCTTTCAAGACTAAATACCCCAAAATTCCCCAAATACATAAAGTCTAATATTAAATGCTACTACACAATTAAAATGACTCGTAACAACATAATTAAGTCATAACCGATCAAAAGTACCCGGAACCCAATAATACAATTTGGTACTTATTTTGGCTATATTAACCATTTTCGGACTAATCGCTCCCTCTAAATTGGTATCCGAGATATCATAAATTATTTCATATTCCAACGTCATTTTAATTCATGAATAATAATTCCCTTGGAATATAAGTCATAATCGTCGCTTAAAGGACAACGACGCAACAAAACATAATATGATGCTATTTACATTCACTTAATAGTAAATATGCAAAACTCAGTAAATATTATCTCTTAAATCACTTAACGTAATATTTACTTCAACTTCCTTTATTTTATAAAATTAACCTACTAGGCAAATTAGTATAAAAATAATTACTCATAAATGAGGGGTATTACATACTCCCCCCCTTACAAGGGAATTTTTCCCTCAAAATTCAGTTATACCTTGTAAAAAGAGGTGTGGATACTTCTCTCGAATATCGTCCTCACGCTCTCAAGTTGATTCCTCGGCATTGTGATGTCCCCATTGGACATGTACCAAGGGAACCACCTTCGAAATTAGTCTACGTTCTCCGTGATCTAAAATAGCAATCGATTGTTCCTCATATGAAATATCGGGTTGTAACTCGATATCATCCAAAGGAATATGCCAATGAGCTCCCTCGCACCTTCTATACTTCTTTAAAGATGATACATGAAACACGTCGTGAATCTATTACAGGCATTCCGGTAAAGTAAGTTGATATGCTACGGGGCCTACCTTTGCAATAACAGGAAAAGGGCCCACATAGCGTGGCGCAAGCTTGCCTTTCTTCCTGAATCGTATTATACCCTTCAACAGGGATACCTGCACTAAAACTTAGTCCCCTACTTCCAATTCCACATGCCTTCGATTCGCGTCGGCATAGCTCTTCTGACGATCTTGTGCAATTCAAATGTGGTTTCGAATATGCTCAATCTTTGAAGAGGTATCTTGGATCATTTCAGGTCCAAGGAGCTTATTATCTCCTACTTCCAACTAACAAGCAGGTGATCTACATGACCGTACATACAATGCTTCATACGGTGCCATACTTATTGTGAATTGGTACGAATTATTATATGCAAATTCGACTAAGGGAAGGTATTGCTCCCATCCTCTTTTAAAGTTAAGTACGCACATTCGAAGCATATTTTCCAATATTAGAATGACTCTCTCCGTTTGCCCATCAGTTTGTGGGTGGTAGGAGTTACTCAACTTCAATCTGATCCTCATTGCTTCTTGGAAACTTTGTTAAAAATGGGATACAAAAATCTTGTCTCGATCTGAGACTATATTGATAGGCACCCCATGGAGTTTCATAATCTCCGTAATAAAGAGTCGGGTGTAACGTGTCGTATTATAATTCGTCCATACCGGTAAAAAGTGTGTCGATTTGGTCAAATGATCAATGATAACCCAAATAGAATCATGACCGCTTTGTGACATCGGCAATCCCGTGATGAAATCCATCGAGATACTCTTTTATTTCCACACCGGTATTTCTAACGGTTGTAACAATCACGTTGGTCACTGGTGGTCTACCTTTACCAATTGACAAGTGGTGCATTAGGAAATAAATTCAAAGATGTCCCTTTTCATACCCGCCCACCAATACTAACGGCGCATGTCTTGGTGCATTTTATCTCCACCTGGGTGTACTGTAAATCTTAAACCATGGGATTCAGTCATGACAGCACGTCTCAAGTCTCCCTTATTCGGGACTATACGTCTTTCGTGGAAACATAACCCACCCTTAGATTAACAATTGGTGCACATGATCTTGGCAGTCTTTGTCCCTTCCTTGCGCTTCCACGACTCTCATCACAATAGCAGGCGTAACGGTCAACACTGACATAAATGCTCTTGCTACAGCATCCTCCTGGCTAAGCCCTTTCCATTTAGCCTTCCATACTTTCACTAGCTCCCCCGTGGGTTTTCGAATCAGCGCATTCGCTACCACATTTGCCTTGCTTGGGTGATAATGAATATCGAATTGATAGTCCTTCACGAAATCCAACCATCGACGTTGTCGCATATTGAGATCTTTCTGAGAGAATAAATATTGCAACGATTTATGGTCCGTAAAAAAACTAAACTTCTCCCCCAGGAGGTAATATCTCCATATCTTTAAGGCGAACACTACCGCGGCAAGCTCCAAATCATGCACGGGACAATTCTTCTCATGGGGCTTTAGCTTGCTAGACGCATAAGCAATGGCCATATTCTCTTGTTGTGACACACATTCCAATCCTTGTAGAGACGCGTTAGTAAAGACTAAATAGTCCGTTCCTGCTCTTGGAAACGCGAGTACAGGAGAGAAAGTCAACTTGTCCTTCAACTCGTCGAAATCTAGCTGACAGGAATCATCCCAAATAAATTTAACTCCCTTTCCGGTCAAGTTCATCAAAGGGCCAGCAATCTTGGAAAAACCCTTAATGAAACGGCGGTAATAACCCGCTAAACTCAGAAAACACCGAATCTCAGTGGGCGTCATGGGCTGACCCCATTCCCTCACCGCGGCAACTTTACACGGGTCTACAGAATTCCCTCAGTCATCACAATTTGTCCCAAAAACTACACTTCCTGCAACCAGAAACCACACTTCTCAAACTTAGCATACAGTTGAAGATCCCGTAGTGTTTGTAGGACCAATGGTAGATGTTCAGCATGATCAGCTTCAGTCCGATAATAGAGTAGAATGTCGTCAATAAACACTATGACAAATTCGTATAGGAAGTCCTGAAATACTCTATTCATAAGGTCCATAAATACGGCAGGAGCATTGGTTATACCAAAAGGCATGACCAAAAACTCATAGGACCCATATTTAGTCAAGAATGCAGTCTTCGACACGTCCTACTCTCGAATTTGTAGTTGATGATACCCAGTCCTCAAATCTATCTTAGAGAAGTACGACGCTCCCCTTAATTGATTAAATAAATCATCAATCCAAGGTAACGGGTATTTGTTCATAATGGTGACCTTATTCAATTCTCGGTAATCAACGCATAATTGGAGGGAAACATCTCTCTTCTTCACAAACAACATAGGAGCACCCCATTACGATGTGTTATGCTGAATAAACCCTTGCTCCAACAGTTGCCGAATTTGATCCCTTAACTCCCTCATTTCTAAAGGAGCCATACGATATGGAGATCTCGTAATCGGCCGAGTTCTCGGTGCTAAATCAATTACAAACTCGATCTCACGACTTGGAGGTAAGCCCGGAATTTCTCAAAAAACATTCTCAAATTCTCTAACAATGGTAATCGAGTCTAAGGAAATGACTATTCTATGTGAAGCCTCCTCCTCAATACAATATAAGTACGTGCTCGAACCTCCCTCCGAAAGAGGCATAGCCACCAAGAACATTATTGCCCCATAATGGAAAAGACTATACTCCTCCCATAACAATTTACCATGGCTCGGTATTTCACTAACCAGTCCATACCCAAAATAACATCATACCCGACCATATCTAGGACGAGTAAATCGACCTCAAAACGCAAATTATCAAGGTCTATTCCTACCCTTTTACAAATAAAGAATATAAGCGAACCATCACCCATGGAAGATTCCACACTAGTAAAGGTATTCTCAGCAAACTTAATCAACCCTGTCGAATGAGCAAAATGCCTAGCAATAAATGAGTGTGTTGCGCCCGTATCAAATAACACTAGACCCACATACCCGTGAATGGGAAACTTACCCTCAATGGCTGGTGGGGCTGGAGGAAGTAAATCATCTTAAATATGATACACACGCCCGTACTGAAGCTTCCCCTATTGTAGAGGGACGGCTGAAATAGGCGCTGGAGGCTATAAATGCCCCTGCTGATGCTGAGGACCCCGAGCTAACTGTCCCCCGATCAACTGTGGACAAGATTTCTTAAAGTGACCCTGTTCACCACACTGAAAATAGCGGCTTGAAAAATTTTCTACATAACGGACCCTATTGTTACTCTGAAACTGCCCCGTGCCTTGGCCCTGATAGCCTCGACCTCCATTATTTACTCTGCTCGATTGGCCCTATTGGCCCAACTGATGTTGTTGTTAAGCACCCTGACCATGTCTAAAACCACCTTGGCCAAAGTTAAAACCCCCAAAATGTTTTTTCTTAGACGATTCCCCTTGCTGGGGGTCCCTCTCCTTCTGTTTACTTTCCGACTGTTATGGTGGGGGTAGTGCTCCACTGGCACCATTACCTCCTTGCTTAATAGATTGACCCGAATCCAAAATCTTCTTACTCCCTTTCACATGAAGACGGTGATCTTGACAATGGATCAAGGTTGCGTCCATCATATCACTAAATGTTAGCAAATATGGATTTCCCAACAAGTGTTTCCTGCTGCCTTATTATCCAATTCAAACCCCTAATAAATTTCGAAATTCTCCTTTCCTCCGAAATTACTTCATCCGGCACAAAGTTCTCTAGACGCATAAGTTCCTCTTTATATTTCGTAACTAACCTTTCCCCTTTAACAACATCCTGGAGTTTCCTCCTCATCTCCTTTTGGACTGCTAAAGGAAAATACTTTCGACCAAACAAAACTACGAAGTCTGAGATAAACATAGTATCCCTCTGCTTCGGAGTTGTCACTGACTCCCACCAATGTAGAGTTGCTCCTACGAGTTTGAAAGTGGCGAGAATCTATTTTCGTTGCCTGCTACACTCCACCATTCGGAGATGACGTTGCATATCTTTCTTCCACTGGTTTGCCACAATCACATCGGCGCCACCCAGAAATTTTGGAGGGTGACCTTTTAAGAAAGATTCTCTAACTCTCTCCCATGCGGAGGGTCCCGTAAGGTCTTGAACCTCCGGTGCTACCGATTATTGGGCTTGGGGAAACTGTTGGACCATAGAAGCCATTGCAGCATTGACTGCCTCGGCAACAATATTAGCCACCTACGTCGCATTTATCATTCCTTGCGGTGGTGGGGGCTCTACGTTCTCTGCAACTCAATTTACTTTAGTCGGGCGACCTCTTCTAGGCGCCATTGAGAAGAAAACAACTAAATCAGAATATAATTTAAAATAATTTATCTTAGTAGAAGATCGCAAGCATGCACAAACAAAACAGTCCTAACAATAGGGCTCTATATCAAAGAAGGCAATGTTATAACGTGATAAGTCCGCATAGATCCTAAGGAATCTAGAACCCGAGGCTCTGATACCATCTATGACACCCCGCTTATTAAAATAATAGGTGGCCATCCCGATACTCCAATAAATGCAGTAATCATAGATGGTCCGTTCTTAGCATCACTGTCGTGGTACGAGATAGCCACCTCTTATTTTAATAAGCGGGGTGTCACAAAACCCTGGCTAATGAATTTAATCTCATATTTATTGTGGACAGTTGAAGAGATGGAGAATATTTATGAAGGAAAAATGGAGAGACATTTTTGGAGGAAAACGAAGAGGCATTTTTGGAGAGAGAAAAAAGGAATGGATTGAGAGAGAGACGTGATAGGTAGATGGTATTGATATTGAGATAATCAAAATGGATGTCAGGTGGCATAGTGGGATGATAAGTTGGATTTAATGGGTGTATTGCATTTTAGAATAGTATATATAGATTCGAGGACTAAATTCCAATAACTTCTAAAATCGAGAACAAATAAAATTTAATTATTTATTGGATCGTGCAATTATTTGAATGATAATTGGAAATAAAGACAGAACGCCCAACAAATGAGAAAAAGGACGGAAAATATTTTTCAATTTTCAATTTTTCAACAAGAAAGCATACTTGGTAAGAACATGTGATCAAATCAAAGAAACTACCAATGAATAGGAAGACTATCCTGCACCCCTTAAATTAAACCTTTAATTTTACTCAATGTGAATCAAGAACCAAGTTAAAAAGAGGAACATAGTGATATTAGCCAAAATGGAGAGATCTCCATATACCACAAGTCCAGAGATTGTACAAAACATGTTAGCATCAAGAATAGCAAAAAGAAATAACAAAAACTTAACTTATTACACTAAAAAACAACCTAATATGTACAACCTAAAATTTGAACTTCTAACTAACTATACATTAGAAGTTCATATTTTTATGGTCCACCCAAAATATGATTTGACATTGAGGGATAATTGGTGTGCCCTCATTTGCATGCATAACTTTCGAAAAATAAGAATTACATTTGAACAACGGAAGGCATGTATAAGGCGCAATAAATGAACCATCACAAATTAAAAGTTTTTGGCAGATGATGGGGGGTTTAGATTGAACGGGTGGTGAGTACACATGGGTTGAAAAAAAAGAATTATCTCCCAAATATTTTGCAATTGGGATGGCAGGTGGTGCACATGAAGGCGAGATTTCCTTCATGAACAGCAACTCAAGCAAGTAATCCTAATCGGTGAAATGGTTAAACATTTTAAAGTTTTAAACCATTTCATGGATTTAACGGTTCGATGATGGAGAATGACAATGGGGACGAAAGAAATTCAACCCCGAGATGACTCATCATCGCTTAAAGATGGAATTTCGAAGGAGATGTGATCATTTTCAATGAAACTTTCTTCTTTAATTACCAAAGAAGAAACCACTTCAAATTAAATAGATACTACATCCATTTCATCCTCACTTTCATTCTCTATTATGCCTTGGTTCAAGTGAAGAATGGTTTGTTCCAAAGTAGGCATCGATTCCTTATTTGGTTCAAAACATTCCTCGACTTCAAAAGTCTTGGAAGAAAAATCATTGTCGGAATCAAATAATGCATCCAATTCTTTTTCCTAACAATGATTTTCTTCCTGATAACGGTTTTCACACTTTTCATTCTCAAGAGTGCGAATTCCCTCACACAAAGTCATAGGTGGGGGCACGAATTCTTGGAAATGAGAAGTTTGGAAAGTATCCTCGAAATTACTATCAAAATAATTATTATAAAAAATTTGAAAGGTATTGAAATTATTTTCAACATTCTTATTATAAGGATTTTGTGGACCTTTATCGAAAAAATCATTCTCAAAATTCTCATAACCCATTACTTGACTTTTGTAATACTCACCCAAAGACAGTTTTGATGTATTAAGCTTTTGACTTTAAGAGTATTGACCATAAGTCACAGGTTTAGGGGGATTTTGAGAATTATCGTTCTGATTACCGAAAACATTATAATAATACATGATTACTCCAAAAATAGCTCATGATGACAACATTCCATGAAGTGATGTGCGGTCGATAGATTTAACTGTTTCTTGGCGCTCAAATGTAAAAGTCCTACAAAACTAGTTAATAAAGAATACAAATAGAAAGAAAATATTACGAAATACTAAATCAATTAAATTCTAAAACAAACAGTCCTTGGCAATGGCGCCATTTTGATTGAGGAAAAATCGAGTGGTCGTGTAAAGACACTGTCGTTGTTTGGTTTCCCACCATAATACAAAAACATAAACCACGACTACACTCTTTAAGGCAGTATATCGGGTAGCCCGAGTATCAAATCTATAGAGAATGAGTGTAATACTTTAATTGATTTATTTTTCTCAAATAAAGTGTAAAAGGAGATGTTTTAACGAAATATTAATCTAGGCATGTATTGAAACTAAGATTAATAAAAACTATAAATTGAGAATAATATCCCTCACCTCGAGTTAATTAGTATAAATGGTTACATAGGAAGAAAAGTATTTCAAAATTAAATTTCATTTAAACAATTAATAAAATCCAGAGTTGTCACCCCCTAAATTCTCATGAAAGCTTATTTGATTTTGCCATCAACAAATATCCTCAAGATTACACAATAAGATCGTAAATACGGCACATACATGATATACACCGTTAAATCTCTTAGGCATAAAATCCAGAACAACCTAACCAATTAAAACTAGTCTAATTTATCACCAAATCAAAGTAACCAAATTTATCTAAGGTGATTTCAATCAATATCCACCTAAAATAAATTATTTAAAAAGCATATTAAATGATATGTAATGAAAGGAAAGCAATAAATAAGTAAGTTAAACAAATTATCAAAGAAATACAACTACGTACTAAAGCTTGAAAAAAAAGAAATACAACTTATATTAATGGGGAAGACAATGAACAGTAATACATACATACATAAGGGGACAAACCCTTGGAGAGATAGAGGAGGAAAGCTCCCACCACTAAAAATATCTCCCTAATTTGATCTATATATCTAAAATACAAGCCCTCACTTTCTATTTATACTCCAAAGTAAAAAATAAAGAAAAAGAAGGAAAAATAACTCAAAATTAGACAAATTATGGAACTGTACAGTAACTTGAGGTCGACTTTTGATAAGGGACCAGTCGACCTAGGGTTTAAAATAAGCCTTGGACTGTTAGCAGTCCTCTTCTCACTTCGATCCAATTCTGACACGTCTCAATAAAAAGGCTATAAAATCTTCATATGGACTTGGAACGATGCATGGCTCGAACCCACGCGAAGATAATTCAATTATCTCCATGTTGGTGTTTTGAAACCCTCCAAATTAAGAAGTATGATATTACCAAATTACTCTTGAAGTAGAAGAACATGCTAAAAATTTTCAAAAATGTCCATATTTTCTTTATTCGGATCAAAATGATGCATGGTTAATGGCCATGCGAAGATATTTTGATAATATACATGTTGGAAATTTTATACCAACCAAAATATGGATTTTCAAAAGAATAAATTGCCCTTAAAGTTGCATCTTGCGATGAAACTTTCTCAAAACACATCCAGCTTCACACTATGCATCCATAATACCTACAAAAGCTCAAATATACCTCACAAAATATATAAACAGAAAGAATACAGGTTATCCAATATATGATCTTAAATATAGGAATTAATGAACACGATAATACTAGAATGTGCAAGAATAAAAGGTACTAAATTCAATATTCATGGATAATCACATAACATAATTTTGATTCAAATCTTAATTAAAGTAAACTTGCTTCGTGACCAATTGAAGAATCACGTCCTAAATCCCCAAGTTCTTCAAGCTCTAGTTGCTCTCTCAACCTCCCTAGCTGCTAGGCTTTTCTCAAAAGTGTTATGAGTTAATTAGGTTCTCTAATTCAAGTTAAAAAAGCTCTATTCAATGAGCCCAAAACATGATCCAAATGGCTCGAAACTTGGACCAATCCATATACAGATCCAATAGGCTCAAATCCCATTATTTTAAGTCAAAATAGACTTTCTAAGCATCCCGATTGTCAACCTAAAATAGAACACATTTTAATAACTTAAATACTCTTCAAGTTAATAACTTGGTACGAGTCAATTAAGTTAAAACTTCATGATCGATGAAACCCGATACCAAGGGAATAATCCAAACAAGTGAACCCCCAACACTTGGTCCTTAACCATTCCATAGTTGCCCATAATATTAAGTCACATAAAATATTTAATTAATGTTTTACCGTATATTATATCAATTTCCAAAAGTATGAGTTCGTGTATCAAATATATGAATCACATAACAACATATAAAAATATTCAAAGTGACATGTCACATGTCATATGTCATGATAGGAATATAATTAATTACGCAATTTAAATAAATTCAAATTAAATATAGGGTATTACACTCCCTATAAAGGATCAGAGTTGTGTCCTGTGCTAATGCCTAGGACCTAAATATAGATTCCACGAATAGGATTAAACCTAGTAAGTCTATAGTGAGTAATATTTTAAATAAAGTTGGGCCACTATAGTAATAATACACCTTTCTCCCATATTTTAGTTGCTTCTAAGTTAAGCCAACCCAAAGAACCTAAATATAGCATGCAGGTCTAACCCCGAGCCCTAGTGCAACCCAATGATACATAATTATAAATCTTCCTCAATTGATTATACTTATAAGGTTCCATACTAATATCTCATATACATCTCTTGCATAATCTTACTAAAGGAAATAATATCACAAATCCAATATTTAAATGAGTATGCCCCACTCACATATAATTAAATGGGCTATGCATAAGCCCACAAATAGAAGCACGAAAATCTATATGTATTGCCTTTTAGGATTACTCATGCATACTAGGTATAGTTATAGGACATCACATCCTTACAACCTCAAATCCACAATAAAGGAATAAGTCACTACACCTTCCCACCTATCATATAGACTTCATACCCAAGACTTTACGAAGGACAATCCAATTACCCAACTCGGGATACATGTATGTCAATAGTAGGACTAGGGTAAAAATAACCAAGGTAAGCCCTCGCAATCGTCGGGGTATCAGCGCAGTCGGCGTAATACGCGCCCCAATGAATTTTTCTTAGTACGTACCCCACGACCATGCATGCAAACACCCATGTTATGCTTGCATATAAAGTCAATACACGAAAATCCAATCTACATAAGGATTACTAAAACTATGTTAAATTTTAGATTGATTAACTATAATTAATTAATTATATATTTTCAAAATGCTAGAAAGTCATTCGAACAAACCCACTAAGTTGTTCCAACGAAATCTCCTATTTCGTTTGAACGACATCTCTTATCGTTCGAACCAGTTTGTCATGTCATTCGAACGAGATTCCCCATCTTGTTCGAAAGAGATCCTAATCTTGTTACTCACTCGAGACTTACTAGGTTTAATACTATTTGTGGCATCTATTGTTAGGTCCTAAGTAGTAGCAACTGCCATAACCCTCATCCTTTACATTCATTCACAATTCTAGCTTCCAGTTTTATGATGTAGGTGTCCAGCCTGAGTTTTTATCTTTATTTTTAGAGTTTTGTTTCAGTACTTATTTCCATTTCAGTAGTCAAAAATGAATTATTGTGTTTGGAGATATTTATGTTAGAGTTTATTTTATTATTCATAGTTGGATATGATTTATGAGACGACTATTTATTCTCGGTGATGGAGTTTATTTCATTGTGTTTTGAATTGTGTATCAAATTTTTAACTAGTGCACTTATTTTATTATTGTCAGCTTATATACCGTTTTACTTTTATTTTAGTCATTCTTAGAATGATACGAATTATTTGTATTTATGTATTATTTATATTTAGAAATGACCAATCTAGCAATGAATTTTATAGGGTGTCACGAGATCTCAACAAATTACAAATAGTTCTTCATTGTACTTATATAGAGCTATGAATTCATGAGCGAAGTCCTCCCTGCGGGATTCATCGAAAGATAAGAACCAATGAATAGCACTCTCTTTGAGGATTTGTTGAAATATCTGAGCCATGATATCTTTAATTGTGCTTAGAAAGCTCGTGGTGCGATAATAGTTACACAAATGTACAATGAGAGGCCCACTTCCTATAAACTTCTCAATGTCCGACATTTCAAACTTCTCAAGCAAATGGCTTATATGATAGGGGACATGTGGGTGTAATCCATACAGTTCCCAGAGAGTTTGATGTGATCAAACTTTCGAAGTATCACTTTGAGGTCTTATTTCACCCTATTGAGTTCTTTTTCCTTAAGGTCCAACCGAACGAGCGCATGCAGGTTTTTTATTGGTTGAGCGAGATTAGGCATATGTAGATGAGTTGACAAAGGCCCATTGACTGGTGGAACACGCAGGGGTATTATGATATATAAGTATGGTTTCCCAAGGCATGATGGTATTCTTCAAGGGGATACGTAAATCAGACATCCTTTGACCCATGACCTGAGGGAAAGAGACATTCTGGTTTGGTAAAATTTTTAATTCAGGAACATCTGGCATCTGGGCTTTGGTCTTCTGTAATCAGTGAAATTTGATTGTAGAATGTCAATTTTGGCATTGAGCAGAGCTGGCATAGTTAGCAGACCGCTACCAGTAGAGCTTCGATCTAAGCATGGGGGAATGGGATCACTCTTGAGGGGGAAGCAACCTATTTTTAGGGGGGAAAATGGTTATTCATTATTTATTTTTAAACGTATATCTTGGTATTTTTGGAATATGGAGAAAAGAATAAAGGTAGAAAAGGTTCCTTAGTGTATTTGTTATTATTAGGTTTTAATTATATTAATTTCTTCTAAGGGTGCAAATGAAATGCAGGACAAGACCTGAGCCTAGAAGAAAAAAAGGAACGTAATGCAAAACACAGTTTAAACTTGTTTTTTGATTCACGGACATGGTCATATTTTAAAAACGGGTGAAATAGCACAAAATCGGGTGGTAATGCGACGTGGAATTTCGTTAGGGATTTGCATTCGAATAGGTAAACTATATATGAGTGTCCTAGGATATACATTTATACGAGGGCTTTACATGGGATGTTATTGAAAGGGTTCCCTCATTTGGCGTGACTTCCATGATATACCTCTTTCCTATTGGGAAAATCATTCATCGATGCATGTGGAGAATTAATTTAATATACATAAGTGTACATGAATGACCTCACTATATACCTTGTGGTGATGGTATATGCGATAGCGAGTTCGATATACTTGATATGCGTGAACGAGTTCTTGTTATATACCTCCCATTGTGAGTTTGGTCAAGCAGTACGATGTGAGGGAACCTTATGATATTCGTCGAGGGTACATGGCCAATGAAAGGTGGTATCCTAATGCTTAGGCTAACCGTACCCCGTGGGACTAGAAACCAGTCACAAATTGACTTCCAGGTATGGGACAAATATATGGTCAAAACCTAATGCTCGTGTAATGTAGTGTGCAAATGCATGAGTTTTATTAGTATCTTTATACAAAGTATTATGTATGCTAAGAGAGATATGTATAAATGCCAGTCATGAAGTATATGGGGGAATATATATAAGTGACATGTGATAAAAGTGCTAACATACAAGTGAGGCAAAACATGAGAATATGTAAATGGAGTGAAGCATTTAAATATATACAAGTGGAGTGAAGTACGAGAATAAAAAAATGGAATATACATGTGATAAAAAGATGAGTATATACACGAAATAAAGAGAGAGATACACGGGGTGACATAACATGAGCATGGCGTATGAAATATGTAAGTACATACAAAAGAATATGAGAGAAACAAGTGTACACATGAGAAGATATATACACATGTAAAATGAGAAGAAAACAAAATTCCAAATCAATTGTGTCGTGTCCACGAAATTTCCTCAATGGAGTCATCACTATGGTCATTCTGACCCCTTCAGATCGGCATGTGTGCTTGAACATTGTGGAAAGGGACATAAACGGTCGTCCTCGACGATCTGAGGTGTGCAAATGTGTAGAAATTGGATTTGCCTACCTAATTTACAAAAAATGGGTAAAAGAAAAAAGCACCTCAAATGAGATATCTAAAAGACAACTCGTATATGCAAAACCAAATGAGATATGGGATCGAAAACTATCTTACGGAGTGGGAAGGTATTAGTCGCCCACACCACCCTTTCAATAGCTCATGGGATATAAAAGTATTCTCTTTATCCTAAATGCATGAATATGTGGATACGTGGTAAATGTGTTGTGTGTGCGAAGTGAACAAAGTGGAATAAAAGTGAATATATACATGGATATGAAAGCACACGAGTGTGTGGGGAGTGGAATAATCATATCCACGTCATGGGAAAGACGAGTACGAATCGTCCTAAGGAGATAAATTGCAAGTGGAGTCCCAAAATCATAATCTCACTATGGAAATAGTGAGTAATATAAGCAGGATCGCTAGAAAAAGAGTAAACTACCTAAACATGAATAATATGATAAAAAAATGTATAAAATGACTATAAGTGTGAGCGAAGCCCCAAAATCATAATCTCACTATGGGAAAATGAGTACGCGGATATGAGACTGCTACACGATAATAAATGTAAGAGAAGTAACTAAATGAGTAAAATATAATAACTACATAAGTGAGATGAGAATGTATGGAAATTAATTAAATGAGATAGATGAAAACAAACTTGAATACCAAAATAGCTTTAGGATGCCTAAGTAGCTAGAAAAGGCATCAAAGTCCACGTAGTTCGCAAAATGAACAAGGTTGAGATCTAACCCATAATCTGAATCTAACGTGCATCTTTTGATTTATAAAAAGGAAGTGGAATATAGTGAAAGTGAAGAATTGTGTAAGACCGCTCTAAATTGGGAATTATGATACCCCCCCCCCCCCCCCCTTATTATGAAAATAGACTTAAGTGGATTATAGATATAAATAGAGTAAAACAAATTATAAATAGAGTGAGGATACTAAAATATGCAAAATGGTATTTATGGGAATAGTGAAATTTAAGAGGATCGACTTTAAAGAACTTTCAAAATATTTTTTAAGCTCATTGTTTATTGATTGTTGGTTTGTTGATGTTGGTGGTGGAATGGTGGTTAAAGGTGGGGGTAATTGATGTAAGGGGATATATGAGAGAATATTATTAAAACGATGTTTGCTCAATTCGGAATGGTTGCCACACTGAAATTGAGGTCTTGTGAAAATGAGGTAATGGGTTCTTTATACAGGCTAACCCTAAAAAGAAAAAAGGCAAGTCTTCCCCCAGGGGTCGGCTACCGGCGATGAGACCGTGGGGACCATCGTCATCCGCTGTAGGGAAAATGCAACACAGATGATTAACGGTTCGTCGGAGGAGGATCAAATCAGCATAGTCAAAAAGAGACTCCGAAATGAAGTCCAAACAAATTAAGGCTCAATTGGATCCCCGATTTCAAGGCCCTTAACCACATCGGGTGTTAACTGGAAGAGAACCTAGCCACTAAGACTGCCAAGCCAACTCCAGAGAGAACTTGAAAGTCTACTAACTAATTCATTATAAAGAAAATCTCACTTGGATCTTCCATCTCACACATCAATGACTTCACCAGGTTTACACGTGAGCAAGCCACCATCCTCTCATGGTAGCAATGATTACCTCCTATGAGCTAAAGCTCGTCATAAACTCGTACTGGGCCATGCCTCCTCTTATAACCTATCCTCGTAGGATCATCTCAAATTTGCAAGCCTCCAGTAGGGTCTATGCAACATTAAAATTGGATGGGTGTTTAAGGACCTTGAACCCAAGACCATTTTCGATAAACCCAAATAGGAATTGGTTTTCGAACACCCACTGGGAGGAAATGTATGACGAAGCTTTTCAGGCATATAATTTTTCCACTCCAATATATCCAATCCAACTAACAGGTAGGGAAGACATTTCAAATGAGGATTCCATAAGCTATATCTCGGATGGATACTCTAGTGATACCGATGGGTCAGTCCTCACCTTAGAAACATCTGACACAGGAAAACTCGGAGCCGATAGAGACATTTCTCCTAAAGGACCCTTCCTACTACCATCATCGCTAGTGAGCGAGTAGGTAGATTTTGGGCCCTCGATACCACAACAACTATTAATTTAAAACGAAAAAAACATAATTGTTGATTTGGTACAATTGGAATATTATTTTTAGAAACACGACTTTTAATTTCAGACAAGCTAAAAAAATCACACTACTATTTTTAGAAATATGATTAGTGTTTTCACAATATTTTATCGGGTTAATCTTGTGACATATTTTGACACGTGAATAGATGACGTGGGAAGTTTGTATTGGTTATATGGTGATTACTTCATGATATTTTGGTGGAAGTAGTGGGTAGATTAAAGCGATTATTTTGGTGGAAGTAGTGGGAAGGTTAAATTAAGAGTTATTTGGAGGCAAGCGTGGGTGGTTATGATAGATAATTAATTCGAATTCAATTCGAAAGTTACTTAGAGGCAAAATTCAAACTGACAGTTACTTGGAGCCAAAGGAAGCTAGTTATTACAGATAACTATAAATTCATCCATACAGAAGAAGAAAGAAATCTCCAAAAAGTTTTATTGATGAGAATGTTTTTTCAATTGATCAAAATTGACTTCGTCAAGGATTTACCCTTAAAAAAGCTTGGGATATTATTCGGGATAAACATTGCTCTCAATTCTCTTTTTCCATGATATGGGATCCTATAACTCTTCTTAAAGTTTTGATATTTTTGTGGCGAATACTTTATAAAGCTCTTCCTCTAGACATCAATCTCAAGTACATTTATATTCCGATGGTATGTAAATGTCGTTGTTGTCGTCTGTCTCAAGAAGAAGGTGATGACCATCTATTTCTATTTAGTGAGATTTTTAAGGAAGTGTGGAAACATTTTGAAAATTTTATGGGAATGAAAGCTCAGAACTATTCATTGCGTTCGAAGCTTATTTCTTGGTGGTTTAATTGTCGTGGGAAAAATATTATAGCTATTCTTTGCAAGATTCTACCGATATATATTTATTGGCGAATTTGGTGCTCTACGAATCAAACTACTTTTGAAAACTCTTCTATAAAGTCCAAATCTATCATTTAGGCTATACACTGTGATATTGTCCTAGCTTTAAAAGTTAGGCCTTATAAAAGGACTTTCTCTAGATTCTTTTGCTCTTATATTAATGATTTTGAGATTTCCACTTCTATTTTGTGAGCCCACGGAGAAAGGCTTTTTTTCTCCCATATTTAATAAATCTGGGGTCTGATCCTCTTATTCTAAAAAAAAGAAAGAAATCTCCAAATGATCAAACAAATACATGTTTTTACATCTTATCCTTTAAATTTTAGCAATTTTCTTTGTATCTTTTACTAGCCACGGTGCACATGCAATGTGTGTGCCATGGGTATCAATCATAAGGGAAAATTAGCTATAGTTAACTTGTAAAATCATATACATATATTATGTACATGTATAGATGGAATATATAAACACAATCTTGAATAGTCAATATGAAATTACTGAGCCTCTATATCTAGTTACCCTGCTCCAGCATCTCACATAAACCTGAGAAAATAGAAGTTCAAATTATAGTTGTCAGTATTGTCTTGAATGTATATGATTTAGTATTTCAAGAAATAAATACAATCATAAATATACTAATAATTAGTAAATAATAAATATATTATATTGTAATGTGTTTGCACATTATTTTATGTATATCTACTTTTTATATGATGGTGTTTGAAAAAGTGTTAAATGGATTCAAACATGTGTTAGAAATATATGTGAGTTATTTGATGTATTGTAATGAAATAGTGTATAAATCAAATAGTAAAAGATTTTAAAGTTCGTCCATTTAAAAAATAGAATTAAAGTTTGTGAATAAAAAAATGATAATAGAATTTGAAAGAAATACAAGATATCATACCATAAAGATATGATTCCATGGATTCTGAACAAATTTAAATTTAAATTAAAGAGAATTATGAAGATTAGAAATATATTATTTAATCTTCTTGTCACCCCATACATCAATATCCATTGAATAATCTTTTCAATATAGTAGTCTTAGAAGTTTTGAAGTAAACTTGTTTAGTACCATGGAAATAAAAAATCAAATGCAGTCATCTCACTTAAATAAGATTTTCGTCTCACTTAAACTCCTATTAATTTATTTTCAATCCCCTATCTACTCTCTCTCCCCCTCCCTAACTTTCTCTCTCAATAAATAGTGATATGTTTTAGATAAACCAACCTTTTTTTTTATTTTTTTTGTTTTCTAAAAGCATCTATATTGATATTACAAATAGTGTCTTATATACACAGACTTTTTATTCTTAAAATTTGTAATAGACATTTCTTTACATACACAATCAAAATCTTTCATCAATATTTATATTTTTTGAAATACTATGAGAGAGATAGAGATAGAGATATAGATAATATAGAGTACCTACCACGTGGCAGAGACCATATCTTATTAGATTATTGGCTTTAACACCCAACATATATGTTCAAATGTCCACTCAAAATTAACTCAATTTTTTATCGTATACCTTCTTAGAAGCTATTTATATTTTAACCATGAGAAATATAGATAAATTAAGATACCAAAGATATCACCACTTAAACTTATATGGAGCTCAAGCTAGAAATCTACAGTAATGAAGATAAGAGTGCAGTAAAGTGAGTTCAGAAGGAGATGAGGCAAAAAAGATGACATAGTGATATAAGTGGTTCAGACGTAGCTCACCCCACTATGCAAAGTGATTGGTGGTGTTTTCACTATCAAATAAGGCACTAATGGCCTTAGAATATAACTCTCAAGCTTTCTCTCCCTACTACAAATATAGACAGAGTTTGGCTTAAGGTTTTCAACATTCCATCCCCTCAAGGAAGAAGATGAATGGTATTTATAGCCTTAGGGGTGCAAAACACGCCCCCCCCCCCCCCCCCCCAGCATGTAATAAGCATGCACAGGATGAAGCAACCAATTAGAACTAGCCACCTGTCCCTGGCACACATATGTCATGATGATGAAATATTCCCTCATGTGTTCATGTAGATCTTATTATAACAATTTATCCGTGTGGGATAGTGACCCACAATCCACGTGTGCTCTGCCATGTGTCAAGGGTCGGCCATAATGGAACAAGCTGAGTCGAGTCGTCAGGTTAGTCCTCTAACATAATGACCCTCAGAATACTGAGTAGAGTCTGCGTCTACATATGGGCCTCGACCTCCTTTACTCACGGATAAGGCCATGAAGATATGTAAGAGTTAACTGGGATCAATAATGTGCCATAAGTATGGAGTAGTGACCAAGGATGAGGCCACTTGAGGATGGGCTTCTGTTGAGTCAACCCATATGTGTTTCCTTTGATGAGCAGCCAGGGTTGACCTTGGTCGGGTTGAGATTTATTAAGGACGAGTCCATACTTATGTATAACAATCATACCCTAACCCTTAGTCTTCAATACGAGTGGAAAGTTGAGGAATATAGTCGGTTGTCCCCCTATGAGAGTGTCTCCTTATCATATGTCCCTGGGTGAAGTGCTCTGAACTAAACACGTGCCAATAGGTGTGTGGGGTGTTGTGCTTTCCAAGGTAGGGCGGCTGCAATCCTACCCTAGTAAGTTGTGCCCTCATGATTTGGCTCTTAGATAATCATTCCCAATCATTACTTGGTTTAAATACCAAAAATCAAACGTTTTCTCTTTCTTCTTCACTTTATTTCATACTTAAGAAAACTTCTGCAAACTTTCTAGCTCTCCCCTCTCTCTCCATCTCCAGGCAATCTAGCGAGCTTCTAGGGTCCATTATTCCTTCAAATTTGGTCATCAACCTTCAAGTAACCATTTTCACTTTCTTTTTGCCTTTATCCACCCTCGTACCTTGGTTTCTGCTTTATTGCTTTTTTTTATGATCTTTCCTTTGTTTTGTGGTAGTTTTAGGGTACTCTAGTGGGCTTTAGTAGTTGTTCTATGGTGGTTGAGGCATTAGGAGTTAAGGATAGGAACCTCTTAGGCTTTAAACTCTTTTTTTGATAGTTTTCACCATCTCCAGCATCTCTCCAACCACCTTTTCTGGTGGGTTGTATACCACTATTCTTGACTGGTTTTAGTTAAAAACGACGAACACTTTATCTTTTAATCCAAAAGTCCATTGTTAGTCAAACCATTGAATGTTTAAAGTGTTGTATGAGCTTTTAGACCAATACCCCCAACTTAGTGCTAACATCCTTAGGGGCATATGGAAATGTGAGGCTGAGGCAGAGGCAGAGGCAAAGAGGAAAGTCGAAGATGACCTTACACGTCTTATCTTCCTAATCCCCCTAGTTGTCATCCCTCCTCTGGCGGTTGAGGTTAGTGGTAAAAATATAACTACTCACTCATCTCAGGCGTCCCAATCGTCCTTGAATTTTGAGGGTTACAACCCTTCGTCTTCCCCAGTCTCTAAGACAACTGACTCTTTTGAGAAGGCTCTTTACGTCCCCACTGTTCGTATGGCTAAGTCTGATGCACACTATCAACCAAGAACGATGATTAAGGGTCAGGTGTTGACAAATTTCATTACAAAATTTATAGGAGGGGATGAGCCTAGAAACCAATATATAGCCTATCAGTTAAAAAATAGGAAGATCGATTAGTCCAAAAGGTGTACACTTTGCATGGACGGCGCATCCAACTCCAAAGGGGAAAGAGTAGGAATTGTGTTTGTTTCCCTGAAGAATGCCATGGTCGAGTAGGGGATGAGACTTAACTTTGAAGCTTCAATCAACGAGGCTGAGTACGAAGCCCTCATCACTGGACTACATAAATATTACTCACTAGGGCAAGCCATCTTGATATATATTGTGATTCAAAGCTCGTATCCAATCAAATAACAGGAGATTTCAATTACTGGGATAAACGAATGGCGGCATACCTCTAAGGTGCCCAAGAATTGAGGTCCATATTTGAGGAATTACACATTCAACGGTTACCCCAGGGCATAATTGCTATGTCGACGCGTCAGCAGCCTTGGGTCAGTAGTGGACTCTGGTCTTAGAAGAACCATTAAAGTGGAATTCCTTGCCAAACCCAGTATCACCAAGCCCATGGTTGCTGAATAAATTCTCACCGCAAAGAAAAGTCCCAACTTGATAGACTTAATAATCACTTATCTTCAAAATGGCATCCTGCCATTTGATAAGAAGCAATCCCACTAGGTTAGGGTAAAAGTTGCACAGTTTTACCTAACTCCCGAAGGAAAACTCTACAAAAGATCTTTCACCGATCCCTACCTCTAGTGCGTGCATCTAAGTGACGTCGACCAAGTTTTGTTTGAACTTCATGATAAAATTTGGGGTAGCCATGTTGGAGTATGGTCTCTAGCTTTTTGAGCAATCAAAAAGGTTACTAGTAGCCATATATGCAAAAGGATGTAACCTCATACGTCAAGAAATGTGAAAATACAAAAAGTTCTCCCCCAAGTTCCATTAGCCGTCCAGCGACTTAAAGTCACTAACTAGACCGTGACCATTCACCCAATGGGATTTAGATCTCCCAACAGCACCAGGGAATCACAAATGCCTTTTGGTTGGCACAGACTACTTTACGAAGTAGGTTGAAGCAGAACCATTAGAAAACATCAGGGACACTGACATAATCAAGTTCATCTGGAGGAACATTATGACACGCTTTGGCATACCTAGGGCGATTATCACAAATGATGGCATATAATTTGAAAGTGGTCCATTCCAAGGTTTTTGTGATTGCCATTGAATCAAGCATTATTTCATCTCTGTGGCCTACCCTCAAAGAAATGGGAAAGTGGAGGCCTTCAATAAAATGATGCTCAACGACATGAAGAAGATATTAGAGAAGGCAAAAGGATCATGGGAAAATGAGTTTCCTCACCTCATATGGGCATATCGTACTACGCCCAGAAGACCTACTGAAGAAATGCCATTCACTCTAACCCATGGGATTGAATATGTTATTCCCTTAGAATCTGGCCTGCCAACTATTAGAACCACCATTGTCGGGCTGGGTTTGAATAAGGAAGACATAAGGACTGAACTCGACCTAGCCTATGAACGAAGGGAGTTGGCTATGATAAAGCTAACCTCTTACCAACAACAGTTAATTAGGCAATACAACAAATGCGTGAATCCAAGAAAATTTTAGGTCAATAACTACGTCCTTAAAAATGTTCTCGGTAGTGCCAAAAAAACTTGTGATAGCAAGTTGGGGACAAATTGGGAGGTATCATTTAAACTCATCAGAGACCATTTGTAAGGATCCTAACAATTGGAAACAATGACGGGCAGTGAGATACCAAAGGCATAAAATGAAGTCAACTTGAAGAAGTTGTACTTTAAAATTTTCTCTTGTTTGGTTATTTCCAGCTTTGTTAATTTTTACAAATTTTAATTCCAAAACTAATGCTGCTCACAGTTGTTTTAGTTTTTCTAATAAAGTACAAGCCCGAATGGTTCATTTAGCTATTTAACATTGTTTAAAAGTGGCAGGCTTAAACTTTTTTTAATGGTCAAACATTTAACAATATCACCTTAGTTTAATTATAATTAAAACTCAAGATTTCATGGTCTTCATAATGAAAATACGAAACAATCATGAATTTCCTAGGCAAGCAAAAGACCTGCGGGGGATCCCTAGGAACTAAGTGAACCCAACCTTAGTTGGGTAAAAATTCTGAATAGGTGGATGGACCTAAAACCAGGTGCATTTTTGCCAGAGATTGCTCTAGGCCTAAGGTAGTGTGACGACACGACCTAAAAGGTAAAACAGATAATAAATATATGCTTGGCATAACAGGATGGAAAAATGCATAATGTGGAATTATACAAACACCATGTTATTACATAAAGTTATAATGCATATTAAAAATCATTTACAGTATTGGAAGACCAAAATAAGACAATGCAATAACTGCATCCGATAAATAATCACCTCAGTAACAGTCGTTCTTCGGCCATCATCAGGATTTGGTTAGAATTCATCATTGCTCTCATGATATGACAAGTAATGCTTGGCCTCTGAAGAGGAATGGCATTTAGAGGAACCTATTTTTCTTCACTTGCAAATGGGGGATGACGATAGGTCAGACAACTAACTCGGTACCAATACCAAATATCGGAGTCCTTTAGAACTTTTAAGGCTCCCAAAGTATTCAACCAGTCGTGTTTATAGGCCAATTACTTTGTTTTATCCATCCTAATAGGGGCATCCATGAACCCCTCGTCATAACCAGCCACTCATACCACACGAGGACCTTTCCTGAAGAGGTAACAGAGCTTGATTACATCATGACTTAGCCCCATTTTGATCACCCTCCCTCATCAGATCTTCCTTAGCTTCAGCAGGTTGTCTCATCAATAAATCATTCTCGCCATACAGGAGTGCGCCGACATCACTTGTGTCTTTGGCTTCAGCAACTGTCCTCTTAAAGAGTTAATCTCATCTTGCATGAGTGCATTGATATCGTCGAGGTCCTTGACATCATCTTTCAGCTTAGCAACCAAGGCATATAATTCTTCATAAGCCTTGGCCATTTTCTGAAGAGCTTTCCTAGCAAAAGAGAAAGCACAACGAGCTTAAATACTAGCTTTCTGACTAAGGATGGAATATAAATCACCAGTAAAAGAAAGAATCCCTGCAGATACATGGCCAGGCTACAAAAATAAAAGAAAATTACTCGACAGCAATAAGAGACAAAGTCAAATATTGGCAAAATCTTTCTTTATAATAAAATGGGGCAAGACTCTTACAAATAAATAAAAATAAAAGGAAATATAAGGATGTTAGAGCTAACTATTTCTAACTAGCTTTGGGCTTCTTTTTCTTTCACTTGCTCTTGTGTTTCTCGAACTTTTCCCCAAGAAACCTCAAACGATTCTTGAACGATAGTAGCACCTGTCCGAAAATCTTCTTCTTGCCTTAGAGGGGAAACCCAAATCGTGCTTATTAAAAGTTCAGTCTCAATCGGGACATTGAACTTCATCAAAGTGGCATCCCATCCTTCTTAAAGTTTGACTTTCTTATGAAAGTTAACTGGCATTTGGCATAGACAAATGCTTCCTCATAGCCAGTATCATACCTTGCATCCTTTGCAATAGCTAAAGCTTTTATTTGATCCTCATGGGCTTTTTTTAGATGATCACACTCAACTAGTAACTGATCGTGTTCAACCTTCAATTGGTCGCTCGTGACCTTCAGCTGGTCACGCTCATCTTTCAGATCAGTTATCACCAATCCGATGGATTTCTTCTTCGCATCATATGATCTTTGGGTAACATGAATAGCCTTCTTGGAATTGTCCAAAGTCATTTTTAGTTCATTAGTGACCTTGGATTCATCGAAGGATTTTTCCAAAATAGCGACAAAGTCTGCCACAAACTGCAAAAACGGAAATTATGTCGAGATTAACAAACTAGGCAAAATAAGGAAGGAAAATTAAGAGATTATCATGTTTACTAGAGATAACACCTGAGCGGTATGAGAAGAAAATTAATCATGGGTCAGCCTATTAACTAGCTCACGGTCAAAATCAATCACTCCACCTTCAACAGACCAAAGGACAACGAGGGATTTTTGGCCACCGACATCACCTAGTGTACTTTCCCAAAGTCGTGGACGTCACCCTTTTTGGAAGGCATCACAGTAATTGAAGAAGAATTGGTCTTCTCCTTCTTATTTTTTTGATAGACTAGGGAGTTCGATACAGGTATGAGGGCAGAAGGAACCTCAAGCTCGGTCCTCTTGGGAACCTTAGCCTTAGTGGAAATGGGCATCATGTTGTCCTCATCTACCAGCAGAATTCTTCTTTTGGGAGCCATTATTTCATCCCCAACAGCGGAGACAGACTCAACGTTTATAGATTCAAAAGAGGATGAAGTGGAAGATTCCTCGCTTATTGAACGAAGTGGGATGTCAAGATTTACATCAACTGATCGAGCAGTAAAGCTGCTTGTAGAGTTCTTATGCTCAAGCAGAAAAGAGGCAGACCTTGGATGATCACCAACTGTAACAAGTAACCTCCTCAGCCCTTAAACCTTGAGCAACTCCTCCATATTAAAATGAGAGGGAAAAGGTTCCTTCTTCTTTGATCGAGTTGAACAAAATAAGGAAGAATATCACCATCAATGGTTGCACTGACGAGCATAATAAGAAATACAAAGAATAAAAGTAAAGTTAACCTATATCCCTTCCTCTCTTCGGACATAAAAACCCTTGATATTGTTCTTCTCAAGAAGAGGAGGGTGTTTCCAATCTCTGATAATAAAGCCTTGATTCCAATAAACCTTATTGGAATGAAGAAAATTAACTACCAAGACTCTATCTGACTCTCTCGCCTTTAAATAGAGAGCCCCATTATTTGTGTGGGACCACGAGTAACAATACCTAATTTTTGGAATCCTTATATGGGTCTCGTATAATTCATTATTTCTATAGACACCGTTGACAATTCACCAAGTATTTGGGGCACACTTAGTAGGGGCCACTGTAAAAAAATCACAAAATTCCAGAAATAGTTGATTTTGGGGAAAAAAGTTATTCCCCCTCAGCCACCAAGAGAATATGAATCCAATGTCCACCCCCAATAGCATTACAATCTCTTGAAACTTCATCACACTCAATAACTACCCAACGAAATATTGGATATATTTTTTTAATTCTCCCACAATCTTTTCGTTGATAGAGTATACCATTTTTATCAAAGATTAGAAAAGGGAACTCGAAGAAACAAAACGCCTAGAAAGAATGAAATTAGTCAGAAATGACGAAAGAAAATAAAGCTAAGGATGAAGAAAACTTATAAGAAAAAGGTATGAAGACTGAAGCTCCAAGCATTCATTTTTAATGAATTGAAGTGTACAAATGACAGTGTAGAGTCTTTAATAAACACATAAAAAAATCCCAAATATCTGTCATAGAGGAACAGAGCCCAAGATTCATCAATGAAACTGGCGGTTCATTTTTGAAAGATTATTAGCGTATCCTTATTATGACGGAATAATTATGAAGCATGCCCCCATAAGACTGAGAGTTAATCATGTGGACCGACCAACTGACTAGGCCATGTACCTTCTAAAAACTCTCTAACCATTCGTGCCAAAGAGTTTTGGGGGCAATTATAGGGTGCAAATATAGCGGCCCATGTAGGGTCTGTATCCGTAAGGGAGGACAACCCAGATTTTAATGATAAATGTCACGATAGATAATTATTAAGAGGTCAATCTAACTACCGAAGATCTCGGAGGAGATTAATGCAAATCAGAATGCGTCTTAACCAACATCTGTGAGAAATAACACGATTCGACCTCCTCCATCTCCATAAATGTAACCCTCACCCCAGGAAAAAGGGCATGGAACTTCTTGCTAAAGAATTATAATAACCCATACTTTATTATTAATTAATTTTTGTGTGCTTATAAATATTACTTTAATTGGGGGAGGAAATTTAATTGGATTGTTTAATAAATATTAATTAGCGAGACAAAGGATTAATATTTATTATTAATATTTACTTGCATGTGATAAGTACATAGTTTTATGGTTTATCATATGTCGCGTATGAGAGAAAATTATGGTTTAATAATATATGTCGATAGAGTGTTACATTGTCAGATGTAATACCCCGTGATTTTTAGGACAGAGAATTTAATTTATTTGAGAGAAAAAAATTATTTGAATTGGAGAATTTTAGGTTTGGCCATTGAGGTCAAAATTTGAGGATGTTATAAAGTATTTCGGATGACGATTGTGAGTGTGAAGTTGATCCCGGATAGGTCGAGATAGTCAAAATGACTGTCCTTGGGTTTTATTTCGGTTTCGAAATATTTTAAGTTAGTTTGACTCGAATTGGAGTAAACAAATCACTTAAAGTGTGTATTATCATTTAAAGTTGGGATTTAGGATTTAAGGGCTTAGCAGGCTTACGAAATAAGCCAATCTCATTTATAAGAAAGAGAGAGCCCTAGAGAGAGAGAGAGAAGAGGAAAAGATTAAAAGAAAGAGGAGAAGCTTGGAGATTTCCGGCCAATGCGTGACTTCGATGAACATTCAACCTCTACAACTTTAAGGCAAGTGATTAATCTTGCTAAATAATTTATGTGTGTAATTTATTTCATGATTTGTGGGTAAAATTATGGATTTTGCGTTAATATGTCAAAACCTTGATTTTGGTACAAAACCGAAAATCCGATAAATCGAACCAAACCGACTGCATTGGTTCGGTTTGGATCGGGTTTTTTACTCAATGGTTGGGTTTCGGTTCCAAAAAAAATGATACTTCGGTTCGGTTCGGTTCGGTTCTAGGGAAAAAAAAACAATCCGACCCAAAAATTGATCCGAACCGAACCGATTTATAATTACATATATATTTATTTTATATATTTAACACTTGTAATTTATATTTTTGTGATTACCCGAGTTTCTAAGTTATGTTATTGAGGATCAAAATTAATTTTGACCTTAAAAAAATTATTTATGAAACACATTAATCTTAAGATTTCACTAAGTTTGAAATATGACTTTGGAACTGAAAACCGATCCGATCCTATCCGGGAACCGTTGGTTCGGTTCTGCATAACTGTCGGTTCGGTTCCAGTTCTAAAAATTTGGAACCGACCCATCTCGGTTCGGTTCTCAGATTAGTCTCAAAACCGATCCAAACCGAACCATGTGCACCCCTAGATTTTGGATATTAAACCTTGCATTTGATGTTCACACATGGGTTTAAGGGTGTATAACTTAAAGGGATTAGATATAGGATGAGTTTTGATGTTGGAAACATGATTGGGTTAAGGATTAATGGTTGGAAGTTGTTAAAATTAGGTTTTGGAACTTTAGGTTTTGGAGAAAAATGACCATTTCATAGCCTCCTGAACAGACCGAATCGATTCGGCCCCTTTTCGAATCGATTTGGAATGTTGCAGACTTACAGGTCTGAGTAATCGAAACAATTTGGACCCAAATCCGAATCGATTCGGCCTAAGACAGACTTACAGGTCCTTTGGATCGAATCGATTCGCATAAGGGGCGAATCGATTCGCATAAGGGGCGAATCGATTCGCTTTTAGGACCGAATCAATTCGGGTTGGGCCGAATTGATTCGAAAACAGGGTTGTTTTGAGCAATTTTTCTATAGTGAGTTTTACTCCATTTCGGTTGGTTTAGCAATTTGGAACATTCTAATATGATGCGAGAAATACGTTTTGGAGACTTACCGGGGGTTTCTCACATGATGTGAGCGTGGGGACGTATCGAGCTATTTTGGGAACATATATACATATGTATTGGAGTTTGTTACATCGATGTAGTGGGGAATCTCATTAGTGATGGGAGTCCTATTGGGAGATTAGAAGTGAGTTAATATATGATATAAGGTTAAGGATTCTTCGAGGAAGTTGTGAAGGTATGACATGGGATTGTTATGCCGACGTTTGTGTCGCATCCTTCCAGCGACAGGATTTCATTTAGATATGATTGGTGGATCAATGAGAGAGAGGTCGGGTATGTTTAGAGATGATAAACTTATGGATTTAATCCTAAATGCAATATTGTTAACGGTTCATATGGATAACTGAGCCAAAATATAAATTGAGAATGATTGGATTGTACTACCGACTATAATAGCTTATCTTGTAATTATAGTCGAGGTAGTTACTATATATCTAGGTGTGATTAATGATAGGTATTCCAATGCATGATGGGATCATGAAATGAATTAAAATTGAGCTTGAGGTTTACCGGCTATCAGTTATGTGCGTACCTATAGCCGAGATAATTATTGTATATCGGTGTGCATACGGATATAGATGGTGTGTGAATGAGGATTGTTATATACATTCGGTTATATAATAGTATCCGTAATGTTGATCAAATTGGGAGACTATTCATATCATAGGTGAAATGGATGAATAAGTTTCAAGTGAGAGACCGTATTATTAAAATGCATTGGGAAGGTATTCGTTATAGCGACAGTTAGTATAATGAGAGTTGTATACATATAGCCGAATTCTTTCCCTTTATACATACGGATTGGAGAGAGTACGTATATATATAGAGATATATATATATAAATGTGTGTGTATATGGCATGAATGTATATACCTTATGTGATGGTTTGTATATATGATGTGATCGCATATATATATCTAGTGTGAATTATATATATATTTATTGTGTGGGCATACCTAGCACATGCTATCATGGGAAGTTGCGCGATGTGGGTGAGGCCCCTCGCTTGAGTAGCAGGGAGCGTATAGTCCCCAGGTCATAGTTGTCCATTATTTATTGCGTGATTTTTATTCTGGGTGAGAAGTCTTGGGTATGATTAATTCTCACTTTCAGGTTCATAGCTATGACCGCTTCCATACGTTGTGTTTTGTTTTTATTACCGAGCGATGTGATAATAGTCCAGTGGCTGGTAACCCGGGATAAAGTGAGTAATTCCTGGAAGATGATAGCATTGTGTAGCATATTTTTATATCCTATAAGTGAATATGTTCGGGATATTTTAAGTGCACGTTATGCGTGATATGTGTACATGTTAAATAGGGTTGAATGGTTATGTTTTATAACTAGAGAAAAGTTATATATATCCAAGGGAATGTGATATCTTATTTGGGTAATTAGTGATAATTATTCAGAATAGGTAGTTTATGTTAGGTGTGTTGTGTACCGAGAATATAATGGATCTCGACGACCAACATTGTCAAGGAGTAGTGTATCGGGGGGGTTCCTTGTTTGGAATTCTCTTTGTGAGACGTCCCACACACGAAACGTATATCAATGTTGGGGGTGGGGAGAAGTTTATTTCTTAGTACTCGGATTTGTGTGTTAAAGTGTGACATTGCTTCAGAAGTCTATAAAGATGACGAGTGAATATTATGAAGCTAATAACTTGTTCAAGTTAAGAATTAGAAACAAATGATTTCTAATAAGATGCATGAATATGTATATGTTAATATATAAGTTTGAGCATAAACTTAGGGTATGCTAGAATGAGAAGATTTTGGGTTTATACTTGAGTTAGTGGGTTACGCGAGTGTAGTCTATGTGTAGATTAATATTGAGTTATCCCTAAAAGGTGTTGGGTAGTTTAATTAAGGTTCATGTGCATACGCTTAGGTGCGCGCGTTAGTCGAGGGGTGAGTTTGAGTCTCACGAGAGTGCGACTCCACTTTAATTATGAAATTGTGCATTTATAATTATTATGCATTTTAATAAACTAGCTATAAATGTTTTGACAGCTAGGGCTCTGATCCGTTTATATTTCTCTCTTTCTACACACACACACCCACCCACCCACCCCCCCCCACACACACACACATATATATATATATATATATATATATATATTGTATACTTCAGGTGTCCCACCGCAAGGATGCTGATGATGCTTTTCTATCCAGTGTCTTGGGAGCCGTAGCGGATGCGGACTGTTGCAGGATTTTGTTATAGCCGCTTCCTACCGTTTGTAAATCTAGATAGGATTCATTTTGTGTTTCGGTTTTATACCTAAGAGTTATATTTAGCACTTTTATATTTCTCTCCTCTGGTTTGTTGAATTATATGTTACCCAACAGCTTATTCGGGTATACTTCTTTCAATGTACTTGTTACATTTTATATTAAGTACATCCTTTTATTGTTGTACGTGTGTACATTTTACCTTGTTTTGTAGATATTATGTTGTTGTTTTGTTGGTTCATTGTGTGGTTTTGAAATTTTTTGGCATCCGCTTATTGTAGTATTGGGTAGTTAGCTATGTTTATTTAGTATCGTCAGTACATGCGGAGAATGATCCACTTGAGATTCCTGATTTAAATTAGTATAGGGCTGCCCACCCATTATTATTTTAAGCGGGGTGTCACAGTAAATCGGTATAATTTATGAGTGACGCGTATAGTAAGCGCTTGTCGGGACCGGTTAATCAAATGTTAGCATATTTGGAGTTTGGTGACTCGAATGACCATTTCGAGTGCACCGATAATTTGATAAGGGTCAAAACAGTCCAAAATATGACCCCGGGTGTTATGATTGGGTTTCGAGGGCTTTTTTAGACATAAGAGGTCATTTTACACTTAGGGTTAAGTGGAAAATTGGATTAGGGTAATTGAGGGAGTATTAAAGGGGTAGGCTAGGTGGATAGCAAACCCACCTTTGATATTTTATGCAAGAGAGTTTGAGAGAAAGTTCAAGAGAAGAGAGAAAGAGGAAGAAAGGAGGGAAAGCTTGGAAAAGAAAAGAGAGAGGATTCAACCCAACATCAAACACATAGATAACGTCAGATTTTAATACACCAAGGCAAGTAGTTACTTGTTTAACGTCGCAAATTGAGTGTAGTTAATTACTTTCATGATTAGAGATAGAAATCTGCGATTTAAAGCATTTAAGATTTAAAATTTGGTTGATTTGTGTAGATATCTAAATGATAAGGGATAATGGATTTTAAATTGATTATTAATTGAGATTAATCACACTTATATTTTGAAGTTAATTATGGGATTTAAACGATGAACACGTAGAATTTGGATAGAAAGATTTAACCTATAAAAAAGAATTAGGTAAAAAAGTATAATCTCAAATTTATGGGGGGGTAACATACTGGGATAGAGTGTACAAGGATGTAATCGTGTTTTATTGACTATAATAGGGTTACAACTCTTGGAATTTAAGTAGGAAGAACCTTAGAAATGAAATTGGATTTGGGGGAATGAAAAGCGCATAAAGAAAACAAGCAAATCTGGGCTTCTACCGTATTTCGAATCAATTCGGCTCTGGAAGGCAAATCGATTCGGCTCCTGGGCTTGGTTCAGGGTTAGACCATGGAAACGTTCTGGGGTTTTATGAACTCAAGTGAGTATGTGGGAGGTTATCTAAGTGAGCGAACACTTAATTAAAAATAGTTTTGTGTTGATATTCATTGTTTGGGGAATTTAATAATTAACTAGGGTGTTAATTCTTGAGACAAGGGTGAGAACTCAGGATTCAAGTGAGGAACTAGTTAAATAATTAATCGGGAAGTTGGTTCGAACTTCAAATTGGGAGAATCGTGCACTGTGGGATATGTGTACGAGTTCGGTACCTTATATATATCTGTGTGTGTGTGTGTGTGTGTGTGTGTGTGTGAGGGCAAATTTCCAAATAGTGCCAACTTGTATGTATTGGCATTATTCTGGACAAAAACCAATTTGAGTCATAGATATATTTTTACTTGTCACGATTCCCACTTAGTCTATGATGTTGTTTTAAAGACGAGCGACAAAGCTTCAAAGATTGATCATGCCTTGTTTATTGGTGCACGTCTCACGTCTTCACATCTAGTTTTTCGAGATACTCACAGGTATGTATGCATAATGTTTATGGGACTCGGTAATATTTTTTAAGGATGTTTTTTATTTAAATATGTTTTGAAAATGTTTTTAATTCATAAATCCATTTTAGAGTCGCATGGATCTTTCCCTTACGTTTTGAAGGATCAAACGACATCATCGGTCATTCAAATGACATGTGACTGTCGTTCAAACAAAGTGGACATCTCGTTCTAACGAGACGGCAATATCGATCTAACAACATACACATTTCGTTCTAACGACGCGTCGACTTAAAGTTTTTATTTAAGGCGTATTTTTCTCAGAATTTTGAAGGGGGTATAGAAACCTAAAACATAGAAGGGAACCCATACGTTTTTTGCACTTGTTTACAAAGGTTTCCAAAGTTAAAACCATACTTTGTGTTTATAAGATCCGAGATTTCATACTATTGTGTTTAGAGATCTTGCGTTTGCACCATCTGGAGTTTGTTCATCTTTGTTGAACCATTATTGCGTCAAGTTTTGCGGTGAAGAAGCAGTAGACTCCGTCTTCTAGATCGTAGACGTTGTTGTAAATATATCAGGGGATATAGAGGCACGCGTGGACTCGTGTGTTGTGGACTTGGCGTAAACTCCTACATTGCACTGTGGATGAGCGGTCGAATCATAAAAGGGCTTGAAGAATTGTGGGAATCGAGTCGTTGAGTAAGTCTATTGTCTGTACTTTGTAAAGCTGTATCATAGTGATTATCTGGCTTGGATCGTCCGAGGCTTTTTCCCCTCAGTGGTTTCCTCGTACGTCGGCGTGTTTTGTGGACTTTACTTTATTTTACTTGCTTAATCACACTAGATGCATGTTTAGGAATAACAAGATAAAATTGGGTTAAGTAAAATTGGTCCACAAATTTGTACATATTAAAATCGAAAAAAGTAAAAAAAAAATTGTTTTCACCTAAAGCACACATAGTAAAGGCCCCCTACAAATTGGTATCAGAGCTAGAAACATTTTTTTATTGTGTAAGTGATCTCGTATGCTTGTAGGTATGAATTTCAAAAAAATTGGTGCATTTAGAACTCCTATTTTTTATGGCACAAATTATGCTTATTGGAAAATGCGAATGAAAAGTGCACTTAAGGCCATAGATGAGTGTGTTTGGTTAGCGGTTAAAAAAGGTTGGTCACTACCGGTCACGAGAAATGGAGAGGCCACAAATTTAAAACCTCTTAAGTCATGGACTGAAGTCGAACATAGACTTTCACTTTATAATTCTAAAGGTTTAAATGTTATTTCCTCGTCTGTCACCCCTGAATAGTATAATCGTATTATGATGCGTGAGACATCGAAAGAGGCTTGGGATGTTCTTGAACTTACTCACGAGGGAACTAGAACGGTTAGGGGGTATAAATTTTAAAACCTCACTACCTAATTTGAGACGATTAAGATGTTGGAGAGTGAGACGTTTGATGAGTTTTACATTAGATTGTCCCATATTGTCAACTCGTCGTTTAACTTGGGAGAGAAAATACCCAACAATCGAGTTATAAAAAAAATCTTAAGGTCGTTTCCTAGTAGATTTGATCAAAAAGTTACCTTTTTGAACTCCTTAGGTTTAATCGAATCAACAAAACTCAAAGAGATTATAGGTGGCTTACAAACTTATGAGCTTGACGTATTTACCTCCAAGAAAGTGCTAAAGAAAAAATAGGCATTGCTTTGAAAGTTAGGAAGGAGGAGATTAAAGTTTCGAATGATGCTTCCGACATTGAATTTGAGTATGTAGCCTTATTAACAAAGAAGTTCAAAAAGTTTCTTAAGTTTCGAAAGCAATCAAAAAATGCCAAAAGACTTGAGAAATTCAAGAACAACGAGGTCAGTCATGTCCCTATAAATCAAACTGAAAATGATGAGAGAGATGAGTCGGATAAGTGTTTTAGTTGTGAAGGTTATGGCCATAAAGTAGAGGACTTCCCTACTAGATTTAAGAAGGACGGTAAGAAATCGATTGCATATGATGCCACCTTAAGTGATAGTGAACTGGAAGAGGGAGGAAATTCCCCTATTGAGCACAACTACACCGCGTTTATGGTTTATCAGGTGAGCGACAATGATAAATCTTCTCATGAAGATGCTCATGTGAATGATACTTCAGAGGCCATAGTTTGTGAGTCCCAAGTGAGTAAGGGTGAAGCTAGTGAGGATGAGGATACAGATAATAGATGTAAGCGAGTTGCAAGTTGCCTTCAATGATTTGTATGAGGAAATGGTGAATGTGAACGAGATGTAATACCCCGCACTTTTATGGATATTTAAATCACATTAATGGGCATGAGTTGGTAATTTTAGGAATTTTGGTAAATAGTAATTTTGGAATTTATGAGTATAATTGGATAAATTGAGAATTTAAAGTGAGTAGTAAATATTAGTTTGCAAGGGTCGGATTACTATTTATATGGATTAGATTTTCTTACGGGACTAAGTATATGAGTTGGATTATTTTTATTACATGTCGCAGTTGGGTAAAGCGACAAAGGATAATATTTTATTTGGAAAACCTGCGTATTGAGATGTGTTGGGTTTAATTATTGAATTTTAGTTAAGTGACTTGGAGGGATATTTTGAGTGCACGGTTGGTTTCGGAATGGTCAAGATAGTCAGAATAGAGTATCGGGGGGTAGCGTTTAGGTTCCGAGGATTTTTGGACTTGTAAGGACTCGCAATTGAGTAAACGAGTCATTTTGGGGTTTATAAGTCATAAACCCTTATTCTCTCTTATAAATTCACGATAGAGAGAGAAAGATAAAGAAAGAAAAGAGAGAAAAGAAAGAAGAGAAGAAAGGAAGGAAGGAAGGAAGGAAGGAAGGAAGGAAGGAAGGAAGGAAGAGAGGAAGAAGAAAAGGGATTTCGGGCCAATTCCGCGGGATTCGACTCGAGGTCGTCGGATTTTATCCACGAGGCAAGTGTTTACTTGTTTTATTCTTTTGAGCATATATCTCATATTATAGTTGGTAATAACAAACTATAAAGATTTTTGGGTTGGGTTTTCGTGAATCAAAACAGGTGTTTCGGAAGGTGAACGGATAAATCTTGGATAATAGTCGATTTGAGAAACTTAGGAATTTATTTGAAATCGATCGTTGGGTATTGGTTTTAGGATGATTATAACCCTTGTATGTGTGAATAGATTGTTGGTTGAGGTTGGATTATGATGGGGGAGAAGATAAAAAGCTTAAAGGTATGTTAATGGCCGAAACAGAGTCTCAGAAAAGAAGTTGATCTGATCGATCGATCAATCGACGGCCAGGGGTCGATCGATCGACCCTTCAAAAATTTTGATAATTTCGCCCTGTTTTGTTTAAATGGGATAAATTCCCAAACTAATTATTTCTAGCTTATTTATTTGAGGAAATAAATATCCAACTAAGGGAAATTTTTCCTAGCCATTTAAGGGAGTTAATTTGGGACTAGGAGGGTGCAAAATTGTGTGGCACTTAATGTGTAGTTTTGAAGAAAATAAACTGTGGAGTTATACTTTCGAGGGTTCCTAAAAATAGTGTGGGGACTTCTAAATTATTATTTGAGTGAGGTGTATACTTTGAGTTAGTTGAAAGTGAAATCCAAGGATTACTAACTTAGGGGTGTTTGGGACGAGTAACACTTGGGGTGGTATTTCGGCGGGCGATTATATAGATATAATTGTGCACGTAGAAAACGTAATTATATGCCGATTTTGTTTGAGTAAATCCTACGAGGCGATGAGGATGGAATTTATTATATAGGCTAAAGATGATTGAGCGGTTATCCGATATGTCTATTGACGACTATTATTGGAGGATGCAATACCTATGGAATTAAGATAAGTTGATAGTATACTTATTTAGTTAGTAAGAATTAGTATATTCGGGTTTATACTATAATCCTTAAAAAGTGATTAAGGTGCGAGTTATATTTTAGGTAAGAGAATACTTATGGGTTTAGTATTTTAACTATATGAGTGCTTATATACTATTACGAATGGGAACATTCGGGTATTGGCTATCGCTATAAGAATTTGGCAATTATAGCTATATATATTGAGAAGTGATATATATTATATATACGGGAGTTGTTAAAGTATATATATGATATGATACGGAAATAAATATATTTGTGTGTGATTGGTATATTTGTACTTTAGAGGCTGGTTCCACAGGCTTCCCTGGGCATAGGGATGGACATCCAGATTATATATTTTCTCTAGTACGATCCAGGGAGGTTGCGCGATGTGGGTGAATTCCCTGGATTGAGGAGCAGGGAGAGTATATCCCCAGGTCATATCGTCCAGCATACGAGTGCGATATTGCTATTCCACTTTTAGGAGGGAATATGACCACCTCCACCATTGTGTATCTTTACCATGACCATGAGTGAGTCTGACTTAGTACCGAGGTTGATTGAGTAAACCCGGATGCGGATAGGCACTATGAGACAACATCCTCGAGTTATAGCTCGGTGGGATGGTTATTATACTTATGATTGTAATACGTATAATTATACTTGTTGCGTATAATATATTGCTTGTATATGAAAATGAGATATCATAAAAAGTAGACTTGTGTAAAGTGTAAAGAATGAATGAGGTGGTATTCTCCTTCCGGTATATATATGTATGCATATATATGTATATATATATATATATATATATGTGTGTGTGTGTGTGTGTGTGTGTGTGTGTGTATGTGTGTGTGTGTGTGTGTGTGTGTGCGCGCGTGTGTGTGTGTGTGATGTACTGAGGGCCTAATGGATCTCGACGATCAAAATTGTCAGGTAGTAGTGTATCGAGGGGGGTTCCTTATTTGGATTTCGCTTCGCGACGCACGAAACGTAGCGCAATGTTGGTAATGGGGAGAAGTTTAGTCCTTAGTACACGGGTTTATGAGGACTTTTAGAAGATGGGTGAAACAGATTAGTTAGAGGGCGTAGCTTAACTAGGTTGTTTAAAAAGGTATGCGATAGGTGTGCACTATTAGAAGATGGGTGAGGTGTATCTCATGAGAGTGCGATACCAATTTAAATTTGAGAGATTTCATATTTTAAAATATGGCATTTATGCACTTGCTAAATATTTTCAAAACTCGAGCTCTGACAAGTTTCTCTATTTTCCCTCTCTTACTATATATGTATATGTATATAGGTGTCCAGACACAGGGACGCCTGGATAATGATTGTTTCGAGTCAAATGTTTGCTACAACAGCTGTGGATGCAAGCAGGTTTACTTTAGACGCTTCTATCCTTGTGATCTAGATAGGAAGCATTGTAGTAACACTCGGGCCGATAACCCAATTGTATTCATTTATTCTTTTATCGCCTTTTAGTGCGGCATTTAATTTGGTTGTATTATGTTGTACCGAGTGTTCTGTCATTTCATTTCATTTCAGTTGTTGTATATAAACTATGTGAATGTTTTATTTAGTTGGTTTGGTTAAAAAGATTAGTTAAATAAAAATTTGATGTCAACCTAATAAGTTATTAGTAATTAATTTGGTTTTTGACAATGATGCTGAGAATGAACCATGTGAGATTCCTGTTTTAATATGGTAAAGGATTGATCACCCGATATTGTATTAGGTGAGGTGTCAGACGAGGCTAACTTGAAGTTGTAAGCTAGGTTGTAAGAGTGTGCCATAGAAAATAATTATGCTTTGATTAAGGTCTTAGGGCACGAGAGAAGACTCTTCGAGAGAAACTAGAATATATACGTTGAGGGTGAGAGAGATAGTTTTCGTGGTTTGATGGAGGCTTTGAAGAAAGAAACTCTAGAGTTTAAGGAGTCTAGGCGTTTGCTTGAGTCTATGATTAATGAGCTTGAGGAGAGATTGGTTGACTCAAGTAAGGTGGAGTTTGATTTGGATTCTAGGTTGGAAAAGTTGGCTAGGATGTTAGGCACTGTCCAAATCAACGATGATAGGTGTGGCATAGGCTTCGTTGATCGTATTGCTCCCATTCCCAAAGTCGTTACCAGTCGTGTGACAGAACCAACTAGGAACATTAGGAGAGGTCCACATTTAGGTCATATTCCTCGTCGTGATTACACATGCACTCATTACGATAAGAATGGTCACCTTAGGCGTTATTGTTATGACCTTAAAAATGCTCCTAGGAAGTTTAACAATAAAGTCGTTTCGATTCCCAAAATCCCCATACGTCGTTACACACCTACTTGAGTTAGGAAACCGGACTTAGAGGCTTTAATTAAACTTCATGAGTCTCGTTTGCTTTCACATGACACTTCTCATGATATTTCTTATGGATCATTGTGTTAGCCATATTTGTCATACACTAGTCTTTGCTTCATGATATCTATTTGCTAGTGATATGACTTGTGAATCATTTTGTATTATAATTTTCTTTTACTAAGTCTTATGAGAAAAATATAAAAATACTTTACTTTGATAAAAAAAATTGAAAATACAAAAAGATTTTTGGTTTCATATATTTTTGAAAACTACAAAAAGATTTAGTTTTTTAGTCAAAAATATGTTTTGAAAAACACAAAAAGATTTTCGGTTTATTTTGTGTTATGAGTTTACATGTTTGATGTGGCATATTGGTGTCCTTAGACTCCCATCGTTTCATTATTCATATGGCTAGGACATTTGGTCATAATTATAGATGCTTATAATGATCTTAACCATTGATTAATGGGCTTGTTTCGAAGTTGATTTGGATTTGGATTTGACTTTGTATATATGCAATCGCACACACAATCATGAGCTTTTAAGAATGTTTGACTTCTCATGCATATGTGAGTTTGGTGAGATATTCTCCTCTCAATTTTGTCATCAATGCGTAATTAGACTTAGAAGGAGTTGTGCATGTAAGAATCGTTGCTCGTGAGGATAGACATTGTAAGTGCAAAAATAATTGCCAATGGTGGTTGTGACAACCCGCTATCCGAAATAAAGGGTGGCCAGCCCTATACCTCGATAAAATAGGAAATCATAGATAAATATCATTCTCATCATCACAACAACATATAAAGTATAAGGAATAACCACACTATATTCCAGAAAACGGGTTATCAAAAATTTTAGTTTTGAAATAATAAGAAAGCATTTTCAACAGCCCATGATAGAAATAGAGGGTGGAAACCCCCACAAGCGCATAAGAAACTATAAGGGTACAAAAGGACCGAATGGAACATCGGTCAAAATAACCATACAACATACAACTAGTTCCAGGTGTTACATAATACATCCATCATATAATTTCAACGGTTTGGGCCGCTTGCCCGAATAAAACTGATCATAACTAGAAAGCAATAATGGAGGCGTCTACACAAAACATCCCGTGATACCTGCACGATGTCACGGCTCCTCAAAAGACATGTGGATGGAAGGGTCATTACGGGCGACCGTGCGGCGGAACACCTGAACGGATTATATATATATGCATACACAACAAGAAGTGAAAACCGGTCAGGGCCGGATATATGTGATCAATAGATAAATGACAGGTATGACAATGATGCGCAAGTAAGCATGGATGATAGTCTATCATGGTAACATCAAATAAGGAACTAAGGCTGATAAATAATTATGTAACATGAGATTCACTTAAACAAGAATTTAATTTACTTATGAGCCTTTTTCATCTTTCATCATATTTCAATTTCAATCTTCTTTGACATTCCTTATCAGGAATACAATTATCATCATGTGCTCTTTATGGCACTAATCTCGATAGCATGCTCTTTGTGGCATAAATTTTCTTTACGTGGCATTAAAGTTCCATCGAGTCCAACTCGATAATTAGAATAGTCATAAATATAAATATAACGATTGTAAGACTGCCCGTCCGGGTTTCCCCACTGTGTGCGTCCCTAAATAACCATCATCTTCCAGGGCCTAACATAAGACAACCTGGGATCCTATCGAAATCGTCGGGAAGCGGCCATATGCTTACGGGGTAGTCAAGACCACACCCAGAATCTCCTACCCATCGCAGAAAAAATATAAAACAAGCGCTCATATGGCCTAGGACTATATCCACCCTGCATTCATTAGCCAGGGGGCTTCACCTATCGCACGAACTTCCCTTAAGATGGTATTTAGAGAGGTGTGTAACATCCATTTTATTTATTTCCATTTCATGATTTAGTAAATTATCATTTACCTTATCATCTTCACGTTTTAACAAAGGTATAAGCCTAACCGGGGCTATATGTATTTCGTACCGTCATAACATCCTCGATTAGGGATTCAGACTCCAAAGTTATTCCCAAAACCTCCTTTAGACTTTAATATAAACCCTCAAGTCAAATCTAACTCAAGTTAATTCCTAAAGTCTCCAAAGTGATCTTAATATGTTCTGGACCCTTATAAGACTATAAGACAAAAGAAATGCCTAAACATTTCTTTAAACTCCCCCTTGGAAGAACCCCAGATGAACCCTTTCGAATCTAGGGTGTCGACCCAACTCAACTAGGACTCTAAAACCCTATGTTTACTTCATTTAAGAAGGTCCCTAATCACTAATCCTAAAGAAAAGGGTTAAAATGAAAAAGGAAAAATTTGGAAAATTTTAGGGCTACCGAATCGATTCGCCCCCCTGGCCGAATCGATTCGGCCAGAAAATTTGAGTTTCTGCAAAGCTGCCGAATCGATTCGGATGGAAACCGAATCGATTCGGTTAGGAAGTTTGGGTTTCTGCATAACTGCTGAATCGATTCGGACCAATTCCGAATCGATTCGGTTCACAAGACCTGAGCACTGGACCTAACCGAATCGATTCGCCCAGGGGGCCGAATCGATTCGGGCCTGCGATTTTACCAAGATTTGGCTATGGAGTCTTGGACTCAATTTTCTACCCCAACTCAAATTTCTCCCAAACCAAACTTATATACCAACACCAAGATAACATCAATGATACTATTTACCATATTAAACCTCATGAATCATCCCAATCATCTTTGAATGAATCAAAACCCACAAAAACATAAGAAAACAACCTAAACTAACTAAATCAAGATCAATACATCATTATCATCACAAATCATCTATCTTAAGTCACAAATAGCAAGTAGAAACTTGCCTTGATTCAGAAAATTGCAGGTCTCTTGGTTGTAAGAGCAAGGATCTCTCCAAATCTCCAAATCTCCAATCTTTCTCTCTACTCTTCTCTTTCTCTCTTTAGGTTTAGGAAGGGAATTAGGGAAATTGGAAGACTTGGAAAGCTTAAGTCATGACCTAAGACAATTATTCCACTAAATTAACTAATAGTGCGATAAAATAATACGCAACTGCATAATTTGGGTACAATCAGTCAAAAATGCCCAAAACTTCAAAATACAATATGGTACATTACTTGACTATTTCGAACGTTCCGGAATCAACTGCAATCTCCAAATTATCATTTGGACATTTTAAAATTCAATTTAAGTTCCGGTCTCATTATTAAACCAAATATCATTTTGAGTTCAGATGATATTAATAAGCGTGACATAGCAATATTTACCCATAATTATGATATGTATGCAAACTCATAATAAATATAAACTTTTCTACATTGAATTTACATTCAAATCATAACCCAACACTGGTCTCTAATTACTATACTAAGTAATTACTATAAAATACGATCTCATAAGCGAGGGTTATTACAGTGGTTTCACACAAAAAACCTAAAACATGCAACTATGTGTCCAAACAAATAAAATTAAATCATGCGACACAATAATTCAAGAAAAATCCTCGAAGGGAAAAACATTTTATTTGTAGAACTTTGACAAGTTTATAAGACCATTGACTACAAACAACTTGATAATCCCCCACAAGTGTAACGCACGGTGTCTTCGTCAAACCATCAAAGCAACGGCTAGAAATCAGCAGTGGTTCACACGCAGCTATACCATATGGACATGCAGTCTTAAAACTCTGCAGAGACTCCCTCCACAATAGCACGCAGCTCTCGGTTGTAGAGATCTCCCCACAATAGCACGGTTGTTCTTCGGGTTCCAAAATAATTCACATAAAGATATCGGGATTTTGTGAATTGAAAAACAAAAAGGGTTTTAAGCCCTAAATGAAGAAGTCAAAACTGTTCTGCTGATTTACAGTGTTTGCAAAATAAAAAAACGAAAAGACTTCTTATAAAAAACAGAGTTAAACAGTCCCTTTTATTAAAACATTAAGGCGGTGTGTCGTTCAAGCAAGACACGGTGTCGTATGAAGTATCGTGCGACACGCGATGTCGTTTGAACGACATACAACCTCGTTCGAACGAGATGATTAAAAAATTATATTTGTTCTCGTTTATCCTTTCAATAAATATACCGCCTCAAAAACTCCGAAAATATATTTTTGACAAAAACATTTAAAAACTCCGCTCCAACACTTAAAAAAATATTTTATGAAAAATAATCTCAATACTCTAAGAGAAATGCTAAAGTACTTAAACACAACCTTACCAAAATTAATCTCGCGGAGACTCCTTTGATGAAGAACTTTGATATTCGGATCCGTCTTGATTCTTGAATGATCTTGAATACTCTTTGACACTATATCGGTGTACGACATACTAAATTATGACAAACATTTATAAAATCATGTCCTTACAAATCTCCCCATATGTCTATGCCGGTACAAAATAATAACATTCCGAAATTATTAAATGTTAAATGCCTATACAAATCTAATACCCTCCCATGAACCCAAAAGTGAAAAGGTACTCGAAATGCAAGTATTCAATATTTTCTTCAAAAATCTTCATCAATCCTTAAATGTCAAAGTTTTTCTCATCATGGTGCACAACATATGATCATTAATCTTCATACCTATACACATGAGACAAAGCAAAATACCTTCGTGACGCATCGAGTTTGAAATGAGATATAAGTATAGATCAACCAATACAAAACTCAAATCTCCCCCATAATGCAAAAACAAAAAACTCCCCCATAATTCATAACTCGTTCTCCCCCTTTTTAGTTGTCCGAAATAGACAAACAAACAATTAACAAAACCGGGGTGTCACGATAAGCATATAAAAAATGGAACAAATGCACTTATTGCAAGAGATACTCAACGATGTTCCACAAACTATTTTTGTTTTTCAAAAATTTTCATACAATAATTTACAAAACACGCAATACCATATATAATATATGCAAAATATATCAAACCAATTTTGGCACACATATATAAGTATAAACGACCACAAACTATGACACAAAATACAAAAGTCATACACACTAGCATAGTATCGATGTGTCCAAACGTGTGGTATGGTATGAATGGGTGTGAACTAGTAACAAATGAATTATAACCCAAACACTCAAATATGTTCAAGAAGTTCTAATTGACCGCAAAACTTTATCAAACTAATCCTTAGCCTTAAGTGACAAATAAAGTTGAACTTAATGAACAAAATAAGCACAATGCACATAAGCCTAGAATATTAATGATTCTCAAATCAATAGCGTCGTGGAAAAATAAGCTCAACTGGGATAAAAAGTCATTGTGCAAACCCGTTGTTTATTATCCAACCAAACTCCCTTAGAAATAATAAATCCTTTTATTTTTCTTTTGAGGTGAACAAACTATATTCTCTCCTTAGAGAAATCCTATTGGCCCCTTTTGGGCATAATTTTCTTTTTACTGCCTTAATAATTTTTTTCTCGGGCTCTTTTCAAACGGTGACTTTCACCACGAGTCTATTTTACACTCTCGCAACCCTTTCCCGTGCACTCATTATCTTTTCAGATTTTAAACAAATTAAATCCTCACGGGCAAACGGTTCTTACATGCACAAATCCTTCATAGTTAAATAAACATGTAGATGAAATTGATAGGAGAACATCTCACTAAGATCAAATGTACATCATGAAGTCAAGATTCAATAAACTCATGCATGTGTGTGCATAGGCATATACATAGTTGAATCCGTAAAGCAAGTCAATGTCGAAAAGACTCCATAAACATGGGTAAGATCAATTCAAGTATCTAAAGTTATAACCAAATGTCCTAGCCACATAGAATTGCGTAGTGAATTGGATTCAAACACACCAATATGCCACACCAAATGTGTATGACTAAAACACAAAGAACCGGAAATCTTTTTGGATTTTTCAAAAAATAAAATCTTTTTCTATTTTTTCAAATAGGAATGAAATAATGAAAAATTAAATACAAAAAGTACATACGTCGTACACTAGCATGGATATATCATGAAGTACAACTAGCGTATGAGAAAAAAACTAACACAATCATTTATAAGATATTGCAAGAGAAGAATTACGTGCAAGTTTCAATATCTCAAAATTTTCTTCGATTAAACTACACAAATCCATCGAGAGAAAAACAAACCACCCAATATGCAGGCAAACAAGATCAAATGCAATAAATTAGTAAAACCCACTCTGATATCAATTTGTAAGTGCAAAAATAATTTCCAATGGTGGTTTCACAAAAAAAAACTAAAACATGCAACTACATGTCCAAACAAATAAAATTAAATCACGCGACACAATAATTCAGGAAAAATCCGCGAAGGGCAAAATATTTTATTTCTAGAACTTTGACAAGTTTACAAGACCATTGACTTACAAACAACTTGATAATACCCCACAAGTGTAACACACGGTGTCTTCGTCAAACCTTCAAAGCAACAACTAGAAATCAGTTGTGGTTCACACGCAACTATACTACACAGACACGCACACTCCCTCCACAATAACACGTAGCTCTCGGTTGTAGATATCTCCCCACAAAGGATAAACAATAGCACGATTATTCTTTGGGTTCCAAAATAATTCACATAAAGATATCGGTATTTTGTGAATTGAAAAACAAAAAGGGGTTTAAGCCCTAAATGAAGAAGTCAAAACTGTTATGCTGATTTGCAGTGTTTGCAGAATAAAAAAATGAAAAGACTTCTTATAAAAAACAGAGTTAAACGGTCCCTTTTATTAAAACTTTAAGGCGATGTGTCGTTCGAGCCAAACACGGTGTCGTTTGAAGTATTGCGTGACACGCGATTGTGTTCGAACGACATACTACGTCATTCGAACGAGATGATTAAAAAATTCTATTTTTTCTCGTTTATCCTTTAAATAAATGTACCGCCTCAAAAACTCTGAAAAATATATTTTTAACAAAAACATTTAAAAACTCTGCTCCAACACTTAGAAAAATAATCTCAATACTCTACGTGAAATGCTAAGGTACTTAAACACAACCTTAGCAAAATTAATCTCGCAGAGACTCCTTTGATGAAGAACTTTGATATTCAGATCCGTCTTGATGCTTAAATGATATTGAATACTCTTTGACGGTGTATCAGTATACAACATAATAAATTGTGACAGACATTTATAAAATCATGTCCTTACAGACTATGCTTAAATTGAAAAAAAAAGATGAGTGTGCACAGGAAAGGGCTGCGAGAGAATAATAATCTTATCGTGAAATTCACCGTTTGAAAAGAGCCTCAGAAAAAATTAAAGTAATAAAAATAATAATATGCTGAAAGGGACCAATTAGTTTAGTTTGATATGTTCATTTAAAAAGAAAAGAAATATGAATATATAAGGGAGTTTGAATGGAAAAGTACAACGGGTTTACACCACGAATCCTAATGTTGAAAATCATGTCATGACAGTATTTGTTTGGTAGAATCGTGAAAATTTTGGATTTGTGTGCATGTTGTTTGTTTAGTTCATTTAACTCAATATATTAATTGTCACATATGGCTAAAAGTTAGTTTAATGATATTTAGCTATCAATTAGAGTTGCTTGATCATTTCGATATGTCTAAATGGTGATTCATTTGTTGTAGTTCACGCCCATTCATTCAATATCCATATTTAGGCACATTGATACTATGTTATCATGTAACTCATATTTGTTGTTTTGAGTCTGTTCTGCTACTATTTCGTATTTCCAGTTGTTGTTTTGAGAAAATTCTTTCACTGAGAAAATCCTGCACATATTTAGAAATGGAATACAAGTTTTTTTAAGTCATTCAAATGACTTATGAATGTCGTTCAAATGAAATATTCAAGTCGTTCGATGACTGGATCAAGCGACCTAAGTAACGAGGTATTAAAAGTGTCAGATATAGGTCGTTAGAAGGGTCGCGAGAAAGGTCGTTTCTTATATGCTTCACACGAAGTTACACTATTTCAGGTCGTTTTTTGCCTGGTTTAAATGAGATGCCTATGTCGTTCAAACGACATGGCATAATCGTTCGAACAACCCAGGGAGGATTTTTTTCCTTCTTTCTATTTTTGTACTTGCTTCATATATATGTCGATATTACATTGTTTTGGTACTTTTGGGTTGTTTTGGACAGTTTATTTGCATTTGATTATGATTATTCATGCTTAATTCATACACTGCATCGATTTGTTTAATCACATCATTCCTGTTATTGATGATTATTCTTTGTGACTGTTTGCTAGCTACGATTTGGTGTATTGAGATTATTATTAGCTGGATACCCATGTTTATCTAGTATGACTATAACATGACATTTCTAGATACACTTCATATGTTTATTCTCATTTTAGATATTCGGTTATATGTTTATTTTTCTCACTAGTTGTCTATTCGAGACAAAAAGGGGGAGAGATAAATATGTGATGTAGGGGGAGTTTTTGTTATTATTTTATATTAGTATCATTTTTATTTTACATATCAATTGTACCTCCAAACTTCATTTGGTATTTGTTTGTTTCGTATGTGTAGTGATTATTTAGAGTTTCGAGATTTTGCGATTACATCACATCGAGACAGTTTATGCTACCGATTCAATATTTGTTTACTAGATCATGTCCTATATTTACTTTTGGGGTTTATGGGATGGGATTTAGGTCCTTCGGCTTGACGACCCGACTTTGGCATGTCACTGTTTTGATTTTGTCATAGAATAGCAAAATGGGGAGATTTGTAAGGACAAATTTCCAAATAATGTCAATCTGTATATATCGACATTATTCTGGATAAAAAGAAATTTGAGTCATAGGTAGATTTTTACTTGTCATGATTCTCACTTAGTCTATGACGTTGTTTTGAAGACGTAGCGGCCAAGCTTCAAAGATAGATCACGTCATATTTATTGGTGCATGTTTCACGTCTTCACATTTGATTTTCTGAGATACTCTTAGGTATGGATGCATAATGTTTGTAGGACTCTGTAAATAGTTTTTAAGGATATTAATTTAGTTAAATATGTTTTTTAAATGTTTTTAATTCGTTTATTCTGAGATAAATCCGTTTTAGAGTCGTATAGATCTTTCCTTTATATTTTGAAAGATCAAATGACATCATCAGTCATTCAAATGACATGTGGTTGTCATTCAAATGGAATGGACTTATCATTATAACGAGATGTTTATATCGTTCGAACAACATACACATTTCGTTCTAATGGCGCGCAGACATAAAGTTTTTATTTAAGGCGTCTTTTGCTCAGAATTTCGAAGGGGGTGCAGGACCTAAAATATAGAATAGAACCCATACATTTTTTTGCACTTATTTACAAAGGTTTCTAAAGTTAAAACCATCCTTTGTGTTTACAAGATCCGAGCATTTATAACTATTGTGTTTAGAGATCTTATGTTTGCACCATCTGGAGTTTGTTCATCTCTGTTGAATAATTACTTCGTCGAGTTTTACGGTGGAGTTTGTGTTGTGAATCATAGACGATTGTCGTAGCTGTATCAGTGGATAGGAGGCACGCATGGACTCGTGTGTTGTGGACTTGACGTAGGTGGACTCTTGCGTTGCACTGTGGAGAGCGATCGAAACATAAAAGAGCATCAATGGGGATTGAGTCGTTGAGTAAGTCTACTATTTGTACTTTATAAACCCATATCATAGTGATTGTTTGGCTTGGGCAGTTTGAGATTTTTACCCTTAGTGTTCTCCGCATACATTGACGTGTTTTGTGGACTTTACTTTATTTTACTAGATTAATCACACTAGATGCATGTTTAGGACTAACAAGATAAAATTAGGTTAAGTAAAATTGGTTCACAAATTAGTGCATATTAAAATTGGAAAAAGTAAAAAAAATGTTATCACCTAAAGCACACATAGAAAAGGGCCTCTACAAATTGGTATCAGAGCTATAAAAACTTTTTTATTGTGTAAGTGATCCTGTGTGCTTATAGGTATGAATTTCGAAAATTTTGATGCGTTTAAAAATCCTGTTTTTGATGGCACAAATTATGCTTATTAGAAAATGCAAATAAAAATAGCACTTAAGGCCATAGATGAGCGTCTTTGGTTAGCGGTTGAAAAAGGGTGGTCACCACCGATCACGAAAGATGGAGAGCCCATAGATTTAAAACCTATTGAGTCATGGACCGAAGTCGAACGTAGACTTTCACTTTATAATTCTAAAGGTTTAAATGTTATTTTCTCGTCTGTCACCCCGGAATAGTATAATCGTATTATGATGTGTGAGACATTGAAAGAGGCTTTGGATGTTCTTGCACTTACTCACGAGAGAACTAGAACGGTTAGGGTGTCCAAACTTTAAAACCACACTACCCAATTTAAGACGATTTAGATGCTAGAGAGTGAGATGTTTGATGGTTTTTACACTAGATTGTCCCATATTGTCAACTTGTCGTTTAACTTGGAAGAGAAAATTCCTCACAACCAAGTCATAAAGAAAATCCTAAGGTCGTTTCCTAGTAGATTTGATGAAAAAGTTACCATTTTAAACTCCTTAGGTATACTTGAATCAAAGAAAGTAGAAGAGCTTTTTGGTAACTTATAAACTTATGAGCTTGACATGTTTACCTCCGAGAAAGTGCCAAAGAAAGAAAAGGGCATTGCTTTGAAAGACCGGAAGGAGGAGACTAAAGTTTCGAATGTTGATTCCAACACCGAATTCGAGGATGTAGCCTTATTGGCAAAGAAGTTAAAAAAAATTCGTGAGTTCCAAAAGCAATCAAAATATGCCAAAAGACTTGAGAAATTAAAGAAAAAAAAGGTCGATCACGTCCCTAAGAATTAAAGTAAGAATGATAAGAGGGATTAGTCAGATAGGTGTTTTGGTTATGAGGGTTATGTCCATAAGGTAGCGGAGTGCCCCACTAGACTTAAGAAGGAGGGCAAGAAATCGATTGCATATAATGCCACCTTAAGTGATAGTGAACCATAAGAGGGAGGAAATTCCCCTATTGAGCGTAACTACACCACGTTTATGGTTTGTCATGTGAGCGATAATGATATTTCTTCTCATAAAAATACTCATGCGAATGACACTTTCGAAGCCATAGTTTATGAGTCCCAAGTGAGTGAGGGTAAAGCTAGTGAGGATGAGGAGATAGATGTGAGCGAGTTGTAAGTTGCCTTCAATGATTTGTATGAGGAAATGATGAAGGTGAAGAAAGATAACTTAAAGTTTCAAGCTAGGTTAAAAGGGCGTGCTATAAAAAATAATGATGCATTGATTGATGATCTTAAGGCACGGGAGAAGACTCTTCGAGAGAAACTTGAATACGTTAAGGGTGAGAGAGATAGCCTTGGTGGTTTAATGGAGTATTTGAAGAAAGATATTCTAGAGTTTGAGGAGTCTATGCATTTTCTTGAGTTTAGGAATAGTGAGCTAGCTGGGGGAGTGCAGATGGAAGAAGGACATCCAGAGGCATTTGTACATAGTTGAGTGCAGTGACACTTAAAAGCAAATACTGGCTACATTCAAACTAGTAGGGGTAACACTTCAGTGGTGGGAGTCGGTCAACACAACATAGAAGATAGATAAGATGATTATCCAAGAGTTCTGGGTGCGATTTGACCATAAGTTCTTTTGGTCACTAGTTCGAACGGCGATAAGGAGAAGGTTCCTAAACCTTTTATCGGACGGTTAGACTATGTTCGAGTACGAGGAAAAGCTCATGCACCTGCAGAACTTTATGCCAGACTAGGTGATGTCAAAGGAGAAAGTGTCCTTAAGTTTACTGATGGACACATTTGGGGGATTCGTCAGCACTTGTTGGGGAACTCGACATTACGAATTTACATTGAGGTCATTAACGTTGCATTGCTCCACTGCTAACCATCGCTTCCATCTGAGAGGAGGGAAGAGGACAGGAGAGTCTAGCCAGTAGGGTAAGATTGGGGTAACGGTGATAGCGGGGTACCAAAACAGCAACAGAGGCAACAAGAGCGATGTTTCTAGGAGGGGGAATCTGCTAAGAGATTTAGGCCGAGTAATGACAATTATAGGCAAGGCTAGCAGCATACAACTCAAGTCCAGGGGAACCAGACCGAAGGCCAATATGGTCAGGGTAATCATGACTAGTAGGTTCAGAGATAGGGGCAGTCTCATCAGTGCCAACATGGCCAAAGGTAGACAGATTTCCCTCGGAGGTGCTTCGTATGTGGGGAGCATGCACGAACAGGGCTAGAGGTCAGGAGCAGGGTACCCAGTTGGGGCAATAATAACAGCAACTTCCAGCACAACCAACAATTACAACATTACCACCTCTGCAGGGGCAGGGGCAGGGGCAGGGGCAGGGACAGGGGAAGTTTGAGCGGGTGTATCACCTCTGAGGACGGACCAGTGTTACCACCATCGCCACCCGCCATCAAGGGTACATTTTCTATCCATAGGCATATGGGGCACATTTTGTTTGATACATGAGTATCACACACATTTATTAAAACTAGATTCGCACGTGCGATGGGTTTTAATGGATTTAGCCTCAAATATTATTACGATCGTAGATTTACCGTTGTGTGGATGGACTCTCATTCGTTCCATTTGTAAGGGAATGGGTGTGAACATGGGGAGGTTATGGTTAGTAGCGGATCTGTTTGTTTTATATTTGGACGAGTACAATGTTATTTTGGGAACGTATAAAGCGACGATGGATTCTTACAGTAGGAAAATCGTGTTCACTATTTTAGGGCATGATATGTTCTTTGTGTCGATGCCTCATTCGGAGGAAGGGTAGAGCACACACTTATACTATATTGAGGAGGAGACTTCCGATGGTGTAGTCATCTCACTAGATTCGATCCCTGTTGTTAGGGACTACACTGATGTCTTTCAGGCTATACCGGGGTTACCGTCGAGTTGGGAGATTGAGGTTGTGATCGACTTAGCACTGGAGACTAGGCCAATAATACGAGCGCCATATCGTTTAGCTCCTTTAGAGATGCTAGATGACACCCCGTCTAATTAAATACCGGGTGATCAGTTATTTATTAAATTAAAATCAAGGTGAACGGTTGGTTCATTCTTAGCATCATTGTCGCAAAATAAATTTCCAATTTAAACACCTTAAATAATTAAGCTAAGAGGTCAGCACAAAACACATACAAATGGAGGAGAAGTATAGTTCCAAGTCACTAAGAGGCAGGGGTGGCCGTGGGCCGGGCCTGGGCAGGCCCGGTCGGGCTCGGGCCGGGCTTGAAAAATTAACGGCTATCCCAAGCCCGCTCGGGCCTAGATCGGGCCTTATTATGTAATCCCAAGCCCGCCCAGATTTGAAAGCTCTTTACCCAGGCCCGCCCGATCGGGCCATATTATATTAATTAAAAGATTTTTAAAAAAAATTAAAATACCTATTTTTTTTTATTTAAAGACCAATTTTTAATTTAAAATACGTTTTAAACTCCATATATTACAAAGTTCATATATAAAGTTTTCCACTCTACATGAAAAGACTTGGTATACGTTTTTATATTTATAAAAGTTCCCCCCCCCCCCATATATATATATATATATATTTATATTATATATATATTTCGGGCCTCGGGCCGGGCCGGGCCTCATCGGGCTTAAGAACTCATGCCCAAGCCCGCCCGAAAAAAAATCGGGCCTCTAAAATTTTGCCAAGCCCGCTTTGCGGGCCTATTCACCTTACCCAAGTCCTATTTTTTTATTGGGCGGGTTGGGCGGGCTTGGCGGGCCTCGGGCCTATGGCCACCCCTACTAAGAGGTCAACACATACCCTCACGTCTCTTAGGACCATCTGACTACCACTAAAATAGCCTGTATCAATGATACTATCTTCTAGGGTACAAGTCGTTATCCCCCCATAAAGGCCCAATCGAGATAAGACTGTCCCGGTGCAAAAATCCCCGTGATAGCAAGTAGCTCGGGTATGATTTTTACACAGATATATAATATATGCACAATCACACAGTTATATATATATATATATATTCGCATTTCTAAATTAGGTGCGCCCACGATACATAATTATAATTATTCGTTCTTAGCACATTTTATTCGATTATCTCGCATGGCGATTGCGTCACTTTTATTCTCATATATAATTTAATTCGTACTTACTTCTCATCTCTCGAAGTATTCTACCTTCATAAGTATAATTTCAGTAGGCATACTCTTACTTACCTTCTGGTCTAACTCCCGTACGGTCTCGATCTTTTATTAAATGCACGCATGATTTCTTATACATATGAATAACTCCTCGTTAACCCATAATCTCATCCTACATTAATTTTCACTCATCGTGGTCTACCTAGACCCTACTGGTCTTCTATATATCCCATTATGTTCTGACAATAGTACTCAAGGGGTCCTATGCATTTTAACCGGATTAAACAAACAGAAGAAAAATACGCAGTCTTCCAGGAGGGATCGATCGATCGAGGAAAGGGGGTCGATCGATCGATCGATGTTCTTGATCGATCGATCGATCAAGCAGTTATGACGAAACCTGCTATTGTCCAGTTACGGGTTTATCTCTCCAACCTCAACCAAATCTCCATTAACGATCCCCAAACTCCCAAACAACAATACTACATGTACTATATACCTAACTACATGATTTTCTACATAAAATATGCCCGAATTCATCAAGTATAACGATTTAATGGGGTAAAGTTTACATAAACTTAAAGAACCCTAAATTTTCTTTTAATTTCCATTCTTCCAATTCTTTTCCTGATTACTTGCTTCTAAATCCATACAAATTCATGACTTATCCTCTACATGTGATTTAGATGTTCACAATATGTCTACTTCCTCTACAACATATGACTTTAAGTCTCGAAAATATTAATTTCTTCCACAAAACATGTTCTAAACAAACCTAGACTAACATGATTTAAACATTAACTAAAAATAAAGCAAGATGGATACTTGCCTGGAATTTGAGTTTCTGATTTATGGAAGAAAGATATATGGTTGTGTTCCTCGTCGCGCGATCTACACTTTGGTGGCGGTGCAAATGGGTGAGTCTTTGGCCTTGAGTTGTTTGGAAAGCTCTCCAACTCTCTAATGGCCGTTCTTTGGTTTTGTGTTTGTTAACCCTATAAGACAACTCCTAAAAGCTGATATATCCTTAGAAAATTCGTGGGTTTAATTGCCCAAAAATGTAAAATGTCTATAATACCCTCCCGGGATGTCAATTAGGCCTAAAAACTTCCCGAGACCCAAAGTAAACTCCCGGGTACACTTTTCTGACTATCTCGACTCTTTCGGAAACTTTGGTGCACTTGAAATGACCATACGGGCGACTTATAATTTATTTCCTTTTAATAATAATAATTTAGTCCTGACACGACACAGGCGCGTCCCGACTTAATTTCCATAATTGCCATTTTATTCACTCGTGACAATTTTTAACAAATTCAATTCTACATATTACTTTAATCAATAAGTAATATTTCACAAATCAACAAATTTCTAATAATTACTAACTCTCGTCACGCTAGTAAATATTTAAAACAAATTTCCGACTTAATATTAAATTAATTTATCTCAAGTAAATTTAATAAATCTCCTTAAATTTAAAGGCCATAAAATACGGGGTATTACAAGTTGAGGGACCAGATTCAGGAGTTATTGGGGCAAGATTTTATCCACATGAGTACTTCGCCTTGGGGACCCCCAATGGTGTTTGTGAAAAAGAATAAGAAGAAGGATGGGTCATTGAGATTGTGTATTGATTACTGGGAGATTGTGTATTGAATACTGGGAGTTAAACAAGGTCACGATTCAGAACAAGTATTCATTGTCACGTATCGATGACTTGTTCGATTAGTTGACAGGAGCAATATACTTTTTTAAGATTGATTTGAGGTCGGGGTACCATCAGTTACATATCACGGAGTAGGATGTTCCTAAGATTGCATTTTTTATGTGAGACGGGTCTTATGAGTATAGGGTTATTCCGTTCGGGATAACCAGTGCGCTAACAATTTTCATGGATCTAATGAACAGGGTGTTCAGGGATTTTTTGGATCAATTTATCATTGTGTTCATATATGACATTTAATTTATTCTCGGGCTGAGGACGAGCATGCAGAGCATTTGCGCAAGGTTCTTCGGACTTTGCAAGAGCACTAGTTGCTTGACAAGTTTAAGAATTATGGATTCTAGTTACGGGAGGTGCAGTTCTTGGGTCACATACTCTCCGAGAAAGGGATTTATATGGATTCGGGTAAGATGTCAGCGATAAGGGAGTAGGGCCAACCCATGACACTAATATAGGTTAACAGTTTTCTAGGGTTAACAGGGTACTACCGCCAGTTCATTAGAGGATTTTCAAAGATTACGAGTCCTTTGACGAATTTAACTCGAAAGGGAGTGCTTTTTATTTGGGATAGCCACTATCAGTTAGCTTTCGATGATCCGAAGAACAAATTAACTTTAACACCAGTGCTCGTATTGCCTAGGGGAGGAGTGGAGTACTTTATTTTTACTGATGCGACCTTACAAAGACTTGGAGGAGTTCTACAGTAGGATGAGCGGGACATAGCTTATGAGTCTCGGAATCATAAGCCCCATGAGAAGAACTATCCCACTCACGACTTGGAGTTAGTAGCAATCGTTTTTGCCTCGAGGATTTGGAGGCACTATCTTCTGGGGGAGAAGTTCCAGTTATTCACAAACCACAAGTCACTGTAGTATATTTTCACTTAGAAGGAATTGAATACGAGGCAACGAAGTTGGCTTGAGTTTGTAAAGGATTATCAGTTTGACATCCAGTATTATTCGGGGAAGGCTAATGTAGTGGCAGATGCATTAATTTGTATGCCAGTAGGGTAGTTAACAATAATATGGAAGACAAAGTAGGCAGAGCTTCGTGAGGAGAATGAGGTAGTCAGGGCATATATAGCAGTGATGACAATCATATTCGAGATCATTTTTAGGGTTATGAAGGCACAGGCAGGGGATTCGTCTTGTCAGGAGACGATTCAACAGTTATTAGAGGGTAGAGCGGAGTCTTGATCAGTTAGTTCTGAGGGTGGCTTATACTTCAATGGAAGGTTGATAGTCACAGATGATGAGGACCTATGTGTGCAGTTATGGCGGAGGCTCATAGGTCACGGTTTTCAATACATCCCGAAGGGGATAAGATGTATCAAGATATGAGGTGACAGTATTGATGGGTTGGTATGAAGTGGGAAATAACATAGTTTATTTCCAGGTGCACCACTTGTCAGGTGGTAAAGGTTGATCATTAGAGACCAGTTGGTGTTCTACTACCATTAGAGATTCCGGTGCAAAAATAGGGGAGTATTTCATTATCGGGTTACCGACATCGTAGTGGGATCACGATTCCATCTTGGTCATTGTGGATCGATTGACCAAGTTAACTCTTACCAATTCGAGTGGATTACACGACATGGCAAAATGTGTAGTTGTTCATAGCAGAGATAATGAGATTGCATGGGATTCCTCTCAACATTGTTTCAGATCGGGACAAGATCTTCGTATCCCACTTCTGGCAGATATTTTAGGAGGCGATAGGGATAGAGTTGCATTAGAGCATGAGTTATCACCTACAGATCGATGGGCACGAGTTATCACTCAACTCTTACTAGTTCATTATAGGCATGGCACCGTTTAAGTTGTTGTATGAAAGACCTTATCGTCCACCCTCTTATTGGTTAGAGGTGGGGGGCAACAAGCTTCTCAGGTCGGACTTGATTCAGGAGAAGTCAGAAAAGATCAAGTTAAACAGGAGTCGCATTCAGGTAGCTCAGGACATGAAAAAGAGTTATGTCGATGCGAATAAGAGATTTTTAGAGTTTGATGTGGGCGATTAGGTGTTACTGTGGGTATCTCCCATGAAGGGACTGATGTAGTTTGAGAATAAGGGGAAGTTGGTGCTTAGATATGTGGGGCTTTTCCCCATTATAGAGAGGGTTGGGCCAGTTGCATATAGGTTTGTCTTACCGGAGCATTTGCAGTGGATTCACTACGTGTTCCATGTGTCATCGTTGAGTAAGTATCTCAGGGATGACATTGATTACTGGCACATACCGTTAGAGGAGATTGACCTATAACCGGATATTTCTTATGAGGAGAGACCTATTGCCATTTCGGGCCGTAGCGAGAGGAAGCTTTGATTAAAGGTGGTACTGTTAGTGCGTGTGCAGTGGGGACACCACAATGTTACCGAGTCGACGTGGGAGCGTGAGGATAACATGCTGAAAAAGTATTCAGAGCTCTTCGTGGCAGGTACATTCAAATTTCAATGATGAAATGTCGTTGTTAGGGGGAAGAATGCAATACCCCGTACATTTATTATTATTTAATTTATGTGGGCTTATAATTATTAATTCAATTGGGGGAAATTAAATTGGATTTTTTAGTAAATATAAATTAACAAGATTAAGAATTAATATTTATTATTAATATTTACCTGCATGTGATAAGTAAATAGTTATGTGATTTATTATATGTCGCGTATGAGTGAAAGATATATTTTAATATTATATGTTGATAGAGTGTTACACCGTCGAATCGGTATAATTTATGAGCGACGCGTGTCAGGTTCAGTTAATAAGATGTTAGCATATTTGGAGTTGGATAACTCAAATGACCTTTTTTAGTGCACCGGTGATTCGGGAATGGTCGAAATAGTTTAAAAAAGGTACCTGGGTGTTATGATTGGGTTTCAAGATTTTTTTAGACGTAATAGGAGCAGTATAAGGGTGGAAGGGTCATTTTACACTTTGGGTTAATAGGAAAAACGGGATTAAAGTAATTAAGGGAGTATTTAAGAGACGTAGCACCCCATATTTTTAGGAATATTTAAATTACACGTGTCGCAGTAATTTAATTAAATTGAAAAAAAGTGAATTGAATAAATATTAATTAACGAGAAATGGAGTAATATTTATATGTTATTATAATTACTCGTGTGATATTATATTTACTTGCGTGATAAGTAAAGGAAATTCTATTATTTTATAGTATGTTGTAATTGGGTAAAAGCGACAGGTCGACAAATTTTATTCGGGGCACGTGGGTGGGATAGTGTTGGGAATAAGATGGTAAATTAATTATAAGTGACTCAGATGGTCATTTCGAGTACATGGATGATCCGGGATGGGTCGAGATAGTTAGAATTAGGTACCTGAGGGTTGCAATCGAGTTTCAGAGACTTTTCATGCTATATGGGACCCATACGGGGGTGTTCAAGTCATTATAATGTTATTAGTTAACTTAATTTTGGGATTATAGTATTTAAACAAGAGGTTAGGAGCTTATGGGCAGCCACTTTACATTATCAAACCCTTGAGATAGGAATTGGGAGAAAAATGGAGGAAACACAAGAAGAACCAAGGAGGACAAATTGGAGAGGATCTTTGAAGAATTTTTAGGCCTCACTCAATATATAAGGAGGATTTAAAGTCTTCTTTATACCTAAGGCAAGTGAATGACTTGCTTAATGTTATTTTTGTAACTATTTATGTCATATTATAATTGGTAAAATTTAAACTAATTTTGGGGTGGGATTAACATGTAAATGGGTTTTGAGAAAGTGAAATTGATGATGATTCCTTATGATCTTATTAGAATAAATTCCACTTGAAAAGTAAGTTCCTACTAGAAGAACCTAAGAATGAAAAAGATATATATTATTCTTGAATGGAAAAATCCGAAATTGAATAAAAAAGATGTGATCTTGAATGGTTCTTGTGAGAATGAAAGAAACCTTGAAATTGAACAATATATATCTTTGAATCAGGTCATTTGGACTTTTGTAGAGGGAGTTATCGTCTTTCAAAATATATGTTTTTTACGAATTTTGACATCATTTAAATGCCAGCCATTTTAGATTTACTTTTAATTAGATTATGAACCATAAATGAAAAGAAATGTATGGATCTTAGCTTTCCAATGATCTTTGAATCGTGTCATTTGGACTTACATAGATGGAGTAATAGCCGTTTTAGTAACCGGTGGTTAATATGCAATTATTGATTTTAAGAATTCTAATGGGATAAGGACTTTCATATTTTTACCTATTTAAAGGGAGAAATTTTTAGAACTCATGTTAACTTATTCCCAAGAGGGAAGTGTCATAGGCTAACCGGGGATGAATTTCGTGTAAGGAAATACGAGACTAAGCGAGTAAATGATCACGCGTGGGAACCGAGAAATCAGGTCAAGATTTCGAGATGGCTAGACTAAGTACTAGGGTAGAATAGCATGTTGACAATAAATTTGAAGTTAGAGAATTAATAATAATTATGCGAATACTTGATATTCGGGAGTTGGTAATAGACTCGGGACATTTAGACTAGTGCTTCGGGTGATAGGCACAGATTAGTCGGATTATGTGATTGTGTATATATATATGAAGAATAATATATGTGTGTATGATATTTATGTGAAACATACCCCTCTAGTGATATCAGTGGAGGTTGCACGATGTGGGCGATCTTTCTTAGCGAAACACAACAGGCTAAGTATCGACCCTAGGTCATAACGTTATGTATATGCTTTGTGTGATTGATATTCGAATTTAGGTAATTTTAGGTATGGTTATGACGCACTGTCGAAGGACTATGACCGCCTCCAATACGTTACGATTTCACCGAGTCGGTGTGAGAGTCCGACCTCCGATAACCAGGATGAGATGAGCATGCCCCGGAAGACGATAGCATTATAGAGACCCGCATGCAGTGAGTTATTACTTTGAAGGATGATGACTATATGCAACATATGTATGTTTATTGTAGTATATTATTACGTATGTATATGTGTAGATAAATATACGGGTTCAAATATTAAGTGTATACTATTTAAATAGCTAGTGACAATTATTAGAAATAAAGTAATAAATTTATAATTGAGAAATATAATGGTTAAGAGAACGTGATAACTAATCTTATAAAAATACGTCGGATAGGTTAACGTATGAAACCTATGATGTTATGGGACTAGTTAGGCGGGTAACATAACTAGGTGCTTAAAATGCATACGTTAGGTACGCATTATAGTTGAGGGGCGAGTATTGTCTTATGTGAGTGCGCTCTCGATTTAAATATGTAAAACTGCTTTACATTATCATTACTGCATTTTATTCACTTGCTAAATGTTTTTAAAAGGTTTTGAGCTCTGACCCGCATCAAATATTTTCAAAAACTTCTAGGTGTTCAGCAATAGGGATGCTAATGATTATTCCTCTCTCTATGGATACGTAGCTATAGCTGATGTGGAGGCTTGTAGGATTTGGAGTAGCCGCTTATATTATTGTTGTCTTAGATTTGGTTCCATTACAGACATTGTTGGGCATGTCGCCCCTTCTATCAGATGTATTTACATTCAGTTTATTTATTTCCATTTGGATGATTGTATTAGATTATTGGTAACCGATAGTTTATTCGGTACTTAGTTTTGTTTATTCCCGCATTTAAATTTCTTTATTGGTGTGATTATTTATATTTTCACTATGAATGGGTTTATGTGGAATGGTTTATTTTGCTATTATAATTAAAGATTAAAATTTGACACAACTTGTTAAACTAATAGGTGGTTAGCAATTAATCGAATTTCGATAGCGATGCTAAGAATGAGTCATATGATACTCTCGCTTTATTTTGGTAGAGGGTTGGCCACCCGTTATTTTAATAGGAGGGGTGTCACAGTTGGAAAGGTGGGTGACAACCCACCTTTCATATTCTGTGCAAAAGAGTTTGAGAGAAAGTTCAAGAGAAGAGAAAAATAGGAAGAAAGAAGAGAAAGCTTGGAAATGAGAAGAGAGAGGATTCAACCCATCATCAAACACATAGAGAACGTCGGATTTTAATCCACCAAGGCAAGTAGTTGCTTGTTTTATGTCGCAAATTAAGTGTAGTTAACTACTTTTGTGATTAGAGATATAAATCTGAGATTTAAAGCATTGAAGATCTAAACATTGGTTGATTTTTGTAGAGATCTAAATGATAAGGGATTGTAAATTTTAAATTGATTATTAATTGAGATTAATCACACTTGTATCTCGAAATTAATTATAGTATTTAAAGGATGAACGTGTAGAACTTGGATAGAAAGATTTAACCATTAAAAATTAATTAGATAAAAAAATATGATCTTGAATTTATAGGGTTTACCATGGGGGGATAGAGTATGCAAGGATGCAATCGTGTTTTCTTGACTATAATAGGGATATAGTTCTTGTAATTTAAGTAAGAAGAACCTTATAAACGAAATTGGATTTTGGAAAATGAAACCCGTGTAGAGAAAACAAGCAGATCTGGGATTCTATCATATTTCGAAACGATTCGGCCTCCAGGGCGAATCGATTTGGCCAGGTGAATCGATTCGACTCTGGAAAGCGAATCGATTCAGCTCATGGTCTTGGTTCAGGGTAGGACCATGGAAACGTTCAGGGGATTTTTATGAACTCAAGATAGTGTATGGGTGGTTATCCAAGTGAGGATATATTTAATTAAAAATAATTTTGTGTCATTATTCATTTTTTGGGGAATTAAATAAGTCATATTCCTAACTTTTTGGAAAAAAAAATCACAATTATACCACTTTTAAAACTAACCATCTGTAACTTCATCGGGAAGTTACATAAGTGGTTGAACTTTATTTTCATTTTATTTTTAATTTTCAAATGATCATAACTTTTGATTGACAAATCCGTTTTTCGCAAAATTACTATTTTTGAGACCCTCTCGCCGAGATCTATCAAACAAGATCCATGAAGCCTATAAAATTTCAAAGAAAAAAAATTACACATACACTAAACTTTACTATATGCACCAGAAAAAGAAATAGTTTTATATCTATGACATTTTTTGTGTTGAAATTGAGAGTGCGCTATTGTTCAAACAAATAAATTATTTAATTAAACTCAGTTTTTTCAATTAAATCCTAAAACATGTATCTAGGTGTGATTGAAGACAATATGATCATGCAAGAACATTCAATCACAAACAAACACACAAATGAGGAAAATCCCCCAAGGGGGCAAAACCTTTTTATTTTCACTATAATTTGCAAAGAACGGATTATACTGAAAACAAGAGTGACATACGAAATACCCTCAGGTGTCGGTTCCAATGTCGTCGGCTGGAATCTCCCGCAAGAACTCCAATTGGGCAGTAATGGAAAAGAGTCGGCTTCTCCACAAGTTACTCCGTATGAGTAAAAACGATCCTTTGAAGGTTTAAAGATTCACATACATATGTAGGAATGATTTTGTGAATAAAGAAGGCTTGAAACCTTACAAACTTGAAGTCTGTTTTATGGCCTGTGAAACGCAGAAACGTGTGCGAAAAAGACTTGGAAAATCGTGTAGAATGAACACAGATATTTATACGAAAATCGAGGCGGCGGCGTTGCTCGAACGAGATCGCGCGACATCCTCATATCGCTTGAATGACAGAGAGATGTCGTTAGAACGAGATCGCGCGACATGCTCATGTCGCTTGAACGACAGAGCGATATCGTTTGAACGAGCTCGACGACCGAGAAAAGTCCACTTCTACACTTAGAAAAAATTCTGCTTTTGTTAAAAAACCAATCAGACTTCGAAAAATATTTTCTAAAAAATTCCCAAATATTTATGCAAATATTAAAAACTCCAATAAACAATTTTACCAATTATGCGAAGTGGAGTAGTGGGAACAGTTGAGCAGCACGTCGCATGTAGCATGATGCACGTGTGAAGATGGTGGATACATGGATTCGGATCAAGGACGTCGTGGAAGATCGTGTTGATGTGCCGAATGTAACGGTATCAGACATACATACTGTGATCTAGGACAAATAGAAAATTCATATATTATACCCCAAACATTTATAAAATTATGTCCTTACAAATCTCCCCCCATGTCTATGCCGGTACATACATAAAAAAATCGAATTATGCTATCTCCATAAAGAAAATGACATATAAGATAATATCCCCATTAAAACCTCAAACTGAGAAAACTTACTGACATGTCGTCAACCAAACTTCAACATCTTCAAATCTTCAACTTTTCTCATTAGGGTGTGTAATCCAATAATCATCAATTTTGTACCTACACACATGAGATAAAGCAGATACCTGTGACACGCAAGAGTTTGAAATATAATGATATGCAAAAATCAAAGATCAATTAAGCTTAAGCAAATCATTGCTAATTCTGTCCCATAATTCATTCTCCCCCTTTTTATGATGTCCCCAAATAGACAGATATGAGAAGCACAAATAAATGCAAATGGAGAATGTCACAAGGTAATAAACTTTCTATTTTTGACTTTTTTTAAAAAAAAATCACACAAAATATACAGCAAATAATCACACCATGAAATGACATAAAAATAACCAAGTCGATGATAGCGAAAATGTAGGGGTGTGAGCAAATTCGATAGGAAAATCAATGCATACAAACATAACATATGTGCACGATGAATATCAGATACTCCTAACGCATATACTCAATATCTTCCTTAGGTGTAAAAAGATGGAATTATAATAAATTGACTCAATCAAATCAGCCAATCAAAGCTCAAAGTGATTTCCACACCAATAACGTCCAAAAACATTTAATGCTTTTTCAGGACTTTCAAGGAAGTGCAAACCTGGTTAAATTCTCCAACCAAACTCCTTCAGATTTATATTTTGTTTAGAGGTGATCTAAATTCTCAAACATTAGAGAATTGATGGTGAAACCTAATGTCTCATATTCGGCATGTATTGCTTTTTATTGCCTTTAAATTTTTCAGGCTCTTTTAACCTCTTTGGACCCCAGATAATGAAAATACCTCAATTTTTTAGGTTCAATTTAAACGTCGACTTAATCGCAAAGGATAGGTGAGTACCTTTCGCAGCCCTTCACCGTTAATAAAATACCACACAATCTCACCAACTGGTTTTTACATGCATTCCAATCATGTCAAGTTTTATCGCATATGGTTCGTTGTGTAGACATAATAGAATGGAAACACTCAAGCCAATATGTGATAGACAAGTACAATTATCAAATAAAGTCATGCATGTGTGCAATAAAGGAGATAAGGAGCCAAACATGTAGAAAGATATCACGCCAAACAATATAAAGCACATGTATGCAATGATGCAGCGTCTCAAATCACTATCAAACAGTCACGTGAAAAATGAAAAGGAAGTTGTGACTCGGCTATCTTAAATGCTCATCCATAAGAGGTGTAAACAAAATACAAAAATCTTTTTGTGCTTTTATAAAATTGTTATAAAAAGAAAATATTTTTGGATTTTTTAAAAAATATACAAAGCAAAAAGAAAAAATAATACAAATGATACAAACTAGTAATAGGAATCATACGATATGAACATGATAATGCAACCTATCCTAGAGACGGACCATCCCCTCAGTCAACTGTGCAAATCCCTAAAGACTTCCTAAGACTCTCGAATCTAAGGGCATATAAAGGTTTCGTGAAAATATCGGCTAACTGAAGGTCAGTGGGTACGAAAATCAGGGATATGACTTTCTCCTCAACTAAGTGACGTATAAAATGCTCGTGTATCCTGATGTGCTTTGTGCACGAATGTTGGACCAAATTACGAGATATGTGTATCGCGCTCGCGTTATCACAGGAAATGGTCATGGTGTCTTGTGAGATCCCATAATCCTCCAACATTTTCTTTATCTGCAAGAGTTGCATACAACAACTCTCGGCGACGATGTACTCAACCTCCGTAGTAGACAAAGAGATGGAGTTTTGCTTCTTACAGCCAGGAGACAAGCGCAGAACAAAAGGAAAAACGCCCACCAGAAGTGCTCCTACAACCATCTACATCCCCGGCCCAATCGGCATCTGAATAGGCGGACAAACGGTCATCGGTATCAAAAGAATACCAAATACCGTAGGAGAGAGTTCCAATCATGTATTTGATAATACGTTTTAAAGTGATTAAGTCTGACTCTTACGGGGATGCCTGATATCACGCACAGATTCTAACACTAAAGGCTATGTCGGGGTGACTGGCAGTCAAGTAGAGAATACTACCTATCATACTTCGATACAAGGTTTGATCTACGTCCTTGCCTGAAGTGTCCTTACTAAGATTGATAGAGGTACTCATAGGTGTACGTGCATGCTTAGCGGAGTCTAAGCTAAATTTGTTCACGAGGTCTCTAGCATACTTGGATTGGGAGATGAACATCCCATCCTCTAGCTAACGAACCTGGAGACCAAGGAAGAAAGTAAGCTCACCTACCATGCTCATCTCAAACTCTCTTTTCATCTGATCCTTAAAGTGGTGAGCATGCTGGGAGCACGTGGATCTAAATACTATATCGTCCACATAAACATGGGCAACTAAAATAGCACCGTCATATCTCCTAACGAATAACGTCATATCAACTCCCCCTCTCTTGAAGCCACGGGCTAAGAGATAGGAAGTAGGCCTCTCGTATCAAGCATGGGATGCTTGCTTCAAACCATACAAGGCTTTCCTCAGATAGTAGATGTGCTCCGGGTGCTTAGGGTCTTCAAACCCTTTTGGTTATTCCACGTAAACTTCCTTATATAGAATGCCATTTAGAAAGGCACTCTTGACATCCATCTGATATAGCTTGAAGCGCAAATAACATGCGATGGCGAGTAGTGAGCGAACGGACTCAAGCCTCGCAATATGAGCAAATGTCTCCCCAAAGTCTACACCCTCTATCTATGTTTAGCCTTGAGCGACCAACCTAGCCTTGTTTATGATTATGGTACCATTTTCATCCATTTTATTCTTAAAAATCCACCTGGTACCTATCACATTCATCTCACTAGGTCGGGGGACAAGTTCCCAGACATTGTTCTTTTTAAACTGAAGCAACTCATCCTGCATAGCAGATATCCAATGTTCATCCTTGAGTGCTTCTTTGTGATTCTTGGGCTCGACTTTAGATGTGTAGCAGACATGGCTAACAACATTCTCTAGCTGAGCACGAGTCTTGACCCCTAAAGTGGGATCGCCAATAATGGCGGAAGGATCATGACTCTTACGAACCCAAGCAGGTGTGTCCCCTAGAATAGGAGTAGGGTCCACCTTGGATGTGGGAGACACAGTGGGATCTGTTGATGTAAAAAATTAGATTACTCTAATTATTCAATCACAGATAAATAAATGAGACAAAATATTTTAAAGTGGTTCAGCCTTATATGAATGGCCTACGTCCACTGTTATGTTATTGCTAAGTGTTTGGGAATTCTCGATTACAAGTACTATCAAGAAATTCCGGTCCCTTTGAATGAGGGTAATACAATGTATTTATAGCTTTGAGGCTATAATCTGAAAGGGTGATACATTAAATGATATACATATGAAAGGGTAATTCATTTAATGCTCTTCAAGCGTGTGCGTCAAGATGATAAGCATTCAATGAATAGTTGAATTGTTGATTATCTGGCAATCAATGCTGTGGTCTAGATGCAGCTCGAACCGCCTTAGTTGCTCGTCGTTCAAGAGTTCCCCGGAGCGCTGGAGTTCCTCGGAGCGTTGGAGTTCCTCGGAGAGCTGGAGTTCCTCGGAGCATACTTGTTGCTCGGAGTGAGTCTGACTTGGTCGGGGAAATAGTCTTCCTCGTTGCTATTATGCCACGTAGATCGACACGTGTCTTCTTGTGATTCGTCTATATCAGCATACTAATTTTGGTATCAACATAAGCCCCCAATGTTTCATATTTTGAACTTTGAGGAGTATGGAACATTCTTTCTCGGTATATGACAATATTAAATGATTTTCCTGGTTTTTTGGAACATTTCTCCGTATTTGAATTTCCTTCCAAATTCGCAGAATCCGCCTTTTTGCATTTTTATAAGCGACCATTTTAGTGGCGTCAACAGGATCATCAAAAGGGAGTGTGTCATCCTCACTCAAATGGGTGGAGTCAACAGACGTCGATGGTTCGTCATCTTGCACTGTAACGTTTATCGACTCCATCACTTTAGAGCTCTTCAGGTTAAAAACCTGGTATGCTCTACTATATGATGAATATCCTAGCAATATTCCCTCATCGCTTCGGGAGTCGAACTTTCCTAATTACTCTCTACCCCGTAGGATGTAGCATTTACTCCCCAAAATACGAAATATGCAAAGTTGGGTTTCTTTCCAGTCCATAATTCATAGGGTATTTTAAGTGTGTGTGGACGAAGGTAAACCCTATTCACCATATGGCATGCAGTAGAAACTGCCTCTGCCCAAAATTTCCTAGCAACTTTACGACCTAGAAACATAGATCTAGCCATTTCATGAATCGTCCTGTTCTTTCTCTCAATAATTCCATTTTGCTGAGGAGTCTTCACAGCAGAAAACTCATGTTTGATTCCTAGGTTATCACGGTAAAGATCTACTTTTTGCTCCGTAAATTCAACATCGTTATCACTACGCATTCTATTAATAGTGACTCCGTGTTGGTTTTGCAGGACACGACACTTAGTCATTAAAAACTCTACAGCATCGGATTTATCTCTCAGAAGACCTACAATCGAATATCTGGAGAAATCATCTACCATCACTAGGATGTACCTCTTGCCACCCAGACTCTCAATACGAGTAGGACCCATAAGATCCATGTGTATCAACTAAAGTACTCGTGAAGTGGTAATGGAATTCAACTTCCTGTGGGGGCTACAGATTTTCTTTCCCAACTGAAAGGGTCCACAAACCGTGGAAGTTGGCTTTCCAAGTGTCGGTAATCCACGTACTAGGTCCTTTTTAACTAATCGCGTCAAATCTCTAAAGTTCACGTGACCTAGACGTTGGTGCCACAGATCCATAGGAGTGATCGTGGCGCTGTTGCAGACATGTGAGGACTTGGGCACAATTCCATAGCAATTATCCTCTATCCTCACCCCTTGTACTAAAAGTTTACAGACTTAATTATAGACATGATACGCATCCCGATCAAACTTTACGGTCAAGCCAGCGTCGCACAACTAGCTAATGCTGAGAAGGTTTGCTTTCAAACCTTTGACATACAAAACATTCTCTAACTTAGGAAATCCTGGTAACTATACTGTATCTCATCATACGATGCTAGACTTGATCCCATCTCCAAAGGTGACTTTACCTTCCTTATAATCCTCTATCTAGGTAAAAAATGAGACATCACTGGTCATATGTCTGGAGCACCCACTATCGAAATACTACTGTGATGTATTATATGCTTTGAGAGCGACATGAACAACAAGGGCCTTTTCGTCTTTCTTAGGTACCCAAGAAGTGGTAACCTTTTGTTTACCCTTATTGTTGTTGGTTTTAGCCGGGATGCGGGAAGTATTCACTTACGACAAATACATCCATCGGAATTCCTTCATCAAACTCTATGATGTGGCGGCTAAAAACTCAACACGCTTTCTTAGATTGGTAAAATCATCAGTATGATGTGGTGAAGCAGTAGTAAGTCGTGTCTGACCCAAACTATAGCAAAACTCCCTGAGGTGGACCTTTCTTTTGCAGTAGGTATAAAAGTACACAATCTTATTGGTTTGCTTTTCTTGGTCAAACTCTCCTTCGTGGTTTTTGATGATGGCCATATGGAGTTGTAGTAAACTCAAGAACTGGTCCAGGTACTATTTTAGATGTGGAGACACCATCAAAACCTATTCCCTGCCTATCACCAAAACTTAAAGCTGGACCGAAGAGCATCTTTCCCATCTTTCCAAATCTGTCCTCGATTTGAACCTTGACTTTCCATGCTCTCTCAATATCATGAGTAAGCTGGGCTACAAGGGCTTCAAGTTCCTTCCGAGTCTCCAGGGAGGAATGGAGCTCACTCGTAAGACCATCCACTTGTTTAGTCAAGTTCCTTTTCTCTTTCTCAAAATAACTCTCTTTCCAAACAGTCTCTCTCTTTCTCTAAACTGACTTTCTCTCTCAACACAGGCAGATTCTCTCCCTCTCAATGTAGTGCAGGTGGAGGACTCTCTCTCTCTCGCTTCTTCTAAATCTTCCTCTAAAGCGGTGATCCTAATAACTAACGCTTTGTTACGCTTTTTGGTTTTAAATGACTCAGTATATAACTCAGTGTAGGCGCGTTGAAGATTACTCTCGCTCTCATTTGAAGCATCCTCCCTCTCACTCACTTCGTTCTCACTGTCGAGGTGTCCCTGTGAAGTAGTATCCTCATCGCCGTGAGGAGCACTAAAGGTACTCACATGACTATCCATGAATGTCGCATGCTCGTGACGCACCTCAAATCGGTTGCTCGTCACCATGAAAGAGTGGACATTGATGTAGTGGAGTAATCGCGGTAAGTTCGCCATTGCGGCCGAACGTAAAGCACCCTTCTTCCATCCCTCGCCCGACGCAGGGCCTCAATCAATGTCGCATGACCAAAGAGATCCCCATCCAAGAAACTGGCAGGATCCGCAGGGTCTGGCACACCTATAAAGCCCGCCAAGTTATAACGGCGTAACGGTATCCTCACTCCACGGACCATGGCCTCATGAGTAATAGGCCCTTGCCCTTTCACCTCTACTAACGTCGTGTAAAACATTCGGACGAGCTCTTCATTGCCGCGCCCATTAGTAGCGAAAAATGCCTCCCATCCCTGTCGGCGCAAAAGTGCACGCGCCTCCTGTGGTATATCTTCAAGTCTCCAGGCAAAATGATATCCCAATGGCCTCTCGGAAGTCTGAAAATAGGCCTGAAACTAATCTCGTTCTTGTTCACAACGGAACCCCTCAAAGTCCCGGTTGGGCACGCACCTAGTGAACTTGTATTTCTTGACATTTGCCATTTCAACCTACAAAGCAATAATTAAGCAATACAAAAAAATTGTAAGCAAAATTAATGGTTAGTTAGTGTGCGAGTTGAAATGGTGGGTGCACGTGCGCAAAATCGAGCGAAAAAGAATCAACATTGCGATAAAATTTGTCGACATATGACAACGAGTGAAAATCACCAAAGTGTGCGCCAAAAATGGATTGAAAATTGGTTTGGACATTTTAGCGAACACTTGGCGTGCGCAATGTGCGACGAGGGTGAAAAATACCATTTGAACCAACAATGTAGCCCCATTTATGAACAAAAACAATTAGCATTCAACTCAAAGTGTTCATGAATGGATTTCTAACAAGATTGGTGCACAAAAATTGTTGAAAGAACAACAAGGGACATAAACTCAACAAATATAAAAAATGTATAACACTCGAATAATATGACATAAAACTAATTAATCTACACAAATACAAGAATGTAGAAAGAGTTTATACCTGATTTGAGTAGAGAAGTTGGTTAAATTGAGTGAAAATGGGGTTGGGGGATTTTAGGGCTCGAAATATGGAGAGAAGAGAGATAGAAGAATAAGAAGAAAGGGGAAAAAACAAGGCTGCCTCGGCATTTAACTGGTCGATCGATCGATCGACCCTTGGGCATCGATCGATCGATCACACAGTTAAATGCCTACTGCATGTTGTTTTTTAGGGGGGGGGGGGAATTGCATTTGAGGGAATAAGGGGGGGGGGAATATGTATAAATAAGTATGTATGTATGTATATATATATATATATATATATATATATATATATATATATATATAAGTATTTTAAAATAAAAATAAAAATAAAAATAAAAATAAAAATAAAAATAAAAATAAAAATAAATAAAAATAAAATAAAAATAAAAAATAAAATAAAACAGAATTATCCTAAATATGTACATACATACACATATGGTATATAAACCAAAAGGCGAAAAATATATACAACGAGCGACACACACGCATGTTCACAAAGAAATGAAAAATAAAATAAAAGAAAAAGAAAAACAAAAGAAAATGCGTGAGAATGAGTGTGTGTAAAATAAAGAAAAATCTTTTTGTGACTGTTTTTAATTTTTTTCTTAACAAAAGTATGCCGGGACGCACAATTTCTGCAATTTCAAGTCCGTTGAACCTGCATAAAGAGTTAGAACCAAGCATACAAAAAATATAAAAAGAGATTAACTAATTACACTAGACTAAATTAAGAAGAAATAAAAAATGAAAAAGTTAGTATATACAACCTACACATAGGAATTCTAATTAGCTATATACTAAAAGTAAGAATTTTTTAGGGTCCACCCAAACAGCATTTTGACTTGGGAAGATCAATGGTGGACCTTTCCTCTCATGAATGCCTCCCGAAAAATAGGAATTCCGTTCAAACGACGAAAGGCATGTGTAAGGCGGTAAAAGTGAACCATCCCCAATTAAAAATTTGGGTGGGAGGATGGGGTATTTGGATAGGACGGACGATAAATACACATGTGGGCCAAGAAAAATTGAATCATCTCCCAAGTATTTTAAAGTTGGAATGGGAGGCGGCGCACACGAGGGCAAATATGCCGTCATGGAAGGCGGCTCGAGCGAGTACTCCTCGTCGGTGAAAAGGTTTGGAACTAAAAAGTTTTGAACCGATTCATCGGGTACTAAAATTGGTATGACAATATAGAATAAAGACGGGGATGACAGAAATTCAATCTCAGGCGATGAGTTATCATAGCCGGAAGATTGAATTTCGGAAGAAATAGGATCGTTTACAATGAAACTTTATTCTTTGAGAATTAAAGAAGAAACGAGTTCATTTCAAATGGATACCATGCCTCTTTCATCCTCATTTTACTTCTCTACTATACCATGGGTCAAGTTAAGAATTATTTGTTCCAAAGCAGGCACAAAGTCCTCATTTGGTTCAAAACAGTCCTCGACTTTGGAAGTCTCAAAAGAAAAGTTGTCGTCGGATTCAAATAATAAATCTAACTCATGTTCCCAACAACGATTTTCTTCCTGATAACGGTTTTCAATCCTCTCGTTTTCAAGCATGCGCAGTCCCTCACCAAAAGTTATAGGGCGAGGAGCAGATTCTTGGAAATGAGAAGTTTGGAAATTGTTCTCGGGACTATAATCAAAATCATTAACATAAGAATTTTGAAAATGATTACAATTGGTTTCAAAATTCGTATCATAAGGATCTTGCGACCCAGAATCAAAATGATCACACCCAAAATTTATGTAATCCATACTTTAACTTTCGTAATACTCACCCAATGTCATTTTAGATGTTGCAATTTTTTCGGCTTGTAAGTATTGACCAAAAGTCATAGGTTTACCGGAATTTTGAGAATTATTATTAGGATTACCAAAAAAATTAGAATAAGACATGCTTACCCCAACAAAGGCTCGAGAGGACAAATTCCACAAAGCAATGTGCGACGGAAAAAAATCAAGCATTTATAGGCGCTCAAATGTAGAAGTCCTGCAAAAAAGGTTAAAATAAAGAATAAAAATACAAAAGAAAGAATACTACAAACTAATAAGACAATTACAATCTATGACAAAACAGTCCCCGACAACGGCGCCATTTTGATTAAGCGCGAAACCGTTCGTCGTGTAATATGCAAATCGTTGTTATCGGTTTGGCGATTCAATACAAACAAATCTAAGTTACGACTACACTTGCGATACAAGTATAATGGTAAGTCGGGTACCGAATCCACCGGGAGCGTTAGACAGATTTTAATTGGATTATTAATTCAAGAATAAAAATGTAAAAGGTGATGGGTGGTTGTAAATAAAAGGGAAACGAGAAGTTAAGTCTAAATAACGTAAAAGCGAGGATCGGGATATCATCCGACCATACGGATCGAAACAACTACTAATTAGAATTCCAGCTCGAGAGCAATTTAATCGAGCATTATCAATTAATCGTAAACTTCACACAATAAGGAATTTAAGCCAAAGTTGCGTGAATAAACATTTAACCGAAAATTGGTCATACGCGGATTAAACTCGGATTATCGCTATAAACACTAACGATGATGACAGAGAAAGTTAAAAGCGTAATAATCCGACTTTAATTCGCGCGGGTTCAATTAGACGCACTTTTACACAAAACCTAATTTTCGGAGCTCGGGGTTCGAAAATGGCGGAACCAAATTCCGACCCTATTTATCTAAGGGTACAATATAATTAAACTAAATTACAACTAATTAAATTAAGAAAGCAAGAAATAAAGCAATCAAACTAATTAACAAAACATGAAACTAATTTACAAAGCAGGAATTAAACAAGAACAACTTTATTAATGGTAAATGAGATGGAAAGTTCAACTTACACACACTAAATGGATGTCCCAAAGAGAAATGAAGCCAAGCTCTCAAAATCCACAAACCCTAGCCTAAAAACTAAAGAAAACTGAATAATATCTGATATTTACACAAAAATCCCTTATATAGCAAGTTGGAATAAAAGAAAAGAAGAAAGAAAAGAAAAGAAAAGAAAAATATCTAAAAAAATAGGGGATCGATCGATCGACCCCTTTGGTCGATCGATCGATGGTGAAAAATTAAGCCCATTGTCTCCCCATGATGGCCAAAATATGAAGGATCGATCGATCGACCCCTGCTCACTTCAAATCGGAGATCCGGTGGATACAAACCCCATTTATTCAATATTATCTTATTTTTAAAGATTCGCGCCATCGACACTCATGTCACCCATACCCATTCCAAATCGGAGCTCTCATGAAGGTAGTTGAAGCTCCGACAATGGGGGTGAGTGGTGGTGGGGATTGGATGCCGCTAGCGCGGATCTTCAAAAATAAGAGAATATCGGAAAAACGTTGTTTGGATCCACCGGAGCTCCTTTTGGGGTGAGTAGAGGTGGTATGGGTGCCGCTGGCGCGGACCTTTAAAAATAAGAGAATATTTGATAAATGAGTGTTTGAGCGACTAAATGGGTTAAACTATATATATATATATATGTCAACACCTTAATTTACTGTGTTCACAATAAAATGTGACATTTTCAAAAAAAAATATGAAAATGTCACAAATATAAAACTATTTCATTTTTCGATTTGTGGTGAGTAGGGCTGCCATGGGTTGCCGCTGGCGCGGACCATTAAAAATAAGAGAATATCGAAAAAAGTGGTTTGGATCCGCCGGAGCTTCTGTTTGGAGGTGAGTAGGGGTGACAAGGAGTGCCGTTGGCGTGGACCATAAAAAATAAGAAAATAATAAATAAATGAGTGTTTGAGCGACTAAATGAGTTAAACTAAAAATATGTGTCGTTTTTACAATATATACACACACACACATTAAATGTTACTGTTTGTGAAAATATCACAGATATAAACTATTTCAACACAAAAAATATCATTGTTTGTGAAAATGTCGTAAATATAAAACTATTTCATTTTCTGGTGGATACAGTAAAGTTTACTGCCCGTGTAATTTTTTTCCTTTGAAATTATATAGGCTTCATACATCTTGTTTGATAGATCTCGGCGAGCAGATTTCAAAAATAGTAATTTTGTGAAAAACGAATTTATTAATAAAAAGTTATGATCATTTGAAGATTAAAAATACGATGAAAAAAAGTCCAACCGTTTATGTAATTTCCCCACGAAGTTACGGGTGGAGGTGATTGGTTTTAAAAAGGTAAAATTGTGAAAAAAATTAGGAGTATGATCTATACGTAGGGGGAAAACATGATGGGACTAGAATGAATAAAAACAGTTCTAACAGGTAGGGGATGGCAATTTTACCATACCCGTAGTAGTTTCGCCCGCCCCGACCCTAATGGGGCAGATTTTTAAACCCGATTAATAAATTAGGAGCGGGTATGAATTCTAAAAAAAAAACGTTCATTAAACGGGACAGGTTAAGAAGGAACTCAGATAACCCCCCGCTCCGTTTATCTTTTACTTTTATAAATACCATTTATAGTTATATTAATTACAAAAATACCATACATATATATATCGCCTTTAAAAAACCCTAAAACTAAAATACGATTATATCACTCTGTCTCATCCTCTCGTCTGTTAACTAATCGACGCCTAAAACGTAGCGGCCTATCCTCCGATCATCGCCGATCCTATCCTCTCTCCTCTCCGATCATCGCCGATGCTCTCCTCTCTCCTCTCCGATCGTCTCCGATCAGCTCTGTTCTCATCTCCGGCCCGAAGGTATTTTTGGTCCTTTAATCTTTTTTTTTTGCTATTTTAATCTTTTTTTTTTGCTGTTTTAATCTCCGATCAGCTCTGTTATATATACCCGAAGGTATATATTCCATGGTTTTAAATAATGGTATCGGGTAACGGAACGGTTGCGGTGTAACAGTATCGAACGTTACATACGGGAATCGATTATCGCGAGCGTGATTTTTTTTTTCTACCATTCACAAATCCCATAAAATGAAATGATACCCTTATTTTGACTATATATGTAACACCCTTACCAGACTAGGGTTTACAAGAACAGATAAAATGAAAGAATTGAGAGAAAGTTTGTAATTTATAGTAATCTTTAGAAATTCAATGGTTACAAAGAATGATAGCTAGCTATTTATAGCTTAGCTCAAGGTCGGTTACAATTCTGTTACAAATTCCGTTCGGATGCAATTACTAAACTAACTCACAAGCTATGTAACTAACTCCTACTAACTACTAACTAACTCTAATCGAACTATGAATTACAACCCAACAACTCTGATTACCTATTGAAACGACATCGTATGATAGAGGCTTATGACAATTGGTGGCAATTCGGGTTAGTCGTGTCATTTTCGGGTCGTGTTGATTTTTATTCTAGTGTAAGTTTTGGGTACTCTTAAATCTATACAAGTTAATCGGGTCATGTTCAGGTCATGTTCGGGTTATTACCATAAACGGGTTATCGGATCAAAAATTGCCAGCTCTGACCCTTCCTCTACAATACTGACCTTGTCCTCAAGGGTCAAAACTGGGAAACTTGGCATGAATGAAAGACCAATCTTCCCATGTTGCATCTTCTGGAATGGCATTAAACCACTGCACTAGCACTTGTGGGACTGCAATATTGCCACCTTTGATCATCCACCTATCCTTGATAGCAACTGGTTCCACGAGAAGTTGCCCCTCTGTTCCCACTAAAGGAAGTTGTGGAGAGTGAACAGCAGAAGTATTAATTTTCGGTTTGAGCTGAGAAACATGAAAAACTGGGTCGATTTTTGATCCTGCTGGTAACTGGAGGTAGTAGGCAACTGCTCCGACTTTGGCTAAGACCTTGAATGGTCCGTAAAATCTTGTGGACAACTTCATATTCCTTGTCAAAGCTACACTTGGCTGTCTATATGGCTGGAGTCTTAGATACACCAGGTCGCCCACCTTAAAAGACCTCTCCTTCCTATGTTTATTTGCGTAGTGCTTAATTCGATTTTGTGCCTGTGTGAGATTCTCCTTGAGTAGTTGTGTCATAAGCTTCTTGTCTCTGATCAATTCATCCACGACCGCAATGGGCGTCTCAATATCAGTGGGAATAGACCACTGTGGGGGTATCCATAAAGGGCTTGAAAAGGAGTGCAATTGAGGCTGGTGTGATAATTTGTGTTATACCACCATTCAGCTAGAAATATCCATTTGCTCCACTTGTTTGGTCGTTGGCTGTGCATGCATCTTAAGTACGTTTCCATATACTGATTCACCTTATCGGTCTGGCCATCAGTTTGAGGGTGAGGCTGTGCTTAGTGATAACTGAGGACCCAAAAGTTTGAAAAGCTCAGACCAAAAAACACTCGTGAACACCTTGTCCCGGTCACTAACAACCTTCTTAGGTAGACCGTGCAACTTGTAGACGTTTGAAAGAAATAATTGAGCAATAGTAGCAGCTGTAAAGGGATGTTTACGGGGAATAAAATGAGCATACTTTGAAAAATGATCAACTACCACCATTCTAATATTCATTCCCCCAGATGATGGCAATCCTTCAATAAAGTCCATACCAATCTGATCCCAAGCTTGATCAGGCACTGGGAGAGGTTGTAGCAATCCAGGAGTAGCCGAATGTTCTACTTTATTTTGTTGGCATATATCACATTCCTCGACAAAATATTTAATATCCTTTTTTAGGCCTGACCAATAAAAGTATTGTTTGACGCTCTTGTAAGTGGGCCTCAATTCCAGAATGGCCACCAACCGCCGATGAGTGAATGGCCTCCATTATCTTCTGTCTTAGCTGCTGACCAGGGCCTATCACTAATCTAGTACCCTTTTTAAGCATTCCCTGCACTAATTTCAGTCCAGTGGAGCTATTGGGGTGAATAATAAGTTGGGCCACAATATTAGCGAGGTGTTGATCACCATCATAGCTAGCAATAACCTCCTGTATCCACATTGGTTGTACCTCAAAGATGACTTGTAAGGAACCCCGATCATCTTCTCTTCTCGAAAGGGTATCTGCTACACGGTTTTCAACTCCTTTTTTGTATCTTATCTCATAATCCAATCCCAACATTTTTGTCAACCACATTAAATAGTCTTTTCACTTGTTGACAACCAACATTTTGGCCAACATCTCTTTTTCATACACAGACCATTTAATGGGGCATCATTTTGTTATTGCCACAAAATACCTTTGCATAAGGACAACTCTAATACCTTTGCTACTTGCATCAGTCTCAATAAGAAAGGGAAGTTTGAAATTAGGTAGGGCCAATACAGGGGCCGTCACCATGGCATGTTTGAGCTGCTGAAAAGATTCCTCTGCAGCTAGTGCCCACTTGAAAGCATCTTTCTTCAACAAATCGATCAATGGCCTAGCTATACTTCCATAATTCTTGATGAATCTTCTATAGAAGCCCGTGAGTCCTAAGAATCCTCTGAGGCTTTTGATGGTAGTTGGTGTAGGCCAAGAATTCATGTCTTCCACTTTTGCAGGGTAAGTGGAAACTCCTTCACCACTGATAATGTGTCCTAGGTATTCAACAATAGGTTTACCAAAAGAGCATTCGCTCAGTTTAGCAAATAACTGGTGAGACCTTAACAACTGTAGCACCTGTTTTAAGTGGTAACAATGTTCTTGCAAGTCTTTCGCTAAACACCAAAATTTCATGGAAAAAGACTAGCACAAATTTTCGCAAGAATGGTCTTACCTCATTCATAAGCCCTTGAAATGTGGCTGGGGCATTGGTAAGGCCAAATGGCATTACCCGAAATTCATAATGGCCACAGTGGGTTCTGAATGCAGTCTTCTCTGAACACCAAAATTTCATCGAAAAAGACTAGCACAAATTTTCGCAAGAATGGTCTGAATACCTCATTCATAAGCCCTTGAAATGTGGCTGGGGCATTGGTAAGGCCAAATGGCATTACCCAAAATTCATAATGGCCACAGTGGGTTATGAATTCTGTCTTCTCTATATCTTCTTTCCTCATTCTGATCTGGTGGTATCCAGATTTAAGGTCTAATTTGGAAAAGATTTGGGCACCATAAAGTTCATCTAATCGCTCTTCTACAGTGGATATTGGAAACTTATCTTTTACCGTGGCATCATTTAACTTTCTATAATCTACACAAAACCTCCCGTTCCCATCCTCTTTCTTGACCAACAAAATAGGAGATGCAAAAGGACTATGGCTAGGTTGAATTACTCCTGTATCTAGCATTTCTTGAACTAATTTTTCAATTTCAGTTTTCTGAAAATGAGGAACCTTATAAGGTCATTGGTTTGTGGGAATAGTGCCTGCCTTGAGATTAATTTGATGATCATGACTCCTTTGGGGTGGTAACCCTTTAGGTTAAGGGAATTGAAACAATAATTGTTGAACAGGAGGATTGGTTACTTTTGTTGGAGAACTAGTCTCCATTGCTTGGATCGAGAAGAATTGGCCAATTAGGCCTTGTTTAGTTTTCTGCAGTAGTTTATTGAAAGAGTGGGCATTCATAGCCTGTAGAGATGCTTCTTCATTAGATACTCTCAGCACTATCTTTTCACCGTTTCTCTTGAATGTGAGTTTTGGCGTAGCAAAGTCAAATAAGATGGGGTTATATTGCTTCATCCAATCCATGCCTAGAATTATGTCACATCCCCCGATATGTAATAACCTAAGATCAGCAGTGAATGAATGTCCCTGCATTGTCCAGTGGCAATCTGGACATTTGGCATTAAGTTTTCCTCCATTGGCAACAGTCACACTAAGGAGAGTGGTTTGCTCAATCACAGTGCCAGTTTGTTGGACTGTTTCAGGATTCAAAAAACTATGGGTGCTATAAGCACTGAAATAGGGTGTTTCTTGATAAAACCTTTAATTCGGATAGAGTTATGGGATACAGCCCCAGAGAGAGCATTGAGAGATATTTCCATCTCCCCCACATCTTCCTCTTCACAATTCTCTAAATCTTGAATTTCAGGAATCTCTTCATCCTCTTCTTCAGCGCTAATAATGAACAATTGTTTCTCCTTACACATGCCTCCATGCCCCGGTTTAAACAATTCATCACAATAGTAACAGAGACCTTTGTCTCTTCTCTCTTTCATCTCGGCACAAGAGATTTTCTTTATTGGTAGGGTAGAAAAGTTTGGTTTCTTTGTTGTGTTGGTAATTTTGTCCCAAGTAGGGCCCCTTGTATTGGATTTTTCTGGAGCAGGTATGGTAAATTTGGTGATCTTGGTTGCTTCTCTGGTTCGTTTGTCCACTGCCTCAACAGTCGTTTCTTGTAGCTTGGCCAAACAAATGGCCTGTTGTAGGGTAGAGGGATACAACATCTGAACTCCACTCCTTATGTCCTCTCTTAAACCTCCCAAAAAACTTAGCACTAGATATTCTTCTTTTAGGTTATGGTTTGCAATTTGAGATTTAAGCTCCTCAAATTTTTCTTGGTAGTGTGTAACTGAATCATCTTGCTTCAAGCTGTGAAAACTAGCCACTAGATTCTTGTGAGCCCAGGTTGAAATCTGATCAATAAGCCTCGCACAAATTCACCCCATTCCATCTCACCTTTGTCTTCTTGGTAATCTTGAAACCAAATATCAGCTTTACCCTCCAGGTACATAGAAGCGTAGCTAACTTTCTGGATTTCACTCATGGTGTGATAGGAAAAAAATTTCCTACATTTGCAGACCCAATTCTTTGGATTACTACCATCAAACTTGGGAAAATCTGGTTTCGGTGTCTTAGCATGATTGCTTGTGCCTTCATTTGCGCATCTATTTCTGTGATTGAACCGTTCACCATCCTGGAAATTGTGATCTTTTCCACCTTGTTGAGATGATGATTCTGAATCTGATTGCACTTGTTTCCCAAGCAATTTAGTCTGCTCTGCAAGCATACGACCCACTTGCTTTTGGAATTGCTTCAGATTTTGGTCCATTTGCTTCATTCCATCTTGCAATTGTTGCGAAATGTTCTGGATTTGTTCTTCGTGTCTCTTAACCGTCTCCTGAAGATCTTTGATCCGTGTACCCTCCGCCATTCTCTCTTATGAAATCCAGGCTCGAACAGCTCTGCACCCTTACCAGACTAGGGTTTACAAGAACAGATAAAATGAAAGAATTGAGACAAAGTTTGTAATCTATAGTAATCTTTAGAAATCAATGGTTACAAAGAAGGAGAGCTAGCTATTTGTAGCTTAGCTCGAGGTCAGTTACAATTTTGTTACAAATTCCGTTTATATGCAATTACTAAACTAACTCACAAGCTATGTAACTAACTCATACTAATTACTAACTAACTCCAATCGAACTATGAATTACAACCCAACAACTCTGATTACCTATTGAAATGACATCGTATGATAGAGGCTTATGACAATATAACGTTGAATTTCACTAATATATGGATTCATTATATAGTATTATAGCACATAAAAATATTTATTACTTAATCAATTACTAAAAACACACTACTCAATAGCAACGTATAACGTACTTAAATATAACAATTAATAATATACTTAAAGTCATTACGTAATTGTGATATCACTACCACAATAACACTAATTATATATATATATATATATAACACTAATTGTAACACTGATTATATATATTAAATAAAAAAATTCTAAAATTTTGAATAAAATTTTGAATATTTTTTAATTAAAAAAAAATTCTAAAATAATAATTGCCCCTTTTATGTTTTGACACATTTTGTTTGGATACATACATGATCTATCTCTCGTCCATCCGTTAAAAATATGCGGTTCTATTTTATTCTTTATTTTAAACACTTAAAAGAAGTAAAACCCTATCTTCCAACTCTCTCACTCATTTTTTTCATCCATTTCTTTTTTCTTTCTCTCACTAGACGACAACCAAGTCACACACCACACCCAAATCTGAAACTCACTTATATATATATAGAGAGAGAGAGAGGAATAGACTATGTAGAGCTAGTAGCTGTAATTGATCGTGAACGAGATAGGAACAAAAACCAATTTGTATGTATAAATCAACCGAGCGAGCGTTGGAAAAAGAGCTTTGGTCCCTTGATATCGTCAATCTTTTTAAGGTAACATACTCTCCCTCACTCTCTGTACGTTTACTTAAATTTTTAGGGTTTGTTTTGTTCAGTTTTTATGATGAGTTGTAAACCTCTATAGAAAATCGTTAGATTTAAACAAAATTTGTTAGTTGTCGCGTTTCAATAGCCAAATCCAAAGAAGCTGTTGAGTGGACACGAGACAAGGGAAGTGAAATTTGGACTTGAGGCTGCATTTGAATCTCTATACTGTTCTTATTTTGTTATAATTCTTGTCAAAATAGAAAAAATGTGTACCTATATTTTCTGCAGACTGTAATGCATTTGGAGGGTTTTGCCTTTCTCATCACACCCTTGAGAGATTCCTTCAAGCATGAGGTTAAAAGTGTGAGTGGCACATGATGTCCAAAAGATGTTAGACCTTTCTAAAACTAATAAATTCGTCGTAGCCATATTATTGAAAGCGTTGTCCGTCATCACTTGAACCACATTTTAGGCCCCAACCTCTTCAATACATTTTTTGACACACTGAAATATGTATTGAAATACGTGAGCATCATTCGACGCGTCAAGTGAAGAAAGAAAGGTGGCCCCTAGTTTTACCTTCTTCTTTCCTTTTGCTATGTGGGGGATCACCCTCTCCCCCAAACGATCATGGACGGACTTTTTTGGCTGGGCACCTCCGCCAACCACTTGCCTCTCCGCTAACTTTCTTGCAGATGTCTTCCTTTCTTCATCCAACTCTGTGTAAAACGCTGTATCCACCAGGTAAGCCTCCTCAATAGAAAATGGCTTCTCTGTTGTTTTGATTATGATCTTAGTTTCTCGAAAGTTGGGTTTTACACATTAGTGGTACGTGGAGGGTAATATGCCATGGGTATGCGTCCACACCCTTCCGATGAGTACTGGTAGCTGGTGTTGGCGTTGGTAACGTGAAATTTGATGTGGGAAGTGAAATTCCCCAACTTAATACCCATGTTCTCATATCCTAGGGACTGCATGCTTGCGTTGTTGAATCTTGAAATCACCAACGGCACAGGTTAATCGATCCTTGTCTTATATAATGTACTGATTGACATAATATTAATCGACGCTCCTTCATTCATCAATGCCCTGGGGAAAGAGATCCCATTGATCATAGCTGTCACGTACATTGGGCTGTTATGAAAATATGGCACCTGCCTGTCTTCCTCAAAGAAGGCCACTTCAGAAGTGTATCTTTTGATCAACCTCCCAATTGGTCCCAGCCAATTTAGCGAGGGGTCGCTGCTGCACCGCTTTTAAAACCATCCTTGTGACGACTACCCTGGTGTTATATTTTACTTCTATCTGGTCAAAGAACCACTTGAAGTTAGTACTCCTTGTTATGGCTACACTCCGAGTCTAAGTCCACTTCATATGATTGGGCATCACAAACATACTCTGCTTCAGATGTCCCTCCTTCATCCAGAGCAAGGATGACATCAACTTTGCCTTCTGGGGGGTTCACTTGTTCAACCCCCCTCACATCCAGTCTCTTCTTGGTCAGGATTAAAGAACCACTCCTCGCGCCTCCTCTCCTCTATTCTCTCCAGCTCTTTACATATTTTCTCTTTACCTTCCCATTCTATCTGGTCTTGCTGCCACTTCATCATATGCTACTACCATATTCCCAGCCATATTCTTGCTTTGTTGGCACAATCCTCACCCCCAATTATATATATACTAGGGTGTACCCGTGCCGATGGCATGATGATAAATTTGCTCCCGAATATTTGTGATTTTCGCACACTCGTACCCGTGCCGATGGCATGGTGATAAATTTGCTCTCAAGTATTTTTGGTTATAGAACACTCACACTCCCATATTTGGTATTATTCATTCGTACCTAGTTTGTACTCGGTGGCGGATCCAGGATTTTAGTCCAACCGGGGCTAAATTGATTCAAAAAAAAATTAACGGCACTAATAATTAATCAACTCATAAAAACCAACAATCGATAAAACATAAATACTGAATATGCCAAAATTTCATATCAATCCATTCATACATCACCAGTTTTTGCAAATACAAAGAGATTGTTTACAATATTCCCCTACGTGGCTTCATATTTTGAAAATATTGAATGATATCTTCCGTATCAACATTTTTGAAGATATCCTGTTCAATGTACGTCACCAAGCAATCATTTGTAAAATCATCTCCCATTCGGTTACGTAATGTACTTTTCACGATTTTCATTGCGGAGAATGCTCTTTCCACACTTGCAGTTGCAACCGGCAATGTCAAGGCAAGTTTTATAAGCAAGTACACTAATGGAAATAATCGATCCTTCTGAGTTTCAACCATCTTTTGAGCAAGATCACCAATCCCTTTCAAGTCTTTGAATTCTTCCTTATCACGCACACTATATATATAATTTTCAAGTTGTTCCCCAATGACTGTGAGTTCAATCGGATCAAAATCATTAGGATAAAACTCCGCAAATCGAACTAATCTTTCCACATCGAATTTGGAGAAGTTCATACTTGGATCAAGACATGCCATACATAAAAGTAACTCTGTATTCACCTCATTAAACCGATGGTTCAACTCCTGTAGTTGCATATCTATCACCGAATAGAACAATTCAACCCGATAGTGATGAAGATTTGTCCTCTCTTCGACGTTTCGACGTGATCTTCCATTGGCCACAAAACAATCTTCCATATTTATTATTACAATGTCGTGTGTACTACAAAATAAAGAGACTACTTTCAACAATTTATCCCATCCATGCTCCCTCATTTTTTGTAAACGCATCTTAGCTATTTTAACAAGATCCATTGCATTCACAATATCTTGATCCCTCCGTTGTAGTGATTGCGACAAGTCATTGGTAATCCCCAAAATTGCTTTCATTAACTGCAATTTGAACACAAAATCAAAGCACTGCAAATAGCTAATCTGATCATATGCTTTTATTCTCTGAGTACCTACATCACCATCAACTTGAACCACCTCAAGTACACCAATCACAGCAGAGAACAAATGATCTAAACTCAAAAGTGTACCGTAATGTGAACCCCACCGTGTGTCCCCTGCTCGTGTGAATGCTTCTTCTTGGTTTAAACCACGACCCGTCTCCCGATCACCGGTGCATATTCCTTCAAGTATATCATCATACTGTTTTATTCGAAATATATCTCTACGCTTGCAAGATGCTCCAACAACATTCGACAAAATTGAAACTTTGAGAAAGAAAGAGCCAATTGCATTATGATTGTTTGCAAACGCTACCAATGCCAACTGTAGCTGATGAGCAAAACAATGAACGTAGTAAGCTGAGCTGTTTTCCCTTAGAATCAAACTCTTCAGCCCATTGAACTCCCCTTTCATGTTGCTCGCTCCATCATAACCTTGCCCACGAATACTTGACATACTCAACCCATGTTTCAGGAGAAGTGACTCAAGGCTTGCCTTAAGTGTTAAAGATGTAGTGTCAAGAACATGTACAATGCCAAGAAAATGTTCAACCACATAGCCTTTTTTGTTCACATAACGTAAAGTCACTGCCATTTGCTCCTTCACAGAGATGTCACGGGACTCGTCAACTAGTATGGAGAATACCTCATCCCCAATTTCTTGAATTATGACTTTAGTGGTCAAAGAGGCGGCGGCATTAATGAGCTCTTTCTGAATTGATGGAGCTATCATTTGGTGGTTTTCGGGGGCATTTTTCAAGACAATTTTGTTTATAGCTTCATTTTGCTCGGCAAGGAACTGTAAAAGTTGAAGAAAATTACCCCGGTTAGATGACCCCACAGATTCATCATGCCTTCGCATCGCTAAACCTTGGCGTAGTAAGTACTTGAGGCAATTCAAGGATGCAGTCAGACGAATACGATAATCAACTCTTGTCTTATCAGAATGGTTAGACAAAGACACTTCGATGTGTTGATCTTGTTTCATCAAGTCATCACAAGCATTCATGCATTTGTTATGAATACTTGAATGGGGGCCAACATGATCTTTAAACACTTGTTTCTTTTTCCAATTTGAATAGCCTCCAGTAACAAATACACCACCACCCCCTTGCCCCCCAGTATTTGGTCGGAACAAATAGCAAAACAAACAAAACGCAGCCTCCTTCGCCACACTATACTCTAACCATCTCCCAAACTCCTCAAACCATGACGGAATAAATCTACGTTTGCCTGTTCCAAATTGTATCCATGGGAAATTGTGATTTTTTGGTTGACAAGGGCCCCTAGTAAGATATGCTCGACGAACTAACTCCATTTGTTTAGAATCACCATATTCCGAAATAGATTTCCTCAAACCGGGATCCGATGGTAGTTCATCCAAATTCACCCCAATATTAGGTAAGTGTTGTGAGTGTTGGGATTGAACTTCTTGATGGATACACGATTATCGGACTCCGCATTGGGAGATGATTGAACCTCAGCTTCGGATACGGTTTGTGGGATGTCCGCTCTTTGCCGTTTAAAAAATTTCTCCATGACTTCCTATTTAAAAAAACAAATATTTTAGACTACAAATTTCTATACATTATTCTATTCTATATACACATTTTGTGTAACACAAAAATCACATATAATAATCCAACCATGTATAAAAAAACCCACAAATTTCTTACAAATTTAATAATCCAACCATGTATAAAAAAACCACAAATTTCTTATAATAATCCAACCATGTATAAAAAAACCACAAATTTCTTACAAATTATTTCTATTCTATATACACATTTTGTGTAACACAAAAATCACATATAATAATCCAACCATGTATAAAAAAAACCACAAATTTCTTACAAATTTAATAATCCAACCATGTATAAAAAAACCACAAATTTCTTATAATAATCCAACCATATATAAAAAAACCACAAATTTCTTACAAATTATTTTTATTCTATATACACATTTTGTGTATACACAAAATCACATATAAAAAACACACATTACATAATTTCTAAATCACAAAAACCACAAAAACCATACTAATCATCTCATTTTAATCATCTCTCACAAAACCATATACAAAAAAACCATTCATATAAGAACTTTTTACCTTAGTGGTGTTGGCAGCAGAGCACGGGGGGCGTGAGGGCCTCAATGGTGAGGCAGCGGCAGAGCACGGGTATGGGATGGGAGGGAGGAGAAGAAGAAGATGAGAACTGGGTTTTGTTTTGGGTGGGCTGGGTTGGGCGGCAGCAGGCAGCAAAGGCAAAGAGAGAAGATGAGAAACTTTCGTTGGAAGTTTAACAGATATAGGTTAAAAAAATAGAGTGTTTTTACCTAAATACCCTTTTTTTTTTTTGGGATATCTCAACCAGGGCGATGGCCCCGGTTAGTCTTGAGCTCCGTCCGCCCCTGTGTGTACTCATACCGATGGCACGATGAAAAGTGTTTTTGTCTACTCACGCTTTTTAAAAGTGTTTTTATGTTGTGATAGAATTTTTGAAACAAAATAAAAAAGTTTAAACTAAATATTTATTAAAAATTGTTTGCAGAACTTTTTGCCGAATAACCCTTTTTAAAAAAAAATCATAATCTTTTCTATTTAAGAGGTCATGTTAACATGACCATTATTTTTAATGTTTCATTAACGAAAAATGTTACGAACTCAAAATGAACGCTTCTTTTTAATACGTAAATAAATGCTTGTTTTTATTAAGTAAATAAATGCTTATTTTTATTAATTGAAAACTTGGATTGATTTCATGTGATATCAGTTTCATATTGAATGTGTATTTTTTAGACATTAGTTCCTTTTATGACACAAAAAATGTAGTTGCTACTTGTTTATCTCGAGCCATGAGCTCAAAACTGATTGTTGCTTTTATATCGAGTGAAATGACATGGTGTGTCTAATCTTCTTATGTACTTTTGTATAGCAAGTGAAAATAGGAGCGAGGGAATATAGTTTCATACCAATCAATCCACCAATATCCATTGCTTCTAACTTTTTACTCACACCACACAATAATTAGTTTCTTTAAAACCAAATATACCAATAATGTTTGTTAATCTCTGTTTATGTTTGTTACATGTTCGTATTTTTGCACATTATGGTTGCAATTTTACACAACCTCTTCACGCTTGTGTTTGTTGCCCAAAATGCTTATGAAGTTAATAACTGTTTGTGTATTGCAATACCTGCTTGCTTATGAAGTTAATCTCTATTTTAACTTGCATTGTGTTGGTACAAAAAAAAAACAGAGCATTGTTATTTTTTTTTCTTTTTCTCAGTTGTTTATTTTCAACAGTTTAATCTTTTTTTTAATCTCTGTTTAATACATTATGTTTGTTTCTGTTTAATCTCCAAACATATAAATTCTATTTTTTAGGAATGGAAAGTGATTGTTATTATTAGTATGGGATTTAGTATCATTGTGATGTTTGATGTCTAGAATGGATTTAATACTCTTAATGCTTATATGTTTAATGTTGTTCTTAGTATGAGATTAGAATTAATGTGATATTTCATATTTTTTATGTATAAAATAATTATAAAATATATTTGTTTAATACCGTGTCCCTGTCGTGCCCTAATTTTTTAGATTTGCCGTGTCGACGCGTCCGTGTCGTGTCTGACACGACACCCGTGTCCGTGCTACATTGGTAGCAGGTGTAAATTGTTGTTACACTTATCTTACAGTAAGTATATAAAATAATTAAATCTGTCTAAGTTGATGTTAAATATCTATTTGTAACAGGTGTAAATTGGCATGTATTACTTACCAACTATATTAGTCAATTTCTAAAGTTTAAGTATTAAATTTTATTCTAATTTATTTATCTTACTTTTTATAGGCTTGATATGTTTTATGTTTTTAAAAAAAATTTCACATCCACAATGGGAACACTTTTATATTGGGTTGATAAAAAAATATATTTGTGAGTATTTACTAAACATCTATTTCGGAGAAAAAAACTACATGGTATATTATAAAAAAATAAATTCTTTTTTAAATAAAATGCATTTAAAATAACATAATCAGGCAAACTTTTTGAAAGAACTCAATCAAATAAACTTTTTAAATTGTCCGTAGTGGTGCTAAGCAACTCTTTAATTTTTTAAAAAAGTACGAACTTAAAAAAAAGGACATACAATCGCTCCACCGTTAATAAGTTACCTGTTTTTTAGAGGACGGTACAATCGCTCCTGCGTTGATAACAATAAATAAGAATGATGTTAAAAATATAAAAAAAATGAAAACCAAAAGAACAACCAAACACCCCACACTAAACCGCAGACCACCCACCTCCGGCATCACCCTTATCCGCTGCAAAGAACCCCCCACCTGCTGCCATTGTAGCAAGTGATACTCACTACCCGAACTATACGAACCAACTCACTCAGCTACCAACCCGACCCAGCAACCCCCTTCTCAAACTAACCCAAGATCCAGCAGTCCAAAACCCACTCCTAACCTGGCACCTCCTCCTCTTTCTCATCGTACTCGAACCCACTCCCAACCATAACCCGACCCACAAACATCTCAACCCCCATACCATACCGATTTCAGCTCCAACTAAACCCAACTTCATATATAACTACCCAACAAAGTACGTCCAAAATCAAAATCATAACCAAAATTAAAACACATGAATACAATGTTGTGAGTTCTTTCTTACACTTCAGTGTCACACCACCAAACACACGAATACAAATCCCATAAATGAAACTTGGCCAACACATACCTTAACAAATAAAGATGGAGCACAACACATACCTAAAGAAAGACCTCACAAAATTCGCAACATAAATGAAACTTGAAAAGATTGAGGAGAGAGAAACTTAAAAAACTTGAAATTAATAGCAACATAGACCTCAAATTTAAAAATCCGCCACATTGAAATTCATATGGGCGCCACATGAGGCGCGTAATTAGCCAAAATAGCAGAGGCGGTGGCGGGACTAACGCCGTTCAAAACAGATTTGACTACAGCCTCGTCCAGTGAGGAAAGCTCTAGAGGAAGTTCGTTGCGGTTGAGAGAAGGAGGCCTTCGTAACATGAGAGAGAGAGGGCTTCTTTCCACACATTCACAGAGAGGAAAGAACCTGTTGTAAAAAATCCATTTAAATAGAGGTCAGGGGTTATGATCTAGTAAAAAAAATATAAAAACAAATCAGGGGTCACACACTCCCGCCGTTTTATCTTTGTCGTGGTCGGAGCCAGGAGGTACGATGAAACTCACCGTCGTCGGAGAATCTTTATTGATGGCGCCCATACAACTTTCGAACTCACCGTTGTTGCCTGGTTTGAGAGAGCTTCTTGATGGGTGTTATGATATGCAGTTGATGGAAAGAGGCTCGAGGTAGTTGAGTCAGGGATGGGATAGGGGAGAGGCTCGAGATCGTGGTAAAGGGATATCAAGATTCGATATGCTGTTGATATAGATTTGGTTTGAAGACGAAGACTCTTTCTCAGCCCTTAGATTCAAACCCACCAAACTTAATCTCAGCCGTCAGTTGATAAAGACCAAACTCACCAACTTTCAATCTCAGCCATTAGTTGGGAAATACGAAAAGTCCCTCCTCCTTTATTATATAGATATATATAATATAGAGCAGGTGTTTTATTATTCTTATAAAGAGATAAGATGTATATCTTCAATCTTCAGTGGTCAATTCCACAATTGTTTCCTTCATCCGTAATCTGATCTATAGTTTTTTCCGTAGATGTTTCTATCTTGATTTATTCAAGGATCTATAGTTTTTTCCGTAGATGTTTCTATCTTGATTTATTCAAGGATAAATTACACCACACACTCCTGAACTATAGCGGTTTTGCAGATAGCCCCCTAATCTAAAAAAATCGACAAAGAGCCCCCCCTAAACTATTGAATTTTGACACCTAGAACATATACATTAAAATTTAACAATTTTTATCCATAAAATCATGTTCAACTCATTATTAATGAAAATGTGCTAGATGTCAAAATTCAATAGTTTAGGGGTCTTTTATTCAACTCATTTTCAATGAAAATGGGTTTGGTGTAATTTACCTTTTATTCAACTAATGTCTGTATTTCGTAGTCCTCTCGGCTCTCTTTATATAATATATATCTATTTGTGTATATGCTTATCACATTTTTCTTTAGGCCTCCCAAACATACATGAATTGAAATGAAACTAAATACACATTTGTGAATGATTTTGTAAAATAATACAATTTATGCAACCAAATAAGGCCTTAGATTTTTGGACACTAGTTGGCTATAACTTTTCTTTTGGGAGAGGTTTTGTTTATTAGGCCTTCTAAAGAGTACATAAATTGAAATTAAATACACGTGTTGATTTACGATATATCAATGCAACCAAATAGGGAGTATCATACGCTAGTTTCCTACAGATTTTTTTTTGAGAGGTGTTGTATGATTCTCTAGTGTTCTGATGGCTTTTTTTAGCTTTGCACTCAGGTGAACTCTAAGGCATATTGGTGGAGTTACAGAAGGGAGCGATTGTATAATTGAGTCATTTAATATCAGGTGTAGCTTGATTAGTATACATTTCTATGCTATTTACAGCAATAGAAAATATGGGTTTACTCTGCAGCAGACACCACCATATCAATCAAGCTGATGCCGAAGAAAATGCACAGGTAATTTATCCTTGATGTATTTCACATTTCTAAGGGTGTGTTTGTGATAGAAAAGGAAAAAACAGGGTTGTTTTCTGAAACAAATCTGTGGAAAACAGAGAATTGAAAACATGTTCAAATATATATAGATGTATATATTTTAATTTTTCTAATTTTCTAGAGAATTGAAAAAACAGGATTTCTATTTTTCTAATTTTCAAGAAATTTGGGAAAACACAATTAGAATGTTTTATAATATGTTTCTTTTAAATGAAAATTTATTTTAAATATTCCACAACTACGATCATCTTCGCCGCCACAACCACACCCCTGCAACAACCCTTACACCCCCCCCCCCGCCCCACCCACCGCCGTCGCGACAACCACCACTGCCATGCCACACCACGACCATTGACACAACCATAATGCAGATGTGGCGGCGGTGATATTTGTGAAATTGAGATAAAACGGGCTTTATTTTCAATAATTGAACACATTTTTTCTAACTTTTCTATAGAAGATGAAAACCAGAAATGAATATGTAAACTGGAGATGGAATATAAATATTAATTTTCCACAACTCAATTGTCCAAAAATTTTCCTTGAAATTTTTCTCAACCTTAAATGTTCTCTTTTGTGTATTGGATTGTAGCTGTATAAAAAGATGAAAAAGAATGAGGTTATTTAGCCTAAACCAATGCAAATTGTCCCTGGATATTGTTTCCCTGTTGTGGTTGTGGGATTTTTGTTTCTTGTATAGCCTATTGGATATTTTTTCCTTTTTTTTTCTGTTATTTAGTGGACTACTGGTCAACCTCCATGTTGTAGTCGCTTCTTTTCCCAAATATCATCTTCTATGTTTCTGATTAAAAAATATCTTTTCCTTGTGTGTTGACGGGGATTTGGGGGTAAGAAAATATAAGTTGGAAAATGCAAATTTTCATGCTTCAACAAGTGGTACATTTTGGGTGGGTGGATTTTGTGCAATCAAACACACCAGAGTTGTGAAATATGAAAGTATCTTTCTTCGTATTTTTTATGAAGAATTTTGCCAAAAGGTAAGAAGATAAAAGTTGGAAAATGCAACTTTTCATGCTCTAGCAAGTTGTACATATGGGATGGGTAGAAATTTTCCATGGCAAATTTGTGCAATCAAACTCACTAAAAGTTGGAAAATGGCAATTGTGGCCAATCAAACAACCCCTCAATGAAGCAAATCTGTCCTAGTCTCTCAGATAATGTTTTTTTTCTTTTCATTTTATATTTGCTTCAGTTTGATTATTAATCTATGCATTTTCAGTCTGCAGAAATAGAAAGGCGGATTGAGCAAGAAACGAAGGCAGAGAAACATGTTCAAAAACTTCTACTTCTTGGTATAACTCAAACTATGCATTTTCTTATAAAAAACTAATATACGTTTGTTGTTTCTGGTGATGTGCATTCTTATTGTTTTTCATAGATTTCAGCATAGTGATTGGGGGACAACACATGAGCATCACTCATGCTTTCTATTGGAATTTTTCAAACTAAATTATGTAAACTTTGACTACTGGTCTTGGAAATAGCCTCACTTGATGTTCTAATAGCAAACAACCTCTAACTGTAGCACACAAATTACCTAACTGTGTAAATGAAAAATCTTGAGAACCCAAAGGGTTAGCCCCTTGGTATGATGGACCTTGATAAGCTGATACATAGTCAAGGGTTTAAATCTCCGCTGATACGTGTTTGGATTGAAGGGTCTGCATGTGTACTTGGGGGTTAGTCAAACTTCTCAAAGAGGTCACTCGGAGTTATGAAAAAAGGTTATTTGGGGGTTGGTCCTCATTAATTATTTGATATTGATTTAGGCTTTCAACATTTTCATTTCTTAGGATCGATCCCCTAAATGATTTTTAGCGATACAAAATGTGTCGCAACCTACACTTGATTAACCATTTTGTGACACTTTTTCATCGGTAAAAGTCATCTTTGGGGTTAAATCCCAAGAAATAAATTACAGGCGTTAAACTCAAATAACAAAATGGTAAATAGCGGTCAAACTCCAAATAAGCCTAAAAAAAAGGTCGTACCCAGTGCACAAGGCTCCCGCTTAACTGCAGGGTCTGGGAGAGGCGGATGTTGGCTAGTCTTACCCCCATATGTTTCACATATGGAGAGGCTGCTTCCATGTCTCGAACCCGAGACCAACCGTAGCTAGGGCTGTAAAATGAACCAAGCTACTCGAGCTCGGATCGTGTTCGTTCGGAAAAAAGCTCATTCGAGACTAGCTCGTAAAATAAATGAGCCAAGCTTGAACAAAAATTTAAGCTCGTTATCTTATTGAGCTCGGCTCGGATTCGGCTCGATCATCAATATCCATATTAAACTAGTGTAAAATAACCAAGCTACTCGAGCTCGGCTCGTATTCGCTTGCGTAGAAGCTCGTTCGAGCTTGGATCATAGGATAAATGAATCGAGCTTGAACATACTTTTAGGCTCTTTTACATTTACAAACCAAGCTTGAGCAATCTTAAGCTCGGCTCGGCTCGCCTCATTTTCACCCCTAACCGTAGCTTGGGCGAGGGCACTTGCCATCGCACCAAGGTACGACCTCATTTAGCTTAAAGAATAGAAATTAAATTGTTTGTTGTTGGAAATACTTTCTTGCACCGATTCTTTGAAATGGCCTCGAGTCCGAATCATATTCGAATTGGGTGCAGGTGCGGCCCTGATTCCCCCTGAGAAGAATCGAGAAAAATAATTAAAACTGAAATTCCAATTCGACGGGGAATGGGGTCATTTTTTTTAAATTAACAAAATCATCTCAAACATAATTTCCTCCTTACGAACCAATGAAACCCTAGATTCCACTCGACCCACTTCGGCTTCACAATTAGGGTTGTGTAGAGCCACTTCGGGTAGTTTTTCTCTCCACCGAGGTTGTTGGCCTCCTGTTTGGACTTCGCCAGTCTCTCTCTCTCTCTCTCTCTCTCTCTCTCTCTCTCTCTCTCTCTCTCTCTCTCTCTCTCTAATCTATTTACCTACCTTCGAATCGCCCGCATTCGTGCTTCTTAGTTGACATTGAAGTCCTGCTTTACTCATGAGTGCACTCTTTTTGTTGTATCACTTAATACCGAATGATGGTCCTATCCCGATGAGGTTTCATTATTTGGCACTTAAATATAAAAGGGTGCTAATAAATATGCCCAATATTTATTATCACCATCACATATTGCTTAAAAATGATTATACATTGTGTTTGTTTAGTGATAGAAAATTGGTTGCCTCTAACAACACCCAATACAAAATGTTTCCCTACTAAACGTGAAGGTAGAATTCAAAACGTCGGGATTTTTAGAACTTGTGTCAAATAAGTATTTGATGAAGCTATTCTTGTATCGGAATTTCCTTCACTAGAACCAAGGATAAATGGGGTGCTTCTCTAGTCTTTTTGATGAGTACCCGAAGAAGCACGAACACTTCTGAGAAAGCAACATGTTTGTTTCACGTGTTCATATTTTAAATATAAACTTGACGTGTTCTACAATTATTTTCACGTGTTTGACATTTGTTTACATGTGTTTATAATGTAGAAGTATATTATAATAAAAGTTAAATTGGTGGCATCATTGTGAGCTTCATCCTTATTAAAGGAAAGATGCCTTAATGGCACTCGAGCGTCTCTCCCCACTCTACTAGCATTTATTTTATAAAAAGAATCCTTCATTTACATATTATGCATTAAGATTTCAATTCATTTGATTTAATAAGTATTCAAGCATTTATTTCTTCTTTCTTTTTACGTTCTTGTAAATTTCTACAATATAAAAACATATTTATTTATCAAGTCCCTCCCGTGTCGTATCCTATTTTTTTTTGGGGTTTTCATGTCATCGTGTCCGTTTCACATGACACCTGTGTCCTTGGTGCTTAAACAAAATACATTGTAGAGAAGAGGAGAGAGATCAACTACGTATAATTACTTATTAAGCGGTTGAAGTATCAGTTGAAACCGATACATCGAGCATATTGATCTATTTCAAGGCTTTTTGACTGATCTCTTCTCTTTTTCTTTAATGGCTCTCACGTGATGGATTACTCTCGTCTCTCGCCTCTCTCTCAATATGTCTGTTTTCTCCTTATTGTGTGTGTATCATATGTATGTTATTTACAAGGTTCTAAAGGGCGCGATGCGTGATCGATGTATGGAGGTCAAACATCAAGCATTAGGGGCATAGGCGTGCCTATGCGAAGCCTATGCATGAAAAGGCGTTTTGCCCTTTTTTAATATTTTTAATTATACCCAAACTTGTAAAATAATAAAATTCAGTGTATAATTTCTTAAAATTATACACCGACATTTCTTAAATTTTCATAAACATTTCTTAAAAACATTATCAACATTTCTTAACATTTCTTAAATTTTCGTACAGTAAACCTTAAGTGATTTTATAAACATTTTATATAGTAAACATTATAAACATTTCATAGAAAATGACTCATTTCGTGAACAATTCTTAAATTTTTTGCCTTCAGTGACATTTCTTAAACATTTCGTACAGTAAACCAAAATAGAAATCAGAGGTAAAGAAAGAAACATTTCGTATAAAGGTAAAGAAATCATAAACATTATAAACTTACAACAGAGGTAAAGAAAGAAATTAGAAGGCAAGAAAACTTACAACAGAGGTTGTTTTTCAGCGGTAAAGAAATCAAAATAAATCAGAAAACTTATTTTTGGGTAAAGGCTAGGTTTTCCGGTAAAAGCTGTCCGGAAATCAGAGAGGCCGGAGGTAGCGGTTGGAGGTTTTTCTTTCTTGGGTTTTAGGGTTTTTGGTGGAATGAGTAGGGGAAAAGGAGAGATCGTTTTGTTGTTTAGGTTTGTTATAAGTTTTTTTTTTAAAGTTTGTTAAAAGGCAGAGATCATTTTTAAAGTTTTGTTAAAAAATGTTTTTTTTTTAATCTGTTTAATCAACTTAGTATCTGAGAAAAACAAAAATAAATAATTTAAAAAAAGGTCAAACGACGTTGTTTAGATTAAAAAAACACTTAATGCGCGCATCACCCCCGTTGACCGCCTTAAAAATTGTTGACCATGCATTTTCCCAAGCATTCCCCTAATGCGTTGCGTTTCTAAAAAGCATCACGCATAGGCGCGCATTGGCATCATCTTATTATTTGAAACTAATTAGCCGCAAAGTTTAACATTATCATTATTATTATTATTTCAATTTTGAAGTACATGTCAATGAAGTATGGGCACATATACCGAGGCCGAGTCAAAGATTGAGTGTCCGAGTCATAGATCGATACCGCAACTTTGAACCGTGATGACTTGGTACTTGTGTTCCATCTAGTCACTCAAAGTGTTAAGATCCAGTTCATCTGCATGAGGTAATTCGGTACAACTCGTCCAAGTTGGGAGCTAACTTTCCGTCGGAGGACTTTCTTGCTTTGGGCAACAACTTTCTGAGTACCAAATCGCCCACTACAAACTGCCGGTCTTTGACCTTCTTGTTGTGGTATTTGGCGAGCTCCTGCTAGTATTTCGCGAGGTGCATGAGGGCTTGTTTCCTCTTCACTTCTGCCAAGTTTAATTCGTGGGCTATTCGGTCGTTGTTGCCGTCATCATAGATTTCAGACCTAAGTGTTGGTTGGCGAATTTCAAGAAGAATTACGGCCTATACGCTATTGGACAAAGCATACGGGCTATGAAGCACGGACACTTCTCCAAAGGCCGCGTACGAGTGTCGGACACTCCAAGGACACGGACACGCAAGGGACACGGCTGGGACACGTGTCCGACACGCCACGTGGCGTGTCGGGCTTAAAAGGCATTTAAAAATAGTTGGACACGGCTGGGACGCGTAAGGGACACGGCTGACAAAAATATATAATAACTTTAAAAAAAAGGGGCAGGAAACATATGTTTTTTTTTTCTCCTTTTTCTCACCTATTTATTCTTTTTTTTTAAATCTCTTGTTCAATAAATTGCATTAGCCATATGCATTTTGATTGCTATTATTAGTATGGGATTTAGTATCATTGTGATGTTTAATGTGTAGAATGGATTTAATACTCTTAATGCTTATATGTTTAATGTTGTTCTTAGTATGAGATTAGTATTAATGTGATATTTCATATTTTTTATATATAAAAATAATTATAAAAAATATTTATTTAATACCGTGTCCCCGCCGTGTCGTGTCCTGATTTTTTTTAGATTTGCCGTGTCGGCGTGTCCGTGTCGTGTCGGACACGACACCCGTGTCCGTGCTACATAGCATACGGGTTTTTTCAGTTGACGTTCTTATTGTAGTCCTGTTAGTGGGGAGCTCATCTCTAGTCGACGCTTGATTTCAGTACAAGGAGTTTGTTGGAGATCTTGTCCTGTCCACTACTTCGAGGAAAAACCTCTAAGGCATAGTGGTTTCGAATCCTATATTTTGTGCAAAGGGAACTTGTACTGAAATCCCAAATGTCCCTGAACTGATTGTTGTCGAATTGGGTTCCGTTATCCGACACAATGGCCCTGGAAATCCCAAATCCGGTGATGATATTCTTCCAAACAAATCTTCTTGTGTTTGCTTCTCTAATGTGGGTCAGCGGCTTTGCCTCTATCAACTTGGTGAAGTATTGGTCACTGTAATGAAGAACTTCCTGTCGCCTGGAACCGTGACAATGGGATGACTATATCCATGCCACATTGGGCAAACGGCCAGGGACTTTTGAGAGGATATAAATCGCTCGCTGGTTGCCTGATGATGAGCACAAATTCTTGGCACTTGGAACACTTCTAGACGAATTTTATTGCGCCCTTTTACTTGAAGGGCCACCAACAGCTATGTGAAATGGCTCTGTAAGCTAGTGATCGTCCTCCGGCATGGGCTCCATAACTTCCTTTTTGCATCTCTTTGAGGATTCTTTCCAGTTGGTTTGGATGCACACATTTAAGGAGTGGACTGGTGAATGATCGATGATAAAGATGGCTTTCTAAGTTAAGGCAAAACTTGGCCTCCTGGATCTTCATTTGTGAGCCCTATTTTTTTTTTTTCCAGAGGGAGCTCTTCGCTTTTAAGGTAGCCAATGATTGGGTCCATCGAACTGCCCTGATCCGTCCCCATAGCTACTAGTTTTGGTTCTGGTTCCCCATGGCCGATTAATATATTTTACCTCATTTGTACTCTCCTTGGCAACTATTGTTTTGAGGTAGCTAGTGATTGGGTCCATTTGGCTACGTTCATGATCAGTCTATATGACTATTAGCTCTAGTTCGGTTCCTCTATGCTTGGTTGGATGATATATTCCACCCTAGTTGTCCTCTTCAAATCTATATCAATCGTGAGGCTAAGGTAGCCAGGGCATCCCCGTGATTGTTTCCTCGGCAATTGTTCTACTGAGACTTGAAGGCTTTGAGCGAACTCCTTGTTTTGTCTCTGTAGGTCAGCATTTTGGGATCTCTCGCTTCATACTCGTCGGTGACCTGATTGGTGATCAGGTGAGAGCCGCAGTGATCTATGACATACTTTACCCCCATTGTGATACTTTATCCCCGTGATTGTCATTGCCTCATATTCTGCTTTCATTATTTAATCTTTTAAACCCAAACCGAACAAGTTTTTCGATCATGGTTCATTATGGAGTGGTGAAGACAATTCCAATGCCGGTTCCTTGTTCTTTGGAGGCTCCATTGACGAACAACCTGCATTGGCAAAGGTGATTGACTAGATTATTAAGGGACTGTCCCCTAGATTGATGTTAAATTTTTTAAGAGTGGGCTAGACGTATTGTCACATCTTCATGGCTGCATGTGAACGCTGCAATAAAATTGGCCAAAAACCTGCGATTTTGACGACAATTCTGGGCTCATAGCTGATGTCAAATTGTGCCAACTCGAAAAGACCACTTGGTCATTAGTGAGGTCGGTCTTCTTCAACACCTCCTTGAGAGGATGAAAGGGTCTAAACTAGCTTCTTGGACTAGCTTCTTTAATGTCATATATCTCATTTGAGTGTCAAGGAGGGTATGACTGGCATGGTAGATTAGTTATTGCACTCTGTTTTCTAATCGAACTAGTACTAGCCGTGTACAGTGAAATGGCTAAGTATAAGTGGAGCTTCTCGCCATTAATTGGACGGATAAAGAAGGTGGGGAGCCAAGGTACTTCTTGATCTGCTCCAGTGCTTCGTCACATTCGGGAGTCTAAATAGTGGTGTTGGCCTTCTTTAATGCTTGAAAGAATGACCGACATTTGTCTGATGACCTAGATATAAAATAATTAAGAGTTGTAAGCATTTATGTGAGCACTTGCACCTCTACAACTGTGATCGGCTTCTTGAGTTCCTGCAATGCCTTGATTTGATATGGATTGGCTTCCATGCTTCCCTGGGTAACAAGTTATCCAAGAAATTTACCTGAACTGACCCAAAGGTACATTGAGAGGTGTTGAGCTTCATTCAGTAGCTCTTGAGAATCTTGAAAGTGCTAGAATACCTAATATGATCAGCGACTAGCTTTGCTTTTCACCAGCATATCGTACCTCTATTGTTGAGCTGATTTGCTTCCTAACATCTTCGTGACTATTCTCTAATAAGCCGTCCTTTCGTTTTTGAGGTCGAAGATCATAACTATGTAGCAGTACAACCCATTGTAGTAATACATATGTCTTTTCCAGATTGGGGACGAACACAGTATTTGATGGTATCCAGAGTAGGCATTCATGAAACTCATTCATTGATGGTGGGGGAAGTTGTATTTTGGTCAAGCTTGTTGAGATTGGTGAAATCATTGCAAACCCTCCAATTGCGTCTCTTCTTTCGGACGACCACACCTCCTTGATGTATTTGGCATGGAGTAGCTTCTTAACTTCATCTTCCATTGCCTTGATCTTTTGAGGAGCTGATTTCCTCGGCGTCTTCTTAACTGGTTGGCATGCAGGATCCACATGCAACTGGTGGAAAGCAACCTCCGGATCAATACGCAATAAATTGTATGGCTGCCATGCGAAAACGTCCATGTTAAATAATATGACTTTTGGTGTGGATGTCAACATATCTTCCATGTCTATTGGGATACCTCACCATATACTATAAATATGGTGATCCCTTGTGAGTTTGACAGGAAATAAAATACTCATTCTCTCTAAATTCTCTCTATGTCCTTTATTTTATTACACGTTATTAGCACGATAGACTAATTATTCACAATCACCTTCCTCGAAATTGATAAATCACGGAGTATAAAAAAAAACTGTTGAGAATATTTAAAGGGCTGACTTATGAGTTTCTCCATTTACAATATACTCGCACGATCCATTAAACATCACGAGGTTGTTTACTAGCTTGGTTCATTAGAGAAATTATTTGAGGCTTCATTTGTTAACCATTGGAGCAACACTAATCTGAGTGGCGTTTGCATTCCCCCACTTTCAAACCTTTTTGCATCAACACTACTTGACAAGGTAATGGTCCCTTAGTTGAGGTATTTATAATTCAAACTTGTACTTCTAATAATTTTAATATTAGCCTTGCATTTTTAGCTATGCTCAATTTAAACATCTAAATTTGTATATTTATAATTGGATTGATAAATTTTGAAACACTTGTATAAAGTTGGGAGTGAAAATTCCTAATTAATATGTAGGACCCAAAGTTTCATTTTAATTATTTGGGACCAGAAGTTCCCAAATAACTATTTTTATTTGGAGCTCGAAGTTTCCATATAATCATTTTAATTTTGGGCCAGATTTTCTCAAGACATTTAAAATTGGGACTAAAAGCTCTCAATTCGTATTTAAATTTTGGACCTGAAGATCCAATAAAATGTAATTTAAATCAAAACCTAAAGTTTTGATTATTTCTAAGGGTAAGGACATTAAATGTCCTATAATGATCATTTATAGTTTGGACCTGAATTTCCAAACATTTTTACCCTCATCAAACTTGAAGTTTGGATATAATTGGGAAGTGCGTTTAAAGTCCCTAAATATCTAATGTTTGGGATATGAACTTCCCTTAATTATTTAAAATTGGGACGTGAAGTTCCCCAATAATTCTTCAGATTTGGAAAATACACTTTTCTTCACTTTTTGGACATGAAGTTCCAAATTTTTTTTAGCCAAAAGTGTCAAAGTCATAATCAAACCTGAAATTTTGATTGTCTAATTGGATGGGTGTAGACCAGGAGTCCCCCAATTATATTTGTGATATGAAGATCCATTATCAGCATTGTGACCAGAAAGTTCACAAATTATTATTCGTAATTGGAATATAGTTTTTCCCAATTAATTTTGATAATATGAGGCCTGAAGCTCGAACAAAATTTAATTATTCATGAGGTATGAATTTTGAAAGTTCTCAAATAATTATTTATCATTTAGATCTGAAGCTCCAAATATCTCATTTTTTAGGGGGATTTCTTTCAAAATAAATTGGATATTAGAACAAGTCTTCAAATTCTCCACTTTTCATGTCTTGAATATGCTCATGCAGCAGCAATATCGAGACCGATGATTCAAAAAGGAGTTAGTCTCGGGTGGCAATTCGGGTTGTCGTGTCATTTTCGAGTCGCGTTGATTTTTATTTGAGTATAAGTTTTGGGTAATCTTAAATCTATACAAGCTAATCGTGTCAATTTCGGGCCGTTTCGGGTTATTACCATAAACGGGTTATCGTGTCAAAAATTACCAGCCCTCTCCTAGCCACTGAGCAGAATAATGATTTATTAATGAAAAATCATACATCTTGGCCAACTGGCTCTGTAGCACTCCTAGAAGTGAATGCTATTTCTACTCGAAATATTAAAAGAGGTTAAGGCAACATGTGATGAAGCCGTGACAACCCCAGAAGAGGTGGTCACTATAATTATGGTCCGCGAAAAAATACTAACTTCAAGCCCCACTAGAATAGGAATGGCCGCAACAATAATAAGAAGAAAATCTGCTCCACCAAATCCAAAATATATTTATTATCGATGTGGTTTTAGTGGATATTGGACATGAAACTGCCGTTAGTCCAAGAAAATGGTGGAAAAATATCATGCCTCGAAAAAGGGGGTGGAGACAAATATTATGGAAGGGCCCGGATCGTTGGAAAATTGATAATAGCCAGCTCCATATGATGACTTTTATGCAGATGAGGATGGCAATCCCATTGATAATGAGACTTTTTGATGCCATGATTGGTACCCCCCCTCATAAGTCCTCGAAGAACTGAATTGCTTATGTTTTATTAATATCGCTACAATAATGTTTTTTTTAATTATGCCTAAAACATAATTATTTTTTTCTTTAAATCCTTATTATATTAAATTGCATGATTTTACATTTATCTTTCCAATGCTTATATGGTTGGTAATCTTTAATTATGTTACTCGTATAAAAGGTATGGATCCAAAAATACAAACAAGCAATGACACTTGTCTAGTTGACAGTGGAACAACTCATACTATTTTGCAAAATCAATCTGACTTGGTGTATGATACGGCAAATGTTTCCACAATAACCGGTCCTGCTAAAATTATTGATGGCTCCGGAAGAGTCCACGTGGTGCTACCTGATGGTACCTACTTATTGATACAAAATGCAATATACTTGAACAATCTTGGAAGAAATTTGTTGGGTTTTAAAGGCATCAGAATGAACGGGTATCATATGGAAATAAGTAATGAGGGTAACAAAGAGTTCCTTTGCATTACTTATAGTGTTGGAAGCCAGAAGCTCACAGTATAAAAGCTCCCTGCATTATCCATGGGGTTATACCACACACCACTTAGTGTTGTAGAATCACACTCTGTCATGAGTCGGAAGCCCAATGATTCTAATGCATTGATATTATGTCATAATCGTTTGAGTCACCCCGGATCCAACATGTTACTAAAGATCATCAATAACTCGAATGGGCACTTTTTAGCAAACCAACAACTCACCCTACCAAGTGATCATTTTTGCACCCATGGACACAAGGAAAATTAATCACTAAACCATCTTTTCTAAAAATAGCCTTCGAGTCACCATTTTTTTCACAACGAATTTAAGGGGATATTTGTGTCTCTGTTCACCCTTGTAGTGGACCTTTTAAATATTTTATGATTTTAATTGATGCTTCCACTAATTGGTCACATGTTTGTTTACTATATACTCACAATTTGTCTTTTTTAAAATTACATGCTCAAATCATTAAACTCAGAATACACTTTCCCAATCAACACATCAAATCCATTTGCTTAGATAATGCATAATTCTCAAGTTTTTGATGATTATTGTTTACCCAAAATGGTTTAGTTGAGTCATTAATTAAACGTTTGCAACTGATAGCACGACCTTTATTTATGCAATCCAAACTCCCAGTCTCAGTTTGGGGTCATGCTAATTCAACTTCGACCAACTCGTGTCATGATGGTCAGAATGGTCGCCAAACATCTCACACTTGCGTAAACTTGGTTGTGCCGTATACATGCCTATCTCATCGCCATAACGTACCAAAATGGGTCCCCAAGGTCGTTTGGGCATATGTGTTGGTTATGATTCGCCGTCAATCATTCCTTATATTGAGCCATTGACAAGTGATGTGTTTACCGCTAGATTTGCAGAGTGCCTATTTGACGAGGTAATCTTCCCGCCGTTAAGGGGAGGGTAGAACGTACCTACAATCCGTTCCAGAAGAACGATGAGAATTAACGTGGAGTACTTCCACCTTATCTCATCTAGACCCCCGTACGGCTCATTATGAGCATGAAGTGCGAAGGATAATACATCTTCAGGGAATTGCAAATCAATTACCCGATGCATTTAATGATGCAGTAAAAGTGACTTTTACCCGCGGCTAATGCACCAGCCATAATTGATGTTCCAGTGGGATAAACTTTTGATTTCAACAGTAAATGAAGCTCTTGCATGCTAGAAGCGTGGTAGACCTATAGGTTTCAAAGATTCCCTGGAAGCGGAGATCAAATGAAAAATCATGCTCTTATAACGCTCCAGAAGAGGTTATGAATAAAAGATTCACTTTCTCTAAAACCCTCGAAGAGGTTAGTGTCTCTGAAAAGACACAAGTTCCCGAAGTTACTATAAAAGCCCTTGAAGAGGCAAAGGTACCTAAGAACAATAGTAAGATCTCTATGTTTTATACATATTCAAGAGAAATGTGGGATTGTAATAAAATAGTCATCAATGATATATTTTCATATGCAGTAGCTACGCCAATTTCAAAAGGCCTTGATGATGATAATGAACCATGTACTATAAATGAATGTTGAGAAAGAGAAGATTGGCCAAAATGGGAAGTTGTCATCAAGACAACTTGAGTCTCTAAAAAGACGTGGTGTATTTGGACCTATATTACAAACCCCTGAAAATGTTCAACCCTGTAGGTTACAAGTAGGCGTTTGTAAGAAAACGCAATGAGAAAAATGAAATCACTCGATATAAGGCACGACTTGTGACACAAGGTTTCCTGCAGAAACCTGGGATTGATAATTGTAACAACCCGAATTTTTAAATGGATATTTTTTTTAGGGGCATGTACCAAATAGTCCCTAGAACTTCTTTTAATACATGTATAGTCCAAGCCTTTTTATTTTGCACAAAAAAGTCCATCATGCCAAAAACGCTTTACCATGCTGCTGGCGCGGATCTTTAAAGATAAGAGAATGAGGGACTTTTTGGTGCAAAATAAAAGGCTTGGACTAAATGTGTATTAAAGTTCCTTTTTGGTATTTGATCTTTTTTTTAAATAAAATTGAAAAATTCGAGAAAAATAAAATATTGAATTTTATAATTTATATTGGTTAAATATGTTGGTCATGATTTTAGAAGAATAAAACTTCAAGCAGAATTTAAAACGGAGTTAAAATGAATTTTTAATTGATTTTAAAAGATTTTATCCCTTATGTTATTTTAAGCCGTCACTGTCACAATACCTGAGTGGTCGATCGATCGACCCATCATGCAACGTGGATATTCGTTTTCTCCTTAATTACTTCTTTTAATGTGCGCATTTAAGTCATAATTAATATGTTGGTTAAGTTTGATGCAAAAATTTCAAGGAATGATTGTGACACAGTCATGGTTCATATAACGCGACTTTTGTCATGTGTCACGCAGGACGCGAACTTGCGTGATTTTTGTAGGACGTTTCATTGAGGTTAAAAATAATTTGACCATATTTATTGGATGCTAAAAATAAGCCAAAGAGTGTCATGGGGTCAAAAGTAAAAAAAATGAATAAAAAAATAAAATATTATTATTTTCGTCAAAAAATGAAAGTGCTCACAAAATTCTGAAAAATTCCAGATCGACTTAAAATTTAATTTTGAGCAACTTTCTCTTCTTCGACATCTCCAAAAAAACGTTATTTAGACCTATTTTAGAGTTATTTTCAGTTGTAAAAATATTAATAAATTTGGGGTTTTATTTTTTTATTTTGGCTTAATCCTAAGCCATCCATTGATTCAACCCCTAGTCTATACCTCCCTCACTAGGCCCTTTGAATGACCTCACCAACATTGGATGGGTGTAAAATTTTTGGAGTTAATTAATGAATAAACTAATGAATTATGGGGTTATATAATGTATTAACCATGTGGGTTGATGAGAGATGAAAGCAATCAGATTTTGATCACTCTCACACTCCCACAACTCTCAAAACATTTGTGAAAATTCGTAGCTCTTCCTTCCCCTCTCTAAACAACCACCAAAACTTCATATTTGTGACATATTTACACCCCAAAACAACCACTCAAGGAGTATATAGCTTAAGGAAATCTTGGAGCTTATATTTTGGAACTAGAGTTGGAGTTTTGGAGAATTTATTGGACGCTTAAACAAATTTGTCTCAAGTTGGTTCAAGAGGAGTTTTTGTTCAATTTTTCAATAGGAACTCGGATTTCTAGTCAATTTCTACATGTAATCACAAGCATGCTTATCCTTCTGTAACACCCCGCTGAATTCTGGCGTCGACCGCTACCAAAATTTAGCCGAGCGTTAGTAAATTAAATATCATCCTTAGCATGTGACATATATGAGACATCAAAAATATTTATCCACAAGATAAATGATTTAAATCAATCCCAGACATCAAGAACATCCAACTGATTTAACACAAAAGTGCGATAAATTCTATCACATGCAATCTCCGAATATCTCAATTATTACAATAAGTAAAATCCAACTGAAATCTTAAGACAACTTTGGAACCGAAAGGCCCAATAAAACCCAAATATAGTCTCATAATAAATACGACTGAATAGGAGAAGAATCTAACTACTAAAGCTATAAAATAGCTCCAGCTGCACTTCCAAAAGATTTCCAATAAATATTATGCAGCTACTTCAAAGAAATCCCTGAAAATATTTGTCAACGCATGTGTCAGAGCCAAAGCCCCGAGCGTGAATACCGGCTACTCCTTTCAATTAGGGTCCTTGAACCCAGACAATAGTGCTACATATATCGATCATAACAATAGAATCTTTTTAAAATAAAATTAGTAATCACCCAAAAGTAAATTTCTAAGTACCCGCAAGGTTTCTTTCAAATGTGCCACACAAATATTATATTAGTTAACCCATTTTCCCTACAATGTTAAATTAAATTAATTTAACCGTGAAGATAATTTACCAAGATACACATCCCCTTGTCATAACCGCGCACTCCAATATGATTTTAAATTCCCAAGTCCCACGATGTTAATTTACTTAAATTTACCAAATTTTATTATTGTTCTCACATTTTTTTATTATGACGGTCCTCCCGTCCTGGGTGGTAATTTCCACCAAGGTGTCACACTTTCCCTCGTCACCGTTTAAACTGTCGGTCCCGACACATGACAAGGTTCCACTCACACACACATCCCCTTGTCAAGTTCGCCGTCTGATCCGTTTTTATCCTGCGATCCTCGCGATATGACAAGTTTCCACACGCGACACGACATAAATCGCCCAAGCTGACCCGTTTAAACTGTCGGTCACTGACACATTATGTCGCCAATAAATTTTAATACCCGTTTTAGTCCTACGGTATTAATTTCCCAAAATTTCTCATACTCATTATTCAAATTAATTTCCCCCACCCTTAAAAGCGATATGAAAATCCTCAAAATACCCCTTAGTCCCAAGTAAGATTCCCAAAACACAATTTCGTCCTATCCTAAGTAAAGGATGATTATAAAAATTTCACTCCACCTAGACATCAATCCTAGGTTATCGTAAAAATGGTATCATGTAGAGAATTTCCCCCCACCCCAATTTATATAACCCGCATAGACTCGTACTAACTAGTTCCATACCTAATTAGCATAAATCGCAACTAAGGCCCACTTACTAGTCCCATACCTAACAAGTGTACTATAACGAGGGGTGAAAACCAATTACCTACAATACGCAACGTTCTCGAGATATCTAAAATTATAATATTACATAAGTGACACCATCAACAATTTATAACAATATTCTCAACAACACTAAATTCCCTAATAAACGATTTTAATTCTAAATAGGGGGAAATCAAGAACACATAAATATTGTGATTTTCCGATTCATGCCCAAGTTTCATCTTAGCTATTATTTTTCTAGCACAAGTAATTTAGTTAATTTAGGATTTTTACATGAAACATCGAAATTTGATTTCTAAGGGTTCCTCTACATGTATATGCCCATAAAATAACCAACTACCTAAATACAATCCGAATAACAACAAAGTTATAATTATTTGGTATCATTAATATTTATGCAAAAACAATCCCAAAATTAGTTTCTAAAAATATTATGTTCATAAATTATTTTAAAACACATGAGTTTAATGGAGGCTACAATCAAGACACATAACACTAAGGGAAAATAATAGGATAATCATGCCTGTGATTAAATGTAGAAATTGACTAGAAATCCGAGTTCCTCTTGAAAAATTGAACCAAAACTCCTCTTGAACCAACTTGGGACAAATTTGTTTAAGCGTCCAATAAATTCTCCAAAACTCCTACTCTAGTTCCAAAATATAAGCTCCAAGATTTCCTTAAGCTATATACTCCTTGAGTGGTTGTTTTGGGGTGTAAATATGTTACAAATATGAAGTTTTGGTGGTTGTTTAGAGAGGGGAAGGAAGAGCTACAAATTTTCACAAGTGTTTGAGAGTTGTGGGAGTGTGAGAGTGATCAAAATCTGATTGCTTTCTTCTCTCATCAACCCACATGGTTAATACATTATATAATCCCATAATTCATTAGTTAACTCCAAAAATCTTACATCCATCCAATGTTGGTGAGGTTATTCAAAGGCGCTGGTGAGGGAGGTATAAACTAGGGGTTGAATCAATGGATGGCTTAGGATTAAGCCAAAATAAAAAATAAAACCCCAAATTTATTAATATTTTTACTATTTTTACAACTGAAAATAGCTCTAAAATAGGTCTAAATGACATTTTTTGGAGATGTCGAAGAAGAGAAAGTTGCTCAAAATTAAATTTTAAGTCGATCTGAATTTTCTGAGCACTTTTATTTTTTGACGAAAAATAATAATATTTTATTTTTTTATTCATTTTTTTGACTTTTGATCCCGTGGCACTCTTAGGCCTATTTTTAGCATCTAATAAATATGGTCAAATTATTTTTAACCCCAATAAAACGTCCTACAAAAATCACGCAAGTTCGCATCCTGTGCGACATGTGCTGACAAAAGTCGCGTTATATGAACCATGACTGTGTCACAATCATTCCTTGGAATTTTTGCTTCAAACTTAACCAACATACTAATTAGGACTTAAATGCGCACATTATGAGAAGTAATTTTAAGGAGAAAACGAATATCCACGTTGCATGGTGGGTCGATCGATCGACCACTCAGGTATTGTAACAATGCTGGCTTAAGGGATAAAATTCGCTTGAAGTTCTATTCTTTAAGGGATAAAATCTTAAGTAAAAATCTTTAAACTTAAGGGATAAAATCTTTAAAATCGATTAAAAATTCGTCTTAAATCCATTTTAAATTCCGCTTGAAGTTCTATTCTTCTAAAATCATGACCAACATATTTCCAATAAAAATTATAAAATTCAAAAATTTATTTTTTTGAATTTTTCAATTTTATTTAAAAAAAATACCCATTTAAAAATCCGGGTTGTTACATACTTTCCCTATAACAAGAAATTTCGTCCTCGAAATTTAGCAAAACTAAGTGTGCACCAAAGCCAAAGTTCACGAGTTTACCATAACGTACTATAATTAGGCGCCCATACACCTAATTCTACACAAGTGAAAAAAATATGAATACTATACATATAACACGTAACAAAAATATTTTACGTACCGATCCTCTATTTAGTCATGTTGTGGCCCCTACAGTGCCTGCTCCTCTCGAGGCTGAAGTAGGTAGCGCCTCCCATAACCAGTGTTGGTTGGTGCTGCAGCCCATCCCTGTGCACCAGGTGTTGCAGGCGCTGCTAGTGCTCCCTGAACGCCTATAGCCGCCAGTGTTGCTGGTGCTCCCCGCGCTACCGGTGCTGGAGGTCATTGCCTTTGTTGGACCTGAGTAACTTGACCCTGATGGCCCTCTCTCTTGAAACACTTATTCGCTCTATGTCCCACTTTCCCACAAATAAAACAAGTACCTTGAAAAGGCTCCGAACTCCTATTCCAATTTTGCTCCCCCTGACGACCCTGCCTCTAGTTGTCCTGATGCATATTATTGTTCTGCTGTCCTTGGTTCGGCCTCTGCCTCATCCATGTTTGATCATTGCGACCCTTGTTGTCTCCTTCCTGACCCTCTGTCTCTTGCCTTTTTCCCAATTTCTTCTGATGGTTTATTTTCTCCTACCAATGTAACATTGCGACATCCCCTACTTGGGAGTAAGCAGTGTATGCCGGATTTCCCCAAACCATTTGCTTGATGGGCCATGACAACCCTTTAATGAAGCACTCCATCTTTTTACTCTCAGTATCTACCTCCTCCGGTACGAACATAGATAAATTGGTGAACTCTTGTTCATACTCGACAATTGATTTTGAACCTTGGTTCAACTCCATAAATTCTCTTTTCTTTGCACTACTAATAGCATACGGGAAGTACTTGTTGTTGAATCTATTTTGAAACTCAACATAACTCAATTGATCTCGCTCCTCCGGTGTGGTGGTGCTCTCCCACCACTGTAAGGCATTCCCCGACAACTTGAATGTCGCTAACATCTGCTTTTGCACCTCCGTGCATTCCACTAATCTCAAGTGTCACTCCATGTCCCTTCTCCATTGGTGAGCGACCGTGGGATTGGATCCTCCGGGCAATGGTAGAAGGATTCCCCTTGAAAAAGCTGGTCCCCACTCTGTCCCAATTTGAGAGGGGTGGTCCTTGTTGTTGGGGTCCTAACGTCACCCTTCTCTGTCTCCCGATTTCAATACCGGCCGCTGTGACCTCTCGCACACTTGCCGCTAGTGCCTCGGCATCCAGAATAATCTGCTGCCTCTGTCCCTCCTGAACTGCCGGACCAGAAACAGACTCCTCTCTCCTACTACCATTTCTCCTAGTGTTCGTCATCTGAAAAGATACGAACAACCATCATGAGACTCAGAAAAACTAAGAGTACAAATCATCGAAAGGAAAAGATACGCAACGCGGAAGCTAAACAGACTCATAACCTACAAAACCTAAGACCATGCTCTGATACCATCTGTAACACCCCGCTAAATTCTGGTGTCGGCCGCCACCAAAATTTAGCCGGCCATTAGTAAATTAAATATCATCCTTAGCATGTAACATATATGAGACATCTAAAATTTTAATCCACAAGATAAATGATTTAAATCAATCCCAAACATCAAGAATATCCAATTGATTTAACACAAAAGTGCGATAAATTCCATCACATGCAATCTCCGAATATCTCAATTATTACAATAAGTAAAATCCAACTGAAATCTTAAGACAACTTTGGAACCGAAAGGCCCAATAAAACCCAAATATAGTCTCATAATAAATAGGACTGGATAGGAGAGGAATCTAACTACTAAAGTAATAAAATAGCTCCAGCTGCACTTCCAAAAGATTTCCAATAAATCCTATGCAGCTACTTCAAAGAAATCCCTGAAAATATTAGTCAACGCATGTGTCAGAGCCAAAGCCCCGAGCATGAAATTAGGGTCCTTGAACCCAGACAATAGTGCTACATATATCGATCATAACAATAGAATCTTTTTAAAAGAAAATTAGTAATCACCCAAAAGTAAATTTCTAAGTACTTGTGATGAAATATACTTATAACTTTTAGATATCTGCTCAATTTAACGGTCTCTGAAAATCTTGATATGAGACTCATGGATGTTGTGATCACTTATTTATACGGGGATTTAGAGACATAAATTTATATGAAAGTCCCTGAAGGATTTGCTTTGCCTGAAGCAAAGCCAAGGAGTACGTATTCAATTCGACTAAGATGTTCATTGTATGGTTTAAAGCAATCCGGTGGGATGTGGTACAACCGTCTTAGTGAATACTTGTCTAAGGAAGGCTATGAAAACAATCAGATTTGCCCGTGTGTCTTTATAAAAAAATCCTCAATGGAATTTGTGATAGTAACTGTTTATTTGGATGATATTAATTTAATCGGGGCTCCCGAAGAAGTCGAGAAAACTGATAACTATTCGAAGAAGGAATTTGAGATGAAAGACCTTGAGAAAATGAAATTTTGTCTAGGTCATATTGAGAGAAATTCTAGTGGAATTTTTGTCCACCAGTCTGATTATACTGAGAAAGTGTTGAAAAGATTTGGTATGGGCACAACACATCCACTAAATACACCCATGGTCGTCCGATTTTCAGAGGCAAAAAACGATTCATACCATCCTAAAGAAGAAGATGAGGAAATATTGGGGCAGAAGTACCCTATTTAAGTGCAATTGGTGCATTATTATACTTGACACAATGCACTAGACCGAATATTACATTCTCCGTCAACTTGATTGCTAAATATAGTCCTGAACCAACTAAAAGGCATTTAATTAGTATGAAGCATATCCTAAGATATCTACGAGGAACCACTGACACGGGCTTATATTATTCTAATCATTCTAATGGTTATGAGTTAGTAGTTATGCAGATTCCGGATACCTTTCTGATCCTCATAAGGGTCAATCCTAGATAGGTAATGTATTTCGTAGAGGTAATATTGCTATTTTTTGGCGTTCTACTAACCAAACTTTAGTAGCTACTTTTTCTAACCACACTGAAATTTAAGCACTTCATGAAGCAAGTCGTGAATGTGTTTGGTTGAGATCTTTAATTTAGCATGTTCGTAGTTCTTGTCAATTGTCTCCCATTACAGATGTTCCCAGTATCATATATAAAGACAATGCAACGTGCATAACCCAAATTTAGGAAGGCTTCATCAAATGAGACAAAACTAAATACATTTCACCAAAGTTTTTTTTCACTCACGAACTTCAAAACAAAAATGATATTGAGGTTATGCAAGTGCGTTCAACTGACAACCTAGCTAATCTGTTTACCAAATCACTTCCGAAAGCAACATTTCAAAAACTTGTACATGGGATTGGAATGCGCAGACTTCACCAACAGTCAATTTGAGATATGCAAATAATAGGGAGCTCCTTTCCAGGAGGAGGATCAGAAATCATGCTCTTTTGGGACATGTGCGCTGTACTCTTTTTCCCATTGTGTTTTTCTAATATAGGTTTTAACGAGGCCATATTAACCACGTCCAACACCAATTCAATAATAACAAAAGTTGTACTCTTTTTTCCCCACTTTGGTTTTTTTTCTATTGGGTTTTTCTTAGTAAGATTTTAATGAGACAACAATCATTGAATGGTGGATATGGTGTACATCCAATGGGGAGTGTTAATAATATAACTTTTGGTGTGGATGTCCACACATCTTCCATGTCTATTGGGTTCCATGCCTATTGGGATACCTCACCATGTACTATCAAGGTTTTAAAAAACGCGGGGCGTGATCGAGGCGTGGAGGCCAAGCCTTAAGCCTTAGAAGCCTAGGCGGGCCTTAGGCGTAAAAAGGCGTTTAGGCCTTCTTAATATATTTTAATATTTTTTAACTATAACAAGGATATTAAAATACTAAAATTGTACATATCATAAAAATATGTTTGAATATATGCAAATTAAAATACTATTTGATTATTTTGGATGAGATAATGGTCCGGTTTATAAAAAAATTCTTTAAAAGGCGATATCGTTTAACTAAAGCATTGTTGTTTTTAGAAAAAAATGCGCCTCAAGGGTTTTACCAAGAATAAGGCGTAAAAATCGTAAGGCGGGGCGTTTCTCCCAAGCCTCAAGCCTAGAGGCGTGCCTAGACGGGTTTTTTAGAACAGTGTGTACTATAAATAAAGTGATCCTCTTGTGAGTTTTACACAGTTGAGAAATAAAATACTGTCTCTAAATTCTCTCTGTCCTTTATTTTATAATACATGTTATTTTTAAAGAACTCTCCCTCTTTTGGCAACTCTGAGCTCATTAAGAATAACTTCTCTGACTTGTCTGGGTCGAGAGGAACTGGCTGCTCGCAACTCCTCCATTGCTCGGTCGGCAAGGGGCTGCTCTTGTTTCTTCAACTCCTGGTCGAGCACCCTTTAGACTGAGCTTGCTTCTGTTTGATGGCAGCGACAGAACAACTCCTAGCAGTTGCTTGATCGCCCCCGATCTCTACTATACCTTATACCTTATACATTATACCTTGATTGATCACAAACTTCAAGGACGACATAGTATGTAACCACCCTCTCCCAAGGATGGCAGTATATGGCGACTCATATCCCACAACATGGAATTCAATCACAGTTAACAAAGCCGACTTTGACAGGTAGCTTATTATTTTCCAAAGGAGTCTTCACGTTACTGTTAAAGCCGATAAAGGAGCCAACTTTTATGTCCAAGTCAAGGATGTTGTATCCTAGTTTGTACAAGAGATCGTCGTTTATAATTTATGAGTTCCCTTGGTCGATGATGAACTCCTTCACATAAAAGTGAACAACCCTTAAGGTGAGGATCGAGGCATCCTTGTGAAGCAGATTAACCCCAACCAAATCCTTTTTAGAGACCTTAAGTACTTGGTCGAGATCTATCTCCTTCCGATCCTTTTTAGTAAGGACGATATTAGACACCTTGACTTGGAAGGACTTGTGAACACCTGCTGCGATTCTTCGTTTACGGAGCTTCTTTCCTGTGCAGTCTGGGATCTGTGTATTTATGAATGGCAATCACCATTACAAAAGATCCCAAGTCGTTGCCATCCTTTTTTTGGATTATATTAACTCAGCTTGCTTCCTTCGTCTTTTCCTCATCTATGTACTATTTGATATGCTCAGCGTGGACCAAGTCGAGCATTTTGCAGTGTAGTTCTCTGTCTTGGGGCTATGGTCCTGGTGGTAGGTGCATCTTTTGTTTGTATCTCGTTTATTAGGATCTCATGTTAACTTTGATGGCTTCTTGTAATACGACTTGTCCTTGATTTAATAGATGAACATGTAAATTAGCTCGTTGAAGAAGGTGTTGACTGCCTATGCATTCTCATTTTCAGACTTTTAGTCTTCTTTTTTAGATCCATAACCTTTTCTCTTTTGTTGGCCGATTTGCTTGATCATCTGCATTGAGGAGTTCGTCTTCTACCTTAGCATACTTCTCAATACGGGTCATTAGGTCGTTCATTCATGACGCTGGTTTCTTAGTCAATGATTGGTACAAATTGCTCAATCTGGAAACCAAACTTGAAAATAGATTCTGGTAATCGTCAATTTCATTGAACATTTTCCACTACATTTGAGCATACTTTTGGAGGGATTTATTTCCCTTGCCTTTTATGGAGTGCGATTAGGGAATCCACCTCCTTCACCACCTTGCTGATGGTGGTGAAACGAGCCATGAACTACTAGGCCAACTCTCGAACTTAATGATCGATCTTGGTGTTAGTTTCTCGAAGTCAAACCAATTGAGGCCGATCTCTCTCGAGGTAGATGGAAAGATGTGACATATAGGGGCATTGTTATGGCTCCAAAAAGACATGGATTGTCTATAATGCCAAATATGATGGGTAGGATCGGTCTTGCCGTCGCAGGTGGTGATCTTGGGCATTGAAAACTTTCTCGGGGGATCTGACATCTCAATTTCCTCAGCAAACGGCGAGGCCGACCCATAACCTTTGGCTCTCCAAGGTACTTTGACGTGTGGACGTGGTTGGCCAGTAGTCATCCATCCAACTCCTTCATGATGAAATTACGCAAATTTTCTTTCTCTAACACCCTGCTTGGTGATGGAGGAAGATTTCTAGGGATGTTTCTACGGCTGGCATGGGATCATTCAACAAGTGGATCTCCCTTGTTAATTGATTGGTGAATTTGTTGCCGTCCCGACTTTGGCTTGGACGATTTCCATATAGAATTTTGGATCTAAATATCCTCCTATTGACTCGGATGGTGCATCCGAGGAGATCAGATCCTCCTCTTATGTCGTCGTTCGGATCTATGCGAGCTGGAAGACGAACGGTTTCCACATCACGTTCTTGCGAACGCTCCCCGCAAAGGTTGACAAACTTGTATGTGGGGTTCCTAGCAGGTTGCTCCAAAAACATGGAATATTATGTCGACGATGATGTCGATTGGGTCTAGAGCGGTGAGCAAACCTCCCACACGATCTTACTTCACTAGGTGAACGGGTGGGGGGTGGGGTGGCAATTAGTCCCTCCTTCCAATACATATCTGATCTGGCTCCTTCCTTGAGAACTATGCGAATACTCAGCACTCAGGACGTCTAACTTGGCAATTCTGGTGGTGGGAAATAACAAGTTTCTCACAGACGATGCCTAATTGTAAGGAAATTGTGTTTACAATGGTGCAGATCGTCTGAATTGGCCTAGAGTGCTATGCAATAAAGTAAATAAAGCCGAATATACGTGGTTCGGTCATGATCGACCTATGTCCACATGGAAAGAAGGGTACTTTTTATTAGAAGAAGCAAGACAATTTGAAGTGCTAGAAAATGCTATTTGAGCGTTTAAGCTGTGGGTACAAGTTATGGGCGTTTTTCAAATTGTCTTTCTGTATCCCCTCCCTCATAATGGGGGGTCTTATTTATACAATTTTAGAGTCGTATGTAATGGTTATCACTTAGAGAATCCTATGTAATAGTTCACGCTTAGAGAATGAGTTTTACAGTATTCGTCCTGATCTTGGGTTTATCATCTCCAAAGTGGTTGAGCTTGAATAGGATTCCATTGCTTGGGATCTTGATTGATGTTTATCTGTACAAATTTATTGGGTTGGCCAACTTAACCCACGAGTACTTTGGGTAGTGAGTGCCATATGTCTTGCTTTATGGGCCAGGTTGGTTTCATTCCCCTTCGTATTTCATCACCCATTCTTTGTAACGATTTTTGTAGTCTCATTTATCATGGTAAACTTCATTTTTTCTTTTTTTAACAAATATATTTCTTTTAACATGCAAAAGTTAGTGATCTTGACATCCAAAATTTGTTAGTCATGTTTGAGCATCCAAGAAATAAAGAATCTTATATTTAAATTATGAACACGAGTCGAGAGTATTTGTCAAGTGTCAGTATCCTACATGGATATGCTTTTTTCACTTCTTCCTACTTAAAAACTGATTACGAACTCAATTCATTTGTTAATGGCTGTCACTAAATATTAGAAAGTAAAATTTTTATATGAGCTTTTTTGAATCAATAAAAGAACTGTTTTGTTATAAAATGGGTGCCTTCAATTAAATGTATCAAATATCAAGTTATTAAATAAAAGCTAACAGAAGGGATATATTTTCTACTTTCTGTTTTCGGGATTTTTGAATGGGAAATTTCGAATTAATGTTGTAGGAAGCTAGCTGTCTTAGACCTTAATGGTTGAGTAATATTAGTTCCCGGGATAATTGCCTCAAATGAGGATAATTCTATCCGTGACGACATATGGTCTAGAATCTTCTTATTACAAAAGTACTAAAATAGCCCTCTAAATCCTACGAACTATTATTAAATGTTTACATGGGGAAATGACATGAAGGACAAAATAAATGCAAAAAATTCCAAATAAGCCCCTTCCACGATTCACATCAATATGTGCGTGTGTGATATATATAACCCTTCTTAGACACTTCACAATAGGAAGTTTTCACGTTGTATGGCTTTAGAAAAAATGTTTTGAAGTTTTGTCCATGTATAGGTTCCTATTGAAAGGCAAAAGGCTCTGGTCTAGTTCAAATATCATGACAAAAATTTATCAGAATTGATAAAATCAAGTCATTTAGGGCGTGTTTGATGTGACACTCGCCTATTTTAATCACGTGTGATCAGTCTTTTATCAAAATACACAGGAATCTTATTTGGTTCATTCTTAGCATCATTGTCGATAACTTTTTAAGTTACTAACCACCTATGTTAATTTAAGCCGGTGCCAAATTTTATCCTTCATTATCATAAAATAACATATGGAATAATTACAATAACCAAACCATCCGTCTGAATCAACCACACGTTAAGTAGATATATAAATAGTACCGAATAAACCATCGATTCCCAAAACAAGGTCTGACAATTAATCTAGAGGAACTAAAACTAAATCCAAAACATAGTTTTATAAATAAACTAAAAAGACTGTATCAGTTGTAGGAGTAACATGCCCAAATGAAATACTGAAATGTAAAATCCTAATCTAGGAATGAATAACTGAAGCATCTACATCATTCCTGCAAGCCTCCACAAGTGCTGTGGCTATGCATTCCTGGAATGAGTCATCAAGTTTGGCGTTCCTGTGGCTGGACACTTAAAATGTTTTGAAAAATATTTTGACACGGGCCAGAGTCCAAAAATTTACCAAGTATTGAAATTGCAGTTATAAAAGAAGTTATTAGATACACACGTTCGTCTAGCATACACACCCTTGAGTTCCTCACCTCTCATTTATAGTTCACACCTAACGTCTCCTATTTTACCCACCTAGCCACACTACACCGCTTAACTAGGCCTAAGTATTTAACTAACCACACTAGGTTGATCTCCTCCGTACCGCCCATACGATACGCTACCATTAAGCTAATAATTCATTTTAGTCGAATTATTATTATTATTATTATTATTATTATTATTATTATTATTATTATTATTATTATTATTATTATTATTATTATTATTATTATTATCGCATCATCTATTTAAGTTTTCTCATACTTAAATTACTCTTAGATATACACTATCTATCTTTTCTACCATCACATGTAATTATGATAACCACACTTGTATATGTATGTCACACTATAATATATATATACCACTACAGCATCTCCCGGAATGACCACCGCGATGCATGCATACTCTGCTATCAAGTCTGTGTACCTTTTGTACCAAATCAGGGACTATCGGTTCGGAATGTCTGCTCGAACTATAAATCAATCAACATACAATGGAGGCGAACATAGTTCTAAGCCTTTAGGATACGCACATACCTAATGTACCCAAATGACCTGCGAGTCTCACTAATACACAACACATAATGAGCCGCCCTAAGCTCTATGTTCTGGGGCACACATCCGGACCTCGCTGGAATCATGAAGGTGGGATTGCCCTCTGCGCGGAACCTCCCGTGATAGCAGGCAGCATAGGCATGTTCACATATAATAATCACATAATATGTATTCACATAGCCTATATATACATATATTCAATATAGGTATTCGCACAACCCATCATATAAACCCGCACGTAGTATTTATCTCTCTTGAATACCCGACGTACTAATAATTCTCACTTAATATTTATTTTTTTCGAGTATCACTCACTACCCTAAGGGTCCCAACCATCCCTTAAGTTATTTCAGTTGTTATACATCACTATGCTATTGGCATAAGTCTTAGGTTATCGTTTACTCTTCCTGTAACCCCAATTGTAAATTCCCGATACGCCTCTCAATAGGTTAAGCATCGTCAGTCCAAATCCCAATTTACCCTCATCAAGAATAACCGAGCCTTTATCAAATGTGACAGAAATAAGTACTGCAAACCGGTTTTGTATAACAGGCGAACCGATCTGTAACAGGCGAACCGATTCGATGAAGGGTTCGAACCGGTTCAAAAGCCCTGGCAGTTACCCTTCGTTGCTGTTACGGGTTTACACCATTAAAACTCATTCAAAACTCCATAACACTACCCCAATCTCCCATTCAACATACGCAAACATTTTAATATATGTGTAGGGACAATAATCAACGTAAATAACATATCAAGATGACAAGAAATCTACCCAAGAACAGATCAAAACCCATTATTTCATCAAAACCATACCTTATGTGTTCTTCATGCATATTCATCATTTAACCCAGATTTCTTTCATAGTAATAATCCATTTTCACTGATTTCGTGTTATCTACATACAAGGATTTGTTCTATATGAATTCCTACTCCAAATCATGAGTTCCACCCACCCAAATCCCGAGAATCATCATTTAAATAATGAATTGAAAACCCTATGCTACATGGGTATTATAACATGCTCAAATTAATGCAAGATAAACACTTGCCTTAGGAAGTGGGCATGATTTTCGTTCTGAGATGGTGAGGATGTCCTTTCCTTGCTCCGATCTTGATTCCGGCGACGTTCGTGGTGCGAAACGGTGTGGAACAACTTAGGTTTCTTCTCCCCTCCCTCTCCTATGACCTCCTCTCTTTATCGAAAGTGTTGTAATCCTAGCCTCCCACTCAAATGGGCTGATACACCTTTTTAATTTTCGGAGTTCCCTCTACCCTAAACTCCTAAATGATCGAAAAACCCTTATGTGGTACCGGGTTGGTCTAAAATCGCCCCAGGATCCAATCAGCACACCTGAGGTACACTATTCCGACTTTTTTAACCCATTTGGAATCAACTGTGACCTCAAAATCGCCATGAGTCACTCTACAATAATTTCCTATCTCGACCTCATATAGTCTGCACTCGACTCCCGGTTGAGATATAGCACTGTCACGTCGCTTTCACTCGCTATGACGTAAAATAATCATATACTACTCACTTAGTAATTTTATTCCGTAAATATTAATCTTTATCTCTCCCGATTAATATTTTAATAAACACATAATATTTGATTCAATTAAATTACATTTAATCTAAAATAATCAAATTAATTAAATTTTTAAATACTCAGAAATACGTTTCTCTTTGCCGGGTCAATACCTGGGCTTAATTTGATAATTATGGTTCTGACTGCAATCGTGGCAAATCATAATTTTCCTTCATCTCTCCCCTTTCTGGAGGCTGTATCATTTGGATTATTTCACTATTGTTTTGTAACCAGTGAGTGTCTCCTTTTGATATTGATGTCATTGTCAATAAATTGTTATGAGTCGTATGCAGGGGTGGCAAATTGATAATTCTTGTTTTTGGTTTGGCCTCACACGACAAGCACAATTGTTATTGTATATTTTTACCTAACACGAGTACGATCCATTTAAAACATGAAATGACTAGCGCGCGCACAAGAAAAAAAAAAAAATTAAAGAAACACAATTATACACGAGTTAAAAAGCACAACACAACATGATTAACATGAGTCATAATCTTTGACATGAACATGACACGATTTCATGTCATAAAAATCCCTACACGAACATGACATCTTGTGTCATTTGAGGTGTTATCTTGCCGTGTCTAAAATTGTCACCCTTAGTCGAATGACATATAATGTCACTACATTTTGGACAATATAAGCTTTTTGTTTATTCAAGTGGAAAGACATTTCAATAATTTCTTAAAAAAAAGAGTTGGTATTACCTTTCCGAAGAAAAATTGATTCAACTAGAAACCATGTACATGCAGTTTTTAGTATGCTTATTAAGATGTCGCATTTTTGTTTTAGTTAATATAATGAGCATTTTTATCACCATTTTCTCCTAATTTCTGTCCTACTGCTTTTGAATTCTTTCACGCTTTTTGTTTGGTCACCTTGCTGTTATATTGATTTGACAACTCTTTTGTTGCTAGGTGCCGGGGAATCGGGAAAGTCCACTATATTTAAGCAGGCAAGAAATTAAGCATTTGTTGCTCTATCTTTCTGTCTCTCTCTCTCTCTCTCTCTCTCTCTCTCTCTAAATATTCATAGGTCAATCTGTAGCTTTATTGTGCATGTGCAGATAAAACTTTTGTTTCAAACTGGCTTCGATGAGGCAGAGCTAAAGAGCTATATCTCAGTCATCCATGCAAATGTGTATCAGACAATAAAAGTACGGAATACTTGAAAGGGTTGGTTATTTCCCTTTTTGCAAAATATAAGAGTATTGATTGTTGGCTGCTTAATATAAGTAAGGGCTAATTACACAAAAACCTTAGTAGTTAGGCAAAATTCAGATTGAACCTTAAAAGTTTAATTCACATTCAACGTAATCCTTAAAGCAGTTTGAGATATTATAAAATGCCCTCACAGTTTAGTTAAATTATATCAAGTCCCAAAAACTTTATGTTGTTTTTTAATTGGTATATAATCTAGTAGTTGACATCTTTTCTAGCTGGGAGATCTGCAGAAATATATGAGCATAATATTCACTAAACAAGCTGATAATTTAAATAACTCTAGATCCTAGGAAGCATGGACACTTCTTAGAAGGCAACGTGTTCGTGTCCGACAACGTATCGGACACCTATGAAGCACGGACACTCTCCCGGAAGCCACGAGTCAACTTTGACTCAAATCGGACACGCGATACGCTCCGACATGTTGCCGACACGTTGGGACACGTAAGTCCTTTTTTTTAGTTAGATTGGATACGCTTTGGACACGTAAAAGGACACGCAGGGACACGTGATTTTTTTTTTCATGTCATGGTGATTCTGCTTTATTTATGATTTTTAAGGTCAAAGTGTGTTTAAATATTTTCTTAATTTCATGTTAAGAATGCTCTAATAATGTATTTTATGAAAAAAATCTGTTTTATTTCATTAATATATATATATATATATATATATATATATAGAGGCAGGCTCCTGTGCACACTAAGTTTGCACACTAACTTTGCACATTACCTTTTAAAAGTGGTAAAAAAAATATTTTTGAGTTGATTTTTTTTGTGTGATATTTAAACATTTCAAGGAACCCATATAAAAAAAATCAGCTCAAAAAAACTTTTTTTGCTATTTTTAAAAAATTGGTCAAACTTTCGCTGTTTTTAAGCCCTTTAAAAACTGCGAAAGTTTGACCGATTTTTTAAAAATAGCAAAAAAATTTTTTTTGAGCTAATTTTTTTTATGTGAGTCCGTTGAAATGTTAAAATATCACATAAAAAAATTGGTGTGCGCCAGCACTAAGTTTGCACACTTTTAAAAGGTAATGTGCAAAGTTAGTGTGCAAACTTAGTGTGCACAGGAGCCTGCCTCTCTCTCTCTATATATATATATATATTATACGTATCATAATGTGTCGTATCCTAGTTTTTGGATCAATTGCATGTCGCGTGTCGAAATATGTATTACGTGGCTGTGCTTCATAGCTAATATAGCAACTAAAAGAAAGAAATAACCTTTTAAAATATGTAATAAAACAAAACAAAACAATACAAATAAATCCCATGACCCTCGTACACGTCACTGTCCCCAACTGAGAAAAGCTCGGCCACGAGCATGAAATCAGGAGAGGTGAACAATGGGATCATATAAACTTCGCCATTTTCCCCATATGAGAAAGGGAAAGAACTACTATCTAGCGGCATTCCTCGTAGCGAACGACTGAAATCTACCCATAATGGATACCCATAACCTCGTTGCAGTGGGAGGTTTGATCCTTTTTCTATATATTGACCGACTCTTTGATATTGATGAGGTTTTGTAGGTAATCTGCCTTCAAACGGGGTATATAGTTGTCAAAATGATGGGCCTATGAGGATAGGGTTGTTTGAGGGATTGGATCGTAATTTTCAAGAATGTGGGTGAGCTGGTTGTAATTTTAAAAAATTTTAGGGTTAGATTTCTAGATTTCAGAAAATTCAGGGGCTGAAATGTAATTTTCTGAAGAAAAGAGGGTGTTCAAGTTATATTTCAGAAGTAGAGGGAGTGGATTTGTAGGTGTATCAACGGTGGGTTTGAGGGATTAAGGAAATATAATGGTGGGAATGTGGTTGAAATTTTCTGGTGGTTTATGAAAATATTTGAAGACCAAGAGGAGGTATAGAATTATTAACAAAAGAGGGAGGGGTATTCTGGGGCTTTACCTTAGCATTTAGGGAACAAGGAGTTTTTCTTTGTTTGCAAATCCTAACAGATTCAGTTGCTACCAAAGGGACACTCACCGGAGTCGCTAGAGGTGGAAGGGTGGTCTAACATCGAGATAGTCGGCGACGGGGATCAATTGACTGACGCATCTGCTAGTTTGAAGAAACTAGGTTTTCCAGCTCTTGTCGCGATCTATTGAAATCACGATCGAAGTCGGTTGCGGGTTGGGGATGGTGATAGGTGGTCAGATCTGGTGGTATGGTATAAATCGGCTTGGGTTTCACCCGACCTGGTTTTTTCTTTTTTGGGTTTAAGCAACTCTGATGTGGTGGGCTGGAGCTTCCAAGATGGGGGTGGCTTGGCGGGGGTCGTCCCACTCTGTTGAAGTGCGCCAATGACCGAGGAAGGGTGGGGGAGTAGAAAGATCAATGAATTGAGGTTTTGGGGATGAGGGTGAGTTTGGGGTTTTGGGGGTGAAAATAGGGGTGGTGCCACTTGATCGCTAGCAGTGGGGGCTTGGTTTGGAGGAGTGCTCTGCCAGTTCTTCCGAGCCTTGCCATTGCTCTACAACTTAGGCGACCTCCTAAACATTATACCAATTTGATGTAAGCGGAAGCATTGCCACAACAGCATTAAAAATTAAGGGTTTATCTCTCTATTATTCATCCATCTCCAAAAAATAAAGTCATTACAATGAATGGCCAATAGCCTTATTTACGGGTAGATATATCTTGCATGTCAATATTGCTTACTAGTCAATCTCTAGATACTATTTTTATTCTGAGAATTATTGTGAACTCTAATTATAGAAAGTAAAAATATAGATTTAATATTAGGACTACACTCCTAGTACCATAAAGATCATTATTATTAATTTTTCAATTGATTATACAGTAAAATATAATTATAGAGGCAGTTCCCAGCCTTAATTCGAGTACAAATATAGTTATAGAGTTGGTTTCCACACTGTAACTTGTGTTTTTCAATAAAATTTTAAAATGTTTGGGGGTCAAAATATATGTTCTGAAAGTTTCAATGCTTTAATTATAGACGCAAGGTTTGAATTAGTCCACTTATAAAACATCAGGATCTAGATTGCAACAACCAAAATATCATGGTCCAGTTTGCAATTGACTCCAAACTTTGGAGTTAAGTTTGTAATAAACCCTATACGTAATAAACACTGGCAATGGTATTAGTTGTTACTTATAACCCTTATACTATTATTGGGATGAGAATCATAAAATAGGTGGTAATGAATGTGTTAACATGATAAATTAACTTGTTTGAGCAGATTTTGCATGATGGGACGAAGGAATTGGCTCAAAACGAAGCAGATTCCTCGAAGTACGCTTTATCTGTTGAAAATAAGGTTTGCCATCCCCGTTCCATTTACCTCTTACATTGTCTCTTTATTTCCTCCCTTTATGGTAGTAATTCTCAAGAAGTTTTTTTTCTATACCCACGAGATAATTTGTTAATTAGGCTTACCCCCATTCTCGTTCATTAATTTGAGTCATTTGATTTACCTCCCGTTTAACATATAATGCATAAGGTACAAATGGGTTGATGCATCTATGGGGGCTATGTGTAATTAATGAATGTATAGGGTGTATGGATAATATTTTCTTTATATTTGGAAACTAATTAATATTTCTGTCTTAGGAAATTGGAGAGAAACTGTCAGAAATTGGTGGCAGGTTGGATCTTCCCCGACTCAATAAAGAGCTTGCACAGGAGATAGAAACTCTGTGGAAAGATGCTGCCATACAGGTAATCTATACTTTGTGTATACATATGGGTAAATACAGTAAACCCCCCTGAACTATATTTTACAGATTACCCCCCCGATTAGAAAATCCGACAAAGAGCCCCATAAACTATTGAACCATGAAAACTAACATATTTCTGGTAAAAAAGTTGATAAAAACTTGATCTTGTGTTGAACAATTATTAAATTTTTAAGGAAAATGCGCTGTCACGGTTCAATAGTTTAAGGGGCCCTTTGTTTAGTTTTTTAAATCAGGAGGTGATCTTTAAAACTACTATAGTTCAGGCAGTTTTCTGTAATTTACCCTATGTATGTGTTATGAGTGATTGTCTTAGTATGTTTCTAAATTAGATAGCTATTTTAATTAAACATTCTGAATGTTGAACTATACATATTACATGTAGGAAACATATTCTCGTGGTAATGAACTCCAAGTGCCGGATTGTACCCATTATTTCATGGAGAATCTGCGAAGATTGTCTGAAGTAAATTATGTCCCGACAAAGGTATCTGAAGTAAAGTGTTTAGGCCAATATTTAATAGGCCGAAAGCATAGCGGAAAGCGTTTTCTTGTTAAAAACGAAAGTGTAAGCCTTGAGGCGTTAATTCTTAAGCCTTTTGTGCATAGGATTTTTAACTCAAAATTATATAACAAATAGTAAACAATGTATGTGTAAGTAAAATTCAGCTAATAGCCTTCACACAATCATTTCTAGATAAATTAAATATCATTAAAAAAAATAAACAACTAACATTATGCCAACATAAATTCACAGAACTAGATAATTAATAATAAAATTAAAAACCCTCCTTAATTTTACAACACTAGATAGTCAGACCAACAAGATTATTAACGTAGATTTATAACATATTATATATCAACAAATCAATAAGATTAATAAAATAATAAGAGTATAATAGAAGGAAGAAAGAACATAATGTCAACAAGATAAGCATAGATTTATAAGAAAAGCACAATAAGGATATAATGATATTTATTACACAGATTTATATCAACGAATATACCAAAACCAGAATATATCAATAAGATCAATCACAACTTTAAAAGCAATGTAGTTTTAGAAAAAAATAAAAATGGTGATTAATCAAATCTTCTAGTAAGTATGATGTAGACTTGTTTTGTGGAAGGGAAAAGAACACGGAAACCATAAAAAAGGTGCAACAAAACATTAAAAGCGCAAAAGAACGTAAAGAAGCATAAGAAGGCATAAGCTTTTTGTGCTTCACACTAATCCAAGTGAGCCTTGAGGCATTTTTGCTACCATAAAACAAGTTTTCCACGTTTTTTTAGGCACTGCTTTTAATCAATAATTATAATCTTCATGATGTTAGGGCAGAGGGTTCATGCTATAAAATACTTTTACTAAATTAATGTCATTAAAAAAATCCTGGCTCTTATGGCACCTTTTAAATGAGAGAGATGTTGATCCACTTAGAGAAATATCCATATGCAATCTGCTAATAGTTTTTTTTGCAATTTAGTGGTGAAAAAAATGAACTCGAGTTCTTTTTTTTTTTTTTTTTTTGTTATACAGGATGATGTTCTCTATGCCAGGGTTCGTACAACTGGTGTTGTTGAAATTCAGTTCAGGTGAAAGCTACTTTCATATACAATATGCTCATCATTCCTGGTAGCTCATTGCATAATTTATTCATTCTTCCATAATCAAAATCTTCAACTGAAGAGTTAATTCGGCTCAAAAAATGCGGTAAGACTGTCGTCCGTCTCTTTGATATTTGGTCAGTCTTGCTTCTTCGATAATAATAAAATTCATATTTATTAAAATGGACTAATTTAACAACTTTATGACACAAGATGACTAGAACTTAGAGTCAAGCCAATATGATTTTTTTAAATTTAAAATCCTTAGTTGTCTAGGCATATCTCTTAAATAGGTGATAAAATTAGGACTCTAGCTTATTTTTACTATAAATAAGACCTTTGGCGCCCCTCATTGTATTCAGTCATTATTAACGCGAGTTTAGTGAAATATTGTGTGTTCACATCTCAATAACAATTACACAACATAATAGCAATGAATCAGTATTCATAAAGAAATGTTTAAATTGCTTGCGTACATACCATGCCCATTTATCTTTAACGGCGACAGCAAGACATCAACAAATGCTGCAGAGCGGCAACGCAGTTGTTTTGGTTTCTGATTTGCTATTCTATTCTATAATGAGATAAATGACTGATTTGCGTTTAGTTTAGGAAAACATAGTTTTTCAGTTTTCTAAAATTACTAAATGGCTTCATTCAAATGTTGTAGAATTGTCCCCGTTGTATTTTCCAAGTATTTCACCATACCCTCTCACGTATCTGAAAACTAAAACAATAAATCAAGATACATAGATACCTGCAAGTAGGGCTGTGTTTAGATTGGATCGGATTGGATATGGCAAATTCGGGGAGAAATCCGATTATTTCCTTAAATTGAGTCATTTTTCTGAAACTGGAAATTTTGGCAAAATCGGAAACTGGGAAAAAATTGAATCTTTTAGAAAAATTGGAAATTTCCAAATTTTAAAACTCAGAAAATTCCTAATCTGCATACATTACAAAAATTCGGAATAGTATAATATCGGGGAAAGTTCGATTGACAGCATCCAAAATTCAGGATTCCGATTTGATTTTTTTTTTGAAAAATCGGAAGTGAGAAAGTCAAAAATCGGAAGTTGAAAGTATTATTCCAAAACCAGAAAAATTGGATCAATCTAGGAAAAATCAAAAGTTCGGAAAAGTCGGGATCTTTGTCCATTTATTCAGTTATTTTTTTTTGAATTCGCCTTGGATACAATTGGGTAAGCATTCGTGTATCTGATATTCATACGAGAACCCCACATGAAGCACATGCGCTTCATAACCTCTCCCAGCTTCTGTAGTGTATGGGAGCCTTGCACACGGGATATGACGTTTTACGAAATTCCATCTATCAGTAAATATACCCTCCATTAGATTGTAGGCTAACATTTCTTTGTCATCCCTTCAAAATTTCATCACCTTTTCTCTGTCTTGATCTTTATCTTTGCAGCATCTTCAGTTTGAATATAATATATCCTAGATGTTTTTTTTGTCATAATACTGTTTTGGATAACTCCCCATTATCGAGTTTGGTGACATTAATCTGACACCTAGATGCATAACTTGTAACGTTGTTCAGTGCTGTTTTTACGGTCAAACTTTCGTGTTTTGGTTAGCATCGCATCTTACACTAAGCTATTTGTTTTTCTCCATATTAAACCGTGATAAATTTTACCCACAGATGTTAGTATAGCGTATTGAACAATACAATACAGTACAATACCAAAAAGACACGTATCAGAAGTACCACTTTATCTTAGCCGTACCAGTCTGTATCGGTCCTTTTTTTCTGTTGTAAAAAATGTAAATGAATAATCAATTTATTTATTGAATTCTTACTTTGCCTCTTTTATTCTAATATTCTTATAATAACAGGATTACAGCGGGACTTGATCACACTTTTTATTTTTTATTTTTATCATAAAGGCAATAGTTTTACTGCAGACGATGTCGTCATGTCCTTAGATTGAATTTAGATTATAATATATTTTTATCAACGTGCGTTCTCTACATATTTATTCATTTTTTATTGTATTTTTACTAGTGTTCTAAAAGGCTCGCCTAGGCTTGAGGCTTGGGAGAAACGCCCCGCCTTAAAACCTTTTACGCCTTATTCTTGGTAAAAGCCTTAAGGCGCACTTTTTTAAAAATAAAAATGCTTTAGTGAAACGATATTGCATTTTAAAGACTTTTTACAAACTGGACCAATATCTCGTCCAAAACAATCAAATAGTATTTTATTTTGCATATATTTAGACATATTTTTAAGCTATGTACAATTTAAGTATTTTTAATAGCTTTGTTATGGTTAAAAATCACTGTTCTAAAAAACCCGCCTAGGCTCCGCCTAAGGCTTAGGAGAAACGCCTCGCCTTACGCTTTTCACGCCTTATTCTTGGTAAAACCCTTACGGCGCACTTTTTTCTAAAAACAACAATGCCTTAGTGAAACGATGTCGCCTTTTAAAGAATTTGTTTACAAACCGGACCATTATCTTAACCAAAATAATCAGATAGTATTTTAATTTGCATATATTGAGGCATATTTTTATGATATGTGCAATTTTTGTATTTTAATAGCCTTGTTATGGTTAAAAAATATTAAAATATATTAAGAAGGCCTAAACGCCTTTTCACACCTTTTTACACCTAGTCCCGCCTAGGCTTCTAAGGCTTAAGGCTTGGCCTTCACGCCTCAATCACGCCCCGCGTTTTTTAGAACCTTGTTAAAAATATTAAAGTATATTAAAAAAGGCCTAAATGCCTTTTTACGCCTAAGGCCCGCCTAGCCTTCAAAGGCTTAAGGTTCGGCCTCCACACCTCGGCTACGCCCCACGTTTTTTAGAACTTGATTTTTACATTTTTCATTGTATTGTACGATACGATACACGAAACACAATACATAGGTTTTTGATACGCGATACGAATACGATACAGAATTTGACAACTATGTTGTGACCAACTTGTTTGTCCATCGCATTCAACTTGAACCGAACTCCTTACATCTGCAATTGATGTCTATCTCTAGCTCCCAAGTGATGTCTGTCTCTAGCTCCGTGTTAATGTTCATAAATATCACGCATACGCACCACAAAAAATAATTCTATATTTGTCTTCACACCTGTCTATTTCAAGGTATCCTGAAACGAAACTCATTTGCATACTAGTCAAACTTATGAAGATGCCTTGTGTCTGAAACATTATTACTGGCATGCCTATCAGAGTTATATCCGACGGTATTGGAATTGGAATTGGAATTGGAATTTGAATTCCACGGAATTGAAATTGGCCTTTCAATTCCAATTCCAAACCTTGGAATTGGATTGCCAAACGGACCCTTAGTGAATTGCTTACATCAACCACCTATTACTCTACAATGGTTATTTGTTGTTAATAATAAAAGTATGGGACCCACACACCAAGTGATGTTATATTTTACACCCCGACCAATAAAGAGGAGCGAGAATAAAAATATGGAGGGGAATGTTCTTTTAATTTTAAAAAGATTCTTTTATCTTTGTCTTTTAGCTAAAGGGTGGTAGGGTCCACCATTTTGATTATTTAAAAGGTTATTAAATTTGAGTATTGAGAGTCAAATTTGGTTATTGATTGAGCATTAATAGCTTTTGATTATGCCATTGTGCAAGGTATTTTGGCTTTATATTACTAACTTGAACAACTTGAGTTAGACCATAAAAGATGCTCTTAGTATCCCTACTTATGTGGTCATTATAGCATTCTTCATGCTTCATTATAACGAAGTCATGAATGAACTTAATGGTGATTATAATATTTTGCAGCCCAGTTGGAGAGAACAAAAAAAGTGGTGAAGTATATCGACTCTTTGATGTTGGAGGCCAGAGGAACGAGAGAAGGAAGTGGATTCATCTATTTGAAGGTGTTACGGCTGTGATATTTTGTGCTGCTATTAGCGAGTAAGATTAACATTGCTCTCATTCACCAATTATCACATCATATATGTGCATGGGGTAGATGATAATCTAAACCAGCTATTAGAGCATCTCCAGCGGTAGTGTATAATTTTAGAGTAAATCCGATGTGTAAAGTAGGTACACTAAAATTTGACACTCCTTCAGTTTGTACTCTGATTGTTTTCTTTGCAAAAATTGAATTTTGAAGAATCAAATATTGAATATTTTTTACTAATATTTAATAAAATATTGTAATAATTTATTAAATGTTACTAATATATTTAAAAAATATTAATTTGAATATGGGTCTTGTTTGGTAGATTTCAAGGAGATCTTTTCAATAATATTAATTTTATGATAATATAACGTTTTAAAGTCTTGGATGAGAGAGAGTTGAAGTGGCTGTGTATATTTAAGTTGTATCTTACACTCTATGAAGCACGGATACTCTCGGGAGGTCGTGAATTTTTGTTGAACACGTATAGGATACGGGATACGTTAGGATACGTTAGGATACGCGAATCCTAGAGTATCCTAATTTTTATTTATTTGTTAAATGGCCAGGATACGTTAGGATACGCTAGGGATACACTGGGGATACGTTAGGATACATTTTGGATACGTTTTTTTATTTTTTATTTTATTTTTTTAACTGTGTTTTATTTTTTTTATTTTTTTAATTGTGTTTTTTTCATTCTTTAATTATTTTTCTTCTTTTACTATGTTTTTTTTAACTGTGTTGTTTGTTTTTCATTCTTTGCTTGTGTTGTATTGTTTTCTGATTTTTTCGTAACTTTTTTTATCTTTTCATTCTTTTTTTTATCTATGTTGTTTTTAACTGTATTGTTTTCTTTAACTGTTTTCACTCTTAGCTGTGTTATTTTTAACCTTTACATCTGACTGTTTGAATCCTTTTTTATGGTACTTGATGATGTGGTTAACGGAGATGATGATGTCGTTGATATTGGGTCTACTTAGTGATTGAGATACTGCGAAGCCGGGATGCTCTCAGGAGGCTTCTCTCTATCTTATTTTATGCTAAGGATAGTATCTTTATTTTTGCCTTATGTTTTTGTTGGAACAACCTTTTATGTTAATGATGTTTTATTGTAATGGTGTTTGTTTGGTGACAACAATCATCATATTTGAGCACTTTAATATAATGGTGTTTAATGCTTTAGTTTCATTTTATCAAGTTTATCATTAATATATATAAAATAAATAATAAATATTTAACGTATCCTAGCGTATCCGTATCCTACATTTTGGAAAAATCACGTATCCCGTATCCCGAATCGAGTCGTATCCCGTATTACGTGTCGAGTCCGTGCTTCATAGCTTACACTACATCGGAGAAAGAAAATTTTACAGCTAGTTTAAAGTTAACACTTAACCGACTTTTACACCCCTGTTGGAGATACACTAAAGCAGGTTTTACATAAAATTATACACTACATTTTGTACGCCGATGGTTTCTTTCGACTTTTTTGCGAAAATTGAAAAGACCAATGATAGGCAAACACATGTAGTGGTCGTTTATATATTTTAAAGAACTTAATATTGAATATCATTCTTATTTGATAGATCTCGACGAATGCTTTTTAAGAGTATAAATTTATAATTTTCGGACATGTAAGATATAAGATATGACATTGTAAACTATTGGATGGACGGGAGAGAGCTCTGTTGTGACAGTGTGTAATTATGGTGCAATTTGCAACTTCATTATACACTTTCCCGAGTTAGAGCAAACTTCTACACTATTGGAGCAAGGAAAATATGCACCTAGTGTAAATGTTTTATTGAACCAACATTTAGTCTACCATTGGACATCTCTTGAGAGTTAAAATGAAAGTTTTATTGGGATTGACATCTGATTGTGCATAAATCTTGAAATTTGATACGTAACATAATTCTTTTAAGGTAAATTGCCTTGAACCTTCCTGATGTTTCCTGTTCCAACGGGTTGCCCCCTAATCTATTTTACTCGAAAGCTTGGCCCCCTTGTACTAAAGACTCATCGCACTTACTAATTTTGTTAACAAAACATGCTATAAATACCCATGTACCCTTTAAAACATCTAAATGAAGTCAGAATAGACTTTATTATGATTGTACATAAGCTAAACCTATACCAAACAATCTAAAACGAGTCAACCCTATTAACAGAGAAACATAAACCCAAAACCAAAACTAAACACAATATATTCCTACATTCAAACTAAAAAACCTTAACCTAATCTATAGCTGCGCTCCACCAACCACCATCAATCACCGCCCTCGATTGAACCTCTTCCCCTCCTATCTATTATGTAAGACGCCAAAAGACCTTATTTATAGGCTAAATTATATTATTGAGAACTCTCTTTATAGGTTGGTCTTGGTCTGATAATATTGGGTACCTATCCTAAAAGATGGGGGCCTACTCGTTTTAGGTTTGAAAATATGTGGCCAGAATATGAGGGTCTTAAAGAGTTGGTGGAGAAGTGGTGGTTCAAGAGTAAAAGTTTTAGGAGAGAAGGACAAATGACACGCCAGAGCAAGAACAAAATATGAATTTGTCTCACGTGCTTACAATGGGGGGCCAAAAGACCTTATTTATAGGCTAAATTATATTATTGAGAACTCTCTTTATAGGTTGGTCTTGGTCTGATAATATTGGGTACCTATCCTAAAAGATGTGGGCCTACTCGTTTTAGGTTTGAAAATATGTGGCCAGAATATGAGGGTCTTAAAGAGTTGGTGGAGAAGTGGTGGTTCAAGAGTAAAAGGTAATGGAGAGAAGGATACAAATTCATGAGGAAATTGAAAAAAATTAAAGGGAAATTAAAATCATGGAGAAAAGACCTTATTACCTCCTCCGTCCCAAATTAAGAGTCCATATTTTTATTTTATATAGATTAAGGATACACTTGATCAGCGGTCAAAATTAACTCTAGCACCACCGCGGAACTCGGTTCGTTGATTATGTCCAAAAAAGGAAATTGGACTCTTAATTTGGGATAACTCAAAAAGGAATGGTGGACTCTTAATTTGGGATGGGGGGAGTAGCAAAGGAGGTCGGGATAGATAGAATTCTTCACCTTAGCAGTTTTATTGGGCTGGGCCAACCCAGTTTTAAAGTCCCAACCTATATCTCCAAATGGACAACAACTTAAAGAAGCTCTGCCTTCTACCACGCATAAGACATAGGCGAAGTGTTTTTCCCACGCCTCACGCCTAAGCGCGCCTTTTAGAATACTGATTGCTATTGCCCTCTTCTTCGATGAAGGGCACGTTGCGAAACACAAGTTGGTAGCTACTCAACGCTTCCATCTCGACCTCAGCCTCCATCCTATGGTTGCCATTGATTTTATCGCCACTCCCTCTCATCTCATCGTCAATGTTGTCTGGGCATCATTGTCCCATTTTAGCGGATTCGACGATAAGAGGACCAAGAGTTAAGTCCCCTCTTTCTCCTTATTTCTTCTCTTCTCTTTTGCATTATTCTTGCTCGACGGAAATCATAGCTTCCTGGGTCAACGGCCACCTTGTGGCTGGAAAATCCTAATCCGAATCTGCCATGGCCATCGCCATCGCCATCACCATCACCATCACCCGTCAATTGGGTCGTCGCTTGAGGACGTCAAAACCGTTGAAGGGTTGCCGGGGTGGAACTGTGGGTTTGGTGTCTCGGGCCTCCCTTGAGTCCGATTCTTCTCTTGTATTTTTCGTCTCCCTAGGGTCAGTGATGTTGAGGGGAAGATTTGTGGGTTGGTTGTATACAGTCCTGAGATTGATAAAAATTGACAAGACCTGTGCAGAAATTTTGAAATGTTCCCCTTTATGTGTATTGATATAAAGATTTGGTCCCTAAACGTATAAGTTACAAAAAATAGACTAGCGGAGGCCCCGTGCGATTGTCCATCTAGCTCATGCTCAGGGCCGCCTGTTGTATGGTAATAAGGCGGTGATAGACGAAGAGGCAGTGGGCATCACCTGCTGGTGGAGCTCATCAAAACTCTGAATGAGGGTGGTGAGGGTGCCCTCCAAGGGGGAGAGGTGTCATTCGAGCCTAACTTGGTTTGGTCTGTCAATTATGGCGGCTTGAGCCTCAAGCCTTGAGGTATATATATATATATATATATATTTGTTGATGACATGTGGCATTTTTTTCCCAAATCGGCTTCTGCATCGGCTCAAATCTGAACTTCAAATGCAACATTTGGTTTATGTTATTGTGGTTTGGGTTAAATGTGAACCAGAGCATGGTAGTTCCTCTCATCTATGGTTTCTTCCTCTCTGCAATATATTAGTTGGCTTCCCGGTCACTCTCTCTAGACCATTCTTTACCTGTCTTTCTCTCTTAGTGTATTTCTCTGTGTTTTCCTCTGCTCTCAAACTCAGATGCTTGCTTATCATGAAATCTCTATTTTTATCAGGCATCTCATGTGTATTCTAGTTATGATGTAATGAAATTAGATAATTAGTTTTTGCCAAATTGTGTGCGCTCGATAGTTTTTTAAATAAATTATTTGAGTGAAACATGTTAATTGAGAAAAATAAAGGAGCTTAATATTTGATGATTTGGTTAAGATGTAATGACTTTGGATAATTAATATTTTTCAACTTTGAAGTTTATTTATTTATTTATGAGAAAATGATTTGAGCGAACTATTATTAATTGCAGAAATAATGCAAAATCGTGAACCTAAACTGCGAACCTGAACCATGAACTGATCTGAACCAAACCGAGAACTGATGGTTCGGTTCTGGTAGGGTATCGGTTCGGTTCCGGTTCCGTAGTGGAACCGAACCAACCCGACCCATGTGCACCCTTGTATACAAGACTTTATATAGCCTTAAACAAACAAGCTGCAATTGGTTCACTAAAATTTCAGACTCTTTATGCACACACCAACGTTGGCTTTACTTGATCTAAAGCCTATCACCTCTTAGTCTGCATACCCTCCGACGGCTTTAACTGTTCACGTGAATCTTATTTTATATAGGTACTCATACACATTCTAATCTGAACTTTCTTTACGTCATTTTTCTCACCAAACCAGTGTGTAGTGTATCCCTGATTTTTTAAGTAATATATTTGTGAAATTTTGTAGTGTATACTTGAATTTTGTAATGTATACGCAATTTTTTTATATGTGGAATTTTGTAATGTTTACATGAATTTTACATGTGTTAGAGGTGTGTATGTATGAATAGGACCTATGGAGGAAAATTTGTCGTGACAGGATTAATGAGGAAATGTCTTATGCCAATAGGACTAATTTGTCGAGCTCCCTAATTTATGCTTGTTATATTAATTGTGTTCAGGTACGATCAAACTCTCTTTGAGGATGAAAATAAGAATCGAATGACGGAGACCAAAGAACTCTTTGAATGGGTCCTACAGCAACCATGTTTTAAGGTTTCTAATTATTTCACTATGTTACAAGCGTCCTTTTTTTTGACTTGGGTTAATACCTCCATATTGTTTTAGACAATTGGTACCTGTTTTGTCGCGGAGTGTAATTGTTTCTAAGACTATAGTACATGTAGTGGCAGGACATTTACATTCAATGATGAGAAAAGTATCAAAGTCAAATAAAATTAGTCTCTCTAAAAATCCAATGTATAAATACGGCCATGAGTGAGGTACCTAAGTCAAATAACCTTTTTTTTGGCTCTCATTATGGAGATTTCTTTTGCATCTCATGTCCATATCTTTTGTTAATATTGGCTCATGGTTATCTGTTTTATGCAGAAAACTTCATTCATGTTGTTTCTAAACAAGTTTGATATATTTGAGAAGAAGGTTCAGGAAGTAAGAGAAAATAAAACTGTAAACATATATTCATGGGAGGACAACTATGATCAAGTTAGGATTTTGATGTTCCCTTTTTTTTAGGTACCATTGAGTGTATGTGAATGGTTTAAAGATTACCAGCCAGCTTCGACAGAGAAACAAGAGGTCGAGCATGCATACGAGTAAGTATTTAAATATTTGTCATCAAATTCCCCAAAAAAACAATTACCGGAAGCCCAACACCTAGGATGTGTTTGGCACATAGTTGTATGTGTATATGTATCGCATTGTATAGGTCCGTATTAATATATTTCTTAAAAATATGCTAAATGAAAATCTAGGTCCATATCAATATATTCCTTAGAAAGATGCAAAATGAAAATCTACGCATACGAGTAAGCATTTATATATTTCTCATTTAGTACATTTGGAAAAAAAAACAATTACTGAAAGGCCAACACGTAGGATGGGTTTGGCCCTTAGTTGTTAGTATATACTTATCGCATTTTAATATTCATTGTAATTCTATAGCTCCGTATCATTTTTTCCCCTTTAAAAATGCAAATGAAAATCCATTTTGTTTATTTTTTAGGGTTAATTACACTTTGACCCCTTGAACTTTGTCCCTATTTCCATTTCACCATCCCTACTTTTATTTTCTACACTAAACCCCTGAACTCTTAAAAAAGGATCAAATTACGCCAAACTCTAATTGTGTTTTGTTCAGGATGAAAAATTGGTCATGTGCATCACACGCGAGGGTATTTTCCTACAAAAATATTCTCATATACCACAAAGTTACCAATTTTTTGTCTAGAACATAACAACGTTAGGGCTTAGGGGTAATTTGACCCGTTTTAAAAAGGCTCAGGGAGTTCAGTGTAGAAATGAATGTAGGGTTGGTGAAGTGAAAATGAGGGTAAAGTAAGGGGTCAAAATGTTATCAACCCCTTTTTTATAACAACATGGATACCGTGGGATTTGAGGGTACTTTTTTTTTTTTTATATATTTCACGAAGGCAAAAGTCTCATCATTAGACGATGGAATCTTGTTCTTAACTTGGTTTTAGTCTATAAGATGTTTTATTATTTATTACAAGTGTTATCTGTACAATTTTTTTCACTATATTTTTTCACGCGTTGCACAACATCTTACGATATTATACAGAATACACAATATATCAGGTTTGCAGTATGCCATAACATACATGATAACAACTATGGCTTGGCAACTTTTATTCTTCTTCCCCCCCAACACACAAAAAGAAAAGAAAAGAAAAAAAAAGAGTTTCTCTTTTTTAATAAAAATATTATATGTAACTTTGTGATTTGCTAAAAGAGAGTTTGTTAGGAAATTATCTTTTTTTATCAGATAATTACTTACATATTTATGCAAGGCATTTAGATATGTTTTATTTTTATTTTCGCAGTGGCCAAAATACACCCCCCCCACATTATTAATTATTATTTCGTAACTATATGCTTTGCATTCAGGTATGTGAAGAAGAAATTCGAGGAATTATATTTTCAGAGTACAGCTCCAGATTGCGTGGACCGTGTTTTTAAGATATATAGAACCACTGCCCTTGATCAAAAGCTTGTGAAGAAAACTTTCAAACTGGTAGATGAAACTTTAAGAAGGAGAAACCTCTTTGAAGCAGGCTTATTGTGACAGTCTTCGAAGTTTTTCCTTTTTATCAAAGAAAAGTGTCAATATTATTTGGAAAGATATGTCCAGTTTTTTTCTCATCCATTGACTATACATTACAAACACTCTTATGGTATTTACAGGTGAATTAAAAAGTTTTGGATTACGGATTTTATTTTACCCTGAATTAAAGGAATTTTATTTTACGTTTCATTTTCGGTTATTGTTGGAAACTTGTGTAAACGTTGTACATTATGAAATTGAGATGTGATTAGTTCATGCTGTTATTTTTCGTGCTGTGTCAATTTTGGTTACATACTTTGAATTTTGTTTACATAGTTACTGTTTGAAAGTGAGACATTTTAAGAAAAAAAATTTACTTTTCAAATTTATCATCGTAAAAATGATGATTATCTTTGAATGCAAGGTATGAACTTGGATTATCGGGTTATCGGATTTTAAAATATGATCCAGATCCGGATAGACGGATTGGATTCGGATCGGATCTAGGTCTAGACCCGGTCCATTGACAATGCTAATGCGGACAGTTCTTTTACAACATATTTTTATCCAAATAAACTACCTAAAAGATTTTCCAAATGATATTGGTTTGGAAAATGTTGCTCATTTTTTCTTCGAGTGCTTCTAGTGAGGACGGCTCAGAAAAATTACATTTTTCAAATCATCCCGTTATTGTTGGGGGATGATTATAGATGTAAGTGAACTTGGATCATCTTGTGGATGGGGTTGGGCGTAAATTTAGGGATGCGAATGGGATAGGAGTAACTCCGTCCTATGTTTCGTTTAAGTTTTATAATTATTTAAATATATCATTTGTTTAATTTATTAAAATATATTTATAATGTTTAAAGTTTATTTCTTTTAATATTACCTTATTTAATGTTTTTTGATAATAAAAAATATTAAAAATGATCAAAAAATAAAATATTTAGAAAATAATTTAACACATGCTCTATTGCCATTCTTAGGAAGATGTAATATAAAATATGTAGGAGTGGCCAAGTAAGCCTGATAGAGTGACAACTAATTGAGTCAATCAAATTGTTTAAGCATGTCAACATATTATCCTATGGGATTTCACTTGCTGTTTTTCTCAACTATTAACAACCCAAACCTCCCAACCACTCATTATCTCATATAATCCAGACAAACCCAAATTCGACAAGCTGGGGAACAAAGTCCTCAATTTCCCCTAGAGGATGGTCCACTTTGGGAGGAATTCAACTAGAATTTTAACTCAGTGAATTTAACCCTACAAGAAGAATTTCTGAACTCAAATTTCACTACACCAAAAACAGGAATCTGGCACGGTTTAAAACTGTGCCAGATCAAATCTGGCACGGTTTTGAACTGGGCCAGAATCAGGTGTTCCAAAATGACAATTTTTTTTGGCACGGCTCAAAAGTGTGCCAAATTTGGCCAAACAGGAACACTTCTGGCACACTTTTAAACCGTGCCAGAATTTGATATTTCTGGCACACTTTTGGCACAGTTTTTAACTGTGCCAGATTCGGCCAAACAGGAACACTTCTGGCACACTTTTAAACCGTGCCAGAATTTGATATTTCTGGCACACTTTTGGCACAGTTTTTAACTGTGCCAGATTCAGCACAGTTTAAAAAAAATTGGCACAGTTCAAAACCGTGCCAAAATATGATACACCTTTGCCACGGTTTTGAACTGTGCCAAATTTTTTTATTTAAAAAAAAATAATTATTTGAAAACACAAAATTCACAAATTAATAATATTGCGCGTTGTTAATAAACTAATGTACATACAAACTTTAAAATATTACAAGTCTTTAATAGCTCACAAGCCCAAAAAAAATTGGGCAGAGTTTCCTCTATTTTCTGGACATTCCAACACCTGTTAATACAAAACCTGCCTAACATAAAGCCTGCACGACTACCAAATATAACAATTAACATACAAAAGCCCGCACGGCCATAAAAAGTCAACAATAAAACAACAAAAGACCGTACGACCATGACACAAATAAATGAAATCACGAATAAATCCTTGTTGTAAACCATTGAGTTCTTTGTGTGTTCCACGTGAATAAAAGCCAACGATAAACTGTTATCCTGCAAAAAAAAATAAGATACAAAAAAGATACGATATCAGTAACCCAATAATTTACCAAAAAAAAAAATTGGCAAAACTAGAAAATTACATATATGAGTGGAAATTATCATCATACTCTCAAACCGAGAGATCCGAGACTACGCGGTCAGTTCCTACAAGTTACATTGGTCCCGTGCGAGTTGTTCGTGCCTCTTACGGGGTCGTTTGGGGGTTGGTTTGGGTTTTCACCCTTTAAAGGCATGTTTTTAGTTCTAAGTGTGATTTTTGCAAATTAACGTCATACACACAAATCGGGAGACACAGGACTACGCGGTCAGTTCCTACAAGTTACATGGTTCCCGTGCGAGGTGTTCGTGCCTCCTACGGGGTCGTTTGGGGGTTGGTTTGGGTTTTCACTCTTTGACGGCATGTTTTTAAGTCTAAGTGTTATTTTTGCAAATTATCGTCACACTCTCAACTCGGGAGACCCGGGACTACGCGGTCAGTTTCTACAAGTTACATTAGTCCCGTGCGAGGTGTTCGTGCCTCCTACGGGGTCGTTTGGGGGTGGGTTTAGATTTTCACCATTTAACGACATGTTTTTAACTCTAAGTGTGATTTTTATAAACTATCATCATACTCCCAAACCGAGAGACCCGGGACAACGCGGTCAGTTCCTACAAGTTACATTGGTTCCGTGCGAGGTGTTCGTGCCTCCTAGGGGTAGTTTGGGGGTTGCTTTGGGTTTTCACCCTTTAACGACATATTTTTAACTAAGTGTGATTTTTGCAAATTATCGTCACACTCTCAAACCGAGAGACCCGGGACTACCCGGTCAGTTCCTACAAGTTACATTGGTCCCGTGCGAGATGTTCGTGCCTCCTACGGGGTCGTTTGGGGGCTGGTTTGGGTTTTCACCCTTTAACGGCATGTTTTTAACATTAAGTGTGATTTTTGTAAATTATCGTCAGACTCTCAAACTGAGAGACCCGGGACAACGAGGTCAGTTCCTACAAGTTACAGTGGTCCCGTGCGAGGTGTTCGTGCCTCCTACGGGGTCGTTTGGGGACTGGTTTGGGTTTTCACCCTTTAACGACATGTTTTTAAGTCTAAGCGTTGATTTTTGCAAATTATCATCGTACTCTCGAACCGAGAGACCCGGGACTATGCGATCAGTTCCTACAAGTTACATTGGTCCCGTGCGAGGTGACCGTGCCTCCGAAGGGGTCGTTTGGGGGCTGGTTTGTGTTTTCACCCTTTAACGGCATGTTTTTAACTCTAAGTGTGATTTTTGCAAATTATCGTCTAACCCTCAAACCGAGACACCCGGGACTACGCAGTCAGTTCCTACAAGTTACATGGGTCCCGTGCGAGGTGTTCGTACCTCCTACGGGGTCGTTTGGGGGTTTGTTTGGGTTTTCACTCTATAGCGGCATATTTTTAACTCTAAGTGTGATTTTTGTAAATGATCGTCATACTATTAAACCGAGAGACCCGGGACTACAGGGACAGTTCCTACAAGTTACATGGGTCTCGTGCAAGGTGTTCGTACCTCCTACGGGGTCATTTGGGGGTTGGTTTGGGTTTTCACCCTTTAACGGCATGTTTTTAACTCTAAGTGTTGATTTTTGCAAATTATCGTCATATTCTCAAACCGGGATACCCGGGACTAAGCGATCACTTTCTACAAGTTTCATGGGTCCCGTACGAGGTGTTCGTGCCTCCGACGGGGTCGTTTGGGGGCTGGTTTGGGTTTTCACCCTTTAACGGCTTGTTTTTAAGTCAAAGTGTGATTTTCGAAAATTATCATCATATTCACAAACCGGGAGACCCGGGACTACGCGGTCAGTTTCTACAAGTTACATTGGTCCCGTGAGAGGTGTTCGTGCCTCGTACGGGGTCATCTGGGGCTGGTTTGGGTTTTCACCCTTTAACGGCTTGTTTTTAAGTCAAAGTGTGATTTTTGCAAATTATCGTCGTACTCTCAAACCGGGAGACCCGAGACTACGCGGTCAGTTCCTACAAGTTACATTAAGTCCAGTACGAGGTGTTCGTGCCTCCTATGGGGTCGTTTGGGAGGTGTTTTGGGTTTTCACCCTTTAACGGTTTGTTCTTAAGTCAAAGTGTGATTTCTACAAATTATCATCATACTCTAAAACCGGGAGACCCGGGACTACGCGGTCAGTTCCTACAAGTTACATTGGTCCCGTGCGAGGTGTTCGTGCTTCCTACGGGGTCGTTTGGGGGCTGGGTTGGGTTTTCACCCTTTAATAGCCTGTTTTTAAGTCAAAGTGTGATTTTTGCAAATTATCGACATAATCTCAAATCGGGAGACCCGGGACTACGCGATCAGTTCCTACAAGTTACATTGGTACCGTACGAGGTGTTCGTGCCTCCTACGGGGTCGTTTGGGGGTTGGTTTGGGTTTTCACCCTTTAACGACTTGTTTTTAAGTCAAAGTGTGATTTTTGCAAATTATCGTCACACTCTCAAACCGAGAGACCCGGAACTACGCGGTCTGTTCCTACAAGTTACATTGGTCTCGTGCGAGGTGTTCGTGCCTCCTACGGGGTCGTTTGGGGGCTGGGTTGGGTTTTCACCCTTTAATAGCCTGTTTTTAAGTCAAAGTGCTGATTTTTGCAAATTTACGTCATACTCACAAATCGGGAGACCCGGGATTACGCGGTCAGTTCCTACAAGTTATATTGGTACCGTACGAGGTGTTCGTGCCTCCTACGGGGTCGTTTGGGGGTTGGTTTGGGTTTTCACCCTTTAGCAGCTTGTTTTTAAGTCAAAATGTGATTTTTGCAAATTATTGACAAAATCTTCGACCGGGAGACCCGGGACTACGCGGTTAGTTCCTACAAGTTACATTGGTCCCGTGCAAGGTGTTCGTGCCTCCTACGGGGTCGTTTGGGGGATGGTTTGGGTTTTCACCCTTTAACGGCTTATTTTGAAGTCAAAGTATGATTTTTGAAAATTATCGACATACTCTCAAACCGGGAGACCCGAAAATACGCGGTTTGTTCCTACAAGTTACATTGGTCCCGTGCGAGGTGTTCGTGCCTCCTACGGGGTCGTTTGGGGGCTGGTTTGGGTTTTCACCCTTTAACGGCTTGTTTTTAAGTCAAAGTGTGATTTTTGCAAATTATCATCATAATTTCAAATCGGGAGACCTGGGACTACGCGGTCAGTTCCTACAAGTTACATTGGTCCCGTGAGAGGTGTTCGTGCCTCCTACCGGGTCGTCTGGGGGCTGATTTGGATTTTCACCCTTTAACGGCTTGTTTTTAAGTCAAAGTGTGATTTTTGCAAATTATCGTCACACTCCCGAACTGAGAGACCCGGGACTACATGGTCTGTTCCTACAAGTTACATTGGTCCCGTATGAGGTGTTCGTACCTCCTACGAGGTCGTTTGGTGGCTGGTTTGGGTTTTCACCCTTTAACGGCATGTTTTTAACTTTAAGTGTGATTTTTGTAAATTATCGTCAGACTCTCAAACTGAGAGACCCGGGACAACGAGGTCAGTTCCTACAAGTTACATTGGTCCCATGCGAGGTGTTCGTGCCTCTTACGGGATCGTTTGGAGGCTGGTTTGGGTTTTCACCCTTTAACGGCTTGTTTTTAAGTCAAAGTGTGATTTTTGCAAATTATCGTCATACTCTCAGACGGGGAGACCCGGGACTACGTGGTTAGTTCCTACAAGTAACATTGGTCCCGTACGAGGTGTTCGTGCCTCTTACCGGGTCGTTTGGTGGCTGGTATGTGTTTTCACCCTTTAACGGCTTGTTTTTAAGTTTAAGTGTGATTTTTGCAAATTATCGTCATATTCACAAATCGGGAGACCCGGGACTACGCGGTCAGTTCCTACAAGTTACATTAGTCCCGTGCGAGGTGTTCATGCCTCCTACGGGGTCGTTTGGGGGCTGGGTTGGATTTTCACCCTTTAACGGCTTGTTTTTAAGTCAAAGTGTGATTTTTCCAAATTATGGACATAATCTCAGACCGGGAGACCCGGTACTACGCGGTCAGTTCCTACAAGTTACATTGGTCCCGTGCGAGGTGTTCGTGCCTCCTACGGGTCGTTTGGGGGCTGGTTTTGGTTTTCACCCTTTAACGGCTTGTTTTCAAGTCAAAGTGTGATTTTTGCAAATTATCGTCATACTCTCAAATCGGGAGACTCGGGACTACGCGGTCAGTTCCTACAAGTTACATTGGTCCCGTGCGAGGTGATCGTGCCTCCTACGGGGTCGTTTTGGGGCTGGGTTGGATTTTCACCCTTTAACGGCTTGTTTTTAAGTCAAAGTGTGATTTTTGCAAATTATCGATATAATCTCAGACCGGGAGACCCGGGACTACGCGGTCAGTTCCTACAAGTTACATTGGTCCCGTGCGAGGTGTTCGTGCCTCCTACGGGGTTGTTTGGGGGCTGGTTTGAGTTTTTACTCTTTAACGGCTTGTTTTCAAGTCGAAGTGTGATTTTTACAAATTATCGATATACTCTCAGATCGGGAGAACCGGGACTACGCAGTTTGTTCCTACAAGTTACATTGGCCCGTGCGAGGTGTTCGTGCCTCCTACGGGGTCGTTTGGGGGCTGGTTTGAGTTTTCACCCTTTAACGGCTTGTTTTTAAGTCAAAGTGTGATTTTTGCAAATTATCTTCATACTTTCAAATCGGGAGACCCGGGACTACGCGGTCGATTCCTACAAGTTACATTGGTCCCGTGAGAGGTGTTCGTGCCTCCTACGGGGTCGTCTGGGGGCTGGTTTGGGTTTTCACCCTTTAACGGCTTGTTTTTAAGTCAAAGTGTGATTTTTGCAAATTATCGTCACACTCTCAAACCGAGAGACCCAGGACAACGAGGTCAGTTCCTATAAGTTACATTGGTCCCCTGCGAGGTGTTCGTGCCACCTACGGGGTCGTTTGGGGGCTGGTTTGGGTTTTCACCCTTTAACGTCTTGTTTTTAAGTCAAAGTGAGATTTTTGCAAATTATCGTCATACTCTCAGACGGGGAGAATCGGGAATACGCGGTCAGTCCCTACAAGTTACATTGGTCCCGTGCGAGGTGTTCGTGCCTCCTACGGGGTCGTTTGGGGGTGGGTTTGGATTTTCACCATTTAACGACATGTTTTTAACTCTAAGTGTGATTTTTGCAAACTATCATCATACTCCCAAACCGAGAGACCCGGGACAACGCGGTCAGTTCCTACAAGTTACATTGGTCCCGTGCGAGGTGTTCGTGCCTCCTTGGGGGTAGTTTGGGGGTTGCTTGGCGTTTTCACCCTTTAACGGCATATTTTTAACTAAGTGTGATTTTTACAAATTATTGTCACACTCTCAAACCGAGAGACCCGGGTCTACCCGGTCAGTTCCTACAAGTTACGTTGGTCCCGTGCGAGGTGTTCGTGCCTCCTACGGGGTCGTTTGGGGGCTGGTTTGGGTTTTCACCCTTTAACGGCATGTTTTTAACATTAAGTGTGATTTTTGTAAATTATCGTCAGACTCTCAAACTGAGAGACCCGGGACAACGAGGTCAGTTCCTACAAGTTACAGTGGTCCCGTGCGAGGTGTTCGTGCCTCCTACGGGGTCGTTTGGGGGCTGATTTGTGTTTTCACCCTTTAACGACATGTTTTTAACTCTAAGTGTGATTTTTGCAAATTATCGTCTAACTCTCAAACTGAGATACCCGGGACTACGCAGTCAGTTCCTACAGGTTACATAGGTCCCGTGCGAGGTGTTCGTACCTCCTACGGGGTCGTTTGGGGGTTGGTTTGGGTTTTCACTCTATAGCGGCATATTTTTAACTCTAAGTGTGATTTTTGTAAATGATCGTCATACTATTAAACCGAGAGACCCGGGACTACAGGGACAGTTCCTACAAGTTACACGGGTCCCGTGCGAGGTGTTCGTACCTCCTTCGGGGTCATTTGGGGGTTGGTTTGGGTTTTCACCCTTTAACGGCATGTTTTTAACTCTAAGTGTTGATTTTTGCAAATTATCGTCATATTCTCAAACCGGGATACCCGGGACTAAGCGATCACTTTCTACAAGTTTCATGGGTCCCGTACGAGGTGTTCGTGCCTCCGACGGGGTCGTTTGGGGGCTGGTTTGGGTTTTCACCCTTTAACGGCTTGTTTTTAAGTCAAAGTGTGATTTTTGCAAATTATCATCATATTCACAAACCGGGAGACCCGGGACTACGCAGTCAGTTTCTACAAGTTACATTGGTCCCGTGAGAGGTGTTCGTGCCTCCTACGGGGTCGTCTGGGGGCTGGTTTGGATTTTCACCCTTTAACGGCTTGTTTTTAAGTCAAAGTGTGATTTTTGCAAATTATCGTCGTACTCTCAAATCGGGAGACCCGAGACTACGCGGTCAGTTCCTACAAGTTACATTAAGTCCAGTACGAGGTGTTCGTGCCTCCTACGGGGTCGTTTGGGAGCTGGTTTGGGTTTTCACCCTTTAACGGCTTGTTCTTAAGTCAAAGTATGATTTTTACAAATTATCATCATACTCTCAAACCGGGAGACCTGGGACTACGTGGTCAGTTCCTACAAGTTACATTTTACCCGTGCGAGGTGTTCGTGCTTCCTACGAGGTCGTTTGGGGGCTGGGTTGGGTTTTCACCCTTTAACAGCTTGTTTTTAAGTCAAAGTGTGATTTTTGCAAATTATCGACATAATCTCAAATCGGGAGACCCGGGACTTCGCGGTCAGTTCCTACAAGTTACATTGGTACCGTACGAGGTGTTGTGCCTCCTACGGGGTCGTTTGAGGGCTGGTTTGGGTTTTCACCATTTAACAGCTTGTTTTTAAGTCAAAATGTGATTTTTGCAAATTATCGACATAATCTCAGACCGGGAGACCCGAGACTACGCGGTCAGTTCCTACAAGTTACATTGGTCCCGTGCGAGGTGTTCGTGCCCCCTACGGGATCGTTTGGGGGGTGGTTTGGGTTTTCACCCATTAACGGCTTGTTTTTAAGTTTAAGTGCTGATTTTTGCAAATTTACGTCATACTCACAAATCGGGAGACCCGGGATTACGCGGTCAGTTCCTACAAGTTACATTGGTCCCGTGCGAGGTGTTCGTGCCTCCTACGGGGTCGTTTGGGGGCTGGTTTGGGTTTTCACCCTTTAACGGCTTGTTTTTAAGTCAAAGTGTGATTTTTACAAATTATCATCATAATTTCAAATCGAGAGACCCGGGACTACGCGGTCAGTTTCTACAAGTTACATTGGTCCCGTGAGAGGTGTTCGTGCCTCCTACGGGGTCGTCTGGGGGCTGGTTTGGATTTTCACCCTTTAACGGCTTGTTTTTAAGTCAAAGTGTGATTTTTGCAAATTATCGTCACACTCCCAAACTGAGAGACCCGGGACTACGCGGTCTGTTCCTACAAGTTACATTGGTCCCCTGCGAGGTGTTCGTGCCTCCTACGGGGTCGTTTGGGGGCTGGTTTGGGTTTTCACCCTTTAACGGCATGTTTTTAACTTTAAGTGTGATTTTTGCAAATTATCGTCAGACTCTCAAACTGATAGACTCGGGACAACGAGGTCAGTTCCGACAAGTTACATTGGTCCCATGCGAGGTGTTCGTGCCTCCTACGGGGTCGTTTGGGGGCTGGTTTGGGTTTTCACCCTTTAACGGCTTGTTTTTAAGTTTAAGTGTGATTTTTGCAAATTATCGTCATATTCACAAAGCGGGAGACCCGGGACTACGTGGTCAGTCCTACAAGTTACATTAGTCCCGTGCGAGGTGTTCGTGCCTCCTACGGGGTCGTTTGGGGGCTGGGTTGGATTTTCACCCTTTAACGGCTTATTTTTAAGTCAAAGTGAGATTTTGGCAAATTATGGACATAATCTCTGACCGGGAGACCCGGTACTACGCGGTCAATCCCTACAAGTTACATTGGTCCCGGGCGAGGTGTTCGTGCCTCCTACGGGGTCGTTTGGGGGTGGGTTTGGATTTTCACCATTTAACGACATGTTTTTAACTCTAAGTGTGATTTTTGCAAACTATCATCATACTCTCAAACCGAGACACCCGGGACAACGCGGTCAGTTCCTACAAGTTACATTGGTCCCGTGCGAGGTGTTCGTGCCTCCTACGGGGTCGTTTGGGGACTGGTTTGGGTTTTCACCCTTTAACGGCATGTTTTTAACATTAAGTGTGATTTTTGTAAATTATCGTCAAACTCTCAAACTGAGAGACCCGGGACAACGTGGTCAGTTCCTACAAGTTACAGTGGTCCCGTGCGAGGTGTTCGTGCCTCCTACGGGGTCGTTTGGGGACTGGTTTGGGTTTTCACCCTTTAACGGCATGTTTTTAAGTCTAAGCGTTGATTTTTGCAAATTATCATCGCACTCTCTAACCGAGAGACCCGGGACTATGCGATCAGTTCCTACAAGTTACATTGGTCCCGTGCGAGGTGTCCGTGCCTCCGAAGGGGTCGTTTGGGGGCTGGTTTGTGTTTTCACCCTTTAACGGCATGTTTTTAACTCTAAGTGTGATTTTTTGCAAATTATCGTCTAACTCTCAAACCGAGACACCCGGTACTACGCAGTTAGTTCCTACAAGTTACATGGGTCCCGTGCGAGGTGTTCGTACCTCCTACGGGGTCGTTTGGGGGTTGGTTTGGGTTTTCACTCTATAGCGGCATATTTTTAACTCTAAGTGTGATTTTTGTAAATGATCGTCATACTTTTAAACCGAGAGACCCGGGACTACGGGGACAGTTCATACAAGTTACATGGGTCCCGTTCGAGGTGTTCGTACCTCCTACGGGGTCATTTGGGGGTTGGTTTGGGTTTTCACCCTTTAACGACATGTTTTTAACTCTAAGTGTTGATTTTTGCAAATTATCGTCATATTCTCAAACCGGGATACCCGGGACAAAGCGATCACTTTCTACAAGTTTCATGGGTCCCGTACGAGGTGTTCGTGCCTCCGACGGGGTCGTTTGGGGGCTGGTTTGGGTTTTCACCCTTTAACGGCTTGTTTTTAAGTCAAAGTGTGATTTTTGCAAATTATCATCATATTCACAAACCGGGAGACCCGGAACTACGCGGTCAGTTTCTACAAGTTACATTGGTCCCGTGAGAGGTATTCGTGCCTCCTACGGGGTCGTCTGGGGGCTGGTTTGGGTTTTCACCCTTTAACGGCTTGTTTTTAAGTCAAAGTGGGATTTTTGCAAATTATCGTCGTACCCTCAAACCGGGAGACCCGAGACTACGCGGTCAGTTCCTACAAGTTACATTAAGTCCAGTACGAGGTGTTCGTGCCTCATACGGGGTCGTTTGGGAGCTGGTTTTGGTTTTCACCCTTTAACGGCTTGTTTTCAAGTCAAAGTGTGATTTTTGCAAATTATCGTCATACTCTTAGATCGGGAGACCCGGGACTACGCGGTCAGTTCCTACAAGTTACATTGGTCCCGTACGAGGTGTTCGTGCCTCCTACGGGGTCGTTTTGGGGCTGGGTTGGATTTTCACCCTTTAACGGCTTGTTTTTAAATCAAAGTGTGATTTTTGCAAATTATCGTCATACTCTCAAACCGGGAGACCCGGGACTACGCGGTCAGTTCCTACAAGTTAGATTGGTCCCGTGAGAGGTGTTCGTGCCTCCTACGGGGTCGTCTGGGGGCTGGTTTGGGTTTTCACCTTTTAACGGCTTATTTTTAAGTCAAAGTGTGATTTTTGCAAATTATCGTCGTACTCTCAAACCGGGAGACCCGCGACTACGCGGTCAGATCCTACAAGTTACATTAAGTCCAGTACGAGGTGTTCGTGCCTCCTACGGGGTCGTTTGGGAGCTGGTTTGGGTTTTCACCCTTTGACGGCTTGTTCTTAAGTCACAGTGTGATTTTTATAAATTATCATCATACTCTCAAACCGGGAGACTCGGGACTACGCGGTTTGTTCCTATAAGTTACATTGGTCCCGTGCGAGGTGTTCGTGCCTCCTACGGGGTCGTTTGGGGCCTGGTTTGGGTTTTCACCCTTTAACGGCTTGTTTTTAAGTCAAAGTGTGATTTTGGCAAATTATCATCATAATTTCAAATCGGGAGACCCGGGACTACGCGGTCAGTTCCTACAAGTTACATTGGTCCCGTGAGAGGTGTTCGTGCCTCCTACGAGGTCGCCTGGGGGCTGGTTTGGATTTTCACCCTTTAACGGCTTGTTTTTAAGTCAAAGTGTGATTTTTGTAAATTATGGACATAATCTCAGACCGGGAGACCCGGTACTACGCGGTCAGTTCCTAAAAGTTACATTGGTCCCGTGCGAGGTGTTCGTGCCTCCTACGGGGTCGTTTGGGGGCTGGTTTGGGTTTTCACCCTTTAACGGCATGTTTCTAACTTTAAGTGTGATTTTTACAAATTATCGTCAAACTCTCAAACTGAGAGACCCGGGACAACGAGGTCAGTTCCTACAAGTTACTTTGGTCCCATGCGAGGTGTTCATGCCACCTACGGGGTCGTTTGGGGGCTGGGTTGGATTTTCACCCTTTAACGGCTTGTTTTTAAGTCAAAGTGTGATTTTTCCAAATTATGGACATAATCTCAGACCGGGAGACCCGGTACTACGCGGTCAGTTCCTACAAGTTACATTGGTCCCGTGCGAGGTGTTCAGACCGGGAGACCCGGGACTACCCGGTTTGTTCCTACAAGTTACATTGGTCCCGTGCGAGGTGTTCGTGCCTCCTACGGGGTCGTTTGGGGGCTGGTTTTGGTTTTCACCCTTTAACGGCTTGTTTTCAAGTCAAAGTGTGATTTTTGCAAATGATCGTCATACTCTCAGACCGGGAGACTCGGGACTACGCGGTCAGTTCCTACAAGTTACATTGGTCCCGTGCGAGGTGTTCGTGCCTCCTACGGGGTCGTTTTGGGGCTGGGTTGGATTTTCACCCTTTAACGGCTTGTTTTTAAGTCAAAGTGTGATTTTTGCAAATTATCGATATAATCTCAGACCGGGAGACCCGGGACAACGCGGTCAGTTCCTACAAGTTACATTGGTCCCGTGCGAGGTGTTCGTGCCTCCTACGGGGTCGTTTGGGGGCTGGTTTGAGTTTTAACCCTTTAACGGCTTATTTTCAAGTCGAAGTGTGATTTTTACAAATTATCGATATACTCTCAGATCGGGGGAACCGGGACTACGCAGTTTGTTCCTACAAGTTACATTGGTCCCGTGCGAGGTGTTCGTGCCTCCTACGGGGTCGTTTGGGGTCTGGTTTGAGTTTTCACCCTTTAACAGCTTGTTTTTAAGTCAAAGTGTGATTTTTGCGAATAATCTTCATACTTTCAAATCGGGAGACCCGGGACTACGCGGTCGGTTCCTACAAGTTACATTGGTCCCGTGAGAGGTGTTCGTGCCTCCTACGGGGTCGTCTGGCGGCTGGTTTGGGTTTTCACCCTTTAACGGCTTGTTTTTAAGTCAAAGTGTGATTTTTGCAAATTATCGTCACACTCTCAAACCGAGAGACCCGGAACTACGCGGTCTATTTCTACAAGTTACATTGGTCTCGTGCGAGGAGTTCGTGCCTCCTACGGGGTCATTTGGGGGCCGGTTTGGGTTTTCCCCCTTTAACGACATGTTTTTAACTTTAAGTGTGATTTTTGCAAATTATCGTCAAACTCTCAAACTGAGAGACCCAGGACAACGAGGTCAGTTCCTACAAGTTACATTGGTCCCCTGCGAGGTGTTCGTGCCACCTACGGGGTCGTTTGGGGGCTGGTTTGGGTTTTCACCCTTTAACGTCTTGTTTTTAAGTCAAAGTGAGATTTTTGCAAATTATTGTCATACTCTCAGACGGGGAGAATCGGGACTACGCGGTCAGTCCCTACAAGTTACATTGGTCCCGTGCGAGGTGTTCGTGCCTCCTACGGGGTCGTTTGGGGGTGGGTTTGGATTTTCACCATTTAAAGACATGTTTTTAACTCTAAGTGTGATTTTTGCAAACTCTCATCATACTCCCAAATCGAGAGACCCGGGACAACGCGGTCAGTTCCTACAAGTTACATTGGTCCTGTGCGAGGTGTTCGTGCCTCCTAGGGGGTAGTTTGGGGGTTGCATGGCATTTTCACCCTTTAACGGCATATTTTTAACTAAGTGTGATTTTTGCAAATTATCGTCACACTCTCAAACCGAGAGACCCGAGACTACCCGGTCAGTTCCTACAAGTTACATTGGTCCCGTACGAGGTGTTCGTGCCTCCTACGGGGTCGTTTGGGGGCTGGTTTGGGTTTTCACCCTTTAACGGCATGCTTTTAACATTAAGTGTGATTTTTGTAAATTATCGTCAGACTCTCAAACTGAGAGACCCGGGACAACGAGGTCAGTTCCTACAAGTTACAGTGGTTCCGTGCGAGGTGTTCGTGCCTCCTACGGGGTCGTTTGGGGGCTGGTTTGTGTTTTCACCCTTTAACGACATGTTTTTAACTCTAAGTGTGATTTTTGCAAATTATCGTCTAACTCTCAAACTGAGACACCCGAGACTACGCAGTCCGTTCCTACAGGTTACATAGGTCCCGTACGAGGTGTTCGTACCTCCTACGGGGTCGTTTGGGGGTTGATTTGGGTTTTCACTCTATAGCGGCATATTTTTAACTTTTAGTGTGATTTTTGTAAATGATCGTCATACTATTAAACCGAGAGACCCGGGACTACAGGGACAGTTCCTACAAGTTACACGGGTCCAGTGCGAGGTTTTTGTACCTCCTACGGGGTCATTTGGGGGTTGGTTTGGGTTTTCACCCTTTAAAGGTATGTTTTTTACTCTAAGTGTTGATTTCTGCAAATTATCATCATATTCTCAAACCGGGATACCCGGGACTAAGCGATCACTTTCTACAAGTTTCATGGGTCCCGTACGAGGTGTTCGTGCCTCCGACGGGGTCGTTTGGGGGCTGGTTTGGGTTTTCACCCTTTAACGGCTTGTTTTTTAGTCAAAGTGTGATTTTGGAAAATTATCATCATATTCACAAAGCGAAATACCCGGGACTACGCGGTCAGTTTCTACAAGTTACATTGGTCCCGTGAGAGGTGTTTGTGCCTCCTACGGGGTCGTCTGGGGGCTAGTTTGGGTTTTCACCCTTTAACGGCTTGTTTTTAAGTCAAAGTGTGATTTTTGTAAATTATCATCGTACTCTCAAACCGGGAGACCCGAGACTACGCGGTCAGTTTCTACAAGTTACATTAAGTCCAGTACGAGGTGTTCGTGCCTCCTACGGGGTCGTTTGGGAGCTAGTTTGGGTTTTCACCCTTTAACGGCTTGTTCTTAAGTCAAAATGTGATTTTTACAAATTATCATCATACTCTCAAACCGGGAGACTCGGGACTACGCGGTCAGTTCCTACAAGTTACATTGGACCCGTCCGAGGTGTTCGTGCTTCCTACGGGGTCGTTTGGGGGCTGGGTTGGGTTTTCACCCTTTAACAGCTTGTTTTTAAGTCAAAGTGTGATTTTTGCAAATTATCGACATAATCTCAGATCGGGAGACCCGGGACTTCGCGGTCAGTTCCTACAAGTTACATTGGTACCGTACGAGGTTTTCGTGCCTCCTACGGGGTCGTTTGAGGGCTGGTTTGGGTTTTCACCCTTTAACAACTTGTTTTTAAGTCAAAATGTAATTTTTGCAAATTATCGACATAATCTCAGACCGGGAGACCCGGGACTATGCGGTCAGTTCCTATAAGTTACATTGGTCCCGTGCAAGGTGTTCGTGCCTCCTACGGGGTCGTTTGGGGGCTGGTTTGGGTTTTCACCCTTTAACGGCTTATTTTGAAGTCAAAGTATGATTTTTGCAAATTATCGACATACTCTCAAACCGGGAGACCCGAGACTACGCGGTTTGTTCCTACAAGTTACATGGGTCTCGTGCGAGGTGTTCGTGCCTCCTACGGGGTCATTTGGGGGCTGGTTTGGGTTTTCACCCTTTAACGTCTTGTTTTTAAGTCAAAGTGTGATTTTTGCAAATTATCATCAAAATTTCAAATCGGGAGACCCGGGACTACGCAGTCAGTTCCTACAAGTTACATTGGTCCCGTGAGAGGTGTTCGTGCCTCCTACGGGGTCGTTTGGGGGCTGGTTTGGATTTTCACCCTTTAACGGCTTGTTTTTAAGTCAAAGTGTGATTTTTGCAAATTATCGTCACACTCCTAAACTGAGAGACCCGGGACTACGCGGTCTGTTCCTACAAGTTACATTAGTCCCCTGCGAGGTGTTCGTGCCTCCTACGGGGTCGTTTGGGGGCTGGTTTGGGTTTTCACCCTTTAACGACATGTTTTTAACTTTAAGTGTGATTTTTGCAAATTATCGCCAGACTCTCAAACTGATAGACTCGGGACAACGAGGTCAGTTCCTACAAGTTACATTGGTCCCATGCGAGGTGTTTGTGCCTCCTACGGGGTCGTTTGGGTGCTGGTTTGGGTTTTCACCCTTTAACGGCTTATTTTTAAGTCAAAGTGTGATTTTTGCAAATTATCGTCATACTCTCAGACGGGGAGACCCGGGACTACGCGGTATGTTCCTACAAGTTACATTGGTCCCGTATGAGGTGTTCGTGCCTCTTACCAGGTGGTTTGGTGGCTGGTTTGTGTTTTCACCCTTTAACGGCTTGTTTTTAAGTTTAAGTGTGATTTTTGCAAATTATCGTCATATTCACAAACCGGGAGACCCGGGACTACGCGGTCAGTTCCTACAAGTTACATTAGTCCCGTGCGAGGTGTTCGTGCCTCCTACGGGGTCGTTTGGGGGCTGGGTTGGATTTTCACCCTTTAACGGCTTGTTTTTAAGTCAAAGGGTGATTTTTCCAAATTATGGACATAATCTCAGACCGGGAGACCCGGTACTACGCGGTCAATTCCTACAAGTTATATTGGTCCCGTGCGAGGTGTTCAGACCGGGAGACCCGGGACTACCCGGTTTGTTCCTACAAGTTATATTGGTCCCGTGCGAGGTGTTCGTGCCTCCTACGGGGTCGTTTGGGGGCTGGTTTTGCTTTTCACCCTTTAACGGCTTGTTTTCAAGTCAAAGTGTGATTTTTGCAAATTATAGTCATACTCTCAGACCGAGAGACCCGGGACTACGCGGTCAGTTCCTACAAGTTACATTGGTCCCGGGCGAGGTGTTCGTGCCTCCTACGGGGTCGTTTTGGGGCTGGGTTGGATTTTCACCCTTTAACGGCTTGTTTTTAAGTCAAAGTGTGATTTTTGCAAATTATCGATATAATCTCAGACCGGGAGACCCGGGACTACGCGGTCAGTTCCTACAAGTTACATTGGTCCCGTGCGAGGTGTTCGTGCCTCCTACGGGGTCGTTTGGGGGCTGGTTTGAGTTTTCACCCTTTAACGGATTGTTTTCAAGTCGAAGTGTGATTTTTTCAAATTATCGACATACTCTCAGACCGGGAGACCCAGGACTACGCAATTTGTTCCTACAAGTTACATTGGTCCCGTGCGAGGTGTTCGTGCCTCCTACGGGGTCGTTTGGGGGCTGGTTTGAGTTTTCACCCTTTAACGGCTTGTTTTTAAGTCAAAGTGTGATTTTTGCAAATTATCGTCATAGTCTCAAACCGAGAGACCCGGGACTACGCGGTCTGTTCCTACTAGTTACATTGGTCTCGTGCGAGGTGTTCGTGCCTCCTACGGGGTCGTTTGGGGGGCTGGTTTGGGTTTTCCCCCTTTAACGGCATGTTTTTAACATTAAGTGTGATTTTTGTAAATTATCGTCAGACTCTCAAACTGAGAGACCCGGGACAACGAGGTCAGTTCCTACAAGTTACAGTGGTCCCGTGCGAGGTGTTCGTGCCTCCTACAGGGTCGTTTGGGGACTGGTTTGGGTTTTCACCCTTTAACGGCATGTTTTTAAGTCTAAACGTTGATTTTTGCAAATTATCGTCGCACTCTCGAACCGAGAGACCCGGGACTATGCGATCAGTTCCTACAAGTTACATTGGTCCCGTGCGAGGTGTCCGTGCCTCCGAAGGGGTCGTTTGGGGGCTGGTTTGTGTTTTCACCCTTTAACGGCATGTTTTTAACTCTAAGTGTGATTTTTGCAAATTATCGTCTAACTCTCAAACCGAAACACCCGGGACTACGCAGTCAGTTCCTATAAGTTACATGGGTCCTGTGCGAGGTGTTCGTACCTCCTACGGGGTCGTTTGGGGGTTGGTTTGGGTTTTCACTCTATAGCGGCATATTTTTAACACTAAGTGTGATTTTTGTAAATGATCGTCATACTTTTAAACCGAGAGACCCGGGACTACGGGAACAGTTCCTACAAGTTACATGGGTCTCGTTCGAGGTGTTCAGACCTCCTACGGGGTCATTTGGGGGTTGGTTTGGGTTTTCACCCTTTAACGACATGTTTTTAACTCTAAGTGTTGATTTTTGCAAATTATCATCATATTCTCAAACCGGGATACCCAGGACTAAGCGATCACTTTCTACAAGTTTCATGGGTCCCGTACGAGGTGTTCGTGCCTCCGACGGGGTCGTTTGGGTTTTCACCCTTTAACGGCTTGTTTTTAAGTCAAAGTGTGATTTTTGCAAATTATCATCATATTCACAAACTGGGAGACCTGGGACTACGCGGTCAGTTTCTACAAGTTACAGTGGTCCCGTGAGAGTTGTTCGTGCCTCCTACGGGGTCGTCTGGGGGCTGGTTTGGGTTTTCACCCTTTAACGGCTTGTTTTAAGTCGAAGTGTGATTTTTGCAAATTATCATCGTACTCTCAAATCGGGAGACCCGAGACTACGCGGTCAGTTCCTACAAGTTACATTAAGTCCAGTACGAGACGTTCGTGCCTCCTACGGGGTCGTTTGGGAGCTGGTTTGGGTTTTCACCCTTTAACGGCTTGTTCTTAAGTCAAAGTGTGATTTTTACAAATTATCATCATACTCTTAAACCGGGAGACTCGGGACTACGCGGTCAGTTCCTACAAGTTACATTGGTCCCGTGCGAGGTGTTCGTGCTTCCTACGGGGTCGTTTGGGGGCTGGGTTGGGTTTTCACCCTTTAACAGCTTGTTTTTAAGTCAAAGTGTGATTTTTGTAAATTATCGACATAATCTCAGATCGGGAGACCCGGGACTACGCGATCAGTTCCTACAAGTTATATTGGTACCGTACGAGGTGTTCGTGCCTCCTACGGGGTCGTTTGGGGGCTGGTTTGGGTTTTCACCCTTTAACAGCTTGTTTTTAAGTCAAAATGTGATTTTTGCAAATTATCGACATAATCTCAGACCGGGAGACCCGGGACTACGCGGTCAGTTCCTACAAGTTACATTTGTCCCGTGCAAGGTGTTCGTGCCTCCTTCGGGGTCGTTTGGGGGCTGGTTTGGGTTTTCACCCTATAACGGCTTATTTTGAAGTCAAAGTATGATTTTTGCAAATTATCGACATACTCTCAAACCGGGAGACCCGAGACTACGCGGTTTGTTCCTACAAGTTACATTGGTCCCGTGCGAGGTGTTCGTGCCTCCTACGGGGTCGTTTGGGGGCTGGTTTGGGTTTTTACCCTTTAACGGCTTGTTTTTAAGTCAAAGTGTGATTTTTGCAAATTATCCTCATAATTTCAAATCGGGAGACCCGGGACTACGCGGTCAGTTCCTACAAGTTACATTGGTCCCGTGAGAGGTGTTCGTGCCTCCTACGGGGTCGTCTGGGGGCTGGTTTGGATTTTCACCCTTTAACGGCTTGTTTTTAAGTCAAAGTGTGATTTTTGCAAATTATCGTCACACTCCCAAACTGAGAGATCCGAGACTACGCGGTCTGTTCCAACAAGTGACATTGGTCCCGTGCGAGGTGTTCGTGCCTCCTACGGGGTCGTTTGGGGGCTGGTTTGGGTTTTCACCCTTTAACGGCATGTTTTTAACATTAAGTGTGATTTTTGTAAATTATCGTCAGACTCTCAAACTGAGAGACCCGGGACAACGAGGTCAGTTCCTACAAGTTACATTGGTCCCATGCGAGGTGTTCGTGCCACCTACGGGGTCGTTTGGGGACTGGGTTGGATTTTCACCCTTTAACGGCTTGTTTTTAAGTCAAAGTGTGATTTTTCCAAATTATGGACATAATCTCAGATCGGGAGACCCGGTACTACGCGGTCAGTTCCTACAAGTTACATTGGTCCCGTGCGAGGTGTTCAGACCGGGAGACCCAGGACTACCCGGTTTGTTCCTACAAGTTACATTGGTCCCGTGCGAGGTGTTCGTGCCTCCTACGGGGTCGTTTGGGGGCTGGTTTTGGTTTTCACCCTTTAACGGCTTGTTTTGAAGTCAAAGTATGATTTTTGCAAATTATCGTCATACTCTCAGACCGGGAGACCCGGGACTATGCGGTCAGTTCCTACAAGTTACATTGGTCCCGTGCGAGGTGTTCGTGCCTCCTACGGGGTCGTTTTGGGGCTGGGTTGGATTTTCACCCTTTAACGGCTTATTTTTAAGTCAAAGTGTGATTTTTGCAAATTATCGATATAATCTCAGACCGGGAGACCCGGGACTACGCGGTCAGTTCTTACAAGTTACATTGGTCCCGTGCGAGGTGTTCGTGCCTCCTACGGGGTCGTTTGGGGGCTGGTTTGAGTTTTAACCCTTTAACGGCTTGTTTTCAAGTCGAAGTGTGATTTTTACAAATTATCGATATACTCTCAGATCGGGAGAACCGGGATTACGCAGTTTGTTCCTACAAGTTACATTGGTCCCGTGCGAGGTGTTCGTGCCTCCTACGGGGTCGTTTGGGGGCTGGTTTGAGTTTTCACCCTTTAACGGCTTGTTTTTAAGTTAAAGTGTGATTTTTGCAAATAATCTTCATACTTTCAAATCGGGAGACCCGGGACTACGCGGTCGGTTCCTGCAAGTTACATTGGTCCCGTGAGAGGTGTTCGTGCCTCCTACGGGGTCGTCTGGGGGCTGGTTTGGGTTTTCACCCTTTAACGGCTTATTTTTAAGTCAAAGTGTGATTTTTGCAAATTATCGTCACACTCTCAAACCGAGAGACCCGAGACTACGCGGTCTGTTCCTACAATTTACATTGGTCTCGTGCGAGGTGTTCGTGCCTCCTACGGGGTCGTTTGGGGGCCGGTTTGGGTTTTCCCCCTTTAACGGCATGTTTTTAACTTTAAGTGTGATTTTTGCAAATTATCGTCAGACTCTCAAACTGAGAGACCAAGGACAACGAGGTCAGTTCCTACAAGTTACATTGGTCCCCTGCGAGGTGTTCGTGCCACCTACGGGGTCGTTTGGGGCCTGGTTTGGGTTTTCACCCTTTAACGTCTTGTTTTTAAGTCAAAGTGAGATTTTTACAAATTATCGTCATACTCTCAGACGGGGAGAATCGGGACTACGCGGTCAGTCCCTACAAGTTACATTGGTCCCGTGCGAGGTGTTCGTGCCTCCTACGGGGTCGTTTGGGGGTGGGTTTGGATTTTCACCATTTAACGACATGTTTTTAACTCTAAGTGTGATTTTTGCAAACTATCATCATACTCCCAAACCGAGAGACCCGGGACAACGCGGTCAGTTCCTATAAGTTACATTGGTCCCGTGCGAGGTGTTCGTGCCTCCTAGGGGGTAGTTTGGGGGTTGCTTGGCGTTTTCACCCTTTAACGGCATATTTTTAACTAAGTGTGATTTTTGCAAATTATCGTCACACTCTCAAACCGAGAGACCCGAGACTACCCGGTCAGTTCCTACAAGTTACATTGGTCCCATGCGAGGTGTTCGTGCCTCCTACGGGGTCGTTTGGGGGCTGGTTTGGGTTTTCACCCTTTAACGGCATGTTTTTAACATTAAGTGTGATTTTTGTAAATTATCGTCAGACTCTCAAACTGAGAGACCCGGGACAACGAGGTCAGTTCCTACAAGTTACAGTGGTCCCGTGCGAGGTGTTCGTGCCTCCTACGGGGTCGTTTGGGGGCTGGTTTGTGTTTTCACCCTTTAACGACATGTTTTTAACTCTAAGTGTGATTTTTGCAAATTATCGTCTAACTCTCAAACTGAGACACCTGGGACTACGCAGTCCGTTCCTACAGGTTACATAAGTCCCGTGCGAGGTGTTCGTACCTCCTACGGGGTCGTTTGGGTTTGGTTTGGGTTTTCACTCTATAGCGGCATATTTTTAACTCTAAGTGTGATTTTTGTAAATGATCGTCATACTATTAAATCGAGAGACCCGGGACTACAGGGACAGTTCCTACAAGTTACACGGGTCCCGTGCGAGGTTTTCGTACCTCCTACGGGGTCATTTGGGGGTTGGTTTGGGTTTTCACCCTTTAACGGTATGTTTTTTACTCTAAGTGTGGATTTTTGCAAATTATCGTCATATTCTCAAACCGGGATACCCGGGACTAAGCGATCACTTTTTACAAGTTTCATGGGTCCCGTACGAGGTGTTCGTGCCTCCGACGGGGTCGTTTGGGGGCTGGTTTGGGTTTTCACCCTTTAACGGCTTGTTTTTAAGTCAAAGTGTGATTTTTGCAAATTATCATCATATTCACAAATCGGAAGACCCGGGACTACGCGGACAGTTTCTACAAGTTACATTGGTCCCGTGAGAGGTGTTCGTGCCTCCTACGGGGTCGTCTGGGGCTGGTTTGGGTTTTCACTCTTTAACGGCTTGTTTTTAAGTCAAAGTGTGATTTTTGCAAATTATCGTCGTACTCTCAAACCGGGAGACCCGAGACTACGCGGTCAGTTCCTACAAGTTACATTAAATCCAGTACGAGGTGTTCGTGCCTCCTACGGGGTCGTTTGGGAGCTGGTTTAGGTTTTCACCCTTTAACGGCTTGTTCTTAAGTCAAAGTATGATTTTTACAAATTATCATCATACTCTCAAACCGGGAGACTCGGGACTACGCGATCAGTTCCTACAAGTTACATTGGTCCCGTGCGAGGTGTTCGTGCCTCCTACGGGGTCGTTTGGGGGTTGGGTTGGGTTTTCACCCTTTAACAACTTGTTTTTAAGTCAAAGTGTGATTTTTGCAAATTATCATCATAATTTCAAATCGGGAGACCCGGGACTACGCGGTCAGTTCCTACAAGTTACATTGGTCCCGTGAGAGGTGTTCGTGCCTCCTACGGGGTCGTCTGGGGGCTGGTTTGGATTTTCACCCTTTAACGGCTTGTTTTTAAGTCAAAGTGTGATTTTTGCAAATTATGGACATAATCTCAGACCGGGAGACCCGGTACTACGCGGTCAGTTCCTACAAGTTACATTGGTCCCGTGCGAGGTGTTCGTGCCTCCTACGGGGTCGTTTGGGGGCTGGTTTGGGTTTTCACCCTTTAACGGCATGTTTCTTACTTTAAGTGTGATTTTTGCAAATTATCGTCAGACTCTCAAACTGAGAGACCCGGGACAACGAGGTCAGTTCCTACAAGTTACATTGGTCCCATGCGAGGTGTTCGTGCCACCTACGGGGTCGTTTGGGGGCTGGGTTGGATTTTCACCCTTTAACGGCTTGTTTTTAAGTCAAAGTTTGATTTTTCCAAATTATGGACATAATCTCAGACCGGGAGACCCGGTACTACGCGGTCAGTTCCTACAAGTTACATTGGTCCCGTGCGAGGTGTTCAGACCGGGAGACCCAGAACTACCCGGTTTGTTCCTACAAGTTACATTGGTCCCGTGCGAGGTGTTCGTGCCTCCTACGGGGTCGTTTGAGGGCTGGTTTTGGTTTTCACCCTTTAACGGCTTGTTTTCAAGTCAAAGTGTGATTTTTGCAAATTATCATCATACTCTCAGACCGGGAAACCCGGGACTACGCGGTCAGTTCCTACAAGTTACATTGGTCCCGTGCGAGGTGTTCGTGCCTCCTACGGGGTAGTTTTGGGGCTGGGTTTGATTTTCACCCTTTAACGGCTTGTTTTTAAGTCAAAGTGTGATTTTTGCAAATTATCGATATAATCTCAGACCGGGAGACCCGGGACTACGCGGTCAGTTCCTACAAGTTACATTGGTCCCGTGCGAGGTGTTCGTGCCTCCTACGGGGTCGTTTGGGGGCTGGTTTAAGTTTTAACCCTTTAACGGCTTGTTTTCAAGTCGAAGTGTGATTTTTACAAATAATCGACATACTCTCAGACCGGGAGACCCGGAACTACGCAGTTTGTTCCTACAAGTTACATTGGTCCCGTGCGAGGTGTTCGTGCCTCCTACGGGGTCGTTTGGGGGTTGGGTTGGGTTTTCACCCTTTAACAACTTGTTTTTAAGTCAAAGTGTGATTTTTGCAAATTATCATCATAATTTCAAATCGGGAGACCCGGGACTACGCGGTCAGTTCCTACAAGTTACATTGGTCCCGTGAGAGGTGTTCGTGCCTCCTACGGGGTCGTCTGGGGGCTGGTTTGGATTTTCACCCTTTAACGGCTTGTTTTTAAGTCAAAGTGTGATTTTTGCAAATTATGGACATAATCTCAGACCGGGAGACCCGGTACTACGCGGTCAGTTCCTACAAGTTACATTGGTCCCGTGCGAGGTGTTCGTGCCTCCTACGGGGTCGTTTGGGGGCTGGTTTGGGTTTTCACCCTTTAACGGCATGTTTCTTACTTTAAGTGTGATTTTTGCAAATTATCGTCAGACTCTCAAACTGAGAGACCCGGGACAACGAGGTCAGTTCCTACAAGTTACATTGGTCCCATGCGAGGTGTTCGTGCCACCTACGGGGTCGTTTGGGGGCTGGGTTGGATTTTCACCCTTTAACGGCTTGTTTTTAAGTCAAAGTTTGATTTTTCCAAATTATGGACATAATCTCAGACCGGGAGACCCGGTACTACGCGGTCAGTTCCTACAAGTTACATTGGTCCCGTGCGAGGTGTTCAGACCGGGAGACCCAGAACTACCCGGTTTGTTCCTACAAGTTACATTGGTCCCGTGCGAGGTGTTCGTGCCTCCTACGGGGTCGTTTGAGGGCTGGTTTTGGTTTTCACCCTTTAACGGCTTGTTTTCAAGTCAAAGTGTGATTTTTGCAAATTATCATCATACTCTCAGACCGGGAAACCCGGGACTACGCGGTCAGTTCCTACAAGTTACATTGGTCCCGTGCGAGGTGTTCGTGCCTCCTACGGGGTCGTTTTGGGGCTGGGTTTGATTTTCACCCTTTAACGGCTTGTTTTTAAGTCAAAGTGTGATTTTTGCAAATTATCGATATAATCTCAGACCGGGAGACCCGGGACTACGCGGTCAGTTCCTACAAGTTACATTGGTCCCGTGCGAGGTGTTCGTGCCTCCTACGGGGTCGTTTGGGGGCTGGTTTAAGTTTTAACCCTTTAACGGCTTGTTTTCAAGTCGAAGTGTGATTTTTACAAATAATCGACATACTCTCAGACCGGGAGACCCGGAACTACGCAGTTTGTTCCTACAAGTTACATTGGTCCCGTGCGAGGTGTTCGTGCCTCCTACGGGGTCGTTTGGGGGCTGGTTTGAGTTTTCACCCATTAATGGCTTGTTTTTAAGTCAAAGTGTGATTTTTGCAAATTATCATCATACTTTCAAATCGGGAGACTCGGGACTATGCGGTCGGTTCCTACAAGTTACATTGGTCCCGTGAGAGGTGTTCGTGCCTCCTACGGGGTCGTTTGGGGGCTGGTTTGGGTTTTCACCCTTTAACGACTTGTTTTGAAGTCAAAGTGTGATTTTTGCAAATTATCGTCACACTCTCAAACCGAGAGACCCGGGACTACGCGGTCTGTTCCTACAAGTTACATTGGTCTCGTGCGAGGTGTTCGTGCCTCCTACGGGGTCGTTTGGGGGATGGTTTGGGTTTTCCCCCTTTAACGGCTTATTTTTAAGTTTAAGTGTTAATTTTTGCAAATTATCGTCATATTCACAAACCGGGAGACCCGGGACTACGCGGTCAGTTCCTACAAGCTACATTGGTCCCGTGTGAGGTGTTCGTGCCTCTTACGGGGTCGTTTGGTGGCTGGTTTGGGTTTTCACTCTTCAACGGCTTGTTTTTAAGTCTAAGTGTGATTTTTGCAAAATATCGTCATATGCACAAATCGGGAGACCCGGGACTACGTGGTCAGTTCCTACAAGTTACATTGGTCCCGTGCGAGGTGTTCGTGCCTCTCACGGGGTCGTTTGGGGGCTGGTTTCGATTTTCAACCTTTAACGACTTGTTTTTAAGTTTAAGTGTGATTTTTACAAATTATCGTCATATTCACAAATCGGGAGACTTGGGAATACGCGGTCAGTTCCTACAAGTTACATTGGTCCCGTGCGAGGTGTTTGTGCCTCTTACGGGCTCGTTTGGGGGCTGGTTTGGGTTTTCACCCTTCAACGGCTTCTTTTTAAGTTTAAGTGTTGACTTTTGCAAATTATCATCATATTCTCACACCGGGAGACCCGGGACTACACGGTTAGTTCCTATAAGTTACATTGGTGCCGTGCGAGGTGTTCATGCATCCTACGGGATCATTTGGGGGTTGGTTTGGGTTTTCACCCTTTAACGGCTTGTTTTTAAGTTTAAGTGTTGATTTTTGCAAATTATCATCATATTCACAAACCGGGAGACCCGGGACTACGCGGTCAGTTCCTATAAGCTACATTGGTCCCGTGTGAGGTGTTCGTGCCTCTTACGGGGTCGTTTGGTGGCTGGTTTGGGTTTTCACTCTTCAACGGATTGTTTTTAAGTCTAAGTGTGATTTTTACAAAATATCGTCATATTCACAAACCGGGAGACCCGGGACTACGCGGTCAGTTCCTACAAGTTACATTGGTCCCGTGCGAGGTGTTCGTGCCTCTCACGGGGTCGTTTGGGGGCTGGTTTCGATTTTCAACCTTTAACGGCTTGTTTTTAAGTTTAAGTGTAATTTTTACAAATTATCATGATATTCACAAACCGGGACACTCGGGAATACGCGATCAGTTCCTACAAGTTACATTGGTTCCGTGTGAGGTGTTCGTGCCTCTTACGGGGTCGTTTGGGGGCTGGTTTGGGTTTTCACCCTTTAACGGCTTCTTTTTAAGTTGAAGTGTTGATTTTTGCAAATTTTCGTCATATTCTCACACCGGGAGACCCGGGACTACGCGGTCAGTTCTTACAAGTTACATTGGTGCCGTGCGAGGTGTTCGTGCATCCTACGGGGTCATTTGGGGGTTGGTTTGGTTTTTCACCTTTTAACGGCTTGCTTTTAAGTCTAAATGTGATTTTTGCAAATTATCGTCATATTCTCAAACCGGGAGACCCGGGACTACGCGGTCAGTTCCTACAAGTTACATTGGTGCCGTGCGATGTGTTCGTGCATCCTACGGGGTCAGTTGGGGGCTGGTTTGGGTTTTCACCCTTTAACGACTTGTTTTTAAGTCTAAGTGTGTTTTTTTTCAAATTATCGTCATATTCTCAAACCGGGTGACCCGAGACTATGCGGTCAGTTCTTACAAGTTACATTGGTCCCGTGTGAGATGTTCGGGACTCTTACGTGGTCGTTTGGGGGCTGGTTTGGGTTTTCATCCTTTAACGGCTTGTTTTTAAGTCTAAGTGTGACTTTTGCAAATTATCGTCATATTCTGAAATCGGGAGACCCGGGGGACTACGCGGTTAGTTCCTACAAGTTATATTGATCCACTGTGAGGTGTTCGTGCCTCCTACGGGGTCGTTTGGGGGCTGGTTTGGGCTTCCTCCTTTTAACGGCGTGTTTTTATGTTTATGTGTTTATTTTTGCAAATTATCGTCATATTCACAAACCGGGAGACCCGGGACTATGCGGTCAGTTCCTACAATTTACATTGGTCCCATGCGAGGTGTTCGTGCCTCCTATGGGGTCGTTTGGGGGCTGGTTTGGGTTTTCATCCTTTAACGGCTTGTTTTTAAGTCAAAGTGTGATTTTTACAAATTATCGTCATATTCTGAAATCGAAAGGCCCGGGACTACGCGGTCAGTTCCTACAGGTTACATTGGTCCCGTGCGAGATGTTCATGCCTCCTAGAGGGTCGTTTGAGGGCTGGTTTGAGTTTTCACCCTTTAACGGCTTGTTTTTAAGTCTAAGTGTTGATGCTTACAAATTATCGTCATATTCTCAAACCGGGAGACCCGGGACTACGCGGGCAGTTCCTAGAGGTTCCTTTGGTCTCGTGCGAGGTGTTCGTGCCTCTTACGGAGTCGTTTGGGGTCTGGTTTGGGTTTTTACCCTTTAACGGCTTGTTTTTAAGTCTAAGTGTTAATTTTTGCAAATTATCGTCATATTCACAAACCGAGAGACCCGGGACTACGCGGTCAGTTCCTACAAGTTACATTGATCCCGTGCGAGGTGTTCGTGCTCCTACGGGGTCGTTTGGGGGATGGTTTGGGTTTTCACCCTTTAACGGCTTGTTTTTAAGTTTAAGTGTTGGTTTTCACCCTTTAACTCCTTAATCAATTTAGAACACTTAATTATTTCATAAAATTTTGACAGAGTTTCCTTTGTTTATTCATGATATCCAACTTATTTTAATATTAAAATAAGCCCAACAACAACAACAAGCACAAAAGCCACCGCTAAACCACCAATAAATCCCTTCCACCGATTTAACATCTAAAAATAGTATAGAAATCCATGTAGCCCCTTCCTCCATGTCAACCACTTATTAAGGCCTTAAGACACACATCTTACACAACACACACACGCGCACACAACTAAATGAAGAATTTACTTTGGTAAAGGTGCACTACATTATAAAATCTTCCATCATCAATATAAAATACTTACCAAATTTATTCGCAACTTGAGATCCTCCGAATAAGCTCCCTCATTATTGATCCTTGCATATTTGTGCAATCATTTTGAGATCTTCCCTTTTCCAATCACTTCTTCGAGTTTCGCTTTGACTTTCACCATTGTCTCTGATTGCGCAGTGCCTCTACCATAGCCCATTCCAGTGTGCTGATGTTGTATCAGTCCCGACACAAAGAGGTCCTACAATACCAAAATTATATTTTAAAAAGATATATTAACCATTATGTAGGGAAAGTATTCATTTTACAACATGTGACTTAATTTTCTGACTTGTGAAATGTTCTTGGTTTTTTGTTTTATTTACCAGTTTTTCAATTTTGGCACACATGAAGAATTAGTGAAAATGAGTAAGTAATTGAGAAAGGCCACAAACCAAGAACATGTGTTCGATGTGGGTCCTGTCGATTTGTCGATTTATTATGAATCCTATTGTGAAATATTGAGTATTGTCCTCACCCTGAGTCCTATTCATTGTACTAAATAATTACGAGTGTACAAAATAAATAAGACAGTCATAAAGTCTGTAAGCATGAACTATAATGTTACCATAGAAGTAGGATCTTACTTAAATTGGTGAAATTAACCAAGGTATATCCCTATTGCCCTCTGGGATCCCTCGCGCAAACCAAGTATAGTCTTAGATAATCCCAAACGTACCTTAACACGAGAAAGCGATGAATCACCACGTATACCCATCACTCATATATTCTACCATACCCAAGTCTATATGATGAAATATCCCCATCAATCCATCTCTGATACAGGTAGCTATACATGTGACGCGGGAGTTATATGACCAAGTCTTACTCATCTACTCACGAAGGTGCCATCACGGTCTGCGTCGTGCGTGCCCCGATAACTAAATCCCCCTTGGTACGATATCCACGAGTACACATGTAGTGTGCATTTTACACATGTAACACAGAAAAAAATATTCTCACAACACATGGAAATCTAAAAAAAGTTTAGGAATTATTCACTCTAGTATCATTACAAAGTTATGTAAATAATGAACTTATCACATATGATAAACCTATGAATCACCCTAAACTTAATCTTACCCAACTCAACAAAACTCCATTAATGACCCCTAAACCTCCCATAAATCATTCATATAACATCTAAATAAAGTAACTATGATTTAAACATGATTAAAACATCAAAAACACAATATTAATTCAAGATTTACTAATAAAACGCAATTCTCTATCAAGAACCCTAAAAATTCAATCTTAATCAATTTGATTCCATTCTCTAAATATTTACGCATATATTCAAGGGGTTTATGAACGATTCATAGTAGAAGTCAATTCATATACATAATCTAACAATTTTAACTCATATTGAAATACAAATAAACCAAACCAAAAAAAATTGACACCAATTACTACTTAATCACTACACAAATTGACATCAAGGAGAAAAAAAATTGTATTTAGATGGAACAAACATAAGGAGAAAAAAAAATGCAATCACCTTACATTAGAGCAGCCACAAAAGCATGCTTCAATGATTGCTGCTCAAGATCTCCTTTCTCGGCCAAAATGGGTCTCAAATTTTACCAAAAACCAATCAAAATCAGAACTTAGAAATAAGGAAATATGCTGATGCTTGGGGCAAAATAGGGAACAAAAGACTGAAAAATAATAAGTTTTATTACAATGGAGCAGAACGAAGAGGGAATGAAAGATACCTTGCGAAGATAGAACACCAATGGTACCTACATATAGATATATAGGGGGAGAGAGAGAGAGAGAGAGAGAGAGAGAGTGAAAATGGCGCAGTCAGTTGTTAATCGAGTTCTTGATGCCGGTCAACGACACTCGGAGACAATCGGAGGATCAGATTAAGCAACTTGCAAAGGATCCACAGGTGGTTCCCGCTCTAATCCACCATCTCCGCACTGCCAAAACCCCAAACGTTCATCGGTTGTCGGCAGTGCTTCTCTGCAAGAAGATCACTAGCCACTGGGCCAAGCGGTGGCCGGACTTAGCGCTGGATGTCGCAGTGGAGCCACTAAGCGGGTGAGGGGAGGGAGAGATACGGGGAGCGGGATATTGAAAAATGAGATAGGAAAGAGGAGGGAATGATTTTTTTTGGGACTTTTATATTTTAATCACGTGTACTCAATTTTGTCACACTTTAAAATAGTGCCAAATTTTGGTACTGTTTTAAAGTGTGCCAGATTATCATTAAACCGTGCCAGAATTTGGCACAGTTTAAAACTGTGCTAGATTTTTAACATTCGGGTGTGCCAAATTGCTGTTTTTGGTGTAGTGTTTTCTTGCCTACCCGGACTTGAATTTACGACAAATAGATCCACAAAACCAGCCACTCCACCATATACCTTAAAACCCACTGCCTTTTGTAGGCCTCGATGCTCATCCCCATTTCCCAAGAGACCTACAGTTGATTCAAGGTCAAGATATATATGTTTTCCATTATTTCACATCTAACCTCATGCCATCAATTACCAAATGGGAATGCACAAGAGCCTGAGCTTGGTCAAATAAGAAAGATTCGACAACCAACTGGTCTAACGAGGAGCAAGTATATATGTTCCACTCACGTCACAAGTTAAACGTAGTACTTTAACAATTCGTGAACCTTTTAGGACGGACTTTATGAATAATTACTCTCAACATATAGGCTAGATTTAACCTTTGTTATGGATACCCATTCAGATCATATTAGGAGACTCCTTTTTGATGGTTTTCATATCATTCTTGCGGTTGGTCAATAAGGAGGTGTAAGAGTAAGTTTTTATGATTGCTCATAGCTTAGGAATTTTGGGTATCTCATTACAAACTGTTGCTACAAATCGAAGATTACATCCAAATTGGCTTCTACGATCTTTGAAGATTTGTAAGTGACCGAGCATCATTTTCGGATTTCAAGCCGTTGGTTTCGTCATGAACACTTTATGGAGGTATACAGATGTTTGGTTTTAATTAATTCTCAGTCGAATTATATTTTGGGATGTTTATTCTTTTACTCGAGGCATTTTTATAAATCGATTTTGAAAATATAGATATTTTTTAATTTTTGGGTCATTGGAACGAGATTCAATCTCATTAAAACGGGAAATTTTTTGCTCGTTCGAACGAGATCAAATCTCGTTAAACCGAAGTGTTGTTTTCATTAGAAGGGACTTCTAACAAACTTTAAACGAGAGGGGATCTATTTAGCAGACACACTCTCGTTGGAACCTCATTGGAAGCTTGATCAAACGAAATTGACATCTCATTCGAACGAGGCTTCACCTCGTTAGAACGAAACTGTGTTTCGTTCAAACGAGAGTCTATTTGGTTCAAACGAAGCTGCCGTCACCACGAAAAACATATTTTCTTATAAAAAAGATTCTTTTGGTCAGTTTTTTACAACTCTTTTGGCGAAAACCATCAGCTATCTTTACACCATAAGTTTTCATTTATGTTACTCAAAAACACTTTTCTTTTCCAAATCATGTATCCCTTATATGATTTGTTGAGTTTTGTCACCAATTTTCCATACTATATCAATCCCTTATAGAGTTTACTCTACTGCTGATTTGTGGAGCCGAGGCTTTACGGTTAAAGAAGAAAGGATATCACATCTGAGGCTGATCGGTGGATACCAAGGGAAATGCTGCTTCATATGGACGATTCTGGACTGTACCGTATCTATAAAAAAATTAAAGACCTGTGTGTTATACTTAGTGGATCTCTAAGTAGTCTGTAAGTTATCGAGTCTGTTAATTTCTGATACAATGTTGAAATCTAGGTTTTGCCCGAAAGAGATTTTTTTCTCATATTCTTCTTCTTCCGTGGTTTGGTTTGATTGCTTAGATTGGAGTATTTAATTTGGATTTTATCTTGTATGCACACTTTAATCTAATCAAGATAAAATTTGGATTAAATATTGGATCTTGTGTGTGCGTAACCTAGTATACGGACTATCCATACAGATCCTCTTTCTCAAATTGGTATCAGAGTAGGTTACACTAAGTTTTTTTATGATCTTTTAAATTTGAATATCAATGGATAATTTGTATAATAGGCTACCTGTTTTTGATGGGTTTAATTATGCTTATTAGAAAACTCGAATGAGGTTGGCTATAAAAGCGATTGACGAGCTTGTTTGGCTGGTTTGTGAAAGAGGGTGGACACCACCTTGTGACCAATGGCAATGTCATAGGTCCTAAACCTGCCACCTTGTGTACGGAGGATGAAATAAGATGGAGTAATTTTACCTCATGAGGTTTAAGTTTCATTTCTGGAGCTGTCACCCTGACGAGTACCGCCGCATCATAACGTACACCATGTCTAAGGAAGTGTGGGGTACCCTCCCGCTCACTCACGAGGGTACCAACGCTGTGAAAGCTTCTAAGTTTCAAAACCTCACCACATAAATTGAGACTATTACCATGCTAGAGACAGAGTCATTTGATGAATTGGCTGATATTGTTAACTTTAGTTTTAATTTGTGTGAGAGAATTCCTGAGACGAGAGTCGTGAAAATGATTTTAAGATCCCTACCATCCCTCTTTATCTCGAAAGTCACGGTCCTTAATTCTTTGAGAATTTTAGATGCACTTAGGTTAGAAGAACTGGTACGAGACCTTCAAACTTATTAAATAGATATGTTCCTCAAAACTTAAAAGAAAAAGGAAATATGGATTACTTTCCCAGTCCAAAAAGAATAAAGAAAAAAGAAAAAAGAAAAAAGAAAAGGTTTTTGACCCTGACATTGAGTTTGACTTTGAGGTTGATGATCTTGCTATATTTGCGAAAATTTTCTCAAATTTAACAAAGAAAATTCTTTCAAAGAAAGGAGTTTTGAGAAAAAAATGTGAATGAGGGCAAGAATGCTTACGAGAAAAAGGAAGTGAGATGTTATGAGTATGAGATCAAGGATCGTAAAGCCCACGAGTGTGCTACTAGGCTAAAGAGAGAGGGCAAAGGCAAAGTTGCCCACAAAGCCACTCTAGTGATAGTGACGTCGAGTTGGTGAATTTCAAGGATGAATCACTGATGAATGTATTATTTTGTATATTTTATACCCAAATTTATACTTTGTTAGTCCCATTTTAGTGTATTTAATAAGTTCTTAGGACTACTTTATTAAAAAGGGAAAAAATGCAAGAATGATTGAATTCATAGTTAAAATGGCAATTCCAAGTAAAAAATGGGTGCTTCAATAATTTTATAATATTCTTGTGCTAATTTCTGAAAAAAGTTGCCTAGTGAAATTTTTGCAGGTAATGATGGAATTTGGTGCAAATTGATGATCAACTTGAAAAAGGCACGAAAAAGCTTCATTTTACGATCGTTTGAAAAATTGTTGTTACACTTGAGAAATTGTAAAAAAGTCAGGAATTTTTATTCTCCGAATTGGATGAAACTTGGCATGCGTGTTCAGCAAGCAACAATAAGACTTTTCGAGTGGGTGAAAATTGAAGAGGTAGAAATTGAAGAGTTCCACCAAAACCCTAATGCCTCACCCTAAGCATAATAGAACCCTTTGTCTCATTATTTGGTGTGTAGAACAAAGTGGAGAATTTTAGAGAGAATCACTTTAGAACAATTGTTGGTACTTTAATTTTGAGAGATTGTATTCAATTTGAGGGCCAAGTCTTTATCATTTCTTAGAGGATTGAAGATTATTGTGAGATAACTTATTGTAAGTTTAGTTTATCAATGAAAATCTCTTCTTATTCTTGCAATTTCTCTTTCATTATGATAGCTTGATTATTGTATTAGGATTAGGGTGAAGTTTATCATAGTTAGCTAATATTGTAACGTTAATTTGATTGTTGGTTATTCCCTACTTGTTTTAATTGTTATTAAAGATTCGGTATTCATTTTAAAACGACACGAGAGTGTGTTTTAAAACCTTTAAAATTGTTTTGTCAATCAAGTTTTGAGATTTAAACATAGTATTTTTTGATGGATTATGTTTTCACTTTGATTGTTTTGATAGTCCATGCTTAAATACATTTGCAAATTTTAAAACTTGTATTTTCTAAGGGAATAGGGATTTTAGCCGTCTATTAGAGACGTTAAAAATATTTTGAACATAATCATCATATTTTTCGAATTAAATGCGGCGAGAGTCGGTTTAATTTGAGTTATAAAAAGGGAATGACAACATTAAATTAGTGTACAATATTAGTTACGTGATAAATGGACCCCGAATCCTAATTATTTCTTAATTATTTACAAATCTCTTACGTTACTCTCATTTATCGTAGTTTCTTTTATTTAGTTTAGTACATATTTCCTATCCCATTTTATCTAGTTGGACGGTTGTAATTCTTTTAAAAATTTAAAATTGTCAAATCTCTGTGGGTTCGACCCGTACTTACACCCGCTATTCTATAATAGCCCGTGCACTTGCGGTATTTTATAAAATTGACAACAAGTTTTTGGTGCCGTTGTCGAGGATTTGTTCAATTTTTTGGAAAAGAAGTTGTGACTTTCGGACTATTTTTTTTATTTTTTTTACTTTTCGCATTTTTGTTAGTAAAAGTTTCATTTAAAAAAAAAAAATCTTGTGCTGTAAATTTCAATGGGTGATCCTCATATTGTTATCCCGTCATCTTTCTCATATTCCTCAATTGATCCTATGGACATGTTTTTAAAAAATACCAAAAATTTAGATGACTACGTATTTCAATTTAACTCAGATGGGTCAGTAGTCATCTTAAAAATTAAAGAAGGTATGGATGAGAATCCAACCCCTGTAATTACTATTTGTCCACCAAAGTGTATTGATTGGAAAGAGGTAAAAAAATGGTATAATGATGCTATTTCTAAAAATAATCATGAATTAAATGGGGACAATTAATTTTATGAGGAGGAAAAAATTGACAATTTTGATACATGTAATACTTGTGATGATTTTGATGTTGATTTCTGTCGAGATTATTCTCCTAATTTAATTGTGAAAAATGCCGATTCTTCTTATATGTGGGAAAATTTATTTGAGGATTTGTCATTCGATTTTTGTGATACTTCGAGTATTTATGATGGTCCTCCCATTTTTGATGAAGAAAGCATATCGCCCCGTGATACCTCTTCTTCCCATGCTTTTCATAAAGTCTCACATTTAGGAGTGGAGTATGCATCCCCAATTTTATGTGACTATTTTCAAGAAAGGGATAGTAAATATTTGGATCCTTATTGAAATTTATTACCTCCATGTGATGCATTGGCATATGACTCATGCGATTCAAATTCGTTTATTATTGATGATGTCGGTACACACCATTATGACCATGGATTTATGGTTGAAATTTGTGTTGTGAGGTCATGTTCTTAAATTTATGATGTTTTGTCACTCAGTGGTGTCAAGTTTATTAATTGGAATGACCCACAACTCTTTCGATTATTAATTTATGGTGATGATGGTAATTGTCACGTGTTTGTATATTATTTGTGTATTTTTTTTTTGTTATTTTTTTAGTTAACATGTATCATCATTTTACTTCTTTACTTTATTTTCTTTGTCCATATTTTTATTTAAGCATACATTGAGGACAATATAAAATTTAGGTTTGGGGGTAAGGATGATATTTAACAAAAAAAAAAAAAAAATAGAAAAATTCAAAAATCCAAAAAGATTTTCAATATAATTGAGTTTTTAAACGATTTCTTAATATAAAATTAATTCATGGATCTCTCAACTTATGAATTGCTTTACACATTAGCCATATAATATGATCGAAAATGGATATTGAGGCAAAAGTTAATATGCTTAACGAATAAATGTGGAGATTTTTAACCGGGTAAGATTTTTGTGCCATTAATCGTTTTCGAGAGATTTAAATCAATCCGAGTTAAAATAACTCAAACTTTACTTCAGTGATAAATTCATTGATGATCTCAAATTCTGTGTTTTGTTCGAGTACTGAAAACAAAACGTCAAAATGTGAATCTTAAGCACTAGAAGTCTTTGTAAGTCCTCTTGAGAATCACCGCATGAACCTAATTTCTGCGCGTTCATGGTTAGTCAAGTTAGTACTTCTACTTCGTCGTCGGTGAGGACCTTTCTAAATGTGAAAGCCTCGACGATGTTTTGAACCGTTCTGGAGAGAGTGAGAGTGAGAATGATGAGGAGAATTTGAGTGAGGGAGAAGGTGGCCTTTAACGCGCCTTCCGTGAACTTTACACCGAGACTTTAAAAATGAAAACATATAATAAATATTTGTCTCTTAGGGTGTTTAATTTAGAGAAGGAGGTGAATGTTTTGAGAGAGTGTGAGGCATCGTTGAGTCAACTCAAGAAGTTAAAAGTTTCTTTGTGTGAGCAGTTGATAGTGGTTGTTAGGGAGAAGACCGATTTGACCAACACTATGGCTAGTCTTACGAAAGATCTTCAAGCTTCGTTAGAGACTCGTGAGAAACTTAAAGCCCGTGTATCCTAACTCGAGATAGATCTCGAATGTGCCTAGGAGATCAAGGTCACTATTGAGGACATATCTAAGAAGATTGAATATATGTTCCTCAGTCCCGCGTTAAGTCTTAACGATCCTAAAAGATCGACAACACACAAAAAGTGCCTAAGAGATTGACAACACACAAAAACTGATAAGCCAAGGCTATTTTATTTCATTGATGCTTCACTACATATAAGCATTATGATATCTTCAAAATTTGAGAGTAAATTCTTATATTTTTGAGATTTTGAGGGTGTTATAAAGTAAAAGATCAATGGATTTGCACAACGGACTCTTTTGAAAAACATTAAATAGTTTGGCATTATTAATTCGAGAAGCATTTAAATTCATGGCATGTTTCATAAGTTGAGTCAATTTCATTTAGGTTCAACCTTTTTTACACCTAATGTCGGGCCCCGACTTAATTAAGTTAAACTCGTCCTTTTTAATTGGAGATAAATTGCCTTAAACAGTAAACATTGCTTTAATTTCACTACACCAAATCCTGTGAATGGTCACGCCCAGTGGGTCACGGCCCAAGTCCGAGACCAGCTGGTCGCGGATTTGGGCCGTGACCCACTCAATATTTGGCGTGACCAATTTTATTACCACACTAAATTATCCATGCTTTGGAAGTGGTCACGGACTAAATCCCTGACCATAGTGGGTCACGAACTTTGGCCGTGACCAAACTGGTCGCGGATGGGTCACGGACTTGGGCCGTGACCAAAGGCGTGACGAAGCAGAAAACACACACATTAAGGGTCACGGCTGAGGGCCGTGACCATTTGTTGGTCTGGGTTACGGCTATGGGCCGTGACCATACATCATTCAAACACCAAGTCTATTGGAAAAGGGTCATGCATAGTGGGTTACGGCCCTAGGCCGTGACCAGATCAAAATCTCCACTGTCCTCCAAGTCAGTAATGGGTCGCGCGCATGGGTCACGACTCTAGGCTGTGACCAGTTCGAAATCGCCATTGTCCAAATCAGTAATGGGTCGCGCATGGGTCACGGCTCCAGGCCGTGATCAGGTCGAAATCGCCAGTGTCCTCATGGTCATTAATGGGTCGCGCACATGGGGTCACGGCTCTAGGCCGTGACCATAGTCTGGTCTTAAAAAGAAATATTCCCAGCTTCTCATTTATTACGTGCGACTTCGTTTGCTGTTAGGGTTTGGGCGATTTCGAGCTCCTGCGATTTCGGTTGGATTTTAGTTGGATTTGCATTTGGATTTCAGTTGGATTTGCATTTGGCTAATCGATTTCAGTTGGTATGTATTGCATTTGGCTAATCGATCTCTAAGGGAAAATAACATTTTTTTTGGCATGTGTAGATGAAAATATAACTACCTTTACATGTAACCTATAAGTACTACACAACTTTACATAACCAAGATCCTTAGTTTAATATTTACACAAAAAGATTCTTGATATTCAAACCATACTACATATCCGTCACTCCCCTGGTATAAGGTCCTAACTTGGCACATAACTCCAAATGATAAACATACCTGAAACAAAACATTATAGGAGTGTAAGCTATAAAGGCTTAGTGAATGACCATATACCACACATATAACCAATTTGAATAACCATTTTTATTTTGTTCTAATGCTATAACCCAACAATAATTGTGAAACTCTCGCAAGCCTGGACCCGTCACAGTCCAATTAACCCATCACAGTTATTAGGGACCACCACATCCCTTTATTAGGCCCGAGTACACAACCTTTAAGTTGGATTAACAGGACCGCAACATCCCATAGGACCCACCAGTCCTTAACAATAGATAAAGCACTCACCATTCCATATCATTATATAACATCGCTTAACATTTTTAATCATATGCATATGTTTCCTAAATACAACATCACTCCCATAAGGATTTTAACACATGTGTTTAACTACACATTTCCATATGAACATATAAGCATCTATATTTCATAGTACATGTCACTCACCTTGGATTTGTCGCGAATATTAATGCCAAACTACTTCCTTGGTATGGTAGTATTATCTGCTTCCCCACCTAACAAGTCAACGTCATTAGTATTTGAATACACCGATTAACATCAAACCCAGTAACACATCACATCATTTGGTCAATCAGAAATAACTAAGGAGGAATTAAATATGACACTTAACATTTCTATAACACCCAATTAATTAGGGTTATAACACAATTTACGTAATTAAATTACGAATTCATTAGACAAAGTTATCCCCATTTTATTACAACCTTTTCCAAATTGTTTCTCAAGAAAAACAACAACACAACTTCAATTTCCTGGAATTCTCATAATTTTTATACAGCATAACTTTCTATGATATTCCATCCAATATCAGTAAACACATTGAATAATACAAAATTAACGTTTCATAATTTTTAGGGCTCATTTTCTATGTCGAACAAAACGTCAAACACTTGGTATGCATTCTTGCTCCTTTAGGGCAAATTTTAAACCAAAACTTCAAACTATCACCAAAGGTTCATTACTTGGTATTTTTATACAATTTTTGGAAATGTTATACTCATATATGTTCTTTAACATCTCCAACTTGAATTACTTTTTTTAAATAAGTATTCAATGATTTATGTCATTTTTAGCATAACTAGGTCAAAATAGAACATTAAGGCATAACTTAACATTTTTAAGCAGACATAACCTCCACCTTGGGTATAATTCATGGAAACATATAATAAACATGTTTTAGCAGATATATACATCATAAGCATGAATTTTCCAAATCAAAATGCTTTACAAAAAAATTGATGTAAATCTAGGACTTTAAAGTATGCATTTACGATCCTAGCTCGAGTTCTAACTTATGTTCTGAACCCATCCTTGTTCCAACACAATTAAACAATATGGGCATCATTAAAATATATATCCAAATCAAAAATAAAAATATGCCAAGTATAGAACTCATCCATGTGACCAACTTTAATAAAGAAGTAATTACCTTACGAGGATTCCTCGATTTATAGAAATTTTCCAAAGATTTCTTCCTTAACTTTCTTCTCTTTCTCTCTCTTTAGGCAAAACTTGTTATTTCTTATGAGGAAGAAGACATAACTCTCATTTATAATCATAAATACGTTGTATAGTGGTCCAATAGCAATAGGGGTAGTAGTAACACGTGATTGGTTGGATGAAAGGTCGAATTAGATAATTTCATTAATGACACATTTGTCCCACTTTGATAAAATCACAATTACTCACTATCACGGGCCCTGATTTACTACCTCTTTGTGTATATGAGTAGATAACTTAAATATCTACAACTTTCATATTTTGTGTTTTCCCAAAACCATGAAACTAGTACACCTAATTTGGGCTCGAGCAGGAAAGTAGTAATTTACTGGAAATCTCAAAACTTTCACATTTGGCGACCAAACATTGCCAATTTCGCACCAACACCGTAGCTTACTTTTATAAACATGACCATGCATTAAAAACATATTTTATTATGCATTTAATCACATAACTAATATTATGCTCTAAACATGTTATTCCCGACAATAAGCTCAATTAGCACCTAATGTAAACAACACATATATCACATGAGCATGCATCCCCAAAACTTGATAATTAACATGTTTAACACACACAATCAATTTATAACTTACAACTCATAATTTATAATTAATCATGTAATTAACCTTCCTAATCATGTTTTAGGGCCTTATAATTCTACCCCTCTTATAAAAATTTCGTCCTCGAAATTTAACGCATAAGAAACTTACCAAACATATGAGGATGTTTCTTTTTCATGTTATTCTCCCCTTCCTAGGTGGCATACTCCACATTCTGACTTCTCCACATCACCTTAACTAGCAAAATAGTTTTATTACATAACACTTGCTCCTTTCGATCTACAATAGTAATGGGTTACTCCACGCAGGTTAAGTCATCTTGAAGCTCTATCGGTTGTGAAATAAACACATGTGAAGGATCGTCCATATACTTTCGTAACATGGATATATGGAAAACATCGTGTATTCGAGACAATTCTGGTGGTAATGCTAACTTATAAGCTACAGCTCCAACCCGCTTCACTATCTCGTAAGGGCCAATAAACCTGGGACTTAACTTTCCCTTCTTCCCAAATCTTATAACCCCTTTCCAAGGAGAAACATGTAGGAATACTCGATCACCTTCCTCAAATTTCAATTCTTTCCTTCGGTTATCTGCATAAATTTTCTGTCTACTTTGCGCCACTTTCAAGTGATTATGAATAAGATTTATCTTTTTCGTAGTCTGTTGCACAATTTTTGGCCCAAGTAGTTTTCGTTCTCCTACTTCAATCCAACACACTGGAGTTCTGCATTTTCTCCCATACAAAGCTTCATAAGGAGCCATCTCAATACTCGAATGATAACTATTATTACAAGCAAACTCTATTAGTGGCAAGAATTCATCCCATCTGCCCTTGAACTCCAATACACAAATTCGTAACATGTCTTCAAGTGTTTGGATCGTTCTTTCTGACTGCCCATCAGTCTGAGGATGAAAAGATGTACTAAATTTCAATTTAGTCCCCAAAGCTTATTGTAAACTAGGCCAAAAGTGATAAGGTAACTTAGGATCTCGACCAGAAATAATAGAAATAGGTGCACCATGAAATCTGATAATCTCATCCACATATATTTTTGCATATCTATCCATGGAGTAAGTAGCTTTTACATGAAGAAAATGTGCAGACTTAGTCAACCTATCAATGACAACCCAAATAGAATCAAACCCTTGGGATGATTTTGGTAAACCTATAACAAAATTTGTAGTAACATGTTCCCATTTCCACTCAGGAATAGGTAATGGCTGTAGTAAACCACTTGGCTTCTGATGTTCCGCCTTCACCTGTTGGAAAACTAGACATCTTGCAACAAAATCTGTAATGTCGTGTTTCATTCCCGGCCACCAATAACATTGTTTCAAATCTCTATACAGTTTTGTGCTCCCTGGATGCATAGCATATAAAGAATAGTGCACTTCCTCTAAAATTGTTCTTCTTAAATCAAGCACATTAGGTACACACAAACGGTTATCGTACATAACAATGTCATCATCCCGAGTAGAAAATTCATTTGCTTTACCCTTTTTCATATTATCTCTAACTTTCTCCAATTCTGTATCTCCTGCCTATGCTTGTTTTATCCAGTCTATCAACGTGGGTCTAACATTTAAATGTGCTACTATTCTGTAAGACTCATTCAAAGTTAATTCCACCCTCATTAAAGCTAACTCTCTCAGCAGGTCAACTCGAATACAATAAATACAAGATACTATGCCTCGAGATTTTCTATTTAAAGCATCGACAACAACATTAGCTTTACTCTTGTATCGTGCAATCATAATCTTTTATAAGTTCCATACACCTTCATTGCCTCAATTTCAAGTCTTTTTGAGTAAACAAGTATTTTAAGCTTTGATGGTCCGTAAAAAATTCACAACTAACACCATATAAGTAATGTCTCCAGATCTTTAATACAAAAACTACTACAGCTAACTCAAGATCATGAGTAGGGTAGTTGCGTTCATGTATCTTTAACTGTCGAGAAGAAAAAGCAATTACCTTTCCATGTTGCATTAACACACAACCGAGTCCTTGATACGAGGTATCACTATAAATAACTAAACCTTCTGTACCCGTTGGGATAGTCAATACTGGAGCTGATGTCTACTTACCCTTTAAATTTTCAAAGCTTTTATCATAATCACCACTCCACACAAACTTGTTCTCCTTTCTGGTAAGCTTAGTCAATGACAATACAATAGAAGAAAGCCCCAATATAAACCTCCTGTAATACCCCGCCAATCCCAAAAAGCTACATATCTCAGTCACACTAGTTGGTCTTTCCCAATTCATTACTGCTTCTACCTTCTTGGGATCAACACAAATACCATCAGCCGAAATAACATGCCCCAAAAATACTACCATGTCTAGCCAAAATTCACATTTAGAAAACTTAGCATACAACTGCTTCTCTCGCAAGGTCTGTAAAATAATACACAGGTGGTGTTCATGCTTATCCCTACTACGAGAATATATCAAAATATCATCAATGAAGACAATAACAAAAGAATCCACGTGTGGGTGAAATATACGGTTCATCAAATCCATAATACGGCCGGTGCATTGGTTAACCCAAATGGCATGATAATAAATTCATAATGTCCATACTTGGAACAAAAAGCAGTTTTAGAAATGTCACAATCTCTTACTTTCAACTGTCGATACCTAGATCTGAGATCAATTTTGGAAAATACTCTGTCTCCTTGCAACTGATCAAACATGTCATCAATGCGAGGTAGTGGGTATTTGTTACGGATAGTCACCTTATTCAATTGATGATAATCAATGCATAGTCTCATGGTGCCATCTTTCTTTTTCACAAACAATACTGGGGCTCCCCACGGTGATACACTAGGCCTTATAAAACCACGATCTAACAAATCTTGCAACTGTATCTTTAGATCTTTTAATTTTGCAGGTGCCATACGATATGGTGCAATAGATATTGGTGTAGTGTCTGGTACCAACTCAATCGCATATTCTACCTCACGATCTGTTGCTAACCCTGGGAGTTCTTCTGGGAATACATTTACAAACTCACTAACTACTGGTATATCTGATAGTTTTCCAACCTCTTGTCGTATGTCCACCACATGAGCAAGATAACCCTCACATCCTTTACTTAATAGTACATAACATTTTGTAGCAGAAATCAAACATGTTGGAGTGACATTTCGTTCCCCAATAGATTTAAATTCAGGTTCACCCGGTAACCGAAACACTACCTCCTTTTTAAAGGAATCTAAACATACATGATATGCGGCTAACCAATCCATACCCAGTATCACATCAAAGTCACGCATATCGAGAGGTAATAAGTTAACTATTAATTCTTTTTCATCCACTCGCACCACACACTCCCTATATACTCTCTCAATAAACCCCCCCACTGGAGTAACAATATCTAAACCAGAATCTAATGATGATAATGGTTTATTAAGATGCAACAGATAAAGCAAAGACACAGAATAATGTGTAGACCCAGGATCTATCAACACATAAGCATCTTTATCACCAATAGGAAGTGTATCTGTCACTACATTAGGCATAACTTGTGCATTTTGTTGTGTAATAGCAAAGACTCTGCCTTGACCTTGACTTTGGGATATACCTCCTCTACCTTCCCTGGGTACATTCTGTGTAGAACTCCTACCTCCTACTGCCACACTCCCAACTAATGTTGTAGCTCCGATCATTGGACAATTCTTTCGTAAGTGCCCTGGTTGATGACAATGGAAACATAATGGTGTCGTCTCAGCTATTGAACACTCCCAAGACATGTGTCCTTGACCACCACATCTATAACAAAATATGTCCCTCGGTACCAGCACGGATGCATATTCTGACCGATTCATCCCAGTTTTTTCACCTCGAGCTTGAAATCTTCCACGTGCACTTCTATTATTTTTAAATTCTTGGCCCTTAGGTACTCCTCATGCTACACTCTGAGTTGAGGTTCCTGTCTCCCATCCATGTGATTTTATACCATCATGTCTAGCTTTCTTCGAATGTTCACCTTGCATTTCCTTCATTGACTTTTCTGACACCATGGCCCTATCCACCAAGTCCACATAATCTGTGATTTTCATATTAACAACCATGCTTTTTATATCTACACTCAACTCAGTTTGAAATCGATCACATTTACTTTCTTCCGTCCTCACCAAGTCAGGTGCAAATCTAGGTAAGGATATAAATAAAGCTTCATACTCTGCCACTGTTCGGTTCCCCTGTTTCAAGGTGATAAATTCTTCCTCTTTCTCTTTCCTATAAAGCCTTGGAAAATATTTTTCAAAGAACACATTCATAAACCTCTCCCATGTAATTTGTGGAGTATTTATTGGCACCACTCCCCCCATTGTAGTAAGTAACCTTTCTATTGAATCCCACCATAACTTTGCATCATCTTCTAACCTAAAGGTTGCTAACAAACCTTTTGTTCATCTCGCACTTCCATCACCCTGAATATTGTTTCCATCTTTCTAATCCACCCCTCTGCCACTAACGGATCGGTAGTCCCAGTAAATGCTGGTGGATTTAACTTCATGAACTTCTTATGCAATTTATCCCTATCTCCACCATGTGCTCCACCTCTTGCTTGTTCCACTAATTATGCCACAGCACGTAATATTCTTCCCACATCATCAATGGGTTGTTGTTTCACCTCTGGTTCATCCACTTCAATATGTCTATTTCCTTGCTGACTATTAGGAACATAAGATGCCTCACCCTCTGCTCTATCACGCGGCTCGTGTGGATCCATCACTCACTGCAATATAATTAACTTAAACAAAATATAATAACAACAGTTTAATATTAACATTGTTAGTCAAAATACAGACGCATAGCAAACTCACTTTCTAGTGTCCACTGCCAATCTAGACCCTCATACCCTATCCAGAACCTAATAACCACACTCTGATACCAAGTTGTTACGCTCCGACTTAATTAAGTTAAACTCGTCCTTTTTAATTAGAGATAAATTGCCTTAAATAGTAAACAGTGCTTTAATTTAAATCTCTAAGGGAAAATAGCATAATTTTTTTTTGGCATGTGTAGATGAAAACATAACTACCTTTACATGTAACTTATAAGTACTACACAACTTTACATAACCAATATCCTTAGTTTAATATTTACAAAAAAATATTCTTGATATTCAAACCATACTACATATCCGTCACTCCCTCGGTATAAGGTCCTAACTTGGTAGGGAACTCCAAATGATAAACATACCGGAAACAAAACATTATAGGAGTGTAAGCTATAAAGTCTTAGTGAATGACCATATACCACACATATAACCAATTTGAATAACCATTTTTATTTTGATCTAATGCTATAACCCAACAATAATTGTGAAACTCTCGCAAGCCTGGACCCGTCATAGTCCAATTAACCCACCACAGTTATTAGGGACCACCACATCCCTTTATTAGGCCCGAGTACACAACCTTTAAGTTGGATTAACAGGACCGACACATCTCTTAGGACCCACAAGTCCTTAACATTAGATAAAGGACTCACCAGTCCATATCATTATATAACATCACTTAACATTTTTAATCATATGCATATGTTTCCTAAATACAACATCACTCCCATAAGGATTTTAACACATGTGTTTAACTACACATTTCCATATGAACATATAAGCATCTACATTTCATAGTATAGGTCACTCACCTTGGATTTGGTGCTAAGATTAATACCAAACTACTTCCTTGGTATGGTAGTATTAGCTGCTTCCCCACCTAACAAGTCAATGTCATTAGTATTTGAATACACCGATTAACATCAAACCGAGTAACACATCACATCATTTGTTCAATCAGAAATAACTAAAGAGGAATTAAATATTACACTTCACATTTCTATAACACCCAATTAATTAGGGTCCTAACACAATTTACGGAATTAAATTACGAATTCGTTAGACAAAGTTATCCCCATTTTATTACAACCTTTTCCAAATCGTTTCTCAAGAAAAACAACAACACAACTTCAATTTCCTGGAATTCTCATAATTTTTATACAATATAACTTTCCATGATATTCCACATAATATCATTGAACACATTGAATAATACAAAATTAATGTTTCATAATTTTTAGGGCTCATTTTCTGTAACACCTGGTATGCATTCTTGCTCCTATAGGGCAGATTTTAAACCAAAACTTAAAACTATAACCAAAGGTTCATTCCTTGGTATTTTTATACAATTTTTGTATATGTTATAATAATATATGTTTTATAACATCTCCCACTGGAATTACTTTATTTCAATGAGTATTCCATGATTTATGCCATTTTTAGCATAACTAGGTCAAAATAGAACATTAAGGCACAACTTAACATTTTTAAGCATACATAACCTCCACCTTGGGTATAATTCATGGAAACATATAATAAACATATTTTAGCATATATATACATCATAAGCATGAATTTTCCAAATCAAAATGCTTTACAAAAAAATTGATGTAAATCTAGGACTTTGAAGTATGCATTTATGATCCTAGCTCCAGTTCTAACTTATGTTCTTAACCCATCCTTGTTCCAACACAATTAAACAATATGGGTATCATTAAAATATATATCCAAATCAAAAATAGAAACATGCCAAGTATAGAACTCATCCATGTGACCAACTTTAATAAAGAAGTAATTACCTTATGAGGATTTCTTGATTTATAGAAATTTTCCAAAGATTTCTTCCTTAACTTTCTTCTCTTTCTCTCTCTTTAGGCAAAACTTGTTATTTATTATGAGGAAGAAGACATAACTCTCATTTATAGTCATAAATACGTTGTATATTGGTCCAATAGCAATAGGGGTAGTGGCAACACGTGATTGGTTGGATGAAAGGTCGAATTAGACAATTCCATTAATGACACATTTGTCCCACCTTGGTAAAATCACAATTACTCACTATCACGGGCCCCGATTTACTCCCTATTTATGTCTATGAGTAGATAACTTAATTATCTACAGCTTTGATATTTTGTGTTTTCCCAAAATCATAAAACTAGTACACTAATTTGGGCTCGAACAGGAAAGTAGCAATTTACCGAAAATCTCAAAACTTTCACATTTGGCGACCAAACATTGCCAATTTCGTACCAACACCGTAGCTTACTTTTATAAACATAACCATGCATTAAAAACATATTTTATGATGCATTTAACCACATAATTAATCATATGCTCTAAACATGATATTCCCGACAATGAGCTCAATTAGCACATAATGGAAACAACACATATATCACATGAGCATGCATCCCCTAAACAAGATAATTAACATGTTTAACACACATAACCAATTTATAACTTATAACTCATAACTTATAATTAATCATGTAATTAACCTTTCTAATCATGTTTTAGGGCCTTACACCTAAGGTTGAATGTGAGTTATTTCTTTAGATGTATCTCATTGACTTCATGCACCTATATTAGAGCATAATTTCTGTCATTTGCTTGAAGCTTTGGCTTACATAGATTTTGATATATCCCGTTACCATTTGACTCGAGCTTTCACGAAGAGCTGAATCTCCAACATCTCCAAATTCAAGATGATCTCCACATTACGAAGGTATAAAATAAATTAGGAGTTCAAATTTATTTGCATTCATATTGGGAGATACTTTTATTAAAAACGAAGTAATTTTTTATGTTTAATTTTTTTTTTCAAAATTCCCTGACTTCGTTCAAATGAGAAGTCATTCTCGTTCAAACGAGAAGTCTAAGTCATTACAAGGCTTGTTCTTACATTTTATCTAACATGCATCTAATGCGGGCATATTGTTCAGCCTTATCCGAAGCTCGTTTGAAGCTCCTTAAAATGAGATAGCGTTTTCATTCGAACGACTTTACTTTTGTTCTAACGAGATGCTGTTCTCGTTCGAGCGAAACTTATTTCCATTCGAATGAGTGACGTCACCTCGAATTTTTTTCTATCTTATAAATACCTGCTTCATATAGTTGTTCTTAGAGACTTTTTGCAAATCAAAAACTGCATACCTGCTGCAAAAGTCCTCACTTTATTCAGGTTCAAAACACCTTTTGATTCACAAATTTCATCCCCAATATATGTGTGAATCCTTTTGAAACTCTAAAGTATATCATATCTGAGTTAATCATGTGGATAGACATTCTTCACTGCTGACCTTGTGGTTCTTGAGAGGATCACTGCTGAAAAGAAGACAAAAGATGATTTGTGGATATCGAGGGTGGATCACCACTTGTGGACGACTCAGGATTGAACTGTAATATTTATAGGTTTTGTAAGTCGTGTTCTTGTAGAACTCCAAAGTACTAAAATAGGTTTTGCCCTTTTTAGGGATATTTCCTCATATTTTTTTGCTCTTGCATGCGTAGTTAATTTAATTTGTTTGGAATGATCATCACATGCGAACTTAAATTAATAATATTAAAATTTGGTAATAATTTGGATTTGTGTTTGGTGGACATTTAATTATATAAATTACTCCATTAAGATCGTAAGCGCACTCTCAAATTGGTATCAGAGCCGGTTACACAAAATTATCGTGTGATCTTTTCCCGCAAAATTATTTTTTCTTTGATATCAATTTATTGAAAAATTGTTGGTCTTTGAAAAATCGGATTTTAATGGAGTATTTATATAATCGAATGCCTATCTTTGATGGTACCATCTATGCATATTGAAAAACTAGGATGAGGTCAGCCTTAAAAGCTATAGATGAATGTGTTTAGGTAGTTTGTGAAAGAGAGTGGACTCCTCCCACTATCACAGTTGATAATGCGATCGGCCCTAAACCCGTCTCTCTGTGGATAGAAGACAAATTTAAATGAAGCAACTTTAATTCCCGCGGTTTGAGTGCCATCTCGGGAGTCATAACCCCTGATGAGTTCCGCCGTATTATGATGTGAACCACGTCTAAAGAACCTTACGATACCCTCCATCTCACTCAGGAGGCTACCGATGCTATTAAAGCTTCTAAGATGTAGAATCTCACCACATAATTTAAAACAATCACAATGCTTGAATCTGAATCTTTCGACGAGTTTTATGCATGACTGACCGACATAGTTAACTCGAGTTTCCCTTTAGGTGAGATAATACTCGAGACGCATGTGGTTAAGAAAATTTTTGAGGTCGCTTCCTTCCTGTTTTATTCCTAAAGTAACTATACTTAATTCGTTCGGGATCCTAGACAATCTTAGGTTAGAAGAACTTGTGAGAGATCTTCAAACATACGATATAGATATGTTCCCTACAATACTATAGCCTAAGGATAAGTAGATTTCACTTAAAGCCTCATCTAAAAAGAGATAGAAAGTGTCTAAAAAGAGAGGAAGCATCATCCGATTTTGAGTTCGATTATGATTTTGATGATTTGGCCCATTTTTCTAACAATTTCAAGAAATTTCTCAAACTTAAAAAGAAAAATGCTTCCAAAGATCAGAAATTTTTTGATTAAGATAAAAAATATAAATTGGGCAAGAAAAATTTTGAAAAAGAAAAGAAAGATTTCCCAAATAAAGAAGAGGAACGATATTATGAGTTTGAGGAAAAGGGTCACAAAACTCACGAGTGTCCGACTAGGTTGAAACATCATGGGAAAGGCAAAGCTGCCTGAAATGTCACACTTAGTGATAGTGAGGTTGAGTCGATGAGTTTGGAAGAAAAATCACTCCATGGATGTAATTTTACCACATTCATGGCTAGTCATTTTAGTACATCTAGTGAACCTCACGACGATGAGGTAGCTACTTGACATGACATCTTGACATTGAGTCTAGTCATTTCGAGGAGAGTGAGGGAGAGAATGTTTTAAGTGAGAGCAATAGTGACCTTCATCATGCCACGTCTATCTTTATGCTGAGTCCTTTAAAATGAAGAAACAAAACAAAGGGTTATCTATTAGAGTTTTAGCGCTAGATAAAGAGTTGAGAGAGGCGAGAGAGAGTGAGTCCTCAGTGAGAGAAGCCTTGGGAGAGAGAGTGTTTTTAGTTGAGAGAGAGAATAGTGACTTGACCAATAAGGTGGCTACTCTTATAAGATATCTCCAAGCATCCGGAGAGACTCGTGAGAAAATTGAAGCCCTTGTGTCCCAACTCGAGAAAGATCTCTAACGTGCTCGGGAGGTTAAGGTAATTATCGAGGATACATCGAAGAAGGTAGGTAAGATACTTATTGACCTCACTTTTGGTAATGTCGAGAGGTAAAGAATAGGTTATGAAGGTGCATCCACTTCCCATACCGCACCCGAGCCAGTTCCCGAGCTTGTGATGGCCCCTTATGGACCTCGACCTAACCCACCTAGGCGTCCGAACCCACTTAGAAGAGTTAAACCTAGAAAAGTAAACCAAGATAGACCCAAACCTATCTATGTTTGCACGTTTTGCAAAATAAGAGGTCACTTTAGAGAGTTTTGCTATAAATTAGGTAGAGCTAGATGTACACATACTCCCGTACACCAGTTTAGCGACTTTTGCTAGTCTCAGGGAGCAAGTTGAATTTCTAGTTGCAACTTCGCATAATTTGATGGAAGAATTTTAACGGATGTCTTTGGCGTTTGAGAATCCTTCCAACATTTCGACTAGAGTTAACAACAATAAGGGCAAACAAAATGTTACCGCGACTTGGGTACCTAAGCGAGGCATCAAAGCCCTTGTTGTTCATGTTGTTCTCAAGGCTCAAAATAATTCCCAATGGTATTTTGATACCGGGTGTTATAGGCACATAACTGGTGATGTCTCATTTTTTACCCAGGTTGAGGATCCCAATGAAGGTAAATTCACCTTTGGAGACGGGAGTAGATCTAGTATTTTAGGACGTGGCAGTGTTGAGATACCCGAATTTCCTAAGCCAGATGATGTGTTGTATGTGAAAGGGTTGAAAGCGAACTTGATTAGTATAAGCCAACTATGCGATACAAACTTTACGATAAAGTTTAACCGGTCCGATTGCAATGTTTATGATCAACCAGATAAAATTTACCACAGAGTGTGAGGATGGAAGATAATTGTTATGGGATTGTGCCCAAGTCCTCATTTGTTTGCAACCGTGCCACGTCTCCACTATGGACCTTTTGCATCAACGACTACGTCATGTGAGCTTTAGTTATCTTGATAGATTTAGTGAAAAAGGACCTAGTTTATGGCTTACCATTTCTTGGAAAATTAACTTCCTCGGATTCTGGACCTTGCCAACAAAATAAAAAAAATTTAAAGTCCCCATCGAAAGTTGAATACCAATACAACCTTTCATGTTTTGGAGTTGATTCACGTGGATATTATGGGTCCTACTCGCTCGAAGAGCTTAGGTGGTAAGAGATACATTCTTGTGATGGTTGATGAATTTTTAAAATACTTTATTGTAGGATTCCTTTGAGAAAAGTTAGATGCTGTTGAGTTACTTACAACCAAGTTCCGTATCCTACAAAACCAACACGGTGTCACTATTAATCGGAAGCGTAGTGACAACGATACTGAATTTTAAGAAGCAAAAGTGGATAGATATTGCGATGGAGTGGGCATCAAACATGAGTTTTTGGCCATTTGTACTCCTCAATAAAATGGGATTGTTCATAGGAAAAATCGGATGATACAAGAAATAGCTAGATCCATGCTTCTTAGGAGAAACATGCCTAGATATTTTTGGACAGAGGTGGTGAGCATCGCATGCCATATGGTGAATAAAGTACATTTTTTCTCGCACACACTTCACACTCCATATGATTTGTGGACAAGGAAGAGGCCTAACCTATTATATTTCTATGTCTTTTGGAATACGTGCTACATCTTGCGAGATAGAGAGCCCTTAGGAAAGTTTGACTCCCGAGGCGACGAGGGGGTATTTTTAGGATATTCATTGACGAATAGGGCTTACCGGGCGAGTTTATAATCTGGCTTGCTCTAAGGTTATGGAGTCAATAAACGTCACGATTAGAGAAGATAAGCCACCGACGTTTGTTTCTCCTAACCCACAATGTGAGGATGATGCACCCCCCGGTGATGATCTCATCCTTCCTCATGCTACCACGATGGAACCCGTTCCTATTTTAGTTGAGACACCATCTTGGGTTCGAAAGACTCATGACCCTTTCGCTATACTTGGTGATCCTACACTAGGTATCAAGACTCGTGCTCAACTCGAAGATGTTGTTAGCTATATATGCTACACATCCCTAGTCGAGCCCAAAAACGTGAAAGAATCACTCAATGATGAGCATTGGATATCTTCCATGAAAGAAAAATCGCTTCATTTAGAAAGAACATTGTCTGGGAGTTGGTCCCCCGACCTAGCGATACTAACGTGATAGGTACCGAGTGGATTTTCAAGAACAAGGTGGATTAAAATGGAACCATAGTTCGCAATAAGGCTAGGTTGGTCACTCAAGGCTATACAGATATCCAAGGTGTATACTTTGTGAGGAGACATTCGCTCTTGTTCCTAGTCTTGAGTCTGTTTGCTTAGTACTCTCCATAGCATGCCATCCGCACTTCAAGTTATATCAGATGGATGTCAAAAGTTCCTTTGTGAATGGCATTCTACAGAGGAATTTTACGTGGAACAACCAAAAGGCTTTAAAGAACCAATGCACTCGAGATATGTTTACTATCTTAGGAGAGTCTTGTATGGTTTGAAGCAAGAATCCTGTCCTTGATACGAGAGGCTTACTTCCTATCTCTTAGCTCGTGGCTTCAAGAGAGGGGGAGTAGATAAGATGTTGTTTGTTAGGACAGAGAGGGTGCTATTTTGGTTGTTCAAGTCTATTTGGATGACATAGTCTTTGGATCGACGTGCTCCCTCCATGCTGGCACCTTCGAGGAGGAGTGGAAAAGCGAGTTTGAGATGAGAATGGTAGATGATCTTACATTCTTCCTAGGACTTCAGGTTCGTCAGTGTAGACAACACATTCTAGAAACCTTTAAGTCTCTCCTTAGGTCCCTACCACTTCCCCATTTCACTTCAAACCCTAGGTCGCACTCCGAGTACCGATCTAAAGGCCACCAAGCTCTCCCGGGCCCCGAATTGACCCCAATCAACTTCATTCTACCCCATGCGTGAAACGGCATAACCATTAGGACGAACGATCAGTTTTCCTCCGAACATCAATCCGGAGTCCATCGAGCGCTCCCGGGACCCATTTGACCAACATTAGCTATTCAAATCGAATGAGACTGAATGAATCTCCAAGGGGAACTTAATACCCTTTCCAACGGTCTGTCCCATGCGCGATTCTGACTTACAGTATGGACGAACGGTCCGTTTTACTCCGAGAGGCTTCCCGACGCTTCCAAACCAAGCAAAACTCTTTGGAATGTCTAAGTACAAAAAAAAAGCGTATTGGAAGTAAATAATTTTTTTTTGGGGTATTTTTGAGTAAGTGCTTTTATGACAAAATTAGTGTTAAAAACAACTAGTTATTTATAAAAGATTTTAAATTTGATTTTTTTATATAAATTACAGCAACGTTGAATTCTGAAGATTCCCCCAAAAAAATTAATATTGATTTTTTTTCTTCAATTTTTTAGGTAGTTTAAGACAAAACTAGTGTAAAAAACAACCATTTAATCTAAAAAAGACTTAAATATGATATTTTTTTAATTAATTTTTTTGAAAACAATAAAAAAAAGAGTCTACTGGAAATTTGAATGTTTGGGATTTTTTTTTATATTGGATTTTTCGGATTTCATTTTTTTAACAAAATTAATTGTTTTTCCAGAATGTAAGAAATCTCATAATTCCCCCCCCCCCCCCCCCCCAAAATGGTTTTTTTTGGAGTTTTTCAAAACTTTGAGCACTTTTGTGACAAACTAGTGTAAAAAATAACTATTTAATCACAAAACGACTTAAAATCTGTTTTTTTATATATTATGAAAATAAAAATTAAAAAAAAAAAACAGTTGGAATAGTTGATGTTTTGAATTTTTGGAAATTTTTGATTTTTTTGGTTGTTTTTTTAGTACTTTTATGACAAAATTAGTCTTAAAAACAACTAGTTATTCATAAAAGACTTTAAATATTTTTTTCTAATTCTGAAAATAAATAAAAAATTGCTGCTGTAATGTTTGAATTTTTTTTTTGTATTTAAAAAAAAAAACTAGTCCGAAAATCAATATTCTTAAAATCGATCAAAATCCCCGGCAATGGCGCCAAAAACTTGTTGTTAAATTTTATTTGTTACAAAACTACCGCAAGTGCACGGGCTACTGAAATATAGCAGGTGTAAGTAGAGGTCGAACCCACAGAGATTTCGTCAATCTTTATAAAATATTGACTGTCCAACTAGACATATGAGTGTATAAAATTGATTAAGTTTCTAAACTAAAAATAAAGAGGGAATAAATGAACAAGTACAAGAGATAATATTAAATGTGGAAGAAACTAGGACGTCGGTTCCGTTTGTCAATTTTAATTAAATTAACACATCAATTTAATTTCGTAATTTTGAATTTATAACACAAAATATATCGACTCTCGTCGCGTACATTTCGGAGAGTAAAACATTACATGCGCTCAAAATATTTTAACGTCTCTTGAATTAGACGCCATAAATCCCTATTCCCTCGAAAATATCATGTTTAAAATTTTTAATGTGTATTTAAGCATGAGGTATCAAATGATCTATAAGTGCAAGCATAACCCATCAAAAATGAAAACTTAAAAATTTTTAAAGCATGAATTTATAATTAATTCTTGAGGTTTAAAAATACACTCTCGTGTATTTTTAAGCGAAAACCGAATTTTTTTATTTCAAATTTAAACACGTCGAAATATCTACGAAATTAAATTAACATGCGTAATTTAAATAGTCATGACAAACATCACCTAAATCCTAGTAATTAAACTACTCACACATCATAGTTGACACACAAATATTGCAAGATGAAAAAATAATTTTCATTAATAAATGTCAACTTACAAAATTTTGGGTCCAATACTTGAATTATAATACACAATACGCTCCTCCAAAGTGTGTCTCAAAAATACTCTCTACACATATTTTTTTATCTCTCAAAGTGTCTTTTTTTTCTATCTAAAAGTGTCCAATCCCCCCTTTTTTTTTCTCTTCTTCTGTCTCTGTACGTCCCTTTTTTATAACCCACGAATGGCTGATTTTTCTTGCATCATTTGGGTTGTGGGTTTTGAAGTAGTGGGGTAGTGGGAGGTGGTTGATATCGTGGGTTGAATGGGGTTAAGGTTGCTGGCCGAAAATGGGTTTGGGGTATGTATTGAATGGGTATGATAAAAACTTGGTGGGTTTTGTTGATGGTTGTTTGGTAATGGAGGTTTATGAGAGAGGAGAGAAAACGTGGGTGTGTGGGTGGAGAAGATGGTGGTTTTTTTTGTTTAGGTGTGGTGAGGTGTATTGGAGTGGTGGTGTGTGTGAGTGAGTGTTTTAGGTGTATGAGAGTGTAGGATAATTTAGTGGGTGTGTGTTGATTTGTACCCAACTAAAAATTAAAAGTAACTAAAATAATTATAAAAATAATAAAACTATAAAAATGAAATCTAACAAAATTAATAAAATAAATCTAATACTAAAAAACTCAAAATAATATAAAAATAATAAAAGTATATTTTACACCAACTTAGTACATAAAGTATATATACAAACACGGATGTAGGACTATTAATAAAATGACACACACACATACGATATTATGTTTACATAAAAAATTAATACAATACTCAAACTAAAAAAAATCATTAATAAAAACAACATAAAATAAAATAAAAATGTCACGAACAATTAAAATATAAATCACTATGCACATAAATAAAATATAAAAATTACTAAAAATATGTACATGTCTCAAATAATAATTTAAAAAAAATAAATACCAACTAAACACACACACAAGGTGTAGGTATGGGTTGGGTTTGGTTTGGGTGAGGGGAATGGGTTTGACTTCGGGCATGACTTTTGACTTTCTTTTAGTTTCGAACTTTGCACGGCCATAATTTCTTCATTTCAACTCCGATTGACACACCGTTTGAACTTAGGCGTCCCTTGATTCAAGGCCTTCAATTTCCTAATTTGGTCCGAGTTCGAAATGAGTCATTTGAATTTACAGTTTTCCCCCTGGAGGTGCGGAAGTGACCTTTTCATGCTCAATTTGCGTTCGAACTTCACCGCTTTCTTTTTAAACCTGTTAATACTCAAAAACAAACTTGAACAAGAGATTAAAAATGAATATAGGATGTGAGTGTGAAGTTCTCAAAATTGCATTATTAACCCCATTTATTCTTAAATTTGTATTTTTCTCTAAAATAATAAAAATGGCCCTAAAAACATTTTATTGATGGTGCAACGAAACTAACAAGGCCTAGATTTGGGTATAGTTAATAAAAAATAATGCACTCATCACTTATCCTAACCTTTTCAACGGTCTTCCCCGTGCGTGATTCTCACTTACCATGCGAACGAACGATCCGTTTTCATCCGACAATCTTCCGTTCAAAAGACCGACGTGCACTTCCGAGCCACATTTAGCCCAAAGTCAATTCCCAGACCCAGAAGCGTCCCCAAGTACTCTTGAAGGTCTTTGAAGTACCTTTTTAATGGTATGCACCGTGCGTGATTCAGATCAACGGATTGCGTTCTATGACCATTTTTCTAGAAAAATCTGCACCAGACTACTAATTGGAAGGTTCGGATTCCCTCCTATCGGCACAATGTCAAGGGTTACCTACCGATAGGCACCTCCCTTTACCCTATAAATAGAGGCCATGACCTCACTCCAAAAGCACACAGAAGATCCATCAGCATCTGTGATCTCATAACATTCCCTTGAAATCAAATTCCCCATGTGAAGTTCCATTCAAGCTTACATTCCCATCATTTTCATACCCGATTTGGAAAAATATCCGACTCTTTTCATCAACATTCATCAACACTCAAGGGAATTCATCCAAGATCAAAGATCAAACTTCAAAGAAGGTCCAATTCCTTCTCCCTCTCTTTAAATGCCTTATTTTTGCATAAATTACATTAGATTCATATTCTAGTTCTTACTTTAGTTCATACACTTTAACATCTACACTTTTATTATTATATTGCACATACTTTATTTTCTACAAAAAATCCCCAAAACAAATAAAAGTGGTTTATTCTCGTAAATTCCGAACGGAATTATCCATCAAACTTTTTCAGAACCAAAAATACATTTTCTACACATACACATATAATAAAATTCCGTTCGAATCTATGGGATAAACCCCACCCCTATTCTATATTCAAACTACATGAAATTTGATGCCTTTATTGGCTATATAAGTGTCTCAGATTGAAATTCGAGACTCGAGTCCAATTTTCTCAATTTCCCAAATTCCTTAATTTTCTAAAATCTCCCATTTTCGTACTTATTATATTTTCACATTCACATATATGTTATGCTTTTTTTCATTTCATCCCACACATATTTTTGTTTCCTAATAACAATCAATATCGCAATAAATTCACATATAATATTTTATATATATGTTATTTTGGGAACATTCCTATGGATGACCACACTCTACCTTGTCCGTGGTATGAGTTGAACGATTTCGATCTCCATTAGATAAACACACACACACACACACACACACACACACACACACACACACACACACACACACACACACACACACACACACACACACACACACACACTACACGAGGAAATAAAGAAAAATAATAACACTCGCCCATGAGAGACCGAAAGGGCGGGATGGGTGCCTAACACCTTCCCATTCCGTAACTTATCCCACGAACCTTCGAACTATTGGTTTCGTATGCATCCGTTTGTCCTTAATGACGATCTCTCGAAGTGTCAACATGTTCTTTTTCTTGTTTTGTACAAAATAGGCTGGCGACTCCATTTCTTTACATTCATCCCACACCGACGACGGCCAAAGCATCCTTTCAAAAAGGGGGTGTGAGACCGGTGTAATTTTCGAGGGATCCTTTCCTTCCTCCCCGACGAGGGATCCTTCGAAAGTCTCCCAGGATGGCCACAGTGGCGACTCCGCTGGGGATTGTTTTTTTTATGAGGGCTAGACTCTGTTTGCATGGGTGTTTTATTTTCTTGTAGATTCCCCTATTTGTATGTTCCCCTTATCTCTCCTCCATTATTTCCTGTACATATGTACCTCTTGCTTATGTTAGTACTCACACACTTGTAGAAAATCTCCATATACAATTTACACAACGTGCACCTAGGATCACGTATATCCACATGTTGCACACACCACTTAGAAATCCATGCTTAGGTGTCACTAACACACACCTCCACTCGTATCTATCCTCACTTACACTTATCACACACTCACTCTTTGGTAATTACACATCACTCACTCTCACATGTCCATGCTTAGTATAGATTTACTTTTTATACTTATACCTTATTCCCTGCTTGGCATGGTCAAGAAAGATACTCTCTCCATAAGAACCTAATCAAATAATCATGCATGATACACACAACATCACCAAAGAGCATTGCTATTGATCAAATTTTGTCCCGTAACTTGGGAGTCACTTCGTGATGGGCATTGGTCCGGAAGTGCATGTGACACCCCGACTAATTAAATACCGGGTAGCTACTCCTTTATTAAATTAATACAAAATGCCAAGTTGGTTCAGTTAATAGCATCACTGTCGAAAACATTTTAATGATTACTAACCACCTAGTATTTAAAAGTAAGATGCCAAATTTTAAATTGAATCCGATTAACATGCAATAAATGAATAATGAAAGAATAACACCCATTCACCATAACAAAGCAATAGAATAACCAACAAAATAAAAATGAGTCCGGAGGAAAAATCCTCACCACAATCCCACAACTGAACTACGCAAAACAATGTATCCTGAATTAATTACATGCCAAAAGTCTGAAAATCTGAAATAGGAAATGTTTCTAATAGAAATGGGCGACATGCCCTACAACTGACGGCAGCTGAATATAGAGTTAAGATAGATAAAGCGTCCACTAGAAAAGTCCTGTAACTTCCACAAAAAGCTACAGCTCGTCACCTGATTGAGGATCCTAAGCATGGTGTCCTTGTGGCTGGGCACCTAAAATGGTTTTTTACAAAAAATAGATTTGCAAGCAAACGGGTCAGAGCCAGAAAGTGGAGAGTATTAAAAAATAGCAAGTGCTTTAATGAAATTAAAACAATGAATGCAAAATACATTTTAGGACGTGCACTCGCATGAAATACTCACCTCTCAACTGACTGTGCACTCCTAACGAATAACACCCATCTAAGTGATATTTTCATCTAACTAAACTGACATGAGTTCTATCCTTTCTACTCGGTTCTCATTATACATTCTAACGTTATCAATTAAGTAGAGGGCTTTACTTAAACTTGGATTCTCAATTATTAGCAATAAAATTCATTACAGGTTATCCCTTTATGGTTACTCAAAGCGTTTCTGTATTTATACTCACAATAACAACATGAAAGTTCTCATTAATTTAAGTGTAAATTATTCACGCCATAAATATACAATACAGGCACCCCGAGACTAAGCTGCGGTGCACACATACTCTTCTATCCATCCCGGTACATCACGTACATAAGGAACACGCATTCCGAATCTCTCAGGAATCGTTCTCTGATAATAGCAAATCACAAACAATGGAGGAGAACACAGTCACATCACATGGGTCACGCACATACCTACGCTCCCACGATCAGCAGATTTATTAACATCCTAATAGGTCCTTCTCTGACCTATGTTCTCGAGGTACCAATCTAAATCCGGGTAACACAAGGATTGGATGGCCCTAAGCGAACGTAAACCTCCCGTGATAGCAAGTATGGTAGGTATGCCATACACATAAAATCATATACATATACTAAGTAAACACACATCTTAGTAATCACCGTAATTTATTTGTGGTACACTTCTCATTCTCGTACCGACTTATAATGTTACACAATTCATATGTTCCCGGTTAATTCAATTATTTAAGCCGTCAATATTTCTCGCATCGCAATAGTCACTCACGTCCTATTCCACAATTTCCATTCAATTCCAATCACACTTCTATGTTTTACTCCTCAATATATCCAAAATATCCCAACTATATCAATTTATCATCAAGGGAATGTTATCTCCACAATTAAACAAGGTTACGGGTCACGCGAAATCAAAACAGGCCAAAAAGCCTAAACTGTCAGCTCGTTAGAAGTCTCGTTCGAACGAGAGTTCGTTCGAACGAACTGGGCATCTAACGAGATCTCGTTCGAACGAAAGGCATCGAACGAACATCCCTCTCGTTAGAAGGCAAACTGTCAACTCGTTAGAAGCTCATTCTAACGAGCTCGTTCGAACGACCTGGGCAGGTGTTTTAATGAGGTGACAGTTTGAGCCCAAAAAATTACTATTACATTTTTTCAGCTTTTCTTCACCTCTAATCTCATCTAAATGGCATTCCAATAAGGTTTCAAGGTTTCTAATCATCCCTAAACATATTAAATTCGTATAACAACATTTATATGGGGTCTAATCATCCCAAACCACATCTAAATCCTCAATTCTCTCCAATTTTCCCCAATTTTCAAGAACATGAACCCTAGAAATTAGTTAAATCCGTTTTTGCAATATAAAAAGTAGTAATTCTTTTGGTTTAATCATCCAATACCAATTCTACATGGAATGCTACATTAAAATCTGAATTCATAACTTCCAATTTCATGGATTTCTTATAAATCTCCCCAAAACAATACAATTATATGAATTTCCTGCACATGGAAGAAGCATTCTTCGCAAAAACGAAATTAAACCACTTGCCTTATGTTTTTCTCTGATTTTGATGTTGAATCTTGAAGGTTGAATTTTCCCCTCTCTCTCTGGAGAATTCTCTTCTCTTTCTCTCTCTCTCTACAAATTTCTTTTCTAAGGATGACAATGGAGGTGGAGGTTGGTTTTTGGCAAGTTTAAGGTTTCTAAACTTCTCCCGTAGCCCACTACCTAGATTGGGGTTGGAAATGGCTTAGTGGGTTAAGACTAAGTCAGATTTTTAACTCTAATTTTCGTGGGTTTTAATTCCCAAAATTCCAAAATTACCAAACTACCCTTTTACGTTGCCGGTATGGCCTAAAAATGCCCCGGGTCCCAAACTAAACCCCCGGCTAGTGTTTTCTGACTATTTCGACCCTTCCGGACGCGTTGGCGCACTCAAAACGACAATACGGTTAATAGAAATAAAATTCACTTTTTAATTAAATAATTATATCTTTGACGCGACTGTCACACGCGTCCCAACAAAATTTCCAAATTGCCGCATTTCAATCTCACGACAAATTTCATAATTCAATATTCCTATATAGCCATATATACTCATTAAAATCAAATACCAACTCGTATCTCGCTAGTATTTTTATCCGGATTAATTTCCAATTAATACACATTTAATTCAATTAATCCCATAAATAAAATATCATAAAAATACGGGGTATTACATACTTCCCCCCTAATAACAGAATTTCGTCCCGAAATTCGAAACTAGAAAGCACCTGGTAAGAACAACTCTGGATAACGTTCGCGCATCTCATCCTCGTGCTCCCATGTGGACTCCTCGACATTATGATGTCGCCACTGAACACGCACTAACGAAACTATTTTTGATCGCAGTTTCCGCTCACTTCGGTCCAAAATAGCAATCAGCCCCTCCTCGTAGGAGCTATCAGGCTGGAGATCGATGTCCACCAAAGCAATGTGAGAATGATCCAAGTCATCTCTATGATATTTCCTTAGCGAGGAAATATAAAACACATCATGAATCCGATGCAAATGCTCCGGTAACCCAAGTCTATATGCAACAGACCCAATCCGCTCGATGATAGGGAATGGTCCCACATATCTCGGTGCCAACTTCCCCTTCTTCCCAAATCGCATAATCCCCTTCATAGGAGATACTCTGAGTAAAACCTGGTCCCCCACTTGGAACTCCCTGAAGAACCTCTTTGCATCAGCATAGCTCTTTTGCCAATCCTGAGCTACCCGAATGCGACTCCGTATCAAATCTATCCTTGTCGAAGTATCCTGAATTACTTTCGGCCCAAGTAGTTTGTTGTCCCCCACCTCCAACCAACATGCTGGGGAACGACAAGGTCTACCGTACAATGCCTCAAATGGAGCCATGCTAATGGTGAAATGGTGGGAGTTGTTGTAAGAAAACTCCACCAGTGGAAGATACTGCTCCCATCCACCCCCGAAATCAATGATGCACATACGCAACATGTCCTCTAACATCTGGTTTGTACGCTCGGTTTGCCCATCGGTCTGCGGGTGATACGCTGTACTCAACCGCAATTTCGTGCCCATGGCCTCCTGAAAACTCTCCCAAAACCGTGAAACAAATATCTTGTCTCTGTCAGACACGATATTTAGGGGCACACCATGAAGTCTCACTATCTCTGCAATAAAGAGCTGGGCATACTGTCCCGTAGTGTAGTCTGTCCTTACAGGTAGAAAATGAGCGACTTTGGTCAACCTGTCCACAATTACCCAAATGGAGTCGTGACCTCTCTGTGACGTAGGAAACCCCGTGATAAAGTCCATGGATATGCTCTCCCACATCCACATCGGGACCTCTAATGGCTGTAGAAGTCCTGTCGGTCTCTGATGATCCACTTTTATCAGCTGACAAATGGCGCATTTAGAAACAAACATGGCAATATCTCTCTTCATCTCGCTCCACCAATACTGACGTCTCATGTCCTGGTACATTTTGTCCCCACCGGGATGTACCGCGAACCGTGAGCCGTGCGACTCTGCCATCACCTCGTGTCGCAATTCCTCCCCTTCCGGAACTACCAGTCTCCCATTGAAGCATAATCCCCCGTCTGAGCTAACGATATAGGACTCGGATCCCTCTGCTAGTAATCGAACTATCTGCTCCTGACAAAACGAGTCATCTGCTTGTGCCTTTACCACTCTCGTGACAATCTGTGGTGTAACAGTCATCACCGACATGAATGATCGGGCCACTGCATCCTGGTGCCCCAACTCCTTCCACTTAGCCTTCCACACCCCTGCCACCTCATCTACTGGCCTACGGCTCAACGCGTCTGCTACCACGTTAGCCTTCCCCGGGTGGTATTGGATATCAAACTGATAATCCTTCACGAACTCAAGCCACCTCCGCTACCGCATATTCAACTCCTTCTGCGTGAATAGGTACTGTAGGGACTTGTGGTCCGTGAACAATCGGAACTTCTCCCCCAAAAGGTAATGTATCCAAATTCGAAGGGCAAAAACAATTGCCGCCAACTCCAAGTCATGAGTGGGGTAATTCTTCTCGTGAGGCTTAAGCTTACGAGAAGCATAAGCTATGGCCTGACTCTCCTGCTGCAATACACCTCCAAGTCCTTGCAAGGACGCATCGGTGTAAACTAAATACCCAACTCCCGGTCTCGGCAATGCTAGCACTGGTGCTGAGGTCAACTTGTCCTTCAACTCATCAAATGCCAGTTGACAGGCATCATTCCAAATGAACGACACACCTTTATGAGTCAGATGTGTCAAAGGACCTGCTATCTTCGAAAATCCCCGAATAAACCTCCTGTAGTATCCTGCTAGTCCTAAGAAACTACGGATCTCTGTTGGTGTCGTGGGCTGTCCCCACTCCCTCACCGCGGATACCTTCCCCGGATCAACAGATATCCCCCGATCAGAAATAACATGCCCCAAAAACTGAACCTCCTTCAGCCAAAACCCACACTTCTCATACTTTGCATACAGTTCGTTCTGACGTAGCGTCTGCAAAACCTGTCTCAAATGCTCGGCGTGCTCCTCCTCTTTCTGGGAGTAAACCTGAATATCATCAATGAAGACAATGACGAACTGATCTAGGAACTCTCTGAACACCCTATTCATCAAGTCCATAAACACGGCTGAAGCATTGGTCAAACCAAAAGGCATAACCCAAAACTCATAGGAACCATATCTCGTTAAGAAGGCAGTCTTCGAGATGTCCTCTTCCCTGATACGCAACTGATGGTAACCAGATCGCAAATCAATCTTTGAGAAGAAAGAAGATCCCCTCAACTGGTCGAATAAGTCATCGATTCGGGGCAACGAATACTTATTCTGTATCGTGACTTTATTCAACTCCCGGTAATCCACACACAACCTCAACGATCCATCCCTCTTCTTCACAAACAACACAGGGGCACCCCACGACGAAGTACTCCTTCGGATAAACCCCTGTCCCAACAACTGCTCAATCTGATCCCGTAACTCTCTCATTTCAGCTGGAGCCATACGGTAAGGTGCGCGGGCAATAGGCCGCGTGCCCGGCGTCAAGTCGATCACAAAGTCTATCTCTCTACTCAGAGGTAATCCAGGTATATCCTGAAATACGTCGGCAAACTCTCGAACAACCGGAATCGAATCAAGTGGTATCACCACTTCCTTAGAGGTCTCCTCCTCTATATAGTACAAATGAGTGGACGATCCTCCCTCAGGATGAGGCATCGCCACTAAAAACATCTCCTGCTCAGGAATGGCAAAGATAATACATCTACTAAAACAATCAATCATGGCTCGGTACGTAACAAGCCAATCCATACCAATAATGGCATCATACTCGATCATCTCTAATACTAACATATCCGCGGGTAAAGTAAACCTCCCGATCTCTATACCCACGCCTCTACATACACGTGAAATCACGAAACCCCTACTCAACGACGAATCTACACAAGTAACCGTACTCTCGGCGATGTCTAATAGCCTAATGGTGCGTGAAAATATCATAGCAATAAAATAGTGTGTAGCCCATGTGTCAAACAAAATACGCCCCATAGTCCCCTGAATAGAGAACATACCCTCAATGGCTGGTGGATCCTGTGGGGCTGCGGCCTGATGAAGCTGATATACTCTCCCATACTGCAGCTGTCCCTGCTGAACTGGGACCGCTGGAATGGGTGGTAATGCTACCATCTATGGTGGTGCAGGGAGGGCGGCGGGAAACATAGGCCTCTGCGGCTCCTGTCGAGCACCCTGCTGCTACTGCGGGGCCCTGCCCCTATCCGGACAATCCTGGCATTTATGGCCAGTCTTGCCACAAACGTAACACTTCCCCGGGAAGTTCCCCCCTCTCTGTCCTTGCTACCCCCGGCCCTGGTGGCCATTACCGTTCCTCCCCTGGCCCTGCTGAAACTGTTGTTGGCCATTCTGACCCTGCTGGCCCTGCTGGCCGTTCGGACCCTGATGGCCTTGCCGGAAACCTCCCTGTCCGTGCCTGAAATTTCCCGATCTGAACCTCTTGTGATCCCCCTACTAAGAACCCTGGTCACCCTGTCTCTGCCCCTGAACATATTGTGCCCCACTGGCACCATGTCCTCCAGTCCTGCCCTGATGGCTGGACTCTCCCGATCTCTTGCCCTCAGCCATGTGAAAGCGGTGATCCTGGCAGTGTAACAGTGCAGCGTTAACCACATCAGAGTAAGTGGCCAATGATAGATTCCCCAACAAATGCTGACGGATCCTCCAAGTCAACCCGTATGTAAATTTCTGTATCTTCTTCTCTTCTGTCGGTATCTCATCCGGAATAATATTCAACTGATTTGTGAATTCGGCATCATACTCGGCCATAGTCTTACCTTCCTGCTTAAGATTCATCAACTTCCTCCTCATTTCCGTGTGAACAGCTGACGGAAAGTACTTGAGGTCGAATCGCACCCCAAACTCCTGGATCGTGAGAGTATCTCTCTCCTCCACGGTGATAATAGACTCCCACCACTGCAGTGCAGATCCAACTAGCTTGAAGGTAGCTAGTATCTGCTTCTGGACATCGGTGCACTCATATATCCTCAAGTGCCGCTGAATGTCTTTCCTCCACTGACTCGAAACCACAACATCGGAGCTACCTGTGAACTCCAGTGGGTGTGCTTTCTGAAAAGCATCTCGAACACGTTCCCAAGCAGACGGGAATGCATGTGCATGGACTGGCGCGACGACTGGCGCCTGAGGTGGTGCCTGCTGAACCACAGCTAGTGCGGCATTTACCGCTTGGGCTACAATGGCTGCAACCTCAGCGGCGTTCATCGTGCCCTGAACTGGTGCGGGCTGTGGTTCTGGCGTTGCATCCCTGGGAACCCGTTGTGCACGTCGTGGAGGCATCTGAAACAAGAATAAAGTCTATAAGTTCGCAGTTATAAACTTAAAATAGCTGAAGAACGTATCATATACAAAAGAATACAACAATCCTAAAATATAGGGCTCTACATTAAAGAAAGCTCAGCGGAAACATAATAAGCCGTATAGATCCTAAAGGACACTAGAACCTGATGCTCTGATACCACCTATGACACCCCGACTACTTAAATACCGGGTAGCTACTCCTTTATTAAATTAATACAAAATGCCAAGTTGGTTCAGTTAATAACATCACTGTCGAAAACATTTCAATGATTACTAACCACCTAGTATTTAAAAGTAAGATGCCAAATTTTAAATTGAATCCGATTAACATGCAATAAATGAATAATGAAAGAATAACACCCATTCACCATAACAAAGCAATAGAATAACCAACAAAATAATAATGAGTCCGGAGGAAAACTCCTCACCACAATCCCACAACTGAACTACGCAAAACAATGTATCCTAAATTAATTACATGCCAAAAGTCTGAAAATCTGAAATAGGAAATGTTTCTAATAGAAATGGGCGACATGCCCTACAACTGATGGAAGCTGAATATAGAGTCAAGATAGATGAAGCTTCTACTAGCAAAGTCCTGTAACTTCCACAAACAGCTACAGCTCGTCACCTGAATGAGTATCCTAAGCATGGTGTCCTTGTGGCTGGGCACCTAAAATGTTTTTTACAAAAAATAGATTTGAAAGCAAACGGGTCAGAGCCCGAAAGTGGAGAGTATTAAAAAATAGCAAGTGCTTTAATGACATTAAAACAATGAATGCAAAATACATGTTAGGACGTGCACTCGCATGAAATACTCACCTCTCAACTGATTATGCACTCCTAACGAATAGCACCCATCTAAGTGATATTTTCATCCAACTAAACTGACACGAGTTCTATCCTTTCTACTCGGTTCTCATTATACATTCTAACATCATCAATTAAGTAGAGGGCTTTACTTAAACTTGGATTCTCAATTATTAGCAATAAAATTCATTACAGGTTATCCCTTTATGGTTACTCAAAGCGTTTCTGTATTTATACTCACAATAACAACATAAAAGTTCTCATTAATTTAAGTGTATATTATTCACGCCATAAATATACAATACAGGCACCCCGAGACTAAGCTGCGGTGCACACATACTCTGCTATCCATCCCGGTACATCACGTACATAAGGAACACGCATTCTGAATCTCTCAGGAATCGTTCTCTGATAATAGCAAATCACAAACAATGGAGGCGAACACAGTCACATCACATGGGTCACGCACATACCTACGCTCCCACGATCAGCAGACTTATTAACATCCCAATAAGTAATTCTCTGACCTATGTTCTCGAGGTACCAATCTAAATCCGGGCAACACAAGGATTGGATGGCCCTAAGCGAACGTAAACCTCCCGTGATAGAAAGTATGGTAGGTATGTCATACACATAAAATCATATACATATACTAAGTAAACACACATCTTAGTAATCACCGTAATTTATTTGTGGTACACTTCTCATTCTCGTACCGACTTATAATGTTACACAATTCATATGTTCCCGGTTAATTCAATTATTTAAGCCGTCAATAATTCTCGCATCGTAATAGTCACTCACGTCCTATTCCACAATTTCCATTCAATTCCAATCACACTTCTATGTTTTACTCCTCAATATATCCCAAATATCCCAACTATATCAATTTATCATCAAGGGAATGTTATCTCCACAATTAAACAAGGTTACGGGTCACGCGAAATCAAAACAGGCCAAAAAGCCTAAACTGTCAGCTCGTTAGAAGTCTCGTTCGAACGAGGCTGTTCGAACGAGACTTCGTTCGAAAGAACTGGGCATCTAATGAGATCTTGTTCGAATGAAAGGCATCGAACGAACATCCCTCTCATTAAAAGGCAAACTGTCAACTCGTTAGAAGCTCGTTCGAACGAGCTCGTTCGAACGACCTGGGCAGGTCTTCTAACGAGGTGACAGTTTGAGCCCAGAAAATTACTATTACGTTTTTCCAGCTTTTCTTCACCTCTAATCTCATCTAAATGGCATTCCAACAAGGTTTCAAGGTTTCTAATCATCCCTATACATATTAAATTCGTATAACAACATTTATATGGGGTCTAATCATCCCAAACCACATCTAAATCCTCAATTCTCTCCAATTTTCCCCAATTTTCAAGAACATGAACCCTAGAAATTTAAAGTCTTCCATAGTTATAGTTAAATCCGTTTTTGCAATATAAAAAGTAGTAATTCTTTTAGTTCAATCATCCAATACCAATTCTACATGCAATCCTACATTAAAATCTGAATTCATAACTTCCAATTTCATGGATTTCTTATAAATCTCCCCAAAACAATACAATTATATGAATTTCCTACACTTGGAAGAAGCATTCTTCGCAAAAACGAAATTAAACCACTTGCCTTATGTTTTTCTCTGATTTTGATGTTGAATCTTGAAGGTTGAATTGTCCTCTCTCTCTCTCTACAAAATTCTCTTCTCTTTCTCTCTCTCTCTACAAATTTCTTCTCTAAGGATGACAATGGAGGTGGAGGTTGGTTTTTGGCAAGTTTAAGGTTTCTAAACTTCTCCCGTAGCCCACTACCTAGATTGGGGTTGGAAATGGCTTAGTGGGTTAAGACTAAGTCATATTTTTAACTCTAATTTTCGTGGGTTTTAATTCCCGAAATTCCAAAATTACCAAACTACCCTTTTACGTTGCCGGTATGGCCTAAAAATGCCCCTGGACCCAAACTAAACCCCCGGCTAGTGTTTTCTGACTATTTCGACCCTTCCGAACGCGTTGGCACACTCAAAACGACCATATGGTTAATAGAAATAAAATTCACTTTTTAATTAAATAATTATATCTTTGACGCGACAGTCACACGCGTCCCAACAAAATTTCCAAATTGCCGTATTTCAATCTCACGAAAAATTTCATAATTCAATATTCATATATAGCCATATATACTCATTAAAATCAAATACCAACTCGTATCTCGCTAGTATTTTTATCCGGATTAATTTCCAATTAATACACATTTAATTCAATTAATCCCATAAATAAAATATCATAAAAATACGGGGTATTACAGTGCGTAGTGAGCCTAAGAGATATGACTCCCACCTTCCATTGGCGAAGTACCTTCGATGTATATGGAATGGTTCTCCCGCATCGTACTGCTTGACCAAAGTCACGCGGGAGGTATATCGCAATTCGTTCATGTACGTCGAGTATATCGAATTTTCTCTCACATGTACTTTCCCCACGAGGTATATAGTGAGGCAATTCACGTACACTCAGGTATATCAAATGGCTTGTCCACACCTACCTATTGACCTCAAAAGTAAGATGTATATAGTGGAAGTCATGCCAAAGGGGGGAACACCTTCCAATTAACCCAACAACTATATACCCACATATAGGTGTCAGACATAGGACACACATATTTAGATTGCCGGTTTCTACCTGAAACTCTGCAGAAATGATGGGTCGGCATGCTGCCCAAATTTTTGCGCAATTTTTAAAAATGAGACCCTGCTTGGGAGCCTGGTAATAAGTCCAACCATAGATGCTACACATTTTTTCCAAAACCCAATTTTTTCGGGCTTGGGTCCGGTCCAACATTTTTTTTGCATTTAGGCAAACATAATACAAGTGAGAACCTAATAAACATAATAGTAACCATGCTGAGACCCGTCTCTCATCTTTTTCTTCTCCCTTTTTTGAAAAAGTGTCCAAAAACATTTTTCCTCTTTTATAAAAAAAACCAAAAACATTCTCTTTTCCTCCAAAAAACATTTTTGTCCTCATATTTTCCAAAAATATCAAAAACATTTTACTTCCTTTTCTAAAAATAAAAAATTTCCTTTTTTCTTTTCCAAAAAAAAAAATCCCAATTTTTCTCCTTCTCCGATCGATCGCATACCCTTGGTCTGGCTCCCTATTGGCTTTGGTCTTCAGTCGAACCACCCCGAAGTTTTGTCAGTCCCCTTACTCCCTCCGAGTTTGATATTCATCCACTTTCCATGGAGAACACATATCAAGTGTCGAATGTATAGCCGAATTTGTTGATGGTTCTAGCTCAGCTCACTGCCAAAATTGACAACATTCAAATTGAGATTCATGAGATGTAAAGAAACCAGGTCCCTATCCTCGAAGAGCCTGAGGTCCTTTCCCCCCGTGCTATGTGTCCGCGTGGACCCGAGCTAGTTTGGGTTTCCAAAGAATACCAGCATTCTCCTCGTGATCCTCTCACTAATGGGCCGCCGCCAACCCAACTTACTATGCCAAACCTTGCTCAGCCAAGGGCTAACTTACCCGTGATTGTTAACCCGAAAGAAGAAGAATTGAACAAGGTCAAGGAAGACCTAAAAATGTTGACCAAGAAGTTCGATCAAGTCAGACTCTCTAGGAACTACATGGACTACACCCACATGTCTCCCTATCCTAAAGTTAGGTTACCAAAAAAAATTCAAGATGCACAATATCGAGAAGTTCAGAGGTAGTAGAACCCCGATTGTTCATCTCCGTAGCTATCATTGGGTCAAAACTCTCCTAGGGACTTCTGAAGAAATATTGGCCCAGATGTTCCAGTAGACTTTGAAGGATAGAGCTCTCCGTTAGTTTTTATACCTTAAGGAGTCCAGAATCCGCAGTTGGGAAAATGTTGCCCACGAGTTCAAGTCACAATAAAAGTACAACGAGGAGCTAGAAGTCACCCGTCGTGATTTAAATATACTTAAGCAGAACCCTGCAGAATCAGTCAGTAACTTCATAGGGAGGTAGAGAGAAAAAGAAGCTACCATGACTAACCAACCTTCTGAAGAAGAATAGGTCAGTATCGTGTGGAAGAAATTCCTACCCCATGTACGAGCAATAATGGGAGGAAAGTATTACCCTCACTTCCAAGTCCTTTGAGAAGCAGGAGTGGAAATCAAAGAAGGTCTTTCCAAGACAAAAGTTGAACAAAAGAAGACATCTGGACAGTTTTCTCCTAGAAAGTTTTAAAAACCTTCTAGTACCATGATTTCCACGATCAATAACATCTCTCAGCGTGCCACTTTATGGGCACCAGAATGTCACCCAGACACAGTTCGAAAGGAATACACTGAGCTTTACGCTCCTCTCTCGAAAGTCTACCAGGACCTCTTGAGTCGAAACCTTATCAAACCCTTGGACTCCCGTTCGTTACCAAATCCATTTCTGAAAAACTTCAAACTCGATGCCCATTGTGACTTTCATCAAACTGCCGGCCATACCACCGACCAATGTTTCCATCTTCGAAATATAATTCAAGCCCTGATTGACCGGGGTGTCATCACCTCACCATCTAATCCTAAACTAAACACTACCCACAATCCACTCTTGAATCATGCAAATGCCAACTTCCTAGAAGAGGATTCAGAATTTGACCCATCTATCGAGATCATGCCAAGTAAATCACCAGTTATACCCATATACTCTCCTAAACCTCTCCAAACATGCCCATATTTTCTCCTACACCCAACCAGCTTCGCCACAAGCCTTATCCCTCCTCACCAGAGCATGCATCGCTGTCTGCACCCGTTCTGTAGGTAAAGATATGGAACTGTCAGAAGTGCTGAACCAACTCTTAGAGTTAGGGCTGAAATTGCCCTCCCAGATGACTATCGACTGTCATAGATTCAGTGGGTTATTCTTAAAAGCTCAAAAATGGGCCCGAGAGTCAGACAATTGGGTGGTACTAATCGATGAAGTCAGTTTAGGTGATGTGGTCCAGATCATGGAAGATTTATTTCAACCGACTGGTGATATTTGTAGTATATTCAAGCTGCTCGACATTTTGAAATTACAAGGGCACCTAGTCCCTTCAGTTCCACATATCCCTACAGAATGGGAAGAATTATGCGAAGAAGCCGTTGAAGTTGTAGAGTGCGTTGAATTTGTATGGAAAGATAATATCGTTGCCACCGGGTGGGGGATGAATTCACTGATTCAGATAAAGAGCAAGATTCAAAAAAGGCTGGTCTGGTAGTCAACATATGCGAGATGATATCATTCGAGGAGATGCTAGGAGAGAACAACAAGTTGGATAAACAACTCGATATCGGTGAAGAAATAGGATTTCTATTTCTCCCTTCTTCTGTGAACCACATGACCAGGTCAGGAAGACATTACCAAATACCAAGCTTACAACCATCAGTAAGCGATAAAGGAAAGGGTGTTGAGAACCTACCTATGCTAGAAATGACCCTTGAAGAAAGTAAGGTCATTGATCAACTGAAGAAAACCCAATCCAATATTACTCTATGGGGACTTTTTATGTCTTCCCAACTACACCGAAACGCCCTGATTAAGCTACTCACAGGACCCAAAGTTTCTCCCTCAAGTACGCCAGAAGAAGCGATGAACCTAGTCGAATCCCCAACCTCTACCCAAATTCTCTCCTTCTCCGAGGAAGAATTCCCCAAGACTAGTCCCAACCACAATCATGCTCTTAACATCTCTATCGAAGTCATGGGAAAAATCCTTCCCCTCTTTCTTGTCAACAACGAATCAGCTCTAAATGTTTACCCGTTGAGAACCTTAAATTATTTGGGATTGAAAGTGAGCGACCTTGATCCAACCTCTGCTGCCGTACATGCCTACGATGACACCTATCGAGAAGTAATGGGATCTATCAAGCTTGCAATAGGGGCTGGCCCTATAAACCCCGTTGTGGAATTCCAAGTCATTGACATCCCAACCTATTTCAATCCATTGCTCAGACGATCGTGGCTCCATAACATCAATGGGGTGTCTTCTTTCCTTCATCAGAAATTGAAGTTCCTTGCCAACGGACATGTTATTACCATCTTGGGAGACAATGACAACACCGAGAATGCAAGCACCAGTAATTCGATACTTAAGATACAACACGGGGTGAAGATGTACTGATATCAGGATTCCAAGTTGAACCACTTCTACTCCCAGCAGGGGATGTCTTTAAAGACAGGGTTTTTCCAAAATATGACCCCCATGGAAACGTTAGTGTAATCCAGATATTCAAGAATATGCACTTCATGCAAGGACCAGGGCTAGGGAAAAGACAAAAAGGGATAACTGAACATATTGTGTTAAAGAAGGCCTTTCCTCCCCGTGGCTTGGGTTATTATCCATCAGAAGAAGAACTCAGAATGATCCGACAATCTTGATTGAAGAAGAGGTTAGAATGTGCCAAAATTGACTCGGGAGATTCCCTAAATGGAAGGTTCATCAGAGAGGGTGAGGATTTCCCCTTCTGCGGCTTCCTAGAACCTTGGTATGGCCATGTAAATAAGAGGATGAAACTAGGAATGGAGATCTTCTTTCAAGACAGCTACCCATGGGCCAAGAGCTCCCACCACCATGTACGATTCACTAAGGAAACCACAGCTAATACCGGAGATTTTGACGAAAGTGACTTTGAGGATTAAATTTATAGACACTGGGGATAAAACTCTCCATGATCCACTTAGGGGATACATCGTCGAATCCATCCTACCTCATCAAAGATGTTGATGCACCTCTTTTCAATTGGCATGCTATAACTGTGCCACCTGCTAATATTCAACCTAACCCTAATGTTTAATCCCTTTCCCCTTTAGTTTTTCCCCTCACTCTGATGTAATTGAGACCTTCTTTGATGAGGTTCTCAATGCTGTTTTTCCTATCAATGAAATAAATGAAGATTTTGAGTATCTTGCTATGCCTTACGTTAATTGTCTTGATTATAATCAAATGCTTAATGATGATGATTTTGCAAATGAATAATTCTTAACTGATCTAAATAAGGTTAATAACAAACAACATAACTGCGTTAAAGTTAATGAAGATGAAACTGTTGTTATTAACTGCAAGAGATTATGAATGGGGCTACTCTTGATGATCATGAGTGAGCTCAACTCGAAGAACTACTAAAGGAATTATTCGATGTCTTCACATGGTTTTACGATGATTTTCCAGGCGTCAACCCTGAGATAGCTCAGCATGAGATTACAACTCTCCTGGAATGCAAAACGGTCAAACAAAAATTGCAAAAACTCTGCACCAAATGGACACTCAAAGTAAAAGAAGAAATAGTCAAGCAATTGAACTTGGGCTTTATTCGTGTGATCGAATACCCTACATGGCTAGCCAATATCGTACCCGTGCTGAAATCAGGAGGGAAGGTTCGCATGTGTGTCGACTACTGAGACTTGAACAAGGCCTCTTTAAATGATGATTACCTACTACCCAACATCGACATGACCGTGGAGAATACGTCCAGTCACGCTCTCAAGTCATTCATTGATGGGTCTGCCAAATATAACCAAATCAAGATGCACTAAGATCACCAAGAGAAAATTGCATTCATCACCCCTTGGGGAACCTTTTTACTATAATGTAATGCCATTTGGTCTAAATAATGTAAGGTCTACCTACCAAAAGGCTACCTTAGCCATTATGCATGATCTGATGCATAAAGAAGTCGAGGTCTATGTAGATGACATGATTATCAAATCCAAGACTAGGGAAGGTCATGTTCCTGCTCTCTGAAAGTTCTTCCAACGACTACGAAAATACCAGATGTGACTTAACCCATAAAAATGTGTCTTTGGTATTACTTAAGGAAAACTATTAGGATTCATGGTTAGTGAGAAGGGGATAGAATTCGATCCTATAAAGCTAAAAGCCATACTTGAGATGCCACCTCCCCGAACGGAGAAGGAAGTCCGGGGATTCCTTAGGAAATTACAATACATCAGTCGATTCATCAACCAATGACCTCCATCTGTGAACCCTTCGAAAAGATTCAAATAAGGCCTGGAACAAAGCTTGCCAAGAATCCCTCGATCAAAGCAATACCTGACCCAACCTACAGTTCTTATACAGTTGCAACCTGATCTTCGCTTACTCCTATACCTAACCGTAACCGATACTACAGTTGGGTATTTGCTATCCCAATACCTCGAAGAAACCCGCAAAGGGAGAGCCATCTACTATGTCAGTCGAAAGTTGAATGGTTACGAAGCTAACTACACTGCCTTGGAGAAAGCGTGTGTCGCTCTTGTTTGGGTTACCCAAAAGTTGCGACACTACATGCTCGCCTTCCCCATCAAACTTGTATCCCAAATGGATCCAATGGAGTACCTACTCGAGAAGCCTGCCCTATTCAGTCGAATGGCCTGTTAAATGATTCTTTTAGCTGAATCTTATATTAACTACGTCATACAAAAATCCATGAAAGAAAGAGCCATCTCTGACTACCTCACTAATTACCCTTGGAAGAAGTCGATGTCTAGATTTTTGAGTTCCTTGATGTGGATATCCTCTGTACCTCCCAAGAAGATATTTAATGTCAGATGTTCTTTGAGGGCGTTGTGAATAAGAAAGGGAATGGAATTGGGATCCTCCTAATCGCCCCTGATGCCTCTCACACTCCTATTGCCATCAAATTGGATTTTCCCTGTAGCAGCAACATGACTGAATATGAGGCGTGCACAGTAGGCCTCAAAGTTTCCCTCAAGAAAGGAATTCGATATCTCGATGTCTACGGGTATTCAACCCTCATCATCGGCCAAGTACTTAGAAGCTGAAAAGTCAAGGATGAGAAACTCTTACCCTTCCATGCCCACCTCGAAGATCTAGCTTCCTAATTCTAAGAAATCACCTTCCACTACCCGCCCCGAGCAAAAAACAACCTAGCCGACGCCCTTGCTATCTTAGCCTCTTTGATTGACATGCCCGAACGAATAACCATGGCCCATTTACTTGTTAAAAAACAAGACTAACCAACGCATTGCTACCACATTGATCTTAGTACAGAGGAAGATCCCGAGATAGTCAACTGCTAGTACTACGATATTTAGAGCCTCCTCAAACATGGTAGGTATCCCCAAGGATCTAATAAGAAAGACCGAGCAACCCTTCATCGACTGGCTGCCCAGTACATTGTCTTTGATAAATAAATGTTCAATAAAAACTTTTATGGAACCCATTTTCACTACATTCCAGGGGCTAACATTGAAGAAATGATGCAGAAAATCCACATCGGGGAATGCAGACTCCACATGAACTGTAATGATCCCACTTTTATATGTTCATATATGGTTTTAAATGTTGTATTATTTCATATGTGATATGTATAATGTTAATTTATTATTTTAGTCTAATCCTCCCTTCATAAATCATGAAATATCAAATTAGTTATAAACATACAATTTTAAAGTTTTCTGTAGGAATGTTCATATTAGAGACTAGTTTTGACCATTATAATATAACAATTGACTTGGGGTAAAAACTCAAAATTTGTAGATATATGAATTAGGTTTGTAACACAAGAAACGACGTGTTAAATGGAGGTCCGAGCAAGAAGTTATATCTAAATTACGAAATAAGGACAAATCTGTCCATCCTTTAAGTCATATTTTGTCTTATTACCACACTATATGTAATATTTTGATTGGTTAAAGGGGAGGCTGGTTTGGCTGACTTAAACACTTTGAAATAACTTCTTTTTTTTATCAAAATTTATTAAATCAATGTCTTATGGCATATCCTAAGCTAAATGATAAGTTATGGGGTAGAAAATATAAATTTATAAAACTTTAGGGACTTGATTTTACATAAAGAAAGTTTTAGGGACTAAAATAAAAATATAAAAGGACCATTTTGAAAATAAAATATTTTCAAGTACCTCTAAGAAATAATGAAAATGTATGGTGTAAAATTACTAAAATACCCTTCATGTGTAAAATGACCCTTATACCCTTAATAACTTTACACCTCGTGCTTGACACCTGATATACCCGTTTATATCCTCGGCCTGATTGACGATTGCCTCTAGACGGACGACCCCTCAGATGACCCTACGAGGGGCCGACCCTTCACCAGGCTCCAGACGACCCTATGAGGGGCCGACCCTTCTTCAGGTTCCAGATGACCCTACGAGGGGCCGACCCTTCACCATGTTCCAGACGACCCTATGAGGGGCCGACCCTTCACCAGGCTCCGGACGACCCTTCGAGGGTACGACAGTACGAGGACAGAATTAGGCCAGACTACCGAAAAAAGCTTTGCCCTCGGCCTCGGCTCATAGGCCGAGGGTGACATCATGGTAGCGCGTGGTTTGGGAGACGCGTGGAACAGTGCGCGTGAGGCTCACATGGCACGTGGAAGACCGTTATAGCCAAATCACACCCTCACGTGAGGGAATATTTTGTCATTATTTGGCATCTACAGGTGTCAACAGAGGATTGGCTAGATCATCATTCACATGCACCATGCATACTTGGGGGTACAATACACCCCCCAAGACCTATATATACTTGTCACCTACAACCCTACAGGGGATCGATCCATTAACTGCAACCCTAGCTAAAACTCTACTTGTACACATAGTAGAGAGAGAGAGAGGGTTATGTGCATTGTATCCAAGGCCATTAGTGCCCATGCTCAGTGGATCACACACTCACAGTGGATGTAGGCCAAATTGGCTGAACCACTATACATCATTGTCTTATTTCCTCTTATACTCATCCCCTTTTATATACTCTTACACTTATACATCTCTATGGCTGCCATGGCTGCTACTGTTTGAGCTCACTATCACTTATTCGGTGGTGCTAAATCCCAGCATCATCAGTTTGGCGCCGTCTGTGGGAAACGAGAAGACATCTCTTCCTTTATACAGCTTGACCTCACTGGGCACTCTGGTGGTGAACCAACACTCCTCTTGAGAGGAGGTGTTTCACCATTGAAAGAGACCCACTAAGGTCCCAAGCTCACCATTCTTTTCTTCAGTTCAACTTCTCATAGCTCAAGCACATGGCACCTGAGATGCCACCACCACCACTTCCCCCACCAGATGAGGGGGGAAGACCCAGTTCCAGTCAGCCGCCACCTCAGTCTGAGATGGTTGATGTAGCGGCAGCCTTAAAGTCTCTGTCAACAAGCCAGCGGATGATGCAGGAGCAGTTCACAACTCTAAGCCAGAACATACTAAGGGCACCAGGAGTTTCACCTGAGATGATTACTCCAACAGCAGCTCCAGGATAGCATGAGGCCAGGGGACCACCCCAGGCATCACGCAAAGACCTGCCACCCCCTCAGCGGCGTAGGGATGTTGCTGACCCCCGGCGTCTACGCCCAGGGAGGCAAGGAAACCCTTGCCCTGAGGACAGGTATGACGATCCGGAGGGAGAGGAGGCCCCTATAGAGTGCTGGGAACCCTATGAGGTCTCCAACAATACTGTACGACCTCTCCAGGACAGTATAGGAAAGTGCGGGAGACCAAACCCTGATGATCGCCCGAGGGGCTCTGCTTTTGATCGCTTGAGCAGGGGGTCGGCCTTTGAGAGGCTAGGCCCAGTAAATGACCTGCGAGAACAGTTATCCAGGCCAAGAAGTGCTGCGAGATCCAGGAGGGAGGCAGCAGATGGCCGACCCAGAGGACGAGATGACGGCCAAAGGGAAGTGAACAGCCGACACAGGCCTACTGCAACAGAACCCTCCGTCCACCTCGGAGAGGCAGCAGAGGATAACATCGGCCAGGCCGACCCTGTGAGGCCCTAGAATGACTCAATCCAGCGGTTAGAGGATAAGATCGAAGATATACTGAAGAGCCGAGATCCTCTTCAGAGGGGGTACACCATAGGCTCACCCTTTGTGGCAAAGATAGTCAACTTCCCCACGCCGTCAAAATTCAAGCCATCCGTGGTCACCCCAAGGTATGACGGGAGCACAAACCCCGTCCACCACGTGGAGTTGTATCAGTCAGCAGCAGACATATACTCTATCTCAGATGAGATGAGGTGTCGTGCCTTCTCTGGTACCTTGACAGGGGCTGCGCATGTTTGGTACACGTCTCTTCCAAAAAATTCCATTGAAAACTTCAAGCAGTTGGTAGACCTGTTCATCCATAACTTCTGCTTTGGGGTGAGGCCACAGATGAAGACCATCCCCTACTCTATGTTAAGCAGGGGAAGAATGAGAGTCTGAGAGACTACATAGCCAGATTCAATAAGGAGAAGCTGGAGGTGGAAGACTATGAGGAGAGCATAGCTATGACAGCCCTGATTGGAGGACTCCAGAAGGGGAAGCTGTTATGGAAGCTTGCTAAAAACCCTCCGAGGACGATGGCCGAACTGCTGTTGACAGCAGGAAAGGTGATGAACGCCGAAGAGGCGATGGCCGCAAAATATGAAGACGAAAAGGGAGGTGCTAGTGGGGATAAATACCCTAAGAAGAACAAGAAGGGGAAGAAGAGGTCCGCGGATGACAAGTTCGCTGGTTACACCCCTCTAACGGTCAGCTGTGAACAGATCCTCAATGAGATAAAGAGTGACCGGTCCCTGAAGTGGCCTGAGAAGCTGAGAGCAGCCCCCGACAAGAGGAATAAGAACCTGTGGTGTGAATTTCACCAAGACCATGGCCACGTAACAGAAAAATGCTTTGCTCTGAAAGATGAGATTGAGAAGATGCTAAAGGAAGGGAAGCTCAGAAAGTACGTCGACAAAGGCGCCTTCAAGAGGGGCCGAGGGGACGACCCCAGAAAGAAGCGAGGCGATGCATGCAGAGAAGGTCCTCAAAAAAGAGGGGATGACCCTTCTGATGATGAGGATGACCCTGACCTCCCACCGAGAGACGACCACGGCCCTGTCAAGAGGCTTAATATGATCTCGCTCGGAGTGGGAATGATCTCCGGGGGTCTTGCAGGAGGAGGATCTGAGGTCGCCGGTAGGAAGGCCCATGTGGCTGAGGCCAAGGCAGTGATGAAGACGGTACACGCAACCTCCATGGAGGTCAAGTAAAAAAAAAGGAAGAAGGTTGATATGGACACACTGATAGTGGGATTTTCAAGAATGGACTTCAAAGGCCTCTTAGCCCCACACGATGAGCCTCTCGTCATCACTACCAGGGTGCACGAATGCGAGGTGCCGAGGATCTTGGTAGATGGGGGTAGTTCTGCAGATGTGATGTTTTGTCCATGCTTCAAAGCCTTGGGTCTCAGCCATGCTAGACTCGTCCCCTACCATCATCCATTGATTGGGTTCAGTGGGGAAAAGGTTCATCCCCTTGGGGTATATGAGGCCGATGTGAGGATGGGGGACGAGTGGCCGAGATGGCTCACCAAGAAGGTCAGTTTCTTTGTGATGGATGAGCAGGTGTTTTCGGCCTACAACATCATACTGGGGCGTGTGGCCCTCAAGGAGTTTGAAGCTATGCCGTCTACGGTCCATCAGATGATCAAATTTACTACCCCTTACGGGGTGGGGGAAGTTCAGGGAGACCAGACAACAGCGCAAGAATGTTACTACAACTCTGCTGAAGAAAAGGAGACACTCAAGAGGGCTACTACCACTTACAATATTGATACCTTAGACCCCAGGGATGAGACGAAGCTAAAGAAAGGAGAGGCCACGGAAGAGGTAGAATCCATCATCCTCGATGAGGATGACCCGGAAAAAACCATCCAAGTCAGAAAGTCTCTGAGGCCCAATATCAAGGAAGACCTCATTAAAATGTTGAGGAGAAGACGAAGCGTCTTCGCATGTAGTCATGTAGATATGCCAGGGATTGACCCTGAAATCATGTGCCACAAGCTCAATGTGGTAGAGGGAGTGAAGCCGGTAAAGCAGAAGAGGAGAATTTACTCTAGAGAAAAGTATGAGGTCATTAGGGACGAGGTCAGAAAGTTAAAAGACGCTGAATTTATCAGAGAGGTCATCTACCCTGAATGGCTGTCCAATGCAGTCATTGTCCCAAAGGCCAACGGCAAGTGGAGAATGTGTGTGGACTTTACAGACCTCAACAAGCACTGTCCCAAAGACAGCTTCCCTCTCCCCCGCATCGACTAGATGGTAGATGCTATCGCAGGCCATAAGCTCATGAGTTTTATGGATGCCTATTCAGGTTACAACCAGATCTTCATGAACCCTGAAGACTCGGAGAGGACAACCTTCATCACCGATAAGGGGACATACTGTTACAGGGTCATGCCCTTTGGCCTCAAAAATGTGGGGGCAACGTACCAACTCCTCGTAAATAAAATGTTTGAAGACCAAATTGGAAAGTCTATGGAGGTCTACGTAGATGACATGCTGACCAAGAGTTTGAAGACAGAGGATCATGTGGCAGACCTGGAGAGGACCTTTAATACGATGGACAAATACAAGATGAAGCTTAATCCGGCCAAGTGTGTCTTCGGGGTCGGAGCGGGGAAGTTCTTGGGGTTCATTGTCAATCAAAGAGGCATCGAGGCCAATCCTAAAAAGATAAAGGCCCTTGTTGAAATGAAGACCCCCAAGTCCATTAAAGACGTTTAGAGGCTCACAGGGAGAGTTGCTGCCTTGAACAGGTTCGTGTCTAGGGCCACAGACAAGTGCTTGCCATTCTTCAAGATCCTTAGGAAGGCCTTCGAATGGAGTGAAGAGTGTGATGAGGCTTTCAGGGACCTAAAGTCATACTTAGGGTCTCCCTTGCTGCTATCACGACCCATGCAGGGTGAACGACTTTATGTGTACCTCGCCGTCTCAGAGTCGGCCATCAGTGCAGCTATTGTGAGAGATGAAGACGGGATACAGAAGCCTGTGTATTTTAACAGCAAGTCACTCCAGGGGGCAGAGCAAAGATACCCGAGGATGGAGAAGTTGGCCTACGCCTTGATCCATGCCTCGAGGAAGATGAAGCCATACTTCCAGTTCCATACAATGGTCATCCTCACCGACTCTCCTATTAGGCAGGTCCTACACAAGCCAGAAAAATCAAGTAGGTTGATGGCCTGGGCTATGGAGCTGGGGGAGTTTGACATTGTGTATCAACCTAGGACGGCCATTAAGGGGCAAGCATTGGCAGACTTCATGGCTGAGTTTACTTGGGAAGATGATGAGGCCGAGGGTGAGACCCTCGGGAAGACGGATACAGAAGACAGACCCACTGACACACCCGCAGATAGGGCTGAGATAAGCACTGCTAGAAGGAAAGTGACTGAAAACGAAGAGGGAAGATACATCTTTAGACAGGGGTCCCTCTCTGAGGGAAATTTTTCAGAGGGAAAGACTCTGTGGAGCCTCTTCGTTGACGGGTCCTCCTGTGACAGCGGAAGTGGAGCTGGACTGATACTATCAGCACCCGATGGCACAAACGTTGAATATGCCCTGAGGTTCAACTTCAAAGCCTTCAACAATGAGGCTGAATATGAGGCCTTAGTAGCAGGCCTCTCCTTGGACAAGTCTCTTAGTGTCGACCAAATTTTGGTCCATAGTGATTCAAGGCTAGTAGTGAATCAGATACTAGGAGCCTACGAGGCTAAGGATGAGAGGATGGCTAGGTACCTTGAGAAGGTGAGGTCATTACTGAAGGGCTTCAAAGAAGTGAAATTAAGGAGGGTACCTAGGCTCGAAAATGGCCGTGCTGATGCCCTTGCTAGGTTGGCCTCGGCAATAAGAAAAGACATCAGGAGGACGGTCCCAGTAGAAATTTTGCTTCGGCCAACTATTGAGGATGCTGAGGGAACACTTAGCAATTTCCTAAATGTTTCTCAAGAAGCTTCGTGGATGGACCTCCTGATAAGATACATTAAAGAGGGTGAGATGCCAGAAGCAAGGCAAGAAAGGAAAAAGCTGAGGTACAGGGCTGCAAAATTCACTGTCATCGGAGACACCTTGTACAAAAAGGGGTTTTTGCTCCCCTTACTTAGGTGTGTGCATCCCTCAGAATTCCCTTCCATTTTACAAGATGTGCATGAAGGGTCATGCTCAAGCCACATTGGGGGTAGATCCTTAGCGAAGAGGGTGATCACCCAAGGCTACGGGTGGCCAACCTTGGGGAAAGATGCTGCAGCATATGTAAAAAAGTGTGATAAATGCCAAAGATTTGCTACCATCCCTCATCAACCTCATCAGCCTCTTACCTCCGTTACATATCCGTGGCCATTTGCAGTGTGGGGGATTGACCTGGTAGGACCCTTATCGAGAGCGGTCAATAACTATCGGTTCCTCATTATAGCGATTGACTACTTCTTAAAGTGGGTGGAGGCCGAACCGATGGTCACGATTACAGAGCAGAAGACCTTCCAATTCATCTGGAAAAATGTGATATGCAGATATGGTCTACCCAACACCCTCATCTCGGATAACAGGACTCAGTTCAAGAATGCCTCTCTACAGAAGTACAGTGAGAGGGTAAGTATCAAGCAATTTTTCTCCACCCCAGGCCGACCTCAGGCCAATGGGAAAATTGAAGTTACGAACAGGACAATCCTAGATGGAATCAAGAAGAGGCTTGAGGAGGAAAAAGGAAGATGGGTCGAGGAGTTATATGCCGTGTTATGGGCATATAGGACGACAGTGAGGACCCCTACCGGGGAGACCCCATTCATGCTAGCTTATGGATCAGAAGCCGTCATCCCCACCGAGATTGAGTTTCCTACGCATAGGGTCCAAGTGTATGACCCCCAGAAAAATGCGGAGGAGAGGAGACTCGGTCCTCAAGAAGACTTGGCAAAAGCCCAACAAGCTCCATCCTAATTGGCATGGCTCATATAGGGTCATCGATGAAGTTTTCCCTAGGACCTACAGACTAGAAAACCTAGAGGGGGAATCTTTTTCCAATCCCTGGAATGCAGATCATTTGAAGAAATACTATCAGTAGTGTTGTAAGGTCTTGATAGACGATAATTGTAATAAGAGTTGCTCCAACAGAACACTTTGAAAATTAATGAGAAATATCAGTGTTTCCCCTCATCCTGTGGTTATCAGTTCTATCACGCATGGAAACATCTACAGAGAACCACCCTCGGTTATAATGGGGACCAGTGGAGGGGACGACCCCACCACTGTCCTCAAGAAAGACGAGGGAAGACTTAAAAATCCATTAAATTGGTAAGTTGATCCCTCGGCTATAATGGGGACCAGTGGAGGGGACGACCCCACCACTGTCCTCAAGAAAGACGAGGGAAGACTTAAAAATCCATTAAATTGGTAAGTTGATCCCTCGGCTATAATGGGGACCAGTGGAGGGGACGACCCCACCACTGTCCTCAAGAAAGACGAGGGAAGACTGTTAAAAACCATTAAATTGGTAAGTTGATCCCTAGGCTATAATGGGGACCAGTGGAGGGGACGACCCCACCACTGTCCTCAAGAAAGACGAGGGAAGACTTAAAAATCCATTAAATTGGTAAGTTGATCCCTCTGCTATAATGGGGACCAGTGGAGGGGACGACCCCACCACTGTCCTCAAGAAAGACGAGGGAAGGGACTTAAAAACCATTAAATTGGTAAGTTGATCCCTCGGCTATAATGGGGACCAGTGGAGGGGACGACCCTACCACTGTCCTCAAGAAAGACGAGGGAAAACTTTGTTAAAAACCATTAATTTGGGAAGTTGAACCCTCGGCTATAATGAGGGCCAGTGGAGGGGACGACCCCACCACTGTCCTTAAGAAAGACGAGGGAAAACTTTATTAAAAACCAGTTTGGTAATTTGACTCCTCAGCTATAATGAGGGCCAACGCAGGGGATCACCCCTTGTTCACCCTCAAGAAAGACGGGGGAGAGGTTAGTGGCATTAGAAAAGATAGCAAACCATACAAGAAGCAAATATAAAAGACAGTAAACCATACAAGAAATAAATATGGAAGACAGTAAAGAAGACGATGGTATTAATGAAATGCCGATGTTACATAAAATATCAAGTGTTTTACAAAAGAGAGCACAAAAATGATAAATACACTAAGAGGGTATGGGCTACAGGCAGCCACCCTATGGGACGATATCGGAGGGCAGGGCCTCAACATCTACAGGAGTGGTCTCCTCAATAACCAGAACTGGATGATCTTCAGATGTGCCGACCCCCTCGACTTGGGATTCCACTTGGTTTAGAGCCTCGGCAATTAGGGGGTCGTCCAGTTGAACACCCTCCAGTGAAGGACGAACCGAGGAGACGACATCACCAAATCTTAGGACGACCCACCGGCAGGCCGTCCTGATTCCCCTCTCCAAATATTCAAGGTCGAAGCCTTGAAACTCGTCAAAAATTTTATAAGCCTCAACAGCATCGGCCTCGGCTTTCCTGACAGCCACTTCGAGATCAGTCTTGTGCTTGGCCTCCATGTTGATCAGGGCCTCGTCCTTCTCTTTGATCAGTAAGTCCTTGGCCTTAAGGTCCTCGTCGTGCTGCCTCATCAGTTCATCTAAGACCCTGGCATGCTCTGTCCTAGCACTCTCGAGTTCGGCCCTAGCAGTCTCAAGCTCTGTCTGCAGGTCGGCCTCATACTGAATGGCCCTTTCGGCCTCATGGAACTTTGCCTGATTTTTAGCCATCCACTTTATGGCCTAGGTGAAGGCACAGACGGACTGCATAGAAAAATAAACACATGTCAAGAGGCCGAGAAAACAGTTGTTGAAAGAATGAAATTTAAGAAATGGGTCAAGACTAATACCTGTGAAAGGGAGTGCAGACAATAGTCGTACACTTTGGAACCGGGGACGACCTGCAGGACGACCTGATAAGAGGACGACACGTTAGAAAAATGCAGATCTAAAGAGGAAACACTTGGAAAAAAGCAAAGAATATAAAATGTTCATTATAACTCACATAGTTCAGTCAGAGGGCCGACCCTCAAGATAGATTCTTTGAGGAACCGGGGGGTCATCAGGTCTTCAAATTTTGGAAGTTCACCTTCTCTCCCTCATCCCCTCAGATATTCAACGATGTCCTTATCCTCCAGACTAAGTCCAGGGTCTGACCTGGCCTTCATGGAAGGGTTAGACCATTTTCTGGGGACCCTCGGACCATCGGCGGTGGGTTCCCACTCCCCGGAGATAAAGAAGAATCTCTTTTTATAATCGTGGTTGGAAGTTTGTGCCACATGGAGGAGTTTCTTCTCAGACCTCCTTGCCCCCAGATGATAGTATCCAGGCTGTTTAGACGAGGAGGTGATGTTGTAGCAACCCAAGAATAGGTCGGTCGAGGGCTCGTCGGTGAAAGCATTCTTCCACAGGGAGATGTAGCCCAAGATCGTTCTCCAAGAGTTGGGGGAAGTTAAGAGGGAGCAACACCAAGGGCAGATAGGATATCTACGATGGCAGGATGCAGAGGGAATCTGACTCCAACCTTTAGCATTTGTTCATAGACTGCAACCTCTCCCTCTTCACAATCAAAAACCCTCTCAGACTCAGAGGGAACCCTCATAGTTATGCTGGGTGACACCCCATAGGCATGCCTCCATATCAGGAGGTCGCGATCCCTAACAGAGGAAATAAAGGACGAGGCATGGGAGGTATCAACCTCGTCATCTGTATCATCATCCTCGTCTTCAGTCCCCTCTCCCTCTGCCAGAGGGCCCTGGGGAAAAGCCACTTGGAAGGCATGGGGAGACAGGGTTGTTACAGGGACTGCCTCAGAGGGGAACATGCCCTCGGCCTGGGCTTAGGTCAGATGTTTCTCGCCTATCGTAAGGTCCAGCGCCAGTTGGTGAGGACGCTCTCTCGTCCATCTCGCTTGAATGACACTCGGCTGGACGATGGGACGACCCACAAGACTCAGACGGTTCAAATGGTTTTATGGTGGCAAGAGGAATGGGAAAGATGGGTCGTACCCAATTAGGGTCGGCCCCTCATCTCCTCTCTTCCTCTTCCTCTATTCGTCTGATCTCTGCAAAGAGATTTTCTCTCAAGGATGGGAATTCAGACGCTAAACTGTAAAGCTTCCTAAGCATTAAAAGGGAAGACCCTACACTTAGAGGAATTTGAAGAACTTAACTACAAACAATTTTGTAGTTGACCAAATTAGACTTTTGGATTAAAAAGGGAATTGGTGATTTTCACTCAAGAACACTCAAGAACACTCAAGAACATTCAAGAAACAGTTGCCGGAGAAGACACAGGAAAAAGCTATGGGATAACCCAAAGAAAATGCAGCCCCACAACCCTAAAAAGCAAATAGAAATGAAGGCAAAAGAGAGCGCTGGGTGAAAGAGATTACCTGATAAAGAGATAAAGAACGTTGCTAGGCTTGAAGGATTGAAGGCTGCAAAAAATGGCGATGAAAACTGATAAAATTCTAGAGAGCGAAGGCTTGGGCGCGAAGAAGAAGAAGAAGGAGAGAGAGTTTGAAAATCTTTTAAATACCTTAGCAATGAGTGGGCCCATTGACCAAGGAAGGACACAGCCCACGAGGAAGGCATCATTAAGGCACAAAGCCCCAAGAAAAGTGTGCAGCCGCCATGCCTTAGAAACTGGAACAGCAATGAGTGTCTGCCCAGGTGTCACTCACCTAACTGATCATACAAGCATCCTAATTACAACACTATCCCTCAGCCATCTCAACAGTACCTATGGCTAAGGGCTGGGGGGTGATTGATATACCCGTTTATATCCTCGGCCTGATTGACGATTGCCTCCAGACGGACGACCCCTCAGATGACCCTACGAGGGGCTGACCCTTCACCAGGCTCCAGACGACCCTATGAGGGGCTGACCCTTCTTCAGGTTCCAGACGACCCTACGAGGGGCCGACCCTTCACCATGTTACAGACGAACCTATGAGAGGCCGACCCTTCACCAGGCTCCGAACGACCCTCCGTGGGTACGACAGTACGAGGCCAGAATTAGGCCAGACTACCGAAAGAAGCTTTGCCCCCGGCCTCGGCTCATAGGCTGAGGGTGACATCATGACAGCGCGTGGTTTGGGAGACGCGTAGAACAGTGCGCGTGAGGCTCACATGGCACGTGGAAGACCGTTATAACCAAATCACACCCTCACGTGAGGGAATATTATGTCATCATTTGGCATCTACAGGTGTCAACAGAGGATTGGCTAGATCATCATTCACATGCACCATGCATATTTGGGGGGTACAATACACACCCCAAGACCTATATATACTTGTCACCTACAACCCTACAGGGGATCGATCCATTAACTGCAACCCTAGCTAAAACTCTGCTTGTACACACAGTAGAGAGAGAGAGAGGGTTATGTGCATTGTATCCAAGGCCATTAGTGCCCATACTCAGTGGATCACACACTCACAGTGGATGTAGGCCAAATTGGCTGAACCACTATACATCATTGTCTTATTTCCTCTTATACTCATCCCCTTCTATATACTCATACACTTATACATCTCTATGGCTGCCATGGCTGCTACTGTTTGAGCTCACTATCATTTATCCGGTGGTGCTAAATCCTAGCATCATCAACACCTTATACTATAATTTTGCCACCACACCTTACACGTGTCATCCATATAAATAAGGATAAAACACATGTCATTCAGTTAATAAAGGCTAAAACATGTGTCGGCATCGAGTGAAATAGAGATTGCAAGATAGTCCCGTTATGCGACACGTCAATGTCGACTCACCCAAATGGATGCTTAGTCATCAGGACACATGTCAACACCCTAATAACTTTGAGAAACTATAAATAGAAGCTTTAGGATCAGTTATTATACGAAATTCATTCAAAATATAAAAAATAAATAGTGAGAGAAAGTGTGAGGAAGTTTAAGAAGAAGTTTCGTCTTAAGATTAACAAGCGATCCAAGACTCTGTATCTGTAACTTCGGATTTCTGTTCTAGGTGAGTACTCTGTGACATTCCTTGTGTATCTTGATGTTATGATATTATCCAAACAACATATATTTTGTGAAATGATTTTATTCTCAAATTCATCTGATACCGATGATTCCGTCGTTTGTTATATGTGTATGTCTCTCAATATATACATCTGATTTGAATTTTGAAATTATTAATTAGGCCTATGGAAACTCTCTTACTATGTTGGCCTTAACTACCAGGTGAAAATATTTGGGTGGTACCTTCCCAGCTTGTTTGTCTCTGGTGTGCCCTAAATAAGGCGTTGTTCCAGATATCATGAGTTTCTGTCTGTGTTGCTGCCGGGTGGAAACATTTGGTAATATTATCTGTTTATCTGGGTATTAGAGCGTACATGGCCATAAAAAATAAAATTGAGTAATTGACGTATTGATCAATTATTTTATCTGTTATGTTCTGAACTGATTATTCTAAAAATATATACTGCTAGTTTACTTTATATATTTTACTGTAAATTCCTGTCCATATATGTATATGCCTTTTGTTGTAAATTGAATAGGTATCAATTTTCTAAAAAATCCAGGAATATCTGGAGATTAAATCTCACTCGGCTTTTAGCTGATGTTGTATAAATAACCATTTTTAGGAAATAAGAAGGTTCGTGGAGGGAATGAAAAAGGACTGTGTTGAAGATTAAGCTTTTAGAGCTGTTTTTGTTATTATGTCTGCTTTATCATTTAGAGCATGTTTGGCTCTCTTGTAATAAGCTTTAAATTTTGTCTTAAGTTGTAATTCATCGTTATTTTTAATATAAATGAAGTTTCCTTTAGAAAGCTCTGATGACGTAATTCCTTTACTTTCAGTATTTTACGATTTATAACCATGTGATTGTATTTCCGTTGCACTTATTTTAGGAAATAATTTAAGTCAGAATATATGTTGCCTTGGTGGCATGTCAAGACGCTCGTTCCCTACTACTAAATTTGGGACGGGGTCGTGACAGAGGTGGTATCAGAGCATAGCTTATGAACCTGTAGACTACTGAGCATATGTTTTAAACGTTATCGATTTTAAGTTTCCATACATAAGATATAGGATTAAATATCCGACTTATGTGATAACTCTCCATATGTCTTACAGTCTACATATAATTGTTTATATATAATTGTTCTTCTAATTTGCAATCTTGAGTTAATATAATACGTCTTATGTTTGGCCATGACTGTAGAAAATGACCAAGCCAAGATCAACTGCGAGAACAAGTGGTTCAAGTATGGAAGGACTAGAAGGTGCATACAAGGCAAATGAGAGTCTAGTAAAGATTGTGGAGCATCAGGTGAATAACGGAGCACCAAGGAATCTAGAACTCACTAGCTGTACCATTGAGCATTTCAAGAAGTTGAACCCATTTTGTTTTAAAGGTACTCTTAACCCCACAGAAGCAGAAAGTTGGGTGATGCAGATGGAAAAGATGCTCGATGTTCTTAAGTGTACCGATGAACAAAGGGTTTCATTTGCAACATTTATGTTAGAAGGTGAAGCCGAACATTGGTGGAGAATGACTAAGAGAATACACGAGGAGAGAAATACTTGTATAGGTTAGAATGACTTCTTGGTGATCTTTCATGAGAAATATTTCCCTGAAACGGTGAAGGATGAAATGGAAGCTGATTTCATGAGTCTAGTACAAGGGAATATAATGGTTAGTCAATATGAGGCCAAGTTTACTAAGTTATCCCATTTTGCACCTTATGTTGTGGTAACTAATGTTTTAAAAACCAAAAAGTTTGAACGTGGGTTAAGGTTGAGTATTCGTAGACGAATTTCCATCCTGAAGTTGACATCATATAATGACGTCGTAGCTAGGGCTACAATAGCTCAAAGGGATGGCGAGGAGTACAATAGAATTAGAGATGGTAAGAGGAAGTTTTGGGAATAAATAGGGAAGAACCCAAATAATAGAAATAGTTTTAGGAATACATACAATGTTGGGGGAGCTAGGGATGACAAACGGTATAATAACAAGATATGTCAGCAATGTGGAAAGATGCATGGAGGACGGCCTTGTTATAAGGACACGGGAGCTTATTTTAGACGTGGACATAATGGACATCAGATAAAAGACTTCCCAACCCCAACAAGGGTTCCAATACTACCTTTAGGAGAAAATAAGGATCATGGCAGACAAGGTACAGTTTTTGCACTTTCTGATGCCCAAGCTTCTAATGTAGTAGTGTCAGGTACACTTTCTATTTGTGCACATCCTTTTCAAGTTTTAATAGATCCTGGTTCTACCCATTCATTTATTTATGCACATTTTGTTAATCGCTTTACTAATAGGACCGAACCCTTAAATCATAGCATGCACGTTTTTACTCCTTCGGGTGAGTTATTGATGGGCAACTTAGTATATAAGTCTTTCACTATAGATGTTAATAGTCATAAACTATTCATTAATTTGATAGTTTTAGACATAAAAGACTTTAAAGTCATTTTAAGGATGGATTGGTTGCATCGTATCATGCTAAGGTAGATTGTTTTGAGAAGAGAGTTACTTTCCAAATACCTAACCAACCAGAATTCAGTTTTGAAGGAACAAGCATCCTATCTCCCATGCGTGTTATCTCTACAATGCAAGCTTGTAGTTTTCTTAAGAAGGGATGTCAAGGATTCCTTACAAGTGTTATTGATTTGCAAACAAAATAGCCTATTTTAGAACATATTCCTATAGCTAAACATTTTCAAGATGATCTACCCAGTCTTCCTCCTAGTAAAGAAATAGAGTTTATGATTGACCTTATTCCTAGAACTATACCAATCTCGAAACCACCTTATCTCATGGCAGCTTTAGAATTAAGGGAATTAAAAGTTCAATTACAAGATCTGTTAGATAAGGGTTTTATTAGACCAAATGTGTCCCCTTGGGGTGCTCCAGTGTTATTTGTTAAAAAGAAGGATGTGATGATGAGGTTATGTATAGATTATCGTGAACTAGATAAGGTGACCATTAAGAATAAATACCCCTTACCTCCTATAGATGATTTGTTTGACCAACTTCAAGGTGCACAAGTATTTTCAAAGATTGACCTTAGGTTAAGCTATCACCGGTTGAAGATTAAGGAAGATGATATTTCAAAATCATCTTTTCGTACTAGATATGGTCACTATGAGTTTCTTGTGATGCCATTTGGACTAACTAATGCACCAACCGCTTTTATGGATATGATGAATAGGGTGTTTAGAAAATATTTGGATCAGTGTGTGGTTATTTTCATTGATGACATCCTTATTTATTCCAAAAGTATTAAAGAACACGAAAAGCATTTAGAGATAGTGTTACAAATCCTTAGGAGAGAGAAATTATATGCGAAATTAAAGAAGTGTGAGTTTGGTTACCTAGCGTCTCTTTTCTAGGACATGTCATTTTCAAGGAGGGAGTGTCGGTTGACCCTCAAAAGATCAAAGCTATACTGGATTGGCCTAGACTAACTAATGTGATAGAGATTCGTAGTTTTCTTTGATTAGCTGCTTATTATCGAAGATTTGTTGAAGGATTTTATAGTATTGCCAAACCTCTATCTAGCTTAACCCAAAAGAAGGTGAAATATGAATGGTTTGAGGAAGTTGAGAATAGTTTTTAAGAACTTAAGAATCGATTAGTAACTGACCCAATTTTGACTCTTCCTTCCGGGACTGGGGGATTTGTGATTTATAGTGATGCTTCTAAAAATGGTTTGGGATGTATGCTAATGAAAAATGTAAAAGTAGTAGCTTATGACTCGAGATAGTTAAAACCACATGAGAAAAATTTTCCAACCCATGACCTAGAATTAGCAGCTGTAATTTTTACTCTTAAGATTTGGAGACATTATTTATATGGTGAGACTTGTGAGATTTATACCGATCATAAGAGTTTGAAATATATTTTTACCCAAAAAGAATTGAACATGAGACAAAGAAGGTGGTTAGAATTAATGAATGATTATGATTTAAATATTCATTATCACCCAGGAAAAGCTAATGTTGTAGCCGACGCTTTAAGTAGGAAGTCTACAACAAATTTAGCATGTCTCATTACAAATCAGGAACCTTTGTTAAGGAATTTGAGAAGTATAGAAATGGATGTACGTATTTATAGCAAAGGAGGAATAATTGCAAACTTAAAAGTAGAAACCATGTTGATGGAAATGATTAAAATTGCACAAGTAAATGACCCACAACTAAAGAGGATTAGAGAAGAAGTCATCGAGGGTAAGAGGATTGAATTTGTGAGACAAGATGATATATTGAGGTTTGGAAATAGAGTGTGTGTGCCATGTGATGCCCAACTAAAGAGGCAAATTTTGGAGGAAAGTCATTACTCGAGATTCACATTTCATCCCGGATGTACAAAGATGTATAGGGATATTCGAGAAGTATTTTGGTGGGATAACATGAAAAGGGAGATAGTGGAATTTGTATCTCAGTGTTTGGTTTGTCAATAATTAAAAACTGAACATCTGAAACCATCAGGACTACTACAACCCCTACCTATCCCTGAGTGGAAATGGGAACATATTACTATGGATTTTGTGATAGGTTTACCAAGGAGTTCAAATGGTAATGATTCTATTTTGGTAATTATTGATAGGTTAACTAAATCTACTCATTTTCTTGCCATTAAGATTACCCATTCTTTAGAAAAGTTAGCTAAGTTGTACGTGCGGGAAATTATTTGGCTTCATGGAACTCCAATTTCAATTATTTCTGATCGTGACCCTAGATTTGTGTCTCTCTTTTGGAAAATCCTACAATCATCAATGGGAACACAATTGAATTTCAGCACCGCTTTTCATCTTCAAATAGATAGACAATCTGATAGAACCATTCAAACCTTAGAGGATATGCTTAGGGAATCTGTGCTTGATCTGAAGGGGAGTTGGGATAATCATTAACCATTAGTAAAATTTGCATATAATAATAGTTATCAAGCAAGTATTCAAATGGCTCCATATGAGGCACTCTATGGAAGAAGGTGTCGTTCCCCTACATGTTGGGTAGAAGTTAGAGAAAGAAAGTTATTGGGACCAGTGTTGATCCAGATCACAATAGAGAAAGTGAAATTGATACGAGATAGACTTCGAATCGCTCAAAGCTGTCAAAAGAGTTATGTTGGCAATTGACAGCGCCAATTAGAATTCTAAAGAGGAGATCATGTGTTCTTGTGAGTATCACCAGTAAAGGGAGTAATCCGATTTGGAAAGAAAGGGAAATTGAGTCCAAGGTACATAGGACCTTTTGAAATCCTTGAAAGGATAAGAGATGTTCCATATATAATAGCTTTACCCCCTGAAATCTCTAGTGTGCAAAATGTGTTCCACATTTTAATTTTAAAGAAACATGTCCCAAGTCCAATACATATCCTAAGTCACGAACCTCTTCAAGTTAGAGAAGATTTGTCATACATTGAGCATCTGACAGAAATTTTGGACCATAAAGATAAAATATTATGAACCATGGTAATTCCATTGGTCAAAGTGTTATGGCGTAATCATTCCATTGAAGAAGCAACATGGGAGCGGGAAGATGAAATAAAGGAGAAATATCCATACTTGTTTGGAAATTAATGTAAGTAAAGTTTGGGGACCAAACTTTTTATAAGGAGGGTAGGATGTAATGACCCCACTTTTATATATGAATATAGTTTTAAATGTTGTATTATTTCATATTTTATATGGATAATGTTAATTTATTATTTTAGTCTAATCCTCCCTTCATAAATTATGAAATATCAAATTAGTTACAAACATAAAATTTTAAAGTTTTCGGTAGGAATGTTCATATTAGAGACTAGTTTTGACCATTATAACATAATAATTGACTTGATGTAAAAACTAAAAATTTGTATACATATAATTAGGTTTGTAACACAAGAAACGATGTATTAAATGGAGGTCCGAGCAAGAAGTTATATCGAAATTATGAAATAAGGGTAAATCTGTCCATCCTTTAAGTCATATTTTGTCTTATTACCACACTATGTGTAATATTTTGATTTGTTGAAGGGGAGGATGGTTTGTCCGACTTAAACACTTTGAAATAAACTATCTTTTCATCGAAATTGATTAAATCAAAGTCTCATGGCATATCCTAAGGTAAATGATAAGTTGTGGGGTAGAAAATATAAATTTATGAAACTTTAGGGACTTGATTTTTAATAAAGAAAGCATTAAGGACTAAAATAAAAATATAAAAGGATAATTTTGTAAATAAAATATTTTCAAGGACCTTTAAGAAATATTGAAAATGTATGGTGTAAAATTACTAAAATACCCTTCATGTGTAAAATGACCCTTATACCCATAATAACTTTACACCTCGTGCTATACTTTTGCCACCACACCTTACACGTGTCATCCATATGAACAAGGATAAAACACATGTCATTCAGTTAAATAAGGCTAAAACACGTGTCAACATCGGGTGAAATAAAGATTGCAAGATAGTCCCGTTACGTGAAACGTCAATGTCGACTCTCTAAAATGGATGCTTAGTCATCAGGACACATGTCAACACCCTAATAACTTTGAGAAACTATAAATAGAAGCCTTTGGATCAATTCTTACACGAAATTCATTCAAAATATCAAAAATAAATAGTGAGAAAAAGTGTGAGGAAGTTTAAGAAGAATTTTCGTCATAAGATTAATAAGCGATCCAAGACTCTGTATTTGTAACTTTGGATTTCTGTTCTAGTTGAGTAATCTGTGACATTCCTTGTGTATCTTGATTTTATGATATTATGCAAACAATAGATATTTTGTGAAATGATTTTATTCTCAAATTCATCTGATATCGATGATTTCTTTGTTTGTTATATGTGTATATCGCTCGATATATACATCTGATTTGAATTCTGAAATTATTGATTCGGCCTATGAAAACTCTCTTAATATGTTGGGCTTGACTGCCGGGTGGAAATATTTAGGTGGTACCTTCCCAGCTGGTTTATCGCTGGTGTGACCTAAATGAGGCATTGTTCCAGAGATCATGATTTTCTGTCTGTGTTGTTGCCGGGTGAAAATATTTGGTAACACTACCTGTTTATCTTGGTATTAGAGCGTACATGGCCATAAAAAATAAAATTGAATAATTGACATATTGATCAATTGCTTTTCTATGTAAGGACATTTTGTCCAGTATTTATGTATATGTCATAAGCCGTTACATTGTTGATCTCATCATCATCAACGGATCCGAATATCAAAGAATTTAAGGAAGGCATCAAAAATCTGGACAACCGGACCGGTCCGCCTATTTGAAAAACGAACTGGTCTGCCCCCAGATCGATCCGTCCTCTACCCAGACCGATCCGCCTTGCTCCTGAACCAGTGGACCTCGGACCGAATGCGAATCAAAGAGACCAATTTCAAATAAGAATCGATCCGACCTCGGACCGATCCTCTTCAGATCCGGACCGGTCTTCCTGGGATATATTCGAGCAGATCGTGCTGAGATTTTTTAGGGCCAGGACTTCTTTTATAAACCCACTACGGGGAGTTGGTTTATTAAGACTTCTACACACGATTTTCAGAGTTCAAAAACTCAAAGTCTTCACCTTTGTGGGTTACCAAAACTCATGTTTTGATTCACACAAATTTCCAAATCATTTGTGAATCGTTTTGAAACCCTAGAACACAAACACTGTTTTGTTCATACCCTTGTGGAGATGACCGTTCTTCTTCTTCATTGCTGCCCTCCTGGAAAGGGAAACTTCCAGCCGCCGACTACAGATCCGAAACTTGCGGGTAATTCTGTGTCACTGTATGTTTCATTGTAATCCGAAATTATATGTTACAATATTATAATGAAAATAAATGGTTTATCCCTTTTGTGGGATTTTTCCTCACATGTGTGAGTTTGAATATCTCTTGCATGATTTCATATTGTTTCAATCACACCTTGTTGCTTGTTTAGGGTTTATTTTGGTTGAACTGAGTTTGATTATTTAATTTCTTATTTGAACGCAAGCGCATACTCTTTCAATATGTTCTGTTCTGAACTGATTATTTTGAAAATATATACTTCCAGTTTACTTTATATATTTTACTGCAAATTCCTGTCCATATATGTTTATGCCTTCTGTTGTAAATTGTATAGGTATTAATTTTTTGAAAAACCCTGGAATGTATGGAGATTAAATTTCACTCGGCTTTTAGCTGATGTTGTATAAATAACCATTTTTCAGGAAATAAGTAGGTTCGCGGAGGGAACGAAAAAGGACTGTGTTGAAGATTCAGCTTTTAGAGCTCTTTTTGTTATTATGTATGTTTTATCATTTAGAACATGTTTGGATCTCTTGTAATAAGATTTAAATTTTAACTTAAGTTGTAATTCATTATTACTTTTAATATAAATGAAGTTTCCTTTAGAAAGCTCTGATGACGTAGTTCCTTTTCTTTCAGTATTTTATGATTCATAACCATGTGATTGTATGTCCGTTGCACTTGTTTTAGGAAATAATTTAAGTCAGAATATATGTTATCTTGGTGGCATGTCAAGATGTTCGTTTCCTACTACTAAATTTGGGACGGGGTCGTGTCATGAACGACCATATGCTCCCCAACAAGACCAGCCGACAGGATTAGTAGTGGACTACCGTAGTTCAGGATTGCACAACCTACATTCGAAGATGCCTCAAATTCCAGCAGTTCTCCAACCTATAACACTTGCCTCCATGGGAATTGTACAACATGACCTCTCCTTGGCCGTTTTCCACATGAGCATTGACATCATAGGGAAAGTTACACCAAAAGCATCCAACGAGCATGAGTTCATCCTAGTTGCCATTGATTACTTCACCAAATGGGTCGAAGCTGAGTCATACGCAGTTCTGAATGCCAAGAAAGTGTCCAGGTTCATTAAGAAAAACATCATCTACCGATATGGGGTCCTGCATGAGCTAGTATCAGACAACGGGTTATATTTTGAGGCAGAAGTTACAATGGTGGTCGAAGAGTACGGGATTCAAAGGCACAAATCCTTTCCATACGACCTCAGATAAACGGAGTAGTCGAAGCAGACAATAAGAATCTTAAAGACATCATCATCAGCAAGTTGATCGGGAGTTATTGAGATTGGGCTGACAGGATCCCTTACGCCCTCTGGGGCTACCGCACTTCAATTCGAACCTCTACTGGGGATACCCCTTTCTCTCTAGTCTATATCATGGAAGCAATCCTACCCATGGAGCTAGAAATCCCTTCGCTATGCATCATGCTAAAAATCTAAGTCAGCGAGGAAGACTGGAACCAAAGCAATCTTAACGAGCTATCCCTCTTGGATGAAAGGAGGCTGAAAGATCTATATCACATACAAGGGTATCATTGCCTTATAGCGCGATCATTAAACAAGAGAGTCAAGGACCATGGTGTCCAAGAAGGGGACTTAGCGCTCAAAGAAATAATAGTGCCCATCTGGGACCCTAGAGGGAAATTTAAGCCCACTTGGAGCGACCCCTACATTGTAAAGAAGATCCTATTAGGCGACACTGCCGAGCTCACCGACCTTGATGGAAAAGAAATGGCGCATCTAGTCTACCTGGACCATCTCAAAAAATTCTACCCCTAGACCAAAATCTCGACGCGCTACGACTTTTCTTATCTCCCTTCTATTCTAAAAAAAATCTCTTCATTTCCCCCTACTCAGTACTACGTGTGGCCTGATCCTCTAAAAATATTTTTTCTTTCAAAAATGAATTTTCAAAACCCTTAGAGGTAGGTAGGCAGCTCATCCGGTTACATGAGCACGTCCCCCTTCTTTTTAACAAAATGCTATTCTTTTCTTATCCCTAAGAATGACAATTCATTTTAACATGAACAAAAGGATTATGTATGCCTTAGCGATTTGTATAGATAATTCAAATGCAAAAGTCATCAAGAGTCACAACTAGATGATAAAAAACTTCTTTATTTCATTGTTTGAAATTTTGGTACAATTACATTGGCATAAGGAATCAAATGATTTCCCTCGCTAGCCTATACATACCTTCCTAAAAAAACCCAAGATAAAACTAAGACCCACTACTCCTAAATAAAAACAACCAGAATAACCACAAATATAACCAAACACCATACGCCATACAAAAATCTTCACAAAAAGTCTACCCACAACTACCAGAAGAACTGCCTCCATCACCACATCCTGGGGGCCCCAAACCTCCCCTACCTGGAGGGAATGCCACTGACGCTCCATTGAGTGATAAGCCCGGACTGGCCTAGGGAAAACCGTAACACTTCCCTCCATAGTGTTTAAAATGACAAACCACCATTACAAAGTCTCCATAGCCAACATCTTGGCGACCACTCTTCTCCATAGCCATTTTATGTAGTCCTTCGAGACATGCCAGACTCGCTCAGCAGACTGACAAGGATGGGCCAACGGACGATGATTCTCCTATAAAGTTCTAAGCCGCATGCGCATATCTCCGCCAGGCCATCCACAAGAAAGAAAGCTAGTGTCTTCGGTGGCACAATTTGCTCCCAACCATATTAGCACAGAAGCCGCCAGGGAAGGTAGAAAGAAGTCTGCCTAAGGCCAACCAACCGGACATACTGGTACTCCTCGAGTTCTAGAATGGGCAACAGCTCCCCCCGCCAAAGCACTAACTAATGCAAGCCTAGAGCCTTGTGCTCTATAAACCATTTCCACCAACTCTCAATGTCCAGGCCTACACTAATGAAATAACACGAGAAGAAGTTTGGGACCACCAACAAAGGATACTCAGGTGGGACCACCATACAAAATATTTTGAACAATCACATAAATAGAATTACGGGCCTCCCTCTCAGAAAGTCAAAATGACCCTCCCTCCAGGCATCCAAGCCATTAAAGGTCTCCGCTAGTATCACCACCACAGGATTGCCACAATATGACATCCAGGAAACGATAGCCATAAGTTGGGGGTCCACTAGTGTTTCCCCAGTCACTAGCAGAACTTTTAAAATAAGGCCCAGAATGATAGCCCCAACATAGCCAGCATCGCCCACATCTTGCTAATGCATGGACCGCAGCACCACCAAAAGATAAATCATTCCTCCCATAACCAACGGCCTGGATGTCGAAGGGGATATATGGAGAAGTATAGCCAATAATTCCCTAGGAGAACAGGAAAACTCAGGCAAAGCTACAACAACGCTGGGATTTATCCCCAGCATGGCCAAAAATTTCTCATAGGTAGGACAAATTTTATCCAACCCAAAGGGAAAGACATGATCCTCGAGATACCAGAACTCGATTGCCGCCATCAGCATGTTCCACTCTATGGGCCGGTAACACCACAAAGAGACTCGCCGCATGTGGAAAGCGTCATAATCAACATTGTAAGAACAAATTTCCTCCAAGGCTTCGAGGTAGTTGGCGAAGTCAATACTACCAGGGAGAGCCATATCGCAAAATAAGGAGATAATGAGCAAGTAAGAATGTGAAAAAGAAGGAAGATGAAAGTGTGAGGAGAAAAGCCCCATCTACACCCCTATTTATACTTGGAAATCAGCAAACCAAGACAAAGAACCCTACAGAAATCGGAGGGATTCTTACCCTACCAAGTACCAAACAAGTGCAATCAAAGCCTTGGGTTGATTGGACTGGACTGATATGCCGATAGGCAGGACAAGGGTCATATCAATCGACAACCCCATATTTTGGGACAATTCCCTTTTTCCTTTTTTGTTAAAATAAAAAACCCAATAAAAATATTTTTTAACTTAAGGGAATTACAAATTTCTTTATACTTATGATTTTACTTATCTCATTTTAAAATAAAATCCTTCTCAAATCAATTTTAAAATTCTTTTTACTCTCTTAGCAGCAAAGTAAAAAGAGCATGTGCATTAATAACTAAACAAAATTTTTTACAAAAACTTCATTTTCATTTGCATACATTGTTTTCTGTATTACATTAATATCTTATAGGAAAAACAAAAAACAACAAGACTCAGCCCGAACCCAATTTTCTTTCTCTCTCTCTCACCCAATATTCTCTCTCACCTACTTTCTCTCTCTCTCTCTCTAGTTATCTCTCTTATTTCTCTCTCTTCTCTCTCTCTAAGAGCCTCCATCCTTGCGATATGCCTTTTCCCCCTACGATGAGACAATGTGCCACCACTTCCAGAGCTCGACCCTTCCTCGGACGAGGCAGACGAAACCAAGCAAGAAGGGACCGAAATCACCTCACGAATATGGGCCATCACCAAAGATATCCAGTCCCTGATGTACTTCAACCAAGTGGTGGAGACCCAGATGTGCTATAAAGGAAAACGAAAAAGATCAAATCAGTCAAGTCTGAGGGAAAAAGAAAGAAATCGGGGAATCAAAAGATAAAGGAACAAGAAGTTTACCTCAGGTTGAATGACCTCCTCTGCTAGGCCCAACTCTACCGGGTCCATCACATTGGGACGATGCTATAAACGTACCGACCGTCCTTCAGCTCGTTGGATGTTGTAACTAGGCGAGTGCAGCCGTACAAAAGATGCCTCCGACATCACTACCGTTACTGATGTGGACGCATTGCTTGCGCTATGGGAGGACCCCCCTGCCAACTTGAACCCACAATAGGGAGAGGCATCACATTATATATACTGGGTGGCATTAGCTAACTCAACACGAAGTCCATTTAGTCGTACATCATTGTTATGTCGGTATACAAAGAGTACAACTGACCCTCCATAACTTCCACTAGGGCATCCTCTGTTATCTACTGCACTCGCCTCATGAACATAGGGGGCTTCGTCGATGGAACCACAACCTCATCTTCCATGATCTGTCGGACTACTCTCTCCCCGAGGTACCAAGAATAACCAAACTCATGCGCCAGCAGATGTCGCATCTGCGCATGACCCCCAGTCGACCCAGTTTGCTGAATGGCCGCCCCCAGGGATAAAAGGTCACCTGCAAATTCCCCCGCAAGAGAAAAGGATCAATATCAATAAAATATCATCAAAGGAAAAGATAGTCTCAAGATTAAAAAAGGCTTACCCGCTCGCTCGTTAGGCCATTTAAGACCTGACGCACCGTCTCCAAAGCGAGAGACTTCTTTGATTGTCGATTGGACTTTCGCCATGGTAAATTTGACAGAAGTCCCTGACAGAGTCATCCTTCAAAGATATCAGATCGGTGTTTAACCCAATCACCTCATAAAATTTCTGCAAAGGACAACATTTAAGAAATTAAGAATAAAATGCACGAAGGAAAATGCGAATGCATGAAGGAAAATGAAAAAAAAATAAAGAATACCTCAAGAAGATACGTGGATCTAGTAAAAGTCTGCCGGCAGCACCGACTGAATGCATCAAGGGAATAACAAAGGGTCTCCAAAGTCAGGCATCCCCAAATATAAAGAGGGATGTTCGAAAACACCCTAAAAAATGGCAAAAACCACAAGTGGATGACGTCGCCACTCGTCGTCACTAGAAACCCTCCCAACACCAATAGAATAAATAAACGGGCCATCTGATGCACATGCTGCCAGTCACTCTCATCGATCCTCTCCTCAGCAAAAACTCTCTCAGAATAGACCAACGTAGAGAGTCCCCACTAACCACCCTCTCCACATCACCTAATGTCGCCGTCACCGCCTCCGACGTCACCCTCAGCATCTTATCCACCTCAACCTACAGGCCATCGCAGTCTAGACCCATCAGCTGCTGCACATCAATGGGAGATACCGTCATCTCCTCGAAGCCAAAATGGAAGGTGTGGGTAGTGTCTTACTACCTCTGCCCCAGGGCATAGAGAACAGCCGTAGAATGAGGCATCTTATTCAGAATAGATGGCAGCCTCCTGAAGATGGATGATGACATCATCTAATGCATCATAGGTGGAAGGTGCTCCCAAAAATTCCTAAGCCCAGTTGTCCCTCGGGCACGTATAGTTGACATGGAGACATCAGACTGTCGAACAAACAAAGAAAACCATTGTCAAATTCAAGAAATAAGGCAATCTAGTCAAGAAAAAAGGAAAAAGATTACCAAAAGTCATTCAATAGTTACATAGACACCTGGTTTCATCACCCTAGAAGAATGATGACACAAGGGCTCACATAAAAGAGTCCGATCATCTACCATCGGCTTGAATGAGTCAAATGAGTTCTCCCTGCCCAGTGCAAGGGGGACCCTAGCCCTCCACTTTAACCCTGCCTAATCGTCAGCGTTGAGCCATGTCACGTGGGTTGTGCTACTTGAGAAATTGGCCAGTTTGGACATCAGAATGATTTACAGAGGTTAATTACAGAAGAAGGTAAGTCAAAAAGCTGTGAAAAATGAGGAGAACCCGCCCCTTTTTATAGGAGGCTAAGAGGCATGCTGATCGGCATCGCTATGGCACCCACCGATTGACCCTGAACCTCCACCTGCTCGAGGTACCCCAAAAGATTGTGCCACTTCCGCCTGGCACCCCTCCATCTATTCTGGTCGGCAAACCTTTAAAATTTCGTACAAAAAGTCCAAAAAAATACCAGATAATCCCAAAAAATCCCGAAAAATTCCTAAAATTACCAAATTAATTTTAGAACCTTTTTTACCAAGAAAAATATTTTTTTTACATCCCCAGCAAAATTCTAAAAAACAATTCTCCCCAGCAACATCTCTAGCGGATGCCCCAAAACTCCTATAATTCCCCAGGTAAAAAAAACCCTCAGATCATTCACTCTTACCTAGCGGAACCAAAAATCAGACGCTTCCCCAAATCCCGACATAAAGATTACACATCCCTAGTGGAGTCACCCCAAATAAGCCCTTAGAATTGGCTTTGACCCTCAGAATTGGTCACCCTAAATAAGCCCTCATAATTGGCTTTGACTGTCAAAATTGGTCACCCCTAACTTAAGCCCCCCGAATTGGCTTTGACCCTCACAATTGGTCACCCCAAATAAGCCCTTAGAATTGGATTCGACCCTAAGAATTGGTCACCCCTAACTTAAGCCCGCAAAATTGGCTTCGACCCCTAGATTTGGTCGCTTCTACTTAAGCCCGCAGAATTGGTTTGACCCTCAGAATTGGTTGCTTCTACTTAAGCCCACAAAATTGTCTTTGACCCTCAGAATTGGCCACCCCTATCTTAAGCCCATAAAATTGGCTTCGACCCTCAGAATTGGCCGCTTCTACTTTTGGCCGCAAAATTCTCTTTGACCCTCAGAATTGATCACCCCTATCTTAAGATCGCAGAATTGACTTCGACCCTCAAAATTGGTCACCCCTACATAAGCCCGCATAATTGGCTTTGATCGCATAATTGGTCATCTCTATATCAAGCCCTCAGAATTGGATTTGACCCACATAATGGGTCCCTTTTATCTTAAGCCCACATAATTGATTTTGACCCGCAAAATTTGTCATCTCTATCTTAAGCCCTCAGAATTGGCTTCGACCCGCAGAATTAGTCGCTACAATTTAGGTCCTCGAAATTGACCTCGACCCGTAGAATTTGTTACCTCCCTACCTTTGACCTCAGTCGTCACCTACTCCTTTAGTTCTTTAGAATCGTCCATCCCAATATCACCTTAGGTCCTCAGAATTGACCTCGACCCTCTGAATCGATCATCCTCGTCCCTTAGGACCACATAACCGCCCTCTCACTATCATGTGGCGTCTATTAGATGGCTATCTCTTGTTCCAAGATCACCCGGTGAGGGAATATATAGACACCACATTCTAGGAACCCTAAGTCTTTCCTTAGGTCCCTACCACCTCTTCATTTCACTGCAAACCCTAGGTCACACTTTGAGTACCGATCTAGAGGCCATCGAGTGCTCCTGGGCCCCGAATTGACCCCAATCAAATTCACCATCAGAGAAAAATATCTTTGAATCTTTGAAGGGAACTGTAAACTCTTTCCAACGGTCCACCCTGTGCGCGAAAAAACATAACCATTCGGACGAATAATTAGTTTTCCAAAAAAAATCGATTAGAAGGCCACCGGGCGCTCTCGGGCCCTATTTGACCAAGGTTAACCCTTCATCTCGAACGATACTGAATGAATATTTGAAGGGTACTTAATACCCTTTCCAACAGTCCACCCCGTGCACAATTTTGACCTACGATACGAATGAACGATCTGTATTACTCTGAGAGATCACCGGAAGCTTCCGGGCCCCGGTTGACCAAGGTCAACTTTCAAAATAGAGCGAAAATCTTCGGAATGCCGAAGTAAATGTCTTAAAATTTCCAATGGTCACCCCGTGCGCGATTCTGACTTACCATGCGGATGAACGAACCATTTTTGTCTGTCAATCTCATGTCTAAAAGATCAACGTGAGCTTTCAAGCTACATTTGACCCAAAGTCAATTCCCGGACCCAGGAGCGATCCAAATGACTCTTGGATGTCTCTGAAGCTTTCTAATGGTATTCCACGTATGCTATTCAGATCAACAAATTGAGTTCTGCAACCATTTTTCCAAAAAAATCTGCACGAGACTGCCAATTGGCAGGTCTAGATCCCCTCCTATCGACATAATGTCATGGGTTACCTACCGATAGTCACTCCCATGGGTAGGAGATTGGCACATTCCTTTACCTTATAAATAGAGTCCATGATCTCACTCCCAAAGCACACAAGAGATCCATCAGCATCAGTGATCTCAACAACATTCCCTCGAAATCAATGAAATTCCCCATGTGAAGTTCCATTCAAGCTTACATTCCCATCCTTTTAATACCCAAGTTGGCAAAATATCCTTCTCATTTCATCAATATTCATCAACACTCAAGGGATTTCATCCAAGATTAAAGATGAAACTTCAAAGAAGGTCCAATTCCTTCTCCTACTCTTTAAATTCCTTGTTTTTGCATAAATTACATTAGATTCTTAATCTAGTTCTTACTTTAGTTCATACACTTTAACATCTACACTTTTATTAGTATATTTCACATACTTTGTTTTCTACAAAAAATCCCAAAAACAAATAAGAGAGGGTTATACCCGTGAATTCTGAAGGAAATTATCCATTACACTTTTTCAAAACCAAAAATAAATTTTCTACACATACACATATAATAAAATTCCGTTCAAATCTATGGGATAAACCCCACCCATAGGCTACATTCAAACTACATGGACTTTGATGCATTTATAAGCTACGTAGGCATCTTGGATTAAAATCCGAGACTCTAGTCCAATTTTCTAATTTTTCTCAATTTCCAAAGTTCCTTAATTTTCTAAAATCTCCCATTTTCATACTTATTATATTTTCACATTCACATATATGTTATGCTTGTTTGCATTTCATCCAACACATATTGTCATTTCTTAATAACAATTAATATCGCGATAAATGCACCAATAATGTTTTTTATATATGTTATTTTGGGAACATTCCTATGGATGACCTCACTCTACCTTGTCCGTGGTATGAGTTGAATGATTTCGATCTCCATTAGATAAATACGCACACACACTTCACGGGGATATAAAGGAAAATAATAACACTAGCCTATGAGAAACCAAAAGGGCGGGATGGGTGTCTGACACCTTCCCATTTTGTAACTTATCCCCTAAACCTTCAAACTATTGGTTTCGTATGCATCAGTTTGTCCTTGATTCCGCTCTCTCGAAGTGGCAACATATTCTTTTGGCTGTTTTGTGAAAAATAAGATGGAGACTCCATCTCTTTACATTTACCCCACACCAACGACGGCCGAAGCATCCTTTCAAAAAGGGGGTGCGAGACCGGTGTAATTTTTGAGGGATCCTTTCCTTCCTCCACGATGAGGGATCCTTCGAAAGTCACCTGGGATGGCCACAGTCAGCTTTAGGATGGGATATTCATATCTCAATCCAAATATGCAAGAGAATTTGTGAACAAATTCGATCTAGACTCTACTAAGCACTCTTGCACCCCTATGAGTATATCGAAAAAGCTTAGAAAAAAATCTTTAGGCAACGACATAAAGCAAACCTTATATTAAAGTTTGATAGGTAGTCTTATTTACCTTACCGCTAGTCGTCCCAATATTTCCTTTAGTGTTGTAGTCTGTGCGCGATACCTAGTGTGCATGATAAATTCACCCTTACATGCACTTAAACGTATTATCAAATATGTGAGTGGGAATCTATCTTACGGTATTTGGTATTCCTTTGATACTGATGATCGTTTGTCCGCCTATTCGGATGTCGATTATGCCGGAGATGTAGATGGATGTAGGATCACTTGGGTGGGTGTTTCTATTTTGGTAGTGCTCTTGTCTTGTGGATGAGCAAGAAGCAAACTCCATATCTTTGTCCACGGTGCAGGCTGAGTATGTAATCGCTGGATTTTATTGCACGAAACTCTTATGGATGAAGCAAATGTTGGAGGATTACGTCATTTCACTAGGCACGATGACTATTTCCTGTGAAAATACGAGTGCCTTAAATTTCACGTAATCTAGTCTAGCATTCGCACACAAAGTACATTAGGATACGTGAGTACTTTATTCAAGACCTAGTTTAGGAGAATGTTGTGTCATTGAGCTTTGTGAGCACCGATCGTCAGTTAGCCGGCATTGTCATAAAACCTTTAGACGCACTTCGATTTGAGGATATTAAAAAATCTCTATGTATATGTACCATTGACTGAGATTGGATATGTTATCTAGTATAAGATGATTTTGATGATTATTTACATTTATTCCTACTGCTAGATTATATTACCATTGTATTTATACTCTTTCCTTTTGATATATTTTTTGAAAAATTCAAAAAGAGTTGTGTTTTTATTTTAAAATTTCGGCTTCTTTTTAAGTAAAGATGAAAACGACAAAAAGATTTTATTCTTGATAAAATTTTGAACAAATCCAAAAAGAGTTTTGTATTTTGTTTACATCGTATGTGGATGAACATTAAAGACATCCGAGTCACCGATTCATTCCATATTCACGTGGCTATTTGTGGTGTTTTGAGACGTGACATCATTTCATTTATGTTCTTATTAGTGTGGAGTCATTAGGATGTGATTTTATGACAACTTGCTACCTGTTTGACTCCGTATATCCTTTAATGCACACGAGCATGAGGTTATTTTAGTATTGCACTTACCTTTCACATGTCGATCATCGTGTTTTAATCTTAATTTTGTTTTAAAAATGAACCAATTGTGAAAAATGAGATAATAAAAGTTGTGCATGTAAGAACCATTGGCCGAATTTAAAAAAATTATTTTTCTATTAAATTGTTATATACTAAGCAATGGAATCGGCCTGCTAAAGACAAAGTCTATGCGTAAAAAACCACCATTTGTAATGAAAAAATCCAAAAAGATTAAAGGCATATAAAAACAGAAGTGCCAGGATAATTGCTTGAACATTGATGCTTCACTACAAATGAACATTAATTTCTTTAAAATAATTGAGGGTATAGTTGATATATGTGATATTTTGAGGGAGTTAAGTCGAAGATCAATGGGTTTGCACATTCTATAAAAATCTCGAAAGACATTACATAGTTTTGGGCATCATTGGAGCGAAAATCACCTTTGGTCTCGAATTATTGATTAGGTTAAGTCAATTTCACACGAGTTCACCATTTTTTCACCTAAGGTAAACTTTGAGATCTTTCGTTAGTGGTGTCTCAATCCTTCGTTCACATGTATTATGTTTGTCTACATTGATTAATCTATAGAATATGTTCACACCCCTATATCCTGTTTCCATGATTAAGATAATTTTGTGTTAATTCATGGTGTGTTGTATTTGTTAAATTTTATACTTGGAAAATTAAAAAATTAAAAATTTCCAAAAATAGTTTTGGAGACTTTGATATTATCATTGTATGTTCGTCATTCATATATTATTGTGATGATATCTTAGCCTTTTCAGTGATGTTCTCTATAATTCATGATTAGATTCTACTCCTTGCCTATTTCGAACAAAATAAAATGGGGAGAACAAATTACTATGGAGATTGAGTTTGATTTATGGGGGATAATGTTTTTATGAATTTTAATTTATATGTCAAACTCCATGTGTCACGGGAATTTATTTTGCTTCATGTGTAAAGGTACTTTTGGAAGATCATATTCATATTACACTCAATAAAGACAAAGTGCCCAAGAGAAGAACAAGAAGAAGTGGAGATTTGAAGACATCATTATCTTGTACCTATCAATTTTCTAAGGTTTGGGAGGGTACTAGGATCTTTTCATAATCTTAGGGGATTTTTTTTATGTAATTTGGATTTCTGTTTTATTTTTCTACCTGAATAGCCAAAAGGGGGTGATTTGTAAGAGCATAATTTTTGTCATTTTCTCAAAGCTTAGGCTTACATAGATTTTGACGTATCCCGTTACCATTTGATTCGAGCCACCACGAAGAATCAAATTTCCAACATCTCCAAATTCAAGATGATCTCCACATTACGAAGGTATAAATAAATTAAGCGTTCAAATTTATTTGCATTTATATTGGGAGATATTTTTATTAAAAACAAAGAAATTTTTTATGGTTAATTTTTTTTCCAAAATTCGCCGATTTCATTCAACGAGAAGTCATTCTCGTTCAAATCTAAGTCTAACTCGTTACAAGGCTCGTTCTTACATATTATCTAACGTGCATCTAACGAGGGCGTGCTGTTTGGCCTCGTCTAAAGCTCATTAAAAGCTCCTTCAAACAAGATAGCTTTTTCGTTCGAATGACTTTACTTTTGTTTTAATGAGATTCTATTCTCGTTCGAACGAAGCTTATTTCCGTTCGAATGAGTGATGTCATCTCGTATTTTGTGCCCTCTTATAAATACCTATTTTGTATAGTTTTTCATAGAGACTTTTTGCAAATTGAAAACTGCGTACCTGCTGCAAAAGTCCTCACTTTATTTAGGTTTAAAACACGTTTTGATTCACAAATTTCATCCCTATTATATGTGTGAATTTGTTTGAAACCCTAAAGTATTTCATATCTGAGTTACTCTTGTGGAGAGACATTCTTCACTGCCGACCTTGTGGTTCTTGAGAGCATCACTACTGAAAAGAAGACAAAGGTTGATCAGTGGATACCGAGGGTGGACCGCCACCTGTGAACGACTCATGATTGAGTCGTATTCTTTAGAGGTTTTGTAAGTCATGTTCTTGTAAAACTCTTAAGTGGTGAAATAGGTTTTGCCTATTTTAGGGATTTTTCCTCATATTTGTTTGATCTTGCATGCGTAGTTAATTTACTTTGTTTGGAACGATCATCACATGCAAACCTAAATTAATCAGATTAAAATTTGGTAATAATTTAGAATTGTATTTTGTGGACATTTAATTATATAAATTACCTCATTAAGATCGCAAGACCACTCTCAAATTGATATCAGAGATGATTGCACAAGATTACCGTGTGAACTTTTTTGACAAAATATTTTTTTCTTTGATATCAATTTTTTTGAAAAATTGTTGATCTTTAAAAAATCGGATTTTAATGGAGAATTCGTATAATCGAATGCCCATCTTTGATGGTACCAACTATGCATATTTGGCCTTGAAAGTTATAGATGAATGTGTTTTGGTGGTTTGTGAAAGAGGGTTAAATCCTCCCTCTGTCATAGTTGATAATGTCCTCGGCCCTAAACCTGTCTCTCAGTTGACAGAGGACGAATTTAAATGGGGCAACTTTAATTCTCGCGATTTGAGTGCCATCTCGAGAGTTGTCACCTTTTAAGAGTTCCACTGCATTATGGCGTGCAACACATCTAAAGAATCTTGGGATACCTTCCAGTTCACTCACAAGGGTAATAATGCTATTAAAGCTTCTGAGATGCATAATCTCACCACATAATTTAAAACAATCACAATGCTTGAAACTAAATCTTTCGACGAGTTTTATACATGACTGTCCGACATAGTTAACTCGAGTTTCAATTTGGGTGAGATAATACCCAAGACGCGTGTGGTTAAGAAAATTTTGAGGTCGCTTCCCGCCCATTTTATTCCTAAGATTACCCTTCTTAATTCGTTAGGGATCTTAAACACACTTAGGTTAGAAGAACTTGTAGGAGATCTTCAAACATACGAGATGAATATGTTCCCTAAAATTGTTAAGCCTAAGGATAAAGGTATTGCACTTAAAGGCCAATCTAAAAAGATAGAAGAAGCATCATCCATTTTCGAGTTTGATTATGATTTAGATGATTTGGCCTTTTTTGCTAAAAATTTCTAGAAATTTCTCAAACTCAAAAAGAAAAATACTTCCAAAGATAACAAAAGTTTTGAGAAAGATAAAAAATATAAATCGGGCAAGAAAAATTTTGAAAAAGAAAAGAAAGATTTCCTACAGAGAGAAGAGGAAAGATGATATGAGTGTGAGGGAAAGAATGTCAAAGCTCACGAGTGTACGACTAGGTTGAAACATCATGGGAATGGAAAAGTAACCTTAAATGTCACGCTTAGTGATAGCATGGCCGAGTCAGTGAGTTCGGGAGAAGAATCACTGCATGGACGTAACTTCACCACATCCATGGCTAGTCATTTTAGTACATCTAGTGCACCTCACGATAATGAGGAAGCTACTTAATATTACACCTCGACACTGAGTCTAGTCGTTCCGAGGAGAGTGAGGGAGAGAATGTTTTAAGTGAGCGAGAGTGACCTTCAACATTACATGTCGATCTTTATGTTGTGTCCTTTAAAATGAAGAAACAAAACAAAGGGTTAGATATGAGAGTTTTAGTGCTAGATAAAGAGTTGAGAGAGGCGAGAGAGAGTGAGTCCTAGGTGAGAGAAGCCTTGGGAGATAGAGTGTTGTTAGTTGAGAGAGTGAACGAGGACTTGACAAACAAGGTGGCTAGTCTTATGAGAGATCTCCAAGCATCCATGGAAACCCATTAGAAACTTGAAGTCCTTGTATCCTAACTCGAGAAAGATCTCAAATGTGACAGGTAGGTGAAGGTAACTATTGAGGATACATCGAATAAGGTAGGTAAGATGCTCGTCGACCCACTTTAGGTAATGCCGTGAGGCAAGGGATAGGTTATGATGGTGTATCCACTTCCCATGCCGCACTCGAGCCGATTATCGAGTTTGTGATGGACCCTTATGGCCCTTGAACTAACCCACCTAGGCAACCTAACCCACCTAGAAGATCTCTTTGACACCTCGCCTATTTTAACCATGGGTGATCAGTCCTTCATTAAAGCAAACATGAATCCCATTTAGTTCATTCTTAGCATCACTGTTGAAAAACTTTTTTATTACTAATCACCAATGTCAAATTAAACTGGTGTGAAATTTTTTCTTTTATTATGAACACATGCGAAAATAAATTAAATGAACTAAACCATTTAGACATAAATATAGTTGAACAATCACACGACATATATATAATTAAATGATACCGAATAAACTGCCGGTTCTCCAAGTAATAAACCAACCACAATCTAAAATAAGTAAAATTAAAATCTGAATACCATTTGATGCATAAGTGAATAAAATAATTAGTCTGAAGGGAAACGCACCCAACTGAGCTACTAAGGAAATATCCTATCTAGAATGAATGAACTGAGGCATGTAAAGTAATCTTCTGCAAGTCTCCACAACTGCTACAGCTACGAATCTCTGGATAGAATCTCTAAGTTTGGCATCCCTGTGGCTGGACACCTAACACGTTTTGAAAATATTTTGACACGGGTCAGAGCCCAAGAAAATAATTTGAAAATTTATAAGTGTTTGAATCACAATATAAATCAGTTATTTATTACACATGTAAATTCCATATACACTCTCTTGAGATCCTCACATCTTAACTAACGTGCACGTTTAACATATTCTATCTAGCTATATTTCCCTTCCCAACTAGATAATGAATCTACTACTCTCGATAGGTTTAATTCACTCGTATTCACCATACGACGCGATATTATAGTCTCAATATTAAATTTATTTATTCCCATTTTATTATTGAGTCAATTTATTAAGTTTCACTACTTAAAATAATTTAGATATAAAGATCTATCCACTCTACTAGCACACATAAGTAGATACACCACACTTGTATATATTTAAAACACATCAAATATATATACAACTATAACATCCCCAGAATGTCCCCTCGTGATGCTGGCATACTCTGCTATCGAGTCCAGGTACCTCTCGTACTACATCAAGGACAAATGGTTCGACATGTCTCCTCGAACCCAAATAAATCAATATACAACGGAGGAAAATATGGTTCTAAGCCTTTGGGATACTTACATACCTAACGTACTCAAATGACCCGCTATTCCCTCTAATACACTTCACATAGTGGACCGCCCTAAGTTTCATGTTCTGGGGCACAAATCTAGACCTCACTGGAATCTTCAAGATGGGATCACCCTCTACACGGAGACCTCCTGATAGCAGGCAACGTAGGTATGTTCACACACATAATCAAATCATATTCGTAGGTATTCACACAACTTATATACATATATTATTCAGTAGGTATGCACAAAACCCAATTTTATCAAGTCTTCGGTAGTATATATGGCTCGCATATTCGACGTACCATAAATTTCCATTATAATTCCAATTTATATAATTTTGAGTGTCGCGCAATACTCTAAGGGTCCTAGTTACTCCTTACTTAATATCAGTAGCTATTCAAATCGTACGCTATAGGTCATAATCATAGGTTTAGTCATCACTCCGTACCCTGTCACGAATTTCATTCATTCATCAATTCTGGATATTTTCTCAATTATCCCTATCCTTAACTCGTCTTAATTTATGTAAACCTAATCCGCACCATAGGCCTACCGACATTTTCATATTCCCCTCTATAGTTTAATAACATCCCAAAAGTCCCCTCATGAATTATCCAAAATTTCAGGTCTTAAAGCAAAAAGGAAAAAAATTCAATTCTGGGCTCGATTTGTCTTGTCGAATTGATTCGCCCTTGGGCCGAATCGATTTGAAATGTATCAGGTGCCTTCTTTTCCAATCCGTTGTTACAATTTTCTACACTCAAATTCTTTAACATTTTATACAATTATCCTAAACTCCCATCCAACATAACTACACATCAATTATATATGTAGGGGGGGGGGGGGTTTCAACGTAAAACATGTACTAAATCCATACAACTTTTATCCAAAATCAGATTAAAACTCCATAACTCATTAAACCCTAGATTTTTGTGTTCTTCATCTAAGGTTATGAAAACCCAGATTTATTTCATATTATTAATCCCATAACTTCTGATTTCATTTTATCTATACAATTGGATTCATTCTACAAGCAATCCTATTTTGAATTATGAGTTATATTCATCAAATCACAAGAATAGTATCAATTATCCTTAATTCAAAGACCCTACTCTACACGTGTATTATAACTCATAAAAAATGCAAGATAAAAACTCGCCTTGTATGGGAATGATCTGATTTTGTTCTCTTGATGATGATTCCCTTCTAATCCACACTCCAAAGGTGATGGTGATGCAAAAACTAGGTTGAAGGCTTCAAGAATCTTATCCTAAGCTCCAAGGATGCTCTCCCTTTCTTCTCTAATGGCCTACAAGTGTTTTCTATTCCTCTCACCCAAGACTCTCCCAACTACAAGGTAATATAATCTTTGGAAATTCTTAGCTCCCTTAACCCTAGGTTACCAAAAGACTAAAATGCCCTCTCGTGGTATCAATTTGATCTAAGCCTATCACGGAGCCCAAACTATACATCCAGATATACTATTTTGACTATTTCAACCTTTATGGACTCAATCGTAACCTCAAAATTACCATCTAAGTTATTCAAAAATAATTTCCTATCTCGACCTCATATAGTCCACACACGACACCCAATTGAGATAAAGTACTGCCACATCACTATCACTTGTTATGACGTCAATTACGTAGTTAATATCCACTTAGTAATTTTATTTGATAAACACTAATCATTTCTCTACGATTAATAATTTAATCAACACATATTGTTTAATTTCCATTAAACTACATCACGCGTGTAATTTAAATTCAACCCAATTAATTCACTTTTAATTCCTCAAAAATACGGTTGTTACAATTTCAACCTAGAAAAGTAAATCAAGGTAGACCCGAACCTTTTTTTGTTTGCACATTTTGCAAAAGAAGAGGCCACCTTAGAGAATTTTTCTATAAATTAGGTAGACCTAGTTGTACACATACTCCCGTACACCACTTTAGCAACTTTGCTAGTCTTAGGGAGAAAGGTGAATTTCTACTCGTAACTTTGCATAGTTTAATGGAAGAATTTAACAGATGTCTTTGGCATTTAAGAATTCTTCCAACATTCCAACTAGAGTCAACAACAATAAGGGCAAACAAAATGATGGGCTAAAAAAGTTTTGATACCAATCTGATAAGGGGTGATGGTTCCCGAAATATCCAAAATTTTAATTTCTTCAAAATTAAAAATGAAATTAAACAAATATTTAAATTTTCTCTTAGACAAAGTTAATTTAAGTTCTAAATTAGGCCAACAAACCAAACATGAATTTTGCCAAATTATTAAAATTGACTTGAATTAAAATAAACTAAAAATTACCTAAAATAAATTAGCACCAAATTACATAATTGTTGTGATTAAACCAATTTTTATCTTTTTGAGCATAAGTATGCATCTACGTGATTATTCATAAGATAAAAATAAATACAACCACACCGTCGCGATGTATGTGGGAAACCCACAATGGGAAAAACCTCAAACGGCCCAGCCACAAGTTCACTAAGTACAAAATTACAAAGGAAATGACAAAATACTTACACAAGACTCCATGCCCTCGCAAGCCTTGACGCTCTTTGTTTCTCCACCTCTGCCTAGTTGATAACTCCATAATCCACCTTTGTCTTAGAATCCACCAATGGGGCAAAGCTACTGTCAACACACGAAGTCCACCGCATGTACACCATGAACCACGAACACGAAATCCTACGCAATAGACTATCTCTTTAGGGTAGAGAATGATACCCAGGGCCAAACCAATGATCTCTAATAATGTATATATGGAAACTTCGATCACATAAACATTTGGGTGTAAACTTGTGTTTTGATGGAGGAATTAACTAATGAATTAAACACAAAAAAATCTTGAACGTTTTCAAAGTATTTCTCTCTTTTAGAAGATGGAAAAAGTCATTCAAAATAGTTCATTCCCGTACTCTATAAAATGGGTGGGAAAAGAAATGGAGTAGTGGAAAGTTTTAAGAAAAACTGACAAAAACCTGCTTGAAAATGCAATGTTGTTCAAACAAAAAATCAGAGTCGTTTGAGCGACATATCGAACGAGAATTTAGCGAGCAAAAAAATCATCCCATTTAATATCTCATTCGAATGACATCTTATTTGAATGAGGTCATTTGAACGACCTTTCAAATGAGATTTCAGGCCATCAATCTAGATAATTTCGATACAAATGCGTGGCAGTCAAATTCGTATTTTATTTATTTATTTTGAACTAGTTATGATTTTTCTACCAATAATTATCTAGATTTTTTGAGTTAGTTTTGAAAGGTGTCCGAGAACAAAATCTTTAGATAGTATGAATTCAATTTTTTTTAACAAAAATACTAACACCCAATAATTAATTTCCAAGTCTCAATATAACATATACATTCATACCTAGGAGATCTTTGGAAAGTTGATGATGACACAAGGCACAAAATGCGGCATATGATGTGATCTCGTTAGACTTGGCCGCTACGTCTTCAACTAAAATGTCATAGGCTTGAAAGGTCATAAACTTCTATCCTATGACACAAATAGTTTTGTTTGAAATTAAGCCAACACTTACAAATTGACTCAATTGGAAATTTGTCCTGACACAAAAGGTTATCGCCACTTGGGTGCCTAATGTAACAACCCTCGATTCTGGGAGGTTCATTTTATACTAATTTTATCGCATAAGGTAATTATATAAAATGTGGGGATTGGAGTAGATATTAATTTAATGAATTGGAAGTTAATATTTACTAGCTTGATGCATATTTACTGTAGGTGAAAGTAAATATCATCAGGTTGCATGTTTGTAGTGTCAGGTATTTAAACTGACATTTTGATTTAAATGATATTGGAACTCGAAATAATTTATAAAATTTCCGGATGCTAGTTTAGAGGGTGTAGTTAGTCTCGGATGGTGCGAGACAGTCAAAATAAGTACCATATTGTATTTTTGGGTTCCGGGCACTTTTGACTGGTTTTAACTTAAATGCGTATTTGGGAGTCATTTTAATGTGGTGCTAACCCTTTAAGTTGGGAATTTTAACCTAAGCCACGATTTTAGTCTTCTAAAATCCCCTAATTTCCTCATTTTATGTCTTACACTTAGAGAGAAAAGGAGAGTAAGAGAGCTTGGGATAAAAGTGGAGAAAGAAGAGAGAAAAGGAAGATTGAAGATTTGGAGATTGCTTCTACCACCAAGAAATCTGAAATTTGCAACCCTAAGGCAAGTTTTCTACTTGCTAATATGTGATTTAAGTTGAATAATTTGTATGATATTTATGTATATTCATTTGGAGATCAAAAATGGAATTTTGGGAATTTAACCTTAATCTTAGTTTTGATGATAAAATTGTGAGTTATATTGTTATAAATCATGTAGGAAATTCTTTGGGTAGATAAAGATTGTTGGTTGAGTTCAAAGTAGAAGAGATTTAGGGTTTGGGAAAAGTGAAATTTTCACTTGGATTAAACTTTGGAAGAAGGAAGAACCCTAGGTCTGCTACGATCGGTTGACCGCGGTCCCAAGACTGATCAATCGGGATTTTGCGGGAGGCTTATTGCCTTCCTACAAAGGCATAAATTTTGAGCGTGGTCGACCGCGGTTCCCTAATCGGTCGACCGGCCCCTCCCACCTGAGTTTTTTGTATTTCTTCTTAGGACAAAATTGGAGATGCGGTCGACCGCGGTCTTGTTTTGTTTCCTAGGGTTATTCTCCTTGATAGGAACTAGGAACCTTCTTGTATGAAGTAAACTTAGAGTCCTAGAGTTCTTGATGAGTTGAGATACTGCCCTAGATTAGGAATGGGTTAGGCGGGGTTTTTTCGGGGCTATGCCTATTGATGTTAGGGCATCCTTTCTTCTAGTTGATTTCTTTTAAAACTAGGGGATGTTTTTTTTTTCTGTGTTTGGGAGACCTTAGAAGCTCATTGGAGATATTTTATCCTTGATGGTTTATTATATCTATCAACGAATCTTGGGAGAATAATTGAAAGTCTATTTATTCTTTGAGGTCAAAAATGTCAATGTAAATACGTTCGGCTCCGAATTTAAAAAAAAAGGCGAAATATTTACATAACGTAAATAGATTTTCTTTTCCTAGCATGATTTTATTCATAACTGCCATAGTCTTTATTCATCTGGTAATCATATAGAACCGGGCCCTGACCCGTTTATATTTCTTGTTGCACATGCATCTTGTTTATGCTCAGGTACTCCGCCGCAAGGATGCCTGGCTTGAATTCTTATTCCGAGGTCCTCGGTGAGCCGTGATGCATTGCGGGTGTTATGGGACCCAATTGGTATAGACGTTTCCATTTTTGCATTCTAGTTAAGATCTAGTCTTTTTTCGGACTGGGGGCCCAAGCTTTTGTAAATGTTTAATGAAGTGTAATATGAAACTTATAGAACTTGTGTATTATTGGTGTATTAGTTGGTGACCGGTATCATATTAGGTCTTTTTATTGTATTCTTGTTGTATTATTTATATATGTCTTGGGTCTTCCCCTATCTTTTAAGAAATTGGGTTGTTTGCTTTCCTTTATTTACTTTAAGTTCAAAATTTTTGACAACCCGTTTTCTGAAATATGGGGTCCTGGATACTCTATATTTTCATTGTGATGCTGAGGATGATTCCATCTATGATTCCGTTCTATTGGAGTATTGGGCTGGCCACCCCTTATGCTGGTGAGCGGGATGTCACAGATGGTATCAGAGCATCAGGTTCTAGAGTCCTTAGGAATCTGTGTGTGAACGCCTTAAGTTTTCCGCGTTGCTTTTGATTTGACATAGAGCCTTTGGATTAAGATCGTTGGTTTCTCTTGTGAGATTTCGTTCTTCTGCCTTGAAGTAGAATCTATAAAATCTCTTGCACATTCGTGTGAGAGTAGTAGGTCGATTGAAGAAGGGCGTCATGAGCAGGAACTACTAAGGACTGTAATTTGTGGTTGGAGATGAGGACCGTTTTGGAGGTCGCTCCCTTTTTGTGGTGCTTCCTTGTCTTACTTCTACGACTACTAATTACATTTGATGTGGTTTCCTAAGTATCGCTAGAAGTGGAAGGTGGTACTAAGCTTGAGATTTCAAGCGATGTTAGATTGGAGTAGAGAAGTGCCCTGAAGTAGGATGGAGGAAAATCCTTCACCCGTAGGAGTAGTGTAGAGGTGGTCAAGATGTGGCCACCATATGCGAGTGTGCCGGAAGTTTTGCCCGTGGAGAATACCGATAGATACTTTCTATCGTAAGTTTCTCTGGGATAACTGGACTGAGGAGGAGGTGAATTCTCGAGTGTTCACAGAATGCTCGGCTAAAGGTCGACAGTGAATAAAGTGTTGTACGGTTAGGGAGACCGTGCATCAAAATGATAGGCTCCAGAATAAGTGTAGTTAGCACTTCTGATGGGGTAATGAAATGAAACCCTTTTCGTGGACATCCGCCTGGAGAGGTTTCACTGAACTGAGGAAGAGGAGGCCGAGAGCGTGTCCTCTTTTATTAAGAAAGTAAGAGGGACTGCGTGAGCAATTGTTGTTAGCCAAAGTTGGAACAATGACTAGGATATGGAGTCTGAGAACCATTAGTATTGACCCGGAGTTATTGGCATAAAGTGCTGGTGGGAATTCCGCCTTATAAATGGGTGGTGTATTCCTTAGGAGAAGACGTAGTAGTATTGTATCCTCTGTAGATTCGGGTGAGTAGTTTGAGCTCGTTGTAGTATTGACACTATTATAGAAGATTAATTATATAACTTCCGTGGTAGGGAAGTTTTATGATTTCTTCACTCGTTATGAAACGAGTGATGATATTTTAGAGGTATATGTGTTATATGTGATGTATGTGATGTGTGGTATGAGTGTTTTATTTCTTGTTTGCATTGTATGTGGTTGTTGTGACTTATCTCCACGACCAACAAAGTTAAGTAGTAATGCATAGGAGGGGTTCCTTGTTTGGATTCCGCTTTTACGGGACGCTCCACGCGTGAACCTTAACGACGTTGGGAGTGGAGAGATGCCACTTTTCCTTTCTCTTAATTTATATATATTATGCGAGTATAGATATTTTAGTTGGTTGGGGAGATAGCAAGTAAATAGAATTTCAAGGCTATCTCACTTCTAGTTCAAAATGGAACTAGTTGTTCTATAATTTCTCTCCTGGATACAGGTTGGGAATTTATAGAGGTGGATCGAGTAGGTAGGAGAGTATGTTATTCGTTTAGTTATCTTGTGTGAGTGTTTGATTATTTGTTTTTTTTTTTATGCATGTTACGCTTATCTCCATGATCAACTAGTTAAGTAAGCATGCAACAGAGGGATCCTTATTTGGATTTCGCTTCGGCGAGACACTCCGTCGCATGAACACTTAACGATGTTGTGATTGGAGAGACACTATCCTTTCTTTCTCTTTTATTTCAATTATTTTGTTGTTAGAAGTGGGATTGGAAGGATTAGCCGAGAATCACGTAGAAGAGTGATTAAGGGCTATTAAAGTGCGAGATAGAAGCATTACATGTAGTTCTCTCCTCTGATCGATGTGAGGGAGACTGTGATATGAAGTCGAATGGTGGCTTCGGGTTATGCCTTGATAAGAAGGCCATGTTTATATAAGGGGAAATGTATCTGAAAGACTTCACAGGAAGTGAATGTCTGATCAGTTAAAATCTTTAAAGATGCTATGGTAAGTAAGATTGTAAATTAAAACTTTACTGATCCCGATCATGTGTCCTAGACCGTCATATCTTAATGACTGATGATGCGAGGTAGTAGTGTAACGGGAGGGTTCCTTATCTGGATTTCGCCTCGGCGAGACGTCCCACGCATGAAATCGAGCGAATGTTGGGAGTTGAGATAGGCCTGGGGCACTAGGGATATATTTAGTATTATATGCTTACGATTTAGGTAGGATATATATAGATAGACTTTAGGATTATTAGGGCGTTAGGTCTTTAGGGTATGTGATGTTAATACAGGAAGGTGGTAAGGAGTGGACCACGAATAAGTCGTGGGTTGGGATTAGATCCCTAGGAACGAGATTTATAGGGTCTCGAGAGGTTTGGTAGGTTTGGCCGTAATAGATGAGGCCTTTCTTAGAAATAGTGTTACGTTGGAACTTCATTCCCGGGGAGTTAAAAGGACGGGTGGGCCCTTACTCCTGGGCCCATGATAGTAAGCTCGAGAGTGGGTGTAACGAAAAAGTTTCTGCCAGGTTGGGGAGTAATGATACTGGAACATAGACCCATTGTTTACGCATCTCACAAGCTTAAACTTGTGGGAAGTATTATCTCATGCTTGAATTAAAATTCATCATGGTAGTGATCACCTTAAATAGATAAGGCACTACTTCCTGGGCAGGAAATTTGGTCTTTCTCGCAAGCAACAAGTTGTTGCAATATGTCGGGGGAGAAATTGAGTTGGTGTTTGGAGTTCTTAAAGAACTATGATTTGGATATTCTCATTCGGTAAGGAAATGCGATTGGGGTAGTAGATGCGTCGAGTAAGAAACCCGTCGGAGATATTCATGTTGGCATGGAAAGCCAAATGAAGCGAGTATGACTCGGGAGACTCTGTAGCGAGAGCGTTCCGGTCTATGATTGACCATTTCACCTACTCGTGCGAAGAAGAGTATCGATGGAATGAAGAAGGGTATATTCATAGACGTTTGCATTGTATTGTTAGCAGCGTTCTGGTCATGATCCTATTTGAGAGAATTATTGGTCGTTTGACCAGACTGTTGCATTTTCGGCCATTATGAACGAACTTCATGTGGATGAATACGACCCGCTCTTTAATGAGGAATGGACGAACCGTGGGAGGTGCCTATAAATAGGGTAGACCGAGACTAGATATTCGTGTCAGAGGTTTGGTATAAGTTTCCATGAAGTAATGGGAACCATATGGAAATGGAGTATACCTTACCCCTAACTCGGATGATCGAATGGAGGAGGTTGACTTAATGTCGAAAGACATATCTTTAATGTACGCCTTAGAATATATGACTGACGGAGCCGTAGGGCGTATGGATGGAAATCCCTGTATAACCATTAGGCTTTTGAATGGCCTTATGGATCATTTCCTAAGGCATTGGCATTGTGAGTGGCCTAGCGTGGTCGGTTGAGTAATTCGTATACTCGTTGGAAGGAACCAACGGGTAATATGTTCCTTGGACTTGGTTTGGTCTCGGGACATTTCTTTAAAGATTTGGCTTTTAAGCCATACACCTCGATGAGATACGTCAATGCGGGGGAAAGTTGAGAAGCGTTGGGATTAAGCCACTTAGAGTTGGTAGGGGTGCCCCGAGGGGAGATGTAACATGATTCTGGAGGTTGGGCAATTTGTGTTGAGTCATGTGGGCATCGTCTTCCGCCATAGGAAACTAGAATCGATATTAGTGAGGAACGCTTTGTGCTATGCTAGAGCACAAATGATGTAGACTGAGATCGATAGGGTCGATCTTAGTCCGGGTCCAATTGGGAGATTGCGTTAACGAGGGGTTTGTTTAGGATGGTAGAATCCTAGTTTAGAGTAGTATACCCTTTATGAGAGTTGGGTATGCCCGAATTTTGGGGGCAAAATTCCCTCTTAAGGGGGGGAGTATGTAACAACCCTCGATTCTGGGAGGTTCATTTTATACTAATTTTATCGCATAAGGTAATTATATAAAATGTGGGGATTGGAGTAGATATTAATTTAATGAATTTGAAGTTAATATTTACTAGCTTGATGCATATTTACTATAGGTGAAAGTAAATATCATCAGGTTGCATGTTTGTAGTGTCAGGTATTTAAACTGACATTTTGATTTAAATGATATTGGAACTCAAAATAATTTATAAAATTTCCGAATGCCAGTTTAGAGGGTGTAGTTAGTCTCGGATGGTGCGAGACAATCAAGATAAGTACCATATTGTATTTTTGGGTTCCGGGCACTTTTGACTGGTTTTAACTTAAATGCGTATTTGGGAGTCATTTTAATGTGGTGCTAACCATTTAAGTTGGGAATTTTAACCTAAGCCACGATTTTAGTCTTCTAAAATCCCCTAATTTCCTCATTTTATGTCTTACACTTAGAAAGAAAAGGAGAGAAAGAGAGCTTGGGAGAAAAGTGGAGAAAGAAGAGAGAAAAGGAAGATTGAAGATTTGGAGATTGCTTCTACCACCAAGAAATCTGAAATTTGCAACCCTAAGGCAAGTTTTCTACTTGCTAATATGTGATTTAAGTTGAATAATTTGTATGATATTTATGTATATTCATTTGGAGATCAAAAATGGAATTTTGGGAATTTAACCTTAATCTTAGTTTTGATGATAAAATTGTGAGTTATATTGTTATAAATCATGTAGTAAATTCTTTGGGTAGATAAATATTGTTGGTTGAGTTCAAAGTAGAAGAGATTTAGGGTTTGGGAAAAGTGAAATTTTCACTTGGATTAAACTTTGGAAGAAGGAAGAACCCTAGGTCTGCTACGACCGGTCGACCGCGGTCCCAGGACCGGTCGACCGGGATTTTGCGGGAGGCTTACTGCCTTCCTACAAAGGCATAAATTTTGAGCGCGGTCGACCGCGGTTCCCTAACCGGTCGACCGGCCCCTCCCACCTGAGTTTTCTATATTTCTTCTTAGGACAAAATTGGAGACGCGGTCGACCGCGGTCTTGGGACCGGTCGATCGATCCCCTATTTTTCACCTTTAAACTTTATTTTGTTTCCTAGGGTTATTCTCCTTGATAGGAACTAGGAACCTTCTTGTATCAAGTAAACTTAGAGTCCTAGAGTTCTTAATGAGTTGAGATACTGCCCTAGATTAGGAATGGGTTAGGCGGGGTTTTTCCGGGGCTATGCCTATTGATGTTAGGGCATCTTTTCTTCTAGTTGATTTCTTTTAAAACTAGGGGATGTTTTTTTTTCTGTGTTTGGGAGACCTTAGAAGCTCATTGGAGCTATGTTATCCTTGATGGTTTATTATATCTATCAACGAATCTTGGGAGAATAATTGAAAGTCTATTTATTCTTTGAGGTAAAAAATGTCAATGTAAATACGTACGGCTCCGGATTTTTTTTAAAAAAAGGCGAAATATTTACATAACGTAAATAGATTTTCTTTTCCTAGCATAATTTTATTCATAACTGCCATACTCTTTATTCATCTGGTAATCATATAGAACCGGGCCCTGACCAGTTTATATTTCTTGTTGCACATGCATCTTGTTTGTGCTCAGGTACTCCGCCGCAAGGATGCCTGGCTTGAATTCTTATTCCGAGGTCCTCGGCGAGCCGTGATGCATTGCGGGTGTTATGGGACCCAATTGGTATAGACGTTTACATTTTTGCATTCTAGTTAAGATCTAGTCTTTTTTCGGGCTGGGGGCCCAAGCTTTTGTAAATGTTTAATGAAGTGTAATATGTAACTTATAGAACTTGTGTATTATTGGTGTATCAGTTGGTGACCGGTATCATATTTGGTCTTTTTATTGTATTCTTGTTGTATTATTTATATATTTCTTGGGTCTTCCCCTATCTTTTAAGAAATTGGGTTGTTTGCTTTCCTTTATTTACTTTAAGTTCAAAATTTTTGACAACCCGTTTTTTGAAATATGGGGTGGTTATCCAGGATACTCTATATTTTTATTGTGATGCTGAGGATGATTCCATCTATGATTCCGTTATATTGGAGTATTGGGTTGGCCACCCCTTATGCTGGTGAGCGGGTTGTCACACCTAAGGGAGACTTCAAAGCCATTGTTGTTAATGTTGCTTTCAAGTCTCAAAATACGTACCTATGGTATTTTGATATTGGGCGTTCTAGTCACATGACCAGTGACGTCTCATTTTTTACACACCTTGAATATCGCAAGGAAGGTAAAGTCACTTTTGGAAACGGGTATAGATTTAGCATTTTAGGATGTGGAAGTGTCGAGATACACGAAATTCTTAAGCTAGATGATGTGTTGTATGTGAAAGGGTTGAAAGAGAACTTGATTAGCATAAGCCAACTGTGCAATCCAAACTTTGTGGTGAAGTTTGACCAGTCTGAATGCAATGTTTATGATCAATTCGGTAAAATTTTACTACAATATGTGAGGATGGAAGATAATTGTTACGATATTGTGACTAAGTCCTCATTCGTGTGCAATAGTCCAACATTCTCCACTATGGACCTTTGGCATCAACGGCTAGGTCACGTGAATTTTAGAGATCTTGAGAGATTAGTGAAAAATGACCTAGTTCGTGGCTTACCATCCCTTGGAAAATCAACTTCATCAGTTTGTGGACCTTGCTTATAAGGTAAAAAATTTGAAGTCCCCATCGGATGATGAAAACCATTACCACCTCCCATGTTTTGGAGTTGATTCATATTGATCTTATAGGCCCCACTTGCTCAGAGTTCTTAGGTGGTAAGAGATACATTCTCATGATGGTCAATGACTATTCTAGACACTCGATTGTAGGATTCCTTCGAGAAAAGTTCGATGCTATTGAGTTCTTTACAAACAGGTGTCGTCTCCAATAAAACCAACACAATGTCATAATTAATCAGAGGTGTAGTGACAATGACATTGAATTTAAATAGCGAAAGTGGATAGCTATTTCAATGGAGTGGGAATCAAACATGAGTTTTCGGCCTTTTGTACTCCTCAACAAAATGGGTTTATTGAGAGGAAGAACCAAACGATACAAGAAATGTTATTTCCTTTTTCAATTGTGATGGGACGGTGCTTTGAACAAAAGAATGATAATAATATCGAGGTATATTGTCTCCTGCTTAGACTGAGAAATCCCAGAAAAATGATTAAAATGTGGAGTTAAATGTATGATAGAAAAAGGATAAATTGAGGTCTGTAGGTGGGTAAGAGCAAAAAAAATGTGTGGCAAGCTTGGGCCCTATAGCAGCCCCCCAAGACACTATAGTAGCCTTGGGACAGTATACCGGTGACTTGGGGATGCTATGGCGATAGGGAGAGAATTAGGCCCCCGTGGTTGACATTTTGGCCGAACCACTCTCAAATCAAAACGTGGCCTAATAATTGTCTTAAACCACTCAAGGGACAAAAAGTTTCCAAGAAAAGGGTGTCACAAATCATGTTTTCCCCCCTAAACTTTGTCAAAAATGGTACTCCAAACTTTTATGAAATTGTAGTTTGGACCCTAGATATATTAAAAAGCGCTACTTGGATCCTAAAAATGTATTTATGAAAATATTTACAAAATAGTCCTAGAATTTAAATATTTGCAAAATAGCCCCTAATTTTTTTAAAAAAATTGCAAAATAGTCCCTGAACTTTTGCGTGATTTTAGTAGAGCCCCCAGATCTTTGGATAATCGTAAAATAGCCCTTGAAGTTTGTATAATTAAAAATAAATGCGTGGAGTTTTAAATATTATGAAATAATATTAAGTTTTTGGTTAAATTAAGAAGAGTACCCTAATGTCGTAATTTTGGGAATTAGTCCCTCATATGTAAATGGTATGGAATTAAACTTTGTAAAGAAATTAAAAACTAACTTCAACACCTTATAAAATTACAAAATTAACCTTAAGTGTTATGTTAAATGAATTTAACTCTGATATAATTCAAAAAGACAAATATATAGAAATAGAAATAGAAATTATGCATAAAGTGTTTTTTCGTGGTTTGTCCGAGTATTAAATAAAAAATATAAAAAAGGATAACTTAATAAGGGTGTCTATACAAGTATTTTGGAACAAATCGATTAGTTTATTAAAAACAAAGTAAGCAGGGTATTTTATTATATACGATGTATGCCGAGTATTTTGCTAAAAATGGCAGTCGATCCACTAGGAAATGAACTTAAAGGGTTTTCATAAACGAGTTGTCATGGTAAATTTAAGAAGAGACCAAAGCCCTAGGGTGAAACTTTGATTTAGGCTCAAAATAATTGGCCAGTAAAAATTCGATGCGACGTTTATGGAATGCGGTGCAAGCTCATAAATATAAATGGATTTAGTGAACTCCAGGATATAACATAAACTTATGAAGAAAATGAAATTAATAAAGTTTTGGAAAAAGGTATTTAATTAATAAATGATTACGTAATTTGCATTCTGGGTTTTCAACAACACGATCCATAATCATGGTAAATCATAACAAAGGAAATTGATGAAACCCAAAATTGAAGGGAAATAAAGAACATAGTAGTTGTGAATTAAAGGTATGAAAATGTGGCTACTATGTGAGTAAGAAATCCCATAGTGGGGTATAAATCCAAGTATAACATGGGTATGTGTGAGTAATTTGATGTATTCCAAAAGGATAAAAGATAAGCATTTAATAATTTGATGTGTGAGTAATACCAGGGTGGAATACAATCCTAAGGCTTGACAATTTTATGCGTGAATAATTATTTTCAACCAAAGGTTGCATGTGTTGAAATGCTGTTTCAAAAAACATCAGGAGTATGCTAATTTGAGTACAAATGGTTACTTTTTAAAGTAAACTGGAAAATTTAAAAATAATTCAAGATTACGACTTCTCAAATTAGCCATGTGAGTTACTAGTTTAAATGAAATTTTTGGAGTAAAAATAAAAACTTGTGAAGGTAAGGGTTAATGGTATTTAACCGAACATAAAGATAATATTTTGAAAATAAGACGTGGTCAATGTATATATTAAATAGTAGTTGCTTGTAGAGTTGGGTATGATTATATTGGGTATAATATTGTATTCATTATTTCTGCCGTTCATTTTTGTATTGTATTTTGGTAGGAAACCCCAACTGGGCCTTGTCTCACCCCAATTCCCTTTGTTATGACAAGTTATCTGGGATATCATCTTTTGAGAGCATTTTACAAGTAAGTAATTCTTACTTCTTACACTAGTAACTCTGATTACTTGAACCCTAGGGCATTATCTAATGGGTTCCACACTTATAATTTTATACTTATATGTCTTGAAAATGGAATTGCATTCTTACTTGGTAATGTAAATCAATTAAAAATGACCATGATTGTTTCACAATAGTTCATACTTATGCAGTCAGACCGAATCGGGGTGACTAACAGGTACCTCCAAATTCCAGATTAAGGCGTTATAAATTAAGTATTCTTTATGCATTTCTGAGCCATAGTTCATATATATATTTCGAGTATATAAATCACATAATACATATTAAAGAAACCCTAGATACTAAGCAGGAAGAAAAGGGACAATAACTCTTGTGATTTGGGGATTTGGGGGTCGATTCATACATTCACCTTAAGGCAAGTTTACTTTTTGTAAAAATACCCTTAGATTTGTGTTATAGTGATAATCATGTATTGAAATATGTTAAGATGCTTTCATAGTTAGATTTAGTTAATGATCAAAATTAATTTCATAATTATATCTAATTAAACTAAGAAACCTAGTTAATTAGTTGAAGAACTCATGAAATTGGTTGCTTAGATAGACAAATTGATATATGAAACCTTATAATCTATTATTGAAAACATTAGATATGAATTATACGTGTTTAATATTCAAAACCCCTAGTTTATGTGCATAAATTGATTTGAAATCATAGGTTAATTGAACCCATTCATATAAAGAAGATGAAGTCAGGTTTAGTTTTATAATTTCCAAAATTGAACCTTTAATTGTGTTAAAATCCTTTAAAATCTTGTAGAAACATGTTTTAAACATCAAGATGTTGAATATATGTTAGGAGAATGGGCTATTGTTTTGTGACAGTTAACCCAAAAACTCATACACTAATTGGTGACTATTAAATCAAATAACACATGTATAAAACAATAATCAAACCAGAGCAATGAGGTTTATTTTTTGTGATGGCCTCCCCCAATTGGGTTTTTTAACCATCAACAAACTTTTTTTTACCATCGGACCACGATTGTTTTACATTCGTGAAATACCTTATAAAATAAATGGGTTAGAGAAGCAGAAAATGAAATGGTTGAAATAGAAGCAAAAAATTCGTGTAATACCTTATAACTTGGAGTGACAACAGGAAAGTTGATCTGTGGAGGGAGAGAAGCATAAAATGAAATATTTGGGTGTGGGAGAAATCGGGTAGAAGTTTTATGAATTCTTATATACCGGGTAGAATTTAAATGGATACTTACATATTTTGGAGATCATGGCAATTCAAATCCGGTGATTAGATGTAGAATACAAATATGGTGGAATATGAATCATTTTTAACATTAACAGTGTTGTATCTCCGTCCGGATTGGATGAGATGTACAATGAGTTAGAATTTGAAACATTTTTAGCATTTACATTTGGTACCGGATTGGCTGGAGATGTATAATGAGTTAGAATTTGAATCGTTCTTGGCATTTATATTTGGTTTGGAAAAACAATTCTACATACGGATTAACCTTAACCTTAATTACCTCGTCCACGTGGCTCTCTGTAACTGTGACAAATTTTGCCACCGTATTTTTCTCTCAACTTTAGTTATATACTATAATTTGGTTGGATTATCCAGAGGCCTTAAGAGTCTTTTTACACTGACTCATGATTTTCATCTATTGATCGCAATACACGGACATGGCGTGTTGCGATTGGTTAATGTCGCTGGTGCGAACCCACATTCATAAGACAATAAAAATCATGAGTCGGCTTACAATTATTTTAAGAAAAAATATGTATAAATCAATCCATGCCAATGTGACTTAAATTTCAGGTGCAGTTCGTGCGGTAGTAATGGAGCATCTCATTCCCATTGTATGCGACATTGTGACATATATGGCAATACCTAATGGTAAAGGCATTGAATATGATAACAAACTATTCGATAGTTATAAAACCCTCCAAAAAGAATTTCAATATTTGGATAAGAAAAGAGAGACTTTTATGAATGAACTAGATGAGGTGAAGGATAAGAAAATGACTACACCCGTGGGTGGAGAGTGGCTGAAAGAAGGAGAGAATATTAGAAATCATATAGATAAACTAAAGAAATATTACCAAAGTGTTAATAAGAGCCGTCGATTTTCTAAGATTTCACAACGTTCGGATGTTAGTGAACATGTGGACAAAAAGATTAACAGACTTGACAAACTCCAAAAGAAGTACGATGTAACACCTTGTAATTTATGGGTCATTATTTTAATTAATTTAATTCTTTAATTAGTGATTCTTAATTAATGAGAATTAATTAATGGGAATATGTAAAAGTGGTTATATTTAAAATAAGTTAACGAGTGAGGATTTATTTTTGAAATATAATCCGAATGGCAATTTTTAGTGCGCGATTGAGTCCGGTAGGATTGAATTAGTCCAAAAGAAGTGGGTACATACATATATTGGGTATGGGTACATATGTGAACTTAATAAAGAGAATTTGGGCCATTATAATTAGGTCCCATAGGCCCAAAATGTGAATAGTGTTTTAACCCTAAGATGTGTAAGGGGTTAGGCATCATTAAGTCATAATAGAAGACTAAAGGGAAAAAAGAAAGGGAGAGCCAAAGGAAAAGTGAATTTGGGGATCTTGAAGAGGCAATTGCAATTCAACTTCATCTTTCAAAGCCCTAGGCCATCTTGGTTAAGGCAAGTGGTTTAAATTTTGAGTATTAATTTGTATCTAGCTATTCATATCAAAAAAGGTGTAATCTAATTGAATTGTAGGGTTAGTTCTTGCATAAATTGGGGGTTTCTCTTTATAAGGAATATAAATTTGTAGATGATTTGATAAATAATGCACTTGATGATTGAGGTTTGAAAATTTGATGAAATTGTTAGGGCTAGATTTGGAATAACAAAAGAATGGATTTAGGATAAATCTTGAAAAGTTTTGATGAAAAATTTTGTTTAGAATTGAGGTATTTACTGCTCTAATGTCAATTCTGTTCGAATGGCCCTGTAGAAAATCGCGTTTTCTAACTTTTGTTCTCTAATACGTTTTCTCCAAAACGACTCCAAAATTCCCCCAAATGGCATTTTAAAAATCTGGGCAGATTCGTGTGGGAAATTTTAAGAAATATTTTTTAGTTGTTATTTCATTGGAGATTGCCTAGATTGATAGGCGTGATTAATTACTCTTGGGTTAATTAGAGGATTAATTAAATTGGAGAGATTAAGGTTTATGATTGAGTGATTGAAACCTTATTAATTAAGTGGGGGAAACTTAATTGGATGAAATTGAACATTGAATTGGGAATTTTGAATGTCGGGCCGAGAGAGATAGTTCGGTATAAAATGTTAGGGTGACACCATTATAATGGAAATTAATTAGTGTATAAGTAATTGAAAAAAATTCGAACCATAGACTTAAATGTTTTAGGCTTGGGTATGGGCATAATACTCCGATAGCCTAAATTTCTATATATATGTTGGTGTGTAGTACATATATGATTTATATATATATATATATATATATATATATATATATATATATATATATTTGTGTGAATAATATATATAGTAAAGGCATACCAATATTAATGTTATCATAGGAGGTTGCGCGATGTGGGTGAATCCCCTGACTTTAGGAGCAGGGCGAGTATAGTCCCCAGGCCATAGCGTCTGTGACTTAGGGGTGGGACCGTTATGGTATGGAGCGGACACTTTAAGTGGGAACTATGTTCGCCTCTTATGCGTTCGGTGATATCATTTTATATCCGACATGTGCATGAATGTTGAGATATGATACGCATATATAATGCAAAATTGTATACGAGAATTTATATATATACATGGTGTGAAATGTATAGATAATATAACTTGTGAAATGGTTATATGGTATCAAGTTGGATATGGATATAAATAAGTTAGTGTGAAATATAACTTATAACTCGTATAAATGATGTGAATGGTGTAAAGGATATAACTTGTGAGAATGTTATATGGCATTAAATAGAATTGATTTGAATAAGCTAACGTGGCTAATAAACCATAACATGTATACGACACTCACTCAAGTTGGGATAGTGAGGAATAGTGAGATATACGAAACATGGCTAGTTACGGAGAGTTAGGTAGATGGGGCTTTTATAGTTTCAGTAGGCGTGCACGTTAGTTGAGGAGTGAGGTAAACCTAAGGGAGTGCGCGACACTAATTTAAATATGGAGGGCATTTGCATATTTACTTGTTGCATTTAAATCCACTTACTAAATATTTTTAAATATTTTGGGTTCTAACCCTTGCTATAAAATATTTTCAAAAACCTTTTAGGTGTCCTCCCACAAGGGCGCCCGATATGATTCCATCCTATAGGGTACGGGGCTGCAGCTATGTGGAGTGCTGTGGTTTTTTTTATGTACCCACTTATCTCATTCTATCTTAGATAGGGATCTTTTCAGTTGTACTTTTGGACTTGTACCTCTATATTCAGACTCGACATGTATTAGTACTATTTTATATTCGGTTTTATGGATGGCTTTTAGTCGACGTTGTTCGACAGACTATTGTACTTACCTTGTGGCATGTTTTAGTTTCATTCTCATATTGGATTGGTTGTTGTGCTATCATATGGTTTTGGTTGGATTAATAAAGATGAAATTTGACATCAGCTTAATAAAATGACTCACTACACCAAATCTGCCCATTTGTCAAGGTCATTGACCTTGACAAATCCACCTTGTCAAGGTCAATGACCGTGACATTTCGAGGCGAGACAACTTTTTTTGTCACGGTCGTATCACGATCATTGACCTTGACACAAAACTCGCGTTTTGTGTCACGGTCGTGTCAATGTCAATGACCGTGACACGTTTGTCACGATTATAAACCGTGACAAAGCCGTGACACTTTTAAAAAAAATTGTCACGGCCATTGACCGTGACACGTCCGTGTCAATTTTGTTACGGACGTGTCACGGTCAATGACCTGACAATTCTGGGCAGAATTAAAAAAAAACTGCTGGGCAGTATGGCCACTGCCACTGCCCAACAGTATATTTGTACCTGTTATAGCAACGTTGTACCTGTTCCAAACATCATATATCCGAACAAACTAAAGATAATGTAAATATATATTCAAATAAGAAACTATTTAAAAAGAAACAACATCACCATCATTTTATCTCAAATCTACAAACTATTTGCATGGAAAAGAGATTTTGTACCGCGACGCTCGGGAACACCTCCTTATCCTTCCCTTCTCGTCCGAATAGCCACATAAGTATAGAGCATATGTGGCCTACCCTTAGGGCCACTCCCTGTCCCCTGAATTGAAATAAAGTAAAATTAGTATCCGCCCCTCAAATATAGATAAATATAAATCGTAATTGAAATCGAAATCGAAATTGACATATAAATATAAATACATTACCTGTAGTGTCACTCAAACATCTAACTTGAGCTCATATGGCACCTCCTTCCAACTAATGTACCCCGGGCAATCGTGTCAATTATAATTCTCTTCATATCTAAACACTAAGAAATACCATAATCCTATGGAGGTATGCGTTGCAAATTCCTTCCAACCGTTGTGTAGCCAAAAATCAGCAGTTGAAGTTGTCAACTCCACCTTTGAATGGTCTCCCATGTTTTGCTAGAAGTTCCAAGTGGTGGGGTATGGAAAGTGGAATTGACAACTTCAACCGGTGATGTTTGGCTACATAACGGTTGGGAGGAATTTGCAGAGCATCGCTCCATAGGATTATGGCATTTCTTAATGTTCGGATAGACGAAGAGATTCAGTCTCCTCACCACAAATAGGACACCCCAAACAACTATGTACTAATCACCTATTAAAGGTAAGAAGCGTATATTCATGGATTAGTATAAACAAAACTTAGATGTAGTTGGAATATTTATGTATTAATCTCCTCTCCACACACGCACACTACACAAGAGTGAAAATGATAAAGTGCAGATCAAGTAAAAGCATTAAAAATGGATGTTTCGGTACAAATTGAAATATTTATTACAAATTGAAAAATTGTTTCAAATTCGGGTTATCATAAAAAATGGATTGATATTCGGTAGGAGCAGCCAAGTCATCCACACTACTATTTCGACGCCTTGGCGCGTGTTGGACAATTGACCACGGCTCGTTGTTGATATACTCCGAGTAAAACACTTGCTTAACCTTTTGAAATGCACAAACAAACGGCTCATCGCTCACGTGGTCATTGCTTTTCAACTTCGACAAGTCAACCATGATCAAATTGGTGACAGGATCAACTTTACAAGCATTTTTATCCTCAACTCTTACCCATTCACAGTAAAATACAACCTCTTTGAAGCTTATATAATCCAATTCAAATATATTTTGGATTACACCATAGTAAGTCATTTCAGCTTCAACGATGTTTTTATCTTTTGCGCTCGCTCGAAAGAAAGTAAGAGCCTTGTATGAAATTCCCGAGTTCTGTACATTTGTACTTTCCTCGTACACTTTAGCGTCGAAAATGTAACCGTTCAATCGATATTTTTTGTACTCTTGTGCCACGAACAAGGGTCCAGTGGCTAGACGAGCAAGCCTTGATGTCTCATCACCCATCTTTAGGAGCTGAGAATATAGATAAATTAATTATATTAGTGGTAAAATTTGAGTGTAATGTAACGTTATATAACGACTGTTTTCATTGTAATTACCTCTTGTGTCAACCATAGCCTAAATTCGCTGTCTGATTGTACCACTATTTTTCGTCTTTTATTGTTCTCACAGGCTTCATATTTACTGCATATTACAAAATTAATCATGTATAAAATAATCTAAAATAATGTTAAAAATTATAATATTCGAAACTTACTTTTTCCATTCTTCGACATCTTCATGTGTGTCAAATAGATAACGAGCTACTTGTTCATGTTGCAAACTCGTTGATTTCACTCGTTTTCCCATCACATTACCACCATCATCGAGGAATTCATCAGTGTCATCAACGCTGGTAGAGTTAGTCATATATTCCCGAGTATATATTGATGACTCCACGGTGATGTATTCCTCTGCAATTGATCCTGCAATATATCGCGTATTCTTGACGTAATCTTTAAAAACTTTCATTAATCTTTCAAACGGATACATCCACCGATATCTAACTGGACCACAAAGAAGTGCCTCGTCGCATAGGTGTACCAACAAGTGAACACTTATGTCAAAGAATGCTGGGGGAAAGTACTTCTCCAATACACAAATCGCTTCGTTCACAACCAATTTTGCGGCCACTATGTGTTCTCGATTCACTACCTTCTCACATAAGAGGGAGAAGGTAATACTAATTTGCATAATAGCCCTACGCAAATCCTTGTGCTTGGAGAAACAGTGCTTAAACAATAGAGGAACCAATTGCATGATCACATGCCAATCGTGGGACTTACACTTATGTAAATCATGAGTAACATAATTCACAATCCTTTGCAAGTTGGACGAAAAAGTATATGGGCCCTTCAAATTATATATTGTGTCTAGAAGCACCTTCCTTTCCTCACTCGTCAAAGTAAATGCACCAGGGGTAATTATTGTCCTTCCCCTACTATCTTCTTTCAACCATAGTTGTGGTTTAAGTTTTAACGTTTTAAGGTCTTTTCGTGCATTTTCTCCATACTTCGAATGACTCCCCCCAAGTCAAGTACCCACAATATGTTCAGCGAAGTTCTTCTCTGCATGCATCACATCCAATACATGGCGCACCGGGTTTTTCTTCCAATAAGGCAAGTCAAATAAAATTGACCTCCGAGACCATGCCTTTCTTATCTCAGTTTCATTCCCAGTTGGGGTCTTCTTATGCTTGACATTCTTAAATTGGGATTCTTACCTGGCATATTTGGGCCACATTCAGAAGATTTACTTTCAATTTCTGAACCCGAAAGTTGTCTCGGCGGTAGCCTATGTTCAACTCCGCCCAATAAAAAATTGGAAGCTTTCTCAAATCTGAAACTATGAGCTGGGGGTAAAAACCTCCTGTGGCAATGGTATACATTTTTTAAGCTGGAGGATAGACGAAGAGATTCAGTCTCCTCTCCACAAATAGGACACCCCAAATAACCATGTACTACACATCCGGATAATGTCCCATAAGCTGGAAAATCATGAATTGCCCACATCAACATAGCTTTCAGCGTAGACTCTTCTTTTCTAAAAGAGTCAAATGATTGCACACCCTCTTCCCACAACTCATTTAATTCTTCTACCAAAGGATCCAGGTAGATATCAATGTCTTCACTTGGTTCCTTTGGCCCAGGTATCAATAAAGCCATCATCGAAAATTCAGGTCTCATACACTGTGAAGGAGGGAGGTTGAGTGGGGCTAGGATCACTGGCCATACACTCTGATTGGTGCTTAGATTTCCAAATGGATTGAAACCATCTGTTGATATAGCCAAACGAATGTTGCGTTGTTCTCGAGCAAAATCGGAAAACTCATAATTCATCCTTCGTCATGCAGTAGAATCAATAGGATGACGCATGATATTACCCCTACTTCTGCCCTAGCATGCCAAGTCATTGCCTCTGCAATACATGGTACTGTGAAAAATCACTTTAATCTAGGCCCAACGGGAAAATATTTCAATACTTTTTGAGGCACTTTTGAGCTTGTGCCTTCCTTACTAGTAGATTGGACATATCTAGGTTCATCGCATACCGGACAACGATCGAGATTTTCATACTCCTTTTGGTATAGTATGCAGTCATACACACAAGCATGAATCGATTTATACTTCATTCCCAAACCTTTCAAACTGTTCTTCATAACATGATAGCTATTTGGAAGTGTATTCACCTTGGGTAATAAGCCCTTCACCCATTTCAGAATTCTCGTCACGCTATTGCCAAACAAACCGTACTGCGTCTTCAAACTGTGCAAACAAACCATGGCATGTAAAGTTGTTTGATCTTTCTCACAGCCAGAGTATAACGGTTGGGTCGCCTTAAATTTTAAACTTTGGTAGTCATCGTCAAGTTTTATCATGTTATCTTCACGAGCACTTGAATCATCTACATCATCAGTAACCTCATTCTCCTCAGCTTCATAAACTCCGTACGCATCATCAACTAAATCCTCTAACATATTATGATCTACGTCGTCCCCTTCTTCATCTATTCTACTTGTTGAAGGATGTTGTGAAGGTTGGTCAGGGACAAAAGGAACTTTCAATTCATCGTGAAAACTCCAAAATCGATAACTATCTTGCATACCCGATCTTAACAAATGTAGTTCAACTGTTTTCCACTCAAACACCTTACCATTCTTACACCTAGCACACGGACACGGAAACTCTTCATCATTACGACATCTCTTTGCATATTTCACAAATTCGTTAGCACCTCTGCGAAACACATCCCCCATTCTATTAGTCTCACCCATCCACTCTTTGTATTTCGGATATCCCATCACAGCTACCACAACTAAACACCTATTAAAGGTAAAGAAAACTTAGATTTATAGTATGTTTTATTTAATTATCCCATCATTTAATTATCCTATTAAAGGGTAAGTGGTCCTATCCCATTCAAGAATGCATTTTTCTGTAATATACTTAACAGCTCATGCACATTGTTACGATTTGAAAAAAATTCGACAGCATATCCCCTTAGTTCTCCAAGTACACGACGTAGATTGGCAGGTGTGAGTGTTATTTCAATTGGTCAATTAAAATAATAGTCACACTTGTCAATCTAGTATGTACCCAGAGAACATTAAGATACGACTGCAGAACTTCCTCCAAAAGTAACAACTTTAAGCCAATAAGAATATTATACAGAAATTATACAGTCTCAAACTGTCCAAACGGGACAATTCGAGAGATCTCATTACAAGGGTAATGACTCTCGAACGGGTCTAAGGGTTATTGAATGCGTACGCATAAGAACTAGAATGCTAGTATCTATGCGCACTATATTTAATTTCAATTATGTTTCATATAATGGGTTAATTCAAATACAAAAATAAATTCATGGGATAATTCAAATACAAAAATAAATTCATGTATTGGCCACATACACACACACACACACACTATCTAAGCTGTTCTATAGGTATAAAAACAATTATTATCCAATTATTATCCAACTATTATCAATTATTTATTTTGAATGTAAATAATATTCAAAACCCCACCCACCCCCACCCCCACCCCCTCCCCCTCCCGATGTTTATTATTCAATTATTATCCAACTATTATCAATTATTTATAAAATTGATGTCTACTTTTAGTGTTGTGTATATATGTTAGTTTTTATGATCAGATGTGGAATTTTAAATATAATTATTTGGTACTGGGTTTATCAAGTTATACTCTGTTTATTTTAGTTTTAAGGTTAACCACAATGAGCACATAATGAACTTTTAGTTATGTAGTGTATTGTAGATTGATGAGGCCACACAATGAACTACTATTTCGCCTTTTACTAAAGAATATCATATGCTCACAAATAGGCGGCATACCCCCATTTTTTAATTGTTTATACCCCCTCCCCCACCACACACCACACACCACCACACACACACACACCCCACCCCACCCCACCACACCCCCTACAAGTCTAAGGATGCTCACAATAGATCCTCGCAAGTTGGTCAATCATTGTGTGAATAGGTATGAGATCATAATTTGGAGGAATTCACGTCCAAGAAATAATTTGGATTGTGATACCCCTTGATAGACTTATATGTTTTGTTTACCCAACCGATGAACTATATTATAATCCTATAGAATTAAGTTTTAGAATCAAGGAATTGATCAGATATTCATTAAAATCGGTTAGTAGAAAATTTATTTAACCAAGAGGGTATCGAAAACATAACGTGGGGAATCATAATATACCGTAATCAACTTTAATAATAATAACACATTCTTTCGAGTGATTTATAAATAATTAAATTTGAGTGCAATCATGATTATTTAGTGGAATGAATCGTGATTAAATAAATAAAGGATATAAATTAGACGGTTATAAATTGGGATTTCCTAGTATTTACTTTGAATCCAGTTTATTTATTTATCTTTGGTCCCTAGTATAGTCATTGCCCAAGTAGAAGGAGCGAAACTCTATAAAACCCTAGTTTAGCTAAAGTCCGTGAATTATACCTGTATATATTGTGTAAGCGAGGATTTTAGCATAAGAATCAATTGTGGAGGGTTAGAGAGGGAGTGAAAAAAATTATACCTATTCACACACACACACACACCCCACCCCACCGCACCCCCTGCCCCCCTCCACCACCCCCTCCCCCACCACACACCACCACACACACACACACACCCCACCTCACCCCCTGCCCCCTCCACCACCCCCTCCCCCACCACACACCACCACACACACACACACACACCCTACCCCACCCCCTGCCCCCCTCCACCACCCCCTCCCCCCCTCCACCACCCCCTCCCCCAAAACACACCACCACACACACACACACACACCGCACCCCACCCTACCCCACCCCCTGCCCCCTCCACTACCCCCTCCCCCACCCTGCCCCACCCCGCCCCACCCCCTGCCCCCCTCCAGCACCCCCTCCCCCACCCTGCCCCACCCCCACACACGCACACACATACACACATATATATATACACATACACACATAAATATACACACAAATATATATATATAAATGGAAGAGAGAGAGAGAGAGAAATTGGACCTGATAGTAGAGAGAGAGAGAGAGAGAGAGCAGCGTCGAGAGAGAGAGAGAGAGAGAGAGAGAGAGAGGGAGGGACGGTGGGAGGGAAAAAAGAAGGGGGAAAGGGTTTTTGCTGGAAAAGTTGTCACGGTCGTGTCAAGGTCATGGACCGCGACTAGAATTGTCACGGTCAATGACCGTGAACAGCCCGTGATAATTAAATTTGTCACGGCCTTGTCACGGTCAATGACCGTGACAATTAGTTGTCACGGTCGTGACAAGGTCAATGACCATGACATAAAACGCGTGTTTTTTTTGTCACGGTCAATGACCTTGACAAGGCTGGCCGGCTGAAAGGTGACAATTTTCCCATTTTGGTGTAGTGACTAGGTGGTTAGTAATTAATGAAATAAACGACAGTAGATCGAACATTAGAGAACATTAGAGAATATTAGGGTTTAGGGTTTTAGGGTTTTAGGGTTTAGGATTTAGGGTTTAGGGTTTTAGGGTTTCAGGGTTGAGGGTTTCAGGGTTTAGGGTTGAGGGTTGAGGGTTGAGGGTTTAGGGTTTAAGGTTGAGGGTTTTAGGGTATAGGGTTTAGGGTTTAGGGTATAGGATTTAGGGTATAGGGTTTAGGGTTTAAGGGTTTAGGGTTTAGGGTTTATGGTTTAGGGTTTATGGTTTAGGGTTTAGGGTTTTAGGGTTTAGGGTTTAGGGTTTAGGGTTTAGGGTTTAGGGGTTTTAGGGTTTAGGGTTTAGGGTTTAGGGTTTAGGGTTTTGGGTATTAGGGTTTAGGGTTTTAGGGTTTAGGGTTTAGGGTTTAGGGTTTTAGGGTTTAGGGTTTTAGGGTTTAGGGTTTAGTGTTTAGGGTTTAGGGTTTTAGGGTTTCGGGTTTTAGGGTTTTAGGGTTTAGGGTTTAGGGTTTAGGGTTTAGGGGTTAGGGTTTAGGGTTTAGGGTTTAGGGTTTAGGGTTTTAGGGTTTTAGGGTTTTAGGGTTTACGGTTTAGGGTTTAGGGTTTAGGGTTTTAGGGTTTTAGGGTTTAGGGTTTTAGGGTTTAGGGTTTAGGGTTTAGGGTTTTAGGGTTTAGGGTTTTAGGGTTTAGGGTTTAGGGTTTAGGGTTTAGGGTTTTAGGGTTTAGGGTTTAGGGTTTAGGGTTTTATGGTTTAGGGTTTAGGGTTTAGGGTTTAAGGGTTTAGGGTTTAGGGTTTAGGGTTTAGGGTTTAGGGTTTAGGGTTTAGGGTTTAGGGTTTTAGGGTTTAGGGTTTAGGGTTTAGGGTTTAGGGTTGAGGGTTTAATCACCTATTAAAGGTAAGAAGCGTATAATCATGGATTAGTATAAACAAAACTTTCAATACTTTTTGAGGCACTTTTGAGCTTGTGCCTTCCTTACTAGTAGATTGGACATATCTAGGTTCATCGCATACCGGACAACGATCGAGATTTTCATACTCCTTTTGGTATAGTATGCAGTCATACACACAAGCATGAATCGATTTATACTTCATTCCCAAACCTTTCAAACTGTTCTTCATAACATGATAGCTATTTGGAAGTGTATTCACCTTGGGTAATAAGCCCTTCACCCATTTCAGAATTCTCGTCACGCTATTGCCAAACAAACCGTACTGCGTCTTCAAACTGTGCAAACAAACCATGGCATGTAAAGTTGTTTGATCTTTCTCACAGCCAGAGTATAACGGTTGGGTCGCCTTAAATTTTAAACTTTGGTAGTCATCGTCAAGTTTTATCATGTTATCTTCACGAGCACTTGAATCATCTACATCATCAGTAACCTCATTCTCCTCAGCTTCATAAACTCCGTACGCATCATCAACTAAATCCTCTAACATATTATGATCTACGTCGTCCCCTTCTTCATCTATTCTACTTGTTGAAGGATGTTGTGAAGGTTGGTCAGGGACAAAAGGAACTTTCAATTCATCGTGAAAACTCCAAAATCGATAACTATCTTGCATACCCGATCTTAACAAATGTAGTTCAACTGTTTTCCACTCAAACACCTTACCATTCTTACACCTAGCACACGGACACGGAAACTCTTCATCATTACGACATCTCTTTGCATATTTCACAAATTCGTTAGCACCTCTGCGAAACACATCCCCCATTCTATTAGTCTCACCCATCCACTCTTTGTATTTCGGATATCCCATCACAGCTACCACAACTAAACACCTATTAAAGGTAAAGAAAACTTAGATTTATAGTATGTTTTATTTAATTATCCCATCATTTAATTATCCTATTAAAGGGTAAGTGGTCCTATCCCATTCAAGAATGCATTTTTCTGTAATATACTTAACAGCTCATGCACATTGTTACGATTTGAAAAAAATTCGACAGCATATCCCCTTAGTTCTCCAAGTACACGACGTAGATTGGCAGGTGTGAGTGTTATTTCAATTGGTCAATTAAAATAATAGTCACACTTGTCAATCTAGTATGTACCCAGAGAACATTAAGATACGACTGCAGAACTTCCTCCAAAAGTAACAACTTTAAGCCAATAAGAATATTATACAGAAATTATACAGTCTCAAACTGTCCAAACGGGACAATTCGAGAGATCTCATTACAGGGGTAATGACTCTCGAACGGGTCTAAGGGTTATTGAATGCGTACGCATAAGAACTAGAATGCTAGTATCTATGCGCACTATATTTAATTTCAATTATGTTTCATATAATGGGTTAATTCAAATACAAAAATAAATTCATGGGATAATTCAAATACAAAAATAAATTCATGTATTGGCCACATACACACACACACACACACACTATCTAAGCTGTTCTATAGGTATAAAAACAATTATTATCCAATTATTATCCAACTATTATCAATTATTTATTTTGAATGTAAATAATATTCAAAACCCCACCCACCCCCACCCCCACCCCCTCCCCCTCCCGATGTTTATTATTCAATTATTATCCAACTATTATCAATTATTTATAAAATTGATGTCTACTTTTAGTGTTGTGTATATATGTTAGTTTTTATGATCAGATGTGGAATTTTAAATATAATTATTTGGTACTGGGTTTATCAAGTTATACTCTGTTTATTTTAGTTTTAAGGTTAACCACAATGAGCACATAATGAACTTTTAGTTATGTAGTGTATTGTAGATTGATGAGGCCACACAATGAACTACTATTTCGCCTTTTACTAAAGAATATCATATGCTCACAAATAGGCGGCATACCCCCATTTTTTAATTGTTTATACCCCCTCCCCCACCACACACCACACACCACCACACACACACACACCCCACCCCACCCCACCACACCCCCTACAAGTCTAAGGATGCTCACAATAGATCCTCGCAAGTTGGTCAATCATTGTGTGAATAGGTATGAGATCATAATTTGGAGGAATTCACGTCCAAGAAATAATTTGGATTGTGATACCCCTTGATAGACTTATATGTTTTGTTTACCCAACCGATGAACTATATTATAATCCTATAGAATTAAGTTTTAGAATCAAGGAATTGATCAGATATTCATTAAAATCGGTTAGTAGAAAATTTATTTAACCAAGAGGGTATCGAAAACATAACGTGGGGAATCATAATATACCGTAATCAACTTTAATAATAATAACACATTCTTTCGAGTGATTTATAAATAATTAAATTTGAGTGCAATCATGATTATTTAGTGGAATGAATCGTGATTAAATAAATAAAGGATATAAATTAGACGGTTATAAATTGGGATTTCCTAGTATTTACTTTGAATCCAGTTTATTTATTTATCTTTGGTCCCTAGTATAGTCATTGCCCAAGTAGAAGGAGCGAAACTCTATAAAACCCTAGTTTAGCTAAAGTCCGTGAATTATACCTGTATATATTGTGTAAGCGAGGATTTTAGCATAAGAATCAATTGTGGAGGGTTAGAGAGGGAGTGAAAAAAATTATACCTATTCACACACACACACACACCCCACCCCACCGCACCCCCTGCCCCCCTCCACCACCCCCTCCCCCACCACACACCACCACACACACACACACACCCCACCCCACCCCCTGCCCCCTCCACCACCCCCTCCCCCACCACACACCACCACACACACACACACACACCCTACCCCACCCCCTGCCCCCCTCCACCACCCCCTCCCCCCCTCCACCACCCCCTCCCCCAAAACACACCACCACACACACACACACACCGCACCCCACCCTACCCCACCCCCTGCCCCCTCCACTACCCCCTCCCCCACCCTGCCCCACCCCGCCCCACCCCCTGCCCCCCTCCAGCACCCCCTCCCCCACCCTGCCCCACCCCCACACACGCACACACATACACACATATATATATACACATACACACATAAATATACACACAAATATATATATATAAATGGAAGAGAGAGAGAGAGAGAAATTGGACCTGATAGTAGAGAGAGAGAGAGAGAGAGAGCAGCGTCGAGAGAGAGAGAGAGAGAGAGAGAGAGAGAGGGAGGGACGGTGGGAGGGAAAAAAGAAGGGGGAAAGGGTTTTTGCTGGAAAAGTTGTCACGGTCGTGTCAAGGTCATGGACCGCGACTAGAATTGTCACGGTCAATGACCGTGAACAGCCCGTGATAATTAAATTTGTCACGGCCTTGTCACGGTCAATGACCGTGACAATTAGTTGTCACGGTCGTGACAAGGTCAATGACCATGACATAAAACGCGTGTTTTTTTTGTCACGGTCAATGACCTTGACAAGGCTGGCCGGCTGAAAGGTGACAATTTTCCCATTTTGGTGTAGTGACTAGGTGGTTAGTAATTAATGAAATAAACGACAGTAGATCGAACATTAGAGAACATTAGAGAATATTAGGGTTTAGGGTTTTAGGGTTTTAGGGTTTAGGATTTAGGGTTTAGGGTTTTAGGGTTTCAGGGTTGAGGGTTTCAGGGTTTAGGGTTGAGGGTTGAGGGTTGAGGGTTTAGGGTTTAAGGTTGAGGGTTTTAGGGTATAGGGTTTAGGGTTTAGGGTATAGGATTTAGGGTATAGGGTTTAGGGTTTAAGGGTTTAGGGTTTAGGGTTTATGGTTTAGGGTTTATGGTTTAGGGTTTAGGGTTTTAGGGTTTAGGGTTTAGGGTTTAGGGTTTAGGGTTTAGGGTTTAGGGGTTTTAGGGTTTAGGGTTTAGGGTTTAGGGTTTAGGGTATTAGGGTTTAGGGTTTTAGGGTTTAGGGTTTAGGGTTTAGGGTTTTAGGGTTTAGGGTTTTAGGGTTTAGGGTTTAGTGTTTAGGGTTTAGGGTTTTAGGGTTTCGGGTTTTAGGGTTTTAGGGTTTAGGGTTTAGGGTTTAGGGTTTAGGGGTTAGGGGTTAGGGTTTAGGGTTTAGGGTTTAGGGTTTAGGGTTTAGGGTTTTAGGGTTTTAGGGTTTTAGGGTTTACGGTTTAGGGTTTAGGGTTTAGGGTTTTAGGGTTTTAGGGTTTAGGGTTTTAGGGTTTAGGGTTTAGGGTTTAGGGTTTTAGGGTTTAGGGTTTTAGGGTTTAGGGTTTAGGGTTTAGGGTTTAGGGTTTTAGGGTTTAGGGTTTAGGGTTTAGGGTTTTATGGTTTAGGGTTTAGGGTTTAGGGTTTAAGGGTTTAGGGTTTAGGGTTTAGGGTTTAGGGTTTAGGGTTTAGGGTTTAGGGTTTAGGGTTTTAGGGTTTAGGGTTTAGGGTTTAGGGTTTAGGGTTGAGGGTTTAATCACCTATTAAAGGTAAGAAGCGTATAATCATGGATTAGTATAAACAAAACTTTCAATACTTTTTGAGGCACTTTTGAGCTTATGCCTTCCTTACTAGTAGATTGGACATATCTAGGTTCATCGCATACCGGACACCGATCGAGATTTTCATACTCCTTTTGGTATAGTATGCAGTCATACACACAAGCATGAATCGATTTATACTTCATTCCCAAACCTTTCAAACTGTTCTTCATAACATGATAGCTATTTGGAAGTGTATTCACCTTGGGTAATAAGCCCTTCACCCATTTCAGAATTCTCGTCACGCTATTGCCAGACAAACCGTACTGCGTCTTCAAACTGTGCAAACAAACCATGGCATGTAAAGTTGTTTGATCTTTCTCACAGCCAGAGTATAACGGTTGGGTCGCCTTAAATTTTAAACTTTGGTAGTCATCGTCAAGTTTTATCATGTTATCTTCACGAGCACTTGAATCATCTACATCATCAGTAACCTCATTCTCCTCAGCTTCATAAACTCCGTACGCATCATCAACTAAATCCTCTAACATATTATGATCTACGTCGTCCCCTTCTTCATCTATTCTACTTGTTGAAGGATGTTGTGAAGGTTGGTCAGGGACAAAAGGAACTTTCAATTCATCGTGAAAACTCCAAAATCGATAACTATCTTGCATACCCGATCTTAACAACTGTAGTTCAACTGTTTTCCACTCAAACACCTTACCATTCTTACACCTAGCACACGGACACGGAAACTCTTCATCATTACGACATCTCTTTGCATATTTCACAAATTCGTTAGCACCTCTGCGAAACACATCCCCCATTCTATTAGTCTCACCCATCCACTCTTTGTATTTCGGATATCCCATCACAGCTACCACAACTAAACACCTATTAAAGGTAAAGAAAACTTAGATTTATAGTATGTTTTATTTAATTATCCCATCATTTAATTATCCTATTAAAGGGTAAGTGGTCCTATCCCATTCAAGAATGCATTTTTCTGTAATATACTTAACAGCTCATGCACATTGTTACGATTTGAAAAAAATTCGACAGCATATCCCCTTAGTTCTCCAAGTACACGACGTAGATTGGCAGGTGTGAGTGTTATTTCAATTGGTCAATTAAAATAATAGTCACACTTGTCAATCTAGTATGTACCCAGAGAACATTAAGATACGACTGCAGAACTTCCTCCAAAAGTAACAACTTTAAGCCAATAAGAATATTATACAGAAATTATACAGTCTCAAACTGTCCAAACGGGACAATTCGAGAGATCTCATTACAGGGGTAATGACTCTCGAACGGGTCTAAGGGTTATTGAATGCGTACGCATAAGAACTAGAATGCTAGTATCTATGCGCACTATATTTAATTTCAATTATGTTTCATATAATGGGTTAATTCAAATACAAAAATAAATTCATGGGATAATTCAAATACAAAAATAAATTCATGTATTGGCCACATACACACACACACACACACACTATCTAAGCTGTTCTATAGGTATAAAAACAATTATTATCCAATTATTATCCAACTATTATCAATTATTTATTTTGAATGTAAATAATATTCAAAACCCCACCCACCCCCACCCCCACCCCCTCCCCCTCCCGATGTTTATTATTCAATTATTATCCAACTATTATCAATTATTTATAAAATTGATGTCTACTTTTAGTGTTGTGTATATATGTTAGTTTTTATGATCAGATGTGGAATTTTAAATATAATTATTTGGTACTGGGTTTATCAAGTTATACTCTGTTTATTTTAGTTTTAAGGTTAACCACAATGAGCACATAATGAACTTTTAGTTATGTAGTGTATTGTAGATTGATGAGGCCACACAATGAACTACTATTTCGCCTTTTACTAAAGAATATCATATGCTCACAAATAGGCGGCATACCCCCATTTTTTAATTGTTTATACCCCCTCCCCCACCACACACCACACACCACCACACACACACACACCCCACCCCACCCCACCACACCCCCTACAAGTCTAAGGATGCTCACAATAGATCCTCGCAAGTTGGTCAATCATTGTGTGAATAGGTATGAGATCATAATTTGGAGGAATTCACGTCCAAGAAATAATTTGGATTGTGATACCCCTTGATAGACTTATATGTTTTGTTTACCCAACCGATGAACTATATTATAATCCTATAGAATTAAGTTTTAGAATCAAGGAATTGATCAGATATTCATTAAAATCGGTTAGTAGAAAATTTATTTAACCAAGAGGGTATCGAAAACATAACGTGGGGAATCATAATATACCGTAATCAACTTTAATAATAATAACACATTCTTTCGAGTGATTTATAAATAATTAAATTTGAGTGCAATCATGATTATTTAGTGGAATGAATCGTGATTAAATAAATAAAGGATATAAATTAGACGGTTATAAATTGGGATTTCCTAGTATTTACTTTGAATCCAGTTTATTTATTTATCTTTGGTCCCTAGTATAGTCATTGCCCAAGTAGAAGGAGCGAAACTCTATAAAACCCTAGTTTAGCTAAAGTCCGTGAATTATACCTGTATATATTGTGTAAGCGAGGATTTTAGCATAAGAATCAATTGTGGAGGGTTAGAGAGGGAGTGAAAAAAATTATACCTATTCACACACACACACACACCCCACCCCACTGCACCCCCTGCCCCCCTCCACCACCCCCTCCCCCACCACACACCACCACACACACACACACACCCCACCCCACCCCCTGCCCCCTCCACCACCCCCTCCCCCACCACACACCACCACACACACACACACACACCCTACCCCACCCCCTGCCCCCCTCCACCACCCCCTCCCCCCCTCCACCACCCCTTCCCCCAAAACACACCACCACACACACACACACACCGCACCCCACCCTACCCCACCCCCTGCCCCCTCCACTACCCCCTCCCCCACCCTGCCCCACCCCGCCCCACCCCCTGCCCCCCTCCAGCACCCCCTCCCCCACCCTGCCCCACCCCCACACACGCACACACATACACACATATATATATACACATACACACATAAATATACACACAAATATATATATATAAATGGAAGAGAGAGAGAGAGAGAAATTGGACCTGATAGTAGAGAGAGAGAGAGAGAGAGAGCAGCGTCGAGAGAGAGAGAGAGAGAGAGAGAGAGAGAGGGAGGGACGGTGGGAGGGAAAAAAGAAGGGGGAAAGGGTTTTTGCTGGAAAAGTTGTCACGGTCGTGTCAAGGTCATGGACCGCGACTAGAATTGTCACGGTCAATGACCGTGAACAGCCCGTGATAATTAAATTTGTCACGGCCTTGTCACGGTCAATGACCGTGACAATTAGTTGTCACGGTCGTGACAAGGTCAATGACCATGACATAAAACGCGTGTTTTTTTTGTCACGGTCAATGACCTTGACAAGGCTGGCCGGCTGAAAGGTGACAATTTTCCCATTTTGGTGTAGTGACTAGGTGGTTAGTAATTAATGAAATAAACGACAGTAGATCGAACATTAGAGAACATTAGAGAATATTAGGGTTTAGGGTTTTAGGGTTTTAGGGTTTAGGATTTAGGGTTTAGGGTTTTAGGGTTTCAGGGTTGAGGGTTTCAGGGTTTAGGGTTGAGGGTTGAGGGTTGAGGGTTTAGGGTTTAAGGTTGAGGGTTTTAGGGTATAGGGTTTAGGGTTTAGGGTATAGGATTTAGGGTATAGGGTTTAGGGTTTAAGGGTTTAGGGTTTAGGGTTTATGGTTTAGGGTTTATGGTTTAGGGTTTTATGGTTTAGGGTTTAGGGTTTAGGGTTTAGGGTTTAGGGTTTAGGGGTTTTAGGGTTTAGGGTTTAGGGTTTAGGGTTTAGGGTTTTGGGTATTAGGGTTTAGGGTTTTAGGGTTTAGGGTTTAGGGTTTAGGGTTTTAGGGTTTAGGGTTTTAGGGTTTAGGGTTTAGTGTTTAGGGTTTAGGGTTTTAGGGTTTCGGGTTTTAGGGTTTTAGGGTTTAGGGTTTAGGGTTTAGGGGTTAGGGTTTAGGGTTTAGGGTTTAGGGTTTAGGGTTTTAGGGTTTTAGGGTTTTAGGGTTTACGGTTTAGGGTTTAGGGTTTAGGGTTTTAGGGTTTTAGGGTTTAGGGTTTTAGGGTTTAGGGTTTAGGGTTTAGGGTTTTAGGGTTTAGGGTTTTAGGGTTTAGGGTTTAGGGTTTACGGTTTAGGGTTTTAGGGTTTAGGGTTTAGGGTTTAGGGTTTAGGGTTTAGGGTTTTATGGTTTAGGGTTTAGGGTTTAGGGTTTAAGGGTTTAGGGTTTAGGGTTTAGGGTTTTAGGGTTTAGGGTTTAGGGTTTAGGGTTGAGGGTTTAATCACCTATTAAAGGTAAGAAGCGTATAATCATGGATTAGTATAAACAAAACTTAGATGTAGTTGGAATATTTATGTATTAATCTCCTCTCCACACACGCACACTACACAAGAGTGAAAATGATAAAGTGCAGATCAAGTAAAAGCATTAAAAATGGATGTTTCGGTACAAATTGAAATTTTTATTACAAATTGAAAAATTGTTTCAAATTCGGGTTATCATAAAAAATGGATTGATATTCGGTAGGAGCAGCCAAGTCATCCACACTACTATTTAGACCCCTTGGTGCGTGTTGGACAATTGACCACGGCTCATTGTTGATATACTCCGAGTAAAACACTTGCTTAACCTTTTGAAATGCACAAACAAACGGCTCATCGCTCACGTGGTCGTTGCTTTTCAACTTGGACAAGTCAACCATGATCAAATTGTTGACAGGATCAACTTTACAAGCATTTTTATCCTCAACTCTTACCCATTCACAGTAAAATACAACCTCTTTGAAGCTTATATAATCCAATTCAAATATATTTTGGATTACACCATAGTAAGTCATTTCAGCTTCAACGGGGTTTTTATCTTTTGCGCTCGCTCGAAAGAAAGTAAGAGCCTTGTATGAAATTCCCGAGTTCTGTACATTTGTACTTTCCTCGTACACTTTAGCGCCGAAAATGTAACCGTTCAATCGATATTTTTTGTACTATTGTGCCACGAACAAGGGTCCAGTGGCTAGACGAGCAAGCTTTGATGTCGCATCACCCATCTTTAGGAGCTGAGAATATAGATAAATTAATTATATTAGTGTAAAAATTTGAGTGTAATGTAACGTTATATAACGACTGTTTTCATTGTAATTACCTCTTGTGTCAACCATAGCATAAATTCGCTGTCTAATTGTACCACTATTTTTCGTCTTTTATTGTTCTCACAGGCTTCATATTTACTGCATATTACAAAATTAATCATGTATAAAATAATCTAAAATAATGTTAAACATTATAATATTCGAAACTTACTTTTTCCATTCTTCGACATCTTCATGTGTGTCAAATAGATAACGAGCTACTTGTTCATGTTGCAAACTCGTTGATCTCACTCGTTTTCCCATCACATTACCACCATCATCGAGGAATTCATCAGTGTCATCAACGCTGGTAGAGTCAGTCATATATTCCCGAGTATATATTGATGACTCCACGGTGATGTATTCCACTGCAATTGATCCTGCAATATATCGCGTATTCTTGATGTAATCTTTAAAAACTTTCATTAATCTTTCAAACAGATACATCCACCGATATCTAACTGGACCACAAAGAAGTGCCTCATCGCATAGGGTTTAGGGTTTTAGGGTTTCAGGGTTGAGGGTTTCAGGGTTTAGGGTTGAGGGTTGAGGGTTTAGGGTTTAAGGTTGAGGGTTTTAGGGTATAGGGTTTAGGGTTTAGGGTATAGGATTTAGGGTATAGGGTTTAGGGTTTAAGGGTTTAGGGTTTAGGGTTTATGGTTTAGGGTTTATGGTTTAGGGTTTAGGGTTTTAGGGTTTAGGGTTTAGGGTTTAGGGTTTAGGGTTTAGGGTTTAGGGGTTTTAGGGTTTAGGGTTTAGGGTTTAGGGTTTAGGGTTTTGGGTATTAGGGTTTAGGGTTTTAGGGTTTAGGGTTTAGGGTTTAGGGTTTTAGGGTTTAGGGTTTTAGGGTTTAGGGTTTAGTGTTTAGGGTTTAGGGTTTAGGGGTTTATGGTTTAGGGTTTAGGGTTTAGGGTTTAAGGGTTTAGGGTTTAGGGTTTAGGGTTTAGGGTTTAGGGTTTTAGGGTTTAGGGTTTAGGGTTTAGGGTTTAGGGTTGAGGGTTTAATCACCTATTAAAGGTAAGAAGCGTATAATCATGGATTAGTATAAACAAAACTTAGATGTAGTTGGAATATTTATGTATTAATCTCCTCTCCACACACGCACACTACACAAGAGTGAAAATGATAAAGTGCAGATCAAGTAAAAGCATTAAAAATGGATGTTTCGGTACAAATTGAAATTTTTATTACAAATTGAAAAATTGTTTCAAATTCGGGTTATCATAAAAAATGGATTGATATTCGGTAGGAGCAGCCAAGTCATCCACACTACTATTTAGACCCCTTGGTGCGTGTTGGACAATTGACCACGGCTCATTGTTGATATACTCCGAGTAAAACACTTGCTTAACCTTTTGAAATGCACAAACAAACGGCTCATCGCTCACGTGGTCGTTGCTTTTCAACTTGGACAAGTCAACCATGATCAAATTGTTGACAGGATCAACTTTACAAGCATTTTTATCCTCAACTCTTACCCATTCACAGTAAAATACAACCTCTTTGAAGCTTATATAATCCAATTCAAATATATTTTGGATTACACCATAGTAAGTCATTTCAGCTTCAACGAGGTTTTTATCTTTTGCGCTCGCTCGAAAGAAAGTAAGAGCCTTGTATGAAATTCCCGAGTTCTGTACATTTGTACTTTCCTCGTACACTTTAGCGCCGAAAATGTAACCGTTCAATCGATATTTTTTGTACTATTGTGCCACGAACAAGGGTCCAGTGGCTAGACGAGCAAGCTTTGATGTCGCATCACCCATCTTTAGGAGCTGAGAATATAGATAAATTAATTATATTAGTGTAAAAATTTGAGTGTAATGTAACGTTATATAACGACTGTTTTCATTGTAATTACCTCTTGTGTCAACCATAGCATAAATTCGCTGTCTAATTGTACCACTATTTTTCGTCTTTTATTGTTCTCACAGGCTTCATATTTACTGCATATTACAAAATTAATCATGTATAAAATAATCTAAAATAATGTTAAACATTATAATATTCGAAACTTACTTTTTCCATTCTTCGACATCTTCATGTGTGTCAAATAGATAACGAGTTACTTGTTCATGTTGCAAACTCGTTGATTTCACTCGTTTTCCCATCACATTACCACCATCATCGAGGAATTCATCAGTGTCATCAACGCTGGTAGAGTCAGTCATATATTCCCGAGTATATATTGATGACTCCACGGTGATGTATTCCACTGCAATTGATCCTGCAATATATCGCGTATTCTTGATGTAATCTTTAAAAACTTTCATTAATCTTTCAAACAGATACATCCACCGATATCTAACTGGACCACAAAGAAGTGCCTCATCGCATAGGGTTTAGGGTTTTAGGGTTTCAGGGTTGAGGGTTTCAGGGTTTAGGGTTGAGGGTTGAGGGTTTAGGGTTTAAGGTTGAGGGTTTTAGGGTATAGGGTTTAGGGTTTAGGGTATAGGATTTAGGGTATAGGGTTTAGGGTTTAAGGGTTTAGGGTTTAGGGTTTATGGTTTAGGGTTTATGGTTTAGGGTTTAGGGTTTTAGGGTTTAGGGTTTAGGGTTTAGGGTTTAGGGTTTAGGGTTTAGGGGTTTTAGGGTTTAGGGTTTAGGGTTTAGGGTTTAGGGTTTTGGGTATTAGGGTTTAGGGTTTTAGGGTTTAGGGTTTAGGGTTTAGGGTTTTAGGGTTTAGGGTTTTAGGGTTTAGGGTTTAGTGTTTAGGGTTTAGGGTTTAGGGGTTTATGGTTTAGGGTTTAGGGTTTAGGGTTTAAGGGTTTAGGGTTTAGGGTTTAGGGTTTAGGGTTTAGGGTTTTAGGGTTTAGGGTTTAGGGTTTAGGGTTTAGGGTTGAGGGTTTAATCACCTATTAAAGGTAAGAAGCGTATAATCATGGATTAGTATAAACAAAACTTAGATGTAGTTGGAATATTTATGTATTAATCTCCTCTCCACACACGCACACTACACAAGAGTGAAAATGATAAAGTGCAGATCAAGTAAAAGCATTAAAAATGGATGTTTCGGTACAAATTGAAATTTTTATTACAAATTGAAAAATTGTTTCAAATTCGGGTTATCATAAAAAATGGATTGATATTCGGTAGGAGCAGCCAAGTCATCCACACTACTATTTAGACCCCTTGGTGCGTGTTGGACAATTGACCACGGCTCATTGTTGATATACTCCGAGTAAAACACTTGCTTAACCTTTTGAAATGCACAAACAAACGGCTCATCGCTCACGTGGTCGTTGCTTTTCAACTTGGACAAGTCAACCATGATCAAATTGTTGACAGGATCAACTTTACAAGCATTTTTATCCTCAACTCTTACCCATTCACAGTAAAATACAACCTCTTTGAAGCTTATATAATCCAATTCAAATATATTTTGGATTACACCATAGTAAGTCATTTCAGCTTCAACGAGGTTTTTATCTTTTGCGCTCGCTCGAAAGAAAGTAAGAGCCTTGTATGAAATTCCCGAGTTCTGTACATTTGTACTTTCCTCGTACACTTTAGCGCCGAAAATGTAACCGTTCAATCGATATTTTTTGTACTATTGTGCCACGAACAAGGGTCCAGTGGCTAGACGAGCAAGCTTTGATGTCGCATCACCCATCTTTAGGAGCTGAGAATATAGATAAATTAATTATATTAGTGTAAAAATTTGAGTGTAATGTAACGTTATATAACGACTGTTTTCATTGTAATTACCTCTTGTGTCAACCATAGCATAAATTCGCTGTCTAATTGTACCACTATTTTTCGTCTTTTATTGTTCTCACAGGCTTCATATTTACTGCATATTACAAAATTAATCATGTATAAAATAATCTAAAATAATGTTAAACATTATAATATTCGAAACTTACTTTTTCCATTCTTCGACATCTTCATGTGTGTCAAATAGATAACGAGTTACTTGTTCATGTTGCAAACTCGTTGATTTCACTCGTTTTCCCATCACATTACCACCATCATCGAGGAATTCATCAGTGTCATCAACGCTGGTAGAGTCAGTCATATATTCCCGAGTATATATTGATGACTCCACGGTGATGTATTCCACTGCAATTGATCCTGCAATATATCGCGTATTCTTGATGTAATCTTTAAAAACTTTCATTAATCTTTCAAACAGATACATCCACCGATATCTAACTGGACCACAAAGAAGTGCCTCATCGCATAGGGTTTAGGGTTTTAGGGTTTCAGGGTTGAGGGTTTCAGGGTTTAGGGTTGAGGGTTGAGGGTTTAGGGTTTAAGGTTGAGGGTTTTAGGGTATAGGGTTTAGGGTTTAGGGTATAGGATTTAGGGTATAGGGTTTAGGGTTTAAGGGTTTAGGGTTTAGGGTTTATGGTTTAGGGTTTATGGTTTAGGGTTTAGGGTTTTAGGGTTTAGGGTTTAGGGTTTAGGGTTTAGGGTTTAGGGGTTTTAGGGTTTAGGGTTTAGGGTTTTGGGTATTAGGGTTTAGGGTTTTAGGGTTTAGGGTTTAGGGTTTAGGGTTTTAGGGTTTAGGGTTTTAGGGTTTAGGGTTTAGTGTTTAGGGTTTAGGGTTTTAGGGTTTCGGGTTTTAGGGTTTAGGGTTTAGGGTTTAGGGTTTAGGGGTTAGGGGTTAGGGTTTAGGGTTTAGGGTTTAGGGTTTAGGGTTTAGGGTTTTAGGGTTTTAGGGTTTTAGGGTTTACGGTTTAGGGTTTAGGGTTTAGGGTTTTAGGGTTTTAGGGTTTAGGGTTTTAGGGTTTAGGGTTTAGGGTTTAGGGTTTAGGGTTTAGGGTTTTAGGGTTTAGGGTTTTAGGGTTTAGGGTTTAGGGTTTAGGGTTTAGGGTTTTAGGGTTTAGGGTTTAGGGTTTAGGGTTTTATGGTTTAGGGTTTAGGGTTTAGGGTTTAAGGGTTTAGGGTTTAGGGTTTAGGGTTTAGGGTTTAGGGTTTAGGGTTTAGGGTTTTAGGGTTTAGGGTTTAGGGTTTAGGGTTTAGGGTTGAGGGTTTAATCACCTATTAAAGGTAAGAAGCGTATAATCATGGATTAGTATAAACAAAACTTTCAATACTTTTTGAGGCACTTTTGAGCTTGTGCCTTCCTTACTAGTAGATTGGACATATCTAGGTTCATCGCATACCGGACAACGATCGAGATTTTCATACTCCTTTTGGTATAGTATGCAGTCATACACACAAGCATGAATCGATTTATACTTCATTCCCAAACCTTTCAAACTGTTCTTCATAACATGATAGCTATTTGGAAGTGTATTCACCTTGGGTAATAAGCCCTTCACCCATTTCAGAATTCTCGTCACGCTATTGCCAGACAAATCGTACTGCGTCTTCAAACTGTGCAAACAAACCATGGCATGTAAAGTTGTTTGATCTTTCTCACAGCCAGAGTATAACGGTTGGGTCGCCTTAAATTTTAAACTTTGGTAGTCATCGTCAAGTTTTATCATGTTATCTTCACGAGCACTTGAATCATCTACATCATCAGTAACCTCATTCTCCTCAGCTTCATAAACTCCGTACGCATCATCAACTAAATCCTCTAACATATTATGATCTACGTCGTCCCCTTCTTCATCTATTCTACTTGTTGAAGGATGTTGTGAAGGTTGGTCAGGGACAAAAGGAACTTTCAATTCATCGTCAAAACTCCAAAATCGATAACTATCTTGCATACCCGATCTTAACAAATGTAGTTCAACTGTTTTCCACTCAAACACCTTACCATTCTTACACCTAGCACACGGACACGGAAACTCTTCATCATTACGACATCTCTTTGCATATTTCACAAATTCGTTAGCACCTCTGCGAAACACATCCCCCATTCTATTAGTCTCACCCATCCCCTCTTTGTATTTCGGATATCCCATCACAGCTACCACAACTAAACACCTATTAAAGGTAAAGAAAACTTAGATTTATAGTATGTTTTATTTAATTATACCATCATTTAATTATCCTATTAAAGGGTAAGTGGTCCTATCCCATTCAAGAATGCATTTTTCTGTAATATACTTAACAGCTCATGCACATTGTTACGATTTGAAAAAAATTCGACAGCATATCCCCTTAGTTCTCCAAGTACACGACGTAGATTGGCAGGTGTGAGTGTTATTTCAATTGGTCAATTAAAATAACAGTCACACTTGTCAATCTAGTATGTACCCAGAGAACATTAAGATACGACTGCAGAACTTCCTCCAAAAGTAACAACTTTAAGCCAATAAGAATATTATACAGTCTCAAACTGTCCAAACGGGACAATTCGAGAGATCTCATTACAGGGGTAATGACTCTCGAACGGGTCTAAGGGTTATTGAATGCGTACGCATAAGAACTAGAATGCTAGTATCGATGCGCACTATATTTAATTTCAATTATGTTTCATATAATGGGTTAATTCAAATACAAAAATAAATTCATGGGATAATTCAAATACAAAAATAAATTCATGTATTGGCCACATACACACACACACACACACTATCTAAGCTGTTCTATAGGTATAAAAACAATTATTATCCAATTATTATCCAACTATTATCAATTATTTATTTTGAATGTAAATAATATTCAAAACCCCACCCACCCCCACCCCCACCCCCTCCCCCTCCCGATGTTTATTATTCAATTATTATCCAACTATTATCAATTATTTATAAAATTGATGTCTACTTTTAGTGTTGTGTATATATGTTAGTTTTTATGATCAGATGTGGAATTTTAAATATAATTATTTGGTACTGGGTTTATCAAGTTATACTCTGTTTATTTTAGTTTTAAGGTTAACCACAATGAGCACATAATGAACTTTTAGTTATGTAGTGTATTGTAGATTGATGAGGCCACACAATGAACTACTATTTCGCCTTTTACTAAAGAATATCATATGCTCACAAATAGGCGGCATACCCCCATTTTTTAATTGTTTATACCCCCTCCCCCACCACACACCACCACACACACACACACACCACCCCACCCCACCCCACCCCCTACAAGTCTAAGGATGCTCACAATAGATCCTCGCAAGTTGGTCAATCATTGTGTGAATAGGTATGAGATCATAATTTGGAGGAATTCACGTCCAAGAAATAATTTGGATTGTGATACCCCTTGATAGACTTATATGTTTTGTTTACCCAACCGATGAACTATTTTATAATCCTATAGAATTAAGTTTTAGAATCAAGGAATTGATCAGATATTCATTAAAATCGGTTAGTAGAAAATTTATTTAACCAAGAGGGTATCGAAAACATAACGTGGGAAATCATAATATACCGTAATCAACTTTAATAATAATAACACATTCTTTCGAGTGATTTATAAATAATTAAATTTGAGTGCAATCATGATTATTTAGTGGAATGAATCGTGATTAAATAAATAAAGGATATAAATTAGACGGTTATAAATTGGGATTTCCTAGTATTTACTTTGAATCCAGTTTATTTATTTATCTTTGGTCCCTTGTATAGTCATTGCCCAAGCAGAAGGAGCGAAACTCTATAAAACCCTAGTTTAGCTAAAGTCCGTGAATTATACCTGTATATATTGTGTAAGCGAGGATTTTAGCATAAGAATCAATTGTGGAGGGTTAGAGAGGGAGTGAAAAAAATTATACCTATTCACACACACACACACACCCCACCCCACCGCACCCCCTTCCCCCCTCCACCACCCCCTCCCCCACCACACACCACCACACACACACACACACCCCACCCCACCCCCTGCCCCCCTCCCCCACCCCCTCCCCCACCACACACCACCACACACACACACACACACACCCTACCCCACCCCCTGCCCCCCTCCACCACCCCCTCCCCCCCCTCCACCACCCCCTCCCCCAAAACACACCACCACACACACACACACACCGCACCCCACCCTACCCCACCCCCTGCCCCCTCCACTACCCCCTCCCCCACCCTGCCCCACCCCGCCCCACCCCCAGCCCCCTCCAGCACCCCCTCCCCCACCCTGCCCCACCCCCACACACGCACACACATACACACATATATATATACACATACACACATAAATATACACACAAATATATATATATAAATGGAAGAGAGAGAGAGAGAGAGAAATTGGACCTGATAGTAGAGAGAGAGAGAGAGAGAGGGAGGGACGGTGGGAGGGAAAAAAGAAGGGGGAAAGGGTTTTTGCTGGAAAAGTTGTCACGGTCGTGTCAAGGTCATGGACCGTGACTAGAATTGTCACGGTCAATGACCGTGAACAGCCCGTGATAATTAAATTTATCACGGCCTTGTCACGGTCAATGACCGCGACAATTAGTTGTCACGGTCGTGACAAGGTCAATGACCATGACATAAAACGCGTGTTTTTTTTGGTCACGGTCAATGACCTTGACAAGGCTGGCCGGCTGAAAGGTGACAATTTTCCCATTTTGGTGTAGTGACTAGGTGGTTAGTAATTAATGAAATAAACGACAGTAGATCGAACATTAGAGAACATTAGAGAATATTAGGGTTTAGGGTTTTAGGGTTTTAGGGTTTAGGGTTTAAGGTTTAGGGTTTTAGGGTTTCAGGGTTTAGGGTTTCAGGGTTTAGGGTTGAGGGTTGAGGGTTGAGGGTTGAGGGTTGAGGGTTTAGGGTTGAGGGTTTTAGGGTATAGGGTATAGGGTTTAGGGTTTAGGGTTTAGGGTATAGGGTTTAAGGGTTTAGGGTTTTAGGGTTTTAGGGTTTAGGGTTTAGGGTTTAGGGTTTAGGGGTTTTAGGGTTTATGGTTTAGGGTTTAGGGTTTAGGGTATTAGGGTTTAGGGTTTTAGGGTTTAGGGTTTGGGGTTTAGGGTTTAGGGTTTAGGGTTTAGGATTTAGGGTTTAGGGTTTTAGGGTTTTAGGGTTTTAGGGTTTTAGGGTTTAGGGTTTAGGGTTTTAGGGTTTAGGGTTTTAGGGTTTAGCGTTTAGGGTTTAGGGGTTAGGGGTTTAGGGTTAGGGTTTAGGGTTTAGGGTTTAGGGTTTTAGGGTTTTAGGGTTTAGCGTTTTAGGGTTTAGGGTTTTGGGTTTAAGGTTTTAGGGTTTTAGGGTTTAGGGTTTAGGGTTTAGGGTTTAGGGTTTAGGGTTTAGGGTTTAGGGTTTTAGGGTTTAGGGTTTAGGGTTTAGGGTTTAGGGTTTAGGGTTTAGGGTTTAGGGTTTAGGGTTTAGGGTTTAGGGTTAGGGGTTTTAGTGTTTAGGGTTTAGGGTTTTAGGGTTTAGGGTTTAGGGTTTCAGGGTTTAGGGTTTGGGGTTTAGGGTTTAGGGTTTAGGGTTTAGGGTTTAGGGTTTAGGGTTTAGGGTCTAGGCCCAACGGGAAAATATTTCAATACTTTTTGAGGAACTTTTGAGCTTGTGCCTTCCTTACTAGTAGATTGGACATATCCAGGTTCATCGCATACCGGACAACGATCGAGATTTTCATACTCCTTTTGGTATAGTATGCAGTCATACACACAAGCATGAATCGATTTATACTTCATTCCCAAACCTTTCAAACTGTTCTTCATAACATGATAGCTATTTGGAAGTGTATTCACCTTGGGTAATAAGCCCTTCACCCATTTCAGAATTCTCGTCACGCTATTGCCAGACAAATCGTACTGCGTCTTCAAACTGTGCAAACAAACCATGGCATGTAAAGTTGTTTGATCTTTCTCACAGCCAGAGTATAACGGTTGGGTCGCCTTAAATTTTAAACTTTGGTAGTCATCGTCAAGTTTTATCATGTTATCTTCACGAGCACTTGAATCATCTACATCATCAGTAACCTCATTCTCCTCAGCTTCATAAACTCCGTACGCATCATCAACTAAATCCTCTAACATATTATGATCTACGTCGTCCCCTTCTTCATCTATTCTACTTGTTGAAGGATGTTGTGAAGGTTGGTCAGGGACAAAAGGAACTTTCAATTCATCGTCAAAACTCCAAAATCGATAACTATCTTGCATACCCGATCTTAACAAATGTAGTTCAACTGTTTTCCACTCAAACACCTTACCATTCTTACACCTAGCACACGGACACGGAAACTCTTCATCATTACGACATCTCTTTGCATATTTCACAAATTCGTTAGCACCTCTGCGAAACACATCCCCCATTCTATTAGTCTCACCCATCCCCTCTTTGTATTTCGGATATCCCATCACAGCTACCACAACTAAACACCTATTAAAGGTAAAGAAAACTTAGATTTATAGTATGTTTTATTTAATTATACCATCATTTAATTATCCTATTAAAGGGTAAGTGGTCCTATCCCATTCAAGAATGCATTTTTCTGTAATATACTTAACAGCTCATGCACATTGTTACGATTTGAAAAAAATTCGACAGCATATCCCCTTAGTTCTCCAAGTACACGACGTAGATTGGCAGGTGTGAGTGTTATTTCAATTGGTCAATTAAAATAACAGTCACACTTGTCAATCTAGTATGTACCCAGAGAACATTAAGATACGACTGCAGAACTTCCTCCAAAAGTAACAACTTTAAGCCAATAAGAATATTATACAGTCTCAAACTGTCCAAACGGGACAATTCGAGAGATCTCATTACAGGGGTAATGACTCTCGAACGGGTCTAAGGGTTATTGAATGCGTACGCATAAGAACTAGAATGCTAGTATCGATGCGCACTATATTTAATTTCAATTATGTTTCATATAATGGGTTAATTCAAATACAAAAATAAATTCATGGGATAATTCAAATACAAAAATAAATTCATGTATTGGCCACATACACACACACACACACACTATCTAAGCTGTTCTATAGGTATAAAAACAATTATTATCCAATTATTATCCAACTATTATCAATTATTTATTTTGAATGTAAATAATATTCAAAACCCCACCCACCCCCACCCCCACCCCCTCCCCCTCCCGATGTTTATTATTCAATTATTATCCAACTATTATCAATTATTTATAAAATTGATGTCTACTTTTAGTGTTGTGTATATATGTTAGTTTTTATGATCAGATGTGGAATTTTAAATATAATTATTTGGTACTGGGTTTATCAAGTTATACTCTGTTTATTTTAGTTTTAAGGTTAACCACAATGAGCACATAATGAACTTTTAGTTATGTAGTGTATTGTAGATTGATGAGGCCACACAATGAACTACTATTTCGCCTTTTACTAAAGAATATCATATGCTCACAAATAGGCGGCATACCCCCATTTTTTAATTGTTTATACCCCCTCCCCCACCACACACCACCACACACACACACACACCACCCCACCCCACCCCACCCCCTACAAGTCTAAGGATGCTCACAATAGATCCTCGCAAGTTGGTCAATCATTGTGTGAATAGGTATGAGATCATAATTTGGAGGAATTCACGTCCAAGAAATAATTTGGATTGTGATACCCCTTGATAGACTTATATGTTTTGTTTACCCAACCGATGAACTATTTTATAATCCTATAGAATTAAGTTTTAGAATCAAGGAATTGATCAGATATTCATTAAAATCGGTTAGTAGAAAATTTATTTAACCAAGAGGGTATCGAAAACATAACGTGGGAAATCATAATATACCGTAATCAACTTTAATAATAATAACACATTCTTTCGAGTGATTTATAAATAATTAAATTTGAGTGCAATCATGATTATTTAGTGGAATGAATCGTGATTAAATAAATAAAGGATATAAATTAGACGGTTATAAATTGGGATTTCCTAGTATTTACTTTGAATCCAGTTTATTTATTTATCTTTGGTCCCTTGTATAGTCATTGCCCAAGCAGAAGGAGCGAAACTCTATAAAACCCTAGTTTAGCTAAAGTCCGTGAATTATACCTGTATATATTGTGTAAGCGAGGATTTTAGCATAAGAATCAATTGTGGAGGGTTAGAGAGGGAGTGAAAAAAATTATACCTATTCACACACACACACACACCCCACCCCACCGCACCCCCTTCCCCCCTCCACCACCCCCTCCCCCACCACACACCACCACACACACACACACACCCCACCCCACCCCCTGCCCCCCTCCCCCACCCCCTCCCCCACCACACACCACCACACACACACACACACACACCCTACCCCACCCCCTGCCCCCCTCCACCACCCCCTCCCCCCCTCCACCACCCCCTCCCCCAAAACACACCACCACACACACACACACACCGCACCCCACCCTACCCCACCCCCTGCCCCCTCCACTACCCCCTCCCCCACCCTGCCCCACCCCGCCCCACCCCCAGCCCCCTCCAGCACCCCCTCCCCCACCCTGCCCCACCCCCACACACGCACACACATACACACATATATATATACACATACACACATAAATATACACACAAATATATATATATAAATGGAAGAGAGAGAGAGAGAGAGAAATTGGACCTGATAGTAGAGAGAGAGAGAGAGAGAGGGAGGGACGGTGGGAGGGAAAAAAGAAGGGGGAAAGGGTTTTTGCTGGAAAAGTTGTCACGGTCGTGTCAAGGTCATGGACCGTGACTAGAATTGTCACGGTCAATGACCGTGAACAGCCCGTGATAATTAAATTTATCACGGCCTTGTCACGGTCAATGACCGCGACAATTAGTTGTCACGGTCGTGACAAGGTCAATGACCATGACATAAAACGCGTGTTTTTTTTGGTCACGGTCAATGACCTTGACAAGGCTGGCCGGCTGAAAGGTGACAATTTTCCCATTTTGGTGTAGTGACTAGGTGGTTAGTAATTAATGAAATAAACGACAGTAGATCGAACATTAGAGAACATTAGAGAATATTAGGGTTTAGGGTTTTAGGGTTTTAGGGTTTAGGGTTTAAGGTTTAGGGTTTTAGGGTTTCAGGGTTTAGGGTTTCAGGGTTTAGGGTTGAGGGTTGAGGGTTGAGGGTTGAGGGTTGAGGGTTTAGGGTTGAGGGTTTTAGGGTATAGGGTATAGGGTTTAGGGTTTAGGGTTTAGGGTATAGGGTTTAAGGGTTTAGGGTTTTAGGGTTTTAGGGTTTAGGGTTTAGGGTTTAGGGTTTAGGGGTTTTAGGGTTTATGGTTTAGGGTTTAGGGTTTAGGGTATTAGGGTTTAGGGTTTTAGGGTTTAGGGTTTGGGGTTTAGGGTTTAGGGTTTAGGGTTTAGGATTTAGGGTTTAGGGTTTTAGGGTTTTAGGGTTTTAGGGTTTTAGGGTTTAGGGTTTAGGGTTTTAGGGTTTAGGGTTTTAGGGTTTAGCGTTTAGGGTTTAGGGGTTAGGGGTTTAGGGTTAGGGTTTAGGGTTTAGGGTTTAGGGTTTTAGGGTTTTAGGGTTTAGCGTTTTAGGGTTTAGGGTTTTGGGTTTAAGGTTTTAGGGTTTTAGGGTTTAGGGTTTAGGGTTTAGGGTTTAGGGTTTAGGGTTTTAGGGTTTAGGGTTTAGGGTTTAGGGTTTAGGGTTTAGGGTTTAGGGTTTAGGGTTTAGGGTTTAGGGTTTAGGGTTAGGGGTTTTAGTGTTTAGGGTTTAGGGTTTTAGGGTTTAGGGTTTAGGGTTTCAGGGTTTAGGGTTTAGGGTTTAGGGTTTAGGGTTTAGGGTTTAGGGTTTAGGGTTTAGGGTCTAGGCCCAACGGGAAAATATTTCAATACTTTTTGAGGAACTTTTGAGCTTGTGCCTTCCTTACTAGTAGATTGGACATATCCAGGTTCATCGCATACCGGACAACGATCGAGATTTTCATACTCCTTTTGGTATAGTATGCAGTCATACACACAAGCATGAATCGATTTATACTTCATTCCCAAACCTTTCAAACTGTTCTTCATAACAGGATAGCTATTTGGAAGTGTATTCACCTTGGGTAATAAGCCCTTCACCCATTTCAGAATTCTCGTCACGCTATTGCCAGACAAACCGTACTGCGTCTTCAAACTGTGCAAACAAACCATGGCATGTAAAGTTGTTTGATGTTTCTCACAGCCAGAGTATAACGGTTGGGTCGCCTTAAATTTTAAACTTTGGTAGTCATCGTCAAGTTCTATCATGTTATCTTCACGAGCACTTGAATCATCTACATCATCAGTAACCTCATTCTCCTCAGCTTCATAAACTCCGTACGCATCATCAACTAAATCCTCTAACATATTATGATCTACGTCGTCCCCTTCTTCATCTATTCTACTTGTTGAAGGATGTTGTGAAGGTTGGTCAGGGACAAAAGGAACTTTCAATTCACCGTGAAAACTCCAAAATCGATAACTATCTTGCATACCCGATCTTAACAAATGTAGTTCAACTGTTTTCCACTCAAACACCTTACCATTCTTACACCTAGCACACGGACACGAAAACTCTTCATCATTACGACATCTCTTTGCATATTTCACAAATTCGTTAGCACCTCTGCGAAACACATCCCCCATTCTATTAGTCTCACCCATCCACTCTTTGTATTTCGGATATCCCATCACAGCTACCACAACTAAACACCTATTAAAGGTAAAGAAAACTTAGATTTATAGTATGTTTTATTTAATTATCCCATCATTTAATTATCCTATTAAAGGGTAAGTGGTCCTATCCCATTCAAGAATGCATTTTTCTGTAATATACTTAACAGCTCATGCACATTGTTACGATTTGAAAAAAATTCGACAGCAAATCCCCTTAGTTCTCCAAGTACACGACGTAGATTGGCAGGTGTGAGTGTTATTTCAATTGGTCAATTAAAATAACAGTCACACTTGTCAATCTAGTATGTACCCAGAGAACATTAAGATACGACTGCAGAACTTCCTCCAAAAGTAATAACTTTAAGCCAATAAGAATATTATACAGAAATTATACAGTCTCAAACTGTCCAAACGGGACAATTCGAGAGATCTCATTACAGGGGTAATGACTCTCGAACGGGTCTAAGGGTTATTGAATGCGTACGCATAAGAACTAGAATGCTAGTATCTATGCGCACTATATTTAATTTCAATTATGTTTCATATAATGGGTTAATTCAAATACAAAAATAAATTCATGGGATAATTCAAATACAAAAATAAATTCATGTATTGGCCACATACACACACACACACACACACTATCTAAGCTGTTCTATAGGTATAAAAACAATTATTATCCAATTATTATCCAACTATTATCAATTATTTATTTTGAATGTAAATAATATTCAAAACCCCACCCACCCCCACCCCCACCCCCTCCCCCTCCCGATGTTTATTATTCAATTATTATCCAACTATTATCAATTATTTATAAAATTGATGTCTACTTTTAGTGTTGTGTATATATGTTAGTTTTTATGATCAGATGTGGAATTTTAAATATAATTATTTGGTACTGGGTTTATCAAGTTATACTCTGTTTATTTTAGTTTTAAGGTTAACCACAATGAGCACATAATGAACTTTTAGTTATGTAGTGTATTGTAGATTGATGAGGCCACACAATGAACTACTATTTCGCCTTTTACTAAAGAATATCATATGCTCACAAATAGGCGGCATACGCCCATTTTTTAATTGTTTATACCCCCTCCCCCACCACACACCACCACACACACACACACACCACCCCACCCCACCCCACCCCCTACAAGTCTAAGGATGCTCACAATAGATCCTCGCAAGTTGGTCAATCATTGTGTGAATAGGTATGAGATCATAATTTGGAGGAATTCACGTCCAAGAAATAATTTGGATTGTGATACCCCTTGATAGACTTATATGTTTTGTTTACCCAACCGATGAACTATTTTATAATCCTATAGAATTAAGTTTTAGAATCAAGGAATTGATCAGATATTCATTAAAATCGGTTAGTAGAAAATTTATTTAACCAAGAGGGTATCGAAAACATAACGTGGGAAATCATAATATACCGTAATCAACTTTAATAATAATAACACATTCTTTCGAGTGATTTATAAATAATTAAATTTGAGTGCAATCATGATTATTTAGTGGAATGAATCGTGATTAAATAAATAAAGGATATAAATTAGACGGTTATAAATTGGGATTTCCTAGTATTTACTTTGAATCCAGTTTATTTATTTATCTTTGGTCCCTTGTATAGTCATTGCCCAAGTAGAAGGAGCGAAACTCTATAAAACCCTAGTTTGGCTAAAGTCCGTGAATTATACCTGTATATATTGTGTAAGCGAGGATTTTAGCATAAGAATCAATTGTGGAGGGTTAGAGAGGGAGTGAAAAAAATTATACCTATTCACACACACACACACACCCCACCCCACCGCACCCCCTTCCCCCCTCCACCACCCCCTCCCCCACCACACACCACCACACACACACACACACCCCACCCCACCCCCTGCCCCCCTCCACCACCCCCTCCCCCACCACACACCACCACACACACACAGACACACACCCTACCCCACCCCCTGCCCCCCTCCACCACCCCCTCCCCCCCTCCACCACCCCCTCCCCCAAAACACACCACCACACACACACACACACCGCACCCCACCCTACCCCACCCCCTGCCCCCTCCACTACCCCCTCCCCCACCCTGCCCCACCCCACCCCGCCCCACCCCCAGCCCCCTCCAGCACCCCCTCCCCCACCCTGCCCCACCCCCACACACGCACACACATACACACATATATATATACACATACACACATAAATATACACACAAATATATATATATAAATGGAAGAGAGAGAGAGAGAGAGAAATTGGACCTGATAGTAGAGAGAGAGAGAGAGAGAGAGAGAGAGAGAGAGAGAGAGGGAGGGACGGTGGGAGGGAAAAAAGAAGTGGGAAAGGGTTTTTGCTGGAAAAGTTGTCACGGTCGTGTCAAGGTCATGGACCGTGACTAGAATTGTCACGGTCAATGACCGTGAACAGCCCGTGATAATTAAATTTATCACGGCCTTGTCACGGTCAATGACCGCGACAATTAGTTGTCACGGTCGTGACAAGGTCAATGACCATGACATAAAACGCGTGTTTTTTTTTGTCACGGTCAATGACCTTGACAAGGCTGGCCGGCTGAAAGGTGACAATTTTCCCATTTTGGTGTAGTGACTAGGTGGTTAGTAATTAATGAAATAAACGACAGTAGATCGAACATTAGAGAACATTAGAGAATATTAGGGTTTAGGGTTTTAGGGGTTTAGGGTTTAGGGTTTAAGGTTTAGGGTTTTAGGGTTTTAGGGTTTAGGGTTTCAGGGTTTAGGGTTGAGGGTTGAGGGTTGAGGGTTGAGGGTTGAGGGTTTAGGGTTGAGGGTTTTAGGGTATAGGGTATAGGGTTTAGCGTTTAGGGTTTAGGGTTTAAGGGTTTAGGGTTTAGGGTTTAGGGGTTTTAGGGTTTATGGTTTAGGGTTTAGGGTTTAGGGGATTAGGGTTTAGGGTTTTAGGGTTTAGGGTTTGGGGTTTAGGGTTTAGGGTTTAGGGTTTAGGATTTAGGGTTTAGGGTTTTAGGCTTTTAGGGTTTTAGGGTTTAGGGTTTAGGGTTTTAGGGTTTAGGGTTTTAGGGTTTAGCATTTAGGGTTTAGGGGTTAGGGTTTAGGGTTTAGGGTTTAGGGTTTTAGGGTTTAGCGTTTTAGGGTTTAGGGTTTTGGGTTTAAGGTTTTAGGGTTTTAGGGTTTAGGGTTTAGGGTTTAGGGTTTAGGGTTTTAGGGTTTAGGGTTTAGGGTTTAGGGTTTAGGGTTTAGGGTTTAGGGTTTAGGGTTTAGGGTTTAGGGTTTTAGGGTTTAGGGTTTAGGGTTTCAGGGTTGAGGGTTTCAGGGTTGAGGGTTTAGGGTTGAGGGTTGAGGGTTTAGGGTTTAGGGTTGAGGGTTTTAGGGTTTAGGGTTGAGGGTTTAGGGTTTAGGGTTTAGGGTTTAGGGTTTAGGGTAGGGTTTAGGGTTTAGGGTTTAGGGTTTAGGGTTTAGGTTTAGGGTTTAGGGTTTAGGGTTTAGGGTTTAGGGTTTAGGGTTTAGGGTTTAGGGTTTTAGGGTTTAGGGTTTAGGGTTTAGGGTTTAGGGTTTAGGGTTTAGGGTTTAGGGTTTAGGGTTTAGGGTTTAGGGTTTAGGGTTTAGGGTTTAGGGTTTTAGGGTTTTAGGGTTTAGGGTTTAGGGTTTAGGGTTTAGGGTTTAGGGTTTAGGGTTTAGGGTTTAGGGTTTAGGGTTTAGGGTTTAGGGTTTAGAATCAAGGAATTGATCAGATATTCATTAAAATCGGTTAGTAGAAAATTTATTTAACCAAGAGGGTATCGAAAACATAACGTGGGAAATCATAATATACCGTAATCAACTTTAATAATAATAACACATTCTTTCGAGTGATTTATAAATAATTAAATTTGAGTACAATCATGATTATTTAGTGGAATGAATCGTGATTAAATAAATAAAGGATATAAATTAGACGGTTATAAATTAGGATTTCCTAGTATTTACTTTGAATCCAGTTTATTTATTTATCTTTGGTCCCTTGTATAGTCATTGCCCAAGTAGAAGGAGCGAAACTCTATAAAACCCTAGTTTAGCTAAAGTCCGTGAATTATACCTGTATATATTGTGTAAGCGAGGATTTTAGCATAAGAATCAATTGTGGAGGGTTAGAGAGGGAGTGAAAAAAATTATACCTATTCACACACACACACACACCCCACCCCACCCCACCGCACCCCCTTCACCCCTCCACCACCCCCTCCCCCACCACACACCACCACACACACACACACACCCCACCCCACCCCCTGCCCCCCTCCACCACCCCCTCCCCCACCACACACCACCACACACACACAGACACACACCCTACCCCACCCCCTGCCCCCCTCCACCACCCCCTCCCCCCCTCCACCACCCCCTCCCCCAAAACACACCACCACACACACACACACACCGCACCCCACCCTACCCCACCCCCTGCCCCCTCCACTACCCCCTCCCCCACCCTGCCCCACCCCGCCCCACCCCCAGCCCCCTCCAGCACCCCCTCCCCCACCCCCACACACGCACACACATACACACATATATATATACACATACACACATAAATATACACACAAATATATATATATAAATGGAAGAGAGAGAGAGAGAGAGAAATTGGACCTGATAGTAGAGAGAGAGAGAGAGAGAGAGAGAGAGAGAGAGAGAGAGAGGGAGGGACGGTGGGAGGGAAAAAAGAAGGGGGAAAGGGTTTTTGCTGGAAAAGTTGTCACGGTCGTGTCAAGGTCATGGACCGTGACTAGAATTGTCACGGTCAATGACCGTGAACAGCCCGTGATAATTAAATTTATCACGGCCTTGTCACGGTCAATGACCGCGACAATTAGTTGTCACGGTCGTGACAAGGTCAATGACCATGACATAAAACGCGTGTTTTTTTTTGTCACGGTCAATGACCTTGACAAGGCTGGCCGGCTGAAAGGTGACAATTTTCCCATTTTGGTGTAGTGACTAGGTGGTTAGTAATTAATGAAATAAACGACAGTAGATCGAACATTAGAGAACATTAGAGAATATTAGGGTTTAGGGTTTTAGGGTTTTAGGGTTTAGGGTTTAAGGTTTAGGGTTTTAGGGTTTTAGGGTTTAGGGTTTCAGGGTTTAGGGTTGAGGGTTTAGGGTTGAGGGTTGAGGGTTGAGGGTTTAGGGTTGAGGGTTTTAGGGTATAGGGTATAGGGTTTAGCGTTTAGGGTTTAGGGTATAGGGTTTAAGGGTTTAGGGTTTTAGGGTTTAGGGTTTAGGGTTTAGGGGTTTTAGGGTTTAGGGTTTAGGGTATTAGGGTTTAGGGTTTTAGGGTTTAGGGTTTGGGGTTTAGGGTTTAGGGTTTAGGGTTTAGGATTTAGGGTTTAGGGTTTTAGGGTTTTAGGGTTTTAGGGTTTAGGGTTTAGGGTTTTAGGGTTTAGGGTTTTAGGGTTTAGCGTTTAGGGTTTAGGGGTTAGGGGTTTAGGGGTTAGGGTTTAGGGTTTAGGGTTTAGGGTTTTAGGGTTTAGTGTTTTAGGGTTTAGGGTTTTGGGTTTAAGGTTTTAGGGTTTTAGGGTTTAGGGTTTAGGGTTTAGGGTTTAGGGTTTAGGGTTTAGGGTTTTAGGGTTTAGGGTTTAGGGTTTAGGGTTTAGGGTTTAGGGTTTAGGGTTAAGGGTTTTAGGGTTTAGGGTTTAGGGTTTCAGGGTTGAGGGTTTCAGGGTTGAGGGTTGAGGGTTGAGGGTTTAGGGTTTAGGGTTGAGGGTTTTAGGGTTTAGGGTTGAGGGTTTAGGGTTTAGGGTTTAGGGTTTAGGGTTTAGGGTTTAGGGTAGGGTTTAGGGTTTAGGGTTTAGGGTTTTATGGGTTTAGGGTTTAGGGTTTAGGGGTTTAGGGTTTAGGGTTTAGGGTTTAGGGTTTAGGTTTAGGGTTTAGGGTTTAGGGTTTAGGGTTTAGGGTTTAGGGTTTAGGGTTTAGGGTTTAGGGTTTTAGGGTTTAGGGTTTAGGGTTTAGGGTTTAGTGTTTAGGGTTTAGGGTTTAGGGTTTAGGGTTTTAGGGTTTTAGGGTTTTAGGGTTTAGGGTTTAGGGTTTAGGGTTTAGGGTTTAGGGTTTAGGGTTTAGGGTTTAGGGTTTAGGGTTTAGGGTTTAGGGTTTAGGGTTTAGGGTTTAGGGTTTTAGGGTTTAGGGTTTAGGGTTTAGGGTTTAGGGTTTAGGGTTTAGGGTTTAGGGTTTAGGGTTTAGGGGTTTAGGGTTTAGGGTTTAGGGTTTAGGGTTTAGGGGTTAGGGATTAGGGGTTAGGGTTTAGGGTTTAGGGTTTAGGGGTTTAGGGTTTAGGGTTTAGGGTTTAGGGTTTAGGGTTTAGGGTTTAGGGTTTTAAGGTTTAGGGTTTAGGGTTTAGGGTTTAGGGTTGAGGGTTTAATCACCTATTAAAGGTAAGAAGCGTATAATCATGGATTAGTATAAACAAAACTTTCAATACTTTTTGAGGCACTTTTGAGCTTGTGCCTTCCTTACTAGTAGATTGGACATATCTAGGTTCATCGCATACCGGACAACGATCGAGATTTTCATACTCCTTTTGGTATAGTATGCAGTCATACACACAAGCATGAATCGATTTATACTTCATTCCCAAACCTTTCAAACTGTTCTTCATAACATGATAGCTATTTGGAAGTGTATTCACCTTGGGTAATAAGCCCTTCACCCATTTCAGAATTCTCGTCACGCTATTGCCAGACAAACCGTACTGCGTCTTCAAACTGTGCAAACAAACCATGGCATGTAAAGTTGTTTGATCTTTCTCACAGCCAGAGTATAACGGTTGGGTCGCCTTAAATTTTAAACTTTGGTAGTCATCGTCAAGTTTTATCATGTTATCTTCACGAGCACTTGAATCATCTACATCATCAGTAACCTCATTCTCCTCAGCTTCATAAACTCCGTACGCATCATCAACTAAATCCTCTAACATATTATGATCTACGTCGTCCCCTTCTTCATCTATTCTACTTGTTGAAGGATGTTGTGAAGGTTGGTCAGGGACAAAAGGAACTTTCAATTCATCGTGAAAACTCCAAAATCGATAACTATCTTGCATACCCGATCTTAACAAATGTAGTTCAACTGTTTTCCACTCAAACACCTTACCATTCTTACACCTAGCACACGGACACGAAAACTCTTCATCATTACGACATCTCTTTGCATATTTCACAAATTCGTTAGCACCTCTGCGAAACACATCCCCCATTCTATTAGTCTCACCCATCCACTCTTTGTATTTCGGATATCCCATCACAGCTACCACAACTAAACACCTATTAAAGGTAAAGAAAACTTAGATTTATAGAACTAAGGCAAATCCCCTTAGTTCTCCAAGTACACGACGTAGATTGGTAGGTGTGAGTGTTATTTCAATTGGTCAATTAAAATAATAGTCACACTTGTCAATCTAGTATGTACCCAGAGAACATTAAGATACGACTGCAGAACTTCCTCCAAAAGTAACAACTTTAAGCCAATAAGAATATTATACAGAAATTATACAGTCTCAAACTGTCCAAACGGGACAATTCGAGAGATCTCATTACAGGGGTAATGACTCTCGAACGGGTCTAAGGGTTATTGAATGCGTACGCATAAGAACTAGAATGCTAGTATCTATGCGCACTATATTTAATTTCAATTATGTTTCATATAATGGGTTAATTCAAATACAAAAATAAATTCATGGGATAATTCAAATACAAAAATAAATTCATGTATTGGCCACATACACACACACACACACACTATCTAAGCTGTTCTATAGGTATAAAAACAATTATTATCCAATTATTATCCAACTATTATCAATTATTTATTTTGAATGTAAATAATATTCAAAACCCCACCCACCCCCACCCCCACCCCCTCCCCCTCCCGATGTTTATTATTCAATTATTATCCAACTATTATCAATTATTTATAAAATTGATGTCTACTTTTAGTGTTGTGTATATATGTTAGTTTTTATGATCAGATGTGGAATTTTAAATATAATTATTTGGTACTGGGTTTATCAAGTTATACTCTGTTTATTTTAGTTTTAAGGTTAACCACAATGAGCACATAATGAACTTTTAGTTATGTAGTGTATTGTAGATTGATGAGGCCACACAATGAACTACTATTTCGCCTTTTACTAAAGAATATCATATGCTCACAAATAGGCGGCATACGCCCATTTTTTAATTGTTTATACCCCCTCCCCCACCACACACCACACACCACCACACACACACACACCCCACCCCACCCCACCACACCCCCTACAAGTCTAAGGATGCTCACAATAGATCCTCGCAAGTTGGTCAATCATTGTGTGAATAGGTATGAGATCATAATTTGGAGGAATTCACGTCCAAGAAATAATTTGGATTGTGATACCCCTTGATAGACTTATATGTTTTGTTTACCCAACCGATGAACTATATTATAATCCTATAGAATTAAGTTTTAGAATCAAGGAATTGATCAGATATTCATTAAAATCGGTTAGTAGAAAATTTATTTAACCAAGAGGGTATCGAAAACATAACGTGGGGAATCATAATATACCGTAATCAACTTTAATAATAATAACACATTCTTTCGAGTGATTTATAAATAATTAAATTTGAGTGCAATCATGATTATTTAGTGGAATGAATCGTGATTAAATAAATAAAGGATATAAATTAGACGGTTATAAATTGGGATTTCCTAGTATTTACTTTGAATCCAGTTTATTTATTTATCTTTGGTCCCTAGTATAGTCATTGCCCAAGTAGAAGGAGCGAAACTCTATAAAACCCTAGTTTAGCTAAAGTCCGTGAATTATACCTGTATATATTGTGTAAGCGAGGATTTTAGCATAAGAATCAATTGTGGAGGGTTAGAGAGGGAGTGAAAAAAATTATACCTATTCACACACACACACACACCCCACCCCACCGCACCCCCTGCCCCCCTCCACCACCCCCTCCCCCACCACACACCACCACACACACACACACACCCCACCCCACCCCCTGCCCCCTCCACCACCCCCTCCCCCACCACACACCACACACACACACACACACACCCTACCCCACCCCCTGCCCCCCTCCACCACCCCCTCCCCCCCTCCACCACCCCTTCCCCCAAAACACACCACCACACACACACACACACCGCACCCCACCCTACCCCACCCCCTGCCCCCTCCACTACCCCCTCCCCAACCCTGCCCCACCCCGCCCCACCCCCTGCCCCCCTCCAGCACCCCCTCCCCCACCCTGCCCCACCCCCACACACGCACACACATACACACACATATATATATACACATACACACATAAATATACACACAAATATATATATATAAATGGAAGAGAGAGAGAGAGAGAAATTGGACCTGATAGTAGAGAGAGAGAGAGAGAGAGAGCAGCGTCGAGAGAGAGAGAGAGAGAGAGAGAGAGAGAGGGAGGGACGGTGGGAGGGAAAAAAGAAGGGGGAAAGGGTTTTTGCTGGAAAAGTTGTCACGGTCGTGTCAAGGTCATGGACCGCGACTAGAATTGTCACGGTCAATGACCGTGAACAGCCCGTGATAATTAAATTTGTCACGGCCTTGTCACGGTCAATGACCGTGACAATTAGTTGTCACGGTCGTGACAAGGTCAATGACCATGACATAAAACGCGTGTTTTTTTTGTCACGGTCAATGACCTTGACAAGGCTGGCCGGCTGAAAGGTGACAATTTTCCCATTTTGGTGTAGTGACTAGGTGGTTAGTAATTAATGAAATAAACGACAGTAGATCGAACATTAGAGAACATTAGAGAATATTAGGGTTTAGGGTTTTAGGGTTTTAGGGTTTAGGATTTAGGGTTTAGGGTTTTAGGGTTTCAGGGTTGAGGGTTTCAGGGTTTAGGGTTGAGGGTTGAGGGTTTAGGGTTTAAGGTTGAGGGTTTTAGGGTATAGGGTTTAGGGTTTAGGGTATAGGATTTAGGGTATAGGGTTTAGGGTTTAAGGGTTTAGGGTTTAGGGTTTATGGTTTAGGGTTTATGGTTTAGGGTTTTAGGGTTTAGGGTTTAGGGTTTAGGGTTTAGGGTTTAGGGTTTAGGGTTTAGGGGTTTTAGGGTTTAGGGTTTAGGGTTTAGGGTTTAGGGTTTTGGGTATTAGGGTTTAGGGTTTTAGGGTTTAGGGTTTAGGGTTTTAGGGTTTAGGGTTTTAGGGTTTAGGGTTTAGTGTTTAGGGTTTAGGGTTTTAGGGTTTCGGGTTTTAGGGTTTTAGGGTTTAGGGTTTAGGGTTTAGGGGTTAGGGGTTAGGGTTTAGGGTTTAGGGTTTAGGGTTTAGGGTTTTAGGGTTTTAGGGTTTTAGGGTTTACGGTTTAGGGTTTAGGGTTTAGGGTTTTAGGGTTTTAGGGTTTAGGGTTTTAGGGTTTAGGGTTTAGGGTTTAGGGTTTTAGGGTTTTAGGGTTTAGGGTTTAGGGTTTAGGGTTTAGGGTTTTAGGGTTTAGGGTTTTAGGGTTTAGGGTTTAGGGTTTAGGGTTTAGGGTTTTAGGGTTTAGGGTTTAGGATTTAGGGTTTTATGGTTTAGGGTTTAGGGTTTAGGGTTTAAGGGTTTAGGGTTTAGGGTTTAGGGTTTAGGGTTTTAGGGTTTAGGGTTTAGGGTTTAGGGTTTAGGGTTTAGGGTTGAGGGTTTAATCACCTATTAAAGGTAAGAAGCGTATAATCATGGATTAGTATAAACAAAACTTAGATGTAGTTGGAATATTTATGTATTAATCTCCTCTCCACACACGCACACTACACAAGAGTGAAAATGATAAAGTGCAGATCAAGTAAAAGCATTAAAAATGGATGTTTCGGTACAAATTGAAATTTTTATTACAAATTGAAAAATTGTTTCAAATTCGGGTTATCATAAAAAATGGATTGATATTCGGTAGGAGCAGCCAAGTCATCCACACTACTATTTAGACCCCTTGGTGCGTGTTGGACAATTGACCACGGCTCATTGTTGATATACTCCGAGTAAAACACTTGCTTAACCTTTTGAAATGCACAAACAAACGGCTCATCGCTCACGTGGTCGTTGCTTTTCAACTTGGACAAGTCAACCATGATCAAATTGTTGACAGGATCAACTTTACAAGCATTTTTATCCTCAACTCTTACCCATTCACAGTAAAATACAACCTCTTTGAAGCTTATATAATCCAATTCAAATATATTTTGGATTACACCATAGTAAGTCATTTCAGCTTCAACGAGGTTTTTATCTTTTGCGCTCGCTCGAAAGAAAGTAAGAGCCTTGTATGAAATTCCCGAGTTCTGTACATTTGTACTTTCCTCGTACACTTTAGCGCCGAAAATGTAACCGTTCAATCGATATTTTTTGTACTCTTGTGCCACGAACAAGGGTCCAGTGGCTAGACGAGCAAGCTTTGATGTCGCATCACCCATCTTTAGGAGCTGAGAATATAGATAAATTAATTATATTAGTGTAAAAATTTGAGTGTAATGTAACGTTATATAACGACTGTTTTCATTGTAATTACCTCTTGTGTCAACCATAGCATAAATTCGCTGTCTAATTGTACCACTATTTTTCGTCTTTTATTGTTCTCACAGGCTTCATATTTACTGCATATTACAAAATTAATCATGTATAAAATAATCTAAAATAATGTTAAACATTATAATATTCGAAACTTACTTTTTCCATTCTTCGACATCTTCATGTGTGTCAAATAGATAACGAGCTACTTGTTCATGTTGCAAACTCGTTGATCTCACTCGTTTTCCCATCACATTACCACCATCATCGAGGAATTCATCAGTGTCATCAACGCTGGTAGAGTCAGTCATATATTCCCGAGTATATATTGATGACTCCACGGTGATGTATTCCTCTGCAATTGATCCTGCAATATATCGCGTATTCTTGATGTAATCTTTAAAAACTTTCATTAATCTTTCAAACAGATACATCCACCGATATCTAACTGGACCACAAAGAAGTGCCTCATCGCATAGGTGTACCAACAAGTGAACACTTATGTCAAAGAATGCTGGGGGAAAGTACTTCTCCAATACACAAATCGCTTCGTTCACAACCAATTTTGCGGCCACTATGTGTTCTCGATTCACTACCTTCTCACATAAGAGGGAGAAGGTAATACTAATTTGCATAATAGCCCTACGCAAATCATTGTGCTTGGAGAAACAGTGCTTAAACAATAGAGGAACCAATTGCATGATCACATGCCAATCGTGGGACTTACACTTATGTAAATCATGAGTAACATAATTCACAATCCTTTGCAAGTTGGACGAAAAAGTATATGGGCCCTTCAAATTATATATTGTGTCTAGAAGCACCTTCCTTTCCTCACTCGTCAAAGTAAATGCACCAGGGGGAATTATTGTCCTTCCCCTACTATCTTCTTTCAACCATAGTTGTGGTTTAAGTTTTAACGTTTTAAGGTCTTTTCGTGCATTTTCTCCATACTTTGAATGACTCCCCCCAAGGCAAGTACCCACAATATGTTCAGCGAAGTTCTTCTCTGCATGCATCACATCCAATACATGGCGCACCGGGTTTTTCTTCCAATAAGGCAAGTCAAATAAAATTGACCTCCGAGACCATGCCTTTCTTATCTCAGTTTCATTCCCAGTTGGGGTCTTCTTATGCTTGACATTCTTAAATTTGGTATTCTTACCTGGCATATTTGGGCCACATTCAGAAGATTTACTTTCAATTTCTGAACCCGAAAGTTGTCTCGGCGGTAGCCTATGTTCAACTCCGCCCAATAAAAAATTGGAAGCTTTCTCAAATCTGAAACTATGAGCTGGGGGTAAAAACCTCCTGTGGCAATGGTATATATTTTTTAAGCTGGAGGATAGACGAAGAGATTCAGTCTCCTCTCCACAAATAGGACACCCCAAATAACCATGTACTACACATCCGGATAATGTCCCATAAGCTGGAAAATCATGAATTGCCCACATCAACATAGCTTTCAGCGTAAACTCTTCTTTTCTAAAAGAGTCAAATGATTGCACACCCTCTTCCCACAACTCATTTGATTCTTCTACCAAAGGAGCCAGGTAGATATCAATGTCTTCACTTGGTTCCTTTGGCCCAGGTATCAATAAAGCCATCATCGAAAATTCAGGTCTCATACACTGTGAAGGAGGGAGGTTGAGTGGGGCTAGGATCACTGGCCATACACTCTGATTGGTGCTTAGATTTCCAAATGGATTGAAACCATCTGTTGATATAGCCAAACGAATGTTGCGTTGTTCTCGAGCAAAATCGGGATACTCATAATTCATCCTTCGTCAGGCAGTAGAATCAATAGGATGACGCATGATATTACCCCCTACTTCTGCCCTAGCATGCCAAGTCATTACCTCTGCAATCCATGGTACTGTGAAAAATCGCTTTAATCTAGGCCCAACGGGAAAATATTTCAATACTTTTTGAGGCACTTTTGAGCTTGTGCCTTCCTTACTAGTAGATTGGACATATCCAGGTTCATCGCATACCGGACAACGATCGAGATTTTCATACTCCTTTTGGTATAGTATGCAGTCATACACACAAGCATGAATCGATTTATACTTCATTCCCAAACCTTTCAAAATGTTCTTCATAACAGGATAGCTATTTGGAAGTGTATTCACCTTGGGTAATAAGCCCTTCACCCATTTCAGAATTCTCGTCACGCTATTGCCAGACAAACCGTACTGCGTCTTCAAACTGTGCAAACAAACCATGGCATGTAAAGTTGTTTGATCTTTCTCACAGCCAGAGTATAACGGTTGGGTCGCCTTAAATTTTAAACTTTGGTAGTCATCGTCAAGTTCTATCATGTTATCTTCACGAGCACTTGAATCATCTACATCATCAGTAACCTCATTCTCCTCAGCTTCATAAACTCCGTACGCATCATCAACTAAATCCTCTAACATATTATGATCTACGTCGTCCCCTTCTTCATCTATTCTACTTGTTGAAGGATGTTGTGAAGGTTGGTCAGGGACAAAAGGAACTTTCAATTCACCGTGAAAACTCCAAAATCGATAACTATCTTGCATACCCGATCTTAACAAATGTAGTTCAACTGTTTTCCACTCAAACACCTTACCATTCTTACACCTAGCACACGGACACGGAAACTCTTCATCATTACGACATCTCTTTGCATATTTCACAAATTCGTTAGCACCTCTGCGAAACACATCCCCCATTCTATTAGTCTCACCCATCCACTCTTTGTATTTCGGATATCCCATCACAGCTACCACAACTAAACACCTATTAAAGGTAAAGAAAACTTAGATTTATAGTATGTTTTATTTAATTATCCCATCATTTAATTATCCTATTAAAGGGTAAGTGGTCCTATCCCATTCAAGAATGCATTTTTCTGTAATATACTTAACAACTCATGCACATTGTTACGATTTGAAAAAAATTCGACAGCATATCCCCTTAGTTCTCCAAGTACACGACGTAGATTGGCAGGTGTGAGTGTTATTTCAATTGGTCAATTAAAATAACAGTCACACTTGTCAATCTAGTATGTACCCAGAGAACATTAAGATACGACTGCAGAACTTCCTCCAAAAGTAACAACTTTAAGCCAATAAGAATATTATACAGAAATTATACAGTCTCAAACTGTCCAAACGGGACAATTCGAGAGATCTCATTACAGGGGTAATGACTCTCGAACGGGTCTAAGGGTTATTGAATGCGTACGCATAAGAACTAGAATGCTAGTATCTATGCGCACTATATTTAATTTCAATTATGTTTCATATAATGGGTTAATTCAAATACAAAAATAAATTCATGGGATAATTCAAATACAAAAATAAATTCATGTATTGGCCACATACACACACACACACACACTATCTAAGCTGTTCTATAGGTATAAAAACAATTATTATCCAATTATTATCCAACTATTATCAATTATTTATTTTGAATGTAAATAATATTCAAAACCCCACCCACCCCCACCCCCACCCCCTCCCCCTCCCGATGTTTATTATTCAATTATTATCCAACTATTATCAATTATTTATAAAATTGATGTCTACTTTTAGTGTTGTGTATATATGTTAGTTTTTATGATCAGATGTGGAATTTTAAATATAATTATTTGGTACTGGGTTTATCAAGTTATACTCTGTTTATTTTAGTTTTAAGGTTAACCACAATGAGCACATAATGAACTTTTAGTTATGTAGTGTATTGTAGATTGATGAGGCCACACAATGAACTACTATTTCGCCTTTTACTAAAGAATATCATATGCTCACAAATAGGCGGCATACCCCCATTTTTTAATTGTTTATACCCCCTCCCCCACCACACACCACACACCACCACACACACACACACCCCACCCCACCCCACCACACCCCCTACAAGTCTAAGGATGCTCACAATAGATCCTCGCAAGTTGGTCAATCATTGTGTGAATAGGTATGAGATCATAATTTGGAGGAATTCACGTCCAAGAAATAATTTGGATTGTGATACCCCTTGATAGACTTATATGTTTTGTTTACCCAACCGATGAACTATATTATAATCCTATAGAATTAAGTTTTAGAATCAAGGAATTGATCAGATATTCATTAAAATCGGTTAGTAGAAAATTTATTTAACCAAGAGGGTATCGAAAACATAACGTGGGGAATCATAATATACCGTAATCAACTTTAATAATAATAACACATTCTTTCGAGTGATTTATAAATAATTAAATTTGAGTGCAATCATGATTATTTAGTGGAATGAATCGTGATTAAATAAATAAAGGATATAAATTAGACGGTTATAAATTGGGATTTCCTAGTATTTACTTTGAATCCAGTTTATTTATTTATCTTTGGTCCCTAGTATAGTCATTGCCCAAGTAGAAGGAGCGAAACTCTATAAAACCCTAGTTTAGCTAAAGTCCGTGAATTATACCTGTATATATTGTGTAAGCGAGGATTTTAGCATAAGAATCAATTGTGGAGGGTTAGAGAGGGAGTGAAAAAAATTATACCTATTCACACACACACACACACCCCACCCCACCGCACCCCCTGCCCCCCTCCACCACCCCCTCCCCCACCACACACCACCACACACACACACACACCCCACCCCACCCCCTGCCCCCTCCACCACCCCCTCCCCCACCACACACCACACACACACACACACACACCCTACCCCACCCCCTGCCCCCCTCCACCACCCCCTCCCCCCCTCCACCACCCCTTCCCCCAAAACACACCACCACACACACACACACACCGCACCCCACCCTACCCCACCCCCTGCCCCCTCCACTACCCCCTCCCCCACCCTGCCCCACCCCGCCCCACCCCCTGCCCCCCTCCAGCACCCCCTCCCCCACCCTGCCCCACCCCCACACACGCACACACATACACACACATATATATATACACATACACACATAAATATACACACAAATATATATATATAAATGGAAGAGAGAGAGAGAGAGAAATTGGACCTGATAGTAGAGAGAGAGAGAGAGAGAGAGCAGCGTCGAGAGAGAGAGAGAGAGAGAGAGAGGGAGGGACGGTGGGAGGGAAAAAAGAAGGGGGAAAGGGTTTTTGCTGGAAAAGTTGTCACGGTCGTGTCAAGGTCATGGACCGCGACTAGAATTGTCACGGTCAATGACCGTGAACAGCCCGTGATAATTAAATTTGTCACGGCCTTGTCACGGTCAATGACCGTGACAATTAGTTGTCACGGTCGTGACAAGGTCAATGACCATGACATAAAACGCGTGTTTTTTTTGTCACGGTCAATGACCTTGACAAGGCTGGCCGGCTGAAAGGTGACAATTTTCCCATTTTGGTGTAGTGACTAGGTGGTTAGTAATTAATGAAATAAACGACAGTAGATCGAACATTAGAGAACATTAGAGAATATTAGGGTTTAGGGTTTTAGGGTTTTAGGGTTTAGGATTTAGGGTTTAGGGTTTTAGGGTTTCAGGGTTGAGGGTTTCAGGGTTTAGGGTTGAGGGTTGAGGGTTGAGGGTTTAGGGTTTAAGGTTGAGGGTTTTAGGGTATAGGGTTTAGGGTTTAGGGTATAGGATTTAGGGTATAGGGTTTAGGGTTTAAGGGTTTAGGGTTTAGGGTTTATGGTTTAGGGTTTATGGTTTAGGGTTTAGGGTTTTAGGGTTTAGGGTTTAGGGTTTAGGGTTTAGGGTTTAGAGTTTAGGGTTTAGGGTTTAGGGGTTTTAGGGTTTAGGGTTTAGGGTTTAAGGTTTAGGGTTTTGGGTATTAGGGTTTAGGGTTTAGGGTTTTAGGGTTTAGGGTTTAGGGTTTAGGGTTTTAGGGTTTAGGGTTTTAGGGTTTAGGGTTTAGTGTTTAGGGTTTAGGGTTTTAGGGTTTCGGGTTTTAGGGTTTTAGGGTTGAGGGTTTAGGGTTTAGGGGTTAGGGGTTAGGGTTTAGGGTTTAGGGTTTAGGGTTTAGGGTTTAGGGTTTAGGGTTTAGGGTTTTAGGGTTTTTGGGTTTAGGGTTTACGGTTTAGGGTTTAGGGTTTAGGGTTTTAGGGTTTTAGGGTTTAGGGTTTTAGGGTTTAGGGTTTAGGGTTTAGGGTTTAGGGTTTAGGGTTTTAGGGTTTAGGGTTTTAGGGTTTAGGGTTTAGGGTTTAGGGTTTAGGGTTTAGGGTTTAGGGTTTAGGATTTAGGGTTTTATGGTTTAGGGTTTAGGGTTTAAGGGTTTAGGGTTAGGGTTTAGGGTTTAGGGTTTAGGGTTTAGGGTTTTAGGGTTTAGGGTTTAGGGTTTAGGGTTTAGGGTTGAGGGTTTAATCACCTATTAAAGGTAAGAAGCATATAATCATGGATTAGTATAAACAAAACTTAGATGTAGTTGGAATATTTATGTATTAATCTCCTCTCCACACACGCACACTACACAAGAGTGAAAATGATAAAGTGCAGATCAAGTAAAAGCATTAAAAATGGATGTTTCGGTACAAATTGAAATTTTTATTACAAATTGAAAAATTGTTTCAAATTCGGGTTATCATAAAAAATGGATTGATATTCGGTAGGAGCAGCCATGTCATCCACACTACTATTTAGACCCCTTGGTGCGTGTTGGACAATTGACCACGGCTCATTGTTGATATACTCCGAGTAAAACACTTGCTTAACCTTTTGAAATGCACAAACAAACGGCTCATCGCTCACGTGGTCGTTGCTTTTCAACTTGGACAAGTCAACCATGATCAAATTGTTGACAGGATCAACTTTACAAGCATTTTTATCCTCAACTCTTACCCATTCACAGTAAAATACAACCTCTTTGAAGCTTATATAATCCAATTCAAATATATTTTGGATTACACCATAGTAAGTCATTTCAGCTTCAACGAGGTTTTTATCTTTTGCGCTCGCTCGAAAGAAAGTAAGAGCCTTGTATGAAATTCCCGAGTTCTGTACATTTGTACTTTCCTCGTACACTTTAGCGCCGAAAATGTAACCGTTCAATCGATATTTTTTGTACTCTTGTGCCACGAACAAGGGTCCAGTGGCTAGACGAGCAAGCTTTGATGTCGCATCACCCATCTTTAGGAGCTGAGAATATAGATAAATTAATTATATTAGTGTAAAAATTTGAGTGTAATGTAACGTTATATAACGACTGTTTTCATTGTAATTACCTCTTGTGTCAACCATAGCATAAATTCGCTGTCTAATTGTACCACTATTTTTCGTCTTTTATTGTTCTCACAGGCTTCATATTTACTGCATATTACAAAATTAATCATGTATAAAATAATCTAAAATAATGTTAAACATTATAATATTCGAAACTTACTTTTTCCATTCTTCGACATCTTCATGTGTGTCAAATAGATAACGAGCTACTTGTTCATGTTGCAAACTCGTTGATTTCACTCGTTTTCCCATCACATTACCACCATCATCGAGGAATTCATCAGTGTCATCAACGCTGGTAGAGTCAGTCATATATTCCCGAGTATATATTGATGACTCCACGGTGATGTATTCCTCTGCAATTGATCCTGCAATATATCGCGTATTCTTGATGTAATCTTTAAAAACTTTCATTAATCTTTCAAACAGATACATCCACCGATATCTAACTGGACCACAAAGAAGTGCCTCATCGCATAGGTGTACCAACAAGTGAACACTTATGTCAAAGAATGCTGGGGGAAAGTACTTCTCCAATACACAAATCGCTTCGTTCACAACCAATTTTGCGGCCACTATGTGTTCTCGATTCACTACCTTCTCACATAAGAGGGAGAAGGTAATACTAATTTGCATAATAGCCCTACGCAAATCATTGTGCTTGGAGAAACAGTGCTTAAACAATAGAGGAACCAATTGTATGATCACATGCCAATCGTGGGACTTACACTTATGTAAATCATGAGTAACATAATTCACAATCCTTTGCAAGTTGGACGAAAAAGTATATGGGCCCTTCAAATTATATATTGTGTCTAGAAGCACCTTCCTTTCCTCACTCGTCAAAGTAAATGCACCAGGGGGAATTATTGTCCTTCCCCTACTATCTTCTTTCAACCATAGTTGTGGTTTAAGTTTTAACGTTTTAAGGTCTTTTCGTGCATTTTCTCCATACTTTGAATGACTCCCCCCAAGGCAAGTACCCACAATATGTTCAGCGAAGTTCTTCTCTGCATGCATCACATCCAATACATGGCGCACCGGGTTTTTCTTCCAATAAGGCGAGTCAAATAAAATTGACCTCCGAGACCATGCCTTTCTTATCTCAGTTTCATTCCCAGTTGGGGTCTTCTTATGCTTGACATTCTTAAATTTGGTATTCTTACCTGGCATATTTGGGCCACATTCAGAAGATTTACTTTCAATTTCTGAACCCGAAAGTTGTCTCGGCGGTAGCCTATGTTCAACTCCGCCCAATAAAAAATTGGAAGCTTTCTCAAATCTGAAACTATGAGCTGGGGGTAAAAACCTCCTGTGGCAATGGTATATATTTTTTAAGCTGGAGGATAGACGAAGAGATTCAGTCTCCCCTCCACAAATAGGACACCCCAAATAACCATGTACTACACATCCGGATAATGTCCCATAAGCTGGAAAATCATGAATTGCCCACATCAACATAGCTTTCAGCGTAAACTCTTCTTTTCTAAAAGAGTCAAATGATTGCACACCCTCTTCCCACAACTCATTTAATTCTTCTACCAAAGGAGCCAGGTAGATATCAATGTCTTCACTTGGTTCCTTTGGCCCAGGTATCAATAAAGCCATCATCGAAAATTCAGGTCTCATACACTGTGAAGGAGGGAGGTTGAGTGGGGCTAGGATCACTGGCCATACACTCTGATTGGTGCTTAGATTTCCAAATGGATTGAAACCATCTGTTGATATAGCCAAACGAATGTTGCGTTGTTCTCGAGCAAAATCGGGATACTCATAATTCATCCTTCGTCAGGCAGTAGAATCAATAGGATGACGCATGATATTACCCCCTACTTCTGCCCTAGCATGCCAAGTCATTGCCTCTGCAATCCATGGTACTGTGAAAAATCGCTTTAATCTAGGCCCAACGGGAAAATATTTCAATACTTTTTGAGGCACTTTTGAGCTTGTGCCTTCCTTACTAGTAGATTGGACATATCCAGGTTCATCGCATACCGGACAACGATCGAGATTTTCATACTCCTTTTGGTATAGTATGCAGTCATACACACAAGCATGAATCGATTTATACTTCATTCCCAAACCTTTCAAACTGTTCTTCATAACAGGATAGCTATTTGGAAGTGTATTCACCTTGGGTAATAAGCCCTTCACCCATTTCAGAATTCTCGTCACGCTATTGCCAGACAAACCGTACTGCGTCTTCAAACTGTGCAAACAAACCATGGCATGTAAAGTTGTTTGATCTTTCTCACAGCCAGAGTATAACGGTTGGGTCGCCTTAAATTTTAAACTTTGGTAGTCATCGTCAAGTTCTATCATGTTATCTTCACGAGCACTTGAATCATCTACATCATCAGTAACCTCATTCTCCTCAGCTTCATAAACTCCGTACGCATCATCAACTAAATCCTCTAACATATTATGATCTACGTCGTCCCCTTCTTCATCTATTCTACTTGTTGAAGGATGTTGTGAAGGTTGGTCAGGGACAAAAGGAACTTTCAATTCACCGTGAAAACTCCAAAATCGATAACTATCTTGCATACCCGATCTTAACAAATGTAGTTCAACTGTTTTCCACTCAAACACCTTACCATTCTTACACCTAGCACACGGACACGGAAACTCTTCATCATTACGACATCTCTTTGCATATTTCACAAATTCGTTAGCACCTCTGCGAAACACATCCCCCATTCTATTAGTCTCACCCATCCACTCTTTGTATTTCGGATATCCCATCACAGCTACCACAACTAAACACCTATTAAAGGTAAAGAAAACTTAGATTTATAGTATGTTTTATTTAATTATCCCATCATTTAATTATCCTATTAAAGGGTAAGTGGTCCTATCCCATTCAAGAATGCATTTTTCTGTAATATACTTAACAGCTCATGCACATTGTTACGATTTGAAAAAAATTCGACAGCAAATCCCCTTAGTTCTCCAAGTACACGACGTAGATTGGCAGGTGTGAGTGTTATTTCAATTGGTCAATTAAAATAACAGTCACACTTGTCAATCTAGTATGTACCCAGAGAACATTAAGATACGACTGCAGAACTTCCTCCAAAAGTAATAACTTTAAGCCAATAAGAATATTATACAGAAATTATACAGTCTCAAACTGTCCAAACGGGACAATTCGAGAGATCTCATTACAGGGGTAATGACTCTCGAACGGGTCTAAGGGTTATTGAATGCGTACGCATAAGAACTAGAATGCTAGTATCTATGCGCACTATATTTA